>OW052038.1:0-1325000 GCA_932526305.1 Epicampocera succincta
AGTAAAACATTATTGCCAAATTTAATACAATATTTACATATTAAAAAAATTACATATTAATAAAATTTCTTTGTACCGAACAAGTTAAACCACTTGCTAATGAAACACCAGATGCTAACACGAGTAATTAAAAGATTGGCTCAACTTAAGCTTACGTTTCTAGCAGACTACATGTGTAGTCGGTTACGACCTCGAATGCAACTCCATATGCTCTAGGGGAACTATGCCATTAAGTAGCTGGAGTTGTTAGACATCTAAGGCCATAACACAAATCTGAGTCCGATCTTACAGCGAGTTGAGTCTATTTAGTTTTAATTATACAGTGACAGTTCGCAAAGCAAACTATCAAAGCTCGTGCTAACACCAAAAGTGTTATACATACATATAATTGCATTAAAATTACCTAATAATCATCATTTGTATATAACAATATCTACATTAATAAGCTGCAACAATTTCAAAACCAAATAAATTCTTTATATAAGCTGTTCTTTATTACATTTATAAAACAAAAACTTTCCATTAGTTGCAAAATATACAATCATTCATTAATCACATGCATACATCCACACCATATTTACAAAATAAATTCAATATAAAGCATAACAGCTTTTTATTATACGAAAAAAAAACAAATCACATTCATTTCTACTTAATATGCTTTTATATACATACCCAATGGCAAATAATTGTCTCCCTTCTCAACGAAAAACCGCTGTAAAGAGATACAAAACAAAATAAAAACACATAAAAAATAACAAGATTTGCTTTTTGTGCAGCTTTTTGCACTGCCGGGCATTCACATGATCCATTAAATTGCAAATCATCTCTAAGAATTGTATTGGTCAACTTACAAAACGCAACAATTTACTCTTGTGTATTTATAAAGAAAAGAAAAACACACACATAAAAGGAGAATACTCAAAATTCCTTACATCAGAGGCGTACCAACAAATATACACAGAAGGTGCACATTTCCCCTTTAAAACAATTGAACAAAGAATTTATACGCATGTTGACTAACACATTTGAAAAATAACAAAAACAAGCACTAAACTTACATATGAATGTATGTTTGTGTGTATGTTTTTATTTATTACCCAGCAAAAATAATATAAACTTACATATGGATGTATGTTTGTGTGTATGTTTTTATATACACACCGTATTTACAAAATAAATTCAAAATAAAACACAACAGTTTATTATTATACAAAAAAAAACAAATCACATACATATCTAGCTAATAGGTTTTCATAAACATACACAATAACATATAATCTTTTCCTTTTCCAACAAAAAACTGTTCTAAAAAGAAACAAAACAAAATAAAAACACTTAAAAAATAACAAATCTTGCCTATTGTGCACCCATTTCCCCTACCAAGCATTGTCATGATCCATTTAATTGTAAATCACTCTCAAAATTCATTATTTATTACATTCGGCACTCGGCTTTCTCCTATTAGTCAACATACGAAACGCAATAATTTACTCTTGTGTATTTATAAAGAAAAAAACACACACATACAAAAGGAGAATACTCAAAATTCTTTAAATCAGGGGCGTACCAATAAATATACACAGAAGGTGCACATTTCCCCTTTAAAACAATTGAACAAAGAATTTATACGCATGTTGACTAACACATTTGAAAAATAACAAAAACAAGCACTAAACTTACATATGAATGTATGTTTGTGTGTATGTTTTTATTTATTACCCAGCAAAAATAATATAAACTTACATATGGATGTATGTTTGTGTGTATGTTTTTATATACACACCGTATTTACAAAATAAATTCAAAATAAAACACAACAGTTTATTATTATACAAAAAAAATAAATCACATACATATCTAGCTAATACGTTTTCATAAACATACACAATAACATATAATATTTTCCTTTTCCAACAAAAAGCTGTGCTAAAAAGAAACAAAACAAAATAAAAACACTTAAAAAATAACAAATCTTGCCTATTGTGCGCCCATTTCCCCTGCCAAGCATTGTCGTGATCCATTTAATTGTAAATCACTCTCAAAATTCATTATTTATTACATTCGGCAGTCGGCGTGCTCCTATTGGTCAACATACGAAACGCAACAATTTACTCTTGTGTATTTATAAAGAAGAAAAAAACACACACACAAAAGGAGAATACTCAAAATTCTTTAAATCAGAGGCGTACCAATAAATATACACAGAAGGTGCACATTTCCCCTTTAAAACAATTGAACAAAGAATTTATACGCGGATTGACTGACACAAATGAAAAATAACAAAAACAAGCACTAAACTTACATATGGATGTATGTTTGTGTGTATGTTTTTATTTATTACCCAGCAAAAATAATATTTTACCAATCCTTAATCAGACCAATAGTAAAACATTATTGCCAAATTTAATACAATATTTACATATTAAAAAAATTACATATTAATAAAATTTCTTTGTACCGAACAAGTTAAACCACTTGCTAATGAAACACCAGATGCTAACACGAGTAATTAAAAGATTGGCTCAACTTAAGCTTACGTTTCTAGCAGACTACATGTGTAGTCGGTTACGACCTCGAATGCAACTCCATATGCTCTAGGGGAACTATGCCATTAAGTAGCTGGAGTTGTTAGACATCTAAGGCCATAACACAAATCTGAGTCCGATCTTACAGCGAGTTGAGTCTATTTAGTTTTAATTATACAGTGACAGTTCGCAAAGCAAACTATCAAAGCTCGTGCTAACACCAAAAGTCACATTTATGCAGTTAAACTTACGTTCTACATACATATAATTGCATTAAAATTACCTAATAATCATCATTTGTATATAACAATATCTACATTAATAAGCTGCAACAATTTCAAAACCAAATAAATTCTTTATATAAGCTGTTCTTTATTACATTTATAAAACAAAAACTTTCCATTAGTTGCAAAATATACACTCATTCATTAATCACATGCATACATCCACACCATATTTACAAAATAAATTCAATATAAAGCATAACAGCTTTTTATTATACGAAAAAAAAACAAATCACATTCATTTCTACGTAATATGCTTTTATATACATACCCAATGGCAAATAATTGTCTCCCTTTGCAACGAAAAACCGCTGTAAAGAGAAACAAAACAAAATAAAAACACATAAAAAATAACAAGATTTGCTTATTTTGCACCTTTTTGCACTGCCGGGCATTCACATGATCCATTAAATTGTAAATCATGTCTAAGCATTCTATTGGTCAACTTACAAAACGCAACAATTTACTCTTGTGTATTTATAAAGAAGAAAAAAAACACACACACAAGAGGAGAATACTCAAAATTCCTTAAATCAGAGGCGTACCAATAAATATACACAGAAGGTGCACATTTCCCCTTTAAAACAATTGAACAAAGAATTTATACGCGTGTTGACTAACACATTTAAAAAATAACAAAAACAAGCACTAAACTTACATATGGATGTATGTTTGTGTGTATGTTTTTATTTATTACCTAGCAAAAATAATATAAACTTACATATGGATGTATGTTTGTGTGTATGTTTTTATATACACACCGTATTTACAAAATAAATTCAAAATAAAACACAACAGTTTATTATTATACAAAAAAAAACAAATCACATACATATCTAGCTAATAGGTTTTCATAAACATACACAATAACATATAATCTTTTCCTTTTCCAACAAAAAACTGTTCTAAAAAGAAACAAAACAAAATAAAAACACTTAAAAAATAACAAATCTTGCCTATTGTGCACCCATTTCCCCTACCAAGCATTGTCATGATCCATTTAATTGTAAATCACTCTCAAAATTCATTATTTATTACATTCGGCACTCGGCTTTCTCCTATTAGTCAACATACGAAACGCAATAATTTACTCTTGTGTATTTATAAAGAAAAAAACACACACATACAAAAGGAGAATACTCAAAATTCTTTAAATCAGGGGCGTACCAATAAATATACACAGAAGGTGCACATTTCCCCTTTAAAACAATTGAACAAAGAATTTATACGCATGTTGACTAACACATTTGAAAAATAACAAAAACAAGCACTAAACTTACATATGAATGTATGTTTGTGTGTATGTTTTTATTTATTACCTAGCAAAAATAATATAAACTTACATATGGATGTATGTTTGTGTGTATGTTTTTATATACACACCGTATTTACAAAATAAATTCAAAATAAAACACAACAGTTTATTATTATACAAAAAAAATAAATCACATACATATCTAGCTAATACGTTTTCATAAACATACACAATAACATATAATATTTTCCTTTTCCAACAAAAAGCTGTGCTAAAAAGAAACAAAACAAAATAAAAACACTTAAAAAATAACAAATCTTGCCTATTGTGCGCCCATTTCCCCTGCCAAGCATTGTCGTGATCCATTTAATTGTAAATCACTCTCAAAATTCATTATTTATTACATTCGGCACTCGGCTTTCTCCTATTAGTCAACATACGAAACGCAATAATTTACTCTTGTGTATTTATAAAGAAAAAAACACACACATACAAAAGGAGAATACTCAAAATTCTTTAAATCAGGGGCGTACCAATAAATATACACAGAAGGTGCACATTTCCCCTTTAAAACAATTGAACAAAGAATTTATACGCATGTTGACTAACACATTTGAAAAATAACAAAAACAAGCACTAAACTTACATATGAATGTATGTTTGTGTGTATGTTTTTATTTATTACCCAGCAAAAATAATATAAACTTACATATGGATGTATGTTTGTGTGTATGTTTTTATATACACACCGTATTTACAAAATAAATTCAAAATAAAACACAACAGTTTATTATTATACAAAAAAAAACAAATCACATACATATCTAGCTAATACGTTTTCATAAACATACACAATAACATATAATATTTTCCTTTTCCAACAAAAAGCTGTGCTAAAAAGAAACAAAACAAAATAAAAACACTTAAAAAATAAAAAATCTTGCCTATTGTGCGCCCATTTCCCCTGCCAAGCATTGTCGTGATCCATTTAATTGTAAACGACTCTCAAAATTCATTATTTATTACATTCGGCACTAGGCGTGTTCTCCTATTGGTCAACATACGAAACGCAATAATTTACTCTTGTGTATTTATAAAGAAGAAAAAAACACACACACAAAAGGAGAATACTCAAAATTCTTTAAATCAGAGGCGTACCAATAAATATACACAGAAGGTGCACATTTCCCCTTTAAAACAATTGAACAAAGAATTTATACGCGGATTGACTGACACAAATGTAAAATAACAAAAACAAGCACTAAACTTACATATGGATGTATGTTTGTGTGTATGTTTTTATTTATTACCCAGCAAAAATAATATTTTACCAATCCTTAATCAGACCAATAGTAAAACATTATTGCCAAATTTAATACAATATTTACATATTAAAAAAATTACATATTAATAAAATTTCTTTGTACCGAACAAGTTAAACCACTTGCTAATGAAACACCAGATGCTAACACGAGTAATTAAAAGATTGGCTCAACTTAAGCTTACGTTTCTAGCAGACTACATGTGTAGTCGGTTACGACCTCGAATGCAACTCCATATGCTCTAGGGGAACTATGCCATTAAGTAGCTGGAGTTGTTAGACATCTAAGGCCATAACACAAATCTGAGTCCGATCTTACAGCGAGTTGAGTCTATTTAGTTTTAATTATACAGTGACAGTTCGCAAAGCAAACTATCAAAGCTCGTGCTAACACCAAAAGTCACATTTATGCAGTTAAACTTACGTTCTACATACATATAATTGCATTAAAATTACTTAATAATCATCATTTGTATATAACAATATCTACATTAATAAGCTGCAACAATTTCAAAACCAAATAATTCTTTATATAAGCTGTTCTTTATTACATTTATAAAACAAAAACTTTCCATTAGTTGCAAAATATACACTCATTCATTAAGCACAGGCATACATCCACACCATATTTACAAAATAAATTCAATATAAAGCATAACAGCTTTTTGTTATACGAAAAAAAACAAATCACATTCATTTCTACTTAATATGCTTTTATATACATACCCAATGGCAAATAATTGTCTACCTTTGCAACGAAAAACCGCTGTAAAGAGAAACAAAACAAAATAAAAACACATAAAAAATAACAAGATTGCTTTTTGTGCAGCTTTTTGCACTGCCGGGCATTCACATGATCCATTAAATTGTAAATCATGTCTAAGCATTCTATTGGTCAACTTACAAAACGCAACAAATTACTCTTGTGTATTTATAAAGAAGAAAAAAACACACACACAAAAGGAGAATACTCAAAATTCCTTAAATCAGAGGCGTACCAACAAATATACACAGAAGGTGCACATTTCCCCTTTAAAACAATTGAACAAAGAATTTATACGTGTGTTGACTAACACATTTGAAAAATAACAAAAACAAGCACTAAACTTACATATGAATGTATGTTTGTGTGTATGTTTTTATTTATTACCCAGCAAAAATAATATAAACTTACATATGGATGTATGTTTGTGTGTATATTTTTATATACACACCGTATTTACAAAATAAATTCAAAATAAAACACAACAGTTTATTATTATACAAAAAAAACAAATCACATACATATCTAGCTAATAGGTTTTCATAAACATACACAATAACATATAATCTTTTCCTTTTCCAACAAAAAACTGTTCTAAAAAGAAACAAAACAAAATAAAAACACTTAAAAAATAACAAATCTTGCCTATTGTGCACCCATTTCCCCTACCAAGCATTGTCATGATCCATTTAATTGTAAATCACTCTCAAAATTCATTATTTATTACATTCGGCACTCGGCTTTCTCCTATTAGTCAACATACGAAACGCAATAATTTACTCTTGTGTATTTATAAAGAAAAAAACACACACATACAAAAGGAGAATACTCAAAATTCTTTAAATCAGGGGCGTACCAATAAATATACACAGAAGGTGCACATTTCCCCTTTAAAACAATTGAACAAAGAATTTATACGCATGTTGACTAACACATTTGAAAAATAACAAAAACAAGCACTAAACTTACATATGAATGTATGTTTGTGTGTATGTTTTTATTTATTACCCAGCAAAAATAATATAAACTTACATATGGATGTATGTTTGTGTGTATGTTTTTATATACACACCGTATTTACAAAATAAATTCAAAATAAAACACAACAGTTTATTATTATACAAAAAAAAACAAATCACATACATATCTAGCTAATACGTTTTCATAAACATACACAATAACATATAATATTTTCCTTTTCCAACAAAAAGCTGTGCTAAAAAGAAACAAAACAAAATAAAAACACTTAAAAAATAAAAAATCTTGCCTATTGTGCGCCCATTTCCCCTGCCAAGCATTGTCGTGATCCATTTAATTGTAAACGACTCTCAAAATTCATTATTTATTACATTCGGCACTAGGCGTGTTCTCCTATTGGTCAACATACGAAACGCAATAATTTACTCTTGTGTATTTATAAAGAAGAAAAAAACACACACACAAAAGGAGAATACTCAAAATTCTTTAAATCAGAGGCGTACCAATAAATATACACAGAAGGTGCACATTTCCCCTTTAAAACAATTGAACAAAGAATTTATACGCGGATTGACTGACACAAATGTAAAATAACAAAAACAAGCACTAAACTTACATATGGATGTATGTTTGTGTGTATGTTTTTATTTATTACCCAGCAAAAATAATATTTTACCAATCCTTAATCAGACCAATAGTAAAACATTATTGCCAAATTTAATACAATATTTACATATTAAAAAAATTACATATTAATAAAATTTCTTTGTACCGAACAAGTTAAACCACTTGCTAATGAAACACCAGATGCTAACACGAGTAATTAAAAGATTGGCTCAACTTAAGCTTACGTTTCTAGCAGACTACATGTGTAGTCGGTTACGACCTCGAATGCAACTCCATATGCTCTAGGGGAACTATGCCATTAAGTAGCTGGAGTTGTTAGACATCTAAGGCCATAACACAAATCTGAGTCCGATCTTACAGCGAGTTGAGTCTATTTAGTTTTAATTATACAGTGACAGTTCGCAAAGCAAACTATCAAAGCTCGTGCTAACACCAAAAGTCACATTTATGCAGTTAAACTTACGTTCTACATACATATAATTGCATTAAAATTACCTAATAATCATCATTTGTATATAACAATATCTACATTAATAAGCTGCAACAATTTCAAAACCAAATAAATTCTTTATATAAGCTGTTCTTTATTACATTTATAAAACAAAAACTTTCCATTAGTTGCAAAATATACAATCATTCATTAATCACATGCATACATCCACACCATATTTACAAAATAAATTCAATATAAAGCATAACAGCTTTTTATTATACGAAAAAAAAACAAATCACATTCATTTCTACTTAATATGCTTTTATATACATACCCAATGGCAAATAATTGTCTCCCTTCTCAACGAAAAACCGCTGTAAAGAGATACAAAACAAAATAAAAACACATAAAAAATAACAAGATTTGCTTTTTGTGCAGCTTTTTGCACTGCCGGGCATTCACATGATCCATTAAATTGCAAATCATCTCTAAGAATTGTATTGGTCAACTTACAAAACGCAACAATTTACTCTTGTGTATTTATAAAGAAAAGAAAAACACACACATAAAAGGAGAATACTCAAAATTCCTTACATCAGAGGCGTACCAACAAATATACACAGAAGGTGCACATTTCCCCTTTAAAACAATTGAACAAAGAATTTATACGCATGTTGACTAACACATTTGAAAAATAACAAAAACAAGCACTAAACTTACATATGAATGTATGTTTGTGTGTATGTTTTTATTTATTACCCAGCAAAAATAATATAAACTTACATATGGATGTATGTTTGTGTGTATGTTTTTATATACACACCGTATTTACAAAATAAATTCAAAATAAAACACAACAGTTTATTATTATACAAAAAAAAACAAATCACATACATATCTAGCTAATAGGTTTTCATAAACATACACAATAACATATAATCTTTTCCTTTTCCAACAAAAAACTGTTCTAAAAAGAAACAAAACAAAATAAAAACACTTAAAAAATAACAAATCTTGCCTATTGTGCACCCATTTCCCCTACCAAGCATTGTCATGATCCATTTAATTGTAAATCACTCTCAAAATTCATTATTTATTACATTCGGCACTCGGCTTTCTCCTATTAGTCAACATACGAAACGCAATAATTTACTCTTGTGTATTTATAAAGAAAAAAACACACACATACAAAAGGAGAATACTCAAAATTCTTTAAATCAGGGGCGTACCAATAAATATACACAGAAGGTGCACATTTCCCCTTTAAAACAATTGAACAAAGAATTTATACGCATGTTGACTAACACATTTGAAAAATAACAAAAACAAGCACTAAACTTACATATGAATGTATGTTTGTGTGTATGTTTTTATTTATTACCCAGCAAAAATAATATAAACTTACATATGGATGTATGTTTGTGTGTATGTTTTTATATACACACCGTATTTACAAAATAAATTCAAAATAAAACACAACAGTTTATTATTATACAAAAAAAAACAAATCACATACATATCTAGCTAATACGTTTTCATAAACATACACAATAACATATAATCTTTTCCTTTTCCAACAAAAAGCTGTGCTAAAAAGAAACAAAACAAAATAAAAACACTTAAAAAATAACAAATCTTGCCTATTGTGCGCCCATTTCCCCTGCCAAGCATTGTCGTGATCCATTTAATTGTAAACGACTCTCAAAATTCATTATTTATTACATTCGGCACTAGGCGTGTTCTCCTATTGGTCAACATACGAAACGCAATAATTTACTCTTGTGTATTTATAAAGAAGAAAAAAACACACACACAAAAGGAGAATACTCAAAATTCTTTAAATCAGAGGCGTACCAATAAATATACACAGAAGGTGCACATTTCCCCTTTAAAACAATTGAACAAAGAATTTATACGCGGATTGACTGACACAAATGTAAAATAACAAAAACAAGCACTAAACTTACATATGGATGTATGTTTGTGTGTATGTTTTTATTTATTACCCAGCAAAAATAATATTTTACCAATCCTTAATCAGACCAATAGTAAAACATTATTGCCAAATTTAATACAATATTTACATATTAAAAAAATTACATATTAATAAAATTTCTTTGTACCGAACAAGTTAAACCACTTGCTAATGAAACACCAGATGCTAACACGAGTAATTAAAAGATTGGCTCAACTTAAGCTTACGTTTCTAGCAGACTACATGTGTAGTCGGTTACGACCTCGAATGCAACTCCATATGCTCTAGGGGAACTATGCCATTAAGTAGCTGGAGTTGTTAGACATCTAAGGCCATAACACAAATCTGAGTCCGATCTTACAGCGAGTTGAGTCTATTTAGTTTTAATTATACAGTGACAGTTCGCAAAGCAAACTATCAAAGCTCGTGCTAACACCAAAAGTCACATTTATGCAGTTAAACTTACGTTCTACATACATATAATTGCATTAAAATTACCTAATAATCATCATTTGTATATAACAATATCTACATTAATAAGCTGCAACAATTTCAAAACCAAATAAATTCTTTATATAAGCTGTTCTTTATTACATTTATAAAACAAAAACTTTCCATTAGTTGCAAAATATACACTCATTCATTAATCACATGCATACATCCACACCATATTTACAAAATAAATTCAATATAAAGCATAACAGCTTTTTATTATACGAAAAAAAAACAAATCACATTCATTTCTACGTAATATGCTTTTATATACATACCCAATGGCAAATAATTGTCTCCCTTTGCAACGAAAAACCGCTGTAAAGAGAAACAAAACAAAATAAAAACACATAAAAAATAACAAGATTTGCTTATTTTGCACCTTTTTGCACTGCCGGGCATTCACATGATCCATTAAATTGTAAATCATGTCTAAGCATTCTATTGGTCAACTTACAAAACGCAACAATTTACTCTTGTGTATTTATAAAGAAGAAAAAAAACACACACACAAGAGGAGAATACTCAAAATTCCTTAAATCAGAGGCGTACCAATAAATATACACAGAAGGTGCACATTTCCCCTTTAAAACAATTGAACAAAGAATTTATACGCGTGTTGACTAACACATTTAAAAAATAACAAAAACAAGCACTAAACTTACATATGGATGTATGTTTGTGTGTATGTTTTTATTTATTACCTAGCAAAAATAATATAAACTTACATATGGATGTATGTTTGTGTGTATGTTTTTATATACACACCGTATTTACAAAATAAATTCAAAATAAAACACAACAGTTTATTATTATACAAAAAAAAACAAATCACATACATATCTAGCTAATAGGTTTTCATAAACATACACAATAACATATAATCTTTTCCTTTTCCAACAAAAAACTGTTCTAAAAAGAAACAAAACAAAATAAAAACACTTAAAAAATAACAAATCTTGCCTATTGTGCACCCATTTCCCCTACCAAGCATTGTCATGATCCATTTAATTGTAAATCACTCTCAAAATTCATTATTTATTACATTCGGCACTCGGCTTTCTCCTATTAGTCAACATACGAAACGCAATAATTTACTCTTGTGTATTTATAAAGAAAAAAACACACACATACAAAAGGAGAATACTCAAAATTCTTTAAATCAGGGGCGTACCAATAAATATACACAGAAGGTGCACATTTCCCCTTTAAAACAATTGAACAAAGAATTTATACGCATGTTGACTAACACATTTGAAAAATAACAAAAACAAGCACTAAACTTACATATGAATGTATGTTTGTGTGTATGTTTTTATTTATTACCTAGCAAAAATAATATAAACTTACATATGGATGTATGTTTGTGTGTATGTTTTTATATACACACCGTATTTACAAAATAAATTCAAAATAAAACACAACAGTTTATTATTATACAAAAAAAATAAATCACATACATATCTAGCTAATACGTTTTCATAAACATACACAATAACATATAATATTTTCCTTTTCCAACAAAAAGCTGTGCTAAAAAGAAACAAAACAAAATAAAAACACTTAAAAAATAACAAATCTTGCCTATTGTGCGCCCATTTCCCCTGCCAAGCATTGTCGTGATCCATTTAATTGTAAATCACTCTCAAAATTCATTATTTATTACATTCGGCACTCGGCTTTCTCCTATTAGTCAACATACGAAACGCAATAATTTACTCTTGTGTATTTATAAAGAAAAAAACACACACATACAAAAGGAGAATACTCAAAATTCTTTAAATCAGGGGCGTACCAATAAATATACACAGAAGGTGCACATTTCCCCTTTAAAACAATTGAACAAAGAATTTATACGCATGTTGACTAACACATTTGAAAAATAACAAAAACAAGCACTAAACTTACATATGAATGTATGTTTGTGTGTATGTTTTTATTTATTACCCAGCAAAAATAATATAAACTTACATATGGATGTATGTTTGTGTGTATGTTTTTATATACACACCGTATTTACAAAATAAATTCAAAATAAAACACAACAGTTTATTATTATACAAAAAAAAACAAATCACATACATATCTAGCTAATACGTTTTCATAAACATACACAATAACATATAATATTTTCCTTTTCCAACAAAAAGCTGTGCTAAAAAGAAACAAAACAAAATAAAAACACTTAAAAAATAAAAAATCTTGCCTATTGTGCGCCCATTTCCCCTGCCAAGCATTGTCGTGATCCATTTAATTGTAAACGACTCTCAAAATTCATTATTTATTACATTCGGCACTAGGCGTGTTCTCCTATTGGTCAACATACGAAACGCAATAATTTACTCTTGTGTATTTATAAAGAAGAAAAAAACACACACACAAAAGGAGAATACTCAAAATTCTTTAAATCAGAGGCGTACCAATAAATATACACAGAAGGTGCACATTTCCCCTTTAAAACAATTGAACAAAGAATTTATACGCGGATTGACTGACACAAATGAAAAATAACAAAAACAAGCACTAAACTTACATATGGATGTATGTTTGTGTGTATGTTTTTATTTATTACCCAGCAAAAATAATATTTTACCAATCCTTAATCAAATCAATAGTAAAACATTATTGCCAAATTTAATACAATATTTACATATTAAAAAAATTACATATTAATAAAATTTCTTTGTACCGAACAAGTTAAACCACTTGCTAATGAAACACCAGATGCTAACACGAGTAATTAAAAGATTGGCTCAACTTAAGCTTACGTTTCTAGCAGACTACATGTGTAGTCGGTTACGACCTCGAATGCAACTCCATATGCTCTAGGGGAACTATGCCATTAAGTAGCTGGAGTTGTTAGACATCTAAGGCCATAACACAAATCTGAGTCCGATCTTACAGCGAGTTGAGTCTATTTAGTTTTAATTATACAGTGACAGTTCGCAAAGCAAACTATCAAAGCTCGTGCTAACACCAAAAGTCACATTTATGCAGTTAAACTTACGTTCTACATACATATAATTGCATTAAAATTACCTAATAATCATCATTTGTATATAACAATATCTACATTAATAAGCTGCAACAATTTCAAAACCAAATAAATTCTTTATATAAGCTGTTCTTTATTACATTTATAAAACAAAAACTTTCCATTAGTTGCAAAATATACAATCATTCATTAATCACATGCATACATCCACACCATATTTACAAAATAAATTCAATATAAAGCATAACAGCTTTTTATTATACGAAAAAAAAACAAATCACATTCATTTCTACTTAATATGCTTTTATATACATACCCAATGGCAAATAATTGTCTCCCTTCTCAACGAAAAACCGCTGTAAAGAGATACAAAACAAAATAAAAACACATAAAAAATAACAAGATTTGCTTTTTGTGCAGCTTTTTGCACTGCCGGGCATTCACATGATCCATTAAATTGCAAATCATCTCTAAGAATTGTATTGGTCAACTTACAAAACGCAACAATTTACTCTTGTGTATTTATAAAGAAAAGAAAAACACACACATAAAAGGAGAATACTCAAAATTCCTTACATCAGAGGCGTACCAACAAATATACACAGAAGGTGCACATTTCCCCTTTAAAACAATTGAACAAAGAATTTATACGCATGTTGACTAACACATTTGAAAAATAACAAAAACAAGCACTAAACTTACATATGAATGTATGTTTGTGTGTATGTTTTTATTTATTACCCAGCAAAAATAATATAAACTTACATATGGATGTATGTTTGTGTGTATGTTTTTATATACACACCGTATTTACAAAATAAATTCAAAATAAAACACAACAGTTTATTATTATACAAAAAAAAACAAATCACATACATATCTAGCTAATAGGTTTTCATAAACATACACAATAACATATAATCTTTTCCTTTTCCAACAAAAAACTGTTCTAAAAAGAAACAAAACAAAATAAAAACACTTAAAAAATAACAAATCTTGCCTATTGTGCACCCATTTCCCCTACCAAGCATTGTCATGATCCATTTAATTGTAAATCACTCTCAAAATTCATTATTTATTACATTCGGCACTCGGCTTTCTCCTATTAGTCAACATACGAAACGCAATAATTTACTCTTGTGTATTTATAAAGAAAAAAACACACACATACAAAAGGAGAATACTCAAAATTCTTTAAATCAGGGGCGTACCAATAAATATACACAGAAGGTGCACATTTCCCCTTTAAAACAATTGAACAAAGAATTTATACGCATGTTGACTAACACATTTGAAAAATAACAAAAACAAGCACTAAACTTACATATGAATGTATGTTTGTGTGTATGTTTTTATTTATTACCCAGCAAAAATAATATAAACTTACATATGGATGTATGTTTGTGTGTATGTTTTTATATACACACCGTATTTACAAAATAAATTCAAAATAAAACACAACAGTTTATTATTATACAAAAAAAATAAATCACATACATATCTAGCTAATACGTTTTCATAAACATACACAATAACATATAATATTTTCCTTTTCCAACAAAAAGCTGTGCTAAAAAGAAACAAAACAAAATAAAAACACTTAAAAAATAACAAATCTTGCCTATTGTGCGCCCATTTCCCCTGCCAAGCATTGTCGTGATCCATTTAATTGTAAATCACTCTCAAAATTCATTATTTATTACATTCGGCAGTCGGCGTGCTCCTATTGGTCAACATACGAAACGCAACAATTTACTCTTGTGTATTTATAAAGAAGAAAAAAACACACACACAAAAGGAGAATACTCAAAATTCTTTAAATCAGAGGCGTACCAATAAATATACACAGAAGGTGCACATTTCCCCTTTAAAACAATTGAACAAAGAATTTATACGCGGATTGACTGACACAAATGAAAAATAACAAAAACAAGCACTAAACTTACATATGGATGTATGTTTGTGTGTATGTTTTTATTTATTACCCAGCAAAAATAATATTTTACCAATCCTTAATCAGACCAATAGTAAAACATTATTGCCAAATTTAATACAATATTTACATATTAAAAAAATTACATATTAATAAAATTTCTTTGTACCGAACAAGTTAAACCACTTGCTAATGAAACACCAGATGCTAACACGAGTAATTAAAAGATTGGCTCAACTTAAGCTTACGTTTCTAGCAGACTACATGTGTAGTCGGTTACGACCTCGAATGCAACTCCATATGCTCTAGGGGAACTATGCCATTAAGTAGCTGGAGTTGTTAGACATCTAAGGCCATAACACAAATCTGAGTCCGATCTTACAGCGAGTTGAGTCTATTTAGTTTTAATTATACAGTGACAGTTCGCAAAGCAAACTATCAAAGCTCGTGCTAACACCAAAAGTCACATTTATGCAGTTAAACTTACGTTCTACATACATATAATTGCATTAAAATTACCTAATAATCATCATTTGTATATAACAATATCTACATTAATAAGCTGCAACAATTTCAAAACCAAATAAATTCTTTATATAAGCTGTTCTTTATTACATTTATAAAACAAAAACTTTCCATTAGTTGCAAAATATACACTCATTCATTAATCACATGCATACATCCACACCATATTTACAAAATAAATTCAATATAAAGCATAACAGCTTTTTATTATACGAAAAAAAAACAAATCACATTCATTTCTACGTAATATGCTTTTATATACATACCCAATGGCAAATAATTGTCTCCCTTTGCAACGAAAAACCGCTGTAAAGAGAAACAAAACAAAATAAAAACACATAAAAAATAACAAGATTTGCTTATTTTGCACCTTTTTGCACTGCCGGGCATTCACATGATCCATTAAATTGTAAATCATGTCTAAGCATTCTATTGGTCAACTTACAAAACGCAACAATTTACTCTTGTGTATTTATAAAGAAGAAAAAAAACACACACACAAGAGGAGAATACTCAAAATTCCTTAAATCAGAGGCGTACCAATAAATATACACAGAAGGTGCACATTTCCCCTTTAAAACAATTGAACAAAGAATTTATACGCGTGTTGACTAACACATTTAAAAAATAACAAAAACAAGCACTAAACTTACATATGGATGTATGTTTGTGTGTATGTTTTTATTTATTACCTAGCAAAAATAATATAAACTTACATATGGATGTATGTTTGTGTGTATGTTTTTATATACACACCGTATTTACAAAATAAATTCAAAATAAAACACAACAGTTTATTATTATACAAAAAAAAACAAATCACATACATATCTAGCTAATAGGTTTTCATAAACATACACAATAACATATAATCTTTTCCTTTTCCAACAAAAAACTGTTCTAAAAAGAAACAAAACAAAATAAAAACACTTAAAAAATAACAAATCTTGCCTATTGTGCACCCATTTCCCCTACCAAGCATTGTCATGATCCATTTAATTGTAAATCACTCTCAAAATTCATTATTTATTACATTCGGCACTCGGCTTTCTCCTATTAGTCAACATACGAAACGCAATAATTTACTCTTGTGTATTTATAAAGAAAAAAACACACACATACAAAAGGAGAATACTCAAAATTCTTTAAATCAGGGGCGTACCAATAAATATACACAGAAGGTGCACATTTCCCCTTTAAAACAATTGAACAAAGAATTTATACGCATGTTGACTAACACATTTGAAAAATAACAAAAACAAGCACTAAACTTACATATGAATGTATGTTTGTGTGTATGTTTTTATTTATTACCTAGCAAAAATAATATAAACTTACATATGGATGTATGTTTGTGTGTATGTTTTTATATACACACCGTATTTACAAAATAAATTCAAAATAAAACACAACAGTTTATTATTATACAAAAAAAATAAATCACATACATATCTAGCTAATACGTTTTCATAAACATACACAATAACATATAATATTTTCCTTTTCCAACAAAAAGCTGTGCTAAAAAGAAACAAAACAAAATAAAAACACTTAAAAAATAACAAATCTTGCCTATTGTGCGCCCATTTCCCCTGCCAAGCATTGTCGTGATCCATTTAATTGTAAATCACTCTCAAAATTCATTATTTATTACATTCGGCAGTCGGCGTGCTCCTATTGGTCAACATACGAAACGCAACAATTTACTCTTGTGTATTTATAAAGAAGAAAAAAACACACACACAAAAGGAGAATACTCAAAATTCTTTAAATCAGAGGCGTACCAATAAATATACACAGAAGGTGCACATTTCCCCTTTAAAACAATTGAACAAAGAATTTATACGCGGATTGACTGACACAAATGAAAAATAACAAAAACAAGCACTAAACTTACATATGGATGTATGTTTGTGTGTATGTTTTTATTTATTACCCAGCAAAAATAATATTTTACCAATCCTTAATCAGACCAATAGTAAAACATTATTGCCAAATTTAATACAATATTTACATATTAAAAAAATTACATATTAATAAAATTTCTTTGTACCGAACAAGTTAAACCACTTGCTAATGAAACACCAGATGCTAACACGAGTAATTAAAAGATTGGCTCAACTTAAGCTTACGTTTCTAGCAGACTACATGTGTAGTCGGTTACGACCTCGAATGCAACTCCATATGCTCTAGGGGAACTATGCCATTAAGTAGCTGGAGTTGTTAGACATCTAAGGCCATAACACAAATCTGAGTCCGATCTTACAGCGAGTTGAGACTATTTATTTTTAATTATACAGTGACAGTTCGCAAAGCAAACTATCAAAGCTCGTGCTAACACCAAAAGTCACATTTATGCAGTTAAACTTACGTTCTACATACATATAATTGCATTAAAATTACCTAATAATCATCATTTGTATATAACAATATCTACATTAATAAGCTGCAACAATTTCAAAACCAAATAAATTCTTTATATAAGCTGTTCTTTATTACATTTATAAAACAAAAACTTTCCATTAGTTGCAAAATATACACTCATTCATTAATCACATGCATACATCCACACCATATTTACAAAATAAATTCAATATAAAGCATAACAGCTTTTTATTATACGAAAAAAAAACAAATCACATTCATTTCTACTTAATATGCTTTTATATACATACCCAATGGCAAATAATTGTCTCCCTTCTCAACGAAAAACCGCTGTAAAGAGATACAAAACAAAATAAAAACACATAAAAAATAACAAGATTAGCTTTTTGCACTGCCGGGCATTCACATGATCCATTAAATTGCAAATCATCTCTAAGAATTGTATTGGTCAACTTACAAAACGCAACAATTTACTCTTGTGTATTTATAAAGAAAAGAAAAACACACACATAAAAGGAGAATACTCAAAATTCCTTACATCAGAGGCGTACCAACAAATATACACAGAAGGTGCACATTTCCCCTTTAAAACAATTGAACAAAGAATTTATACGCATGTTGACTAACACATTTGAAAAATAACAAAAACAAGCACTAAACTTACATATGAATGTATGTTTGTGTGTATGTTTTTATTTATTACCCAGCAAAAATAATATAAACTTACATATGGATGTATGTTTGTGTGTATGTTTTTATATACACACCGTATTTACAAAATAAATTCAAAATAAAACACAACAGTTTATTATTATACAAAAAAAAACAAATCACATACATATCTAGCTAATACGTTTTCATAAACATACACAATAACATATAATATTTTCCTTTTCCAACAAAAAGCTGTGCTAAAAAGAAACAAAACAAAATAAAAACACTTAAAAAATAAAAAATCTTGCCTATTGTGCGCCCATTTCCCCTGCCAAGCATTGTCGTGATCCATTTAATTGTAAACGACTCTCAAAATTCATTATTTATTACATTCGGCACTAGGCGTGTTCTCCTATTGGTCAACATACGAAACGCAATAATTTACTCTTGTGTATTTATAAAGAAGAAAAAAACACACACACAAAAGGAGAATACTCAAAATTCTTTAAATCAGAGGCGTACCAATAAATATACACAGAAGGTGCACATTTCCCCTTTAAAACAATTGAACAAAGAATTTATACGCGGATTGACTGACACAAATGTAAAATAACAAAAACAAGCACTAAACTTACATATGGATGTATGTTTGTGTGTATGTTTTTATTTATTACCCAGCAAAAATAATATTTTACCAATCCTTAATCAAATCAATAGTAAAACATTATTGCCAAATTTAATACAATATTTACATATTAAAAAAATTACATATTAATAAAATTTCTTTGTACCGAACAAGTTAAACCACTTGCTAATGAAACACCAGATGCTAACACGAGTAATTAAAAGATTGGCTCAACTTAAGCTTACGTTTCTAGCAGACTACATGTGTAGTCGGTTACGACCTCGAATGCAACTCCATATGCTCTAGGGGAACTATGCCATTAAGTAGCTGGAGTTGTTAGACATCTAAGGCCATAACACAAATCTGAGTCCGATCTTACAGCGAGTTGAGTCTATTTAGTTTTAATTATACAGTGACAGTTCGCAAAGCAAACTATCAAAGCTCGTGCTAACACCAAAAGTCACATTTATGCAGTTAAACTTACGTTCTACATACATATAATTGCATTAAAATTACCTAATAATCATCATTTGTATATAACAATATCTACATTAATAAGCTGCAACAATTTCAAAACCAAATAAATTCTTTATATAAGCTGTTCTTTATTACATTTATAAAACAAAAACTTTCCATTAGTTGCAAAATATACAATCATTCATTAATCACATGCATACATCCACACCATATTTACAAAATAAATTCAATATAAAGCATAACAGCTTTTTATTATACGAAAAAAAAACAAATCACATTCATTTCTACTTAATATGCTTTTATATACATACCCAATGGCAAATAATTGTCTCCCTTCTCAACGAAAAACCGCTGTAAAGAGATACAAAACAAAATAAAAACACATAAAAAATAACAAGATTTGCTTTTTGTGCAGCTTTTTGCACTGCCGGGCATTCACATGATCCATTAAATTGCAAATCATCTCTAAGAATTGTATTGGTCAACTTACAAAACGCAACAATTTACTCTTGTGTATTTATAAAGAAAAGAAAAACACACACATAAAAGGAGAATACTCAAAATTCCTTAAATCAGAGGCGTACCAATAAATATACACAGAAGGTGCACATTTCCCCTTTAAAACAATTGAACAAAGAATTTATACGCGTGTTGACTAACACATTTAAAAAATAACAAAAACAAGCACTAAACTTACATATGGATGTATGTTTGTGTGTATGTTTTTATTTATTACCTAGCAAAAATAATATAAACTTACATATGGATGTATGTTTGTGTGTATGTTTTTATATACACACCGTATTTACAAAATAAATTCAAAATAAAACACAACAGTTTATTATTATACAAAAAAAAACAAATCACATACATATCTAGCTAATAGGTTTTCATAAACATACACAATAACATATAATCTTTTCCTTTTCCAACAAAAAACTGTTCTAAAAAGAAACAAAACAAAATAAAAACACTTAAAAAATAACAAATCTTGCCTATTGTGCACCCATTTCCCCTACCAAGCATTGTCATGATCCATTTAATTGTAAATCACTCTCAAAATTCATTATTTATTACATTCGGCACTCGGCTTTCTCCTATTAGTCAACATACGAAACGCAATAATTTACTCTTGTGTATTTATAAAGAAAAAAACACACACATACAAAAGGAGAATACTCAAAATTCTTTAAATCAGGGGCGTACCAATAAATATACACAGAAGGTGCACATTTCCCCTTTAAAACAATTGAACAAAGAATTTATACGCATGTTGACTAACACATTTGAAAAATAACAAAAACAAGCACTAAACTTACATATGAATGTATGTTTGTGTGTATGTTTTTATTTATTACCCAGCAAAAATAATATAAACTTACATATGGATGTATGTTTGTGTGTATGTTTTTATATACACACCGTATTTACAAAATAAATTCAAAATAAAACACAACAGTTTATTATTATACAAAAAAAAACAAATCACATACATATCTAGCTAATACGTTTTCATAAACATACACAATAACATATAATATTTTCCTTTTCCAACAAAAAGCTGTGCTAAAAAGAAACAAAACAAAATAAAAACACTTAAAAAATAAAAAATCTTGCCTATTGTGCGCCCATTTCCCCTGCCAAGCATTGTCGTGATCCATTTAATTGTAAACGACTCTCAAAATTCATTATTTATTACATTCGGCACTAGGCGTGTTCTCCTATTGGTCAACATACGAAACGCAATAATTTACTCTTGTGTATTTATAAAGAAGAAAAAAACACACACACAAAAGGAGAATACTCAAAATTCTTTAAATCAGAGGCGTACCAATAAATATACACAGAAGGTGCACATTTCCCCTTTAAAACAATTGAACAAAGAATTTATACGCGGATTGACTGACACAAATGTAAAATAACAAAAACAAGCACTAAACTTACATATGGATGTATGTTTGTGTGTATGTTTTTATTTATTACCCAGCAAAAATAATATTTTACCAATCCTTAATCAAATCAATAGTAAAACATTATTGCCAAATTTAATACAATATTTACATATTAAAAAAATTACATATTAATAAAATTTCTTTGTACCGAACAAGTTAAACCACTTGCTAATGAAACACCAGATGCTAACACGAGTAATTAAAAGATTGGCTCAACTTAAGCTTACGTTTCTAGCAGACTACATGTGTAGTCGGTTACGACCTCGAATGCAACTCCATATGCTCTAGGGGAACTATGCCATTAAGTAGCTGGAGTTGTTAGACATCTAAGGCCATAACACAAATCTGAGTCCGATCTTACAGCGAGTTGAGTCTATTTAGTTTTAATTATACAGTGACAGTTCGCAAAGCAAACTATCAAAGCTCGTGCTAACACCAAAAGTCACATTTATGCAGTTAAACTTACGTTCTACATACATATAATTGCATTAAAATTACCTAATAATCATCATTTGTATATAACAATATCTACATTAATAAGCTGCAACAATTTCAAAACCAAATAAATTCTTTATATAAGCTGTTCTTTATTACATTTATAAAACAAAAACTTTCCATTAGTTGCAAAATATACAATCATTCATTAATCACATGCATACATCCACACCATATTTACAAAATAAATTCAATATAAAGCATAACAGCTTTTTATTATACGAAAAAAAAACAAATCACATTCATTTCTACTTAATATGCTTTTATATACATACCCAATGGCAAATAATTGTCTCCCTTCTCAACGAAAAACCGCTGTAAAGAGATACAAAACAAAATAAAAACACATAAAAAATAACAAGATTTGCTTTTTGTGCAGCTTTTTGCACTGCCGGGCATTCACATGATCCATTAAATTGCAAATCATCTCTAAGAATTGTATTGGTCAACTTACAAAACGCAACAATTTACTCTTGTGTATTTATAAAGAAAAGAAAAACACACACATAAAAGGAGAATACTCAAAATTCCTTAAATCAGAGGCGTACCAATAAATATACACAGAAGGTGCACATTTCCCCTTTAAAACAATTGAACAAAGAATTTATACGCGTGTTGACTAACACATTTAAAAAATAACAAAAACAAGCACTAAACTTACATATGGATGTATGTTTGTGTGTATGTTTTTATTTATTACCTAGCAAAAATAATATAAACTTACATATGGATGTATGTTTGTGTGTATGTTTTTATATACACACCGTATTTACAAAATAAATTCAAAATAAAACACAACAGTTTATTATTATACAAAAAAAAACAAATCACATACATATCTAGCTAATAGGTTTTCATAAACATACACAATAACATATAATCTTTTCCTTTTCCAACAAAAAACTGTTCTAAAAAGAAACAAAACAAAATAAAAACACTTAAAAAATAACAAATCTTGCCTATTGTGCACCCATTTCCCCTACCAAGCATTGTCATGATCCATTTAATTGTAAATCACTCTCAAAATTCATTATTTATTACATTCGGCACTCGGCTTTCTCCTATTAGTCAACATACGAAACGCAATAATTTACTCTTGTGTATTTATAAAGAAAAAAACACACACATACAAAAGGAGAATACTCAAAATTCTTTAAATCAGGGGCGTACCAATAAATATACACAGAAGGTGCACATTTCCCCTTTAAAACAATTGAACAAAGAATTTATACGCATGTTGACTAACACATTTGAAAAATAACAAAAACAAGCACTAAACTTACATATGAATGTATGTTTGTGTGTATGTTTTTATTTATTACCTAGCAAAAATAATATAAACTTACATATGGATGTATGTTTGTGTGTATGTTTTTATATACACACCGTATTTACAAAATAAATTCAAAATAAAACACAACAGTTTATTATTATACAAAAAAAATAAATCACATACATATCTAGCTAATACGTTTTCATAAACATACACAATAACATATAATATTTTCCTTTTCCAACAAAAAGCTGTTCTAAAAAGAAACAAAACAAAATAAAAACACTTAAAAAATAACAAATCTTGCCTATTGTGCACCCATTTCCCCTACCAAGCATTGTCATGATCCATTTAATTGTAAATCACTCTCAAAATTCATTATTTATTACATTCGGCACTCGGCTTTCTCCTATTAGTCAACATACGAAACGCAATAATTTACTCTTGTGTATTTATAAAGAAAAAAACACACACATACAAAAGGAGAATACTCAAAATTCTTTAAATCAGGGGCGTACCAATAAATATACACAGAAGGTGCACATTTCCCCTTTAAAACAATTGAACAAAGAATTTATACGCATGTTGACTAACACATTTGAAAAATAACAAAAACAAGCACTAAACTTACATATGAATGTATGTTTGTGTGTATGTTTTTATTTATTACCTAGCAAAAATAATATAAACTTACATATGGATGTATGTTTGTGTGTATGTTTTTATATACACACCGTATTTACAAAATAAATTCAAAATAAAACACAACAGTTTATTATTATACAAAAAAAAACAAATCACATACATATCTAGCTAATACGTTTTCATAAACATACACAATAACATATAATCTTTTCCTTTTCCAACAAAAAACTGTTCTAAAAAGAAACAAAACAAAATAAAAACACTTAAAAAATAAAAAATCTTGCCTATTGTGCGCCCATTTCCCCTGCCAAGCATTGTCGTGATCCATTTAATTGTAAACGACTCTCAAAATTCATTATTTATTACATTCGGCACTAGGCGTGTTCTCCTATTGGTCAACATACGAAACGCAATAATTTACTCTTGTGTATTTATAAAGAAGAAAAAAACACACACACAAAAGGAGAATACTCAAAATTCTTTAAATCAGAGGCGTACCAATAAATATACACAGAAGGTGCACATTTCCCCTTTAAAACAATTGAACAAAGAATTTATACGCGGATTGACTGACACAAATGTAAAATAACAAAAACAAGCACTAAACTTACATATGGATGTATGTTTGTGTGTATGTTTTTATTTATTACCCAGCAAAAATAATATTTTACCAATCCTTAATCAGACCAATAGTAAAACATTATTGCCAAATTTAATACAATATTTACATATTAAAAAAATTACATATTAATAAAATTTCTTTGTACCGAACAAGTTAAACCACTTGCTAATGAAACACCAGATGCTAACACGAGTAATTAAAAGATTGGCTCAACTTAAGCTTACGTTTCTAGCAGACTACATGTGTAGTCGGTTACGACCTCGAATGCAACTCCATATGCTCTAGGGGAACTATGCCATTAAGTAGCTGGAGTTGTTAGACATCTAAGGCCATAACACAAATCTGAGTCCGATCTTACAGCGAGTTGAGTCTATTTAGTTTTAATTATACAGTGACAGTTCGCAAAGCAAACTATCAAAGCTCGTGCTAACACCAAAAGTCACATTTATGCAGTTAAACTTACGTTCTACATACATATAATTGCATTAAAATTACCTAATAATCATCATTTGTATATAACAATATCTACATTAATAAGCTGCAACAATTTCAAAACCAAATAAATTCTTTATATAAGCTGTTCTTTATTACATTTATAAAACAAAAACTTTCCATTAGTTGCAAAATATACAATCATTCATTAATCACATGCATACATCCACACCATATTTACAAAATAAATTCAATATAAAGCATAACAGCTTTTTATTATACGAAAAAAAAACAAATCACATTCATTTCTACTTAATATGCTTTTATATACATACCCAATGGCAAATAATTGTCTCCCTTCTCAACGAAAAACCGCTGTAAAGAGATACAAAACAAAATAAAAACACATAAAAAATAACAAGATTTGCTTTTTGTGCAGCTTTTTGCACTGCCGGGCATTCACATGATCCATTAAATTGCAAATCATCTCTAAGAATTGTATTGGTCAACTTACAAAACGCAACAATTTACTCTTGTGTATTTATAAAGAAAAGAAAAACACACACATAAAAGGAGAATACTCAAAATTCCTTAAATCAGAGGCGTACCAATAAATATACACAGAAGGTGCACATTTCCCCTTTAAAACAATTGAACAAAGAATTTATACGCGTGTTGACTAACACATTTAAAAAATAACAAAAACAAGCACTAAACTTACATATGGATGTATGTTTGTGTGTATGTTTTTATTTATTACCTAGCAAAAATAATATAAACTTACATATGGATGTATGTTTGTGTGTATGTTTTTATATACACACCGTATTTACAAAATAAATTCAAAATAAAACACAACAGTTTATTATTATACAAAAAAAAACAAATCACATACATATCTAGCTAATAGGTTTTCATAAACATACACAATAACATATAATCTTTTCCTTTTCCAACAAAAAACTGTTCTAAAAAGAAACAAAACAAAATAAAAACACTTAAAAAATAACAAATCTTGCCTATTGTGCACCCATTTCCCCTACCAAGCATTGTCATGATCCATTTAATTGTAAATCACTCTCAAAATTCATTATTTATTACATTCGGCACTCGGCTTTCTCCTATTAGTCAACATACGAAACGCAATAATTTACTCTTGTGTATTTATAAAGAAAAAAACACACACATACAAAAGGAGAATACTCAAAATTCTTTAAATCAGGGGCGTACCAATAAATATACACAGAAGGTGCACATTTCCCCTTTAAAACAATTGAACAAAGAATTTATACGCATGTTGACTAACACATTTGAAAAATAACAAAAACAAGCACTAAACTTACATATGAATGTATGTTTGTGTGTATGTTTTTATTTATTACCTAGCAAAAATAATATAAACTTACATATGGATGTATGTTTGTGTGTATGTTTTTATATACACACCGTATTTACAAAATAAATTCAAAATAAAACACAACAGTTTATTATTATACAAAAAAAAACAAATCACATACATATCTAGCTAATACGTTTTCATAAACATACACAATAACATATAATCTTTTCCTTTTCCAACAAAAAACTGTTCTAAAAAGAAACAAAACAAAATAAAAACACTTAAAAAATAAAAAATCTTGCCTATTGTGCGCCCATTTCCCCTGCCAAGCATTGTCGTGATCCATTTAATTGTAAACGACTCTCAAAATTCATTATTTATTACATTCGGCACTAGGCGTGTTCTCCTATTGGTCAACATACGAAACGCAATAATTTACTCTTGTGTATTTATAAAGAAGAAAAAAACACACACACAAAAGGAGAATACTCAAAATTCTTTAAATCAGAGGCGTACCAATAAATATACACAGAAGGTGCACATTTCCCCTTTAAAACAATTGAACAAAGAATTTATACGCGGATTGACTGACACAAATGTAAAATAACAAAAACAAGCACTAAACTTACATATGGATGTATGTTTGTGTGTATGTTTTTATTTATTACCCAGCAAAAATAATATTTTACCAATCCTTAATCAGACCAATAGTAAAACATTATTGCCAAATTTAATACAATATTTACATATTAAAAAAATTACATATTAATAAAATTTCTTTGTACCGAACAAGTTAAACCACTTGCTAATGAAACACCAGATGCTAACACGAGTAATTAAAAGATTGGCTCAACTTAAGCTTACGTTTCTAGCAGACTACATGTGTAGTCGGTTACGACCTCGAATGCAACTCCATATGCTCTAGGGGAACTATGCCATTAAGTAGCTGGAGTTGTTAGACATCTAAGGCCATAACACAAATCTGAGTCCGATCTTACAGCGAGTTGAGTCTATTTAGTTTTAATTATACAGTGACAGTTCGCAAAGCAAACTATCAAAGCTCGTGCTAACACCAAAAGTCACATTTATGCAGTTAAACTTACGTTCTACATACATATAATTGCATTAAAATTACCTAATAATCATCATTTGTATATAACAATATCTACATTAATAAGCTGCAACAATTTCAAAACCAAATAAATTCTTTATATAAGCTGTTCTTTATTACATTTATAAAACAAAAACTTTCCATTAGTTGCAAAATATACAATCATTCATTAATCACATGCATACATCCACACCATATTTACAAAATAAATTCAATATAAAGCATAACAGCTTTTTATTATACGAAAAAAAAACAAATCACATTCATTTCTACTTAATATGCTTTTATATACATACCCAATGGCAAATAATTGTCTCCCTTCTCAACGAAAAACCGCTGTAAAGAGATACAAAACAAAATAAAAACACATAAAAAATAACAAGATTTGCTTTTTGTGCAGCTTTTTGCACTGCCGGGCATTCACATGATCCATTAAATTGCAAATCATCTCTAAGAATTGTATTGGTCAACTTACAAAACGCAACAATTTACTCTTGTGTATTTATAAAGAAAAGAAAAACACACACATAAAAGGAGAATACTCAAAATTCCTTACATCAGAGGCGTACCAACAAATGTACACAGAAGGTGCACATTTCCCCTTTAAAACAATTGAACCAACAATTTATACGCGGATTGAATGACGCATTTGAAAAATAACCAAAACAAACATTGATTTGCTAAAACAAGCACTAAAATTACATATGGATGTATGTTTGTGTGTATGTTTTTTATTTATTACCCAGCAAAAATAATATTTTTCCAATCCCTAATCAGACCAATAGTAAAACATTATTGCCAATTTAATACAATATTTACATATGCAAAAAATTACCGCGGACGAATCAGTAAAATAAAACAATTTTTCTTTGTACCGAACAAGTTAAACCACTTGCTAATGAAACACCAGATGCTAACACGAGTAATTAAAAGATTGGCTCAACTTAAGCTTACGTTTCTAGCAGACTACATGTGTAGTCGGTTACGACCTCGAATGCAACTCCATATGCTCTAGGGGAACTATGCCATTAAGTAGCTGGAGTTGTTAGACATCTAAGGCCATAACACAAATCTGAGTCCGATCTTACAGCGAGTTGAGTCTATTTAGTTTTAATTATACAGTGACAGTTCGCAAAGCAAACTATCAAAGCTCGTGCTAACACCAAAAGTCACATTTATGCAGTTAAACTTACGTTCTACATACATATAATTGCATTAAAATTACCTAATAATCATCATTTGTATATAACAATATCTACATTAATAAGCTGCAACAATTTCAAAACCAAATAAATTCTTTATATAAGCTGTTCTTTATTACATTTATAAAACAAAAACTTTCCATTAGTTGCAAAATATACAATCATTCATTAATCACATGCATACATCCACACCATATTTACAAAATAAATTCAATATAAAGCATAACAGCTTTTTATTATACGAAAAAAAAACAAATCACATTCATTTCTACTTAATATGCTTTTATATACATACCCAATGGCAAATAATTGTCTCCCTTCTCAACGAAAAACCGCTGTAAAGAGATACAAAACAAAATAAAAACACATAAAAAATAACAAGATTTGCTTTTTGTGCAGCTTTTTGCACTGCCGGGCATTCACATGATCCATTAAATTGCAAATCATCTCTAAGAATTGTATTGGTCAACTTACAAAACGCAACAATTTACTCTTGTGTATTTATAAAGAAAAGAAAAACACACACATAAAAGGAGAATACTCAAAATTCCTTACATCAGAGGCGTACCAACAAATATACACAGAAGGTGCACATTTCCCCTTTAAAACAATTGAACAAAGAATTTATACGCATGTTGACTAACACATTTGAAAAATAACAAAAACAAGCACTAAACTTACATATGAATGTATGTTTGTGTGTATGTTTTTATTTATTACCCAGCAAAAATAATATAAACTTACATATGGATGTATGTTTGTGTGTATGTTTTTATATACACACCGTATTTACAAAATAAATTCAAAATAAAACACAACAGTTTATTATTATACAAAAAAAAACAAATCACATACATATCTAGCTAATAGGTTTTCATAAACATACACAATAACATATAATCTTTTCCTTTTCCAACAAAAAACTGTTCTAAAAAGAAACAAAACAAAATAAAAACACTTAAAAAATAACAAATCTTGCCTATTGTGCACCCATTTCCCCTACCAAGCATTGTCATGATCCATTTAATTGTAAATCACTCTCAAAATTCATTATTTATTACATTCGGCACTCGGCTTTCTCCTATTAGTCAACATACGAAACGCAATAATTTACTCTTGTGTATTTATAAAGAAAAAAACACACACATACAAAAGGAGAATACTCAAAATTCTTTAAATCAGGGGCGTACCAATAAATATACACAGAAGGTGCACATTTCCCCTTTAAAACAATTGAACAAAGAATTTATACGCGGATTGACTGACACAAATGTAAAATAACAAAAACAAGCACTAAACTTACATATGGATGTATGTTTGTGTGTATGTTTTTATTTATTACCCAGCAAAAATAATATTTTACCAATCCTTAATCAGACCAATAGTAAAACATTATTGCCAAATTTAATACAATATTTACATATTAAAAAAATTACATATTAATAAAATTTCTTTGTACCGAACAAGTTAAACCACTTGCTAATGAAACACCAGATGCTAACACGAGTAATTAAAAGATTGGCTCAACTTAAGCTTACGTTTCTAGCAGACTACATGTGTAGTCGGTTACGACCTCGAATGCAACTCCATATGCTCTAGGGGAACTATGCCATTAAGTAGCTGGAGTTGTTAGACATCTAAGGCCATAACACAAATCTGAGTCCGATCTTACAGCGAGTTGAGTCTATTTAGTTTTAATTATACAGTGACAGTTCGCAAAGCAAACTATCAAAGCTCGTGCTAACACCAAAAGTCACATTTATGCAGTTAAACTTACGTTCTACATACATATAATTGCATTAAAATTACCTAATAATCATCATTTGTATATAACAATATCTACATTAATAAGCTGCAACAATTTCAAAACCAAATAAATTCTTTATATAAGCTGTTCTTTATTACATTTATAAAACAAAAACTTTCCATTAGTTGCAAAATATACAATCATTCATTAATCACATGCATACATCCACACCATATTTACAAAATAAATTCAATATAAAGCATAACAGCTTTTTATTATACGAAAAAAAAACAAATCACATTCATTTCTACTTAATATGCTTTTATATACATACCCAATGGCAAATAATTGTCTCCCTTCTCAACGAAAAACCGCTGTAAAGAGATACAAAACAAAATAAAAACACATAAAAAATAACAAGATTTGCTTTTTGTGCAGCTTTTTGCACTGCCGGGCATTCACATGATCCATTAAATTGCAAATCATCTCTAAGAATTGTATTGGTCAACTTACAAAACGCAACAATTTACTCTTGTGTATTTATAAAGAAAAGAAAAACACACACATAAAAGGAGAATACTCAAAATTCCTTAAATCAGAGGCGTACCAATAAATATACACAGAAGGTGCACATTTCCCCTTTAAAACAATTGAACAAAGAATTTATACGCGTGTTGACTAACACATTTAAAAAATAACAAAAACAAGCACTAAACTTACATATGGATGTATGTTTGTGTGTATGTTTTTATTTATTACCTAGCAAAAATAATATAAACTTACATATGGATGTATGTTTGTGTGTATGTTTTTATATACACACCGTATTTACAAAATAAATTCAAAATAAAACACAACAGTTTATTATTATACAAAAAAAAACAAATCACATACATATCTAGCTAATAGGTTTTCATAAACATACACAATAACATATAATCTTTTCCTTTTCCAACAAAAAACTGTTCTAAAAAGAAACAAAACAAAATAAAAACACTTAAAAAATAACAAATCTTGCCTATTGTGCACCCATTTCCCCTACCAAGCATTGTCATGATCCATTTAATTGTAAATCACTCTCAAAATTCATTATTTATTACATTCGGCACTCGGCTTTCTCCTATTAGTCAACATACGAAACGCAATAATTTACTCTTGTGTATTTATAAAGAAAAAAACACACACATACAAAAGGAGAATACTCAAAATTCTTTAAATCAGGGGCGTACCAATAAATATACACAGAAGGTGCACATTTCCCCTTTAAAACAATTGAACAAAGAATTTATACGCATGTTGACTAACACATTTGAAAAATAACAAAAACAAGCACTAAACTTACATATGAATGTATGTTTGTGTGTATGTTTTTATTTATTACCTAGCAAAAATAATATAAACTTACATATGGATGTATGTTTGTGTGTATGTTTTTATATACACACCGTATTTACAAAATAAATTCAAAATAAAACACAACAGTTTATTATTATACAAAAAAAAACAAATCACATACATATCTAGCTAATACGTTTTCATAAACATACACAATAACATATAATCTTTTCCTTTTCCAACAAAAAACTGTTCTAAAAAGAAACAAAACAAAATAAAAACACTTAAAAAATAAAAAATCTTGCCTATTGTGCGCCCATTTCCCCTGCCAAGCATTGTCGTGATCCATTTAATTGTAAACGACTCTCAAAATTCATTATTTATTACATTCGGCACTAGGCGTGTTCTCCTATTGGTCAACATACGAAACGCAATAATTTACTCTTGTGTATTTATAAAGAAGAAAAAAACACACACACAAAAGGAGAATACTCAAAATTCTTTAAATCAGAGGCGTACCAATAAATATACACAGAAGGTGCACATTTCCCCTTTAAAACAATTGAACAAAGAATTTATACGCGGATTGACTGACACAAATGTAAAATAACAAAAACAAGCACTAAACTTACATATGGATGTATGTTTGTGTGTATGTTTTTATTTATTACCCAGCAAAAATAATATTTTACCAATCCTTAATCAGACCAATAGTAAAACATTATTGCCAAATTTAATACAATATTTACATATTAAAAAAATTACATATTAATAAAATTTCTTTGTACCGAACAAGTTAAACCACTTGCTAATGAAACACCAGATGCTAACACGAGTAATTAAAAGATTGGCTCAACTTAAGCTTACGTTTCTAGCAGACTACATGTGTAGTCGGTTACGACCTCGAATGCAACTCCATATGCTCTAGGGGAACTATGCCATTAAGTAGCTGGAGTTGTTAGACATCTAAGGCCATAACACAAATCTGAGTCCGATCTTACAGCGAGTTGAGTCTATTTAGTTTTAATTATACAGTGACAGTTCGCAAAGCAAACTATCAAAGCTCGTGCTAACACCAAAAGTGTTATACATACATATAATTGCATTAAAATTACCTAATAATCATCATTTGTATATAACAATATCTACATTAATAAGCTGCAACAATTTCAAAACCAAATAAATTCTTTATATAAGCTGTTCTTTATTACATTTATAAAACAAAAACTTTCCATTAGTTGCAAAATATACAATCATTCATTAATCACATGCATACATCCACACCATATTTACAAAATAAATTCAATATAAAGCATAACAGCTTTTTATTATACGAAAAAAAAACAAATCACATTCATTTCTACTTAATATGCTTTTATATACATACCCAATGGCAAATAATTGTCTCCCTTCTCAACGAAAAACCGCTGTAAAGAGATACAAAACAAAATAAAAACACATAAAAAATAACAAGATTTGCTTTTTGTGCAGCTTTTTGCACTGCCGGGCATTCACATGATCCATTAAATTGCAAATCATCTCTAAGAATTGTATTGGTCAACTTACAAAACGCAACAATTTACTCTTGTGTATTTATAAAGAAAAGAAAAACACACACATAAAAGGAGAATACTCAAAATTCCTTACATCAGAGGCGTACCAACAAATATACACAGAAGGTGCACATTTCCCCTTTAAAACAATTGAACAAAGAATTTATACGCATGTTGACTAACACATTTGAAAAATAACAAAAACAAGCACTAAACTTACATATGAATGTATGTTTGTGTGTATGTTTTTATTTATTACCCAGCAAAAATAATATAAACTTACATATGGATGTATGTTTGTGTGTATGTTTTTATATACACACCGTATTTACAAAATAAATTCAAAATAAAACACAACAGTTTATTATTATACAAAAAAAAACAAATCACATACATATCTAGCTAATAGGTTTTCATAAACATACACAATAACATATAATCTTTTCCTTTTCCAACAAAAAACTGTTCTAAAAAGAAACAAAACAAAATAAAAACACTTAAAAAATAACAAATCTTGCCTATTGTGCACCCATTTCCCCTACCAAGCATTGTCATGATCCATTTAATTGTAAATCACTCTCAAAATTCATTATTTATTACATTCGGCACTCGGCTTTCTCCTATTAGTCAACATACGAAACGCAATAATTTACTCTTGTGTATTTATAAAGAAAAAAACACACACATACAAAAGGAGAATACTCAAAATTCTTTAAATCAGGGGCGTACCAATAAATATACACAGAAGGTGCACATTTCCCCTTTAAAACAATTGAACAAAGAATTTATACGCATGTTGACTAACACATTTGAAAAATAACAAAAACAAGCACTAAACTTACATATGAATGTATGTTTGTGTGTATGTTTTTATTTATTACCCAGCAAAAATAATATAAACTTACATATGGATGTATGTTTGTGTGTATGTTTTTATATACACACCGTATTTACAAAATAAATTCAAAATAAAACACAACAGTTTATTATTATACAAAAAAAAACAAATCACATACATATCTAGCTAATACGTTTTCATAAACATACACAATAACATATAATATTTTCCTTTTCCAACAAAAAGCTGTGCTAAAAAGAAACAAAACAAAATAAAAACACTTAAAAAATAAAAAATCTTGCCTATTGTGCGCCCATTTCCCCTGCCAAGCATTGTCGTGATCCATTTAATTGTAAACGACTCTCAAAATTCATTATTTATTACATTCGGCACTAGGCGTGTTCTCCTATTGGTCAACATACGAAACGCAATAATTTACTCTTGTGTATTTATAAAGAAGAAAAAAACACACACACAAAAGGAGAATACTCAAAATTCTTTAAATCAGAGGCGTACCAATAAATATACACAGAAGGTGCACATTTCCCCTTTAAAACAATTGAACAAAGAATTTATACGCGGATTGACTGACACAAATGTAAAATAACAAAAACAAGCACTAAACTTACATATGGATGTATGTTTGTGTGTATGTTTTTATTTATTACCCAGCAAAAATAATATTTTACCAATCCTTAATCAGACCAATAGTAAAACATTATTGCCAAATTTAATACAATATTTACATATTAAAAAAATTACATATTAATAAAATTTCTTTGTACCGAACAAGTTAAACCACTTGCTAATGAAACACCAGATGCTAACACGAGTAATTAAAAGATTGGCTCAACTTAAGCTTACGTTTCTAGCAGACTACATGTGTAGTCGGTTACGACCTCGAATGCAACTCCATATGCTCTAGGGGAACTATGCCATTAAGTAGCTGGAGTTGTTAGACATCTAAGGCCATAACACAAATCTGAGTCCGATCTTACAGCGAGTTGAGTCTATTTAGTTTTAATTATACAGTGACAGTTCGCAAAGCAAACTATCAAAGCTCGTGCTAACACCAAAAGTCACATTTATGCAGTTAAACTTACGTTCTACATACATATAATTGCATTAAAATTACCTAATAATCATCATTTGTATATAACAATATCTACATTAATAAGCTGCAACAATTTCAAAACCAAATAAATTCTTTATATAAGCTGTTCTTTATTACATTTATAAAACAAAAACTTTCCATTAGTTGCAAAATATACAATCATTCATTAATCACATGCATACATCCACACCATATTTACAAAATAAATTCAATATAAAGCATAACAGCTTTTTATTATACGAAAAAAAAACAAATCACATTCATTTCTACTTAATATGCTTTTATATACATACCCAATGGCAAATAATTGTCTCCCTTCTCAACGAAAAACCGCTGTAAAGAGATACAAAACAAAATAAAAACACATAAAAAATAACAAGATTTGCTTTTTGTGCAGCTTTTTGCACTGCCGGGCATTCACATGATCCATTAAATTGCAAATCATCTCTAAGAATTGTATTGGTCAACTTACAAAACGCAACAATTTACTCTTGTGTATTTATAAAGAAAAGAAAAACACACACATAAAAGGAGAATACTCAAAATTCCTTACATCAGAGGCGTACCAACAAATGTACACAGAAGGTGCACATTTCCCCTTTAAAACAATTGAACCAACAATTTATACGCGGATTGAATGACGCATTTGAAAAATAACCAAAACAAACATTGATTTGCTAAAACAAGCACTAAAATTACATATGGATGTATGTTTGTGTGTATGTTTTTTATTTATTACCCAGCAAAAATAATATTTTTCCAATCCCTAATCAGACCAATAGTAAAACATTATTGCCAATTTAATACAATATTTACATATGCAAAAAATTACCGCGGACGAATCAGTAAAATAAAACAATTTTTCTTTGTACCGAACAAGTTAAACCACTTGCTAATGAAACACCAGATGCTAACACGAGTAATTAAAAGATTGGCTCAACTTAAGCTTACGTTTCTAGCAGACTACATGTGTAGTCGGTTACGACCTCGAATGCAACTCCATATGCTCTAGGGGAACTATGCCATTAAGTAGCTGGAGTTGTTAGACATCTAAGGCCATAACACAAATCTGAGTCCGATCTTACAGCGAGTTGAGTCTATTTGTTTTTAATTATACAGTGACAGTTCGCAAGCAAACTATCAAAGCTCGTGCTAACACCTAAAGTCACATTGACGAAGTTGGAATTAAGAGTTAAGTACATAGAATTGAATTGCGATAAGAAAAATACATAGAAAAATGTCCGAGTTATGAGTTAAGTTAAATATTCTAGTAGAGCATTGTGTTTATAAAATTGTATGTTTTTTTTTGCTTTAGTTCTAGTAACCTACCTTTATATCCGATATTGATTCTCTATTCCGCCGGTTGAAAGGAGGATAAACTCTGGTTTTTTGTTCGTTGAAATTGAAGAGTTCAAGAAAAAAGATAAAATTTATTACACATTTTTATTTTTTTATTAAGTCCACAGAGCAACGGGTCGGTAATGAATTTGTATTTTATTATGGTTTTGGAAACAACAATTTGCCACAAATGTAACACACTAACCTACAAGTTATGGCAGTTTAACACACTGAACATCGTTGGTTGTAGCGCTGTTTAAGGTGTTTTAACGATATTGCACATTAACAACTATTATCAATCTTAATTACAATATTTACGTACATACGTATGTACATATGTAGGCACTTATTTTGTTTCACTTTTAAGTATATGCACACATATACATACATATATTTATTTCTATCCATCAACTAATTCAATTTGTGTAAATTAATGCCTTAAGCAAATATGTATGTACATTTATGTAGCTACTTATGTATGTATGTTCACGTGCATTTTGGTTTTATCCATTTTCTTTTAAACTAGTGCGAGCCAACTTACTTCACTTTTTTTTCACACGCTTTAATCACTCAGATAAGAAGTTGAATGGAATGAGACCGCTTATAAATTGTAGTTAAGTTACACTTTCAGCATCTTTATATTAATTAAAATTTTATATAATACAGCACAACTATATTGTTATAATTTATCACAAGTTTAAAAGTAAAAGTTTTTATTATTAGTTTTGTTCACAATAAACTTCACTTTTTAATTAAATAATTTTTTAAGCACCGAGTTTTTTCCTTTTTCCACAATGATATTGGTTGATCTTATGCACACATTTACAATTTACTTTGGCGTCATCAATTACAATTAGTTTTTTAATCAAACGGTATTAAATACGGTATTTCTATACATTTTTGCACTATTATTTTCTTTCAACTAATACACACATTTTCTCACTACTGCGCTTTGTAATGATCTGTTTACTTTTGCATCATCCGAAACAATTCTTCTTACATTTCTTTTAACAAGTGGCGTGCTCTTATTGGTCGATTTATATAACGGTACTATGGTGCCAGTTTATTTTCGTGTGTTTATAAGAAGCACATGCAAAAACAGAATGTTTGAAATTCCATTAATCAGAGTCGCTTCGCGAAATTTAAATAGAGGGCGAGCGTTGCCACCTTTTAGAAAATTTGATGACCATTCCGAAACGGGAGTGGATGGAAACAATCCGTAACACGCTATTGTCGGCTTGGTTGTAAATTAGGAACCTTATACACAAAAAACAAGAGCACAATTTTAAGCCCTACAACGCAAACAATCAATATGTAAAACACAAGCTAATCATAGCATAACATCAATACTTCACGGCAAAATTGTAAATTTGTACGGCAAACTCCTTCTAACACATTAAAGCAGCTTACACAAACTGCACAGAAAGGTTTTAAATTAGTTTTATGTTTAAAACATTTTTTAAGAGCTTTCTGTTAAAATGTTTTCTTGTGACAATATTTTATATTAAATGTTATAATGTTAAAACTGCTTTCATGTTATTGGGGTTCCTTTTTACATTATTAATTTGTAATAAAAATATGTAAATATTTTTCCTGAGGGAGTCTTTCCAAGAAAAATAAAATGTTTAATTAAACTGCATTTAATTTTTGTAAAATTACCAGCAAATATTTTGCATATATGAATCTGATTTTCTTTTAAATAGATTTAAAAATTGAAAGTTAAGTAGATAAAAGTATTATTACTTCTTTGTTGAAGTAAAAATTTTAAGGACTCTGTAAATATATCTATTTTAGTGGTATCCAACAAGTCTTTGAGTCATTAACATAGTATGAAACCTGCTATAAGTAATACTAAAACATCTGAACTAATTATAATATTAGACTAAACGATTTTGATTTTCCAATAAAGTGTTATGGGACTTCTTCGTTTATCTAATAACTCTTGTTTAAGGGTTATTGTCATAAGTTATAAATTATACAATTTATTATATAGTTACATAATTGCATTTATTAATTATTTACTCATCTCTAAACAATATATTTTTTATAAGGAATGTGTTTATGGCTCACAAGAAAAAAACTAAATTTTTTTATATATTTCTTTAATAAAAGGTAACAGTAAATAGAAATTTTTCGAAGAAAAGTTTTTCCATTACTTTTGAAACTATTTTTGAAGTTTAGTTTAAGGAGCTTAAGTACAGTAATACATTCATTTATTGGCTACATGTTTTCCGTGTTTTTCAATTAAGTATAACAAATAATTTCATACATTAATATTTTTTATGTATGAAACAGATTTAATTTTTTAAGAATTTTAAAAAAATAAATAGTTGAAAGTTAGAACACTTCTTTGTTAGAGTATAATTTTTACTAACTCAATACATCTATTTTAAAGGCGTTCATTTTGTCTTTGAGCTGTTGACATAGTGTCAAGCCTACTGTGAATAATACTAAAACATCATTAAGCCAAGCTACTGAGCACTCAGCTTGGATTGCTTCCATCTTCATGGTTCCTTGAACATTTAAGAGTTGATAAACAGCAATTATCAATTTGTGACATTGTAAGAAAAAAGATATTGCTTGATCTTCCGGTAGATTGGGACTAAGCGATTTCTAAAATTTAATTCAAATTGAAAAAAATCATGACAAAAAAGCAAAAGACTTACCATATTTCGACCTTTCATTAAGTCTTCGATTGATTTCTTCTTTGGTATTATAAGACTAGTACGGCCACGTTGTAAAGCTCCTATTAGTTCAGTTATTATTTGCAAAACTTCTTCACAGGATCTGAAATAACAATATTTATTTTTAAAATAACTAATTTTGAAAGAGAATAGCAATTTTTAAATCAAAATAATATGTAGGTTGTGAAATGCACTCTTATTTTATGGCCAAAGCATCAATACATCTTCTAATCCAACATCATTACATTCAATGAACTACAATCCTCACAGCAACAGAAATGTACATCCAAATGCATCTACATATGTATATATGTACCTATGTACTATATTAGCATGAAATTGGCAATTTATAATAAAGGTGGTTCCTTGTGCTAGTTTTGTATTAATAATCTCTAATATTCTTCACATACATATATTTTTTATGGTTGTTTTCTGTTCTTAATAATGAAACAATTTCAAAGTGAGGATAATGAATAAATCTGGAGCAATAAAAAAACAAAGGGGTCTTCTGTTAATTAATATCTCTGTACATTTGCTCTGACTTATGTCCTGCAGTTCCAGTCTTCAAATTATTGTTTGCGGTTCTTATATATTCTTTATAAATATTTACCAATACCATCTCTAAGTACAAGAATTGAAAAAGTTCTTTAGCATTCTAAAATGTTATGCTATTTCAACCGAAAATGTGGAGGGCGTCTTTTAATTAAACTCAATTTAATTACGACACAATATTACACAATAGAAATCCGTTATATCGATTTCTTAATTTTAATTCTTTAGGACGAAAAAACTTTAACTCGTTAGCCAGCTTTCCTAAATTAAGTAAATTAGGAACAATTTTTTATAAGCTTATTTTATATTATTCTAATATATGTATACATATATATTTATGTAAATATGAATACAGTCCGTATAGTATCTTATATTTCCTAACAATTATTAATTTCTACAACTATAAAGATATATAAATATATATAAAGATGTATACACATTCATATATTTATAATGTGGATTCCGAAACAATGAAGTTTTTAATTTTTTAGTTGCTTGAACGTTTACCTACCGAAATTTATAGTTTTCGTCGACATTATCGATGTGATTAATAGCCTGTTGCAAATGGTTGGCAGCGTCTTGAACTTGTTGCAGTTTCCACGGAGCATTAGAAGTTATAGCGGTACGTTGAACTTGACTAGAGGAACGCTTTAATTTGAAGCTTATATCCTATTTGGAAACAAAAGTGAATGTTCAGCTTGATACATTAAACAAAACATCAAATCAAAATAATTCGCAAAAAAATTAAAGAAAATATAGCCAAAGAATTAGTTGTGTAATATAAAAATGTAGGGTATCTACAATATACATAGTTATGAAACAATAAAAAATCTTAAAAAGAATTATTCTTTATATCTGGTCTTTTGGGTTATGGTAAGATAAGAGGGATTACAGACTTCTCTCAAAATGCCGACGGTTATGTAATTGCTTTTGCTTTAAAAAAAAGAAGCAATTGTAAGTTCATATGGGTAAATCCTGGATTGCGGGCGTTACCTTCATACAGATATATTTACTTATGAATATTATTTCTATTGACATTTTAAACAAAATACCTTTGCCTAAAATTCAGCTCTTTGAGAATACTTTGGAATATGATTTATTTGTTCACATAAATTGTTTTTGGGAAAAAAATATTACTGTCGTTGAAAGCGTTATAAAAATGCAAGTCATTTTATAGCTCAACATACATTTGCACAATTTTTAGCAAATTTATTGTACTTACCAAAGAGGCAAATTTTAAATAAACTCTGGGTCAAAAAATAACTTTGGGTACACATAGGAACTTCACAAGATTCCATGTGCATTAGTAGACTTGAGCTTGTCAACAGTAAATTCTTTTATAAACTGGGCGAGCAATTATTCTTCAGCTGAATTTCACAACCTTTGGGAAGCATCTATACTGCTTTAATTGCATGAAGCTTTTCTCTTTTGTTATTTTAGGAAAATAAGAAACAGACTTTTATTTTTTAGAAACCCATCACTTCCAATACAACACAAAATTAGTTGTCTATAATAAAAATGAGTTGATTAAGCACCATTTTGTGATACAAATGTACATATAAGTTTGAATAAAAATCCATTTGAAAAATTAGCTCATTATGTAAAGTTTCATTGCTGGAACTGTTAGAAATATTATATATGTGTGTAGGTATACAATACAAAACCCGACAAATTAAGAGTTCATTTCGGGAACTCAAAATTTAAAAAGTTCAAACGCTTGATTAGCTGTGGAGATCATAGGCCTCGTATTCATTTGACGACCTTTATTTGTAGGGGAGTATTTTTTCACGTATTATTTAAAATCATAAAAAACACAACTTTAGTTATCTATACTGCAATTATGTTCAAAAATTATTTCGATTCATTGGGTCTTGAAAGCAAAACAGAGAGGAACAGCAACCAAGACCTTTCAATTACATCAAAGGTGAAACAGTTATGAAAAAATTGTATTTATAAATGTTAACTTTTATTAACATACCTTTTTATATACATACAAAGTTTTTATATGGTACATGTTAATTGGCATTCTTTTATAGGTATGTACGTGCATATAGTTTTTACAAATATATTCATTAAAAATGTACTTTTTACAACAAAATTTTTTTGGATACTTTGTTTAATTACTTAAAGTCTCAATGTCTAAAACCAGTTAAGACGCTTCTAATAATGTTTCATTTGTTAAATATCAATAAGTGGTTTAGAAGAAAACACACAATCATAAATACATATTTTAGGTAAGAAAGTAATAGAAACATCAACACCAATATTAAATTTTAAGAAATCAAAGGCTTTATTCGTTTCAGTTTCTCTCCTAAGAATAAAAAAATAAAGTATTTTCAATACATACTGCTTGGGTAATGCTATCTCCAGTCAATGTTACACAACATTTCAATTGATCATGGGCTGCCATCAAATGAAATTTTTCTGTTCGCTTTCCTTCATTATCGTAGAGCGGCACAGGAAAGCGTCGGGCGCATTCCTTAAAAATATTTAAAACACAAAATTAAAAATTCATTTCAATGGTTTTAAATTTGGCCAGAACTTACAACTAAAATTTCTCTCAACTTTTTCAATATAGAGTGAACCTCGGCCTTCATTACCCATTCAAATTCTATTTGCTGAAAAATTTAAATATTGCTGTAAATTGAATTTTAACGAATTTTGTACAACTAAATGTCTCTATTTCTTTATAATATGTTCATAATTAGACCATGTATTTTTTTCTTTATGACAGAATGTGAAACCGGTTGGTAATTTTTATTAATAAGGCATTTTTTATTAGAAAAAGCAGAACAAAGTGAAAATTATATTAAACAATCAGTAGCACAATTGATCTTATATTTGTTCATACAGTTTGGCGTTTGTTTTATTAAAGTTTTACCGCATATAAACGTTATATAGGTGAACCGAAAGGTATTGCAGAATGTCGGACGATAGTGTCATTAGTTAAAAATTAGTAAGACTGAGTTTAAAAACGCGCGCCGATTTAACCCGATCGGTTTTGGTACACATAGTATTATTTGTGACGATAATGCGATTTTTACCACTGAATTTTTTTAAATTTTAATCGGCTATAATCCGCCCCATAATACTTTGCGTGACAACTGCGGACGACTACATTCATCGCCTTTGTTCTTTGGGATAGTGTTTGTTGTTTTTTCTTTTTGTATTTTATTCTTATCGATTTTTTCTGTAGACATTTTTTGGAAATGCATTTATTAAGTTTAATTGACACAATCAATACACTAATAAAAATTTCCTCTATTGATGAACTGAAACCAATGGTCTAATTCAAGATTAACAGATTCTAAGGTGTTTTTATAACAAAATGTTTAATCAAACACTTACAAGGTTCTTCACCTCTTCACTCTCGATATCGCTCATTGTTTATGCTAAATTTGACAAGTGTAAAGCGAAGTACATACAGTTTTAAATAACATTCATGAATAGTATTCAGATCAGCTGTTTTTGTATTTTATTACTTGGTGTGTTTAGTTTCTAGTTTGGATAAACAAAGCCGTTATGCTTTCTTATAAACCAAAGTTGAATGTGAATTGGACAAAATCGTTTATATGGTAATAACGTTATTACAGCGGATATTTTTATTGTGTCTGACTGTTAAAATATATATAAGAATTAAAAGTTACAAACTTATAAACTTAAATTCAGAAACTACTTCGGTGAAGAAACTCGGCAAAGTAATTAATTATAAAGCTACATCTAGCTCTTGCAAGCAAATAATTTATATAAATGTTAGAAGTTTGTATATATGTACATATGTACATTGTTCATGCTGTAATGATGTTTTCGAAGTTTAAAATCGTGGTTTTAAAAATAGTTAATTGATAACACTCCTTCCTACTTTCCCTGTATTATTGACAGGTAAAAACACTATTCTTTTAATTTTCGTATATACCGCTTGAATTTTTAAGGACTACGAAATTTTGTGTAAATGTATCAAAAACTGTATTTGTGGTTAGAAGATAAATACATACATTCCTTTACCTTTAAAAACTTGAATAAAAAATGAGTGATCCAAATTGTGAAAATTTAATAGATTTATATTTGGAAGATGAAATATTGAGCCACAACACACAAAGTAAGACAGAATTACATGCACATTTGTCCGGAAACAATCCAGAATTTGTTCCGCCATCTTGGCGCAACCGCGACAGTCTCGAAAATAATCCTTTTGATACTGTGCAAAAATTGGCTGATCGCTTAAAGGACCCTTTTGATGTTTTGGAAACTGAAGCCTGTTTGAAGCCCCTACATGTTCCTAAAGAACCAACTAAGATAAAGCTTGGTAATCTTCTGTCACTGAGTGAAGATAATTTACAAACTGGGACAAAAAAGACATCGACTCCTTGTTTAAACGCTGAATTAGGTGTAGTAAAATTGCAGGATTTGGAAAGTCCATCTGTTGCTTTTAATGAAAAACGTTCAAGTGATAACATTAGTGAAACTGAAACCACACCAAATAGCAGTGCTGAAACTTCAGCATCAGCAAAGTTAGGGAATAATATGGAACATCGAAAAAGACTATTAAAATTGAGTATTTCTAATTGTGCATTTAGTACACCTGCTGCGTATAAGGAGTTTGACGGTATTTTTGGAACTCCTGCTTCTTCAATATTTTCTAAAACTACTGATTTTGACGGAAGTTTATTATCTGCGGAGTCTCCATTAAAGTTTGCGGAAGACGAAGTTAATTCATCAGAGGAGCCACAGAACTCAATAGATTTAGAAAAAAAGTTTGAAGCTGACTTGGAAATGTTAAAAATTCCTATTTTAAATGATTTACCATCGCCGATTATTAAAGGTACCTCTATAAAGCCTGATGAACTGGATATGGTTAATATAAAGCATACTGTCTTGAAATCTACTGTACCAAATTTGGAGGCAATAAAAACTAAACTTAAAGCAAAAAAATCGGAAATTAGTGCTAGTAATCGACTAGAAATATCCAATCTCATTGAGAACTTGAAAGCATTAATATCATGCGGCGAAATAGTAAATGAAAGAAAAGAGCAAGCTAGCAATTTATTGGACTCACTCACTACCGCTTTAATTCCATCTAACAAAGAAGAGCGAACACAAAATTCGGAAATGCTTGACGTACCACCGAAACTTATTACACGACAAGATACCTTTGATTTAGATATTCAAGAAGCGGATACAGACAGAGATCAACTATTGCAAGAAATACCCAGATGCATGGTTAGCTCATCAGATACATATGAAAATGAAGCACCCAAGCGAGATCTTAAGCTACCACAAATTGCTCCTTTATCAACTAGCCGAAATCCAAATAATATGCAGAATGATATTAATAATATAGTAGAGCAGTTAAGCAAACTTTTAATAAATAATTCTGCAGATAATCAAACAAGTCTCAGTAATCCCACTCTTATAGTTGTTATGAATGCCAATCAATTAAATAATTCAAATATTGATGATTGCAAACTCCAAACTCCGGGTACAAAAGCAAGGTCTGGCTTCGTAGCAAACTATTTAGAAAACTCAATTACCTGTAGTTCACTGGATTTGACGAAAAGTAATTCTTTGCCACGCCGACGATCACAATCATTGTCGATTCATGATAAAATGAAAGTAATTCACTTACCACTGCAACCGCCAACATCGCGTTCAATTGAAAAACAATACATCATAAAAAGGGATGAGATGCTGCCAAAAAAAACGACGCTACCATCTAATGACAAGGAAACGACAGAGCTTAAAATTCCTGGAAGATTAAGATGTAACTCATTTTCAAGTGGAACTCCATGCACAGCAAAAGTAGGGTTGGGTAAAGCAGGGTTTAGGTAAGTTGTAAAATTTATCAAAATAATTATTTTTCCAGAAACATTTTTATAATATTGCATTCCATTCTAGCTCTGATACAAACAAATTTTCGCAAATACGAATGGCTCAAACTTTAAATACTCACCACGAAAGTAAACAACATGCAGTAGTTGGACCCATGGCTCATAACTTACCAACATTTAGGCCTGCCTTTAAAAAAAAAATTAAAAGCAAAGAAGAATCCATATTTAAGTTATCGGGGCCTTTAAAGGCGACGATACCTGTAAAAAAAGTTGCTCCAATGCAAAAATCATCGCCACTCTCTTCAGAAAAAAAATTAATATCTAAAATTAGTTCCACACCAAACACTCCAATTCCAGCTAGATGTTCTAAATTAGGCGTAGAGGTTGGATATCCGAATGCTTGCTCAACTCCATCAGCATTTTCATCTCCGCTCAAACGCACTACGGGGCTCGACAATAATCCTCGATATTCCTATATGTCCAATACTCCAAACCCTAAATCATCGTTGGCAAATTCTTCGGCAGGCAGTTTAAAAAGACGAACATTAGTCGAATCAGAAGCCAAGTCCCCACTTAAAACCACTATGAATAATTCAGGCTTACAGTTTTCCAGAGTTTCAACTGGAACTTCAAGATTATCAGTTTCTGCAGGAGGTAGAAATTCTAAGACTCCTATTAAAGCTGAAATCAACACAGCTACGGTCAAGCCGGTATTTAACGTAGTTTTTGTTTTTAATTTTTGTATAATTTGTTTCTTTCCAGTCCAGTCGTTTGAGCTCTCGTTTATCTGTTAGTGGTTCCTTGATATCGAAGAGAAATAAAGAAAACAAACGCCTTTAAAATTATAACTATACTCTAATCATGATATTTATAAAAAAACATAACCTTTCAATGTTTTATCTTTTACTTAACGTTTTTATAATTTCCGTTATAGCTATTATTGTAATTGTTCCATCGACAGATTAGATCGTAGGGTGTTGACATAAACCATGTTGTAATATCTTCAGATTAACCACGTAAATGCTGTACGGTTACGTAATTTCTAGACTTAAATTTGTAGTTGCATTGTAGTTTTTGCAGATGAAAGATTGTCTTTGCCATTATAATCATTGTATAAAATTTGATTTTTAAATTCTCTACTATATTAACAAATTGCTATATCGCTTCATATGTTAAACCGGTCGTGTAAGAAATTATTTTCAAAATTGCATTCTAAAACAAACCAGTTATCGGAGCCAAAGCAGTCGACCAGTGGGAGTGAGTCGCTAACTCGAAGGCTACCAAACAAGCCTGAGCACACCTAAAAGGGGATTTAGACGGTAACACAAGTTGTACTTTAAAAATGGGAATAAAAATCTTACGACAATTTTTTTTACGCTTACACCATTGGTAAAAGATCAAAACAAAGTAAAAGGTTTACATAAAAATACATCCCTGATCTAATGATGCGTGAAGGAATTTGAAAAATTTTTTAAAAACGATGAGAGCCGTACGACTAAAATTTTCATCCGTATTTTCTCTCTATGCTGTATGGTTTCATTAGATATTAAGTTTAGACGATACATAAGACATAATTATAATGACGCAAGAGCTGTTCTTAAGCCCAGGGCTGCTTTACAGTATAAATTTTAAAAGTTTAAAGCCAAATTTCTTAATTTATACTGATATTGATACAAGAGTCTCAAACTTTTATTGAATAATATTAAAATTAGCATCACTGGTATCGCTTCTTAACGTCTTTGAGCCGCTTTCCTAATTTTTTAAGCAAACGGCGCAAACCTTTAATTGACGTTGCCATCTGGCAAGAATCTCGAACTTTTATTGAATAATATTAAAGTTAGCATCACTGGTTTCGCTTCTTAACGTCTTTGAGCCGCTGTTCTAAATTTTTAAACAAACGGCGCAAACCTTTAGTTGACGTTGCCTTCTGGTTGTAACATAAATACAGTTTTTCATTCTGAAAAAATTTCATGAAATGGCGAACTTTATGGAAGACAGCGTAGTTAAATATGCTTGCTCATGTGGCATATTAAATCCAATCAGTAAGCTGTTCTTTTGCCGACATTGTCCAAAGCTGAGGTGTGGTTTTTGTGTATGCCATGAAGTGAGTAATCTTCTTGCCATATGAAAAAGATTTTTATGATTTTCACTCTCAAGGTTGACTCACATTTTTGCTCAAACTGTTTGGAAAACATTCCTTCATCAGAAGTACGTAATAAGAAGAATTGTTGTGCTAATTGTTTTGACTGTCCATGCTGCCAACATACTTTAGCAGCTCGAGCCACCACAGTGATTGTGCAAAAGTAATATGTCTTTAAACTATTTGTTCTTAAATGTTACAATTTTATTGTTAGGAAAACGGATGAAAATGCTAAAGAGGGAGAGGAAACTAAACCAGATGCTTCTAAAGTAGTAGTTAAGAAAATGTATTATTTATCTTGTTTAGCTTGTCGTTGGACTTCTCGAGATGTTGGCATTCCCGACCAAACAGTTGGTAAGCAAAGTAATATACACTTGTTCCGTTAACACAACTTACTTTTTGTAGTCTCAGATTAATACGGCGTGCTATGCCACCCCCTTAAAAAAATTTAGATCGAATTCTTCCATATGTAAAAAAGAATTTTGAAAGCAGGTTGATTACCAAGAGAGATAAATATTTAAAAATAATTATTTTTCATCAGTTTCAGATATTCTTTTTTGACGCTAATTTAGGTATGATTGTACTTTATGTACTAATGTGAATTTTCAAAATCAACAGTTCTTCATCGCACTTTCTGAAAGTAATATTTTTAAAAATGATTGATTGCCATGAGAGCTGTATCACTTACATACCTTTAAATTTATTTTCTGTGGCTTCTGTAGCGTAGAATTAAGATGCAATTATCTTGTGCAACAAAAAACTTTAATTATTAATTAGTTTGGACATCTGTAAAATTATCTCCAATTTTGCAGAAGAATTTTTTTTCAAATTGACACTGCAGATCTTAGATGTGTGAAAGAATTAGATGTAATCAGTATTCGTATATTCCAGAATATTTTGTAAACGTTGTACTTTTTATATTTTTCTAATTTTTCGTAGCAACTGGAGCATGGCCTGATAATGAATGTGCATATCAGACACGGTTTAATGCTTTGGCTGAATATTACCAAGCTGTGGTACAGCAAGACAAACATGAGCGACAAGAGTATTTAAGGCGAAAAGCCCCAAAAGCGCACAAATTTCCAAGTTTAACAGACCGTACAGGTCTAACTGTATCTATTATACGCCGTCAAATGGGCTGGTCCGATAAAAATACACAAAAGGCTAAACCTGTAAACATAACACCGGGTCAAGAAAGTGAAGATGTTGGAGAATTACCTGAGAGTATTTTTTCGCAGAACATTAATTTAAGAAACAGTAAGTTAAGTCTTAGTAAAAAAATAATTTTTTAACGAATGGTACCTTATATATTTTTGTAGTAACTACCGTTAAGCAGCGTCATAATCAACCCTGCGAACAGCCTTTTACTATAAATAAGCTCTATCCGCAAAGGCGCTGTATGTGGATAAAGCGATCTTTACGTTGTAGGCAATGTGAACATAATGTTATAAAACCAGAATATCATCCAACTTCTGTTAAATACCGCATACAGTTGTTTGCGAGTTACCATGTGCCTGACGTTCTTTTGGTAAAATGTGGTCAACCCCTCAAGGCTGGCTACATTAATACAATTACTCTGAAACTCAGTAATCCCACAATGCATGATATGGACATAAGGATTGTAGAGTTACCTTCTTCGGAAGAAGAATTGCAAATTATCGAAGAATTTAAGCGTAATTGTACCATAAAAGATACATCATTGATAGCTGCTACGGCAATAGATTCCTTGAAGTCTCTTACCGGGTACCCAAGCCTGACCAGTTCGAATAGTTTTACTAATACTTCTCTAATGAGATATACTTTCATACATGAAGAGCCCAGAATGGTTAAAAACAAAGTTAATTCAAAATTGGTACCATTACATACAAAGTGTGTTTTAAATTTACGTGATGACTCAAAAGAATTTGATGAGGAACCTCAATCTTCCCAAAAAGAGGAACCTAAGTATGTCGTCTTAATGTGATTTTAATTATTTTTATATTATTTCTCTCTGACAGTTTCATCATTTCGCGGAAGTCTAATAAGGTCGTGCTTGGATTGCAGTTTACGCCCGATGCAAACTTAAAAAAGGGCGAGAATGTATATGTTGGCTTTAATCTGTTATATACCTATATTAATACTGTCACCAATAATCCTGAAAGAAAGGAACCAAATAAACACGACTTAAATTGTCGTGTTTATATCAAAGTTGGAAATATTGAAGAATAATTGAAAAATAAAAAAGGAAAATTATTATTTTTTTATATTAATTGGTTTAGAATACTTTTGTGATAACTTTGATTACACAATTGATTATAATAAATTAAAAAAGTGCAGATAAAAACTAAACTTTCTGTTTATGAAATAAAAAGAAATTTAAATAATGCATTAAATAATTGACCTCTTTGTTATTCAATCTAAAACTTTAAAAGCCATTTTTACCCAAATAGTCATCTGAAATATTTACCGTGTTAAAGTGTACATGTGCAAATACCGTTGAACAAATGTCTAAATATTTATACGTACGTATGTATTTAACATAGCTGTGCTTACAAAAAAACTTGCTCTTGATTTATAATTCTAAATTAATAAATAAAATAACTTTCTGAAAAAATTAAACCAGCGCCGAATTTTTCGCACGTTTTTAAGGTACAGTTAAGTTTTTTTAGTTTAATTTAGTTTTTCCTTCTTCGGTGAAGTAAAAAATTGAGATAAGCCTTTACAATGTTAAGCGCTCGATATGTACATGCAATATAAAGTATCGATTCTGATGTTATATTCGCTAATATTTTGTATTCACGAGCACGAGTTCGCCGTCTTCTAAGAAACGTCAAATTAAGCCTTTTTACGACCATTTTTCAGAATGTGACAAACTCGATATTTGTTTCGGACGATTTTTCGTATTACTTTTGCCGGACCCGATATTTATTCAGTGCTGGTTAACACATCAACTTTTATTACAAAAGTTTTTTTCTGTAAGAAAAAACTACAAATTATGTATATAACAGTTTTATCACTCGCCCTCATAATGTAAACTTCAGAAATAAAAGTTAAGGTGTGTGAACCGGCAGTTACTGTAAATTTTTTCATATATTGACTGTATAATTACGTGCATTAATTATACATTCAACATACACAATTGCATGTACATTGCGCATTTGTTATTTATTACCGTTTACGTCTAAATAACTTTTTTTGTTTTTTCTCATTTGTTACTCATTAATTTTTATTGGTTTTTTAAATCGTAATTTATTGCACTTTTTAAGTATTTAATCAAAATTGAACAGGAAATTAAAATATTGAGAGAGGTGTGTGTATGTTTATAACATTTTTTCAAAAGCTCTGAACTTTTTCATTGATAATTTTTTGTTTAAAATGGCAATTTTTTAATAATAAAAAAAGACGTCAATCTTAAAGAATACTGTAAATATAATCACAAAAATTTTCCATAACATTTCGTACAACTCTTACCTGAATTGGGCTTAAGATCGTTTCTCTTCCTCAACTTAGAAAAGATTGTTTGTAAATTACTACTGTGATTGATGGTTTTAAAGGCAAAGAAAAGTTAATAAACTGTAGACATTTTCTAATTTGGGAGCAACTGCCAGTTTCATAGTCGCTACACCACTTATCAGCAATAAAATAAAATATATGGGTCCATAGTGAACCTAAGTTTTATTTAATAACTTAATATTTTTTATTTTATATTTTCGTCAGCACCCAATTGGTTTATTAAATTTGGTCATAACAATGACAAAACATGTTATGTTTCCCGTGAGTCTTAAACAACTCAAACACAAAAGTTCGGCTTATAATCTTAATATTAATTTTAAATTAAAGAATTTACTGCGTCATAGTTTTATTTAATTTTTCAAAACTTATTTTTTACTTAGAAAATATAATTTAGTTGTAGCCTTTGTACATGAAAAAAGTTTATTTGCTAAGTCTTGTATTTCGTACAAACACAAAATATTAAGTTGTTTAATTATATACATATTGTATACTTTAAAAATATAATTCATTTCTTAAAAAAAAATTGTGACAAAATTATAAATATGTATGTATGTGATATGCCATCAGAAAAAACTATAATTATTTTGCCAGTTTTTCTCTTTCAAGGAAAATCTTTTTGCAAAACTGGAGAACATATTACATACATCTTTATTAGGGCTTCTTCACGCTTATCAAAACATTCACAAATTGTACAGCATTGTTCGACTGTAAAATATAAATGTATATGTTTGTATAAAAAACAAAACTAAATATTTTGGTATTAGAAGTAGAGATTGCTCATTTTCTTTTTTACATTAATATAATTTTTATTTTGAATATATTATCTCAAAATTAATTTAAAATCTGTATCCATTAAAACTTTAAAATTTTGTTACAGGAAATCTTTGTAAATTCGAGAGAATCCGAAAGTGAAATGAAAGAAACGTATTAGTATATACATTTATCCTTATCCATAAGATTTAACGAAAAAACAAATGATAAAAATTTTAAATATATCTGAACGACTTTACTATTTTTTTAAAATAAAGAAAAATGTTCCCAAAAACGAACTTTCGAAATTACGAAGAAGCAAATGAAATTAATAATAATATTTAAAACTTACATAAATCTTAGTTGACGTTAATGATTTTTTTTTTCATATTTATAAAGCCATTTTACGACCCTCTATAGAAATTTCAACAGCTCTGCGTGAACCACCTTTTAACCTTTTTTGATCCAGGAACTTTTTCATGTGCTTTTCAAATCGATTTGGCTTACGTTTTTGAGTTCCTGATACTGTACCTTCCACTGTGGATTTAGGTCGAACTAAGTAATTTTTGTTGGAGGGCAGCGGTACACGCGCACGGGCCACCCAACCGGGATCTCCAGGGCCTAATGGTTTCTCTTCTGTAGTTGTGAGAGCAGAATGCAGACCTTTACGTTTTTTGGATGTTGTTGGTTCCGGTTCAGGTGTTTTTTTCCGTGTATTTTGAATTTGCCGCATATCTCTTTCTTGTCGCTCCTCTTTTGACATGGCTTTAAAATCACAACTTAAATTGAAAATAGGCCGAGCCCATTCCGATATTAATCGTCCAGCTCTATCGCGATTTGGTTTTGTTTCTTTTGGATGTTTATACAAGTACATAACAGCCTTTCCTATACCGGACTGTTTTAGGTAACTTTTGTCAATTGGCGGAAACTACAAAAAATTTTTAATCATTTATGAACAATGTTAAACTCTGTATACTTACATCTGCTAATAATTTAAGAATACTTTCTCTTATCTGCAAACACGGTAAACTTTTGTTAGGCAAAGGAGCCAGCCAGTCGGTGAGTACATTAAGTATGTTATGTTCCAAAAAAGCTAACTGCAGATCTTTTTTAATTAACTGTGACATACACTGCTTCAATAAAGCAATCTTTTTGGTAGCTGGTTTTCCCTCTACATTAAGTTGACGATCTTCATCTGATGCACCCTTCATATTCATTATAAGCTGATCAATAAGATCGTCATTGTCATTAATCAAGTCAATATCACGTTTCCGACGTTTAAAACGCTTCTCTTCTTTTTTGCGTAGCAACATGGCATCAAAATCAGAAATAAAATTGTCATTCCTAAGAAAATATATTTATTAGATTGTAAACATTTTGAATGGTTGCTTCTTGCCCTCTGTCGTTGTCTATTGGTATGTTCTCATCATCAGAACTGTCAACTACTTTTTGACTATCGGTCAATATACCTCCTTCTCCACCTTCAATTTTGTCGTCATCTTCTTCGTTATCGGTATCAGTTATTTTAGGACGGTTCTTTTGCGCTGAAGACGGATTTTCCTCTCCTTTAATAATTAATTTTTTTTATCCAATTATTGTTTATTTAATAACGATTTCAAACTTCTAGTAACTATTAATATATTAAAAAGCCATTTTTTAAAATGGGGCTTATCAATCTTAGAGATTTGATTTGATCGTAAGGTATACGTTTTCATAGAAAAATAGAGATCGGTGTTTAAATCAGTGCAGTATTTCCTTAATAATTTGTTGGGCAATTTAGTTTCAAATTTAATAATAAAAACAATTATAAAGTATTTTTTTAGAATATTTTGATTTGTATAGTATATAAAATTCGGCAATTATTTTTCTATTAATATTTTTGAAATGATGGATGTAAAAAAATTTGCTACTAGTTTTTCCAGCTTTATCTTCGATAATTAAAAATTTAGGTTTCTCTCTTTTATACAAGCTTTTACTATTCAAAGATGTTTAAGCAAAGTTTTTTGGAGTTCTTTTTCAGTAACGTTTTGTATAAAAAAAATTACACGAAATGCCAAAGTAAAGCTAAACGTTTGATATTTAAATAATACAATTATGTATTTATCTAAGTCGTTGCAGGTGAACCACTTTTTTACATTAAAATCAGGGAATGGATCGTAAATATTATTTTATAGTTTTGCGTCTTAGAAATTGAACTTTATTTACAAAGATGGTATTAACTTCAGTGAGCGTGAATTTTTAAATTGGTTGTAAGTAAAAAGAATATACTGTGTCCTTAATAAGGGTATTATTTTGATATAATTATTTAGAGTAAATTCTCATGTTAACTTTAGCAGTATTTTAATATTTAAATATACAAAACCGCCTATTTAATCTTACTGTAAAAGTAATAACTAAATAAAAAAAAAATTAATATTACGTTTGTTATAAAAACTCATCCATATTTTTCAATAATGCATTTGCATGGCAGTTCATAAACTAATTTCAAACATTTTAAAACCAATTTAGGCGAAACTTTAAATATTTCCACGTGTTGAAACGAACAGTAAGATAGTATTAGCTCGAAAGTTTCGCCTCCGACCACAGTATAAGTAAGACTCAATAGAAAACAAAAATATTAAAAACAAGTTTTCCGTTCTCCCATTATACATTTTTTAACAATTTTACGGTTTTTTGTTATTATTACCTTCAGAGTCGCTAAGAATGTTGCGTTTATAGACTTTCTTGTCGTTAGATGTTGGTGATATTGAACCACTTCGCGATCGTGACCTGGATTTAGAAGTCGATGCAGAACGAGAGCGAGATCTGCTAATGGATTTACTTCGAGAACGAGATCCCGTTAACCTTGAACGACTGCTTGATCTAGAATGAGAAGCACCAGATTTTAAGCGTAAACGTCTGCTTGTTGATGTAGACCGTCGACGAGAGACACTTCGAGAACGGGAGATACTTCCGCTTCGACGTCTTGAATTTACTCGACCTTGAGATCGTCTTGAAAGACTGCGTGAACGTCTCGATCCACTTCGAGAGCGGGAGCGAGATAAAGATCTAGAATGACTTCGTGATCTAGAGTCTGAAACAGAGCGTGATGGTCCTGATCCTGAACGAGACCGTGGTGAACCAGATTTTGATCTCCGCAAATCTGAGCGTGACCTTTGAGAACCAGATGTAGATCTTCTTGATCCGGATCTTGATTTTCTTGAATTAGATCTTGATTTTCTTGACGCAGACCTGGAATTTTTTGAACCAGATCTTGATCTTCTTGCACTAGCAACTGACTTTCTTGAACTAGACCTTGATCTTCTTGAACCAGATCTGGATCTTCTTGAACCAGATCTTGATCTTCTTGAACCAGATCTTGATCTTCTTGAACCAGATCTTGATAACCTTGAATAAGATTTAGATCGAGAACCACTTTGTGATCTACTACCATAATGTCTTTGTTTCGATCCACTCCTTGAACGTCTTGATCCTGAACGACTGCAACGGGATCTAGTTCCCACACTTCTGACAGGAGATATGCTCAATGGCCGTGATTTACTGCGGCTTCTTGATCTAGAAATACTTTTAGTACTACGTGCACTGTTTTTACGGCTTCTTTGAATAGTCTCCTCGTTTTGAGGGCTTATGCTGCAATTTCTCGACATAGAATTTCTTTTTTCGTCTTTTTCAAGCTTTGGCGGGGAATTGGGTAAAGCAAGTGTTGCAATTGGACTACGAGACCTGGATCTTGGTAAACTATTCTCACCAATAATTTCTGAAACAATATTGCTGGGACTTCTAGACACAGATCTGCTGCGTTCACTGGATTTCGGCATTTCAACCAAAGGTATAGAAGTTGGCTTACCGCTTTCTGAAGATGTATTCGCAACAGGATTCAAAGTGTCACTTTGGTCTGAAACATATATAAATGTCGAATTTTTTATAGATCTAAAACTTAGTAACTTAACCTCAACTTAAAAGAAAATTATTGGTAAAATCTATCTAAGTACACACATATGTATGTATATTTATCACTTAATAAACATACCATTTTCCACAGACATTTTATATGTTTATTAAAAGCACAAATGAGCCGGTAAAACCGGAATATGTTATTTTTAAAGGGAGCAGAAAGAACTTTAGGAATATGTATTTTTAACAAAAAAGTTAATATGTCTTGAAATTTTTTGTTAGTAAAATGAGATTTCCATAAAACAGAAACAGAAGCCGAAGAGCAAAGCCGCCGCCGATATTTTTCTTTTGACCCATCCAATGCCAAACTACTTTTCCAAATGCGTTGCCACATCTTTTTACGAAACGCAATAGTTTTAAGTTATCTTTGTAATTTGACCTTTTGTTCTTTCTTATGTATATATGTCTGCTTTAAATAGTAATAATACATATGTATAAACTTAACATACATATATGTATGTAGGTATGGTAAATAAATTGCCATGAATTTGACCTGGAAATTAAACGGTGTGCGAAGAGTTCTTTCATTAACTGTATATTTATGAGAGAACTAATGAATAAAGAAATTTTGCGGCAAGTGAATGTACACTGGTAAGAACTTATCTGTGTTAGTCAAAAAATATTGACGTTGACACCTTAGTACTGCACATAATAGACAAAAAGCTAAATCGGCAACTCTGGCGTTTGCTATAAAAATGTAGTATATCTGTATTTATATGTAAATTGAAAGTCAACTTTAAAATAAAAACACTTTCAAATAAGCAATAATTCATAAAGTTTTTGCATATACATACATATATTAAATACACAGTGATTTTGTTTTAATTAACTTTATAAGTAGTGAGAATACTAGCAATTATATGGTAAAAACATTATGATGCACTCTCGAGGTGTACCAGCAGGGTTTGAGGACGAAGATAATGATTTGGATTTTATGATGCATTCCACACAAAATTTAAAAATTACTGTGGTACCTGATATAACCACAGCTGCTGGATTGGACGATACAAACTTTGATAGTAAAATAAATCCTGAAATAGAGCGGTGGTTCGCAGACTTTAGAGAAACCTACAGTAAATGTAAGTATGTATATATGTACGTATGTACATATGTATATAAGTGTGTAAGTACGTATGTAGTTACGTGAGGAATCTATTCCAACTTTTTGCCAAATTGTTGTGCCTTTTATGTTAATAGTGTGCTGAAAGTTTTGATATTCAGACATACATATGTATATATTTATTTTATTTGTTACAACACTCAACGAAGCAGTTATGGAATATGTATGTATGTATGTACAGAGCAAAACAAAACTTTCTGAAGTTATGTATGTACATATTTAAGTACATATGTATTTATGTATATGCATATTTAAGTAAATATGTATGTATATATTTTACATATGTATGTATGTACATACATTGATATTTACAATTGCTTATTTAGTTTTTTAATTAACAGTCTCCTTGCCAATATTAATTACCAGCTCTACAAATATCAAGACGAGAAATTTGTGCAGCAAATAATAAGCCTTCATAAAGGGAATATATTACGTTGGCTGGTGATCCTTTATTATCGTTTAATAGTTAAGTGACATTAGAATCACTCGTCCAATCCGCTCAAAAAAGGTAGTTTTTTTCGATTTTGGTAATGTTGACATTTTTTAATGCCCTAAAAGCAAGCTTAGCATTCTTTTTTACAACTGCTTGAAAATGCAATATACATACATATGTGTAAGTAAGTATAAGCTCATGTCATAAGGTATTTTTATAGAATTCGTTATATCGAAGTTTCACTGTGTATACATACAGAGTTAATCTTAAGCAACCTCAAGTTTAAGTGTACATAATGCAAAAATTTTCCATAGCGCCGGCATTCTTATTTATATTGAATAAAAATTATAACTTAAATAATTGTAATGAAACATATTTCGAAATTAAAAAAAAATGACTACTTGTCCTAATGTGTCGAGAAACTTGTTCATTCCAGATAGTTAAATGGCCTTAAACGCGGAGAAAAACAAGAAAATTAAAAATTGATTTTAGAACAAATGTTTTCATTGTAATCAACTTTTGCAAATTTTTTGTTTGTTTTATTTACAATACATACTTAATTTGGAGCGCAAATCTATTAAAAAAGCAGTATAATTTTGCAAAATTTCTCATTAGTACTAATTATTGTATTGATATCCTTTTAATAAAAAGTTAAACATTACATTTAATTCAACGTTCTCCAACGATTTGTAGGTCTAAAACTTGTATTGAAAACTTTTAACTTTTAGGTAAACCTATCGATAAAGTTCAAGTTCTTAATAAGCTTTCAAATATTGATTTGTTGTTTGAGTTGTAATTAAATGAGAATTATAGGTAGTTTTTTACTATTCCTGATTATCTACTGTTTAAGAAATATTACCTAACTTTCCTATGAGATTGAAAAAACGGAAAAACACGTAAAATGTTAAAATTGTTTGAAATTCTTTTAAGGTAAAGGCACTCCTGCTACACAGCATCAGCTAAAGTTGGTTCTTACCAGAGATGTTCAACCTTTGCTCCTGGCACTGAAACTGTTTGCCTCCAGTCCAGGGTGCAATTATTTAAAAAACAAAAACCTGGCTCTATTTAGTAAGTTTTATAAATTTCTAGTATACTTAAACTTTTGTATAAAAACAAATTTGTTTGTAGTACTTGAAACTGTTTGCGAACTTTATAAACAGCATCCTGTCATAGAAGCATCATGTGATGACAACACTCGTATGGTAGCTTTTAATTTTGTTAAAACTTGTGGTATTGTACCACTCTACAAGGCTGTGATGGAAACTTATCAATTACAAAAAATTCAAAAATTTTTAATACCTAAATTACAAGTTCTTCTTGCTGAAGGATTCTATAAAGATGTATTATAACCATATTAATATTTAAACAAAATATTTTTAGATTTTTTTTTCAGGTTGCTTATTGGTCTATTTATCTAAATGTTACACATATTTTTGGGTTATTTGATCTCATATTTCCATTAATATTACAAGAAAAAATATCTTTAGCTGAGGAATATTTAAAAGTGGCTAAAGAGCTTCAGTTTCCTACAGTACAATTTTTAGACACTTTACTGGATCGCAAAAAGACTGTTTATGAAAATTGTGATGAAATAATACAGTGAGTATAGAAAAATCTATATACATAATTGCACAGTTGTAAAGGTTTGAGTAAAACAAAAAAAAAAAATTTAATAAATATGTGCTTAACTACTAACTTAAGTGCAAAATGGATTATATAACATTTGTCATGGTACTATCTACATATATACACACATATATGTACATACAAAGCATTTCTGAACTTTTCAAGATTTTTTCAAAGGTTAAAATTATATTTGGTATATCCGTTGCAGTTTATGTGATGTTTGGATTTTAGTTTTGAAATATATCATTTTTATTTCCTTTTTTTGATATAAAAATTATTTAAATATTTGTGATACAAAAACAATGTAAATAAATATATGCATACGCATGTACATAAATGGAATTAAGTTAGCACTGACAATAAGAGAATTTTAAAACTACTATCGTTGTATCCATAATTATGCACTGTTTAATGCAGTTTTTGTGTTGTTGAATCCATCGTTTTATAGTTGCTTCAAAACCAACGCAGGTAGAACACACTGATATTGCTACAGCACCATGATTATGGAAGCCCATGATTCAGCAAGATGACACAGATTAGGAAAGATACTTATTTATTAAATTATACAATGCGATAAAACTAAGCAAATACAGATTAAATTATTATAACTCATTTATTCCTATGAATTATATCTATGCTGTTTAAAATCTCATCCTTTTCAGATATAAAAATGTACACAATTACTAAATATTATAATTTCTTTCAATTTTCTTGTGTGCTAATTTTTTGTAGAGACAAACCAATCAGCAAAGTATTTCTTCAGCTTTGTACATACATACACATATAATATAATTTTCTAATCAGAACATGTTTTTTCTCTTACAGGAAATACAAATATTCAGAAATTAAACATAATCTCCTAAGTTACCGTCCTATGTCCAAGCTAGTTACACGTTTAGCTAAAAAATACAGCATTGATTCTCAGTACACACCAAATCTAATGCATTCTAAATCTTGCTCGTATTTGCACTATCTTTTCCATAAATACCAAGACGATGGTATGAGTTTGGATTCATGGCGTGAATTGGCACGTGAAGAGGCCAACAAAAGCAAAGCTTTACAGTTGGATTTAATAAATAAAATTGCAAATTATGGTGACTTAGATGAAGCAGTTCATTGGGTGCAATTATATAAAATTCCCTTGGAAGAATGCCCTTTAGCATTGCATGAGAAATTAGAAAATTTTAATATGACTTCAATTAAGCATTCAGAAAATTCGAGTTCTAGTAACAGCTCAAATGATTCTTGGGAAAATAATCTAACAACAGCGAAAAGATATAGTAATAACTTATCGACTTGGTTTAAAAATGTTGAATATTTAACTTTGCAATTGCCAGCTGAGGATGTTATGCTTATTGATACAAAATCAAAGTTCCTAGATATGCTTTCATACTTAGAACAGAATTTAGTTATTGGATTCGATTCAGAATGGAAGCCTTCAGTTTCGAACGATAACCGAGTTTCGCTTATACAACTCGCTACCAATGAGCGGGTTTACTTAGTGGATTGTTTATCACCCAACCTAGATGAGAATTCATGGACACTAATGGGAAGTAAAATATTTAATAATTTAGAAATTTTAAAGTTGGGGTTCTCCCTTCATTATGACTTGCATATGTTGCACAAATCCTTACCTCTACGTTTGAATCTACAAGCAACATCATGTTATTTAGATTTACGAGACTTATGGCGTCGCTTACAATACATGCAAGTTTCACCTTTTCCTTATGAACAAATCTCAGTAGCTGGTGAGAGCCTTTGCGCTTTAACGGAAATGTGTTTGGGGAAAAAATTGGATAAATCAAATCAATGCTCGAATTGGGCCAATCGTCCCCTAAGACACGATCAAATTATATACGCTGCACTTGATGCTCATTGTTTGCTACAAATTTATCAGGTTTTGAGTGAACTTTTATTGCGCATTGGCATTAACATAGATTCAGTAGTTGAGGATATTACAACTTCAAAGTCTGGCTACTTATTTCCTAAAAAGGCGAAAATAAATTTAAGTAGTTATGGAGCATCAAATATTAATAACTTGCAGCAAAACGAGCAAACTAAAACGAATGCAATAAGTGAAAAGTAAGTACATACTATAAATATTTTTTTAAAATCGCGACTTATACTGACTTGAATAGCGAGTTACCTTAAAAAAACGAATTGTAGATACATGCGAATCAGATTTTTGTAAACTTTTATTAATTTTATAAAATTACTTTACCGATTTTTTACTCTGTTTTCAGTCATTATCATGCTAAAAGTAAATTTTTATAAGTAAGCGTTTTTTGCTAGTAAAAGACTTTTATGTTTCTAATCTTTTGCACTTTTCATCCACATATTCAGTTGAACTACATACATATGTATGTATTTAAAATATGTAACTAAGTCAATATTGTATGTTTCTTTCCTTACATGTATTTTTTTACTTCTTATCTTTCGAGGTTATATCCAGAACTTGTAGCATAGTTGTAACAGGTTTTAATTACAATATAATATCAAAAATTCGTTATAGTGTCATAATAATTAGGAAAAATTAATAAAAGAAATATAGTATAAGAAAGTCATTAGGAATAAGTTTCTTTAAAAGTAATGCCAAAACGATGTTTATTCAGAGGAAAACAGAAAAGATAATGTTGCAATGTGAGCTGAATTTAAGAAATTTATGCCATTTTTTTCGAAAACCTGAATGCCGTTTCAGAAAAAGAAGCGGATTAACAAGAAAACACATATAACAAAGGTTGAGCCTTTTTCTGACTAGTTAGATGTTATTTAAGTCTAGAAGGTGCAGCGCTACGGCAGCTGAAATTTTTTTCCTCGTCTCATTTTTATGGGATTTAAAGACAAAACTGTTGTAGTTTGCATTTGTAAAAAAAATATCTACTAAAAGTGAAACTTTCAAAATTTTTTGTGGAAAACTTCTTTTTATTCCATAAACGTTAATTAGCGCTAATAGATCACTTACAAAACTTTGTATATTATTTTTTTAATTTTTACCGTTAACTTCACAAAGAACTTAATCTCCTAGTAGTCGCGCAATCGCAAGCAATTAAGGTGTTTTTCAATTATTTTCTTCAGAACTAAATCGTTTTTTAAACAACAAAGCAACCAACAGTATTAACAGATAAATCTCGCCAAAAAACAATTTCAATAATAAAAAAATAAATTGACTGTACTATAGGCGTTTAATAGTTATTCGAATTAGGCGATTGTGACAAATTGATAATTATGACTACCAAAGAAAGGTAGTGCACGAGAAGTTTGGCGGATAGAATGCTTATTCTTATAGAAAGTTTACAAGTATAGCTTTCGTGTTAGCCTTTTCATGATGAGATTACAGACCAAAACTAGGAATAAGCAACAGAAAACATTTGTTAACATTCAAAAAGAAAAAAGACAAAGCCTTTTTGTTTGAAAAGGCTATTTCTTAATGTAAATGCAGCTGCTAGCTTTATTATCACAGTCTGAATTGCACATGTGATTTATTTTGTGACGTATATGCATACATATGTATGTGCGTTTACGTGAAACACAACATTTTCATTATATGTATACATACATACGTAAATTTTTCTGTTTATTCCAGTTTGATGTATACTTAATATTTTTCGCTACATATTTCCGAATGTTTGATTTTTGTGATTTAACATGGAATTGCTAAAATTAAACCAAAAAGGAAGAAGGAAAGTAGTATAAGATTATTAAAATTTTATGACTTCCCTACGTGTACATATGTACTTAATTTATTAAGCAATTAATGCTATTGATTCCTGATAATTATTGTTGGTTGTAAATTAAAGGAAACGTTAAAGTTTTTTGTTTTTTAATTACATATGTATGTGTTATTTTGTCTTTAAGATTACACCTACTAAAGGTACATTACGTCATATAATTTAAAAATAATCCAAAATCAATTTTTTGGAGATTATGATGCAAAGCATCAAAATACATATCAATGGAACATTTTACACTCCTACAGTTAAAATAAGGTTCTTACCAACAAAATTCTAAAAGCTCAAAACCATTTTTTAATTTCATTCAGTAGTAGCATAAAAATGAATATTTTTCTCCAAATACTAATTCTGTAATAAAAATTAAACTTGAGTTAAAAAAATGATTTACATACATACATAGTTTTTCATATTAAAGTGTTTTAGCTTCTCCTGAAAAATGATTTCAATTGAGCGAAATCATATGACGATATGTAAGTGGACAGAAAGTGATTGATTTCTTTTTAAACCATTAAAGATTAATTCACTTATCAACTAATATGAACATGATACTAAAACCATTTTTTAGTACGGCTGTTAATATTTAGATGATTAGTTGAATTGACTTATTATTACTTAATTATTTTATTAAGTTAAAGTGTGTTTTTTTCTTTCCTTGAACTGAAGAGTACTTGATTCGAATAAGCTGAACTGATTGTTGTAGGTCGCTTCAAGTGCTGAAAATCATATGTGGTTAAAGTTTAGAAAGAATAATAATTATTTTGAAAAACTTTATCGAGATATTCTCGAGCAAATTTTAAAATTATTTTTAAAATATTAATTTTGTTATTTATTAAAGATTTAAAACGTACATTAATGGATTTTCCATTTCAGACCGCTAAAAATGAAATTTCTTTGTGATTCAATGCTCATTGGTGTTTCAAGAGAACTACGTAAACTTGGCCTTGATTGTGTGGAGGTTCAAAACACGGTAGAAATTGATCGCTATATCGATATGGCTCGTAAGGAAAACCGCTACGTGCTGACAAGAGATTCTCGCTATTCAATATTTTCACGAAAACTTCCATCAAAGCAATGCTTGCAAATACCTTCAGATACAGTAGATTTTCAAGTGCTTAACATCCTACAATATTTTCAACTACAAATTGATAAAACTTCTCTTCACACACGCTGTGTACAGTGTAATGCTGATAATTTTTTACTGGCAAATCGATATGAAATACAGTTAATGCGTTTTTCTCAAACCTTACGTGGTGAACCGGATATTAGTCTGCCTTCATACAAAGGGCATGAAAAGGCATGGAATTTGAAAAGAATTAGTGATGATATCATTTCCTCTAAAACAACTTCAAGTGGCAAACAAATACAAGTCAATCTTATCAATCCGTTTGTCCTTAACAATCAAAACTACTTTTTTATATGTGATGTAAGAAAAAACAGAAGCAATTTTAGTATTTTTATTTAAATTAATTTTTATTTCTTATTTTAAGAATTGCGGTTTATGTACTTGGCCAGACGCTACACACTTAAATCAAACTGTAGCGGAATATCTGTTTCCTAATTCAGCAAGTGGTTACGCAACAACGAGTAATGCAAATGTATCGCAGTAACAATATCGTTTAATATTTTTTATTCCAAATAATTACATATATAGAATTAAACGTTTCTTTCACTCTAACTAAAGGTTCTGATCCTATTTTTTTTTGCCCTTTATATAAAATTTTGAACACATGAATAAAACTGAATTGTTGTTTGTATATTAAAGTACATACATATGCTGGTTATGTTGCGAATGTTTTTTGAAAAAGCTGTATTTTGAGTTAAAATTCTGTGAACCATCATTGATATACGGATCAACAATTTTCAACAATAAATTTGCAACCTAAAGTCTAAATTATAAATATTAGCTGCATATTTTAATATCTCGGGTAAGTACATACCAACAAATTAAAAAAATTTCATTGAAATCAAAACCTTTTTGCTTAGCTACCACAACTTAATAGCAATGCAAAGGTTTGAGTTATCGAATAATATAATCCTCTGATAATCCTCTCCGTATTATAGGAGTCCATACAATAAACATGACAGTTTTATGACTATTACTTCAATGCAATAGAATTTTATATTGTAAATTAAGTGCTAAATAACAAGCTCTTATCTATTATGGAAAATATGTTGTGTGACAAATTTTAAAAACTAAGCAGAGATAAATATGATATTCCAAACGATATAGCAGTTCATTTATTAAATTTTTTCATCGCTGTCACTTTATGAATTTTTTCAATGAACTCTTGAGCCGGGCCAAATTTTTAACGAAACAAAACCGATTGCTTTATAAAATTAGATCTCTCAAAAATTATCTAAAGAGATTTTTCTTTTTTAATGATTTGATTCAGTGATATTATTATATTAATTTTGCAATCAAAGTTGCGTTCCGCCATATATTTTGAAAGAACGGTTTGATTTAAAAACCTATTGGAAAGAAAATTCATAGAATATCCTAATGATACATTAAAAAATAAATAATAGAACCTATTCGAATATTTTTACAGTAATAACAGTACTTATCAAAAATCTAACACTAAAAAGATCGCTACTACTACTTACATAGTTTTTTTTTTATCAATTTTATATTTATTTGAAGTGATTGATTAATTTATTTGTGCCATTGATTTGTTAAAAAAGTGGGTTACAAAATACTCCAATGCATTTACAAGTAAAGAATTGAGATAATACACAATATGTATACATTTGTCTATGTATGTATATTCATGTATACATTGAACATATATACATAACCGGATATGCTTTGTAGATCTAAAATTAAAATAAAACTTTGTAAACCTCACTCATAAGCGGATACTTCTAATTACTGGACAAAAACACCGCAACGTTGATTTCTTATAGGTGGAAGTATGTATCTTACCCTTTTTACGGAAGAGCCGAGGTCTTCTGTGAGGCATTATTTTCCAGTCAAATCCAGTATACTTTTTACTACATGTGTAGCTTAAAATACGTAAACGAAAACAGTTTTTTATTTGCGATTGGTAACTGTGGATCTTTACACGAGTGTTGTTTTCTTTGAAACGCTGCGTAAGACTGGCTTTTGACTGCACTAAAGGTCAAAATTAAACCCATAAAACAGCTGAGAGCAAACTGCACAACAAAAAAGGATTCTTGCCAAGTCTTAAAATATAACACAAGTATCCGTAAATCCTAAGTCTCCAATTTCTGTTTCATAAAAGTTGCAGTTAAAGCAATTATCATCGTGACAAACGTATAGCCAATTCATTTGAAGCTGCCAATACTGCATCTACTTTCATACCATACACGCTAAGTTTAACGACGAATGAAGGCTATACATATGTATATCACTATATAAATCGAAAAACCTCGTAGAGTAGCAAAGGGCTGTGTACAGCCCAGGCCAAACATCATATTTCCCATAAATATAAAAGACTGGATAAATATTTCTGAATGTATTTTGTTGAAGGGATATGGATAAGTGCTTAAGTCGTCTAATTACATCAGAAACTACAACACTGGCTGTTAACTGACCAAAGCTGAGAAAAAGAAACGAAGGATATTTTTAAGATGTGGGAACAGTTTTATTTACTACTCTTATTGTAAATGATGATATTCCAAAAAATATGAGACTCCCAATTTCATTATTGTAAATGATGATATTCCAAAAAATATGAGACTCCCAATTTCCTTTAAAAATACACCTCCATGTCCTTAACGTTGAAATTGCTCGTTTGAATCTAAATTTGAGTTATTGTTGCTTCTGCTTTTATCTGAAATGGGTAGAAGAAGTCTCTTTGTTTCTCCAACTGCCATTGCTCACTACTAAATTGCCAACAGAACGAACTAAATTTTAACATTAAACCTTAATTATTTTCGTGCTGAAAAATTTTGTTCGCGCTACATAAACGATTTTATGTCTTGTTTCCTCAATGAACTAATAAATAATACTAGTTTGTTTGTAATGCGAACGAATAATTCGTTCGGTTTCCATAAACTGGCACTAAATTTTTAGATTATTTTTGCTCTCTTCAATGCTGGTAGAACATTCGCAAGCGTGCGTGTATATACATACATAAGTATGTAGTACATACATGCGTATGTAATAAAAATTTTATTTTCATATTTCCTTTTGTTTTAGATATTATTTTTACAGACGATAGTTACAAATCATCCATATAGCCCATGTCGCAGGCATGTTTCAATACCGCGAGCATGCGCATATTTACTTCATCTCCTCCTGCCTCTACGGAGAGTTTTCGAAACTCTTCGCCGTGCAAATCCGTAGCAAATAATTCAGATAGACGGCTACATTCTTCTTCGCTGCATAACATCCATGGCAAAAAATGAAGACAAATCATACAACCATAGAATGCAAAACGGGAAAAGTGTGATTTGAACTTTTCAAAACTATAGCGATGTAATATATTGGCAACTTCTTGCTGCGATTTCTTGGAAGCATTCAATATAATAGAAAGACTCGTATACATAGAAGTGTGGTAGGCTTTTAACAAATCCTCCCAGATTTCATAACGTTTATTTTCCGCCGAATTGAAATACATACAAAAAGCCAAGTCTAACGCAAGAGAACCATAACGCAGCTCCTACAGTAGTTGTGAAATTAGAGCTCAAAATGTAAAATACATTCTTAAAATACATACATACCTGAAAATCTATCATTTTTACATCTTCCACCTGTATTTCGCCACACTTAGTTAGTGCTTGTGTGGGCTGGTATTTGAACAAAACATTATTCCGATTATAATCGCCATGCAAAATGGCTCCGAAATATTTATCTTCTTCATTTTCTTCTATTTTGCTTCTTAGCCTCTCCAGTAGCCTGGCCGGCTCATCAAAGTATTTCTCTCTTATTTGGCGCAAACATTCAATTAGTTTTATATCTTTTTGGGATTTTTTATCAAAACTGTTAGTATTGACTTTGCGATCGTAAAATTCAAACAAACGGTCAAAGGCATGACGATATAGAACACGATAGAGATTATTAGCGACGTCATTGGAATCGTTATCATTAATAAATGGTAAAGGTATAATGCCTGTCTTTAATTGCTGCAGTTGGCAATTGTCAAGGGCTCTTAAGGCATACGAAAAAGAATGGTAAAGGCCTAAAACTTTACACATGGCTGTAAGATGATTTTTGTTTAGTACTAGACGTGGACCCAGTTGATAGCCCAGAGGCTTTAAGTTTTCCATTACCAAAGCAGCTTCTTTTTCATTGAGCGAAGCACTTAAACCTTTGTTTATTTAAAATGCTTTTTAAATTAAAAAAATTAAAAAGTTAAGTTTTTACCTTCTATGTATCCAAATTTCGCTACATAAACGCGGGGCGTCAAATTAACTACGCTAATTTCGCTAATTTGCAAATCTTGCACTAATTTATTGTAATAAGGTAAAACAACACCATAAATGTAGACCTCATTTGCAAACTGTATATAAGATTTACTAGATTCTCTAAAAGCCACATCACCTCGCATAAATTTGGCAATAAGTTTTCTTTCTTTTACACTAAAATAAATCATTTTATATCAATACTTCGTTAAACTTGCCTCTACTATTTACCCTTCATACGTTTGAGTTTTAAGTTCAATATTGTATAAAGCGGACATAAAACCGTCCAGACCTCCAGAGTTTTCTGCTTTAAATGAAAGTAATTCTTCATTCTCCAATTGGGAAACTATATCCGGTATTAAAAATTTTTCAATATATGATGTATGATTAGAATCCATATTTGACCTTAAAATATATGTATGAATAAAAAAATTTCTTTAAGTGTACATTCATTTGAAATTCAGAAATGGAAAATTAACATGTTTCAAAAATGCATGTAGCCATAAATACATACGAAATACACACATCCATACATAGAAAAATGCACGAAAATACCCTGCAAACATACGGAAGTTAAAACCTGAATAGATTTCAAAAAATTATCTTTTTTAAATATACCTTCATATGCTTTCGCAAATTCTACGAAACATACGCCGTTATATCCACTTTTAAACTTTAAGTGAAACCATTAAACAAAATTACTAAAAAGATATTTTTTATATAAGAAAAATTAAAAGAAACCAGCACTTTTATATTTCAAGGTAATGCCTTTTTTATAATAGATTTGAATACTTAATAACTTTATTTCCGTAATTTTTGAGAAAAATTAGCGTAGGTGGGATTAAACAAAAATATTTCTCATTTTTACACAAAAATATGTATACAAAGGCACGGGACAACTAAATTATATTTTTCTATCCCTAAAGAAAACGTCAGTGTTTTGACAATTTACTACAACAATAAAACATTATTAGAATAAATTGAAATAAACTTATTTGATTATAGCATTACTAGCGGCCATCAGGGTATTTGAGTATTCATATGTACATATGTATGTCGAAATGAAAACAAGCATGTAATTACACTTTTCCACATCTTCTGTTTTTTTATTACAATTATTATTCACATTATTTTGTTTATAGTTTTTATTTTGTTCAATGTTTTTTTTTTCTTTTAGAAGAAAGTACGAAAAGAAATATTGTGAAAAGTGAAAAATTTTGCATATTTTGATGCATCCTAAATAATTTTCATTTAACTTGTTTTAGATATCGGTACTAAAGGAACTTATAAAGCCACTTCTTTTATTCCCCAGTTAAAAACAACTTGTGACCTACATAAATGAACAAATATATTCATTCGGTATGTATCGAAAACGTTATCCAATCCTGCTATTGCACTGTGACACATTTTGATAACCTTATGCAAAATTTTAATTATTGCTACTTAATTCGTGAAGGTTCGAATACAAAGTAGTCACTAAAACATTTAGAAAATGTTTGCAGGGTACATATAATATTTTTAATAAAGTCCATAAGTATTTTTAATAAAGTTGAAATGAGTTACATATGTGCATATATAACTATGTATGCATGTACGTTCATAAGTTTGTCGTTAAATTTTACTTGAGCAAATTTAAATAGAACAAACTGCTTTTGCAAAATTTTTAAAAAACACGTCAGTTTATTCTTTTTGCTAAAAAGCAATCCCCATCTATTCATTTTTTTTTATATTTTTCCAACTTACCAACTTATTCAACGTTTCAAATTGATATCACTTTATTATATCGCTTTACAATTTGTTAATGCCTTAAAATTACTAATGCACTTTACGTTTAAATGCTGAGCAAATGAAAAATTAAGTTGAAACAGTTTTGCTTTCTATCATAAGTACAAGTGCATTGTAAATAAAAAAATATGTGCTGCCGGATGCAAAAATGTTTAATGCTGGAATCTTTTGTTGTGAGAGATTTCAGGTTTACTCAAATAGTCTAATCAAACATAAACTTAATTGATGTTTGTCAAATATGATATTCATTCAATAATATTTATTGGACTCAACACATTCCACTTTTGCCAACACACGCGTAATATAAAAATGCTTGGCTCTAAAAAGTTTAGGTAACATTTCAAAATAACAAACTTCTTTCATCTACAATGTTAAATCACTATTCCAGCTCTACAATTTTAAATTAAATCTGGCAGTTAAATTTCTTATCTATCCCTTTCAGCATAATGAACTGCTGTATTAATAACCAACTATTCTTTACCGCTCACTATAACTAATCAAATACAGGGCTGTAATATAAAAAGTTTATACATAACACAGCTGTTTTACGCTTTTATACTTAAACGTCATTATTAGTGTAAAACTCTTTGTACATTTTGCAACAACAAATTTGTTAACAGGAGAGACAAAATCTTATTAAACAAAAACAGAATAAGAGGCAAGCATAAGAAACAACAAATGTGTATAAACAATTTTTAATAAACAAACAGAAAAAATTTTAACAAATATCTTCAGTAAGATTTTCTTGCAAAAGAGAAAGATATCAAAAATAAAATTATACAATTTCCAGTTACAAATAATAAATAGTAAATGGAGTTATGGATGGGCTGGAACAATTGGAGGCATGTCGTATATGTGTAACTTGTTTTCCCCTAAAGGATATGGATTTTATTAATATCTTCCAACCACATGAAGAATTTCAACATGAACTTGAGTTTATACAGGGTGAAATACGCCAATGGAAATTAAAAATACACCCAGATGACGGTCTGCCCCAAAGAATTTGTGCTAATTGTTTTGCCAAATTTTGCAGTATAGAAATGTTTCGCAAAGAATGTGAAATGGCTCAGAAAAAATTGGTCGAAACTGTGATGCATCAAACACCCATAAATGAACCCGAAGTAGAGCATCTGATCAAGAACAACGAGGTGCCCTTGCCGCTGGTGGGTAATTATGAGAACGGCAACGTTTCTGTCGATTCTGGCAGCAATATTTTGGTTTCTTCGGTCAATTTAGCACAAACTGATGTCTCTCTGAACGATTTCCCCGTATTTGATCAACAGTTTTCACATTATGACAATCCTGCTTTGATTGATGCCTCTTCCACTTTACTGGATAATAACTTTATAACACCGGAACCTACACAAGAATTGGGGTTTTTATCGTCACAAAACCTATTTACATTTGATACTACCGAACCCCCGTCGACGGGAACACTGCCATTAGATGAGACTGAAACAACGTCCATAGTGAATGATATACTAGTAGAAAAGTCTATTAATGAAGTATTTATAAAACATAATGATCTCGAAGACATGTTACAGCACAGTATTATACCGACTACAACTAAACTTATAACGCAAAGAACCCGCCTTAATGTTGATCAGCAAGAAAAAACCACAAATACTGATTTTGCCAATATGGACTGCAATAAAACCCATTATCGTAATAGTCATGCTATGAAATTTAAGAGTGGTAAGAATATATTTTAAGTTTCCTCTATTTTAAGGCAAACAAATGTGGCTACAAAACTTATTTTTACAAAATTTGCTCTAAAAATATGCTTGCTTTAAATTTACGGTAATGAAAATAGTATGTGTTTTGTAAAGGCAAGTAGACTCTGCATATTTGAATTTGATGTACATATTTTAATGAATGCAAAAGCATTCTTTTATTTATTGCTATTTTTTGCTTATATCAGGAAATATTAGGCCGTTTCTTTATTTTTAAACATAACTTTGCTGCAAGTGAGATATCAGGTCGTTTCAGTACTTTTCCACATAAATTTTGTGCAAATGAAGGCAAGTTTAACTCTCTCTCAAAAAGAGTAAATAAATGCTGTACTCCCACCCAATAAAAAAGAAAAATTCACGTATTGTTTGGACAGATATTATAAAGAAAATTATCATTTAATTCTAATAAAAATTTAAGGGTTTATTAATACTTTTTGGGTTGTTCATATTTTTTTCATAATTTTTTTTTCATACTAAAAACATTTAAATTATTTTTACAAATCCGCGAAGATTTCGAAAACCGTAATAAGCATTATTTATTTAGAAAAAACTTAGCTTGTAATGATTCTCGAAAGCTGCAAGAGCTTGTAATAGATTAAGAGAATTTATAACATTTTTGTTTAATCTATTACTAGAAACTGTTGAAGATTTCTTAAAATATACAAGGAATTTAATATGAAGTGTTTGTTTCTTATTGATCAATTTAAGAAAAATATACACTGAATCAAATTAAAAAGCGCTCAAAATAAATATCTGAAGATTATACATATATAAAGGAGACTATCAACTGCCAGTTTCAGAAATGTACGAGTAGAGTAAAGAAACACACCTACATATATATTTTTTATAAGCATATTTTCATAAATAAATTATAAGACATAATAAATTATAAGACAATACATGCCAGGAAACATAACGATTGCAATTTTGTCATATTTGAAAGTTAATGTAATCGAATAATCGTTATTTTTCCACAAATTAGTGTCGGTTCACATACATCAACTTGTTTTGCCCATCAAAAGACAAAGAATTACAAGTTATATACATTACTGCTCTGCACATAATATAAACTCGGGCAATACATCAACCTTTATTGTTGTCTAGTGAACCTGCACTTAAAAACATTTTTCTTACTATATATTAAAGAAAATGTATTTAAAGTCTTCTATTTTATAAATACCAACTTTTTCCTCCAGAATTCCAAAATACAACAATAACGTTTTTGAACCGTGAAGACAACAATTCGGATATTGAGTGCGAAGATACTGATATGAATGCCCGTTTGAAGGGGTTTTCTTATGCTTGCCATTATTGTTTTTGTCCAGAAGTAGGACTTATAGATCATCTTGTCTTCCCCAATGAAGATGCTTTATCTCAGCATTTTTTTGATGTTCACGAACCCAATCGCCCCTACACTTGCCCTAAATGCCCACAATCCAGTAAAACCAAGTTATTGCGAGACAATCATGTCAGGTTAATACACAAAATAATTGAATATCAAACCTGCAATTATTGTCAGAAACGTTTAAAAGGGTCAGCTGATGTCCATCAATACAATTGTCAATTTGTTGGCAATTGGAAGTGTGAACAGTGTCAAGAGAAATTTCATAATTCACCACTTTATCGCTTTCGTCTGCATCAGCGTCAACATGACCGTATTAAACGATTCAAGTGTCGTTTATGTGAACGTTCTTTTGTGAGAAAAGCCAATTTAGAGGCACATCAAAGGATACATAAGGCAGAAGCACAATCTATTTTCACATGCAACGTATGCAATGTCAGTAAGTGTCAGAAAAAACAAAATCTCATTAAATAAGTTGCTCAAATAAAAAATTACGTTGCTTTGTTAATATGAATAACCTTGTGCTTTTTTAGATTTTGTAGATGAGTATGAACTTAAACGTCACAAGTACAAAGAACACAATGACGAAGCGCCTCTGAAATGTAAACTTTGTAAAAGAGGTATATAGTACAATTCTATTTTGTTTTTTTTTCGATGGCACATTAATGTTATTATTAATATATTGAAGGTTTTTCTTCAAATGTATTTCTACAACGCCATATAAATCAATTTCACTCGGGCAATACAAACATCAATAACAGCAGCAGGAGTACCCCTCCATCCACAAAATCCCCGTCACCTTCAACGTCAGGGGAAAAACATATTTGTTTGAACTGCAATATGGATTTCAAATCCTTACAAAAACTACAACAACATTTGGAATTGGGTCGCGATAAAAGTGGCTATTGTTTGTATGCATCGTGTAGCAAACAAGAACGTCGCAAACTTCAACGTCAGGGTGTATTTCCTTGCTTCCATTGTCCGAAACGTTTTCATTTAAGGTCACAACTGGACAAACACTTAAACACACATGATGCTCGCTTACGTCCATTCCAATGCGAACAGTGTGTAACGCGGTGTCGCACCTCATTCGAACTAAAACAACATGTTAATGTGACTCATTTGAATATTAAGGCATTTTCGTGTGACAAATGCGCCAAGTGTTTTGGTTATAAAAAGGACTTACGGGATCATATGCTTTTTCATGCAGGTGAGCTTTATGGCTAAGAAAATGGAATCAGCAAGCGTATTTTTGAGACCTAAAAATTATAACTTGTTTCGGAAGCGAAAATAAAACTAAAATTATTGTAATTAAGACCTTATTCATAAAAAGGATTAACATTTAATAAGTCAACTTTATTTGTCTCGTAATTGATAATTCGAAAAATGAGTTTGCTAATAGATTACAAGTCTTTTTTAACAAAGCTGTGTAAAGTGAGATTAAATAAAATTTTCTCTCATTTTTAAACAAATGTTTACAAAAGCACGGCAACACTAAAAACCAAATTTCTATACCAAAAATAAGCAAATGTTTTTACATTTTAATACAAGAAAAAAATATTTGGCATAGAAAAAGACGGAAACAAAAGCTTTAAAAAACGTCCAGCAGTATACTTACATATGTCTATTCTTCGTCATCAAGTGGTACCATTGTTATTCTTCATAAATGAAGTAAAATTTTTATTAAAAGTATTTTGCTTATAATTCTTTGTATGTATTAATATACATATATTTTCGGAATCTTCCTAAAAGAAAAAGTGGTGCTATTTTGTGCAAAAATGTGTTTTCTTTCTCACAACTTCTCTTATTTGCCTAACTTTGAGTAAGGAAACAGTTTATGGTAGAATGGGATGCCGCGGTCTCCCAATATTGAGTTTAGTCCCGTACTCAATATCATTATTAAATTATCTTGTTCCAATTTTTTTGGCTTTTTATTAATATTATGCTTTTAATAATCAGCAAGGTCGAGAGTTTTTGCTTTGCTCTTTTTTATAAAAAATAAAAATGTATTTATTTCCTTTTCGAAAACTTAATTTTTGTACATTTTTTTCTTTTTTTCAAAAGAAGTTTTCGGTAGAAAATTAAATTATTTAAATTTTGTAATTTTTTTTATAAAAGAAAATAAAAATCCTCCATCTTGCAGATTACAAATCAATTTCAATTTTTGATCTATTATAAAACTTTCGTATGTAGATGTTCTCTGAGTTCGACAGCCACCATAAGAGCCATTTATCAAATAACTGAGTTTATTTAACAACTTTAAAGCTATGCAGTTTGAAAGCAAAATATATATGTATGTAGCTGTTTTTGCCGAAATGTCGGCATATAGACAAAAACCACAAAACAGTTATGTATATAAAATTATATAATTTGGTCATTTATCAATTCGATCGATTTTTGAACCATTTATATTATTATTTAATTTTTGTTAAGCTTTAATAGTAACTTGTTTAGAATTAAAAATTGTATGGAATAAATTTTTTTACTTTAGTCGTACAGGATTGCACAAAGTTAATCATCCTATTGGCAGATGTTATAATGTTATATATCATTTTGAGTTTTAGTGAGACTTGTTCCTGTCGATCGTCAGTTTCTCAATTTTTTTGAGTAAAAATGGTATTAAAAACAAAGTTAGGTGCTTAATATTGCGCTATTCTGCATCGACATGCCCTTTAGGATTGATTGATTAAATGAATAATTTAAAAAAAATCATACAACCTTCTCCGGTGATAATTTTATAGCATTACAATTTCTTATTTTTCCTGATTGTTTTATTATATGTATTTCTTAAAGAAATTAACGTACGTTGCACGGAAAAAGGTTGCGTTTATGTTTGTAAAAACGAAAAGGCTTTAAATGATCACATACGACACAAACACCGTCTCTTGTCTTGTGAATACTGTCATGAACAATTTACGCGACAGAAATTAACAGGTAAATTTGAAGTACCACTAATTCAAACAAATCTTGACAATTGATTTATGTGGGGTTTTTTTTTTGTTTTCAGCTCATTTACGTAAAATACATCGTACAGAAATAGACGTTGAACTAGCTGGCGAATCTGATAACTTTTATAAATCTCAATTACTTAATAATAACAATGACATTACACAAATCTCGTTTAATTTACTTAATATTCAACAAGAAGAGCAACAATTAACAAAACCCTCACCGCAACTGACACCCACATCCAATATGTCATCTCAGATTTTAGTTGCCGCCATAAACAGTGTTCAACTGCAAACGCAAACTACAATCCCATCAACATCTGCATTATCTACAATATCATATACATCGGCTGCGCTAGTAACACAAACACCAATCACTTCTATTCCTACATCGTCACCACCATTAACAACTTGTTTAACTAACAACACAACAGGTACCAGTAAAATAGGTTCCAATTTTGCCTCTATTTCTACCCCCAACATGATTGATGATGAAGTTGTTGACAGCCATCATGATCAATTGTGCACCATATATACTAACGATTCTCATGATTTAAATAGCACTGCATTAACTCTTAATAGTCTGGTCCCGCATAATAATGATTTAAATTTAATAGCAAATGACACCAATATGTTTTTAGTACCCCCTACTTCATCTTCATCGGTCAGTGACAACCAATTAGATCAGTATTTTATGGCCTCTTTAATTGATACCGAACAGGAAATAATTGTAACATAGCAACAAATATTTTAAAGACTTAAAAACTTGAGTACAAGAAAAAAATGTAAATAAAAAAAAAAATATTAAAGTGAGTGTTTTTAAGAGGAAAAAACACCTTTTTAGTTTTCTAGAAAAAATTACGCCAGAATTTTTATAACAATATGTAAAGGTTGCCTTACACGAACAGGGGAACTTGTCGGAAAAAGTTTTTTGAATAATGTTTCGAACAATGGACTTGCTTATCTTGTGGCAATACTCGCTTTAATCTTTTGAAAAACAAAGATTAAAAGATTCTCAAAAATCTATTCCCCAAACCTTAAACCTTTTAGGTTTTTAATTAAAAAACATTTTTCAAAAAGTAGAAAAACTCAAAATATCAAACTTGAAAAAATCAAACTTAAAACAAAACAAATTCTTTGATTATTAAAATAAGGATTCATTTTAATAAACAAATGATCAAGGCGAATTCATAGCAGTTAGTAGATTAAGAAAAGTCGGGGAAATCCCATTCGCCGTTAAATTTCAGAAAGTGAAACTTTATTCATGAACTGTATTATATTTTCGTTTTAGAATAATAATATAATTATTAATATAGGATTTATTAAAATATATTTACATCATATTGCCGCACTTGTGATCGACTTCCGAAACATGTAGAGTACTTAAATCAATCAAATTTATTTAATAACAATTACGAATATCCGAAAATTCAATATTTTATAGTATTATTATATATTATTATATTTGATTGTATATGTTTTGTCTATTTTTTATTACCCTTTAAATGAATTTCTTTTAACATTTTTAACCCGTCTTTTATTCTTTTTTTATTTTCTTTTATGAATTTATTTTTGATACTATTATTTTTATTTTTAGATTATTTAATTCTAATTCTTATGCCGATATTCACAAACACAATAGAAAGTAGTAGAATTTACAATGTTTAGCACAATTTTTTATAAAGAATTTATATTAAAATATATTTTATTTGCTAGGAATATCGAAATTAAGTTATTTGCAATACAATATGGTAAGTGTAGATACATTTTTAATATCTGGCTACACTGCTTCTTTAGAAGCATTGGATTCCTTAAAGGTTTTTTTTGCACAATGTGTTTTTCTAAAGACTTATTTCAAAAGGAAAATATATTACCAATAAGTTTTTGTGACAGTTGATTCAAATGATCGATATTTTAAAACACGCTTTTAACAGATCTGGAAGATGAACAATTATGCTTATCATGGTTTTATAAATCTTTGTGAGTTTGCAACAGATTAAAGCAAAATCAAGTGTGGTTTCTTTAATCTACTAGAAGCTTTTGAAAATTTCCTAAACCATAATATTAATTCTTAATTAATTAATTAATTATTAATGAATTACTTTAAGTATTATTTTAAAATCAATATTTAATTTTTTTGAGAACAATTAAAATGAACTCAAAATTCACTAAACTGTAGGAAAATATTAGACTCCAAGATTCGAAACAAAATTTAAAATGCCTTAAATTTAGATTTTTTAAAGATATTTGAATGTTGGAAAATTTAAGCGATCATTCATTTTCCTAATCTATAGTTTAAAAAATAAAAACATGAGCTTTAAGGGAAGCTCTATTACAAAAGATTAAAGAAAATGTAATAAAGTAAATATCTATTGCAATAGATTAACATAAATATTCTAGAGTTCGTAATAATTGTTTCTGAAGAAAAAATAATTTGCATGTGTCAATGATAAACTTCTGCGACAAGTTTTTTTTTTATATAAAACTATTTAGTTCTTAAAAGACTAGTACTCCTTGTATACAAATATTTTTTATTTAATTAAAGTCTCTGGACTTGGCAATCAAATTGATTCTGTTTTAGTACACGCTTTAAAATCTTCGAGATTTTGAAAAAGATTTTTTAGTTTAGTTTTCGAAATTTTCGAAAGCTTTTAAAGATTAAAGAAAAATTAATCATATTTACCTTAATCTTGCAAAGATGTCAAGAGCCACAAACAAGTTTGAATTTTTCGAGTAAATCGTGCTTGTGACATTTCTTGAAAGTTTCAAAATCTTTTAATGAATTAAAGGAGAAATCTTCAAATATCCTTTAATCTATTAAAATCTCGCAGAGATGTCGAGCAGCACGAACAAACTTGATTTCTCAAAGTTTTCGAAATTTCCAATAGATTAAAGAAAAGTTTACAAATATCGTTTAATCTATCACAATTTTTTAAGATATCAATCACGATCGAACATGAATACAGTTTTCTGACCTTCAATAGTATCTTTATAATATATTTGTAATATTTTTTTTCTTCGCTAAAACTATTATTATTTTATAATATTTTAAATTATTTTTTTTTATTGAGGTTATCATCAATAGTATTATTAAACTCTCTTGTGCATATAAGCATACGTAAATATTGTACATGCATTCATATACCAATCAATATTATGACTCAAAATTAGATATAAAATTAGTTATTTAAGTAGTGCATTTACGCACATTAGTTTCAATAAGTAGTTTGAAATATATATGAAATCACTGAAATGATATAAAAATTAGTAGCAGATTCTCCATATTATTATTATTATTATTATTATTATTATTACTATTATATACTGATCTTCACAGCATCAAAAACTCAATAAATGAATTGCAACAATTTATTAACATGCAATAGATTTTAAGTAAATTGGCTTAAAATAAAATAATAAAAAAATAAACCCAAAACACAAAAAAACATATATATAAACCTATATGTAATTATACGATTCTAATATCTCTCCTCCTTTTATAAATAAATTATAAACAAGTTCAAACGTAATAATGTAATTTTAATCACAATTATAAACGTCTTAAGTCAAACAATTCAGATATTCCCTTAAAACCTAAGAATTGCTGCCATAATTTTATATGTAATTAACTTTAGTCCAGGGAAATTACTCGGATTTCCTAAAGTCGTAACCATCTCCAGAGATAATTTATATTCGCTTTTTGTTTCACGGGACAAATTTTTATAAAATTGAGTTCCTATAGGATGCCAAAATTGAGTAAAAGAACGCACCTAATAATATCGTACGACATATACAGCTGTTTTATAGTATACATATGTGTGTATATGCATACACACGTTTATATTAACGCAACCTTTTCGATTTGATAATGTTTATAAAAATTTCAATAATTAGAAAATAGAAAAAAAATCAGAAACCATAAAATTGCGATAACATTTTGTTTGTTTGATTTACATACGTTTATTATCAAATCAGGTTACTTAAGATGATTGTTTTTTGTTTGGTACTTAAAATGTTTTCTAAGATAAAGATTTTCACGAGTTTCAAGCTTTAGACTTGCCTGTGTTTTCGGGAAAAGGAATTCATTTATTTGATTCTGATATTTACTTTTACAAATTCTTTTTTTGTATAAATTACTTTAATTGCACCAACTATTGGTGTACATCACCGGCGTAAATGGAGCGGTCTGCATAAAGCTGTGCCCTCCATCTCTCCCGAAATTTTTTAATCTAAGCATTTACTTTTATATTAAAGACTTTTTGAAAAATTCTAAATAAATTAACAAAGTACGCCCATGGTGTACAGTCAAAGCTCCGTATACCAACTGACGTTATACTACAATACAACTAATAATTGAATATACGAAACACACACACCATTCCTACTGATTTATTAGAAGAGTACAAAAGTAGATCTTATTCGTACGAGTAGTAAGCAATTTCTACTGAAAATGGAATATTAAATTCTTTAACAAGCAGAGTGGGGAAAATGTAATGAAAAATTGGTCCAAATTTGGAAATCGCTAACTAAATCTTAAAATAATACACGGCTTTCTAGTGGGGCAAGGTTGCACGATGCGTTAGCAAAATCATGGAATAAAGTTTTAATTTCAAAAGATTTACAGAAAGGCTCTATTTATCACATATATGCGAATAAAAAGTTTCTGTTAAAATTTTTTTATTTTTTTAGTGAAGAAGTTTTCAATGGAACCACACGGATGGCGTGTAAAATAAAAATGGCGATAAGAGTCAAGGAAATATATCAAATGTAAGTCTATTGTTAAAAAATTAAGCAATATTCAAACATATAGAAGTTATAAACACAAAAAGGCCTTCAAAAAAAACATTTGGTAATTGTCCCCAAACAATCTTCATATCAGAATAGTATTTATATATGTATGTATATATTGTACATTCATATCTACCGTTTTATTTTGTCATCATTTGGTGTAAAATATTTCTTTAGTTAAATTTATATATAAAGTGTTTCCGTTTAAATTCAAAGAAACTTAATTAATTTACGTATTTATAATAAGAACTTAGCTATACAAGAAATATTTCATTATAAGGAGTGGGGCTGACACCTCAAAAGGTTTAATGAGCTTTGACTGTATTTTTTAATTATGGATATGTGACAGACTCGTATTCGCATATTTAACAGTAAGTAATCGTAAACTTGTGGACGACTGTCTTCTCTCTCTCTCTCTCTCTTTGCTTCCTGTTTCTGGAACTGAACCAAATTAGAAGCAGGGAAACGGCATCCTCCCAGACAAATTTAAAGGGAAAGCCTGTTTCCCCATAAACACATTCCTAAAACGATTTACAACTGAGTACGTCTGTTTATGTAAATATGTCGAACGTTTTCCTTTGATCGCATAATTACATGGAAAATAAAACCAACTTGTTAATTGCAATTATGAGGTGTGCATTGAAAACCGTTTTCGATTTAAAATCGGGTTGAAAAACCTAAAAAGTTGTAATAAACACATTTATTTCGATTTTGTTTTTAGGCTAGCTTAAGTCGAAATCGATTTCATTTTCAATATTGTTCTATGAAATTTATTTAAACATTTTTTAATGTTTGTGAAGAATTTTGTTCAATATGTTAAAATGAGAGCGAAACTTTAAAAACATATAGCGTTGGCTCAATATAGAAAGGATGTATTTTAATGTGGAAAGGACTTCTTTCGATTAATTTTTTACAAAATCGTTTAGTTTTCAGCAAAATTTATTTTTAAGCTTAAATCGTCTTTTTATATGATTTTTTAAAATATTAAGTTCGTTTGTTTTAACTTGAAACTTTTTCATCATTTCACAACTTAAAAGAAAAACACTTCATTTTCATCCTCACAGTTGCTTAAGCTGCATTCGAATTTGCGTATTTTTTGATACCACATGGGATCTTGTTTGCAAATTTCCTCTGGTCGGCCGCCATTGTGCCGATACAAATACTCTGTAATGCCCTGGCCTCGAACGCCGTTAACGGTGCAGGACACAAATTGATTAAATACTTTCGACTCCCAATTACCGCCTACATAACGCACAGCGCTATCCTCTTCTTTGATTTGCACAAAATATTTCATTCCTGCGTTGCGTACAACGAAATTTTGATGCTTAGGCGGTATACCCTTTTCGCCGTAAGTATACAGTTCAAAATTACTGTGAGTTATGGGATTATAGACACCTTTCTGACTGCATGTGTAGCCCACCTTGAGAGACGACAAGAAAAACGAGGGTTGCGATAAATTTCCCACCACCATGCTGGAGCCGTCCTCTAAGAAGAGAGCAAAATAGACGTAACGATTGATGGTGGACAGGCATCTTTCGGTGCCAAAACTGTGATCCCTAAAGCCATTCATGTTCAAATCGCAAGCGCTTTTATCCGCTATTTGAATTTTTCCCGTTACAAAGCCGCTCTGCTCGTAGTGAGTGCGTTTTTCTAGAATTTTGTCCACGTTTTGCAGTAGCATGTAGAACGAACCGTTCCAGGCTTCTTTAGCCACAGCATCCGCTATGACTGCGGCACTTAGATCTCTATTATAATCGAAATAAGCATTGCCACAATGAAATTCCACATCAAACTTAACCTTTAACAGAGCATCAGCTTTCGTAGACACCTGCTTCAGTTCTCCATTGTATTTGAGACGCCACAGCTTCATGGATTCTATGGGATAAATGTGAAAACCATTCCCCTTAAACTCCGTACTTTCTACCTCCCCGCTAGTGGTAAAATATAACATGTCGGGGAGATTGGGTGTGGCCAAGAGACCATATTCGGGCAGCCAAAGATACAAGACAGCGCGGTTGATACCTTGGCGTCTTCTCTCCAGAGAAAGCATTAATTTTTGTCCTTTAGAATTTGCTCCCATAAAAGAGACCACGTCATAGGACTTGGGATGGTCACTTAAAACCTGCGGTCTATCTGATTGCTGCATCACTTGCGCCGATTGTTTTCTACTATTATGATAAAACCGATGACGCAAATGTTTTACCAAAAGAAGAGCAATACCATATTTAAGTTGATAAAATAAGGTTTTGGTGGGATATATGCCAAAAATCAGGCTCGATTTGTGTCTTAGTATTAAAAAGATCACAATCAGCAAACCGAAAAATACACCAAACATCCCAAGTGAAGTCACCATGAAGTCAGCCATAATTCAGTTTTTAGCGCGAACTATATTTCAACAACTTAAAGTTTAACGATTTGAAAAGTGACTGACGTTTTCGACTTGTAGGATTTCAAAAATATCCACATGGGCGCTTTGTTAACTTTAATCTTTTGAACGTACATATGTATGTATATACCTATGTATGTGTCTACATACATACATATGTATGTATGTATAGTATTATTCTTGCGTATAAAATTTGACTTCTGTTGTAACGGTTTGCTATTGTCATTATTCTGATAAGATTTCTTTATTTCAAATTAATTTTATTTGATTTTTATTTGTTTGGTATGCCTTCAAATCAGCATGATAAGAGTTAAAATTTGATTTCGCAAATGATTTTTTTAAGAACAGGGGAGACAAATACAACTATTAAATTATTTTGAAAATTGCTAGTTGTAAATTATGGCTCTTTTTGAAATAAAAAATATTTCTACTATGTCTGAAAGACAATGATTGCCATCGCATGACTGTAAAGTATTGACAGGCTTTCTCAAGGCTACTTAATACCAACTGAAATTGATGTCAACAGCTCAAGAGTAAAGTTTTACACTTTGACATTTAACAAAAACAAAATATATGCTTCAGGTTTTGCCACTTTCATTGTTATACTAGCAAGTTGCATCCTCCGGGATGAATAGATCTTTTGGACACACATATATTTTCCAAAATTGCTTTAGCATGAGGCGTATACCGGTTTTGAGCCCACACTGTAAATATGATTTCTTTGTGGAAACATTGTGTTTTTTCACCTTTGCATTATCAAGGTAAAGTGTTTTAATTCTTAAAGTAGGAAAAAACCCGACAATAAGATTTAAGTTTCTTCTAGCTAAAGGTCAGTGTTTTTCTTTTCGACCATGTTTAATAGATTAACACTATTTATTTATTTAATTTTTCCAAGAAATAATGCGAATAAGTAGTTTGGAGAAAAATCTTTATCAATTAATTTGTTAACTTTCCCAAAAAGTATATGAATGCCTTAATTTTTATACAAAAAATTTTAAAAGTCAAGAATAGTTAAACAAGAGCAACTTGAATGTTTTGCTTTTGTTAAAAAACTGAAGCACAATGATTTTTATAGCAATATCATAACGATTTATTGTTAAATTTAAATGCGATTACTAGAAGTTGTTGCCTTGACTGCATCTCGTTTACGTTTCTTGTCTTCTTTAGCAGAACCATCTTCCATCGACTTCCGCTTACCGGTCTTGATCTTACATATGATCGTATTTCTTGCCACTATTGAAGGCATATTGTTAGAAGGATTCGAATTCGTACTTGGCTTTTCGGCTGCTGCTTCTAATTGTTCCGTTTTAATGTAATGATTTGTCAACATATTGACCGGAGCAATCATTAGCAAATTGTTATTGGCAGAAGGAGAGCCTTCGGAAAAGTGCAACAGCTGTTTTACGCTGCGTTTACCGTCTAGCATGTTGTCTAGGGAAGTGGCATTGTGCACCGTCATGTGACCATTTAAGGTAATACGATTATTATTATTAAGTTCGTTTTCTTGTTTATCATCCTGTTTCTTTTGCCATACCAGGAGACGGGTCAAAAGTTTAATATACTTAATTGCAGAACGTAAAATTTCATTTTTGGACAGTTTTTTATCTGGTGGATGAGTGGGCACAAGTTTTCTGAGTTCAGCAAAAGCGCTAGAAACGTTTTGTTGACGCCAACGTTCACGTGTGTTCGTGAAAACTTTACGTACCAAAGGAAAGCCATTTTTCACAAAAACTTCGCTATTAGACCTTACCAGGCTGACAGAAGGAGAGGCTTCCATAGCTAGACCTCGTGAAGAGAAACCATTATTAGCTAAGGCAATACCTCAAGAAGGTAAATTTTTCTTCTTTTTATTCAAACGTGGTTTGAGGCTTTTAAATGCTTACCATCATTTTGCGAACCATTGAGCAAAACACAATTGCGAAACTCTTCCTCATCCTCCTCGGTATCGTTAAGGGAAAAATCCGATAGTTCAGCATCTGATAGATTTTCGGTCTTAGCATTGCCAAAAGCTTTTGGAGCTGTTGTTTCTCTAATCAACGCTGGCGGATTGCCCCTTAAGACAAGAGATCTTACTGTCAATAAAACCTTATCGACTGTATTACTTCTCGTTGTTAAGCTTTCCTTAGAAGTTTCTTCATCTTTGGACTCAGCTACTGGATTGGCATTAGAGATTTCCATTCTTAACTTTTCTGATGACCAGAAGTCTTCTGTGGCGTATTTTACTTTACAACCTGTCTGTTACTTTGCTTTTCTTCAAATGTTCTGCATTGGAAAATGTTTGGCATATATGTATGTATGTAGGAAAATTTTCTACATACTAATAAAAATATTGTGTTGCTTTTTAATCCACCCTACTTTTCGCCATAAGGAGGCGGAGTTTATTCCTGAGATGCGAGTATGAATGTACGAATATGTCTGTGAGTATGCTTATGTCAACATTCGAACGAGTGTTTGGATGCTGATAAGGTAACAACCCTTAATAGTTTTCTTTTTGTTTATTTTGAAACCCAGTAATGTTTTTGATGTGAAAGACAAGTTGTAACAAAATTTATTATTATACGGTTCCACGAATGTACGTTGTTTGCGCAAATAGAGTTTCACCTATGAATAAATGAAATTATCGGCTGGATAATGTTTGTTTTTAGTTCTATTATCACTCTCAGATTCTTTTCTTTCTTTTTGGGCGAAAATTATCTTTCCTGCAGACTTGTTAGAACTTGTTCTTTCTAAAGTGAAATTAAAACTTCCCTTTGTTTTGTATCAAAAGTGTCCCTAGTATTACATGCAACGTTATTTTTGCTAAAACAAAAACTGGGTTTACACCGCGAAGGGCTTACAGAAGTTTTTTATTAGAGATTAAAGAACCCCTTCTTTCGACAATTTTATTTCGATCCAAGCAGGCTTAAACAAATAGCAGTTTTTAGGGGACTTTTTCATGAAACTGAAAGTTTATAAAAGCATTTTTTAATAAGGGTAGATAGATGTTGAAATGGAATGAAACAAGCTATGTGTGAAACGAAATTCTTTTTTTATGTGAGAAGTCGTCCCATGCATGCGACTCTGTATGAAATACAACAACATTCAAGTGACTCCTGCGGCTTCTAGCGTAGCACTCAACCAAGTGGTACAATTTTCAATGACTTTGCCGCTCATATGCGTTTTGAGCAATATTTGAAGTTATACTGACTGTGAAGGCATTCGTCGATTGCAGCCTAATAGTATAGACCTGCGATTTCAGGTAATCCCACAAACACTAAATGTCATCTCTATGCCCACATTGTTCAATTTAGACCAAAATAAGTTGATTATCATTATTCTATGGTGCTCACCAGCGTGATTTTCATACAACTTTGGACCAATTACGTTGCCAGCGTAAAATCCGTATAAAATAGTAACTTTTTGTGAATGGAGGGCAAATGGTAATCATCATGTAGGTTAGCATCGTCACGTACGCATATATAGAATATGGCAATTTTGCTTCTTAGTTTGACTATTTAACCAAAAATGTAGAAAGGAAGGGAAAGCTTTAAATCCACGTAATATAACACGTATTGTTAAACACGTGAGTGGAAATGTAATGGTGTGGGAGCTATGAGTGCCAATGGAGTGGGAAATTGGTTTTTGTGCAGAGAAATATGAATAGAACGCATAGTTTAAATATATTAAACACTTTGGTTCAACTTGCCAAAAAAAAAAGGGCTTGAGTGAAAGCTTTGCGTTCGTCCAAGACAACGATCCAAAGCACTAGGCTCTTGTAGTAAAGGAATGACTGCTTTATAATGCAAACAAAGAATTACGTCCTCCTCCACAAAACCAGATTTAAACCCAATAGATCATTTGTAGTCAAATATGGAATCGAAATTAAACAATTAGCGGTTTTCAGGCAAAGAAACCCTTAAAATCGCCTTAAAGGATATATGGAGTTCTAGTCCTATAGAAGTTACCAGAAATCTAGTCCATGCGATGCCAAAAAGGCTCCAAGCCGTTAAAGATGCTGAATGTCAACATACAAAATACTAAAATATATATTATATATTTATTTATTGTAGTAATTTTAAGTTTCTTCCTACTGTAAAAGTTTTTTTGTTTAAGAATATTGACATATTTTTGTTGTTACTATTTTTATCTTTATATGATATAAACATTACAAAAACAGTTTTGATGTTAATTTATAATATGGATCACCAGTTTTAATTTGTGTATAATAAACCCTATTTTCCTTATATTTGATAAGTGTACAATTTTTTTTATAACTGTATGTATTAAGTATTTTTTCTATGTGATGGGAAAACATTTTGTTACCGAACTATACAACGTAATTTTTCACACAATTTCATTAACGACATTTTAAACATTAATACATATTACTAAACAGCTTCAAAAAACACTTGAAGTGAATTTGACACCCTCTATAAACAGCTAATTTAATATAATCTATATCACAGTTAAAAAGTAACGGACACATTCGATTGAATACAAACATACAAAGAGGAAAAGAGACAGAAAAAGTCTTAAATAAACCCACCAAACAAACCAACGAACATGTATGTATGTGTATGTAATATATGTATGTATACGGAAATAAAAAAGTCACACGTTAGATTAAATTAGATTGATATTTTAACACCCGCTGCTGCTCTTTTGACTTATGCCACATAATTGTGCCACTAAGAGGATTAAATATCTCTTCAGGATATTTAAATAAAATCTGAAAAGGAAAAAAATCAAAATCAAATTAGTAGCAAAACGGGCAGAAGCAAAATAAAATAAACCAAAAATAGGGTTAGTTTTTTATTTAATTTTTCGTATGATACTAAAATTCATGTTTGTTACAACATTTCAGTGATCGACAGCGAAGCACGTGCTATGTGTATATGACAACAACAACAAGAACCAACACGTGCTAAAAAGATAAAAATTAAACAATAGTAGAAAAATCGTTAGAGTTAATAAATAAATACAATATTAATGTAAAAAAATTAAAGTAAAAGGAAAAATGAAACAAAATTTCTTGCGGATATTTCATATAGCTGGTGACATTGCAATATTTTGGAATCTGGACTAGGTTAACATTACAATGTTAATTAGTTGTATTGGCGTACGCTTTGAAGAAAGTTTGGTGTAGTGGAAGGGAGTTAAAATTTCTCTCAATAATAGATTTAAAGTCATATATCTATAACACAATTACACATCTACATATGTATGTGTTTTGAAAGGAATGGGCGGCAAAAAAAGTGGCAAGATAAAAAACAACAATTCTAAAGAAAATGAAAAAAGTGAAGAAAAATGTATGTATATGTATTTACCTTAAGTTTCAATATTTATTTATTCAGTTTAAACTTTTTTAAAAGAACTTTATGTAATATTTTTTAGTTGCTTATTATTTTTAAAGCTACTGTTTTCCGATTTTACCAATCTATCCCAAGAAAAAGTGACAATTTCATTTTTCAAGAAAAAGAATAGTAATTTTTCCTCAAACTCTCTCATAATGCCCAAATTCTTAGTACGGGAACAGTTTTCCTTAAAATTGGAATACTTTAAGCACGGTAACAGTTTTCAGCAAAATTCGGATAAATTCTTGCAATAAAAGCAAATAATTGGAATTAACACGGTCTTACATTTATTGGAATTTTTGTCCTGTAATCACTTGAATCCCAATCAAATGTTTTTATAATAAAATCTTTTTCTTTCAATTATAAATCTCTGCTTTATAACAGCTAAAGAGATTAAGCATACAATTAAAAATCCCTTAAAATCTTTACCATAAAAAACTCATTAAACTTTTCATGTATTTTTATTTGTTTTCAAGTTCCACCTTTTTTTATCTATAAAATTACCGCATTTTGTATTTGCTTTAAATTTGTTACCACAACCTTTTTCCAGCTTTCCCCTTTATAAAATGAAAGTATTTTTCTTATATTTAAAAAAATAAATAAAACTGAAACTGTTTTTCATGTCCACTTGCAACGGCCCCATTTCATCGCAGTAAGGGTAACATTTTCCTGTTTTATTAACGCACGAAAAACCAATTCGTTGGATTTTGTCAATTATTGGGCTTAAGGAATATGACTTGCAAAGTAACGAAGGGCGAATAAGGAAAATATATATGTTAATATATATATGTATACATATGTATGTATATGTTAATTAATAAACCGGAAGGGCAGTTGTAATTGTTTTTATTAATCTTATTTCATGCTTTTCTAAAAGCTTTAGGAAAATTTATTCAGCTTTTAAGACATGAACTTTTTGAATGCTCCAAGCTTTGAGCCTTTGAAGCTTTTTCCTGCTGTAATGAATTTCCATTTGTGAATTTTTCTAAATAAGTATTTTTTCTTTTTAAAAGAACTCTTGTAAGACAAATAGATTTTTATTATGATTCTTCAAAAATATTAATAAATAAGTGTGTCTCAGCAACTTGCAAAGATGATGCAACCGTTAAACTGAATAACAATAATTTATGTTTGCACTAACGGTTCAATGACTCACTAACTACTACATACGTACGAGTAGAATTTAAAAAACAAGTGGCATCTTTGTCAATTGAAATGCCAACAGAAATTCACCACTTCTATATTTCCACTTAGCAGCCAGTTCATAATAGAGACACGGTCAGATTGTTTATAACAAGACTAGTATATTAAACAAATTTTACATTAAATAAACAAAATATAAAGTGCTAGCAATTAAGGTAACAATATTAATTAACATTAAAAGTTAAATTGTTAATTATATTTAACCATACCTTTACGAATACCACTATAGTCCAATGACTGCTGCAACAATAACATGAATTTGAATAACTTCACTTATTTTTACTAATGTATAGACAATTTGACAAGATTTTCGTAAAATTGCTTGAAGTGATAAATTTTTAGTGTAGCATAAAATATCAAATAAAATTTAATTAAAATTTTGCAATAGTATTAAATATATAAATACATACTTTTTTCCAAGCACTTGTATCGTGAATTGGATCAATGCTGTTTAATTCGCTGGCTAAATTCGTTCAAAAATTTTCCACATACATTCCTTCCCCTTGCCAACTCAGGATGCCTTTCCATAAATTGTATTAAGGGTTGACAGTTATTGAAAATGCAAAAGCTGCCCGATAATACGATACCGCAGCCCGCAAAATGGTAATGTCGAAAGCAGCTGTAGTTCCTGCTTTACTTAATTTTTGGCAACAAACATTTTAAGTCTGTTATTTTCCATAATACGCAGTATAGCGGACGATTTAATAAATTTTCATTTCATTAAAAAACATTTTGCATTGGGGGTCATAATGAATATTAGTATTATTATTACTTTCGCTCTACTGGCATTTGAATCATTTAATTTTGGTATAAATCTCGCGATTCTAACACTCTTCATTTTTTATTTTCCACACGAACGGCCCTGACTCACATAATTCGAAAAGTTCATTCCAAAATATTTTTTTCTCTTGGATTCATTTTCTTTGGTTAGAAGAAAAGTTCAAATTATGTTTTGTGGTTCATATATCTTTTATTGAAATAGGGCGAATATTGCAAAACATACATACATAGGTTGTCGTGTATAGGCCTCTATAGTTCATTTCTATAGTTGAACCAAACGTATAACAAAAATTAAATTACAATACAGTGGACGTCCAATAGTATGCACGTTTTTGTCCACGAAATGCCGTAGAGTGAAAGGCAAATGTATTGGACTGGCTATTCTAAACGAATTGAAAATACTTTGCTAATCCATAATACATAAATTATCTAAATCAACCACTATAAACACTATAAGAAAACAGAAGGCAGAGAAGTAAACATTTACTTTTACAATTCACAATAAAATTACTGCAATGATGAAAAAAATAATAAAAAATATGTCATTGGTGTACCATTTTACTCTTCGAGTTTGAACAGTACCAACAAAGTACAATTGTACCAATTTGGCCATCCCTGAAGAGGATAGTTTAAGAAAGTTTTGCTTGGAAATTTCGCAAATTCCCACTTATTCCAAAAGTTGTTCGATGAAGTCCAAATGAAAGCTCGTGTGATATAACATACAAAAATAGTAGATAAACCCTTTGGAAAGCATTAGATTGCTATCAAAACTTTTAAATAAGCGCTAATTTTTCAATATTAAGCTGAAACCTTTCATTTGTTTTCAACTAAAAAATATTGTAAAGAAGAATATTTCTGATAATAAATTTTTTATTTAAGTTCTTTTTATTAAACTAAATAACAACCGAAATTTTGAAGTTATAATTTAAATCAAATATACTCGTAAAAGTATGAATAACTAAAATTAACATTTTTGTGAAACTCTTATGAATAAATTTAATTTTAATTTAATTTCTTTCTTATAATTGATCTTGATTTAAATATAATTAAACTTCAAAAATCTTTATAGCTCCTCTAAACTACACATTTATTAAATGGAGACTAATTTAAAAATATTTTTAGCTTAAATTTGTTCTCTTGACAATTCCTCAATGGTGCGGGCATTGGTGAGTGTCACCCATAGTGGCGACTGTATACTGGTTAAGGAATAATTGTGTTCGGCATCTAGAGACTTTGATTTGCGCATAGCTGTAGCTGGGGGATTTTTACGCTGTCGACTCTCCTCTCCTACACGATTTTGACGTTTCAAAGTAAACTGACGTGGACTTAAAGTGGACATGGGGTATTCAGTGTGTGTTTGCAGATATTTTACTTTGCATTTTTGAATTACGTCCGTGGATTTTGACTTCGAAGCCAGCGATAGGGGTGGCGAAGGTGCCGGAATTATAATAGCTCGGGGCAGATTTTGTTCTGCTGTTAACGTTAAAGGCAAGCTTATATTTTGATTCGTAGGATTGTTAGCTTTCGTTGCCATCTGTTAGCTGCTTGAAAACGAAACTTTGAAGGAAGTAGTGGACGACTCCATAGGCGATTCCGGTTGTAGAATTTCGGTTTGTGTTTGTTCAACATCACTGCAACGTTCTTCTACAACAGTGTCCAGTTCAAGCGAAGTAAAACCCTGACTTAGACTTCGCTCAGGACGTAGACTGATAGCTCGTGACGATCGGTAATCTTGAAGGAAAAAAATTAAATAAATGTTTGAAAAGTACATGTTAAATTAGGTATACTTTAGGACGGTTATTATGAACTGATAATAAAGAGCATTAAAGAGCTTAAGTATAATGATTTTATTTTTATTATAAAATGCAAATATATTCTTATTAATCATTCATCATTATTTGCAATCAATGTTTAAGCATTTGAAATAAAATCTGTAGTCTATAAACATAAAAAGCTTGTTTTATCTACTATTTATTTCTCCACCCTTTTTACAAAAAAAAAATACTAATATCGTGCCAATTTACTTATTTCGCATTTCATATTGAATCACTTTTAAAAAGAGCATATCGATTTCAAATTTTTTTTAGAAAGTATAAATATGATTGAAATAATTTAAAAACAAACCAAAAACAATTATCAAAAAGGAATAACTCCTAACTTTTAAAAAGAGCATATCGATTCCAAATTTTTTTTAGAAAGTATAAATATGATTGAAATAATTTAAAAACAAACCAAAAACAATTATCAAAAAGGAATAATATACTGTCATACACAAACTTACACATGGTTATAAGGAGCAAAAATAGTGAAATAGAACTTATATCAATACTATGCTGCTTTCTTATTTTGTAATGGAAAGAAAAGCGATAATATTTGGTTTAAAATGATACAAAGGTAAAAAGTTTTGAATTTTAGTTAATTTTTTTATAATCTTCAATGCTTAAATTGAATTCCTTAATAACTTTGTTTATTTTTAATACTAATAGAACAGTTAACTATTTGCCGGCAGTGTAAACGAGAAAAACAGTGTCAACAGTGTCAACCTACTCCTAAACGGTCGAAATCTCAAGGACGCTAAAACATAAACAAAGTTTATCAGCTGCCCTCCCAGTTTCACCTGTTATATATTCGCCCTGAAATAGTGTACAAATATGTAAGAAAATATGAGAAAATTGAGTTTTGCACATATTCAACATCAAATCACTACAAGTGTGGACACAAGTAGGTGAAACTAATATATTACAACACTTAAACTCACTAAGCCTATGTATAGGACTAAATCTGATTCGGGCAAAACTGGAAAAAACAAGAAAAGGAAAATAAATTTGACATTTTTACTTTGACACTTCAAAAGTTGATAGTTTGTTATTTAAAAAAGTTTATTTTTAAACGCAAACAAACTAAACGTCCTAATTAGCTGAAACTATAAACAAGCCTGTGAAATCTATATACAGTTGAATGCGCTTAAATTGTTAATAAAAGCTGGACTTGTGACTTTAGACCTTTGTGGCTTGCTTGACGTTTTGGAGTAACATTGTCATAAAAAAGAGATGATGACATTTTGGGATGTTGATAAAATGAGTTAGTGACGATATTTCGAGCGCCCGGTACATTCAAAACAGAAACCGCTTCCGGTCTCAATTCGTAAATATTGTTTTTTAAAGTTTTTGGCCAACTGCGCTTGAATTCACGAAATTTTGTACCTACATACGTGGTTTCGAGTAAAATCTAGTTTATGTTTTACTACGAGTATTGTAGTCATCTACTGTTTTATAAACCTAATTTGCTATTTTAAATTTCTCTTTATCAAAATATTCTAGATTTTTCAAAACTTTCCGAAATCTGCGGTATATAAATAAGCTAATGATTTACATGTTCTTATTATTCTCCATGGTAAATGCAAAACTTAGATTTTTTCGTTGGAAATTTAAACATTTCTAACTACTCGTACTGGTTCAGATTTGCAATTTTGTCATGTATATTGCACTTAGTGCTCATCTTTCCTAATTAGCTTTTTCGCAACCTAAAAAATTGTTTATATGCTGTTTGAAAATACATATTAGATTTAATTTTAAAAAAATAGTTAAAATGCTTCACTAAAAGTAAGAAACAAAAAATGTTTAATAATGTGTATGCAAATAATTCTTATAATAATAAAAAGACAAAACATTAGGAAGAAGGGAAAATTCATAGCAGGTAAACTCGGTAGCACAGCAACAAAACACGGAGAAATCCTAACAACATATTTTGTTTTTGTTACATGATCGTAAAATGTCAACGAAAAAACAATGTACACCTAAACAGTTGGAATCTCAAGGACTCTAAAACATAAAAAAAAATTTTCAGTTGCTCTCTCAATTTCACCTGTTATAAATTCGCCCTGAAATAGTGAACAAATAAATATGTAAAGAAAATATTAGAAAATTGAGTTAAAGTTTTTCACATAGTATTCAGTATCAAATCACTACCAGTGTGGAGGTGAAACTAATACTAGCAGGTGAAACTAACACATTACAACACTTAAACTCACTAAGCCTATGTATAGGACTAAATCTGACCAGGCTAACAGCATGGTCCTGCATGTCATAGTTGCGACGGCGATCACGTTCTCGTGCCATTTTAGCGCGATGTCTTAAGCAACAAATAACGATGAATGCCAGTATGGGAAAACCAAAAATACATGATACAATGGGTATCACAATTGATTCGGGCGAAACTGGAAAAAAAGAAGAAAAGGAAAATAAATTTGACATTTAATTCCATTGCTTTTTTGCAATATTATAATGGACACTTCAAAAGTTGCAAATCGCTAAACAATTACTTCTATCTTAGTTTGCAAAATATGGATGGCCGACATTCGCCCTAAGCGGACAATTTACCGTCTGGTGGCAATTTTCATTGCCACTAAATTGTCAGCACATTGTCAGATCTAACAATATTGTAAGATCTGACAACCGTCTGTACAGCAGCAGCAAAAATGTTTAACTTCCGTAGTGCTTGTAGACATAATAACTACTTGTACTTGTAGTTCTTCGCAAACAAACCTGTTGGGTAAACAATTATTGTTGTAGCACGATTTTTATTGCCGACTATAAATGTTGCCACTGTTTGGGCGGTTGGAAACGATGTAGTAGTTTCCAAATGCTGGCTGCCATTAGATAAAGACGTAACGGCCATATCAGCTGCAGGTGCATAACTGTCCAAACCATTTGAGATGCCAGCAACACCGCCACCACTACCACCATCTGTAATCGAAGGATTTACAAGACCATCATATGTTGCAGTGTTAATGACATCAAAGTTCGAAGTATAATTAAAGTTAGTTGAATTAGCCGCGTATTCAGCTGTATAATCGCTGAGATTTGCTTGCAACACTTTAGCTAAAGTTTTATTAAAAAAATGTTTTATGCTGCTGGCATTAAATGGTACAGTTGGTAAGGAGTTGGTGGATATGGGAGAGGATGAGCTGGAAACATTACTCGTATTTCTGAAAGATGTAAAAGGAATAAAACTAGATTGATGACTTTGGCTTATTTGTTGTGGTTGTTGTTGCGACAAACTTTGAGTTTCATTAGAATAGTCATCCATTGTTAGTGTATTTATGGATGGTGGCAGCATTATTTATTTTCCTAACGCTTTCACTCTTTTGCTTTTTCTTAAACAATTAATGTTGTTCTTGCTTTTATTATTGTTCGTTGTGTGCGTTTCTTTTTTTTTTTTTTTTTTGTATTATGAGAGGTAATAATATTGATCCCGTTATTATTTTTGTTGTTATTAAGTTTTGCAGCAGTTTTGTTTTATGGGTATATTTTGTTTTTGATACACATACGAGTATTGTCGTTGCATTTTTATTGAGTTCTACATTGACGTTTAAACATTTATGGAGGTACAAGTACATGTATGTTCAAGTTTTTGTATATAGTTCTTAGCTTTTATTTTTTTTATTTTATTATTTTTATATTATTAACAATCATTTGTTATTGTTTTTTTCATAATGTTCATACTACAGTCAATAATATACAGATTTAAGTAGTTTAAGATCAAAATTGAATAAATATTAATAATAACTTATTTCGCCTTCTATTATTTAATAAGCAAATGTTGTTATTATAAGTATAATTTGTTACTTTAAATATAATATAAAATAACAACAATTGCGTATATTAGTGTAATCAATATGTGTCCACACAACACGCTGAAAGTACCAAATTTTTAATATTCAACATGTGGGTTAATTCAATTGTGATGAACGTGACTTAATATACATATGTATGTGCGGTTAAAAAATAAAAATATGTTCAGGTCCAATTTTTAATTTAAAATATAGCCCTGTAATTCGTATTAAAATTGATATTTGATGGTAAAATAACAATAGGTACTCGAACATGACGAAACGTGGAAGTAGTACCGTAGTACAATTTTTAGTGCTTTAACTTTACAGTTTCAATAAACATGTTTATGTACTTACATACATATGTGTGTTTTTTGTAGCCATAATCTGCGTTGTTATGTGATATTTCAAATGTGACATTATTTCCATAATTAATCAACAAGCTAACAATTAATAACTTCTCAAATTTATTTAAAAAAGTAGATATTATATTAAATAAAATAAATTTCTTGATTAAATATTCCGCTTTGGCTGGTTTTACTTACAGTTTTTGCATACCAACAATAAAATAAACCTAAAATCAAGTATTATTCAAGCTAAGAAACTCCATTCGTGCAGCCTCTTTCCTCGTCTTAGTGCAGGAGTTTATGAGTGAATTCATTTGTAAATTCTAAATACTTCTCTGATAATGTTTTACGCGGTAGCGCAGGCCGCATATTAACTAAAAATATATTTAATTTATAATTTTAAAGTAACGTGTTACTTAAAATTATAAAGTTAATTGCCATGTTCGAAAAATCACCTATTGACTTTAGAAAAGCAAGCAAGCGTAAGATATTTTAATCAAACTGAGTTTTTTTCCTTGGGGCGACACGAAAGTTACATGCATGTTCCGTCCCGTTCGGATCGCTGTTTTTTGCCTTTTCCCTTCTTTCATGGACCTGTATCACTTGGCGATATTAAGACTGAACTGTTTTCGTCTTAGAATTCGGCTAAAGAAATATGCAGAAAAAAGAAGGAGTTCTGTGCAAAATTCTATTGTACAAGATATTTAAACAGTACTGGTGGCAATACTACCCATAAATAGCATGAAAGCAAGATTTAAATATCAATTCCATAGGGTGTCATATTTTCCATATGGTGCATAGCTCCCATACCTTTTAAATGTCAGCATATGTCAGGAATTTACTAAAGGCATCATCAACCCGAAAAAGTCAATCACATCTGCATCTTTGCAAATGTATACAAAATCTCTCATTTTCCGTAATTATGAAAATGTTTAGTTGATATCAGTTGTACTCGGAAAAAGTTATAACAGAGACTTCTCCACACAATATGTTTGTTGCGGAATTTCCAAAAATGTTTTGTTTGTCCATATTCAGAAAAAAGAAGAAAAAACAAGCGATTTCTTTTAAACGAATTTTCTCAAAAAGTTTGCTTTCCAGCAAATATTTTCATTGTACTCGTATTCGGAAACAATTTTTGTTGAACATGTAAAACCTATTTCTGAGTTTTTTTCGCTGAATGCGAAAAATCCGCTTACAGATCTGCATTTAACAAAAATCGTAATTGAAGCCCCGAAAACAGCCATAATTGTTTATGTAAAAGGGCCTACACGTAAGTTTATGAATGTACGGCAACTGGTTTTACATTTTATTAGCAATTTGGAGATTCCAAAAATTAGAATTAAATTTAATTTTATAAACAAGTTTATAAACTTTGTTATAAAACAAAGATAGAAATCGAAATTAAATCTGAATTTCATTAGCAAGTCGGTTGATCCAAAAATTGGAATTAAATTTTATAATCACACTACTGGATTTCTCACTATAGCGGAACTTCACATGACTTCACTGTACATAATTTTTAAATAAATTTGAGCCATTAATTAAAACAACAAGAAAAATAAACATTTTGATATAGGTTTTTATAAATACAAAATGTTACCATATGCTGGCTCATATTGAATTTATCATCAACACCAACATCAAAAGCACTCTTGACGCCGACAACACTTTAAAGAAAATGGAAATTAAATATAAGAATAAATAAATAAAAAGGTATATGCATGTATAAATGCATGTATTCTTGTACTTATTCCACAAAATTTGTTAATGTGTTTTCAGCTGTCTCTAACAAAATAATAAAAAAAATATTTAAAAAATTCTCAAAAAATCGTTATTTTTATGGTAGATCGAAACCTTTTCAATAACATAGTATTTTCCATATGTACCTCTGAAGAAAATACGAAAAAAGGGCTAATAAGTAAGAAAAACGAGACGCAGTCAGCACAAAATCCTTATAAATCAAACCAATCTGTAATCTAGGGATAGTGGCAAAAATTCTTTTTTCCTCTTGATACAAGATGAACCGCGCAGTGAATGGTCAAGTCTAAGCATTAAAGCCACAAAAGGCGTATGGTTAATATCGTTTACATGAAATTCAATTAAAAACAATTATACGCTTCGGATAAAACACAACAAAAATTCAAGTTCCTGTGGAATCTCTCTTTTAGACAGATTGTGAAATTGATTTGCATCAGCACCTGTTAATACGGCCTAATGTGGTGGCGGATCAACTCCACCTGGTGAACTTGTCAACGGCTCAGAGTCGCCCCCATGCTTACTACGCAAACATACATAAGTGGCACCTTCTTCTGTTATTTGCAGGCGTTACAAGTTTTCGAAATTACGAAAGTCTTAAATTTTTTGTAATCATAGAAAAATTATATGATCACTATTATAATTTGTCTTAAATACAATTCCATTCAATATTCTTCGATACATCTTTAAAAATCTTAAAATTTTATTGATCACTTGTTTTTTGGCTGTGAGTTTCTTTTTTTTGGAAATTGTCTTAAAGTGAGGTAAAAAGTTTTATTGATCAGATGCTTTTTGACTGTGAGTTTCTTTTAACTTGAAATTGTGTTAAAATGAGGTAAAATTTTTTATATTGAACATATTTATTGACAATGCAATATTCACTTAAATCAGTTTATTTTAATTTAATCAAATGTCTTATAAACACTCAAATACAATTTTTTAATATATGTATTTTATATTAACGTTTTCATATAAATTTTTTTAATAACTTTGTTATTGACTATCTTTAAATATTAATAGCAAGCTTTAACACACACGCAGTTCTTAACAATTCTAAATGTAAATCATATGTATGTATCTATGTGTGTACATACATATATACGCACGTATGCGTCACTTTAATATTAAAAAATATACGTATAACACTTGCGTATAAACATGCACAAATATCTAAATATAAACATACATATTTATGTGGTTCATAAGCCTGTCTCTCTCAATTCTTTTGTTTATACTTATTCATTCAATCAGTCATCATCACAACAAACATTTTTAACAGTTTATAAACATTCAGATTGCATTTATTTATACACACAATTTTATCTCTTCATAAATCCCTGTAGTATTTATGTACCCAAGTAGATACCCGTATGTACATATGTCATTTATTCATTCTTTTATATGTTGTTTTTCAATTAAACTGGCATTTGTTGCATTATTCTCAGACATTTTTTTCTTTCTCTTGTTTTTGGTTTACCATTATTATTACTGTTCTGAAAATTAAAAACACTAACTACACCACACTCTTGCATACGCTCTCTTTCACACTGGCATGCATAAACAGACCTTAACTCTCTAGTGATATTTGTATGTTTTTACATTTTGCCGTTAATTACTTGGCATGAAGAGTTATGCAGGCAGTTTTATATTTGTTAAAAATAAACCGTTATTAAAAGATGTTTGTTTTTTCTTTCTTTTATTTACTGATAGCGCACAGTGTTTCATGTATCTTTGCCGCCATAAGACTAAATTTTCTTTAGACATTTTCACAGCTTTTATACTTGCCATATTTCCAATGAGCCTTAAGAGAAAAATTGGAATAATTTGCATTGAAGAAGGAAAAATAATTCAAAGAGAAATTACAACATATTTGCAAGAAACAACATTTGTAAAACTCTTAATGGTGGTGCATGATTCAAAAATAGAAAATTAATGTATTTTGTCAGTTAAAAATCTCACCGGTGCAATAATTAATGGAATTTGTTGCTATTAGAATCAAAGAAGTAATAAATATTAAAATATGAGTAATTTTACAAATATTCTCAATAAAGACTAAAAAGATTTGCTTTTAAATCGTTTTGGCTTCTTAGAATTTAGCTGAAAGAAAACAAATGATATTTACATACATACATATGTATGCACACATGTATGTATGTATGTGTGCGCCGTGAAGGAATTGTCAATAGTGAAACACTACTGACATTGTGACCATTGCTATTGAGCTACTTAGCCCTTTACAATGTTCTGTGTTATATACATATATTTCACACTTGCGTCTAAATGGAAGTTCTTCATTTCGGAGCATGTGTAGACATTGGTACTATTGATTGTGTAGTTCTTTTGGGGGCCTTACAATGTTCTGGCATTTAACGCTTCATTGATAAGGCACGAGCAGTAAAGTTCTACTGACTAGACACCTACCAGAGATTCACTGGTACATTTTTAAAATTTTTGTCAATACTTTTATTAAATATGGTTCGGATGGTTCCAATATGAATACTGCGGACGCTTTGTTTACAATTACGCCAGAATAGTAGATAAAAGTAATGATATGGAAACTCTTGTCTCCAGGTTTTCTTCGGGGTCCAAACCAAAAATTTCATAACTAAGAAAACTCAGGATTGGAATTAATAGCGAAAGAAATTAAACGAAAATAGAAAAGGGTTTAAAAGCTAATTTTGCAAACAGTACAATAGTACAAATAGCACTTTTTCGTCATTTTTGGACATATTTTAATTTTTTTTGTATTCTAAAGTGAACGACTTCGAATAAAAACATGATTTTAATTGAATTCTTATGTCTACGCGGTTTTTAGTAACTGGTCAAATTTGAGTGACCCTCTATTAAACAACTTCAACTATTAGATTTAATTTAGATATTCACGTTTTTACTTATTTATTTATTGATTAATATCAATATAAACATATGTACATACACATATGTATGTACATATATACATACGTACATATGTATGTATTTTCAGTACATACATACATATGTATGTTCAAACATTAGCCTTTAACTCTGAAAATTGAAACTAATATTGATGGTTTTTAGCTTAAATATGAAGCGTAAAGGTTTAAATAAACCATTCGACGAGTAAATATATTCACATTACGAAAATAAAAGAAACGTATGACAGTTAACAGCTTTGTGACATTTTTAAGCTGCGACAAGAACCATCACTGAGCTATTAAATAAAAGCTTACAAATTTCATTACTCCGCGCAAGTTAAAACCATACGAAAAAATTAAGTGATTTGAGGTAGAGCAGTAATTATTCGAAAATCAATCTTTCACTCAAATTTTTTTGTTTTAGATATGAGCACCACTTCAGCTTTTTTTCCAGTGTGGCCAAAATATGCCAAACAAGAATTTCACAAGGCCAATCGATCTATAGACAACAAATGTAGTTCAAAGTTTGTAATTTACATGCTCCGTCATTCAATCAATAAAGCTCTGAAATTCCGTATTTTCATTTGAGAAATAACCTCCCGAGGGAGCATTGTGCACTGACAACATTCTATTAAACTTCTTAGGCGTTACCAGCGCACACACAATTAGGAATTGAATAGAATAGGATAAATACATCACCCTTTATTGATGGAAAGCAACTGAATTTCATGTGGGTTACCAAGCCGGCAACCACAACATTTTAGTTGCCAAAAAGGCAGTAAATCAACAATTACAATTGCTTTCAGCACTACCATTTTATTAACTTTGTTATCATTTTATCGAACTGTTTGCCGTTTTCAACTGGCAACTCAACTCAAAAACTCTTTTGAACTCACCAATAGTGTAGTAATTAACAGAGACCCTTGCTTCAAATTACAATCACAAATGTTATGCGAGACGGGATAGATTCATTTGCAATTCTTATTTCATTGCGTTCAATACAATTGTAAAGAAAAAATACATTTTTTGATCTTTTTTAATTCAGTTTGTTTAATTGGTTTGTAGTTTTGCCAAAATTTTAAAAAATAAAAAAACCAAAGTTGTTTTAGAATTCTAATACATTTACTTTTCTACAATAATTCACTGACGCTTTAAAGCAAAGAAGTTAAATTTTCTCTTTTCCTTTTTTTAAACAGTTTAAAATAAGTTATCCAAATATATCTAACTTTTGTTTACGTATCGAACAAAATTACAATCTTTTTACGATAAGGTAAGGTAAAGGTAAAAAATATAATTTAAAAAATATATTCGTCTTGGGATGAAGAACATGTTAGATCTAAAAACTTTACACCACATTTTGTATCCAATTCAGAGCACCTCTTATGCGACGCAGACGAGCTCTTGACAAAAAACTACTTATTAACAGATATTCAACATAAGTACGGCGTCCAGATTTCTGGTAGTTAAATACCGAAGGGCTCGCTGTACTGCCCCCAATATTTTTCGATTCGCACATAAGTTTCGTGGTCAAGGAGAGAAGCCATTGCAAAATCTGCAAAATAAGTAAAATAATATAAAATATAAAAACACCCAAGTTACCAAAAAAAAAAAAAAGAATCTACTTCTGGACTGTTAGGCATGCCACCCACTTTAAGCCATTTGGAGGGAGCCCATAAAAATAACTGCATTATGTTTGCGGCTATATCAGGACTAACACGTTTGGCTGGATTCGGTGATAAGACATTACAAATCAGTTGCTGTACTAGGAAAGGACACTCTTCCGACAAAGGCGGCAAATGTTCGCTTTTATAATCGGAGTTGCGCAAAGAAAATGTTTGTTGGTTTTTAGCAGCATTACGACCACCACTTGAAGAATAGAATGGGTTGAGTAAGCCAAAAATTTCATAGGCTATAGCGCCAGAAGCCCACAAATCAGCTTTGCCATAATTTAGCACAGCAAACGGTCCCGGCATTTTGTTAATTATTTCCGGAGCCATTAATGCAGCATTGCCGCCCTTGTCTATATCATAGGACGTGTAAGGGACTTGTAGACCATGTACTTTATCCGCCAAACAGCAACCAAAATCCGACAACACTAACACAGGTGGAGAATCATCATCATTCAGCTCTATTAAAATATTATCCGATTTCAAATCACGATGGGCTATTCCATGGCGACTAATATGGACAACAGCCTCCAATAGCTGAGTAAATAAAAGCAATTTTGTTCTTGCACTTAACTGATGAGAATCCAAAAATGATCTTAAAGTATAATCATAACGTTTCATTAATAAATACAATGACATGTTACGGCCGTAGCCATTAGGATTGATACGTTGCGGCTGGGCTATAGGATATAATAAATGACCATCGGGAAAATTGCCCACTTCGTCACAGAAAAAAGCATACATGCAAACAATATTCGGATGGGGAGGTAAGATTAAAGTTTGATCTTGTAGATGCAGCTCCCATGATTCTGCAGCCTCGTTTATATAACGCTGTCGGGCAGGCACAGTTTCTTTATACATGGCTCTTAAAATGGCCATAGCATTACTCTGGATGTCATAATTAAACATCATTTTTAAAGCCAAGGGGAATCGGCGAATACTGACATCGGTGGAAGTGTCGAAAGTTTGCTAAAAAAATTTTTGTTAAAAAAACACTTTTTCATTTTCATTGACATCGCTTACCGATAACATTATTCCACTGTTAACCCCTACAGCTAAATTGCTATTGGTAAACATTTTAAAATCTCGTTTTTCTGGCACTTCTCCGTCATGATATTTAGCAGCTGTTAAAGACTGCTCGAATTGAGTAGCGGCAGAAGTCTGACTGAACGTTTGCAAATTATCTAAAGATCCACCAAAGGTATGAACAAATCGTGACATATTTTGTAACGGTGACATAAGTTCAGGTCGATAAGATTGGTGCTGTAGAGACTGCCTGGGCGAGAAGCTTTCATCCAACATTGAAACAGAAGACGTAGAAACATTTACGAGCTGTTTTGATGCATCTACGCTCTCAGATGGGCTTTTTAAAGAAGCTGCATAAACAACAGCAGCACAACCTTTTGCCAAAGCTGGTCCAATAACAAGTTTATCGATGCTAAAACTTGAATCTAAAGTTTCCGAAATTTCATCATAATTGCAGGTACTTTGAAAACGATTAGCAGCTTCTCGTATTTCCCAGCAAACACCTTCCAGTTCATCTTCCTTGGTTAGTACACCAGCGCCTGAGGCTAGACTTACTCCTATTAAAGCAAAAAATGTAGCCGAATCACCATAGAAAAGTTTTTTTGTTGCCTGGTTACGCAGTTCAGCTGAATAGGTAGTAGTAACACGATTTAGAATATTATCGATGAATAATTTACGAGCTTGTTGGCCAAAACGAAAAATACTAGCCGAACGTGGCAAACTGGCAGCCAATTGGCCTGTAGCAATTGAACCAGCTGTGCTTCCTGAAGAATTTAAGACATATTTTCCAGACCATTTCTTAAAACAAGAAACAATATTATTCCCTATAACAACAAATATACATTTTCTGTAACATACCCTCCCTGTAGCAGCCGCTGCAGATTGCAGACGTTGTTGACGTGTATTTCGCGTTTGATTTTGTTCCAAAATGTTGGTGTGTATATCTCTTTTCCAATACGTCTGAAGTATAAAACGACCATGTTTGACTAGTCGTGTAGTTAACAAACGTACAGACATAATGCTTTGGCTACAAACCAATCAACGATCTAATCTGACCAGCACAGATTTTTAGCTACTAAAGAATTTGTTTGGCAAAAATTATTAAATGCGTTTTAATTTTGTTTAAAACCCCAATATTTCTATGCTATACATCTACATACAATATATTATATTAAAAAAAACATACACACATACTACCAACCTTTACTTATTTAAGCAACGTTTCGTTTTTATTTCCTGCTGTTAAGACCGCTTTCTGCGGTTTCCTCCAAACAAACCATTTAAATGTTTCACCTTTCTCTCCCTTATAAATGGGAATTACTAACAATTGTTTTTTGTATTTTTCTTGATGTTTTTTATTAGATAATCACTCGGTTATTCATGCAATATTTTTTTCCTGTAAAATATGCATTACAATGCGTCATAATTGAACGATTTGTCAGAATTTAATCCAAATTTATAGCTTATCTTAGTAAAAAAAATATACCTTTCCCACGAGACGCTGTGAAGGAGTGGTACGAAATTTTTGTTATAAATTCCTTGAAAATCTGGAATTGTTGATGCGTATAAAATTTTTAAAATTACAAAAAACAGCTGGGTTCGTCAAACCGAAGAGATACCAAATCGTATGATAATTTTTTGATATATTAAGTGCTGCCAGAAAACCAAGGCAAATTAAACTAGATGATGCATGGCGTCAATGAATAAAACAAAGAACACTCGAATTTCCTGTTGTATTGTCAAAATCTGAAATGCCCTTAGCACAAGTACTAGCACATTTGCATATAATAAGTTATGTGACAAATTTTTGTTGCAAAGCTATCAGCTGACAATAAAAAGAAATAAATGAAACAAATTGGAATCATGGGGGAAAAACTTTAGTTTAAAAAAGAAAGCAAAATCCATTTGTCAATGTACTAATAGGAAAACATATAGATAAATGACAGAGGACAGAAAATCAGGTTGTAATAAATATTTTGTTTAATTGAACACTTTTTGAATAATTGTTGATAAAATCTAATATCGCGTTTTGCATAGCAAAATGTACCAGCTCTTACAAATATAAATATATAAGAAATTAAAAATATGTATTCAAAATTTTTTAAACTTTAACAAGTTTTGTACACAGAGCATTCCGTATTAAACAAATAAGCACTGATGAAACAAATCAAACTTTATCTGGAAACAACAACAACATGTCTGTGTTTGTTATTATGTCGTTTGTCACCCACATACTTTAAATCGCCTTGTAAATAGTCGGGTAATCAAGCAGAACTGTCATGGGCAAATATACATCACTATATTAAACTTTTTATTTTCTTTGTCCACTTTTATCACAAAGTTAAAAATTTCATATTTTCTTTTTCGAAAAAACAAGATGTCGGAAATAAAATCATTGGAACACTCAACTTTAAAAGTTCCATACGAAATAATTAATAAAAAATTTCGTATAGCTCAAAAAACCATCGACAGAGAAGTTGACCACATACAAAATATTTCCAGAGACGTTGAAAAGGCCTTGGTTTCACATCCTACAGTATCAGATGTGAGTAAAATGGTTGGAAATGTTGTACAGAAGCTGCAGATTCTGAAACGGAAATCAGAGGAAAGTATAAATGAAGAATTAAATGCTGCATTCGTGTGCAAAAAGAAATTGGGTCACCTTAAAGGGATTGCTCAGCCAGAAGCAAATTCTGATTTGGATATTTGGCATGCCTCAATTGACCAGTGGAAAAGGATGCGAATGGATCGCATGGTAATAGAACATCTACTTAGAATGGGATACTATGAGACCGCAAATCGTTTATCAAATCATTCTGATATCAGGCATCTCACTAATTTGGACATCTTTCATACATCGCGTGAAGTGGAAGAAGACTTGATGAATTTTAAAACAACAAAGTGTATACTATGGTGCATGGATAATAAATCCAAACTAAGAAGAATAAATTCAAACATAGAATTTAATTTGCGTGTACAAGAATTCGTTGAACTTGTGCGTAAAAATTCAAGAACTGAGGCGGTTATACATGCTAGAAAACATTTCCCATCATTCGAAAAAACCCAAATTAAAGAAATATGCGAGTGTATGGCGCTGTTAGCTTATCAGCCTAACACAACCATCGAACCCTATAGAAGTCTTTTCGATAGTAGTCGCTGGAAGGATTTGGTTTTAAAATTTCGTAATGAAAACTATCGATTGTTTCAAATATCATCACAGTCCTTGCTAAGTATTGCCGTTCAGGCTGGCCTCTCGTCTTTAAAAACACCGCAGTGTTATTCCGAAAATTGTAAAAATTTAAATTGTCCTGTTTGTCAGGAAGATTTTAATAAGATTGCTATAAACTTGCCATATTCTCATTGTGTACAAAGCCGTCTCATATGCAGAATGACGGGGCTTCCATTGAATGAGCACAATTTGCCAATGATGTTACCAAATGGGCAAATATTCGGACAGCTGGCTATACCAGAAATTACTAAGGAAAATGGTGTAGTTGTATGCCCCATAACAAATACGAAATTTACTACCCCGAAGATCGAAAAAGTTTTCGTCATGTAAGCTACTTAATTAACATTTTTAAACAATAAGACATCATTAATAAAAACAACAATTTGTTTATTTTATACCTATTTAATTAAAATTATATACGTATGTAAAATAATTTAAATAAACTTTTAGTTGTAATAAATATATTTGTATAGCTTATTAGCAAATGAAGTTAATTTCAACATACAGAATCTGGATAAAGAATCACTTCATGCTACTGTATAACACTTGATAATTATAAAGACATTTTCTAAAATTGTCGTACACTTAGCTGTTTATAAAAACTAGAATATATTTTGTTATGGCTTTTTAAAATTAAACAATTTTGGTATAACATCGCCGCATTTAGCTGACAATTTAATATCTGCCAAATGATCTGCCCTAGTTTCACCTATATTTACAATAGCCACTGGAAGTTTCAGATCTTTGGACTGTAAAACCATACGATAACCGGAAAATACCAAAAGGCTTGAACCCAACACTAAGAGACCATCTCCAGAATAAATCATTTCAGCAACTCGATTTAAGCGATCTTTGGGAACACTATCGCCAAAAAATATAATTTCTGGCTTTAAATTACCATCACAGTGAGGGCAAGGAGGAATACGAAAATTATCTACATACTCTTGAGGTATTTCGACATCTCCATCAGGACGTATCATATCGGGAGCGTCTTCAAATTCTGGATTCAAAACATTCAAAATAGTTTGAAATTCGTGGCGATTAATACGGTAGTCACATGATAAACATTTTACGACATAACCAGTGCCATGAAGCTCTGTAACATTTTTTGTTCCAGCCTTTGTGTGTAACCGATCTACATTTTGCGTAATTACACACTGGAGCCGGCCTTCTCGCTCGAAACGAGCTAAGGAATGATGGCTGGCATTTGGTTTGGCAGCTGAAAATTTTGGCCAACCCACAAAGTTTCTGGCCCAATAGCGACGGCGTGCATGAGCAGATTTGACAAATTCAATGTGTTGTATAGGTTTATGATTGGTGCGGGCATATAGGCCGACACCCTCGGAACGATAATCTGGTATACCTTATTAACAAATACAGCATTTTTAGATTTAAAATATTAAGCTTAGAAAATGACAACGTTACCTGATTCTGTTGAAATACCTGCTCCAGTTAATACTACTATGTTCGGTTTGCTTACCAGGAAATCTTCTAGTTTTTTTATATCCTCTCCTAAAACAGGCTGATGTTTAGGTACATAATGTTGTTTGACTACTGACCACCCAGAATGACCACATCGTATGCGCAATAGTTGGGAAAAGCGCATTTTTATGAATTGCTTTAGCTCTAGTTTAAAATCCAGAAGTTAGTACAGAAATCACATAAGAAAACAGAAAATGAAAAACAATGGAAACAGCTGTGCATGTCGAATTAATTCGCTATTATTAGGCGAATTTATAACGGATTTTTTTCAAGTAAACATGGGAAGTCAAAATTCCAAGAGTAGAATTAATATTTTTGACATTTAATAAAGATTTAAGAAATACAAAATTTATATATGGCACTTTTGCCGTGTAGTATTGCTGTATTGACGAATTTAACTCTAAGTATTCTCTTATTATTTCAATGCTTTGTTATTGCATCTTTCGAAAACACTGGTATTGAATAAGCTGTGAAATTGTTATATAAGTTCACCTTGCTGTATTTTCATTTGTTATAAAAAATGTAAAAAGAACACAACTGTACCGTGTTCCGTCGAATACTTCTTATAGAAATATTGCACAAAATAAGTGTGGATAAAGTTTCTTTACTATTGTAAAGTTCCTAAGCCTCTTTTCCTCACTTTATATAACGAACATCAGTTCAACATATATACCCCTTAGTACAGCACAGCAATAAGTAACACTTGCTAATGTCAAAAAAATTGCATGTATGAAATATATCATATATGTATATTATTGTATCATGAATCTTTACAACAAACCACCGTCTAATGTGAATCTACTCTAAAATATAAGTAATATATTCTGGCAACTTCCAAAGCAAATTCCATCTCTGTCGGCGAATTGATAACAGTTGAGAAAATGCATTCATTGTGATTGGTTGTAAACGCGCTGTTGTTGTAATATAATTTTGAGGTTTTATTTAATTTAAAAAGAAAAAAGCCGGTCGTTAAATGAAGGAAGAAATTTAACACTAAAGACATACACATTTACTTATAGTGTTGTTATAGAAGTAAATAAGTAAAACGTAACACAATACGATTCATTTATTTTCATGTTAAGCAAAATTTGTTTATTCGGTGTTGAAGAAAAAGAATTGTGCAAAAGGTAAAAACAGAAATAATTATTTTCTGATAAAAAAATATTGTTCGTCATCGTTTACAAAGCGGCCAGTCTTATTTGTGTGTGCGTGAATTTTTGTGACTTATTATATTCTTTCGAGAAAGAGATTACTAACACCTAAATTAGAAAACTATATTAATATTTAATACTAGCAAAAAAAGAAGAAAAACAAAGTATTGACTTCTACCGAGCAAAAAAGGATTACATACTAGGAAAATTTCAGTTTAAAGGAAAGCACAAAATGTCTGAAACTAAAAGTGTAAGTATTATCCTGTATCTTTTGTTAATTTCAAATAATCAAAATGAAATTGCAATCTGTTTTCGAAAATGAACCATCAAGGGCGCGGTTATCATATTTGCCATAAATTTGCTACTGTTGCTTTTTTGTGCTTGCTGCTCATTTTGTTTGTGTGTGTGCTTGTTAATTTTGGGATTCTCCTGTCTACTTTGTTCTTATATCTTTTTATTCGATAAAGTGTTTTTCTTTTGTTTTGTCGATTCAATGTTTTCTCCTTGGAATACAACTCTGTATTTGTTGTTTATTCTTGTTTTTTGTTTGTATTGTATACTGGTAGCGCAAAGATATAGTAAAAAGGATCGACGGTACGAACCGAGTTCGGTAATTTAACTAATGAATTATAGTCGCCGCGACTGAGATCGAAAAGTAGCAAAGAGATGAACTGGATGTTTGCTAGGCTATATCTAGAGTATGCGCCTTCTAAATTGCATGTAAAACTTTCCTATTTCAAGGGACATAGGGTTAAGTATTTGAATATAACAAACTCAATGCTTGAAATATAATGAGAAGTGTGTCTTGACCTTTAATGTAAACCAGTTTGAAAGATTTAAATTGGATATGTGGGAATTTTCCTCAGCTTCGTTTCTTCGCTTTTCGTTCAGCTCCAGTTTTTACATCCCTGTTTTTAACATTGTGTCATACAGAAGCTGTTATCTTAACACAAGGAAATATATTTGAACATTTACATTTTAGTTAAGTAACATAAAATGTATGGCGATGTTAAAATGAGCTTATTTACTGTTTCGTTAACACTGCTTTTGAAATTTTATGATCTATAGAATTTTTAGCTTTTCCCAGTGCCTTTCTTTAGGATTGAAGCTCTCAGTAAACGGTTGATCTTTATTTTCGTAGATACTTTTTTGTATTCTAAAAATAATTGGTATTTTCATTCACCGCAGTCTTAAATTTATAATATGTATATAATTTATTACTCAATTTTTAATAATGATAATTTGCGGACATTCCTCAACAGATTGTTGTGCTAACGTACATACATATGTATATACATTAGTACTTTACATACATATAAAGGAACGATACTGTTTCGTCTATGTTATTTACACAATCTTTCCCATGCGCTAAATATGTATGCATGTACATATATAAAAATATAGACAATGGTAAGATAAAGAAAACTAAACAACAAAATGTGTGAACATATGTACATACTTACATAGGAAAAAATCAACTCTCCAAAGTAAATTGAACTCTTTATTTAAATTATTTACATGTAGGCAACAAAAGGTAAAAACAAACACCAGAATATAACACATTTTCTACGTTATAGCTAAAAGGGGAATTGCAAAGTACTACTCTTTGAAAACACTTGTATACTTTATGTATATGTACATACATATATGAAATGCACTAAGTACAAACCGTATTCAGCTCATGATGCAAAAACCAAAAAAAAAAGAGTTTTGTAAATAAACCAAATGGACGTGGAGAAGTATGAGAATTTTAAATAAATTCTGTGGATAGTGTGTGTGATACACACTTTGTTTGGAGATAACAATTCACCACCTAACAGCACGTTTAATGGGTTGTCAAAGCAATCATCTTTTTCTAAAGATAATGTTTATAATAAAAAGACAAAAGCAAAAAACGTTTTGACTTGCGCTTTCTTAAAAGTATACGGTCTACGTTCATAAGTTCATATGTATGTAGGTATGTATATTCTTTTATCTTACATCATGATGAAAGTGTTCATTAGACAGCTTTTAAAATTGTATTGTATCATTTGTTTGCAAAACATTTTTCCTTTCAATTCAACGAGATTTTCATACTACACATCCCTCTCTGGCCTTATATTAATATTAGCACTTATGAAATAATACTTAACAGTTTTAAAACAATATGCAAGTTCACCCATAAAAACGTTAGTCAAAACAAATGGTCTGTTCTATACATACATACATACGTATATTTACGTGCATACTTTTATTAAGTAAATATATAGAAATATTTGTGTTAAAATCTAGACTGTACGGGTACTTATTTCATTATTCCCTTGTTTGATCGTAATATGTATGTACATATGTATGTATATAAAAGTAAAATGTGAGTCTTAAATAAATAAATTTCTACAATATGTATATGTACATATATATGTGTGTATAGACAGACTTTCGTTTAAAAGCCGACAAAAAAGGGTAGCTTTTTATTTGGGGTAAGGTTGTGGGGCAATAACCTGTACACATTTGTAAAAATGTTGAAATATGTACTACATACATACATATGTATGTATGTATATGTATGTAGTATATGTATGTAGTATATGTACATATGTATGTATATATGTATATACATATAAGAAATTAACATCCCATATCTGGTTTGTTTATTGGAATACATTTCTCACTGACGACATTTTTAATTGCAAACTTGGTGGGCACCATTTCTTTATAAAGTTTTCAAATACCATGAAATATGAGAGTAATGTACTATCACTTTAGGGTACACCTCCAGCAAAGTAATTATTTTTATTACATTCATTCTTTTAAATTTTATTTAAGTTCAAAAACATACATAAATAATTCTGTATAAATAAATACATATGTAAATAAAAACACACATTCATATTCATAAATTATTTTGACATTGCAAACAACAGCCTGCTTGTATTAAGGGAATTTCCCTTTATGTTTAAGTATAGGTATGCACTAGATGCGTATTATAGAACAATCAGCAACTGTAAGAATGTAAAAAAGTGTAAGAAAAATAGTGTTGCTTTAATTCAATCTGTCCGGTTAGTGCGAAAAAATTCTAAAAATTATAAAAAAGACTTTATTGATATAAATAAAACTAGTTCCCTAAATGAATATGATGTTCCAGCTGATTTTATTTGATAATCGACTAAATATTTCTTTTATGGAAGTAGCACTCAACGGTTGATTCCAAAATATGCAGTGCATTGTAACAGAACTGGGTTGGGGAGGTGGAAAAAAGGAGTAATGTTTAGCTACGCGGACCGATACGCGCCCAGAATGCCTTTTGAGGCTGTTTTTGTATTGTATTTGCGTTTTTTGTTATTGTTTTTATTTGAAAGTATTTTTGGCTATTGTTTTTTTTTACCAGACTCTTTAGTAGGAATCGAATCTACGACCTCTGGACTGTTGGTTAAATACTCTACCAACTAATCCATCGAGGCTAAATTACGTTGATTTGACACCATGAATTAAGGAATTATTTTCAAACTCGTTTTTTTTTGGCATATTTACATACATATAAGATCTTGTAATATATGAAAATTTGCAAAAAAAAGTGTGTGTATTCCTGTTATGTAAGTGACATACACACTACCAATATCCCATAGGATACAGATTCAATAAGAACTGATAGAAAATCCGTCCTAAAAATCAACCACGAAAACTCATTCATCCTAAAACTATCAAGATCTTTATAAGCTACTAGTATCCTAAATAAATATAACGATAAGAAATACATTTTAGTTTGGAATACTAAACAATTAGTATCCCAAACGAACACAATAATGATAAGAACATATTAGGGGCAATTCTTAAAGATAAGAAAACACACTGTAAATATTTCATAAGTTAAGGGTTCATGTAACAGATAAACCTAGACTAGTTTTAAGATACTTATGTGTAGCACTTAACGTAAAAAATTTTAAATAAAAGTTAGTTTATAAAGAAAACTCAGACGAATAGCACTTGTTATATTTTACTCATTTGTATGTACATATATACATACACACATACATATATATTTATTAGATATTAAAATATATGTATCTGAGCATATACATACATACATATGTATGTATGTTCATATTTTTCCTCACTTTATTTTTTTCGAGTACACCCAAATATGGTTAAATTGTACTTGTATATTTTCTTATATTGCCATCCAACTTAAATAAATGCGGCTAGCATTTCAATTATTCAGACTTTCTATTGTACGAGTATGCATTTCATGACACAATATTTCTATAGCATTTTTATTAATAACAATAAACTACAAACAATTGAATAAACATTCGACGTACTGGCACAAGAAATTAAAGCCGAATTACAACATAATAACACGATGACTCCGCTACTCATATTCTTGATACTATAAAAAAACCGAAATCCTGTACTAGAAATCTCTTCAAAGTTAATTTAAACACAAATTTAATGGAAAAAAAAGAATAAAGGCTATACATAAATCAATTAATAAAGCACGTTCTGCTGAATGATGACGATAAATAAAGAAAAAGAACCACCATAAACACAAAAGACGAAAACTCTCTATATGTATGTACGAGGTATGGTCAAAAGTAAGGTGCAATTTTATATTTCGAGGGCTACATAGATTCGATTTCTTCTTGGGACAATATTCTCGAACATACAAGTCTGTTTACAGCTTCAACTATTATCACGTTTAGTTTTTTTCGTGAGAGCCACAAAAGTTAGAAGTGTTTTGCATGTTCGCCGATTTTTCGCTGAAAAATTGATCAAAGAATTAGCATCAAGTTTGGTGTAAGAAATAGAATGAGGTACTTAAAATCATTGAAATGTCAACATTTTATAGAAAAATGTTTACTAAAGGTACAACGCCCAGGAAAAGACGGCATTTTGAAACTATTGAGAAAATAAAAATCGAATCGCTGAGTAAGGTCAAGAACACCAAAAAGTGCATATCACCGGGCACAAGTATGTTATATCTTACAGGGGACTAGTTTGATGGGGAAAAAATAGAAATCGATAGTTAAGTAAATGTTTTTTGAGATAAATAAAAAATCCCCTTAGTTTTTGAACACACCTCGTAGTGTGTGAATAATCAAAATTGTTGTAATTCTTACATTCATGCTTGGACTTAATTCTTAATTACAGAGAATTCTGCTCGGTTCCCCTCTTATTTCATAGGATGGACAATTTTCTATACACGATGTTAGTGGCTATTGAGTTGTATAATATTAATAAACGTTTTTATAATGTTTACAATGCAATTAAAGTTAATATGTTTATATATACATATATGTATGCACAATATATTAAAATGTTTTAATTGAAGTAATGAAAAAGTCATAATAAAACCAGTTCGTTTGTAGTTTCCATATTAATCGTTGCTGCCAACCTATTTGTCAGTATCCATGAACATTTTCTTCAGGTATATATATTATATTAAATGAAAGATTGGGAAATTGTGTTAAATCAGCACTTATCAATAAACAATTTATGCAGCTAAGCTGATTAATAAGATGAAGCTTGCGAAACAAGCAATAAGAATAGTGCTGTGTGAACAACGAAGCAATTTCAGTGAAAAATATATCTTTCTCATCAATAAGAATCGACTAATATAAATTGCGAATTATGGTGTAATCTGATGGTGGTCCAACTGCACTAGGAGATATGCCAACGGCTCACTGCCGCCTCCTTGTGGCCTACCAGGAACACATAAGTGGGTGCTTCTTGAGTTTTGTAGTACGGCTCATAACACAAACTCCATGTTCTGGAAGTTGTCTATAAATTGTCCACCACTTACATATTCTCTTCCTTCTAGTTCCTTAGGAAGCACCTCAACTTATGACATTCCAATGACAAGTTTGTCCCCGTTTTTCCAATTAAATTTTCGGTTGTTACGATTTCTAATTTAAACGTTTCAAAAAGCTGAATTTTTTTAATAGATTTAAAACTATAAAATTTGACAACAAAATATTCGTATATAGCTGTTCCTTATGTGCTTTCTAGCTGTCTATATTTATTTAGTAAATATCGTCATATAGACAGCCAGAAAACACATAAAAAACAGCTTTTTATTTTGATTTTGAATGACATAGCTAAAAGCGATTTAAAATTTTACAAATTAATTCAATTTAGTATAGGTTTCTATTGTACTTTAGTTCGAATTTTTCATTTTGTTTTAAGGCTATAAGCCAAAAACTACAACTTTCAATGGTTAAAACTTTGCAAAGTACTTTCTTATGTTCAAATGATTTAATAACCTGCAAATTAATTAGTTGAAAATTACAAAAAAAACACAGTAAATTAAATTATTTAAATTGATTTATGTAAAAGAAATTACTTTATTCGTTAATTTAAGCTATTTATAACAAAAATATAAACGAGTTTCACACCTCGTGATGAGAAAAATAGCACAAAAGTTGTATTAAATGTACCAGACTTACTGCAAGAGTCAAATCACTTGTGGGCAAAAGTTTTTGATTGCATTATTTTTTATATATTTCTTTAGAAAGGGTAAAACTTACTACACACATATATATAGACATATATAGACATATACATATATACACATATATACATATATATATAACTCCTATCGAAAAGGTATCAAAAACGACAAATTGTGAAGAGTTTCGTCCAATAAATACACTTAAAATATGCGAAAAGATACTGGAAAATGTAGTAAAACATCAACTACATACTTATATGGAGCATAACAACATTTTATCGAAATATCAATCTGGATTCAGAAAAAAATTCTCATGTGAAACAGCGGTTAGCTATGTTGTTAACAGATGGAAGAATAGGGGCAAGAGCAAGGGATTATCGCAATTTTCTTGGATTTCAAGAGAGCTTTTGAAACCATTGACGGAGACATTTTGGTAAAAAAAACTTTACATGTATGGGATCAGAGGAATACAGTTGATGTGGTTTAAATCGTACCTTAATGATAGAATGCAAATGGTTAAAGTAAATAATGTAACATCAAACACAATAAATAACGAATTTGGTGTTCCGCAGGGTTCAATCCTAGGAGCACTTTTATTTATCATATATATAAATGATTTGCCTAATGTACTAAAAGATTGCGAAGCGGTTCTTTACGCAGATGATACATTGATATACTGAAGCAGGATCTGATAAGCAATGCCAAAATAATTTAACAAATGATATGAATAATGTGAATATATGTATATCTTAAAATGAATAAACTAAAATTAAACGAAAACAAAACGAAAGTGATGCAAATAAATGTAGACAATGAAACAGTATTTAAAATTAATAATAAAAATATAGAGAACGTCGATCAAATTAAATATCTCGGATTTATTTTAGATAAAAAGTTAACATTTAAAGAACATATTGAATATATATGTAGAAAAATCGGTAAAAAAAATCGGCTTTTTCAAACGTATTAGAAATAAAATCTCAATACTAACAGCAATAAATATATATAATGTGATAATAAAACCTCATTTTGAATTCGGGTCGGCAATATTATATACGAGTTGTACAACAAACCAAATAAATAGACTTCAAAAGCTGCAAAATAAAGCTATGCGTGCAATATTAAAATATAGTCGTTACACATCAATAAACCTCATGCTAGAAACGTTAAAATGGTTTGATATACCAAAGAGACTAGAAATGAATACTGTTATTTTTATACAAAAAATTAAAACTGGTAACGCACCTGAATATCTAACCGAACAACTGAGCTTTGTTGGAGAAACACAACCATACCCGCTAAGAAACGCTGAAAACTTTAGGATACAAAGAGTTTTAAATGTGGGGATGCAGAGATCAATCTTTTATAAAGGACTCCAATTATATAATAGTATTCCAAACAACATTAAAGTTAAAAATAGTCCCAATGTCTTTAAAAATAAAATTATTAAATTCTTAAAAAATGATAATATACATCAAATTATGTAATATATTAAAATATGGAAATATTGTAAAAGTATATTTGATACTACTAAATAAATACTACTACTACTACTTACTACTACTATATACATATATATATATATATATATATTTACGTATATATATGTACATGCTCATATAGCGCCGTGTTATGTTGTTAATAGACATCTTGTATTCAAAGTTATTTCAACATTTAATTTTTAACTTAAAGCAACCGCACCTTTCGAACTGTTTTCGCATTAATAACTCTGATTTCTACAATATGTTAACTAGTTTTTACACTTTATGGATCTCTAATTATTAATATAGATTTTACTAATTCAATTATACACCTATGTATGTATGGATGTGTGTACATACATATGTATGTATGTATTGTTTCTTGCTATGCAATCTCAATAATATCCGCATATTGGATGGCTTCTGCAAAAACAAAAACAAACTAATGTTCTGATAAGAATTTGCTTCATTTCAGAAGAGCTCGTAATTTAAAAACTTGTGCCACCCAGAGTGGGTTTTACGAGTAAATAAATGACAGGCCGTTCTTTGTGCCTAATATTTCTAGGTCATTAATATAGAGTTTTTGCTTTTTTAATCTAATTTTCTTTGTTTTTTCCTTTTTTTCTGTAGGTTAAACATGTATGTATGTATGTATGTATTTTTGTACGTAGTATGTTCCCATACATCTTTGTGAGTTATTGTTGTTGGTTTATTTAAATTGAACAGTTTCAAATATGGTATGTGCACTCATTTATTATTATATTGTAATGGCATTTCTGGTTGATAAACAAAATTTCACTAGCCAACAAAGGAAACACATGCTTGCTCCCACTACCTTTGAGGAGCTGGTTCGGTTCCTTGAAATATTAAATCCATAACGGGAAGAGGAAGCACAACAGATGATCGCAGTGCGAAGGGCTGTTTTGATTCCGACCTCCACTCTTATTCATTAATTCATTCAAGTTGTTTATGAAGCTTAACAAAAATCATCGCAGGACAATAGCTACAGTTTGATGAGTGTTAATATAAATTTAAATGTTTTTAACCCTATACATGAATTTTTAAATTAACATATCTCTGTTAATATCTCTTAAGCCTAAAAATAGAATTTTTGCATTAAAAATGCACTTAAAATTGAAAAATTAGGCAACAAAATATTTAACAAAAATATAAAAATATATTTTTTAACTAAATGTTATGAAATAAAGTCATAAAGATTTAAATGCAGTGCAGAATTTTCTAGAAATATGTATTTTGCTACATTGCATTATAATCATCCAAAAACTCGATTTTGAATTATTTGTACTTTTAACTTAGGGCTTTTTTAAAGACATATGACGATATGTACGTTTTTTGGAGAGGAACAAACTGATCCTATTTATAGACCTTTTTGAATTTGCAAATTTCTTCAAAATTTACTTTTTATAAAAATTGAAGCGATTTTAATTCAAGAAGAAGTTTTCCAACGGAAAACGAAATATTGAACATTGAAAATCAAAAATATCTCATGCTTGAAAAAAACTGGCAACTTAACTTTCGTGTTAGCACAAATGATGGCTGATAATACGGGCATTCAATTTAAAAAAACGGTGATTCCTGACGTAGCACTTCCGCGTAGAAATCAAGGATGTATGTACAAGGTAATAGTAAGCTGCGTGTTAACAGAAAATTCTTCACTGGAACTTGAACTATTGAAAATATGTGGCGTTTTATTAAAGTACGAAATTACATTTTTTTATATTAAGCTAAAACTCGTTTTAAAATGTTGACCAACTGACACAATTTGTCTGAATCTCCCTCCCAACCTCCAAATTTGGCATCATATTAGATAGAACTCGTTTCAGTAGGTTGTGATTTAGGCACTGAATAGTGATCAAAGAAGCTACATGATAAAAAAAGATTCTAAATTTTACAAAAAAAAAATAAAAAATGTTTACTTTGACATTTTGTTTACCACATAAATAAAAGATTTTATCCACTTTTTTTTACCAGGTAGATTTATTTAACTGTGCTGTTAAATACGTTTAAACGAATACCGGTAATAATAATAAGTATTCAAACCGAAGGAAAGTAATTGTACAATATGATTCATCAAACTTTCTATATTTATATTAACTGACTAAAAACCAAACTCAACTTTGAGAAAATGTTTAAATGCAGTTGTCACTCTCTTTGTTTTGTTTGTAAGTAAATAGAAATTAACTTAAGGCGTATGTATATATGTACATATGCATGCATATGTAAATAAAATTAACAAAAGCTTTGAAGGAAAAAGTTACAATAAAATTTAATTAATTTTAATTGCTATTACAGTCACAACAAAGTTTGTTGTAAGCCACTACATGCTGCTGCTTCACAATTGCCGCCCCTTTCGCACCACTGTTAAACACAATCACTCGCCGCTCACTTCAAATTCAAATGAAACATTAATCTATTGTTTACAAAAGAGGTGAACAAACACAGTATAAGGTCAATTAAATGAGTACGGTTAAATGATAATTATTATCCATTTTTTTATTTTTATAATTAATCTTTGATGAATTTATGTACATTTTGAAACGCTTAAAAGTTAGTCGTCAAATGATGTAATTTTTAAAATTGTTATTTGCTTTACTCACATTCTTATTTATTTATTAAAGCCTATGGAGAGTAATTTCCTATACGCAAATACATAAATGTGTACTGTGGGGTTTCTTTAAGGTATAGACTTGCCGATGGGGACAACTATCAAACTAGCTGTCATACTAATGAAAGTTGCTTGACTTTTTCTCAGTATATTTCAGCAAATCACCAGAACAACTTTAACAAATCATGGGAATTTATTACCAAAAAATCGTTTAGGGAGCCCATAATCGCCGTTCTAAGTAACTAATATGCAATATTATGAATCGCTTCATGACCACATTTACTCGCTTTTTATGAAATTCAAAAAAAGCCATCGCCGCTGTAGACGTGAGTTTGATAAAGGACTAGAATTGATCAATCTGCCCTACTATTTGGAAAATTTTAAGGAAAGACCTTGGTCTACATTCATATTAGATCCAACTGGTGCAAGACTGAAACCCAGCGTGTCATCAATTGCGCCGTGTGTTCATTGAATGGGCTCAGAATTAACTGAAGTTGGACCACATTTTCATCGTCGAATCATCTTCAGGGATGAAGCTCATGTCTGGCTTAACGGGTATTTAAACAAGGCGATTAGTTGTTTCTGCAGAGAGCACGATCCTCAAGAGAAGGCGTCATCGGGCCATTTTTCCGAAACTGGTGCCAAAATTACCGTGTGTGCGATTTGACGTAACAACGCTTGATCAATTAGAAGCCAATATTCGGCGCAATATTGACGAAACAAAAGAAAGCAGTCGCAAAGGCCATATGCCTGGATTTATTTTTAAGCATTAAATGGCATGAAATTTGTATTGTAAAAACAGAAGCATACAGTACCCGCTCTTGAACTTTACCGTTCACATAATTTGCAAAATTTTCAATACGTGAAATTCTTTTCGGAAGAGTTCGAAAGCATGCAGGTTCAGGAGGGTATTGATGCTAATTGATGCAAATCTTCAACTAACATAAACTATTAACAGACACATTCCCTATTCATTTTTCCCTCATTTTCTTATGCCGTAAGGACGTTTATTTGTTTGATCTTTTTTTAATCAGAGTTTAAAGAAAGAGTGAAACAGTCAAGGCTGAAAGGAAATATCTATAAGAATTGCATAAATATTATTTCTATGCGCAAAAAATTTATCACCGTTTGTTAACCTATTTTTTGTGACACCGTTCGCAACTATTTATTGATAACATGTTGACCACTTTTGACTTTTTTCAGTAGAGCTGAACTCTTCACTCTTGTAATATTGAAATACATATAGCTACACTGTTCCACAAAATCTTAAAAGTCGAAAAAGTATTTGTCATTACGTCTTTACAAATTTTGCCACGGCTGTTAAAGTAAAATTCTTTTGTAACCTTCAATTCTATTCTTTCGAAAACTGGGGGAACATTCTAATTTCTTTGCTTGTTGGCAGAAGCGTTACTTACTTTTTAATTCTTCCTTTAACTCTTTTGTGTTTAAGTTGCTATATTTTCTCACAAAATACCTCAAACTATTGTCAGACGTGTATGCCTGGTTTACTCGAGGTGCTGGTCGCCAAAGTCAGCAAAACCACATGTACTACGTATGTATACGTATGCATACATACTTACATACATACATGCATGCATTATATGAATTACATTTGAAGTGGCATCACGTTTCTTATTTGGTTTTTTGCTCAGTTCACGAACAGAAAGAAGACTGACAGACTGAAAGAAGGAGTGTGCCGGCGTCGTTATGAACAACACCTGCATTTCCGTGTGGTGTAAAAAAACATGCTGCTAAAATATGATTTTATAATTTTAATTGTTTATAATTGCGATAATAATACACAAATAGATGCAATATACTAGGTCTGTACCAAAAATTAAGTGAACATACGTCAATTCTTGGATTTTATTTGGATGTAGACCTAGATCTTTCCTCAACATTTTCCAAATAGTTGAAGGGCAGAGTTGGAGTTGCTGTGAAGGTTGTCGGTTGTAAATTCGAGTCCTTTTCATCACTTTCCATTTTGTCCTCTTCTAAGTAGTGTGGCCGCTTTCCTGGCTGCGAAATTTGAACAGATCTGGTGTTGTAAATACAGGAAATTGAAATAAGAGTCATCAACTCTCGTAATAACATGTTTTCCTTTTCCCAAGGCTTTTTTAAAATAGCAAACCACGAAATTGGAAAATTCCTCTTGTTTTGTGAACACATATAGTATATGTACATACTTACAGATTTTAATGTCATTTTCGTTTTTGTTTTCTACAGTTTTCCAGCATTGAAACGCCTGGTTATGTGGGTTTTGCCAATCTACCCAATCAGGTACATCGGAAATCGGTGAAAAAAGGTTTTGAATTCACTCTTATGGTTGTGGGCGAATCAGGTCTGGGCAAGTCAACTTTGGTGAACAGTTTATTTTTAACAGATTTGTATCCGGAACGTGTTATACCAGATGCTATAGAAAAACAAAAACAAACTGTCAAATTGGAGGCTTCAACAGTCGAAATCGAAGAACGAGGCGTCAAACTGCGCTTAACAGTTGTGGATACACCGGGTTTTGGAGATGCCATAGACAACGGTGACAGTTTTAGTGCCATATTGGAATATATAGACGAGCAATACGAGCGATTTTTGCGTGACGAAAGCGGTTTAAATCGTCGAAATATTGTAGACAATCGCATTCACTGTTGTTTCTATTTCATTTCTCCTTTCGGTCACGGGTAAGATTTGTTAAATTGTTTTAATCTTTTAGTTTTTTTATGGTAATAATAGTTTAATTGACATTTTTGTTTGTTTTGTTCGTGTATTCTTAAAGCTTAAAACCTTTAGATGTGGAATTTATGAAAAAGTTGCATTCTAAAGTAAATATAGTGCCTGTTATTGCCAAAGCCGATTGCCTTACTAAAAAGGAAATCTTGCGTTTAAAGTGCCGCATTATGCAGGAGATCGAAGAACACGGCATCAAAATCTATCCACTGCCCGATTGTGATTCGGATGAAGACGAAGACTACAAGGAACAGGTCAAACAACTTAAAGCAGCTGTACCTTTTGCGGTGTGTGGAGCCAACACTTTGCTGGAGGTGAAGGGCAAAAAAGTTAGGGGCCGTTTGTATCCCTGGGGTGTGGTCGAAGTGGAGAACCCAGATCATTGTGATTTTATAAAATTGCGAACGATGTTAATGTAGGATAAATATTAATTGTAAAGAATTATGTTTTCTTGACTTAGTTAAGCAATATTTTTAATGTATTTTAGCACTCATATGCAAGATCTGCAAGAAGTGACCCAAGAGGTGCATTATGAAAACTATCGTTCAATTCGTTTGGCCAAAGGCATTAAGGGCAAGGAAAATGGAATTAAACCCGAACGTGATTCTTTAGTACCCACCCAAATTGTGGTCAATAGTGCTTTAAGTGAAAAGGATAGAATTCTGCAGGAAAAAGAAGCCGAACTGAGGCGTATGCAGGAGATGCTGGCTCAAATGCAGGCCAAAATGCAAGCCCAACAATAGAGATTAGAAAGTTAAAAAATACTATATATAAAAATGCACCATTTTGTTTGCTTCATTTAAACATTTTTATATAAAAGCGGAGAAAAATAAACAGCAAAATCCTGCGTAAAATGGTGCCAAGTCTTACTTCAAAAAAAAAACTTTAGAACTTTCAGCACTGGTCTGAAAACTACTTGACTTGGAATCATGTGATTTCTAAAAGCACATTGCAGCAAAAAATCGTTCTTAAACTTTAGTCTTAAACTATTTTTTAGGTTTTCATTTATAAAATACAATTTTATCTTATTAAAGTAGTACTATTTTTGCTTGCAGAAATTTAGTGATTTCAAAACACGTGATTTTCAGAACATGCCTGTTCATGTTTTAATTAGAGTTTTTTAATTTTACATTTTTGTTTTTTTTTTTACATATTAATTAAGTTTACTTATATAAAACTTTGGCCTCTATAAATCTATTATATATAATATTAAATGTTATGTACCACTTTAGTTTTATTGAAAAAAGAAAAAATACATCTCCGCAACTAAACACCTCCCTCATTTCAACTCTCGCTACATATTGCAAACAAAGATCTTACATATTTTAAATTACACAAAAAAAAATATAGGTTTATGATTCCCGGTTCTTTAAATGAACCGAAAACACAAAACAAAAAAAATACTTTACTTTGTTAAACACTTGTTACTTACTACTGTCTAAAGTATATAAGAAAACAAATTTAAACTTTTAATAACGTCCTATCAACAAACAACCAACCTAATTCCTAATAATCAAACATATGCACAATGTTTGTCAAACAATCAAACTTAACAATTACTATACCATACACTTTCAAACCAAAATCTCTTATCATATTTTTAAATTATAAAAACATACTTTAAAATTTAACTGTAGTTTTCATTTTCCTGTATATTTTGAATTTACTATTTCTATTTTGTATTGTATTATTTTCATAAGTATCAATAAAATTGCAATTTTTTGTTCTTTTGCGTTTTTATGTTATAAATAAATGATTTGTTTAAAATAAATTCCTGGCTTATGTTTTGCAAATATAATAATATATCTTAAAAAACATAAGACATTTACATACTATCAAATCTTTTTTTTTTTTACAATGCGATAAATTGTATACACACGCATACATACATATATTTAAATTATGTATATCAGAATATATGAAGAAACAAAATTCTAATTAGTTACTTAAACCAATTAAGTATATTAAATAAAAATGCTTTTTATACAAACTTAAAAAAATCGTTTTTACAAAAAAAAATAGAAAGACTTCTTTTATGTCTCGATGGATTAGCTGGTGGAGTAGGTTCCTACTAAAGACTTTGCTGATAAAAATAGCCAAAATTCGATAAGTTCAACTAAATAACACAAAAAGCACAAAATACATAATGATAGATACAAGTACTCAATAACCCAACAAACTAATATCCGTATTAGTATAACAGAACAAAACGCGCGATGTTGGGTTTAACTGAGATTTTTAAATCGAAAATTGGAATTTTGTAACCATAATTTCCTGAAGACACCAACTGGGTTTTAACTTTCTGTTGTTCCTCGAACATTAATAATGTTCGCTATCGAAATCTGACTTAGAAACTTTAGTGGAGGATAGTCAAATCTCTGGTCTATGCTGATAAACCAGCAGGGATTGATCGTTTAGATGTCAACATTCCACGCGCTTTTGGCAAAATAAGACAGGTATGGTTCAGAATTGGACTGGCAGGATGTTGTCCGTAAGACGCAGTCGCGGCGAGGCCATATGGCAAATGTTATTTAAAACGTTAAAAGGCATCATACTTGTAATTTAATAAAGACAACATTTTTATATTTTTATTCTTTTGCAAAATCAGCCCTTATTTCGAATGTTGAATAAATTAGAAAGGTTCAAAACATCATTTTTAAGATAAATTATTCTGTTTTTTAGTAAGCTTTTATAGGGGGTCACTGATTTTTTCTCATACCATTAATTTTTTTGTCCTTAAGCTTCAGACTATTTTTTTAACTTATCAAGGCAAATAAAACATACAAGTAAGACTGAGCTATTGTGATAATGTAAACAATCAATAAAAATTTTCAAAAAGTTGGGATACACAAATAGTTATAGCAGTGACGATCTAATTGCATAAATATTTTTTTATTTCAAGATAATGTATGATATATTGAATTATTAAAACTGCTCAGTGTATTATTACTGTACAATACAACTTATAGTCTATACGGATTTTTATTGCAATATGAATAGATAAATAAAATAAATTAATTTTAATCATAAAGTACGTGACAAAAATTTAAGCGTTTTTATATAACCTGTTCAAAAGCACATTTGTATCTACCCATCTTAACGGTTTTGTATTTAATATTACACCTGGCAGCTCCTGCTATTCATTTATACAATACAACCCTATAATAATACAAGAACGTCAGAAGATGTGATTAAAAGCAAAACCCAAAAACAGCAGTTTTGACATTTTTTTCAAATATCCAACAAATAAATAAAATACGGCCAGAGTTTGGTCATTTGTGAATATTCTTTCAATTGGTCCAAAACAACTACAAGAAGGTTTTAATCGGTGGTAAAATTTTCGTTCATTCCTATAAATAAATCAATATAACATAAAATAAATTATTTTTCCACAAAATAAATAAACATCCAAAAGATCAAAAAATTAAAAGGTGCACACCACAAAAGCGGGTTTTGAAGAAAATTGTAACCTTTTTTGACATTGAACAGAGATGCAGAGCAGAGACTAGACAAAGAAGACAAACGAAAAAATGGAAGGCATGCAGAAAAGTGGAACATTCGTTCAAAAAGATTAATGCAGTCAAAATTTGTGGTTTTCACTAACAACTAGAATTAATTAGCAACTTAATTGATCAATGTTTAAAGGAAAAACAATTTTTTTTTTGTTTAAAAGCGAAAAGTTCATAAAATAAATAAAAGTGAAATTAATGAAAAATATTATAAATATAAGTTCTACATATTAATTTGTGTTGTGTAACCAATTAACATGCAAGAAAAGATAAATCAGTGAGAAAAATATTGTACACAAAATTTTTAATATTGTGCGCAAGCATTTTGAACTACATGCCTACAAACACATGCATATAAACACACTATATATTCATTTAAAAAACAGTGCCTTAATTTGTATAATGCAATAAAAACGTGTAAAACCGCACGCTTTTTAAGTTACTTGATTCACGTTTAAACCAGTAAGAAAAACAAACATAAACTACATTGAAAAATCAAAATATATGTACATACATACATGTGTAGTTATATATATGTACATAAATAGATAAAAAACAAAAAGCTAAAAAAAACATTTATAAAAATACCATTGTATTTCTAATATTTTGGTGACTGCTTTTATTTTATGCTCCCCTTGTGTTGTAAACACCAACAATTATAATAACAACAAATTTTTACAACATTGTTGTCGGCAATACATACGAACGAAGACGTTGTTCGTTCATCGCTATACACAGCAACAACAAACAAGCAACAATTGTTTTTATTAACCTCGACTGTTGTTTTCTTCTTTTTCGTTCTTTTATGATTGTTTTTGCAAAAATTCAGTGATTGCCAATCGGTTTCTTGCTGCACACATTCTGTTTGTTGACGCTTTAAGTTTTGTCGGTCAAAATCAAAATACCTCCTGTTCAAATGGCTAAAGATGAAGAAGATGATTTATTGCCGGACAAGGATGCCGCCAAGGGATTCTATGCGAAATACGAACCAAAAGAAATTTTGGGAAGGTAAGATTTTGCAAATAGCATGTACATACATATGTAGATGATTTACATTTTTGTTTTGTTGTAAATTGAACTATGATGGGTATATAATGTTAGTTATAATATTTAAGAGTTCTTGTTGTTTAGCATTTTTAGTTGAATTTTTATAATTTAGTACATATTCACATACATATCGTCTGCTAAAGTGCCAAGCTACCTAACTAATACTAAAGGCTGACGGTTGTCTGAGCTTACAATTTTGGAAAATTTGACAATGTATTTCTTACTGACAATGAAAAATTGCCACCAGAACGTAAATTATCCGTTCGAACGGCTCTAAGAAATTCTTAAAATGTTAGTGCCTGATCTGCCATCATCAGAGAAGTATTTATATTGGCAACACTGACCATACAAATGAAGGCTTTAAAGGCCCGGGCACATAGAATCCGTCATACGTCTTTTCAACTGACAAATAAGTTAAAATACAGGGTTTGTTATGAGCATTGGGACATAGAGTCCGTCGACTGCAACATAGCATATCATATAAGTTCAGCAACTTTCAACGTACATACGTTGAGTACTTTCACAAGTACTGACAACTGCATGAACGGACAATTTTTGTTGGCAGATCGCCGGGTACTAAAATTGTCAGTTATACAGTTGTCAGATTGTTGCATGCCTAAGGATTTTCGGAATGAATTAATTTTTTAATTATTTATTTATTTAATCACATAAAATGTGTATCCCATTTTCTGACTTTAGTTGTAGTTAAAAAAGAGCGTAACTAGCAAAAATCCCATTTGCTTAAATTAGATTTATATATTATAGAATCATTAAAACTTTGACTGGAAACTAGTATGTTTTCAAAGGAAGCGTCCACTATGTGTGTAGGTATATTAATGTATTAGAAGGTGTCCTAAAGCTATAGGATGTTAATTCATAAATTGTTTCAGCACAACACTTGTATTGAAATTATTATTTATTTATTTGCATATATACATAAGTAAATATACATATGTATGCACATGTATTTAATAATTTATTTACAGAAATTAAAACAGGTAATAACAATAATAAGCAAATGAAAGATAACAAAAAATTTCTAAAACTAAGACAGAAATAGTTCAGTAAAATGTATTCCAGTAAAAAAAATTTTACTATAACTTTAAATAGGAAATAATCAATTTGATTAATCTGATAAATCCTTACTTTGTATGATTTACTCGTCTAATTCTAACAGTTAAAAATAAAAATATTTGATCAGTCTTCCATAAATATTTAAAAAAGCAATTTTTTATGTTAGTTTTTTATCTAAAAGCTATTTCTACTTTACATATTTACGTACATACAGACATACATATGTATTTCAAATTACTGTAGACTTTATTTTTGAAATTGTTTCGCTCTCACAAGCAGCTCGAAAACACGTGAATATTCCTGTCTTTTTTTCGATATGGCACTCTGCTTGTAAAGTGAAAAATTTCCATTGCATTGTTGTCTCACTACTTGACGGTCATTTGACTTCAGTCTCAATCGATAACATTTAAATAATATTGGTTTTTTTATATCTTTTCTTTGTATGTATGTATGTATGTATTAATGCACCAAAAACAAATATAGGGGCTTGTCTGTGGGGCTCGACTGACTAATTGGTAAATAAACTGGGGTGATTAAGCTGCATATGCTCATATGGTGTTTCGTACATACAATATATAAGTACATACATACATACATACATATATACATACATAAGAACATATGTACATACATGTATGCTGATTTTGGCACGAAAACTTGTATGACAACTGACAAAGCCAATTTTTTTCGTTCGATTTAAATGCAATTTTTACTGTATTGATAAGCAATATTAATGTGGTATTGTTTGTTGCCATGGTTAGTGTTGCGATAGGCGATTGTACCAGAATAATATTGACATTTTACAGTGGCGTTCAAATATATACATACATACATACTTCCTAACATTCATATGCATGCATATTTTCCGAATGGGAGTTTATTTTCTGGTCGAAAAGATAGATGAAAGATAGATGTTATCATATTGTATACCAAGAAAAACAGTTGCTGGCTGCTTTGCTGTTGGCATTTTTAACTTTCCATGATATATGATAAATAATATATATAAAGAATCTGTTTTGTTTGTTGTAAAAATAAAATTACTTTGTTTTTTATATTGTAGAGCAATAATGTTTCGTCAGGCGCCCAGCAACTCCGGCTAGTATACATTGATTAAATTTAGTTGACTTGGCCAACATGTAATAATTGAGTGTTGGCAACAGTATACGCATTTGTAAGTTCTGCTATGTTGCTACATATACACAGTGCGCTCGGGATAGCGTCAACTAATAAAAACCAAAAAGTTCATAAATTACAGTACGAGTTTGATTTGGCCAGCCAACGAATAACGCAACAGTAAATTTTTAACCATTACAGTCTTTGTAAATGCAACAGTCTTAACAAGTGCAACTTGTTCTGTCTTATTAAGATTATAAAAAATTAATACATTTAGTTGGCACAGACTTGGAAAAGAAGCTAAAGTATTTCAATACTGGTGTAGCAGTTGCTTTTTTGGTTAATGCATGAAACAAAGTACATGTGTAAAATATGAAAATTATTCTTATTTTTTGTTTTGTTCTTTATTTACATACTATAAAAGATTAGATTTATAATTTTGCTTAATAATCGACTTTTTATTAGTTAAAATAATAAAAAGAAATGAATTTGAGTTATATAGTGGTGTATTCTTAAGTTTTTAATGGTCGGTTAAGCATATCACATAAGAAATGCTTTGCAACAATTTATCACTTGCCTTCTTTTAGTGCTAATGAATCAAATGGATAAAGTTGTTCTTTGCAAATAAATGCAAAATATTTGCTTGTTCTTACCATTGATGCATGTTCGCTCTTTTTGCGCCCATTTTACGAGCATAAGAAAGTAATTGAACTGGAGTATATTCACTAATAATTCATGTAGCTCAACTCGTAATAAAGATAAAATTTCATTTTTTTTTTGAAGTTAAAGTTTTAGAACCTTTTGGTTTGGCTGATGTTTTAGAGCAAACAATGTTAATAAAAAAGTGTTGACTTTTTGGAATTTTGCCGAAATGGCGTGTTGACGTTATCCCCAGTGCACTGTACGTACATATGTATGTATGCAAGTTAAATTATATAAATACATACATATGTATGTATGCAGACGTACGTGTGCCTATATGAAAAATCGCGTGCACTAATGTTATTTGTTACTTTTCTATGTTCTCTGCTATTTTCTGTGTTATATACATACATACATATGTACATACATGCATACTTATGACTGTATAAATATTTGTTTATAAATAAATTTATTCTTAATGGTTTGTTTTTACAGCGAATTACTCCTTTCCCTTTTTATTCTATGCGGGACACACCTCTCAAATATGCATGTATTTATCCACTCGCATTTGCCACTTGTCTCGTTTCGTTTTCATACCTTTGTAAATACATACATATGTATGTATATTTTTTATTACCTTTAATTGCTTGAAAATAGTTTTGCAAAGTATTACATCAGTTTGAACTGTATAAATAATTCACAAAAATATTTATAAAGAAATAAATATTTGTAAAAAGTGCAAAAACGAATTTAATATTAAAAATGTGTAGTATAATGTTACATTTTCCATTCTAAAGTTTCTTAAATTGTATAATTGATAACTTTTCTGTTTATAGGGCTATAGTTTTGCTCTGTTGGCAACCAGAACTCAAGTGTCAGATTTTGACATTTGGTCTTACACAACGATTACATTATTCGCCGGTTTTATTGTGTCGGGCTGTAAACTTTAAGTGGGACGCAAATCAGCTGTTTGCCGTTGAAAATATATGCGAACGGTAGCGGACGATATCGTTAACAAAGCTATTAATGTTTTTAAATACGACAGTCTCCCTAAAACTAGATTTAATTTCATGGGGGACAACATTAACTAATTCCTTTACACAACTTTAATTTTAAAAATCTATAATTTACGATAGTGTGAGAGAAACTCTTTCCTGACAGACATCATCGCATAACAGGCATACTTGCTTGCGGATACGTATTAATGTCATACAGCTTTCCAGCAAGCAGTTAAATCACGTTTTAAAGCATGCTTTGTTTTAGACACAATCGCAGCAACTAGAATTGTGGGTGTAGCGCTCGAGTATCTGAAACAATGTTTTCTTAAGATATTTGTAAAAGTCTCGCAACAAACTGACTTTCCTATATGCGTTTCTACATACTTTTGTAGCTCAACAGTGGATTTAAAAGGAATTTTCTTTACTTCAAGTAAAATTCGTCTTTCGTCATGGTCATTTAAAATCTTTCCAAGGCCTTTTTTGCTTTTGTTTTCCACTCTATTTTCATTTTTGTATCTTTGATGATATCATGAGCGGTCGACCGACTTCCACCCACAATTTCAGCAATACTTCGCACAGTTTTGCCTTCTCCATACAGTCGCATAATATGATGCCTAATTTCCACTGTTGTTTGCTTATCTCTTGGAGCCATTTTTATTTTTTGTGGACAAAATCACGCTTAGTTCACAAATAGAACGAAACTAAATTATTTCTTTTTATTTTTGTTTGCAAAAATGTAGAAAGGTCAAAACCACTTTGCTTGTCCGATTTTCCTTTTGAGATAAAAAAACCTAAGTTAATTTATTTATCACTAATATTTTTTAACAACATTGAAATGTTTTATCTTTCTTAATAGATATATACGTTTTCATAAAAAAATGATATATTGTTTGTAATGCAGCTTAATATACATAAATGTTTTAGGCATGCCCGATTTTCCCATGGATTCACTGTATGTTTGTATGTACTCTTTTTAGTCTACGTGGTTCGTTAGTATCGTCTAATAAATTAATGGTGAGAATGTTAGTATGATAGCTAAGTCACTGACATGGTGTAAAAATTAGTTCTGGCAATACAAATACTTCTGGCAGCACCAGCTTTTTTTGAGAAATAATACTTTTTATGACGTTTAAACTAGCAAAAATTTTAATTTATACATTTCCTTAACAAACAACAGTATGGGCTGGTTTCAATATTTGTGATTGCAAATGAGTATTTTGCATATTTGTTTTGCTCAATTAGTGCACATCAAGAACAATTATACAAACAGCAAATATGTATGTATATAATTACATACGAGTACATACATACATAAATACAAACATATGTATGTATGTCCACTTTATTGTTGTATTGTGAAAATCCTAATCATTTTTGTTTGTTTGGTTATTGCCACTGGCTCTCACGTTAATGCCTATAAAAGTAATAACATTGTTTGATTTCTAAGCACATGTTTATTTTAAAATAAATTTTTTTCAATCAATTTAGACATAAACAGTATTAGGCACCTGAACCTATGACCAACCCCAGAATCACTACTTCAAGGCATACCAGAGGCACGTTGCTCGCCAGTTAGTAAATCCAGGATTACTCTTGTAATTTATATATTTTATTTAGTTTTTTAATTGTAGAGGACGACACTACTCACATTAGACAAGATATTGTGGGATCTCTACTGTAAGAGATGTAAATAGCATAAATATTAGTTAGATGTCAGAAAATGATACACAATGCGACACAAACTTACTTAATAATAACGAAAAACTACGGATAAAGAAGACAGTCGCTATGAACAAAAAAGTTCACTTTTTCGAGTGATACCGTGCAATAAAGATGGAAATATGTGAAGAACTAGGCCTTACCGTATCAAGTAAACTGCTTCCCTATGTAAAACCCCAAACGACCCAGACATACCGTCAACGTGGTAAAAACATAAATCCTATTGAGAATTCGAGGAATGGTGTAAAAGTTCAGATTCACTGACATTTTTTAATGTTTTAAAAACAGCAGAAAATATATTTGGCCTATTTAGTTTTAGTTTAGTCTTTAAGAAGAAGAAGAAAGTGGTTAATAGTGTCATAAATTTTGGCAAAAATAACTGTTTGTATGTTTTCTCCAGTGTATAGCTGTAATACATACATATGTACATGTATATTTAAACGTCTTCATTATGTAACATGAGGTGAAAATACAACTCGTAACATAATTTGAAACCAGAAAAAATGGCATCACATAAACGTTGCCGCCTCTTAAAAAACAAATTACCTACAATTTGAAATTTATTTAAATTGACGTATTATTTCTGATAAGTACATAAGTAAATGCATATTTCAAAAACAATCGAAAGTTTTTATTTGCGAAACAATCCCTTAATGACTTCCAACATGTGTACGAATACTTTGGACTCTGACGTTTTCTTTTAATTTACTTCTTACATAATATACATAGATACGATGTCTGTTCAAAAAGTAAGAAGCATTTCAATTTCAAAAATATTCATAAAATTCTACTTTCTCAACTCAGCAGCCCTCAGCTATAATTCACTTCTACCAGCGTTTTTTGCAGTCTTTGAAGCAGTTCGTTTTTTCTCTCCTCAATCGTCGCAAAACGCCACGCTTTCATGCATCTCTTCAATTTTGGCAACAGAAAAAAGGTGGGGGCCAAATCCGGTGAAAGATTACAGTACTGTTTGTGGCCAAAAAATTTCGGCGAAAATTGCAACCCATATGCAATTTTTATTTATATTTTCAGCAGCTTCCTAAACAGTAATTCGACGATTGTTCATAACAATTTTCTTCACTTTCTCAACTTTTTAATCGGTTGTTGGATGTGCTTCCGATGCACATTTTTTGATCAATTTTTTCGATAGCAGAGTATCGCCGATCACGCAAAACACTTAACTGTTATGCCTCTCACAAACAAACTAAACATGTTAAGTAGATGAAACTTGAACATACTCGTATGTTCGAGATTTCTTGAACAGACCTCGTACGTATGCCTGTACTCGTAGTATGTATGTATGGCTTTTATATTTATTGTTATATTTTATAATTCACTGAAAATATGTGCATATTGTATGTATTTATTGTTGTTTCTTAGTTATGTCTGACATTATTGACTGCACAATTAATTGTAATTTTTAAGCAATACAACTCCCTGGGCAAGGAGATGACTTAGATGCCCCGATAACTAAATTGTCTTCTAACAAATAATATTTTTTATTGTAAAAACAAAAATTTTAAATCTTGCTTAAAGTTTCGAATGCATACATACATACATACATACTACATCTAAAGGCCACTCCCACGATGTCGACCGTTGATGTTTGTCGACATTGTATACAATAGAAAACTGATTAAACCTGTAAACTAACTGATGTTATAGTGACATGTCAGAGTTTATTAATATGACTGATAAGCTAAGCTTTTATAAAAGAAGTTTTTCTCCAAATCAGTTTTTTATTAAATTTGTATGTTATTATACATATATTATATTTTATGTGTTTTTTCCATGTCAGTCGACGATCTATATATAAGCCTAGATATCCTTTTTTGGAATTCAGCATTCACATTAAATTTCCATTTACTTAACCATGACTCTGTTAAATTTAATTCGTTTTGAACAAAAGAACTGGCAGCAACTGGCAATTGTTTGCAGCTAAAATAGCAGTCATCCGCATACGTATAAATATTCGCCAGGTCCAAATCAAGCATATCGTATCGTATCGGCCTTAAATATTGTATACAATACAGGACTTAATACACTACCCTGAGGTACTCCTGCTCTAACCCTAAATAAATGAGATTTTTCATCTACGAATCTTACGTAAAATAATCTGCTGCTCAGGTATGACTTGAAGAGTGCATAACATGTAGGCGGGAGAAGTTTCTTTAATTTGTATAAAAGACTAGTGTGCCAAACTCTCTCAAATGCCTGCTGAATATCCAGGAATACAGCGGAGCAATATTTATTTTCTTCAAATGATTTACGAATAATGTTAATTACTCTTTGGCATTGCTCAAGAGTACCATGCTTTTGCCTAAGGAGCGTTAATGTTAAAAAAAAAGGCAGGGATGGGATGGCAAAATCAGCGTAATTGCCATGGTAAAACTTAAAAAGAGCCTTAAATTTTTGGTTAACAAATGCAATATAAATTGCGATTTTGCATATTCATAGAAATGTGCTCATAAAACCGAAATTCGAAAATTTTGAGTTGTGCCACCATTGAATTGAATGGGAGTTACTGGCGCTGTAGACAATTTTTTTCTAACAATATGCAGAGAAAAAATATTACTTAGTTTTAATAAATTAGCCAGTAAAAGTGTAATAATGTCTATCATACAGTCTAGAAAATTTTGCGTGATGTCATGATTTTACCTTTAATTTTCTCTTTGTTTTACTTCCGATGATTCTATAGACATCTGATGTCGCCATCTGTCGTCCATGAACTTTTAATTGTTCAACACCCTATATCCAGATTATGGCGGCCATATCTCGATACTTTCTCGTTTGATTTTTTTTATTTTATGTTGTGTGTTGGCACTGTATATATTATATGAGTTACTACAATGTCATTCACGCCATCTTTGCGTGCAAAAAGTGTGGTACGCAGGAAAATATTTAAAACGATTTATTTATAATTAACCAACAAATTAATTTAATGACGAAATGGTTTATACATACGTACACACATATAATATAATAATTTGGACAACAATGGAAAAAGAGGTGATGTATTTCTTTCCCTTAATTATAAATTTTAATTACTTAAGAATTAAGGCAATGAAGCCAGCTTTTCGTTACCAATAAATAAATATGCATACATATACAAATAAAACTGTTATACTAGACTATTTTTTTGCAATAAAAGTGGAATAAAAAAATGAATAACAAATTTAGTATGAATAGCATTTTTTACGTATGTATATACGAGTACATACAAACGTATGTATTTACATCGAAAAAAGTCTTTTCTAAACCTAGTAAACAATTTCTAAGTTGACGCGTCTTTTGTTGTTGTTGTTGAAAAAAATTAACCTTATCAAAATAAATACATATTAAAAAAAGAATATTTTTTGAAACAAGTTTCAATAAATAATACAAACAGAATCGAAAACTGATATTGTGATTGGTTCAAAATTGATACTTATTTAAATGTCGATAATGCAAAAGCTACATCGAGTTACAGAAGTTATAAAAAAACATAACTTTTGTAATTAAAATAAAATTTGGGATTAAGTTTTCTGTATTGACTAACTTTCTGTAGACATCCAGTGCTACAGATAAAATTTTTGACGGAGATGTCAAGTTTCTGATTGTTTTAAAATAGCCATAGTACAGCAATCAACAACTTTTTAATGCAAAATTGTAGTGTTAAATCAATTTGCTGTAAAGAAGTAAAGTTATCGGTTTGTTTTTTACAGAAATTTAAATGAAATTAACGGATACCAAAACTGTCCCACTGACATTTAAGTTCATGTAGTAGTTCTGGTTTTGGGCGGTCGAACTATTCTTGTGCATATTAATAGTTTAATTGTTCAATAATGTTCAATTTGTTTTGTCAATTCAAATTGACAAAAACAAAACTCAGCTGATTGGATAATTTTCAATACACCATGAAATCAAAGTGTAGCAAGTAACTAGTTTTTAATAACCTTTTGTTAGAAAACTTTACGATAACTTTATTATAGAAAAAGGTAAAGAAATCATTAATTTTTATCATGGAAAAGATGGGCTATCAATTACTTGTCTAAACAAAAGAAGCCTTTAACTTTTTCTGTAGAAAAGTAAGTTTGTCTGGTTTAATAAAATTTTCGATGACATATTTTTTGTAATAAAATTTAGCTTTTATTTATAAAATTAAAGATATCGATTAAGTTATAGATACTTTTTGAAATTGAAAAACAAAAGCTTAAGTAACTATTCTAGAAAAAACCGATTATCGGCAACTTTTGTGTGTAAAAATAAAGTTTTTTTTGTGGCGTTCAAAACAAAAAATGGTTTAATTGTTCATTATTATTTGGCTTAAATTAGGTTTAGTTCTATCTGTTTTTTAACTCCACTTTTTTAATTGCAACAAGAAATACGTGACTGACCACAATTTCCGTTGTTTATTTTTCATCCAATTATTTAAATTCATTAACTAATTTAATACCATAAAATTATTATGCCTCAATAGCAAATATTTTCTTTCTCTTAGTTTTTTTTATTAAACAAAAAAACAGTTTTCCTGGAATTGAAGAAATAGTATATTTAATAATTTGACGGTACGTAATTAAAAACCTTTAAAGAGTTTTTTAAACTTTAGCATACATATGTTATGTTATTGTTAAGTATTTTTCGTTTTTGTTAAATTAATTGTTGCAATTTCGACATGTTTCCGGAAATGCCTATTAAATGAAAAATGTTTATTAAGGCGCAATTTTATAATAAAACAATTCTTTACTGCCCAACCTAAAGAAAATAATTGAACAATTTTCTTTGGTTGGGTCAATGTATTATGCTTCATACTAATTTTTATGTCAATTAATTCTATAAGGACGTTGACATTTTTGTTTCTTTTGTAATAAAATAAAAAGTACGACTTTGAAAAAACACAACAAGTTCAATAACACAAACTCTCTCACGCTGTAATTTAGGTGAAATATGATACACATTAATAAATTGGTAACATTGCTTAAAATATGTTTAAAAAATTGTAAACATATTCCATCGTATTAAATGTAGTTAAATAAATTCAAAACAGATGCAAATTTCTCATTTATGCTTTAAATGAAGTTGTTTTAGAAAAACTATAAAATTAACCATTTGATTATGAACATACATATGTACATATGTATGCATATGTGTACATAAAAGTTAGGATTGAAACTAAAGTTTGAAGTATAAAGCAACTTGGGTAAAAAAGCAATAGTAATAAGATATAGTTTTTTCTGCTTAGGAAATAATCTTAATCCGCCTTATTTTTATATATATACATAAAAACATACATAGTTTAGCATTTCTGCACTCATCTGTGATGCAAATAAACCCTACTAGTGCATTATTTTAATTTGAAATGTTCTTCAAAAACAATACATTTTATTTAGTCACAACTTACACTTTTCAATTCTTATTGATAAGAAATACATATACACATTTCTCATTGAAGTTGCTTTGTTGTTGACACACAGCAATTCTTATTGCTTGTATCGTATACACAAATTTACACACACTCGTGCTTTTTGCCGAGAACGAATAAGAAAGTAAAATGAATTAGCGTAGTAAGAGACTCGAAATTTGTTTATGCCACAACAAAAATTTTACATGAAAATATATATTTATCGCAATATTCGGTTCAGTAATCTAAGAGTTAGATCTTATGTAGTTTCTTTTAAACCAGTTTTCTGATAGCGAACGTTAACGTTCGACATCATCAAAAACAATAAACCAGAAAATTGATATATAAATTCAGTCTCCACATAAACACTTTAAGGTTTTGATAGTCTCAAAACTAAAAAAATACAAACTTTTGAAAGTTATAGGCCAATAACGATATGCATATGTATTACTTCTTATATTCAGCGCACAAGGGGTGGGGTAAAGAAGACCTTGGTTATATGGTCTTCTTCGCCCTCACTTATCGTATCAAATTTGTATTTTATAATTTTCTCTGTGGCAAACTGTACATGACACATGTCTTCACATTGGAAATAAGTAATTCCACAAAAGAACCGCAAAACACTACAGTTGTTTTAGGCAAATCAGGCCAGACAACAATAATAATAAACTTGACGGCAGTAAAGACATAATTATGATGACGCTATAACTGTTAGCTGCTTATGTAAATAAAATTCTAATTAATGAGTTGGTACAGTATTCGACCAAATGTCCATTGGTTGTAGACTCACTCTTGAGTATTTCCGTAGACAAGTAAACATTTTTGCAGTTTTGTGTTAAAAAACAATATTTGGTATACATATCGCACCCTCCTGCCCACTCGATGAATGGATCCCCTATTCCAAAAAGTGATGATATGAGATATTTAGGTCTCCATCTTGACAAAAGATTTACTTGGAAAAAACACATACAAGTGAAACGTAATCAATTAAATTTGAAAACCAAAAAAAAGTTTTGGTTATTAGGACCATCATCTACATTGAGCTTAGAAAACAAAGTCATGTTGTATAAAGCTATTCTGAAGCCAATTTAGACTTATGGTATACAATTGTGGGGTACCGCTAGCAATTCAAATATTGAAATTCTACAAAGATATCAATCCAAAACTCTTCGCTTAATTACTAATGCTCCCTGGTTCATCTGAAACAACAATATTCATAAAGATCTTAGCATCGAAATGGTCAAAGAAGAAATTAATCGTTTCAGCGACAGATATCTAAACCGACTTAGCCATCAATCCAATGTGCTAGCCATCAATTTATTAGACGATAGCAACGAAGTGCGTAGGTTAAAAAGGGTACATGTACTTGACCTACCTTTTAGAAAATAATATTTAAGATGTATATATTTATGTAAATAGTGCAACAGTTAACAACTGTTGTTTACTGAGCTGTTTTTTTTTTTTTTAGTTATATGTTTTTAATTAATATTAAATTTGCTTATTATTTTAAATTTTGTAAAATAGATTGCAAATAAAGCAGGGTACAAAAAAAAAAAAAATCGCACCCTAAATACAAAAGGGTCACAACTCAAAATACTAAAATTTTCAGGAGAGACAAAAAACTGTTTATGTTTAGTTCATCGTGCAGAAGCAACATATAGACATAACTGTATTTTTCTAGTTAAAGAAGATAGTGATGTGAAAGAAATTTTTGCAGTAGCTTAGAGATGTGTACTCTGAATTAATTTATGGAAAAAGGTCAGTTTTGGAAAATTTTGAGTTGTGACCCTTTTGTATTTAGGGTGCGATAGGTACATATGTATGTAGTTGGAATAAAAAAACCTTAAAAAACTCATTTTTGAGACGGCGGGATCGTGTGACTGTTGAAAGTTTTTTAGCTATTTCTTATTTTCCTCTTCAGTTGGAAATTTGAAAAAAGAAAACAGATATTTTAAGAAAATTATTCCAATTAAAAAAATCTAGCAAAAAATTGTTCTGAATCAGACAAGTGACATGCGCTTGTAAAACACCTACAGACCTTTTACTCATTTATTCCTACTTATGTATGTATATAAGTATGTTTTATGAACACACACATATACGTGTGTATGTTTATTGATTTAGTACATATGTACATACATATATATGTAGGTATAGACCAACAATGAACTTTGTTTTGATTATGGACCTTTAAAAAATAAATGTTCTTGAATTTTATTATTTTTTGCTGCAAACTTTTGTTATTAGATAAAAAAATTGAATTATGTGTTGAGTGTAAGAGTGCGTGTAAATTTTCTTAGAAATCTCTTTTTTGTATTTGTTGTTGGTGCTTGATTCTACTCCAAGGTCGGTTATTGTCTTAAATGTGTCTTTAGTACATATTTGTGAAAGTTTTTAAAATTAATATTTGGCTGTACATAATATGTTTCAATTTTTCAATTATAAAAAATAGTTTTTAAGGTGAATTTTATTATAATCATATAAAATAATGAAAATATGTACATATGTACATACATACGTACTTCAGTGTCGCTTTAAGTAGTACATACATACATATTTTATTGTAATTACGCCTTTGACGGTAACAGATAAAACTTTGGTTATAATTCTGTTTATTTGTTTATTAATTTCAACGTTTAGAAAACTACTTATGTAAATATTTGTTCAATGACAAACACTTTGTTTAAATATTCATGGCTGCTGGAAGAAAGCGTAAACTTTCTAACAACGTAATTGTTTATACGGCATTTTAATTTTTTACTCAACTAATTTAAATTTTTGCATTACTTATTGATTATATAATTTGTTCAACAATTTCTTATATCAACGATCGTATCGAAAGAAATGATTTTAAAACGTGTGGGCGCACACTTCATAAACATGTGAATCGGAGTAAATAAAGATCATTTTGGGTGATTTGCATTTTACAATGATTTAGAAAAATATTTAGTATTTAGCAATAAAATTTCTTATCTCTATAGTTTCACTTAAAGTGTATGTACATATGTATATATGTACATTCATTATCAAACAGCTTTTTCTTCTTAATTATTTGACTTTCATAAAATTTAACAGATTCCTTAAAAAATACACCAATATAAAATACACCATAAAGAGATTTTGAGTAGTTTCATCAATTTTCTGTTTTGTTTAATAATTTTAATTTAATCGTAATGTTCATAAATTCCAGCTGTCTATCAAGAATAATTTACTTCATTTGTTTGCTAATTAAATGTGATGAGATAAAAATAATTCCAATAACTTGTATGTAAGTATGTACCTAATAAAACTTAATATATTAAAAAAAATATCAGCAAATATATTTGAATAACATTTATATTTTTGAATTCACATTTTTGTTACATAATTAAATTTTATTTAATAGTTGTTGACCCATTTGTAATAAATATTTTGTATGCGAACAAAATGGCATCTCTTATGGAGATAACAGTACTACAACAACTCTGTTTTCACACCATTCCAAGTGATTACAGCACCGTTGCCTGCCACTAGTGCAAGAAGAAGTTGCTGGTGTATAGCTTATACTAAGGGCCAGTTTTTAACTTAAAAGTTAAACGGTGTTTAAACTTAAGTTCGGTTTAAATACCGAATTAATTTTTGTAGATCATATTTAAATACAACTTAAATCACTCACGACGTCAATTTAAATACAACTTAAGTTCTTTATGCTACCATATAATTTTGACAGTTCTGCAAATTATGAAAATTGCGCATTGAAGTTTTTTCATTATTTGACAAAAAAAAAAAAAAAAAAAAAAAAAAACAGCATAATCGAGTGCAGAAAGACTGACCAAGTTGGTGCAGAACAAAATGTGAATGTGTGGAGGGATGTGGAGCGAGAATTTAATAGCAAATTCAGGCAAACTTTTCGAAACCACAAAATTTTTAAAACAAAATATTTTAATATTAAGTTAACTAAATAGTAAGAAGCAGCTGTTAAATGAAGAAGTTGTTTATATTTTTTTGACATTTAATAGTGCTACCATACTTTTATCATAATTAAATACCAAACGCAATTTGAGACTGAAAAAATGAAACCATATTTTAATACAACTTAAATTTAAGGAAAAATTAACTAATTTCGTATTTAAATATTAAGTTAAAAACTGGCCATAAGTCTAAAATAGTAAAAATCTAAATGATAGAGTGCAAGAAAAGAATTAAATGATAAATATGCCAAACACGAGTACATTTCAAACACAGTGTAAATTTGTAGCTCTGGCTGAAACTTTTCGAAGTAAATAAAAGAGTAACAAACAGATAACTTAATTTTTAAAATAATTTTTCTTGACAACAGAAGAAGAGCACTTTTTGATGCCTAAATTTTCTCCCTTTTCTTTTTAATGGCAGCAGTCTTTAGAATGTGTTTCACAATGCAAAAAATGACGAATGTGATTAATTATTGCTGTGGTGTTTTTTATTTTTTAAGTGTAAATAATAAAAGTTTAAAGAAGATAAGGTTAAATATCTAAAGTTTTATAATACCTTTTAATACCTAAAAAAACGATTGCATGCAACTAATCCACTTTACAGTTACTGATATAAGCATTCGTTTAGAAAATGTTTATTGCGTGTAAAATGCATGTTATATTAATTAAAATTTGTTTTATTTGCCCTTTAAGGAAATGATAACCAGAGTCAGGCATTCTTTTGGCAATAAAGGTATTAAGCAAACTATAAACAATGGAAACACTTTCTTAAGAACTGCGAATGATTGCAAGAGTTTAAAAACGTTTTTAAATTTTATCATATTTTTCTGCAAGTCTAAATACATGCGAGATGTGCAACTGGCGCATTTTAAGTTTTTTTATGCAGTACTTAAGAATTCAATGCAAACATTTTGTTTAACTATTTCTGTATATAATTGTAACTCCAAACAATTAAAATGATTATTGTTTTAATTTAAAATAAATATGTATGTATGTTTACTTGTTAATTTCATCTATTAAGAGTTTCATTTTTAAAATTTTATTGTTGTTGTAAACAATTTAGTTTACAGAACTGAAGTGAACAGTTTTAGGACTAATAAATCAAATGGGCCTTATCAATTTTATGACTGTCAAAATAATTTTGGTTATTAAATAGAAACTGTGATAATGTCTGGGGATAAGTTCAATTACTGCCCACTCATGAAAGTTGTTCTAGAAGTCTTGTAAACAATATTGATATGTATGTATCTGCCTTACTCACATCTACTTTTGTCAATTTCAGTTTAAAGTATACCCAACAATATGTTAACAAGTCTGAAGTAATAAGTAGAATAAATATACATGTATATAAATAAAAAGTAATATATAAATTAAAAATATATATGTAAATTTAGTTACAAAAATACTTTATTTTTAGCTTATTTTAGAACTTTATATTTACAAATAAAATCTAAATAAAAGTTATTTATTTAAACTCTATATGTTTTTTATGTAAAACAAATAAATTTCTGTTTATTTTTTGCATTTAAATGAGAAACAGCAAACACATATGCAAATTTTTATTATTTTTTTTTGAATGTAGGGAAAACCTGTTTACAAAGAGAAGCAATAAAAAAGGCATAACTGTAGAATATCAAGAAGTCTTACTCTTGTCAAACTACCTGCGAGAAACTTAAAGGTATACATATGTATGTATTAGTAAAAGATTAAATTCTTTTAAATTTTAAAAGCAATACAATAAAGAAAGTATTTTAATATTGTTCGATTATGGAAAGCAACCGGATTTCCGTTCGGCTTCCAATACGGCAACCACAAATTTCTGGTTGTCAGAAACATCAATAATTTATTACAGTTGATTTCGGTATTACTATCATTTAATGGGACTGCATTATCAGTTTCAATTACTAGCAACGCAATAATACACAATCGAACCGTTATTTAAGTCTATAAAATAAAATATGTATTTTCAAAATCGATTACAAATTTTGAAAACGATAGTTTTTAAAACAATCGGTTTCCATCACATATATATGTACATATCTACCTAGTTATTAATTTCTTATTTAAGATGATAGAAAGGAAGGTGTGAAATGCATTTTTTGTCAACATAAAAATTTGTTGCCATTGTAATTTTAACAAAAATAATAGTAATAATTCAGGGTAAGCAAATTTTGTCCAAAAACGTATTTTAACACGTCACGCAATTAGTATTTTAATTATGGACCATCCATTTATATCTTTTTATTTATTAAAAACTAATGAAGCAAATGTTATATGAATAGGTATCCCGTTCATCTTAATAACCCATAAATACATTTTATAATAGATTCTTTCTTTCTTTATTTATTTCTTGCAGAGGCATCAGCTCGACAGTGCGTAGATGTATTGAAAAGGAAACAGGAAAAGAGTTTGCAGCCAAAATTATTGATCTGGGATCTGGCACTGATACAGGTGATACAAATCCCTATCACATGCTGGAAGCTACCAGACAAGAAATTTCAATACTCAGACAAGTAATGGGTCATCCATATATTAGTAAGTACTATTAGAAAATCTAAGAGTAAAACGATTTAACAAAAAAAACCTTTGTTCTTCCATGGTCCTACCACCACAGTTGATTTGCAAGACGTTTTTGAATCTGATGCTTTTGTTTTCCTGGTTTTTGAACTTTGTCCGAAGGGTGAACTGTTTGATTACTTGACGTCTGTGGTAACATTGTCGGAGAAGAAGACACGGACAATTATGAGGCAAATATTTGAGGGTGTTGAATATATACACTCTAAAAATATTGTGCATAGAGACTTAAAACCCGAAAATATTTTATTAGATGAAAATCATAATGTTAAAATAACAGATTTTGGTTTTGCCAGACAGCTAAAAGAGGGCGAAAAACTATCAGGTTATTTCACAAAATTTTCGCAACAATTAGATCACGTTAGATTTTATAATGGATTTATTTACTTTTGTTTAGATCTTTGTGGTACTCCAGGTTATTTAGCTCCCGAAACCCTTAAGTGTAATATGTTTGAAGGTAGTCCCGGTTATGGCCAGGAAGTAGATATGTGGGTTAAATTAAAAGCATTGAAAAAAATAAAATTTTACCTATATCAAATCAAACTTGTAGGTGGGCCTGTGGAGTAATTATGTTTACATTGTTGGTGGGCTGTCCGCCATTTTGGCATCGGAAGCAAATGGTGATGCTGCGTAATATTATGGAAGGCAAATATAGTTTTACATCGCCAGAATGGGGTGATATATCGGGTGAGTTTTAGCTCTTATTTCATTCATTCTAAAAGAAACTTTCTTAAAAAAGAAATTAATATTAAAGATTTTTTTATATTATCGAACAAGAAAACATTTGAGGTTATTTAGATCTTTTTAGGAACTATATGATCGCACCAAAATATCTACAGGACATTAAAAATAAAAATATACATTATTTTCTTAATATATAAATGCCCTAACTTGGGGTTTTATTTTTCTAAATCGAGCTTTTCTGAAAATTTTGATAAATTAAAAATTGGCAAAAACCTCGACTTAAAAATTCTTTCTAAATAAGGATAACCATGTATATTTTTAATAATATTAATGTCCTATGAACAATTTAGTGCGGTCACAGATTTTCAAAACAAAGTTCTACGTAACCTCAAATATTCTCTTGTTCGATAGCCAACATGTTCTAAATATTTTGTCTATACAGCCTTAATTTTCTTCAAAATAGTAGATATACATTATAAATATTACAATATGTATACAGCGCTTTCTTATTTACTTTTTTCTAGAGGATCCAAAAGATCTTATTCGTAAATGTCTAGTCGTCGATCCTGCTAAAAGAATAACGGTACAGGAAGTATTACACCATCCTTTCTTCAATCAAATGGTAAGTTTGAACTTCGTTTTTTTCAACACAAAACTAGGTAATGGCTATTGTTATTATAATACTAAAAAAAAATTTATCATTAGTTTTAGCTTAAATTTTATTAAAAATTTTATATTATATTTTAAAGATTATTTTAGATGCAACAAATTCCATAACTTTATAGTCTCTTAAATAAAATCTTCTTTTTACACAAAATTTCCTACTTTTCATATTATTTTTTCCATACACTTGTTAATTTGTTAATAATAAAAGAAAATCTATGCAGTTTCCGAGCAATTAGATCTCAAATTTCTTGACTTATTTCTTTAGCTACAATTGATCTTTTCCATTTTGATATGTGTTTTTAATTTTTAATTATTTAATTTTTTTTTTTTGTAACATTTTACTCTCTTTTCTTTCCTTTAAACAAAAAATTGGTTTTAAATATATATTATTATTATTTGTTTTCATTTTAAATTTCACAAAAACAAAACAACTCGTTAAAAATACTAAATAAATAAAACTACATTTAAATACATTTTACATTGTTAATAAAGTTGTTCGAGCAAAATATTGATGGTCTCAAACGCAGTCTTTCAACAAAATCTAGGAGAATGAGTCGCATCACTGAAATAGCACTGGTAACGATTTATTCTTGGATTAAACATAATTTTTCCTACTGTCTTAATAACATAACAAAACGAGTGATTGTGAATTATTTTTTAATTTATTTTATACTTTTAAAAATAAATTGTATCAATTAAATTCCATTAAGTTTTTTTTATCAATAGAACTTGTGTGTAAGAAAAGGCCAATATTTTTGTTTTTATATTGCTGTACTTAAACGAATAATATTTATCAAACTTATTCATGATTCGAAATCTATTTAAGCGAAACCTCTTTTAACCAAAATTAAAGTACAAGAATTTGTAACTATCTCTCATTATAACTGGATAACAATACCTCAACGGTGAATGTCTCGTTGAGGGAAGTTTTGAAAATTAATAATAATTCGTTTAAAAGTTTTGGTGGCTGGAAATAACCGTTTAGGTGAAAAAGAAAAAGAAATAAGGTTGTGTTTAGTTTTACGGAAGAAGTGAAAGAGTAAAAAAGATATGGAAGTAATTTAAATTTTCTCATTTGATTGATCTAGTCATTTACTGTTCGTTATGAATGAAATGCAATATTGTTTATCCATATATTTAAAATGATGATATTCCAGTGTGCAGGGAAATTTTACATATTAATCGCCTGCCCTGTAATGTTTGCGAATGTTCTAAAGGACAATAAACTGACTTCATTGTTGAAACACACTAAGGGGGTTTTTACTACTTTATATAATTGTATTTATATATTACTTGCGAAAAGTTTCATATGAAAATTGAAGGTATTTTACATACCAATCCCAAAAAAAAGTGAACTCATGAAAAATTTTGATCAATTAAAGTGATATAAAACAATTTCATTTCATAAAAATCATTGTACTGATTCAATTCTCAGTAAAATGGCAAGAAATTCTTTAAACTAGTCTTAAGATAACTTTATAAACGGAATATTAAATGAAATTATTGGCCCTAAAAATGCACACATATTTCTATTGAAAATATTGGTTGTGCAAACGTTTTGGTTTCTTACAAAAATTGTGTTAATATTTTTTTTATTAACTTCTCTTTTAAATTTTTTCAATACTGTTTTTTACTTTTTTCTCATTAGCATGTTTGTGCATGTCTTTTTTACTATTATTTTCAACTTCTATTAATCAAGAAGCCTTTTATATATTTTACGAAGGTGCATATAAATGAAATTTTGTTAACTGCAGTACAACAAAAACATAAGTTAAATGTTATTGTATAAAGTTTTTTTAAAAAGGCCGTTTTGGCAAAACACAAATATTTTTAGTAAAAGAGTAGATTTAAGTATCATTTAAATTACATTCATTCTACGCATACAGTTTTTATACATATGCAATTGGCTAAATATAAGATAATAATGTATTGTTCAAAATTATTTTTTTTTATTGTATTTAAATAATTTAATTATTTTATTAAAATATGCCCTTGTCTAGCAAATATTAATTTTTATCATTTTTATATGTGTTTTTAAAATGTTTCTTTGTTTTTTTTACCACTTCTTAAAAAAAATGCAAACAAAACTTTAAATAAATAATAGGTTTTGTTACCTGAACCTTCGTTCGATGGACAAAAAACTACTTACCATTTGCGTGAACAAAGCATACACACCCTGAGACAATATTCCAAATTTTATCAAACAAATAATAATCTTAACAATAACTATCCAAAGAATTCACAACAACCACAAGAAAAACAGCCACAATATCATGGACAACACGATCGTACTTCTTTCACTTTTCTAATACCTGCTGGTCCGGCTACAAGTAATAACAACGAACAGCCGTTTCAACATAATCTCCAAAAAACCTCCTTGTCTCATAATCAAAGCATTTACCCCAACTCCAATTGCCATAATAGTACGCCGTCATTTGTTAATGGAACTTTTTCGGACTACAATAATTCAACAACATGCACATCATCTGGATATTACAATAATAATAGAGCCTCTGCGCTGGCATCCACTCAGCTAAATCAAAATCAACTAAAACATCCCGCAATGTCTCCTCATCAAATGTCCTACACTCAGTTGTCTTGTTATTCAATTTCAAAAACTCCATCCGATTTAATATTTTCTCAGGCAGGTGTTTTTATTTGTTTTTATTATTTATTTTTTCTCTCTCTCTCTTGGTATAATCGGAAAAGAAAGAGTTGATATACAAATTTAAAACAATGGTACATATGTTTATGTATTTATGTATGTAAATTTTTGTTGTAAATAGTGTATTCAATTCTTGCATAATTGTTTTGTAACTTTCTTATTTGGTATTTAAAAAAAAACTCTTATATGCACCTTTATAAAAAGCCTATTGTTCTCTAAGCAGTGCCTGACCGTCGTAACTGAAACATGATTCATGTAATCAAATTTTCATCTGTATAATTTTTTACGGTGCAGTTTATAGTGCAAAATAGTTTTTGTTACGGTGGTCTAGCTGTATATAAATGAGGATTTGTGTCTATGTACATATGTTATACAAATAGTATTATTAGTGGTTTTCATCCTTCAAGCTACTTTTACAACTCTTTTATATATACTACGATTTTCACCACTATGAGTTTTCCTATGCTTTAGAAATTAATAAAAGTTGTACGAGTATAAATACTGGCAGTAGTTACCAAAAAACTTTCTGTAAAACATTTAGGCCTGTAGTTTGTAAAATGTAAATAATTACACAGTGCAACATATAAAATTTGATGTCAATTTCGTCTCAGTTTGTAAAAGTACTACTAGAAACTGGAATAATTATTTTTTTATGGAAATTTTATTTTCAAACAAAACTTACAATTTTTCCAATTCTATAGTTTAAATTATAATGATTCGAAAAATATACTGATCTTTGAAAATTGTAAAAATTTAAAGAAATTTTTCCCCGAAAGCCTAAAATATTGTTTACTAGGTTCGATAAGTACTATACGAAAACGGATATGTTGAACAATATTGGCAATAGTATTATTCATTTAAAATAATTCGAATTCAGTATGCTGATGCAAGTACTCGTTTTCTTGTACCATCTAAATTGTGTTGTCTGTTCACCTGTTATTGCATATTTTGGCACTTTTTACCTTCAAGAGTGAGCTTTTGTTATTTTATAAATGTACTTGTGCTATTTTCATATCACAAGCTACTGACTTACCAAAAAAGCATTAAATTTTTGAGCGATTTCTACACAAATTCTTCAGACAAATGTTGCGCTCTGCTGTGGAAATAACACATAAATGAAATAGTTTGCCAGCAGAATTAAGTTTAGTACAGCTTTTTGTATTGGTTTTTTAACTACATTGTAGTAAATAAAATTATGAGCACATTTTGTTGCTATAGTGTTACAAACTACTCGTTGGATGAGTTCGTTGAGTATTAAACCAAAAAGCCGTGGGTTCTATTTTTGTCATAGACTATTTGGAGTTTTTTCACACACATAAAGAGCTTTGAAGTCCAATTTTATTGAAATTCATTTTAAAAAAGTGTACAAGAGTATCTACTGTCAAGGGTGAAAGCCGCTAATTTTTATTAGCTTCATATAAAAAGGTATTGGTTTGTCGTAATTGCAACATTTTTGAAACAAAAATTTATATTTACTTATGCTGAACTTTTTTTTTATCACTTATATTATCTTATTATAAGATACATACACTATACATATTTACGAGTATTTTTACAACGCTATAGTAAATGGCGTGTTCGGCAAATATTTCAGTTAATAAAACTACTGGGACAAACGACTAAGTTTATGCTATAATCGATAAAGTTGTTTAGTGTGTTGTTGATAGTGTGACCATGCTAAAATTATAATACTTAAAAAGCAAATCAATGATAAAAATAGAATTAACTTTTTAATGCTATAAAATGAATAAATTATATACTAACTTTATTTACTAAAACTCTAGCAAACTAAAATCAAATATGCGCAGTGGCATTCATTTAATTTGTTCGTTTGAGAGCGTAAGGAATACGAGCAGAAATATATACATATATCTACATTGTAAAAACAATGCAAAGATAGGTTGTGAAAATGATTTATGGACTGATCTGATAGTGGAGCAACTCCACTTGTTAAACTTGTCAACGGCTCACCATTATTAGTTTTCAGTAATATTCAGACTATTCGGAGTATAGAATTGTTCACAAATTTTATTTTATTCGCTTTGAAATTCTAAAGCCAACTCATTTTCCTTTTTTTGTGTTTTTTAATATTTAAGGTTAATGGTTTGACATTCTTGCTTGTACATACATACACATATGTACATATCTAAACAAAATTTATTGCATGCTTTTCTGGGTATTCATTGTGCTTGTCTTTATATGGATTTCTATTTAATTTTATCTTGGCATTGACAATTATATTCGAATAGCTCAAACAAAATATCGCTGTTATAAATATATTGAAAAATAAACAATAATAGAAATAAGGCAATTTGTATAAGCGAAGGTTTTTTCAAATTCCCTAAACCATGTTTTGTTATCATGTCGGCCGTCTCAAACTGTAAACCTGCTAAATGGCTTGTTTTGTTTTGTAATAATATGAAAACGTAATTATTTAACTTTGGGTTATTTACTTAAAACTCATATAGCTGTTTTACAACGCAAAAAAATTTTCTAAAAATACAACATGGTGCGCTTATATACAAATCTAATTAAAACATGGAAGATTGCGAGAGTTTCTGTGAAGGTATACTAGACGAATATCCTACTTAAAAACAACAGAATCTAAATAGATTACAAAAGGGTTTAAGAAAAAAATAATTTTTAAAAGGCCAAACGATCTATAAATTGTTTTTAAAAAATTCAAGTTTACGGATTATTTATTGCAATTATTTTAGTCAAATTTGTTGGACCGTATAAGTCAAAATTTTTAAATCTCGGTTTAAATGAAGCATAAAATTTATTTTGGATAAAAATTATTAATTTTTCAAGAACGCCTTTTGCGTTATTTTGAATTGTTGTTTTCTGAAACAAGTTAACGTATGATCAACTTTTTGACCTTTACCAAAAATTATTAGGAAAAGAATGAGTTAATAACAAAAATAAGATCATTAGCTTTTAATCACCTAGTTATTCAAATAGTTCTACCATATAAGCAAAAACTGTAAACCTGCAAATTTTGTCATTTCGTTTCGGAAATTCTATGCCTTTGCAAGCTGTCTGTGGAAGAAACTGATAGTCGTCCTTAGTATTGGTTTTGTAGTATAAAGCACTTAGATATCTATTTGCTTTCCTTTTCAGTTCTGACAAAATGTACATAATAACCAAAATTTTACGCTTATTTTAATTAAAAAAGAAGAATAAATGCTCTGCAGATTTTTCATTAGCATGAGTGAGTGGTGGATGATACGTTATATCTATTGTTTAAGAAAATCGTCCACTTGATAATAAGTTGTTTTGAATGTGATTACAATTTTGGAATTTTGTATATTAAAAGTTTAAAATTTTTTACACATTTTATAAGCAAAAATCGAAAGTACGTAACTACAAGTTCCACTAAAAATTGCTATTATTTCTCAATATAATTATGTCCCTACTGACGACCACGTGGATCCTTGGCAGCTTTTTATTTCCAATTTGCACAAATAACTTTTTTTACTTAGTTAATTATTTTGCTTAATTAAAACATTCAGCTCTTTAATGTATTAGTTTTTGTGATAATATATTTCAATTTCTTGAATGTTTAAAATCCTATGTAATTGGCATGTTTTAAAATCTATTTCTCAAAACTAACAAATATTTTCAATGATACAACTGATTTTTGTTTAATTATATGCTTCCATAATAAATTAATAATTTTTTTGTTTTAGTAAAACCATAAAAAAACTCATTAAAAATTGTTTATTTTCTTTTTATCTTCCATCAAAAGTTGCGCAAATCGTGTCGATTTAATGCCCGCAAAAAATTCCAATTTGCCATATTAGTGGTAAGAGCTGTTATACGTATAAGAAGATTACGTTACACCGCCGAACCTTTGCGTTGCGAAGAAGCTATACGAGATCCTTATAGAGTAAAAGTTTTGCGTAAAGTAAGTTGTGTTTGAATTAATAATTTCTTTATACATTATTTATCTTGCAAATCATAATTATCTTGTGTTGCAGGTTATTGATGGCTGTGCATTTAGAGTGTATGGTCATTGGGTCAAAAAGGGTGAAGGTCAAAACCGTGCCGCTCTTTTCGAAAATACCCCACGAACTGAACTACATGCTTTGTATATTAACAATTTAAGTCGATAAATAAATAATTTCTCTTCATTAATTTTTAAGTTATTGTCTGCATCATTTACACGTACTCACACTCTACAGCAAGAAAAAATTATAAAATTTTTGTTATTCAAAATATATACATATATCAGTTCTTAATATTTTCTTTTGTTGTTTAAATTTATAAGCCTATTGTATATTTAAGAAAGTTAGGAAATTAAAAAAGAATTTCAGACACGCCGAGGCAAATTGTTGATTATTTTTAAAATATAATAGCAACCTATATTACAATACCGCTTCAAAAACTTTTGTTGCTTTATTTTCAAAATTTTAACATGAAGTTTTAAAACACTAGTTACAACTTTTATTATGATATCGGCATCCTTTAGAAGCAGTTAAGATATTAGTTTAAAAACATATCCTATTTGAAACTTATGTATGTAAATCATATGTTAAGTTGATTTGTTTATATAATATTAAGAAAAATTTATTTATTAATAAATAACACAAATAAAATTCAAAAATAAAGTAAAATCAAATAAAACGATATAAATTTACTTTAATAAAATCCACATTAATTAAAAACCAACAGTTATAAAGGTGTGTAGCCAGGAATTTTGGTGTTCAACTTAAATAATCACTCAACTTTATTCCATCTTCATGCGCTGTAAAGCAGGCCTTATTAACTTGTGTTAACCTTTTACAGTACCTATTAATGAAAGCAGTCGATAATAAAGTGCTGCCAGCTGTTTGGCACAAAAAAAAAACCATCATTTTGGCCCAGGTGCAGTAAATTTTATTTATTTGGCAAAAAATGACAACAATTCTGTTGGGTCGTATATGTCGTACCTGTTTAAAAAAATCTACAAATATGCATAAATTGCGTGAATACATTAAGGACAACCTACAAATTGAAAGTATGCTGAAACAAATTGTGCCCACCTATGATCTGGAAGTAGATGATATTCCCTTACCGGTGGAGATATGTAGAGATTGTCTAAACAGTTTACAAACTTCGTTCGATTTTGTTCAAATGTGTCTTAAAACTAACAAAGAGTTGAAAAATATTGTAAGCCAGCATAACCTGGAAATGGATGGATCGCTGGAAGACGTAAAATTAAATATAACAAATTTGGAATTTTTAGAAGAAACAGACATTCTTATGGATAATTTTAAGAAAGAACCGCATGATGATTCGAGTGAAAGTCAAGAACGAGCCTTTAGTTTCGGGGATAAATGTACTGATCTGAAAGTTGAAATTGTTAAACTAGAAGACGATATAGAAAATGAAAGTAGCCATCACGAAAATAACAGTTCGGATGAATATTGGCCTGATGACGAAAAAGCTAATTGTGATAGGTAATTGTTAGGTCATTTGTCAAAAATATTTAATTAATATATGTACGCATATATAAAGGTAATTTGTATTTCATTTCTAGAGTGTTTTTTGGAAAACTAAAACAGTCCTTAGATGTTAACCCCAAAAGAAAATATCACAGAAAAGTACCATTAAAACGGGGAAGTACAAAAACTTGTACGCATTGCAAGAAGGTGTTTGCCAAAAAGAATCTTTTAACCAAACACATGACAGTTCATGACTCGAGCAACAAATTCGTGTGCGAAGTGTGCGAATACCGGTTTTCCAGCGAAAGAAACCTTAAGACTCATGTAAGCGCAAAGCATACGAGTGCAGCTATTAGCTTAGATGGAGGACCATATCCCTGTCCCGATTGTCCCATGATTTTTCAACAATCACGAGCTTTGGCGGCTCACAGTGTAATGCATTCGGAGAGAGATTTTAAATGTCAGGTGTGCAGCATGAGTCTCAAGACATTAGCTGCCGTTACTAGACACATGAATAGCAAGCATCCGGATATCTTGCCACATAAGTGTCATTTGTGTGAAAAATCGTTTCCAGTAAAAAACCACTTGAATGATCACGTAAATGAGCATATGGGCTATAAAAAGCACAAATGTAATTTATGTGAAAAAAGTAAGTTTATACAAGCTTTTCCTAAAATGTATAATACGTGCCTACATACATAGATATATATTTTAATAAATTTTAAAGGTTTTCCGAACAGTACTGCCCTAAGGGATCATGTGCGAATTCATACTGGCGAATCGCCGTTTCTATGCCCACATTGCGGCAAATCATTCAAAACAGCTAATGTTTTGCGTCAACATTTACAAAGGCATGGCGAGAAAAAGTTCCATTGTGCAGAATGTCCCATGAAATTTTATACCAAAGTCAACCTAACGAAACACATGACATCCCACACAAAACTTAAACCACATGTTTGTGATACATGTGGCTCAGCATTTACCAGACAGGATTCCTTAAAGGCACACAAATTTAAACACTCTGGCGAAAGGCCGTTTAAATGCGAGGATTGCAGTATGAGGTAACAAATTCAGAAATTACATTCATTCGTTTTTATTAATTGATATAAAATGTAATAGTTTTGTTTTTAAGCGTCACTTGAAGAGGCATAAGATCACTCATACTGGTGAAAAGCCGCACATGTGTAATTTTTGCGACCGTGCTTATGCCGCCAGCGGAGATTTAGTGAAACATTTGCGTTCACATGTTGGCGAAAAAACATACTTCTGTGATCAATGCCCTGAGTCGTTTAAATATTCACTTGATCTAAAGGAACATAAGAATCTGCATTACAAGGAAAAACTAAATTTTGAACAAAAAAGTACAATGCCTGAGACAAAGTCAAGTGAAAATATTAAAGTGCATCTAAAGAATGCTGTTGTTACTCTAGAAGAAATTTATCAAGTCGAACAGGCTAGTCAATAAGAATTAACTAAGATAACAATGTACATATATGTAATTTTAAAGTTATATTTTAAATAAAGATGGTAGGTAATATGGCAATTAATTGCACATGTATTTGTTTACATTCTATGGATAACTGGGTGTACCAGAAAAAATTATTTTTTGCGAGAGCAGGATAAGGCTTTTAGAAAAACCAAAATTCAATACATAACAGGCTGTGTCAGAAAAACGTGTTTATGAAAGCAGTTTTATTGCTTTCTTAAAACTCTGGGCTCCTGGTATTAAGAAAATGAACGCGAACAGTTTTCGTCGCTTGCAAGAGCGTCAACAACAACAACAACCAATTTTAAACTTTTTTTTACAGGGTTTTTCTTATAAATTGTTTATTTTAAACTCTTTTTACATAATTTTTTTTAATTACATACATATTATATTAATTTAAAAATTTTATTTATTTATCTACACTCATTATGAATCATTACTTTTGTCAACTTCATATAGCTCCTCCAGTGTAACAACACTGTCTTCTTGATGCATTTCACCATCTTCATTTGGTACTTCCTCAGTTATTTCACTCTTTTGTTCCAAGCTAAGTGTTTCCTTATAATGCTGAACTTTATGATCCTTAAGTTCTTGTGAATATTTAAACGACTCCGGGCATTGATCACAAAAATATGTTTTTTCACCCACATGCGTACGTAAATGTTTGACTAAATCTCCGCTCGCCGCATAAGCACGGTCACAAAAATTGCACATGTGCGGCTTTTCGCCGGTATGTGTAATTTTATGTCTTGTTAGATGGCGTTTATAAAAGAATCTTTAAAAAAAAGAAAATAAATATGTAGGTACTTAATGAAACACAAAATATTTTACTAACCTCATACTGCATTCCTCGCATTTGAAAGGCCTCTCTCCAGTATGTTTGACTTGATGTTGTTTCAGTGAATCCTGTCGCGTAAAAGCTGAACCACATGTATTACAAACGTACGACTTTAGTTTAGTGTGGGAAGTCATATGTGTTGTTAGGCTTATTTTGGCGTAGAATTTCATAGGGCATTCTGGACAATGGAATTTTTTCTCGCCGTGTCTTTGTAAGTGTTGACGAAGAGCGTTAGCCGTTTTAAAAGATTTGCCACAATGGGGACATAAATAAGGCGACTCTCCTGTATGCTTGCGCATATGATCCTTTAGTGCAGTACTATGAGGAAAACCTTAATATACTATTTAAAACATGTTTTTAATAAAAAAATTCAGAAATACAGGCTTACTTTTCTCACAGGAATCACATTTATACTTTTTGTAACCCATGTGTTCATTAATGTGATCATTTAGCTGATTTTCTACTGGAAAAGACTTGTCGCATAAATGGCATTGATACGGCAAGATATCTGGATGTTTACAATTCATGTGTCTGGTCACAGCAGCCATCGTTTTTAGGCTCATGTTACACACTTGACATTTAAATTCTTGTTCTGAATGCACTATACGATGGGCAGCCAAAGCACGAGATTGTTGAAATATAAGGTGACAATCAGGACAGGGATATGGCCCACCAGACAAACTAAGTTCTACGCCCGTGTGCTTACCCGCTACATGAGTTTTTAATTTCCTTTCGGTTGAAAAGCGAAAATCACAAACGTCGCATACATACTGATTCTCCGAGTCATGAACGGACAAATGTTTGGTTAAAAGATTCTTTTTGCCAAAATCTTTGTTGCAATGCAGACATATGTTATTGCCTCCTCGTTTAAGAGGCTTTTTTCTTTCGTATTTTCTCTTCGATTTTGCATCCAGGGAACCTCTTGTCATTTTTTCAAAGAAATTGCTAAAAACAATGTAATGTATTAAAAATTCTTCAAATGGGATATTTTACTATATACTTATCGCTATCGTCTTTATCATCATTAGGCCAATATTCATCGGAACTACTATCTCCTTTAAGCTGGCGATTTTCATCATGGTGATTTTTAACCTCTCGATGCTTATCTTCCTTAAGATGTTCATCTTCAAGACGACTTTCTTTGTGCATTTCCACTTCAAGTTTTATAACTTCTGTCTGAAGATCTGAGCTCTTGACTAGGACGGCATTTTTTTGTCCATAGCTTTCGCTCGAGTTATCATCATGTGGATCTTTTTTAATATTCTCCAAAATTATATCAGTTTCCTCCAAAAACTCCTCATGGTTGTCGGCCGCCGCAAAATCTTTTATAGAGTCATCGATTTCCATTTCCTGTTGTTCGAATATAGCTTTCAAATCTTTGTTGCTTTTGTGGCACATTTGAACAAACTCGAAACATAGTTTAAGCTTACTTAAACACTCTTTACATATTTCCACAGGTAAGGGAATGTCATCCATTTCCAGATCAAAAAAGGGTACAGTTTGGTCGAGCATAGTCTCTATTTGTAAGTCATCTATTACAAATTCACGCAATTTGTGCATAACAGCAGAACTATTTAAACAGGTTCGACATATACGTCCCAGTAGAATTGCTGACATTTTTCATACGCAAATAATAAAATTGTTAATAAAATGCTTGTAGACGGAGCAAAAACAAGAAATTATTTCTAATAAACAGCTGCAAACACTAGTATCAAGCGGTGGCTTGCAACTATATTATACGGCATGTAAAGGAAGTGGTTAGCATATAAAAAATTGATGCCAAGTTTGCGTCTTTTTAATGCAAAACAATAATGCACTGCCTTATCCTACAAGCTTTACTCATACTACATTGTAAATATTGGAGCAAAAGGTTTTTCTTTTAATTAAAGTTTTTTATCAAATTCAAATTTATTCTTTTTACTCGATTCTATGGAAATCGTAAATAAGACGTATGTATGTCTGTATTCATGTTATTTCGTTAAATACCTAATAGTTTATTAAAATAATTGAGTTTTTTTTCCTAAAGTAAGGGAATTTTTCCCCAGAAAAAAGTTTAGAGTGGTACGTTTGAAACTAAGAGATAATTTTCATATAGTGTTTGATAACTGCTTACTTTTATTTTAAGTCAAGGCTTTTTTGTAAAGTTGCTTATTAATTGATTGTTTTAATAAATAAATAAATATATTTTTATACATTTACATTCATTGAAGTTTGATCTTCTTTCAATTTTAATGCTGATGCTTCTTCTTTAGCTTTTTGTTCGGCTTCCTTTTGTAGACGGTAATGTTCCCACTCATGATTCCTAAGCTCAGCTTGGTATTTATAAGCTGCCGGACACTGTGTACACATGTAGGTATTTTCCCCTACATGCGTGCGTAAATGTTTGTTCAAATCATTACTTTGCGCATAAGCCTTTTCACAAAATTTGCATTTGTACGGTTTTTCGCCAGTATGAGTACGTAAATGGCGATTTAAGTTCATCAAACGTGGGAATCTATATGAGATAGAAGTTATTATATGAAATAGAAGTTATACTTTTAATACTTGTATATAACTTACGCCATTGGACATTGATCGCATTTATAGCGTTTTTCTCCAGTATGTAATATTTGATGCTGATGTAAAGTATCTACACGCGAAAAACGTGCGCCACAAGTCTGACATACATGATTTTTACCTTCTTGATGTGACATCAAGTGTATATAACGATCCGAAGGACATTTAAAACGTTTCGGACAATGAGGGCATGTATAGGGTTTATCGTCGCCATGACGTTGCATATGTTGGCGCAAATTACTAGGCCTATAAAACTTTTTGCCGCATAAAGTGCACAAATAATTCAAATCTCCTGTGTGTATGCGCATATGTTGTTTCATAGCAAACTTAAAAGAAAATGCTAAAAAAGATACCAACAATTACATAAATACATATTTACATACACTTTTAATAATTTAACAAAAAATGGTAACTTACATTTATCACAAAGGTCACATTTGAAGTTTTTGATACCCATATGACGATTTGTGTGTATTTTTAAATGTTCCTCAACTACAAAAATCTTATCACACTTGTCACATTTGAAAGGCTTAATTTCCGGATGCTTCTTACTCATATGCTGAGCCAAGCCACCAACATTCGAATAAGCCGATGGACAATAACTGCAAACATGTGTCTTTTCAATGTTTTCCTGCTTTGTCTCAACAGCCTTAGGATTGGGATTTTCTTCAGGGTGATGTTTTTCCATGTGTTTCTGCAGCATATGTGGATACTTGAATCGATCCCAACACAAAGCGCATACAAAGCGGTGAGCTTCCGTATGTTTTTTCATGTGTCGAGCAAGTTGTTTTTCAAATCTGAATGCGGCGTCGCATTCATTGCAAGCAAATTGGTTTTCATCCAGTTCTGGTTTAGATTTTGACACAGTTTTGCTGTCTTTTTCTAAATAATCCGATTCACTGTCTTCCGATGAATCACCTTGAATCGTGTCATTCCAATTTTCATCGTTGTCTTGGTCTAAATCCATGTTATCATCCTGATTATCATCTTCAACATGGCTGCCTTTATTTTTATCCGAAGACTTTGCTGCAAGTTTCATCGCCTTTGTTGTAACTTTGTTAATTTTATGCTTGCTGTTTACATGTTTTTGTAACAAATTTTCTGAGCTGAAAGTCTTGTTGCAAATTTCACAAGCCTTTGCACATTTGCCCGTATCATTATCGCTGCAGATGTGCTTTGAAAGCTGATAGCCGTACTTGAAATAACTATCACACTTAGAGCAATGATAAGGAGTCTTTCTGCCAACAGTTTTAACAGCTTTTCGCTTTCTTTTTTCGTTTTCTTTAGATACATCGCTACTAGAAAAAATATTTATAAAATAAAATTTTCACATACATAGGTACATATTTTAACAATGTACCTTTCGTTTTCTGTTTCGACTTTTATTAAAGCGCTAAGGGGCACATCATCATCTTCATTATCCTCATTTTCGCTTTTGACTGACACTTCCCTTTTATCTCTCTTACAGCTTTTAGAATGCTTCTGCATTAAAGTTTTCGTTTTAAAACGTTGTGTACACTTCCGACAGTTAAAAGAATGGGTTGAGTCGTGTTTTCTGCGATGCCGCTTTAAGTGCGATTGTTTCGTAAATGTTTCCTTACATTCTAGGCATGGAAAACGACTACCAGATTGTCTACCAAAAAACGAGAAATGTGGAATATAGACATAAGTACATACATATATACATACATACTTATGCAAAACAATTAAAACTTACAATTCAATTTTATTACTATCTTTGCCTTCGTTTTCCCATTTATTACCATTTTCCAAGCTTATAAATTCTTCTAGTTCTTCCACACTACCAATTTGTTCATCATGTCCCTCGAGCTCACATTCAACTTTAATAGGATCCGGTTCTTCTAAATTCTGCACTTCACCTGTTAAAGGTTGTTGTTTGGCTTCTTCCTTTTGAGATTGTTCCCAGATTTTAAGCATTTGTTCATTAGTTGTCATACAAAGCTGTTGAAATCTGAACGAAATCTGCAAATGGTCCATACACAAATCACATATCTCTTGAGGCACTGGAAATTCTATGTTAGCATGAATGCCGGATACAGTCTTTGACAACATTTCATTCATGGTTAGAGACTCTTCTGTTGTCTCATTTAAGTCATGCAAATTACTTGATTCACACATACACACACGACACACCCTACCATATATTTCAAGTATCAACATATTAAATCTAGATTTTCCGATAGAAAATCCGTGTCAAATAATTTAAAATTTAATTAATTACAAAATTGCAATAAATATTTGTGATATTTCTCTACCCTTAAGATATGTAAACAATAGTAAACTGCATTATCGGCAATGCCAACTTTTTGTGCTTTAATGTTAAGCAATGTTGCCAATCAATTTTTTTCCTAAAAATGTTAGTTTAATTCAAGTAGATTAAACATTGTACATACATATGTATGTATGTATGTATTAAGTCTTTTTGGCTTCATGACTTGGATCTAATACCAGACTATGAATGGATGTGCTTCAAACTCAATACGAATCTTTTTCCATCAAGGTACAATACAATTGTGCAAAATTGATGAAAAATGTAAGTAAGTATAATTGTTGATTGCCGCATGTAGAAGATGAACATGTCTCATTCCAACGTTAATAATTCGAAAATAAGGAGTTAAACGGTTAAAATTGCTGCCTTGCACAGATGCACAGAGCGGTTAGTTTAAGAATAATATTGTGTTCTAAAAATGATAGCATGGGTTATATTCAGAAAAAATAAAACTTTTTTGAAATGATTAAAAAAAATTTTTCGAATATTTGAACTAAAACTTATTTCAAATTCACTTTAATTTTTGTGAATATCACCACACAATGCCATGAGCGTCAGAACTGAGGAGGGCAGATACACACAGCAGTATATAAGTACATAATAGAATGTGCCCATTAAATTTTAAATCTCCTTTATATTGCACCAACAGCATGGATTTGTTTAATGCGCTTTTAAGATTTAGCAATTTTTCTGCATAATATCGAGTAGCTCACCAATATATTTAGAATTAATATTATGTACTCGTATGTACATATCTATGCATTTGTGTATGTACATATACATATTGCCATAATTAAATGCATACTAAAAAATTAGAATAGCTTAAATTGTTTCATTATACTAAAAAGTTAATATATATGTATGTATATATAATATATATATGGATGTATATGTATGTAAATAAGTACATACATGCATACATGTATGTATATATTTAAGTACATACATACATACAATGTGTAAATTAAGCACAAAATTTAATACAAAAAAGTATTGCTTAGCTTTTCGAATAATAAAGTACGACGACCTTAAAAAGAAATTTCAATGCAAGAAAAAAGTATCTCGGTAAGCATAATTTGATATCTTCAACAATATTTATTTCTATATAAATTTAAACCATCGAAAAGGGCTTTCAGTTGGTGCTATACCTTTATATCATCAAACACGTGAGGACAAAATGAAACTGTTTGTTTTAATATTTTTGGCGTTAGGTTCTAAGGTACTCTCCCATTTTAAATTATATCAAACATTTTTTAACTTATCTACTTCATTCTAGAGTTATGCCGATGTATCGGAAGAGGACAGCAGTCAATTACATTTTTACAGTACCCAAAAGGAATGGAACAATCTTCTTAAAGCTATGACTCTAAAACCTAATTTTGACTGGCGATCGTCAGCTTCTTTAATGCCCGGTGCAATGCCATTCAAACAGAAAGTGACTCAACGTATACAAAACTCAACATTTTTGCGTGATATGCCTCATATACAAGAACAACTAAACAAGCTTGCTGATGAAAAATTAGAAAAATGTATGACACCTTCTAGACAAGAGTTGGATAGACGGTGTGTTGGTCGTGCCACAGGGCAAATAATGCAGTTTATTTCTGCTGTTGAGAATTCTGGTCGTAACACAGCGTACACTTGGGACAAGCAACGCGAAGAAAGAGATTATTAAAATGTCTAAAAAAATTTGTTTTTTTCATAATAAACTCTTTACTACAGAAGTAAAAAATTAAATTAATTTTAAATCTTTACTCTCAAATATTATGGTCAGTTTATACTACAGAAATTATTAAAAAAAAGTTGTTTGCTTAATTAATTAAAAAGTATAAAACATTGCAACTTAACATTGCCTACTTCGTTTAAATCACGAGAGTTTGAAAGTTCTGAAATATTATTTAACTCAGAATTGTTTCTCTAATGGAATAGCTTATAGGTCTTGTTACACTGATGGCGTTTTACTTCTTTTATCTTCTTATTCTTTCATTCGAATATCATGTTCAGATTGAGACAGTCAGTTTTGGAAAATTTTAAGTTGTGCTCCTTTTCTATTTAGGGTGCGATATGTACATAGTATGAACATGCATACATATGTATGTACATGTGTTGTATGTAAACAAAACCAAAAGCCAATATGTGTTTCGTCCTCAAATTATACAGTATTATCGACTTTTGATTACAAGAATATTTAACGTAACCATATTGTCTTCTATTTTCGCATTTGAATTTTTTAACAAGTGCATACACCAACTTTCTAGAAAAATAATTCAAAAGTGCAAAAATTTTATGATTTCAGATACACATGCATGTACACATGAATGTATATTTTACCCTTTTCGTTTAAAGTCAAATTTAAATAAAAATATGTATGTATGTATGTACTGCGTAAAAGTGATTGATGTGTATATGTATGTAGGTATGCATTATACTCCATATGTTATACAAATAAAATGCTCACGCTTAATATAACTACAACTTTATAAGTTGTATATTAATGCCACTCACTAAAGTATTTTATATCAACTATATACTGAGATTCTTAATATCTAAATTCTCTTGCTGCTGAGCTGCAATATTTTCACCTTTTGAATGATGTGTTTGGTGTACTATTGGAGCAAGTTCTGCTGTATCTTCCATTAACGGTATTTGCTGATAACTCGATAATCCCATTGGAAAATGTTGATTTTGTGTAGGTTTAATTAGTTGCTGGTCCAGTTGCCGCTGTTCTTGTAAAGGCATTTGAGTTTGGTGTTGTTGATGCGGCAAATTTTGTTGGTCTTGTTGCTGTAGTTCGTTTATTTCATGTTGTGCATCTTCAGACATTTTTTGTGCTTGTTGCAAAAGTTTTTGTGCCATTTTATAATGTTGTGATTGATGCTGCCGCAATTCAGCTTGATATTTAAAGGCCATGGGACATTGATCGCACATATACGTGTTTTCTCCGACATGCGTTCTTAAATGTTTTGTTAGATCTCCGCTTTCTGCATAAGCTCGTTCACAGAATTTGCATTTGTAAGGTTTCTCTCCTGTATGGGTTCGCATATGACGGCGCAAGTGATAGATTATGGCAAAGCTGTAATATATTTTTTTACTTATAGATTTTTTCAATGATTAGAGCGTTTAATATTAATAGTGATACCTAAATAAGGTAAAATAATAATTTGAATATGAAAAAATTATATCCATAGGTTTCTAAAAAATTATTTGTCATTTCATCAATCGAAGACTTATTCAAATTACATTGCATGTATGTATATAAGTCTGAGTTCGTTAATTGTTTGAAACAGCCTTCAGTAATAATTTAAATAAGTTACTTACGTCATACTGCATTGGTCGCACTTGAAAGGCCTTTCTCCCGAATGTAGCAGTTTGTGCTTTTGCAACGAATATGCTCTGGTGAAACGTGAGCCACAAATATCACAGACATGAGGTTTTGCATTCGAATGTGTTGATGCATGTTTTATTAAATCTGACCTACAATTAAAACGGCTGGGGCACTCTGGACACTGGTATTTTTTTAAGCCCGTATGTCTTTCCATATGCTGCCGTAAATTGCTCGCACTGCGAAACGTTTTACCGCATTGAGGACAAAGATAAGGACTTTCACCACTATGTGTACGCATATGTTCTTTCAATGTGTTGTTATACCCAAACTCTTTTTCACATATTAGACACACTAAATTTCTGTTACCTTTGTGACGATTTAAATGCTCCACAAGATGGGCATGCAAAACAAACGTTTTATCGCATTGATCACATTTGTGTTTCTCAACTTCGGGATGTTTATTTGTGATATGTTCGGTTAAGGATCTTATTGACATAAAACTTCGCTGGCACACCGTACAAGGATAATTCGCATCTGAGGTATTACGTGTGTGACTCTGTCGATGAGCTGACAGTGAAGCTTGCTTTTCAAAACGCCTAGGACAGTCGGGACATTTGAAACCTTCGGGTCGTGTTTGCGAATGAAAGTTTCCGCCCGTATCGTTAGCGTGTTGAAACAAATGAGCTTTGAGAATATTAGCAGTGGCGAAACGATATTTACAAATCTCGCACTCATGTGGTCTGGCAAGAGAATGAACCGAACTATGTCTTTTTAAGCGATATGGACGATCGAATACTTTGCCGCAGATATCGCAAGGAAAACTACCATTTCTTTTGTTACTGCTATTAGGCCTTGAAATAGTTATTAAAAATTATTCTTTTTGAATTACATATTTTGTCCGAAAATTTAGATACTTACTTTTCAACTTCTCCTATGCCGGTATCAACGAAGTCAGTATTTTTAAACTCCCTTCCTCCAGGTTTAGAAAAAATCTCATCTTCTGAATTGCCCCTAGAAGCAGTTGGAGGTTAAAATTACTATACAAAAATATACATCCATATCTTTCTTACTCAGAATTTTCATAATCATTATTAAACCAATCACTACCAGTATCAAATATTTGAGGCGTTATTTCTATTTCTTCTTTTACAAGCGCCTTTGAAATTTTGGCAGTAACATCACTCGTTTGCACTTCCAAAATATTTCCCAAATCAAACTTCTTCATATCTTCCAAGTCAGGCTTCAAAATTTTGTTTTTATTTTTAAACAATTCTTTTTTCTTGTGAATTTTGTAATGGGCGGAAAAAGAAGCTTTTTTCTCAAAAACTTTCGGGCAGTCTGGGCATTGAAAACTTAATAGTTCTTTTGAGGCTTTGTGTTGAACATTTTCAGGTCCTTCAGACTTAAATTCATCAGCTGATGCCCTCCGGTCAATACTTTTGCTGTTGTTATTTTCAACATTTTTGTCTACGTGCGTTAACATATGGGCACTAAAATTTTTTTCTGACTTAACACTAGTATTACAAATTTGGCATAAAAATGACCGCTTTTTGTCATGTATAGCGGCATGTTGCTTCAGCCGATTTATGCTACTAAAAATTTTTCCACATTCAGTGCAAGGAAAGCAACCCTTACGACGATTTTGTGTGGATGGCCTTCAGTAAAAAAAAAATATTCTATAAGTAACTAATTTTATGCCAACTGTATATCAACATAAGTACCTTTGCAAGTGTTCTTCCTTTGAGTGAAATTTTTGTTCTGATCTTTCCTTCAAGACAGATAACTTTTCATTGCTATGTACAAAATTAATTTATTAATCGGATAAGTTATAAAAAAATAATATTACAAGAATTTCTAATAAAAAATTATAATAATTAAGTTTAAATTCATTCGTGTCTACCTTGAATCGGAATCACTTCCGCTCCCATTATACAGAATTCTTGCATTTTCTGACTTAGTTCCCTCATCTAAATCCTCGGTTGGCATTTCTGATTCAAAACATGCATCTTCTATTTCTTCCTTTAATTTAAGATTTGACTCGGCTGTTAACGGATCCAATACCTTCTCCAACTTAGGTTGGGTTTCAAACACAACTATCCCCAGTAAGTCATGAAGTCGATTATTAGTTTCTATGCACAGCTGTTGAAATTTGTATCCAATTAGCAATTTTTCAACGCACATAGGACACACCAAAGAAGAAAACTGCGATGCCGTCTTAACATCAATTTGAGGCACTATACAATCCAACATTTCCAGGATTTTATAATTTTCCTCTACATAATCGAACAGCTGATGATAACTACTTGAATCACTCAGGCAAGTGCGGCATTTGGAGCTTAGATTACTGGACATTCTGACTTGCAATTAATGCTAGTACATGTTTTAAAATAAGGTTTACAATTATTTTGTAAAAAATGTTCATAGATATCAACAAAAATATGCAGCTGTTGTTTCATTTGCAAAAACCAACCAAAATTTGTGTACGGTATTATCGATGAACATGATGTTCTAGGACACTGTCTACACTTAGCATACAACTTTTAATTTTCAATTTTGTTTACCAACTTTCACAAATAAAAAAAAATTTTATATTATAGAAATGTTATAAATAATCCCAACAATGGCGGTTTTAATTTAAAAGAGATAAATCTTTTGTATTAATTGTATCAAGTGTTGAAATATTATAAGATTTATTTGTTCTACAAGTTTTTTTTTTTAATTTTAAAGTTCTCTTAGATTAAGCGAGAAAACTTAAAAATTTTTATAAGCATTAACAACATCATATTCGGAAGATAGGTTTTAGTAGAAATATACAATGTAATGAGCTTTCATTCTTACGATGTAACAACGAACACTATAAATCAAGTTTAAACACGATTTATGTGGGTTTTACTGTTAACATCAAAGTACAAGTATGTACATAAGTGAAGCTACATATATCGCCAGCTGATATGCAAACTAACGGACAGCGTGCCTCGATAGATGAGTTTGTAGAGTATCCGACCGCAATTCCTACCAAAGACTCTGGTGAAAAACAATAGCCAAAATTTTTCAACTAAAAAACAATAAAATAACGCAAAGTACACAAATACAAATACAAAGACTCAATAACCCAATAACCAAAATCCATATAAGTACATATATGTATGTATGTACATAAATACAGCATAAGTTAAATTCTGACATCCTCATCCCTGCAATATAGAATAAAAACAAAAACAGCGAAACACTACCCATTCTTTCCTCTCCGTTGGTTGACCACAAGACAAAAATAATAATAATAAAATGTATTATTTTTGTTTTTACAGGCGCAGTAAGAAACGTTATAAAATCAATAATAAAGTGTTATTGGCCGTTTAATCGCAGGGGTCTAAAAACTTTCGTGAGCATGTAGTTTGGTACAAGGAGCCATAATCAACCGACCCGATTTCGAATTTTTATGCAGTTACGTCCGCTTGTATTTAGGATAAGAATTTGTATATCAAATTCTTTATAGTTTTAATATTTATAATTTAATCACTTTTGTAACATATATCTACAAAATACTTTAATCGTGTATACGTATACGTACAAAGGTCCGAATGTAGTATATACTTATGAACATATATTAACCTTGTATGTAAGTGTACACGTTTATACCATACAAGTCGAAAAGTACATTTCTTCGAATACTTTCCAAATAATATTTGTGGTAGATTATTATCCTTTCCTTACACCTTAAAACTTTAAAATAAATCAATATTCTTTTTTCGGTTTCATAATGTAAAGTGGTTAAAATTTCAAAAATAGTGAAACTCTGCAAAGCCAAATTAAAAATGTTTTCTCTTTATTTACTCTTTGTCCAAAGTCTGCTGCTATACACAAATAATATTGGAATTTATACTACTTGATGCGATGTTTGCGTTTCAAAATTTGTATGCATATGGGTATATTCATAATATTTTATTGACAGGTTTTTGATTAAATAATTCAATCTTGCAATTTGCTTTAGAATTTATAAACTTTTGTGCGAAGGTTTCAGATTAGTAAATGTTTTATTACTCAAATGTACCGGTCAAACTCCTTTTAGTTAACAAGCATTTAAAATTGGTGTTGCTGTAAACTTTACTGATCTTGTTGTGTGTATTATTTCTCTGAAAGTTTTTGTGCCATTTTAAAATGTTGTGATTGATGTTCCCGTAATTCAGCTTGGTATTTAAATGACATGGGGCATTGATCGCACATATAGGTGTTTTCCCCAACATGGGTTCTTAAATGTTTCGTCAAATCTCCACTTTCCGCATAAGCTCTTTCGCAATATTTACATTTGTAAGGCTTTTCTCCTGTATGGGTTCGCATATGACGGCGCAAGTGGTAAATTACAGCAAAACTATAAAATAACATTTTTAACTTAATTAACCTATTTTTAATGTCATGGCATAATATTGCGCTTAGTAAAACATATTTATTAAGCATAATAAGTTAAAGCTTTTATAGATCTCTTTCTTAAATGTTTCCTTTCAAACTTTGCTTCATTCCCAGTAAGACAAAAATACTACATACATAGGAAAATATCTATGTATATAAAACATATTTACGCTCTGAAATATATTTCGAATTGAAGAAATTAATAATATAAATACTCTACTTACGTCATACTGCACTGGTCGCACTTAAATGGTCTTTCCCCTGAATGAAGCAATTTGTGTTTTTGCATTGAAGTTGTTCTAGTAAAACGTGAGCCACAAATGTCGCAGACATGAGGCTTGGTATTCGAATGTGTTATTGCATGTTTTACCAAATATGATTTACATTTGAAACGACTAGGACACTCTGGACACTGGTATTTTTTTAAAACTGTATGCCTTTCCATATGTTGACTTAAATTACTTGCACTCCGAAACGTTTTGCCACATTGAGGACAAAGATAAGGACTTTCACCACTATGTGTGCGCATATGTTCTTTCAAATTTTTTCTATATACAAACTCTTTTTCACATATTAAGCACACTGCATTTTTGTTACCTCTATGGCGATTCAAATGCTCCAAAAGATGGGCATGCAAGACAAATGTTTTATCGCACTGATTACATTTGTGTCTTTCAACCTCAGGATGCATGTTTGTAATATGTTCCATCAAGGATCTTACAGTCGTACAACTTCGCTGACATACCGTACAAGGATAATTGGTATCTGAGGTACTGCGTGTGTGAGTTTGTCTATGAGCTGAAAGTGAGGCTTGCCTTTCAAAACGCCTAGGACAATCGGGACATTCAAATGGTTCGGCTGGTGATTGAGAGTTTCCATCTACACCGTTATGATGTTTTAACAAATGAGCCTTAAGAAAATTTGCAGTAGCAAAACGGTATTTACAAATTTTACACTCATGAAGTCGGGAAAGAGAATGAACTAACTTATGCCTTTGTAGGTGATGCGCGCGATCGAATACTTTGCTACAAATTTCACAGGAAAAAGTACCTTTATCTTTCTTGCTTCTGTCGGGCATTTTAATAGTTTCGAAATTATTTTTCATTCAAACATTTTATGTATAAAATTTATACTTACTTTTCTACCACGTCGGTACCATCAACATCTTTTAAATTCTCTTTTGAAATGTCACTATAAACAGCTGAAAGTTTATATTACAAAAACACAAATTAATCATACCATTTTTACCCTGTATTTTCCAAGTCAGTATCAAATATTTGAGGTTTTAGTGCCATTTCTTGTTTCACAACAGTCGATGAACTTTTTCCAATCACGTCATTTGTTTTCTCATCACAATCTATTAATAATTTAGGCTCCTGAACACACTCTTTATCCTTTTTACCATTATTTTGCTTAAGCCTATTTAAACTGCTAAACATTCGACCACATTTATTACTAGGAAAAAAAAAGTATTGTATCGGAAATTTAAGTTGAAAACTTCGGAAATTTTTCTTTTAAATTAAATTTCTTACTTTAGCATTGACATTTGAAGACTCACCTTGAAGGAGAATCATCTGAAAATATGTTGTCTGATGGCGGATTTCCAGCACTGAAATTCTTTCTCTGTGTATCAGATCCAAAACCTGCATTATTTATTTCTTCCTTCATTTGAAGATTTGATTCAACTGTCAGTGGATCCGATAATTTCTTAAATTTTGACTGTGTTTCGAACATTGTAATCTCCAACAAATCCAGTAGGCGATTTTGAGCTTTTATACATGACTGTTGAAATTTGTATCCAATTAGCAATTTTTCAACGCAGCTATAACACAGCAAGTAGGAAAACTGTGGTGTCGTTTTAACTTCAATTTGGGGCACTACACTATCCAACATTTCTAAAATTTTATATTTTTCTTCCACATAATCGAAAAGCTCATGGTAATTGTTTGATTTACTAAGGCAAGCGCGGCATTTCGAATTTAAATCACTGGACATTATGATCAACACTTACTGTCAATAATTTTTAAGATAAAATCTAGTGATTTCATAAAAAGAAAACGTTTTCTGACACCAACAACAATAATTCCTTATACATATTTTCTAAATATACATATGAAGACTAATATTGTCCGGTTGGTTAAGGCAGCAAGTATTACGCAGCCTTTACATAGAATATTGTGATTGTCTGATGCATAATTTATCGATATTGCAAAAGTTTAATTTATGAAATAAAAAAATTAGCTAAATACTTAGTGGCCAAAACCACTTTGTTCCGTTTACAGTTCTCAAAAGCAATCATAATAAACGGCGCTATCGACAAGTAAAAATTTCTTTCACGCTGTCTACACTAGAAACATTTTTTAAAAACAATTAATTGTCATATGGCAAATTATTTATTTATTCCATGTCAAATACATATAGCTTCTTTGTCAATAAAATTTTTAAGAGTGCAAAGTTTCAGTTCAAGAATTAAATATAATATATTTAATTATATTATAGAATAGATAATAGAATTAAATATAATATATTTAATTCTTGCACATATTATGTATAAATACAAATCCCACACATTTGTAGATATGTATGTATGTACACTCATTAATTTTCTGATAACCAATATAATATGTAAGCTCCGCTATTTGCACTTAAAAATCACGATTCCGTTTTTACTGACAAAGTTTTTGGAGTAAAAATTTGTATTACTGTCAAAAATCTAAAATTTTATTCTCCGAATTTTCGTTTTCATCCACTAGAACGCAATTCATCTTGTAGGCGTATATACAGCTTGATATCAAGCTTGAAGAATGTCATAAATATATACATATGTACTTATTTTTAGTAATCCTTTTATTATCAAGCTTATAGAGGCATTTATAATTAATATAATATTGGCGTATTGAAAGGAAAATATTAAAGTGAAAATGGAACATACACATACATATATGTATGTCTGCATGTATACTTTATGTAGATGTTGTCAAACAATTTGATGTTGTTCTAACTAACATACATACATATGTTATTTATTTATTATTATACATATGTCTTGCAAAGTAAATTTACAAGTTATAACTGTACCAAATGAGCGGGGTAACGAAGACTGTCCATGATAACACTATCACAGACTTTTATAAATATACATATATATTTATGTATGTACATATATATATATATGTATGTATATATATATATGTATGTATATATATTTTTTATTTTACAAACTATACCTTGTCAAAGTGCTTAGAAATCAAGAAATACAACAATTAATTTCTATATTTTTTTAGTTTTTTCATCGACTCAACCTTCAGCTGGTGATTGCGAACCAACAGTTTCCTTCGTTTCTCTTTCGTGCCACAGCAAATGAGCTCTTAACTGTTTGACATTTTTAAAACGATATTTACAAATTTCACATTCGTATGGTCTTGCAAAGGAGTGCATCGCTCCATGTTGTTGTAACATGCCCGGATGATTAAACACTTTACCACACACTTCACATGGATACTGTTTATCAGATTTTTAATGATTTTGTAAAATAAACTTGATATTAATTTAAATCAACATTTACTTACTTTTTCTTTGTGGCTTTGCATGTGCGCTTGAAAATTACTTTCACCGCAAATTGTTCTATCACAGTGCGGGCAAACATAGGGATTATGTATACGCATATGTTCTGCCAACTTGTAGTCACCTTGGCACACCTCTTTACATATATGACACTCTCGCCTGTCACTGCTATGAATACTCATATGCTTTAGAAAACTTTGGCGCAAAATAAACTTTCTAAGGCAGATATTGCAGCAATATTCTTCAATTTCAGGATGCTTATTTTTTATATGTCTGCTTAATTGTGCTTTCGCAATAAAGTTTTGCTCACATACTTCACATTTCAAAGCGATATTGTGCCGGTGGAAATGTATTAGAAAGGTTCGCTCATTAGCAAAACGAAGTGTGCAAATTTCGCATTCAAATTTTCTTTTAGAAGAATGCATGGTATTCTTATGCCTCTTTAAACCGCTGCAGCGATCATATATTCTACCACAAATTTCACAATTATATTCAACAGTTTTTTTAATGCCCCTTTAGATGTTTTAATAAATTATTCCAAGAACAACTTGATAACAACTGCTTACTTACTTTTCAACACCATTTAAGTTAGGTCCAAGAATTTCAATACTCTCAGCTTCACTTTTATTTAAAATCTCTTGCCCCGCATTGTCACTATTAGCGATTGGTAAACTATTTTAGTAGTTAGCAAAAATATCGACAAAATAATGTATGTATATTAATTTAAACCTATTACCTGGTATATAGGATATTCTCGCTGAAATTATCCAAAACAGAGTTACTGCGTGTCTTCGGTTCTTTGGATGACAATTCAGGTTCATTCCCAACGTTTGGTAATTGAAGTTCAAAATCTTGTGTTTTTATATTCGAATTTATAGTATCTGATTCACAACTAAAACTTTCATACTGGTCACTTGGAGTGTCTGTGTGTCTTTTTTTATTCTGACCAATATACGGATTATGTAAATGCATATGCTTTCTCAACTTATAGACACTTTCAAATTCTTCTCTACATATTCGACATCTAACTTTTCTGGTCTGAAATTTGGCTACATGCTTCACTAAGCTATCATGCAAAATAAACACTTCGCCACAGTAATTACATTTTAGCTGTTTAACTTCGAAATGCTCACGGAGATCAGGCAATCCATTTTTGTTGCATCTGCAAAAAGAATTTAAAATTTATGAAAACAACTTCTATTTTAGTAGGCTATACGTACATACTTTTCATCTGCTCCTAAATTGTTATCAATTGAATATATATTTTCAGCTGTAACTTCATCAAATAGATGATGGATGAAATTTTCACTGAAATCAGATAGAAAATTATTAAATAGGTTTGTAAATGTTTTAATGGATTTAGTGTTACTGACTCTGAGTTCTCTTCAAATTCGACAGTCCCTGTCCCTTTCTTATGGAGTCTATAGTGAGCTGAAAATGAATCCTGTGTTTCAAAGCTTTTGGAACAGTGAAAACATTGAAATGGGAAATCTGGCAAAATACTTTTTTGGAAGTTTTATTTTCACTAGTTTTAATAATTTCGCTTAAGAACAATTACCTCAAATCTTCGCCACTTACGCATTCCTCCTGCGGAAACCGTTCATCATCTAATCTGTCCTCTTCATCCAATTCTTCCTGCGGTATTTCAGTTATTAAGAATGCGTATTCTCCAACTTCCGCTTTTACTACCTTTGGCTGAGTATCCAAGGGATCAAACATTCTTTCTAAACTTCGGTGCGTTCTAAGCACTGAAATACCATGCAAAATATTTAGCCTGTCATTTGTTTCCAAGCACAATTGTTGAAATTTGTAACAGCTCAGTAATTTTTCTAAACACAGCTGGCACATCAAAGTGGAAAATTGCGATGCAGTCTTTATTTTAATTTGTGGCACTAAGGAATCCAGCATGTCTGCGATTTTAATACTCTCCTTAAGATTATCGAAGTCGTGATAATAAGTACTTGACTCACTTAAACAAGTACGACATTTGGATTTGAAATCAGTTGTCATTCTTTAGATTTTTTTTAATAATTTTGGAAATTGCTTTACAAGCTTCTGGTTTTCAGAAAACATACATATGTACTATGTGCAATTTATACATATATAGTATGTATGTACACAAGCGCGGCACTATCGACAAGCACACTGTCCACACCAGACTTAAATTAACCATTTGACTAGGGACCTTTACACGGTAATTCGTTTCGGTCTGTCATAAATTTGTATGGAATAGAGCAGTTATCCCGTAAAAGCAGAAAGTATTCTCTTAAGTCCCTATGACACCACATTTTTTATTCATTGTTCAATTACTGGAGAACAGTACAAATATAGTGTAATACGAAAATTTATTAAGTGCAGAGTTCAGATATATTAAGAAAAAAAAGTATATTGTTAAAAATTTACCGAAATTATCGATAAAAAATAAGTTGTCAAAAAAATGTTGCTCTTTTTAACATTTGTCGTTTCTTTCTATCAATTAATGACGGAAAAATGTAGTGTCATAAGGGCCTTTGAGTAATTCGGAATATAATGTTTTGTATTAAGACTTGTCCGAAAAACGTGAAAGTATGAAATAAAATGTTAAATTGATAAATAAGGCGATTTGAAGCAAAACATCCCATACAAGTTTTTCATTTTACATTTTTTTTAAACGATGATTTTTCGTTTGATTCGAGTTGTATTTATACATAACGCATTCTACAAAATCATGTTTAACAAATAGATGATTTCAATTTATTAAAATACAGCAGTGTACTGAGTACTGGAATCCAAAATTTGAAAACAATACAACAGAAAACTTGCTAAAAAACAAACTAACTGACGTAAAATCAGACTTTTCACCTTGATATAGAAAAAAATTAAATTAGCATTAGTTTAGTTTAAGTATTTTTCTTAAGAGGAAAGTTTAGATCCGTTCTAGTTAACTTAACAACGGTTTTACACATTTCAACTCCACGAATAAAAAACTACTTTATAATCTACTAGTTGTACGCCTTTTACTGTTTCACTTGTTCCTAATGTTTTTCCCCAGACGTTTCTTTTGTCTTTTGTGGTAGCTTTTGGTTCATTTTATAATGCTGAGATTGATGTTGCCGCAATTCTGTTTGATATTTAAACGCCATGGGACATTGATCGCACATGTACGTGTTTTCTCCAACGTGCGTTCTTAAATGTTTCGTTAAATCTCCGCTTTCTGAATAAGCGCGCTCACAGTATTTACATTTGTAAGGTTTTTCTCCAGTGTGAGTGCGATTATGACGTTTTAAGAGAGAAATCAATTTGAAGCTGTAAAATTAAATTATTAATAGTTTGTGATCGCAGTAGATTAATGTACATATGTATTTAAAAATTTGTTCGATCTAAGCAAAGTAAAAAATGTTAAAACCTTAAACATAAATAAATGATAGGAACATGCAGACAGTTATGACTCAAGCTTTTGGCCAGCTTTGTCTCATAACCTAATGCGCTTGTTTTCACAATTATATCTGTTAACATTTTAAATTAATTTGTATTTATTTAGGAGTTTTAATATTCAAATATGAAACTGAATTCAACCAAGATTTCTAGTTAAAATTTGGTGTTTATAATCTGAGGAAAGCTGATATTTATACAAGTAATTCGCACAAGCTTATAATTATACATACATATGTGTGATAAAATAAACAATATAAGATCTTTCAAATTTTAAATAATAATCTTAACTTACGTCATATTGCACTGATCACACTTATATGATCTCTCTGCCGTATGAAGCGATTTGTGTTTTTGCATTGAATACTTTCTGGTAAAACGTGAACCACATATATCGCAGACATATGGCTTGGCATTGGAGTGCGCTGAGGCATGTTTAATCACATCTGATTTACAGTTAAAGCGTTTGGGACACTCTCGACACTGGTATTTTTGCAGTCCTGTGTGTCTTTCCATATGCTGACGTAAATTACTTGCGCCACGAAATGTTTTACCACAGTGCGGGCAAAGATAGGAATTATGCACGAGCATATGCTGCTTAAGTCTATAAGCACTTTCAAACACTTTTGTACATACTTCACATAATAAGTTTTTATCGCTTTTGTGGCGATGATCTGTGTGTTTTAAGAGACTGTCTTGCAAAATAAACGTTCTGCTACAATAATCACACTTATGCTTATCAACTTCGGGATGCTGATTTTTAAAATGTTTGGTTAATTGTTTCATCGACATAAAATTTCGTTGACACACTTCACACTTATAGCCGTCCGGGAGATGTTGGGCGATATTTTGTCCTCCCTCACTTTTGTGTTGGAACAAATGAGCTTTGAAAATTTTTGGGTTGCCAAAACGATATTTGCAAATTTCGCATTCATATGGTCTAACCAGAGAATGTACTGAATTATGCCGTTGTAAGTTGCAGGATCTATCAAATACTTTGCCACAAATTTTACAGTCAAAAACATATTTACTGGCGTGCCTAGTAATATTTTATTTTTTTGTGTGTACACGAATGCATTTAATACATATAATTTTCATTTATGGAATACGTACTACTTACTGTTCAATATTAGCAAAATCAGTTTCAATAAAATCAAAATCTTTCATTTCTGGTGATCCTAGTGTTATTGTCCTCTTATTGTTTAAGTTGTCCCTGGAAATAGTTGCTAGATAAATAATGTATCCATTCAATAACAAAGAATTAGGACGTTTTTTACTTGGTGCTTTCATCATGTATTTGTAGTTCATTATTAATTTCTTCTTTCGTAATTGTCTTTGATATTTTTGTTAAATCTTGAGCATCTTGAAAGTTAGATACCAAGTTTTCGATTTTGTTTTTAAACAAAACTTTTTTCTTGTGAACGTTATAGTGAGCAGACAATGAAGTTTTTTTCTCAAAACTTTTTAAACAGTAATGACAATGAAAGTCATGTTCTATAGCTTCGACTTCTTTAACAGAATCTTGGAGCTTCACATCATCTAAAATCGATCGAGTCTGGCGAATACTTTATCCATCGTTACTTTTTTTAATAGTTTAAGCTTGTTTTTCGAACGCTTACCTGGTACACGGGTCGACTTCGCCATAACTGTCCGACAACCGGTCGTTCCCTGATTTTTTTTCCTCATTCAGCACGTTTTGAATGCATGTATCTCCTTTAAGTTTATTCCTCCCTGTCTCTTTTGTTAAGGGATCCACATGCTTTTCAAATTTTTGAATCGTCTCAGCCATAGCAATTCCTAATAAGTTTCTTAGCGTTTTATTGGATTTAAGACACAACTGTTGGAATTTATAGCCAATAAGCAATTTCTCCACACATTTCTGACACACTAAAGTCGAAAATTGAGAAGGAGAGCTAATATTAATTTCGGGTACTACACAATCCAACATTTTCAAGATTTGACAATTTTCCCCAACATCATCTAATAATTGATAATAAGTTTTTGATGCACTTAAGCAAGTACGGCATTTGGAAGTCAAGTCAATGGACATACTATTTTTTATTAATGGAAATATGTAGCTTTTCCAAAATTATTTATCCACAAATTTTCTATAAAATGTACACTAATCAAGCCTTCAATTGTTTTTTCCGTTTACAATACATTCATAAAGTAAGAACGCTATTATCAGCACATAAAGTGTTTACACCAAACATTTTATACTTAACAAGAAAATTATATGGTAAATTGGAAATAACACTTCCTTTCCTCCTATAACAAGGTACGTTAACCATAATTACAGCTGAAATTAAAAAAATTATATCGTGCATCAAGTAGTTTGTCTAATGGAAATTACATCTTGCTAGATTTTGGTCAGCTGGAATATACCTATAATATCATCCTGGGAGTTGCGGTAATCAATGTTTTCTTCTGTATTCATAACTCCAAATAAGTAGTATATGCTTTCGACATTTTGAAGAGTGGAACAGCTGATGAAACAGTATTACCCGGACTAAACCATGGCTATTTTTCGGTTCATGCACACGGACTTGATAACAATTCAAACATCTGTTATTTATCATCAAAACTCTGTTGTGCACCTACACGGGTTTTGGGATAACTCCAATTTGTGGTTCTTCAACATTTTTAATAGAAAAATGAATTCAGGTCAGTATTTAAAATCATTACAACATTATAAATTATTATTACCTAAAAATATAAGTGCGGTGCAAAGTAGATGGACAGCAAGTTCATCCGATACTATTCAAAATGACACAACTCATTTTGGATTTAAAACTGTTAAAAGGGAGGAAAAACAACAGAAAGGTATTTCTTTTATATCACAATCTAGAAACTCTTAATACAAAACTTTTGTTTTAAAGTTCACAAAGTATTTGAAGATGTTGCCCAATCCTACGACATCATGAATGATGCCATGTCCATGGGTATACATCGTTTATGGAAAGATATGTTTATAGACCGGCTGGGACCTACACCTGGAACGCAGTTATTGGATATGGCTGGTGGAACAGGAGATATAACTTTTAGATACCTCAAGTATTTACAAAAGCAGTCTAATCCTTTGGGCAAACGAAGCCATGTTACGGTATCTGATATTAATCAGCACATGCTTAATGTAGGTGCCGCGAGGGCTAAACATTTAGGTCTCACCCAAGATAAGATGCCCAATATTAGCATAGCCTGGAAATGCGCTAATGCAGAGGAATTGCCATTTGAGGATAATGCGTACAATGCTTATACTATAGCATTTGGAATTAGAAATTGCACTCATATAGATAAGGTAGATTAACTAAAGAACAATAGAAGAACATTATTCTAAATTTTGTATATATTTTAGGTTTTAAGTGAAGCCTACCGCGTTCTACAGCCAGGAGGACGGTTTTTGTGCTTAGAATTTAGTCATTTAGAAAATGATGCCCTGCAGTGGCTATATGATCAATACTCTTTTCAGGTTATACCACCGATGGGACAAATTTTGGCCGGCCAATGGCAACCATACCAATATTTGGTTGAAAGTATACGTAAATTTCCTAAACAAGACGATTTTAAAAATATGATAGAAATAGCCGGCTTCGAAATGGTCCGTTATGAAAATTTAACATTTGGCGTTGTTAGTATACATTCTGGCTTCAAGTTTTAGAAGCCCATTGTATTTTTTTAATATTGTTGTAAGTCATAATAATTTCTTTTCTTTTGTTGTTACAAACAAAATACATTGAAGGAAAATGTTTACAAAAAGGAATACTTGTTGGTTTTTCATACTTTTTATATAAACATGTAAGTACATATTACTTGGAAAATTTAATAAGCTGATTTTCAGCCTTAAAACACAGAAAATATGAAACTTGCACGGAAAATATCCATAATATTAATTTGTGATCAATTCTGCATTAACAACAATTATTCAATTTATTTGATTTCACTTAACAACTCACTTCAAATACAGTTGCGTGGTTTCTGCCTTCTTGGCAACGGAAAATCTGTGATTGACAGCGTTGCAATGAAGTGCAACGCTAATGTAATTGGAAAAATTTGCAAATAAATAAAATGTCCCTGCGACATTGTTTCACGAAATCAAAACACACTTGCGACTTGTTAAATTTTAAAACCTTTTTCAAGTTCTTAACTTTTATTCTACGAAATTTTTATTTAGAATTTTATATAATGAATTTTTGTTAATTTATAATATTGAGTTTTATAATTAAAATATACAGCAAAACATAAATCAATTTTAGTTGATGTTTTGTTTGTTTCTTGTTATTTATGCATATACATATATGTATGAATATAAATACATGGTACGTATACGTATGTATATATGATTTTACTCTAATTCTAAGCAACGACTTAAAACTACTTACATACATACTTACTTACTTAGATGTGTATCGTGAAATGTACTCGTACATTGAAAGAGAATAAGTTAATTAAATCATTATTGGATAGCAAGGCTAAATTATTAAAATAAGAGTGGCTGTATAGTTATTGAAACTATTTGATATTTATTTATTAGTAAGCAAACCAACAAACTTCTTTTCAAAGACAAAGTAGGTATTTTCAATAATATTTTGTCGCTATAAGCGATTTAAGAAAATACTGGTTTCTTAAGGGAGTATAATTGCTTCGATATGGGTTAAGATGATGCATTTCTTAAACAAAACAGGTTCTCAATTATGTATGTATTATTATTTTGGTACATAGATCATATACATACATAAGTATATGTACATAAGTATATACATATATGTATACACACATATATACATGTAAGTGTATTGGTTAAGTTAAATTGATTTTGGTTTTGTAAGATTTTGAATAAATGTAAATTTTTAAGATAATTGCATATACATATGTATATATATTAATCATAATCTATTTATGACATTACAAATATATAGGCTATTTTTTGCCAACTCTTTGCTATTCAAAAAAATTAAGAAATAAAAAAAAACTTATTATAAAAAGTCTATAAATTAAGCGTCGTTTGGGTTTGTACAGTATAGAGATTTTTGCGAATTACTATACCTAAAAATGTAGTATGTTATCTTAAAGTTGATGGGTTTTTGTCAATTTAGTCCTTTTTGAGAGAAAAGTATTATAATGATTTTGAATATTACCTTTACTTAAAAATTTACTTCCTCCACTTTCTCAGCATCAGACTTAAGATCTTGCAAAAGCAATTCATGACATGATTTGGGTATTAAAGTACCAACAATTTTTTCGCCTTCTGTAGTTTTCATACGTATTACTTGCATTTTATTGTTGGCATTACGGATGGCCAATATTTGCTCAACTCGAGACCAAACCGACAACACAGAACCGGCCAATACATAATACAAGCGCTGACGTAAGCCCACCTATAAGAGGAAACCACACATTTTATTCATTTTGATGTTTTTTGATGGTGGTTGGTACAAATTACCTCGCACTCCGAACCCATATTGGCATTGCGGCAATTGCCATTCCAATAGGCGTGGGAGCAAGTGTTAACTGAGGCGTCATATTGTTGAGTCCAATGTGATTCGGCCTCTTCCATGTTAACTTTTTTGTATTTCTTCTCAATCTCCGCCAATGACTCGTGACGCACTTGAAGACCAGTGTTAGGTCGATAAATCTGAAAGAAAATTTCTTTTTTGCTGGGTGCTTTGTCTTTCTTTTTGTTGTTTTGCTGTTGAGTGGGCAGAGAGGGTGTTTCGATTTCTACTGCCAGAATGGCTGTGCGTTTGTTGTTTCGTACCTGATGGGACAAATAGAAGCCTTCGTTTTCACTTATGAAGTCGGAATATCTGCAGAAAGATTACAAAAAAAAAGGAAAAATGGTACCAAAAAAATTGTCAATATACAGCCTTTCAATCAACAAATTTTGTGTTTGAATGTCAAAGTGCATCTATGTATATGGATATTTCCATGGTGTAGAACCTGATACTCATGCAAATTCTAATTAAGAATTTTTTTTTTTGACTAGTACTCAGGCAACGACTCCTATGCAGTGCATTGTACTAGAACTAGGAAAACAGGGTATGGGGGAGGAGGAAAGAGTGAGTAGTGTTTGTGAACGTTTGATTTGAGTTGTCCTAAATGAAAAATGTGTTCAGTACAGCGAACATCACACTGTAATCATATCAAGAACATCAAGAGATTCTGATTTCTACAAGAAGTTTAACACAATATCATATTTCAATTAAATTTAGAATTTAAAGTAATGATACTACTTTAAAATCGCATACTAATGCGTTTTAAAGCCATAATCAAGTCCGATTTGTGACATTATTTCCATTATAGGTAACGAGTGGTAATTTTTAAACAAATTTACTCTTAAAAGTGGAAAATAAACTAATTTTTTAACTGAATATGGTTATTTGATGAGTGTAGCTGTGTACGCAAGGAATTCAAGAATACATACAATAAAACGTTACCAGAAATAAGAAATGGCATTCAATGGTCTTAATGTGTGAGTTTATGCTTAAATTTATTAGATTAGTAAAATCTTTGCCACTTACTTATCAATAGCCTCCTGCCAAATCATGCCTCTTTCCACGCGTACAGTATGCAACTCCGTTGGAGCTTTACCGGTTGCATGTTTGCGTAAGAAACGCACCAGTTTGACTCTTGTTACATTTTCCCCGGCAGCTCCCAGATCTTAAACAGAAATAAAAATTCAATATGTTAGGTTGGTTTTGTGACTTCCATTCATTAGGACTTACCCAAAATACCCAAATCAAAACGACCCCCTTTTTTGGCTTGATTAATGATTGCAGTTAATGTATCGGTAAAATATTTGAATACACGGTTTTGCAGTTCTACCGGCATACCCAGTATTCTATTCAAAAATTTTGATATATTATTGTAGTCTTTGTCTAGGCTTAAAACTCCCGGATTTGATTCACTATTAACTATAATGCCTACACCCACTAAAGCGCCAGCAATATCCTTAAAGAAATCACCATGATAATCGGTGGGTGGCGGTACTAGAGGCTGTTCGTAGCCCATTATAGTTTTCATCACAGTTTCTAAGGCCGTGCGGCCATATTTGTTGTCAATATTAAATTGAGATAAATCCCGAGTCTCTGTGGCTCTACGATCGCCATGGGTTAAAGCACCTAGCGATTCCAAGCGTTTTGCTACTGTAGAGGCAAAACGACGTTCACCTGCCAGATCCGAAATGAGAAATATATATTCGGGCGCATTGACCTGATTTGAACGATGTGTGCGACCAAATTGTTGTATAGCACGATCAGCTGACCAAGGTAATTCTAAAGTTATGTGGACACGACGTCGTTGATTACGAACACGGCGATCACTTTGCAGAGATATACCGCTGGAAGCCGCTTCGGATATAATAGCCACGTCTTTCTGACCATCCATAAACCTTTGTTTTTCTGTAATATTTAACGTTTCTAAAGGAACATCTTGTTCAGACCTTGACTCATATTGAATGGAACCATCATCCGATTGTACCACCCTTCCCTTGCGACCAGTCATTTCGGCCACGTTATCCGGACCACCAAGTTCATCAATTAACTGGTCCAAAGTATTGGGTGGCAATCGATCGCCCAACATTTCAATTTTGCGCAATAATTCTTCTTTCATTGAACAAGCTCTCTCAATTGCGTCTTTCGGCGGCGGACCATAATTTAATCGTACGCCATGCACTCCAATTTGTGTTACCGTCCCTTTAAGTTCTTGTTTCTTTTGCAATAAATCTTGGATTTTATCTTGCGTTGACTGGGGAGCCTTTTTCTTAGGCGGCGATACATTGATAGCCTGAACAGATGTGGAGGAGCTTACAGTGTTGTTGGAGGCGTTTAATGCAGTACCAAAGTTATTGTTTACGCTATGGTTATTATTACTACTTATGTTGGCTGCTAGTTCTTTGGTTTTATTCTTCTTTTTCTTCTTCTTTTTGGCTCTTGCCAACCACGGATCATTATCGGAATCTGATCCGCTGCAAAAGGGATTGAAATCAGATGATTCATAACTATCGCTATGATTAGCAGCATCTGATTCATCAGATTCTGAGTTGGACAGTTTGAAATCGGATTCTTTGCCCGATTCGTTTTGAGAGTCATTACCATTATTATCGTCGGAGTCGTTCCAAGAATCATTGCGTGGTTTTTTATTTAAGCGTATCTCCGAACGCGATGACTTTCGTTTGCTGGCAGAGGAGGAGGGCGGCTCATCTTTAATTTTGTTCTTCGCTGCTGTTACCTCAGCTATGATAGATTGCAAAGTGGATTTTTTATCTTCTGAAGGACCGGTTAGACCAAGTATTCGATTAATTCGATTACGATCGGGAGCAGGAAAGTGTTTTTCTACTAAAGATTGGAATACACCCCTATAAAATGACAAAAGGAAAGTATGTGTAAATAAATAGTAGCATAGTATACATATAATATTAATAAAAGTATTTATTAAAATATTTATTGTGAGTTGTTTGTTAGCGGATCGTAAGTAAAAGACTGTGAAAGCAGTACGTCGTTTATGTTTAGCAAAACTGAAAATATTTACTTCTTCATAATTTAGGAATGTAATCTTTACATATCGAAGTTTAACAGCAATCACTTAGAAAACTGTTTCGTTTTTAAAATGTTTTTCCAGCTTTTAAAAACTACTCAACTCTTGTTTATTCCATATTTATGTACTTACTTTGCCGTTGATACAAAATCCGTTAATTCACCATCATCTCGTTCTAATTGCTCAAGAGTTCGTGCCTCACCAGTTGACTGCAGACCAATGACCACACATTTGCCATATTTAATGGCTTCACGGGCAACATGCACTACATGATTGACCTTAGCAGCTATACACAGATATTTAAAGAATCGCTGATGGGAGGACCAAAATTGGCCCCACATGGTCTTCTTCATTCGACTCTCGGCATCAATTAGCTCCGCAGCTTCTGTAAACTTTTGCATCGCTTCAACCCACTGATTAAAAAACAAAATTTAACGTTTTGAGCAAAAAAAAAATAATAATACACACACACACACACACACACAATAATAATAATTAACCCTCGTAAAAGTTTATTGCAACATAATTATGTTATTAGACAGTTCAATATTCTTTAATTTAAATTATAAATAACTTATGGATCAATTATGGAGAGAGCCAAGTCTTGCAAGCATAAATTTCTAGTTTCCAGAAATGTAGTACAGTAACAACTTCAATTTAGATCGGCCTTACCCGTTTCGCGATTTGTGTTATCACTTTAACCGACTGCGTTATCATTTCCAATACTTGGCAACTGAACTGTAGTTCTGTGACTATCCATAACCGAATCATAATCGAATCATTTTGAAGCTAATAGAAATTGTATTGCATTTGTATTTGATTTATGTATATGGCTTATTATGTTAAATCTACATTCAAAAATTCAATTGTCTGAACATAAGTTCGTACATAATGAAACATTTGCAGTAATTGATTCGATATAAGCCGTTCTTGAACAGTCGAAAAAATTTTCAAAATTTCCATCATATTGATTTAATTTTTTTACATTTGCTGGCTGTTGTTAGAATAAACTTACCAAATCCACAGATTCGTCATAGACTTTGCGAAATTCTTTAGATAAAGAAACCTCTTCGATTTTAAATGTGACACCATGAAAACTTAACTGTCTAGCAATATACATGCCTCTTAATTTCATGTCCATGGCCACAATTTCCATAGCTCCTACACCTCTGCAAAAGTTTAAAATGTATAGATATTCGTGTTTGTCAGTTATTGTAATTTTAATATTATTTTAATTTTAAAATATACATTGAGTATCACACATGTAATAGTTTACTTCACACACCTTTTTTCCACAGCTGTTATGAAATCATTGAATGCAGGAAAGGCAGTACCTTGACCCCACAGGCCTAAACGCACCATATAGGCCATATTTTTAGGTTCCGAAGCACCCGTGGCCGAAGCATATACGACCCGGGCTTTTGGCAATTTATTTTGTAATTCTAATACCGTTTGACCGGTTTTTGTTGGTTTGCCCGAACCCACCGGACATAAATTTTTAGCCTTGTGACATTCGTCGAATACAATCAGACCATCAAAATCTTCGCCACACCATTGCAACAGCTGTTTTAGTCTTGATTTGTATTTACCAGTCTTATTATTCGATTCTCCAATCAAAGCAGAATAAGTGCTGAAGATAACACCTTTTTTGCAATTATTATTAACATCTGAATTAATTTTGGCATATTTAAACTAAAATAAAAATTTAATTTTATTAAGTACTGAAAATAATAACAGCTAAAAACTTTTTCAAACCACCTTATTTAAAGGATGAACTTCTATTTTTCCCGCCCCTATATCAGATAAATCCCTTTCGGCATCATATTTTAAATCATTTGATACTGAGATCCATAAAGCTTTTTTGCGTCCCTTCATATAATTCTCATATATTATACCGGCTATAGTTCTGCCTTTGCCCACACCAGCACCATCACCAATCAGAAAACCAGCTCGACTTCCGTCGGCCAAAAGATGATCATGGGCTTGCGAGGCATACGTTATGGACTCTAGTTGCAAAGCACTCAATTGCCCACTTTGTATAGTGTCCAGAGGTATAGAAAGTCTATAATAAACATCACAGGGTTCTACAGAAGATAACGACGCAGTTTCTACAACTGGATCTGGATGCTTCTTGCCCAGTTTTACTGAAAAGAAATTTATTATGTTTTTTTCCTCAAACAAAAATAAAGAGAACTCTTACATTTGGCTGGCCAATATTCAGCATAAGTTTCAGCAACACCCATTTCTTCATAGTCAGCCTCATCTTCCTCCGTGGCCAACATCGGAGCGGTGGCCTTAAAGAACAAAGTAAAAACAAAGTTTATCAAACGAAATGTTAGGGATTATTTAATTAAAATGTAGGCTTAATAACACAAGTATTAAACAAATATTTGAATTTGCCTACATGTTTAACGAAACACTAGAAGAAAATACAAAAGTTTTAAGGCGAATTTTGTTAGCTATAACAACGCCTTTGCCAATATTACTAATAATAAATACTTTTGAGTCAGCTAAAAGGCGGAATTGAAATAGATATGACTAGAATATATTTCACTTTGGGTTTCTTTCGTTGTTATGTCACTTACCTTCATGGGCTGCATTAGCAATTGTGATAACAATTGATTTGGTATGCCACTGGTTAGGAATTGTGGATTCGCCGCCACTAAAGCTTGGATCTTTTGCAACACCATTGCATTGATTTTAGATTGTGTCGATAAACCACTGTTTGCTGAGTTTGTAGAAGTTGGCTGGGAGTCATAACCCAAGCCCATGCTCACTTTTTTTTGATGTAAAAAAAAATGAAAAATAAGACAAACAAAAATCGAAAACACGAGGATAAATAGTGTATTCATAAGTAAGTTAATATTTACAGAACACTTCAAAAATAGTAAGTATGTAACTATTTGATATGGAATAGGTAAACTTTTGATGTGCGATGTGGTATTGGGCAACCAAAAATATATATTTAGATTTCATAAGGATGGAGTATATCCATCCGTGACATAAAAATGGAAGAAAACAAAGAGTGTTTACAATATAAACTTGTTACTACTAATTTATCTTGTTAGCAAATTAAATTTAAAGATTTGATTAAGATTTACTAGCCAAATTATTGTATTTAAATGTTTACCTTGATATATTTGCTATTATACTTATGTATAACATTTTCTAAATGTAGAGGTTTCATTCTGGAAAACTTCAAGCTTAATCACGAATGCCAAAGGAAATGAATTTTCTCTGCTTTCTATAATCAAGCCATTTGATTCCTTTCAAGTTCAAACATTTTACTTTTTATACTCTATTTTACCAGTAAAATAATAAAAATAATCCCTTGTTAATAATGGAATGTTATTACAATAAATAAATGTGCGTTATATATGAACACTCAAAAAATAACAAAGAACTATTCTATATGTCAAATCGCCATGGGAAGATAATCTTCTTTTTTTTTAATAGAAATAGTGAAACTTTATTACAGAAGACTTATATAATTAACACATTGCTAATTATTTGCGACAAATACATATAATAAACAAATTGTCAGCATTTGGTAATTTCTGTCTGCATATGCATATACATACTTATGTAAATAGAAGCTTTCAAAATGCTTGCGAAGGCAAAACTGAAATACATATACATATGTACACACATATGCACATATTTCATAAAAAAGTTCTAAATTTTTTAATTAAAAAAAAAATACATACTATTGTGGCTTTAAAAATATTTTGGGGCTAATAATTCATAACAGGTTATATCAAGTCAAATTCGTTACATAGTCTATTCGCTTTGAAAAAATGTATTTTTTTTTGGATGTCAAAATTAGTTGCTCATGAACGAATGGCGCTTTGTTTTTAATCACAATAAGAATTATGGAATAAAATTTTTTTCCAATATCGATTATCCGTAATGGGACTGCGACTATTCGGAATAATCGATTTTGTCAGATAATAGATTAACAATTTTGAGTATTTTTTTTATATATTCTTTATTAAATTTCACTTCTTATATTGAAGTAAATTTAAAATATATGGTTATTATACGCTTGTGACTCGCCGAACATATTCGAATTGCATTTAATTGTTCAATCAACAGTCCGAAAATCCGCCTGTAGCGCCGAATAGATATATAATAACGATTAACTGGCACAAAATTGGAGCACAGATAATATAATACAAAATAATCAGTAGCTTTCTTCAAAACAGTATTATATCTCACTTTAAAATTGAAATAGGGCGCAAACTTATTATAAACAATGTTTGCAACCTAAAAAGATCAAACTGGAAACCAACGGAAGATAGTCAGCTGATCTGTCAAAGCCACCTGTTATTAATTTGCCGCGAGTAATGTAGTCAGTCAACAACCATACTCATCGAAAACTTCAAACATGCATTTATTCCGGCTAAATTCGTCTGATGCCAAAAACCAAAAACTATCCTTGAAATTTTTACATCCATAAAAAACAATTCGCTGCATTATGAATTACAACTGTTATGAATTCGCCTTAACAACTACATGCGTATGCGTTCAGGGCAAAAACATACATTCCTCCATTTTTTATTTAAAAAAAATATATTTTGGTTGCCCTGATACTCGTTTTAAGTTTAAACATGGTTGTACTAGAGTAGTAGTAGATAATTAAAAAAATTTTCTGGTTATTTGAGTTAAAAGTTGTGGAATACAATTTAAGCGAATTTCAGTTCAAACATAAAGCCAATTTTACAAAAATAAACAAACGCTGGTTCTGTTGGTGTACAAATCATTTTTACTCCTCTATTTTAAAATTATGTTTAAAAGCCAAAATTAAGGTTTTTTTTTATAATTATACTCATTTTGTCTTTTTGTTGGTAGGGAAAAACATCTTAAAAAAACATTTTAAGATTTATTAAAAAGCAAACAATTTTGGTTGTTACCAACATTACTCGACTTACTCTGCGCCAATAAAGACGCTGCCATATTAAAATTTGAACTAGCTTGGTAATATGATGAGGCTTGAATCGCATTATTTGGGATTGATGTACCGCCTAGATTAACCCCAAGGCCAGCACTTATTAAAGAGTTGGCCGTTGTTGTTGAAATTGCATTAGCTGAGCTACTGCTAGTGGTGTTAAATGCTGGCGGTAGGCCGCCAGCGGCTGCTAAAGCCGCCATACCCATTAGTTGACTTGTATTGAACGGTGTCATACCGAGCTGTGCAAAACCAGCAGCTGTCGCACCAATTGTGGCAGCGGCGCTGCTAGAATTTGAACTACTTGGATAAGCTGCTGACATTCCAACTGCGATTTTATTTCGTTTTTATTTTATTTCATTCATTTGATTTTTTTTTATATAAAAAGTTAGTAGCAGTATAAGAAATTGTTAAAAAAAAGCATTAAATTTCAAAAAATATTAGTACTTATTTTGAAAAATACATTAATATCTTCATTGCTAAACTTACCAGACGTTGAGGTTGTTGTCTTTTTCGGCATGTTGTTATTACTTTTTGATGCTGTTGCTGCTGCTGTCGCCGCTCCTGGCTGATTTGAAATAAGTAACGAATTGTTATTGCTTTGAGCCTGTTTTTGAATGCTACTGTTTTTGGCGTAAGTTACGGCTGTTTGTAGGTCACGACCACCCCCTGAAAAATATAATTATAAAAAAATCGTTGAATAATCAATAATATAACATAACATATAAATTTGATTAATTTTAAATAGTTAACAGTCAAAGGATATCTTAAGACTTTAAAATTATCTTAAAAAATATTTAATACCTGCAAACACATATGTACATATGTAGGTACATAATTAATTAATTAAACTCGATAAAATTCAATAATATATACATACATACATACATACATACATATGTATGTACATATTTTATGAAATACTAGTTACTATGTACATATGTATGTAAATATGTAACATTATGCAATTATTAGTCCTAAGAACTACTATGCAGATGTACATATGTGTTATTAACGTGTACAATTAAATTCAGGAAAGTTATTTTTCTTATTCCTCTCTCCACTTTACTGCCAAAAAAAACCAACATGAAGAAGAAACCTCTCTCACTCTCTCTCTCTCACAAAAAAGAAAATATTTCCGGTACAATTTTTTTGCAAGCGTTATTGCTTTTTGTTTATAAAAGAGAGCAAAAAAAATGTATAAAAAATGTGTTTGATAGGTAAGAAAAATGTGGATTTAAGTATATAGTACAAATGTACGAACATACACACATTACATATAAGCATTTATATATATACATATATACATGTATGTATGAATATGTTTCTCTTTATAATTATTATTTTCCATTCAATCACAAAACAAAATAAAAAAGCACGTGGTCATATAACAGGTTTTTTTTTTGTTGTGTTTCCATTTGTTTTTTCGGTTAATGCTGTTAGTTGGAAATATTGTTGTACAAAATTAAAGAATTACATCAGTATAAAATGAAATGAAAGGTGTTAGGTGAAATAGTATATGGTTGGAGGGCACATATGCCACATTTCTTAAAATGACAAAAAATACATTGTGGAATCCCACGTAAGCATGTAAAGGATGTTTTTTTATTGAGGTATAGAACTTTTAAATGGAATAAAATAAAGATGAATTTTTTAAATTGACATGAAATTTACTTTATTCGAAAGATAATCTTCTGGCATATGACCGCCACGGCTGGTTCGGACGTAGTTTAATCTGGAGGTCCAATTTTCGTTAATAATGCGGCGAATGTTTTCTTCCAAGTGGTCAATCGTTTCAGTTACCAAACGTTTCCTTCAATAAATCAATTGTGGCATGAGCTGTATGACATATGTATGTATGTATGTATCGCGCCGTCTTACTGAAACCACAACTCCTGCACATCATGTTTGTTTAATTTATGAACGAAAAATTTATGGCTCTGTAGCGGTCACCATTGACTGTAACGTTCTGACCAGCATCCTTTTTAAAGAAGTACGGACCAATGATGCCACCACCGCATGCAGGCAGTCAGTTTTTGTGGATGTAACGGTGTCTCAATATACACTTGACGATTATCATCACTCCAAATACCCCAGTTTTGTTTATTGACAAACAAGAGTTAAACAATATTTACTTATGAAAATCGGGATCAACGGCAATCTTGTTTCAAAATAAATTTGCACAATTTGCAATCGTTGTTCAGGCGTCAGTCTATTCATGAGGAAATGCCAAACTAGTTTAAACATGCATACATACATACATACATAAATCACTTGACAGCTGACAAAATGGCCGCCAGTTACAAACATGTTGCCAATTTAGTTTTATACGTCTTTAAGGAACGCCCTTAACATATGTATGTAAGTATGTACATACTTATTTGTAGGTACATACATACATACATACATACTTATGTATGTATGTGTTAGTCGTTATTTGCCGCACTTTTTTAGTCGGTCACACTGTTTAAGAAAAACATTAATAACAATGTAGATAAATACATATGTATGTATGTATGTACATATGAATATATGAACATATTTACGCATGCACACCAAACATACATACATATGTAGACACATGCATTTGTACATGATGTAACTAGCCATAAAATTCAAAATATATACATACATATGTATGTACATATTTATATGTACACATGTATGTACACATACATACATACATAGTAGATATGTAGTATTTTGAAAACAAAATTACAAATTTTGTAAATTTACACATGTATTTTAAAAGCACGTTTTTTAATAACAAATAAAACACATGGTTGTACTAGTAACCGGCAGGCATTATGACTAAAAAAAATATTGCACATACATACTATGTATGTATGTGTGTGTACACACTTACCTTATTCATATGTACATATGTGTGACAATTAACACAACTGTATATTTTTTACATTTCAAAGCTTATTTGCTAAGCAAAATAATCGAGCTTGTTTTTCTGTAGAAAATCTATTTATTTTTCTATGCAAGTTATTTGAAACATTTTGCGAGAGATCAAATAATCGGTAACTTAACTTTTTAAAAAATAGTTTTCAACTACTATACTTTTGTTTAGAATTTATAGACAATCTCTTTCTATACTATTGACAGAATTAGTTTCGTATGGAGAAGTTAGTTATCGATAATTTGCTTTATTTATTAGATCCTTTTTATGTTTTCTCCAACATTTTCACACAAGAAACTTTTTATTACCGAATTTTCAATACACAATTATTACTGCAATCCATAATTGTGCATTGCCAAATGTACATACATACATATATGTATATACTTACTCGCATATGTATGTATGATTGTGCTTATTTACACGATTGAATGTGAAAGTCTAGGTTCATAAAAGTAACTTAAAATATTTTATTGCTACCCAATAATAAATAGTTGTATCATGGCGGAGAAGGAAGTAAAGCTCATCTTATAATTTCAATGCTCAAACTTGCCAAAGAAGGGACACAACATTCACGGGGATTCGTACACTTAACCGAACGTTAAGTATTAAAACGGTTTGTCAAACGCAGCGCTCACACAAAAACATATTCTATACAAATATATTTACATTGTTCCATAGGTGCACATGAATGAATGTATTTAAATCAAATTTTATATTAAGGTTTCGAAATTTGTATGTATGGGTGTTAGATCGTATGTACAGGTGTATGTACACTCAAACATATGTATGCATATACATATGTATATATGCGTACATATATTTACCTTTTGTTTAATATACGGACTTTATGGCTGTACCTTTACACATGCTTTGAATTTTGTATTAGTGGCTGGATTCCGTTGCCGTTATTGGTGCAATTGTAATGAGCAGAAGAAATACATAATTATAACGAATAGGGGGATTGCGTATTGGATTTTAATAAGATTTCCAGCGAATGTCGACCATCATCACAATATACCAATAAAAGTGTTTGTGATTTTGTTTTTGGAGGTCTTATTCAAAAATGTCTACATACATACATATACGAGTAATAGAAAAAAAAGAAACGAGCGGGCGGTATGTTACACTTTTGTTTTTGTATTTTGCGTTGTAAGGCTTTTAGCTAGTGCAGGTTTTAAAGACTAAAATTATACTTTTAGCTAAATTGCGAAAAAGGATCTATTTTATTTGAAACCATATAAATAAAGCCATTAAAATATAAATACAAGCAAAGAACTGTGCAAGAAAATCGGTGTGTAATTGGATGTCCGGTCGATTTCCAAAAATCTCTATGTATGATCAAACCGCAGATAAAAAGCGATTTCTAGTCTCGTAGGATTATACTAAGCCAATAAAAAGCCCTCTGCTTTGGCATCAGAACCAAATGGATGAAATGGTTTAAATTCTCAGTGCCATAATTTTCAACTTAAAAACTATTTTGTTATTGTTTTTCTTGGCATTACACGAGTTTTATCTCACCTTCCTTAAACAAAGCCTTAATTTTTTCATTAGCTTTAAACGTATTCTACTTAAAGCTGCCTACATACCCTTAATAAATGTTCGTTATGAAGCTTTGAAGCCCAAGTCAGTTGCATTGGTGAGATGTAAATATGTTTTTGAGTTTGTTTATCCATGTGCAACTTGAATTGAATATTAAACTAACTAACTACCCGTGAGTTTGATTAAATATGTGTTATTGATTTTAACCAATATCCTACAACACAACTTTATATACATATGTTTGCATATCGTGTTTACAATTCGCGTTCCTGTTCATGCTAATTTTACTTCGTACAAATGATATATGCCAACTAAAAATAATCAAAACCATTCTTTTTTTAAAAGTGTCCAGAATAGATGTATGAAGACAAAATCATTTCCACATAAAAGTACTACTCCTATAATCCAACAGGTACAAACAAAAATGTTGGTTATAATTGTTGTAGGCAAGGGTTTGGGTTTCTACGAGTAGTAGGGCTGTAGGTAAAACAAAACTTCATTGTTCTCACCACTTTAGTAACTTTTAATAGTGAGCTATTATCATAGGGTCTTTTATTAGTGGCTTTAATGGTTATACATATGCCTACGTTAATGAAAACTTTCCATAGAATTATATTTATATTTTATACCATAAAGTTTCTTCGAATTCTTAAGGCCATGTTGTGTAGTCGAGCGCAAAAACTTTATATACCAATAGATTCAGAAGTAATTATGCAAATGTAATTATTTACGCACGTATGTACGTACACATGTACGTAAATTTGAAGACTAAAACATTTGTAACATTTGTTTATCGAAAATTGTGCAAGCAAACATTCCCTCCTTCTCCTATTCAGGTGGTAGGTAAATGGACATGACAACTGATGGCGCTGGTGTATATTTTATACATGCTTTAACAATGCCGAAAAGGAACCAAGTTAGCGTTATTAACGAGTTAAGGGTTATTTTAAGCGAAGGCGAAAAAGGATACAATACTTCAAAACTATTATACACAAAATAAGAGAGAATGGGAAATGATTAAAATTGAATGAGTACGAGGGAGTCAATTAGTTTTGGGGTGTGATTTATAATTTAAAGTCTAATAAATTATTTAATGCAATACAAATTTAAAGCAGTTGCGCAAAGCAAAGAATGCAATAGAAAACAAACAACAATATTTAATATATTAGAACATTTTAGTTTAAATATAGAAAAAACATTGGCCGGGTTATAATGTAAGAATATTAATATAAAAAACACCTGTTTGATAATAATTAGAACTTTACGCAGAACATACATAAAAAGTTATAGCATTATATTTTTATTTTTAATAATATTGCCTATTTCATTAAAATTATGAGTATGATTATTTATATGTAAATTTTTAACTACTCGATGTGAAACACGCAAACCTCTACCACCACATGCGTATGTTTCAGCTATAGCGAACGCTACTACTCATATCGAGCATAAAAGTATAATAATAAATCCCTGACTACAAGTGTAAAATTGTCTTACGCATGGAGCAGAAATATAACAGTAATCCCAAAAGTAATAACTGCCCAAAGCGTTTAGCGGAGGTCATAACCAGCCACTTCCAGTACTTGTCAGATAATCAACTGTATTCGAGCTCAGATCACATCAAACACCCGATCTCTTGTTTTAATTTTCTGTCAAAAATAGTATGATGTGAATTCGGTAATTTAAAAAAAGATTTATCGAAAATTTGAGGTTAATGTTATTTTTTCGAAATTGATGATTTCATTGTTTCGTCTCTAAATTTATTTTAAGCAAAGCTAGAAGACTAGATGGCCAATGAAGATTTTATTTAAAAAGTACATTTGCAACTTGTTTTAGGAAATAATTATTACGATTTCATGTAATCTTCTACAAACTCTCAACATATGTCGACGAAGAGTTCGTGAACTGTAGCAAGCCTGATTATTTGATTTCCTTTATATTAAATATTTAAAAATAAACTAAGTTTTTTTAATTTAAAATGTTAGATTGAAATTTTAGAATAAGCAGTTGAATTCACTTCAATATATGTATGTACATACATATTACAAACTTTCGAAGACTTCCAGAAAACGTAATTGTGATTACTACGATTCTCGAAATCGACAATAGTTTGTTAAAAACCAAAAAATCCAGTATTTATTCTTTAATTTTTTATAAACATTCAAATATTTGGAGAACCGTAACAATTTTGAACAAATATATTTTTAAAGCTTTAGTTTTTTTAATATTATTGTTTTCCCTCTGAACTTTGTACCTATTTAGTAATTGCTTTAAACGATTTGTAGAGCTAAAGTGTTAGTTTCAGTATTACAACTAAATTTGTTTTAAAAAATGATTGAAAAATCCCACTTAATATCGATTAGGGAACATTTAATTAGTTATAAATGAATAAATGGAATCGTGGTACTCTAAGTACCAATTTCTAATAATTTCCCTTGTAAATTCATAAACAAATTCCATTTTGTTTTGTTATTTTTCTCACCTTCAAAACCACAATTTAATAATTGCACATTTTAAAGAAAAGTTTTTCCTCTTTCAACAATTTTTGTTTGTTTACTTCTTGACACACAATATAGCAACTAAAAATTATTAAATAAAAATAACTTCAGATTATTTATCGGTGGCGAACTTTTATTAAATTAAATTGAAGGGTTATTTTGAAAACGAGTTGGGGGATATAGAAATTTTACAAACAAAGAGTGTAGGTGTGTGATGGTTTAAATTTGTTTTTATTATATTTAAAAAAACAAGGAGTCTGTGGTCTACGGTCCATACAGAAATCTCTTAAATATTTTAAAAGATAATTGAGTTTTGTATTGCTTTCAAACAAAAACTACAACATATAAATTTGAGTTAAAAAAGAGATAATAATGAAAAAAATAATTAAACTTTAAGATTGATAATAAAAAAACTTACCTGGTACTTCTATTTTATCTGGATCTTCATCATCATCAAAATCCGAACCAGAATCTTCATCAAAAACTTCGTCAACGTCAAAATCAACTTTTGAACGTTTTGTGGAATTCTGAAAAGGAGAGCATTAAAATTTATATAAACAATTTAACAAAATGCATATAAGTGAAGAATTTTGCTTTTGGGCAGCCCTAAATATTTAAGTTGAGAAATAGAAAGCCTCTATCATAGAAGTCGTTGTTCCTCAGAAAAGTTATGAGTCTGCGGTGAACGCCAATAAAAACTTCGAGGGAAATTGAAAACCCTTTATGCTTTTCAAATGAAGTATTTTATTGAAATTTCAAAGCGAAAAAGTATTAAAAGCATCAATAATTTTTTTACCTCCATAATGAATAGCGAACGTTTGAATTACCAAAGTAAGAAATTTAACTTAAATTTAAAAATTATTTTAATTGGTGTTCTAAAGTGTTTCCTATTACAGTATTCAATTGTTGAGAGGAAATCTTACGCATGCAATTTAAATGAAGTTAATAAAAAGAAAATGACCTAAAACTATAGTTATTAAATTATGGTATATATTTTCCCGTACATTATTTTAAAAATAATTAAAACAGTAGGATACTTTTCAGTTTTTTTTAACATTTTGACATGAAATTAGCAATTTTGTCGGTTTTGAAAAACCAATCGTTTTTAAATCGACTCGGTTTAATGTTGGGGTTAATTATTCATATATACCCTAATTTTCAGTTCGCTTCAATAATTTTCGGTTTTTCAATAGTAATTACAGTTTTTAATTGGCTAAAAAAATATTATACTGTTTGTAAATTATAATAGAAAATACGTTTGTATTAAAACAGCATAAAATATAGAAAATGTGGTTTTTAATAATCAATATGCACATATTTTCAAATACATGCATGCATGTAGACACCAAAAGAACGACATTTTCCTTTATAGAACAAAAAAAAAATACAACAGCGATTTTAACATTTGAAATCTGCACTTGTTTATACTTTGAATTCCATACATTTTACAGCAGTTAAACAACATATTTCCTTACTTTTTTTAATTTCAAACTATTAAAAACAAATTTTATTTTACTTTTTATTTATTACAGTATAAATACTTTTTTAAGAGAAAGAAATCTCAAACCAATAAATAAATTCAGTTTTATGTCCTTTCAACACCTAGAGCACTTTATAACTGGCAGTGTTAGTGTAGCGTTAAATACGTTGGAGCCTTTCGAAAATTTTAAAGTTTATATAAAATGGTAAAACGGCATCAAGCATGTAGATACACACACGGATTGAAACAAGAGCGGAAACGTCGCAGAACAATGCCGCAGCAACAAGGAGTATATGCAGAAAGAAAATGAAATGAAAACAAAGAGCATCTAGCAACATAAGTTTAGATGTATGTATGTATGTTTGCATATGTATGGGGATATTTTTGTATAAGTATGTTTATAAGTTTATGGTTTGTGACATGGTAACTTGCCTGCTTCAATAACTGTTTAACTGAGTGACTCTATGCTACAGTTCTGTCACAGAACACACTAATACACCTAAAGTGATAGAAACAACTTTTTGGAGGATGAAATTTATATGCATGTGCAAAGAGCATGGCTGGGTGCGTAAGTGTGTGTGCTTGTGAATGTGTGTATTGTCGACAGGGCCAAGTAATTAAAAATGAAAAACTTTTGATTGACTTGCCAGAGGGCATAAATTAAATTCACAAAATAGTGGGCATTATAAATTTCTCTTTGATGGAGACTTTAAAACTTTTCAGGTATTTTGAGCTAAATTAATATCATACAAATGGGTTATTTTATTTTTTCCATATTTATATTTTTTCAATATATAAAAACAAACAAAATTAATAATGTATGATTTATTGCATATTTTTCCATTACTTTTTAATTTTATTGGTAGTTTGATTTTTATATATCCCTCATTTTATTTTTTTTTAATTTTCTATTTTTTTATAGTACATTATTTATATAATTTTTTTTTGATTTTTATTTTATTTTTTTTATATTTTATTTCTATAAGAAAAACATCAAGATGATAGCCAAATTGATATGACATGTGTGATTTATTCAAATTTTCCAGTTTCTTGTTATGTACATACATACATACATACATATGTACACATGTATAATTTTATTTTAATTTTACATATTTCTATATTCTATTTTTCTTTTTATTTCTATAATTTAGAATATATCGAAAAATAAATTATTTGAATTAATTATATCATAATATTATTAAAATATAATATAAAGTTATTCAATCGAAATATTTGAGTATACGCCTAAAATTCTGAAAATAGATTCCGTAGCATATAAAGGATTTCAAATACAACAATTTAAGGGAAACCCAATTTATAGGCACACAAAGAACGGAATGAACAACCGAGGATTTCCTTCCATGTGAAGGAAATGAAATTGAAAATTCTTAGAAACTTCTCCACCTACATATGTATGTATATCTGAACCAGATACAATTTAGATGCATGGTCGTCGCTCTCAAAAAGTAACTAAAACAAACAAACTTATTAAATTTTTGCATTCATATACATACATATGTAGATGCATATGTATGTATGTATGAGTGTTTAACATTTCACTGAGAATAAACAAAAAAATTTATTTTATGCATTATCTTTGTTTAGCAAGCCGCTGAATCAACAAGGTTTCTATCGCAGAAGTATTTTATGAACAATTTTGGCCATAAAAATAACAATAATTATTATTAGTCTTTCTTTTCTTTCAAAGAACAACTATAAACTCGACAATCTTGATCTGGCATCACCCACCTTGAAAACCAAAGAAAAGAGTTAAAATATAATAACAACAACCACATACAACCAAACATAAAGAAAACGAATTGAATCAACATAAAAAGGAAAAAGAGGGAGTAAAAACAAACGTTTTTCTTCTTGCATTTTGTAACGTGAGTATAGAAAGCAGGACACTTACCATCATAGAAATAAACTTGAAATGGCAAAAGGAAATTTAAAATGAACGTTAAATTGATATGAATTGTTTACATCTACATACATATGTATGTATGTATGTTCATGTGCGCACATTTATTACATACATATGTACTTAGCACCGTATATGTACAACAACATAAATACACACGTACATAGTAAGTGCAATCCATAAACTACCAACAACCAACGCTTACATGTACATATGCATATACATATGTACATATATATAGATACTATGTACATATGTACATATTTTCATGAACATGGGAACTACGCCTTCACCACTAAAGTCAAACAATTTCTGTAGTGAAAACAAATACTTAACCCTGCATTCGATACACACGTAAACGAGTACGTCTAACAAAAATGGACCTCATGCACAATACAATCACTTTTGCATATTTTTCTTGGGATATATAAACACTTTTTTAAAATTTTAAAGTGGGTTGCTTGTCTATGTTTATGTTTTTGTTAGTTTAGGCAAATCTTGCCAACAGCTTACCACTATGAAAACAAAAAGAAGGCAGAACAAAACTAAGCTCAATTTTAAGCAATAATTTTTCTTTGGTTCAAATGCTCGAAGACATACATACATATGGGTACTTCAGTGGTAACGAACGTGACGATCGTATACACACGTATGTATGTTTAAAATGAAAAAAATAATCATGTCGATTTTTAATTTTAATTATAAATGACAGTTCATGTAATCTAAGAATATATGTAAAAACTGAAGAAAACGAAATTCCGGATCAAATAAAGTTGCAAAAAGAAATAAAGTTTCGAACATGACAAATATCGATGAACTGTTGTGGAGTAGAGGGAATTCAGCGCAATTTAACGCAGTTTTCTATTAATTAATTAACTTTAGAAATTTACTAAACAATATTACTTTAAACTGTTTTTAATTTTATTGAAAATATTGTGGATATGCTTTTTAAAGCCATTATCGGTTTGAATACGTTACATCGCGAACGTGTCATTATTTTCATAATGATTTAAATGGGGTAACGCAATTAGTAAGTTTTAAACAACTTAATTATTAAAACTAGGAAACAGAAAATTTAATAAAAATTAAATGAACTACTTGAGTGAACATGGATTATAAAGTATCATAAATTTAATAAAATAAGCAGTTTTTATTTTAAAAACCTGGTTGAAGACAACCCCATAATAGCCTTCTAACAAAGTGTCAATGAAAATGTTTAAGTAACGTAAGACAAAGAGAAACCCTTGGAATTGTACAAAATGTAGCTTGTTCTGCTGTATGTTAAGCCAGCAAATGAGTTTCGAAAACTTCAGTGGTTATTATTATTTTTATTTAAAAAATATCTATGGGAACATATATGTATGTACATATAAATTTAAAAAAAATAGTTTTTCACATTTTTAAGTGAATTTTGTCGTTTTCACATTTTTTGTATATGTATGTACGTATGTATGCATATGTACATACATATGTGCAAACCTGCATATTTTTTAGTTAAATTTAACAGTTTCTACTATGGTGTCATACTTTCTTTTTTCGTAGGATTCCTTAAATACAGTAAAAGCTCGGTATAACAAATACTGACTTCAACGAATTCGCGATATAAGAGAATGGGTATTTTTTTTAATATTAACTACCTTATATAGCGAATGAAGGGAAAAAATTCTACATATCTACGCACACGTACATGTTTCTCGTTTATGTGATCATGCGCATGAATTGAAATTTTTTGAGCTTATCTCAGATCCAAATAAATATGGACTATAGAAAAATGAGTTCTTTAAGTGAAGATGTTTTAATTTTTAGAGAGGTAATTGTTAAAAAGGAGGAAGTCCCAAAATCTTCGACATGCATATTAAAGAAATTTGAAAGAAACATTATTTTAAAGTTGGGAAACACTAACAACGGGTCGACGATCCCTTTGAGATGAGGAATATACCGATACGGAGGAAAAGTTGTATGACTGGGTCCTAAAGCAGGAAAGAAGATTTATTGCAGTAAATGGAGTAGAATTAAAAACAAAGGCTTTAGAACTATACGGCAAGCTGTGTACCGGAAGATTTAAAGCAAGTTGGGTAGATGAAGAAGATGATTAGGCAGATTTACATAAGTATGGTGAAAAGTTATCACCACGAGGTGCCTTAGTAGTGCCATTTAAAAGAAAACTACGGAAAATTATACTAGAAGAGGGCTTTACACATGATCGCACTAAAGCAAACATGAATAACCCCATTTTATTAATATTAAATGCAGCAAATATTTAAAAAACTTCGCTATATAACGAATCTTTCACTATAACGAATAGTTCTGACATATCATTTGTTATACCCAGCTTTAACTGTACTTAGATTCTAATCTTCGTTTTAAATCGTTTCATAAATTTTCCTAATACCAATATGTTTACGCACATAAAAAGACGGAAGTAGTAACCTTTTCAACATACATACATACAGTCAAGCAAACAAAATAAAAATGCCATTGACATGAAAAACAATAAAAGCAATACAAATGACCTTGTAATATAAAAGATATTAAATAAAAAAAATCAAAGCATAAACAAACAAACAAACACATACAGATGAAACAATCTGAAAATAAATACATATGGATGTTTTGAAAAACACAGTAACGAAAACACTTTAACATTTCAACCATACAACTGAACATGTCCAGCTAAACCAAACACTAAAAAAATGTAAACAAAACAAAAAAGCAAGACTTGCATTTATATTTCTCTCAAGAGAGATTTATTTAGAAAAAATCTCTTGCAAAAACAAAAGACAAATCATGTTTAGTGTTTGTTTACATTATACATACATATATGAATTGTGTACAATTACAATAGCACTGCAAAAATAAAACACAAAAAAACTAAATAAATAAACAAACATGCATTATTATTACATAAATATGTGTGTATGCACATATATAACAGCATCCATACGCGCATACATGCATGCATATATCCTAACTCAATAAGTAACTCAGATTATTTTAATACAAAAAGAAAAATATTTTTACATTTTGCAGACAATATTTTATAAGGTGGTTGCAATGTGAATTTAATGTGTAGTCCTAAAGTGAATTTTTCGCCAACTTGACTGTCAAAATGCACGTATATATGTATGTACATATGTAGTTAAAAAAATGATTTTTGGCAGGTAGCTAATGGAAAATAGATGAAAAAACCCTAAGTTACATTGAGTCAAATTAAAAAATGGTTATGGTAATCTTAAGATTTTTATAATTTCGTTGATAAGAATGTTATATTTAATCTAGGACATTCTAATTATCTAAAAAGTCAATTTTGAATATTTTTGTAACTTATATGACGATATGTACAGCATAAAAAGTATAAAACCATTAATATTCACAATCAAAGGCGAAAAATTTAGTTTTCAATTAACCTACTAAATTTTTAATAAAGATAGTGAAAAAAGATTATGTAAAAATCAACTCTTAAAGATTGCCGATGGAATCTAAAAAAATACTTTTTCAGCCAACTCCCCAAACGATGTCCTTCTGGAAACGTGTTTTTATATTAGATAAAATTCATCCTCTAGACACCACTACTTTCTAAAGCATAATAGGTATGAAGTACATCGGGTCTTTTTTATGGGTTTATATGGGTATAAAATTTAGCTTGGCCAAATAGTCATAAAACCTTTAAGCCTAATGGTTGTACAATGACACTACAATCAATACCGTGAATATTAAAGGCAAAGTGCCTTGATGTCGGGACGTCAATTTTGTTTTACTTTCTAATCAGAAATCAGACTTAGTGACATACGGGAATGCGAAACTCCAGAGCATCTTGGTTTTAGATTTAGTAACCATAGTTAAAAGCCAATTAAGCTAAGGTGTCTGAAACTTCACTAGAAATTGGAGTTGTAGATTTTTATGTAATTTCAAAATAGGCAAAGAAATGTATATATTTTGTAGCTCCTGCTTTTGTTGCAAGTGTTTTTTAATTCATTTTTTTTTAAATTTTATTTTGAAAACGAAATCAGAAAGTATAAATATCTTTTAATAAGAAAAAACATTTTTAAGAGTTAATGTGATGCATACTTACTTACATACATACATATACACACCTATTCTTACTATAATTATGTACATATAATCACAATCACCCATCTAAGGACAGAATTTGCATAAAATTGGAACCAAAAATTGTAGATTTCCTTAAATTTTGGATACTGTTTCGATTGATTTGATTATGCTGATTCAAACTTTGCCAAAATATATTCAACAGAATATGAGCTTTAAAAATCAGTTTTCTGGATACAAACATATATTTACTTGAAGTCATAGATATGTGTTGTATATACATATGGGAAGTATATTTCATATGATTATAGAAAAATATCGGTACAACAAAAGAAAAAGCTCTCTTTTCTCAACTGCTGCGAGATATATGAATGTATGTATGTACATCATGTGCCTATATAAAAGGTAAGACTAAGGGGCAATTATGTACTTAAATGTGGAAATATACATATATTCTGTGCATATGACCATTTTAAAACAAAGAGAAACTTATCATTTGACATACATATATACATATGTACTTGAACTTAAACGCTAAGATGTAATTCGTATCGAAGTCATAAAATTAAGGAAGAATTAATTAATTTAATTTGCATCAGTCATTTGAAATACCGGTAGAATACACCATCTAAATAATTGGTAAAATTTGTTTATTATCTGTACAAGATTAACGATGCCTTAGTTTCGAAGTACGTAAGTCTTCAACTCTTTACAAAACTTTAAGAGTAAAAATGTGGTTGACAGAGATAACGCCTGCGCTTTGTTTATATACCATATTTTTTTTTTTGTATAGAATTTCTTATAAAAGGAGTCGTGATTCGGACGTTGTGGGAATAACAACATTTTTAGAGAATATTTATACATATAAAACACATAAATCGGACGAACTTAATAGAAACCTACAGAAACTGATGATGAATAAGTTTATATGCCCTTTCTGCTATTAGTCAAACTTTTTCTCTTAGTTATTTAATCAAAATTTAAATGCGTTTAATAAAGGGTGTTTTTTTACAGAATGACACTAGTTTAAATCATAATAAAACAATGAAATGTATTTTTAATATCAATGAAATGGTCTATATTGAAAAGAAAATTTTATGAAACTAATGATTTCTGCCATGTGGTCGCCACGGCTGGTGCGTAGAAGGCGCAATCTGGAACACCAATGTTCAACAACTTTTCGCATAATCCAAGGCGTTTAAGTCACACGATCTTGGCGGCCAATTAATTGGGCTATTACATGAAATTATTTTTTCATCAAAAGTTTTTTTGAGTAAATCAATTGTAGCGCCCGCTGTGTGGTATGGGGCACCGTCCTGTTGGAACCACATATCAGCAATATTAATGCCACGTAATTGAGGTACGAAAAAATGTCGAATCATGTTCCTATACCGTTCACTATTGACAGTAACATTCTGACCATCGTTACTTTTGAAGACATATGGGCCAATGACTCCGTCAGTTCATAAAGCGCACCAAACAATAATTTTCTCTGGACGTAATGCTGTTTCGATAAAAGCCTGTGGATTCAGTAACAGTAAATGTGGTCCGAAAACGATCTATTGTTCTTGGAATTAGCCGCGCTGAAGGACGATTATGTACGCCATAAAATGGAAGAAGTGCACGATGAGTTTGACAAATAGAACAATTATTTTTATTAAAAATTTCAACAATTTGCACGCGTTGCTTTGGTGTAAGTCGATTCATAATAAAGTTTCAAAGCAAACTAAACAAAGAGGAACTATCAGCTGTTAAATGAGTGCTCAAATAAAGCAGTGATGCCAACTCAAAGTTGTGACACTCTAAACAAAAACATGCTTTATAGTCAAGAAAAGTTGTTTTAAGAATACTTTTAATATAAGCATTCCAATCAACATTTCTGTTCGAATAAAATGTCTGTCCCACTTATTTTTAAAGGAAAACTCTGAATTGGAGACTATTTATAAGATGAATTTTGACAAATTCGTTTATCACTGCAATTAATTATTCCAGACAAGTTACGATCTGTTGTTAACACTCAACATCTTTGAACTGTTCATATAAAAACTTAAAATAACAAACAAAAAAAACGACCTTGAATTTTCTCAAATATTCGAGGCCACAAAGAAATAAATTTGCATACGAAAAAAGTGATGAATTGTTATATCCTCTTCTATGTTGTATTAAAATATTTCGCACTGAAGATTTAAAGCGTCTTTCTTTAACAACGAAAGATAACATTGTTAATGAGCTTAAAATGAAAAAATGTATGTATGTATATGAATACTAAAAATCAAATAAAGGAAGAAAAACTGAATCAATATATGTATGTATGTATCTTTTAATGCTATACTCTCGGTTATATGATTTTATAGAGGATAACTTTAAGCCCAACTATAAATTTAGTGAAATAGATTTAAAAATAAATACAATTAATTTTTTATATCATATCAGACCATGTGTTTATTTTCCGTTCTCTTCTTAAGAAACTCAACAAAAGATTTATTCAAACCTAAAGGAACACTAACAAAACGAATTTAAAACCCACATCATGTTTCCATACTACTTCCAATATAAAGAAGTCCACTTTAACGAACGACAACGCGTTTCAATACCCTCTTCTAATGTTTAGCATATAATTGTTGTATTTGTAAAATAACAATTTTGTGTTAAATAAAAATGTTGACTTTAATATAAATTAATATAATTTCAATAAATTTGCTGCAACAAAATTTCAAATTAAATAAAAAAACATGAAAACCAAAACACATGTTTTTTGCTAAAGTTCACATGTTTGGCAACCACTGTGCTCCAACAGCTGAACAATAACGTAATGTTCTCGTAACAAAACTATAAGTGCGAAAAAGACAACTGTGTTAATATAACTTTTTGACAAGTCGCACAACTTTGACGTTTTTCAAGCAAAATGAGAAACTTGCGAAAAAAAGAAAACACAAAAACAACAAGAAAAATTTGTTACAATAAAAGTTATACCTACGAATAAAAAAATAATCCTTTAATTTCTTTTAAAAACACAAATTAATTTTAATGAGAATAATGAATTACTCCACACTACACAAAAAGTTACTTTGTCGCCGCCCAAAAGAAAAGGCGCAATAGAAGCCCATATAAAGAAAAAATTTTAAAATATGTACCAACAATGAACAAATTTTACGTAAAGTCCCTTGAAAATTTAAAGCAAAACTTACCATTTTGCAATTCTTTTGCAAAGGTTTTTTATTAAAAAAAAGTTTTATTTATATTTTCTGCAAATTATTAGTTTGCAAAATAATTCTTGTATTTTTATCACTGAATTATAATACAGACGCTATTAATTTTTTTTTTTTGCTTCTTTTAGATATGTATGCACATATGTAAATTGTTAACACAATACTTATCAGACTGACGGATGACTATTGTTTTTATTTCTTATATTTTGTTTGGTTATTAAGTAAGCTTTGAAAAATAGTGTATATCCCAACCTCTTTTTCAAAATATTCTTTGCGAGTTTTTTCATATTTGCTTGGTAATTCTTTTGCGATATAACATTTTTTCATTAACCGCATTCACTTTGTTTCATGCTTTTTTTACTCCGCAGAGTACAATTCATATTCACTCTTGTTTTCAAGTTATTGTTGTTGCTGCTTTTATTTTCGTTTTTTTTCTTTATTTTTTACCACACGTTTTCTACGAATACGAACTTCCGATGACACAACCAAACAGTTTAAAAATTACCGCACAAATGAAAAACATTTGTTATTGCAGCTTGCTTTTGTTCTCGAAATTTATAAAAGATCAGTAATGTCAACTGCTCGAATGCTAAACGCCTGTCGATGTATGAAAAATTGCAAAAAGACCATGATTAAATAAATTATGACGGTTTTTGTACATTATCGTGCTATTTTACTCAATAAGACCGAAAACATTTTTTATTAAACAAATTTATCTTACCCGCCAATAAACTAAAACACATTCCAATACATGTACAAACACTCAAGGAATGGCTACATATAGACAGCTGGAAATCACGCAAAAGACAGCAATAATTTTTGATTTAATATAAATTGTATAGTTCTATAGCCAATAATAAATTCAATTTATTTATTCTGTAGCAGATCTCCTCAGGTAGTTTGTAGCTTATACAGCAATTATCTCGTTTGAGACTAATTTAATATGAATTAGTATATAATATGCATTTAACGGCATTTTATTTCTAATATTGTTTGTAAATAAACTCACCACTCTGAAAGTCTCTCGAAGTCTGCAGTTGAGTACGGAAATATATTCACATCTATTGAAAAGCTGTAAACTTTAATATATGGATTGTGAATGCCAAGTGAGCTTTGACAAGCAGTTTATGTTATAATTTTGAAAAGAATTGAGAGCATGGCTGCATGTAAATATAGATTCCATTGATTCTAGTGCGTTTGTCGGCATCACTGTTTCTTAGAGACGTGTTTTTTTGTTTACCTTAGCAGTGATGCAACTTGGCCCTTTGCTTTCCTAACTCATCTATTTTAAATATCCGAAACTAGACAAAGCCCTTACTGCCGAGGCACATAGAATCCGTCATGGGTTGTCCGTGGTGTGATGTGTTCTTCGATTGTTCCAATGTTAATCTTTTACAAACACTATTTTGTACTTTCACTTGCTAAAAAAACCGTTTGTGCACAGAACTGCCAGATCATATTTATTGAAAAAACGCACTTTAGGCATAAACAGCAATATTTTTGCTTCCTACAAGTGATAAATTAAAGCCAAATAAAACTTCATATTATATGTATGTACATACATATGTAGTTTTATTTATATATACTATTTTTATTTAGGTAACTGTTTTTTACATTTTCTTACCAACAATGTTCACAAATTTTACTCGTATATTTTTGTTCTTTTCTTGTTTGTGTAAAACGTATAGCAGACAAAAAAAACTATTTATTTTTTTCCATTTTAATACTTTTTGTGTACATATGTATGTATGTATAGTTTCTGTAAACTTTTTTAAAACACGGCCATAAAGATAATTTTTTTTATAATAGTTTGCTATAACATTTCGAAGAAAAGCTGTTTTTCATAGTTTTAATATTTTATGCACAAAAAATTTTTTTTACATCAACATTAAAATCAATATGGTTGTAAAATTTTATTAATTTTTTTAAGTAAGAATACCATTTTAAATTTCTGCTGACTTTCATTTAGTAATTCGTTAAATTAGGGGGTTCGGAAACTTTTTATGAAAATAAATTTTAATTAAATTTTGTTTTACAAAACATCAATAAAAAAAATAAGGTAACAGGTCTTTAAATAATTATATATGTGCATACATACATTACATATGTATGTGAAAAACAATAAACAAGTTTTGTAGGACTATTTATTTGTTAAGGCGCAATATTTTTATTCTTTTAATATTTACTTCGACTATTTCAATTTTATAGCTTAAGTTTGTTTTATGATTTTGATTTTTTTCTTCTTAATATTCGAAACTAATTTATTTATTTAATTTTATTTATATAAATATGCAGCCCAATCATGAATTTCAGGAATTTTTCCTCTTTTTGCTGCTTTATTTCTTGTATTTTGATAAATAAATTACCTTGTCGATAATAGTATGTACATACATATGTATGTATGTATTATAAATTGTAAGAGGTTAGAATTTTTCTCGAGTTTATTCGCCAGCCTTTTATTTATCTAATTTTTATAGATTAAACAAAAATTCTTAGAGAAGAAATTCTACTTTTCATAATCAAGCCATTCAGTTTTTATAGAACTTTTTTGTGTAATATATTATGCTATTTCGATTTTTAACAACAAAAAGACTTCTAGCTTTAAGATAACCAAAAATATTTAAATAACAATATGTTTGTAGAAGAAAACAATAATTTTAATAAAAAAAATAAAAATTTTAATTTCTAATTATTGTTGTGGCCTTATTCTGTAATCTCATCACTTAATCTGTTAATGTTTAACATTGAAATGGTTGGTGTTAACTTTATGTTATTTCTATTAACTGAATTAGAACCATTAAGATGAACAAAATAAATCCTTATGATTAAATAGAAGTAGTAATTAAACAAAAAAACAATAATTACAATGAAGCCATAAACTGTATATATGTATGTATGTAAATGCATAATAAATACTATATTGGCATTTAGTTATTAATAACACAAAATTTAAATCATTTTGTTTTTTATAACGTAAAAATCTTCAAAAAGTTTAATATAATTTCATTGTTTGCAATCGTCTCAAGTAATTTTTTCCGAAATTTTGCTATACTTTTTTACATATGTATGTATAAAAGAAAATGTCATTGTCAAAGAATATACATACATATGTACATAATTAATTAACAAAAAAAAAAATACTCAAATAAGCTTAAATAAATAAAATTTTGCATTGCATTGGCGGTTCATAATAGATCAAATTGACAGCGCAGCTGTTTCCTTTTTTTATGGAATGTCAACAGCTCAGGAGTAAAGTTTTATATTCTGACATTTAATATACCCTTAACAAAAACAAAACACTTGCTTGAGATTTCGCAGCGTTTTGTTGTTGTCCTGGCAAGTTTACCTGCTATGAATTCGCCTTGTTCGTAACTTTGTGTGAGTGTTTTTCATCTGTATGTTTCATTATTCATTTAACTAAAATACTTAAGCTACAGTTAGATTTAACAATTAAATTTTATTTTAAATAATGGTTATTTATTTAAATTTGAACAATAATAGTTTTAGTACTCGAATAAATTAGGAAAGTTTATCCTTGTTTGTTGCAGACGACGAGAAAGGAATGGAACCATTGCCATTAGTTTCGTTTTTTAAGGAACCGTTCGCAACCATTGAGTTGTTGCTTACAAAATTGCTGCCGTTGAAGTTGCTGGACAATTTGTCACCGCTTCCTAAAGACTTTTTTATATAACTAGAAGAAACGGAAGACGGAAAAAACACCTGCAAAATACAAATATTAATTATAAATAATTCATATTTATTTGCTTTAATACCACTCACCTTAACAGCTCCTTTGATGAGCAAAAAGAACCAATACAATTGAGGTAAAAATAAAATTAAAATGCCAATAATACAGCCAATTGGCAGTCCTATCATGGCCTGCCATATGGTAGCATTAATTTCTACACTATAGCGCCACATGACATAAGGCCACATTAAAACACGACAGACAAAAAACGAGCCCAACATCACCAGGCCATTAACAATATAAGGTTGAGATTCTTTCATGCCCAAGGTACTCAAAATACTACGCAGCGAAACAAATGGTGTCGAGAACTCCATCATAAACATGTAGCTATAAATGCAATGGCCACCACCGCGTATATACTTTATAAGACGAGAAATAAAAAAGAAATCAATTAAAGAAGTTTTCCACTATATGATCAAATAATATTTAAGTACTTACTGTTACCACTAACAAGCCCACGGTGCCCACAAAAACATGATGTATCATCATTACGGGATGGGTAAAGACATACTTCAGCAAACCCCATTTGCCATTTTCTGGTATTTGTACTGTTGCACCATCATAGTCGTAGATTTCGTCTTCATGATGTCTTAAATGCTGCATGTCATTCTCGTCCTCCTCAATGTTGTTGTCATTTAAATCATCTTCCAAGGCCACTAAACGCTGCCCGTTGGCATTGAACGTCCGAGCTATGTGCTTGTCATACAGGCCACCATTGCTCTGGCCGTTTAGCGGTTTCGGCGTAAAGGAAGCCGACGAAGTCAATTTCATTAGTTGCAATTTGTCGGCAATTTTTTGCGTATGCACTTTATACATGGACCAAATGTCGTACATGAAGTATGCGGTGCCGAACCAGCCATAGCCCTCCATCAGACAGTGGGAGGCATAAACGAAGGTCTTGCTGCAAGTTGATTTGCAAACAATTAAACCAACTAGGAATGAAAATGTGGCCTGGATGGCGGAGACAACTCTGGAAAAAGAGTGGGAGAATAAATTATTATTCTATATTATTTATCCACATATGTACATATGTATGCAATTATTACTTGTTGTACGAATAAAACATATTTTAAAGAGTATATGAAACATTATTATTGGCTGGTTTGTTTTTGTACCCTTTTATTACTTAGAATTTGGACCAGAACCAAAAATCAACAGTCAAGGATTAAAGGACATTGTTGGCCACAGGCCCCATTTATACAATTATTTTTAAGGCACGCCTTCATTAATTTTCTTTTAAAGTTGCTACCACAAAATCATTTTACATTCACATGATGATTTTTGAAGCATGACTTTTTTCGTAAAGCAGCTCTGGGCTGAAGAACAGCTCTTGGGTCCTAGTAACTATGTTTTAAGTGCGGTCTGGCTGTTTGTTGTATGGCCCTCGAGAGTTTTCTATATCTATATATATCTGGGATTTTAACCAAAGAAATTATTATCCTTAAGAAATTTTGGAAGGAAAAATGTAATTTGTTAAAAGCTTTTCACACAAAATTATTGACCACTATAAATTTTTCGACTAAATTTAAAAAGAACAAAAGTGACTTCATAACATGCGAAATTGAGACCGCATCTGAATATTTTGCTTGTTTCTCTTGGATGCCAACAGCTGTTGTTCTTGACATTTCACAAATATTTAAGAACAACAAAACACATACATACATACTTGGGATTTCGCCGCGTTTTCTTGTTGTACTACCGAGTATGCAATGAACTTGTTTTGTTGACATACTGGGAACACTTAAAGGGGGAAAAAACTACCCAAAGGTTAAGCCAACAAATTTTTACGTTTGTACAAAGTTTTTAAAGGCGGTGTTGGATTGTTTTTCTACCACTTTGAAACATGTTTGCCTAAAAATCAAACAATTTTGATTTCGGCAGACACATTTAAAAATGGTGGTGACCAGAATTGCAACATCACAATCGGTGTCTGTATTCATTGAAATCAAAATAAAAATTGAAAAATGATGTTTATACGTTTTAGGTTCGTATTGTTTATAGAGAGCGTGTGCTTGTCAAACCGTTATTTGTCCTTTCGAGCATAAAGAGTAATCAGCTGCGCTCATAACTTCACCTATTATGAGAATTCGGCTTGAACAATTCAAGGAAAACTTAGTTTTATTTAAATATGTATGTGCATAAGTATTTCAGTTTCACATTTGACTTTCATTACTATATTTTACTTTTTAATATTAAAAAAAATTCAAAAACTATTTATTTTACAAGGCTTTTAAATTCGATAGTAAAGAAATAATAAATTGTAATCTATAATGGCACTACGATCCGTTGGCATGCAGCTTAAAGGCTTGAACAACAAAAATTTGTATCATCTCCGGTCACCCTTTCGTTTAGCCTCAACGCCATCAACAATTCATCAATTCCACAACCAACAAATAGATTTCTGTGAACAGTTCTATGAAGACATGAAGACGACATGCTTCAAGCGATGCGCCTTAATTGAAGATCGGGCAACGTCCTGGTGTCAAGGACAAAACGAAGAAAATATAATGGCGAGTCAAAGTCGAAAGGCTGCATCAAGTGAAAACAAATCCCCTAATTTAAATGCGATATTACCCATAAGAAAGGTTGCTTTAGTGCCTAAAGAAATAAAAAATATTTCTTATATTTCGCCAGAATTCAGAGAGCTTTTAAGAAAACATGATGAGAAAATACAGCAAAAATATACTTTGAACTTTTTACCCGATAAATATACAAATTATAAAAAGCCAAAGGAAAAAGCTGATGAAAAAAAACCTTATTGCATTTGCGAAGAATTCGCAGAGAAAGCTGGCGTTAAGACTAAAGCATCCAACATAAGAAACTTCTTCAAAATTTTGAGTTGCTGCAGAAGAGGAGCTGGATCTGTCGATGATTTCAAGGAATGCCAGTGTTTAAGGGGAAAATTGGGCGAGTGTGAAATATGCTCACAAAGATTAGCAAAAAAATCAATTTTAAAGAAAAATTTAAAAACATCAAAAGAAAAAAAGGTCGCGAAGTCAAAAAGTGTTGAAACTTTAAAAGCTGACAGAGGGTTAGAAGAACGTTATTGGGTAGGTACAATAAATGAAAGGCAAGAATGGGTTTCGAAAGACGGGCAAGCTTTCGAAAAGCCAAATAAACGTCAAGGCCAACTAACAAAAGAGGAAAGTAAAAACAAAAGGAGAACCCCGTTATTTATGAAGTAAACCTTTCAATGCACCAAAGTTCCTGCTATAGAAACTTGAGATCTAGATCACAGAAAAACCCCACGAAAATCGAAAACTCTTTTTCCACTATATTCGTTGCTCTTTTCTAACAGATATCTGTACATTTTCGAGTACGATCTAAATATAAGAATTCTAAAAATAATAGTTCAGTAAAATTGGAGACCTCCACAAGGAGCTTTAGACAAGAAAATAAAAGAAAAACCTAAACAAAATGTTTGGCTCGATAATTGAGAGAAATAAAAAAAGGCTTAGCAACCACAATTTTTTGGCTGCCGGCTGCTGTCGTTGCGATCCGCTCTGCGATTGTGATACCGAGTTATCATATTCAGTGCCTGTAATCTCAATTGTATCCATAATCAAGCCATTTACTTCCTAAGTATTGCTTTAAAGGCCGGCGCACATAGAACTCGGCATGCGTTATACGTCGCCTTTTTTAACTGACGTTAACGCAATGACGAATTAAGTTGGCCCAATGAGTACTTTGGTAACTCATATAAAATCTTAATTTTTGAACGAAAATCTAAATCAAGACAAAGAAAAAATTAATTGATAGTTTTCAAAGTACTCCGGGTACGTTAAAAGTTGCTCAACTTCGACAAGTTGCATTGAACTTGACGTACTCTATGTGATAAAACTCTTAGCAAACTGTATTTTAAGTTATTTGTCACTTGAAAAATATTCTATGTGGCCCGGCCTTAAAAAAAGCAACATTTTTGAAGGACAATTTTCTTAAAAAGTTTCTTTTTTAAAATTTTTTTTTTAGTTTTTTATACTTTATTCGAGTTTGTTTGGATTGTTTGGAACTGTTAATAAAAATAAATACTTTTAACTTTCGTTTGAAAATGCTTCGTACAGACGAAAAATACTAGCATTTCGAGATTTAATTTAAAAAAACTGACTGCCTGATAATTGAAGGCAATCCAGCCAAGCTCTCTCTGGCGAAATTAAGCTGATATAAAAAAAACGAAATCTAGAATAGTGCTACCGCATTAAACATTTGTATATTATAACCAGAACCAAAAATTACGCTGAATGGCGAACGCTACAGACAAATGATTCACGATTTTGGCAGTAATTAGTTTTAAACCTTCTTTAGTTGCTTGTGCTTTAACTTGCAGAATTTAATATAATTTTAATTAAAGTAAATCATACACAAATAAATAAAACTAAATACTTTTAAATCTAAAATGCTATGAAGTTTGTGAGCGCTTCGTGTCACAAAAGTAGACTCTATATAAAAATTTATAATATATGTATGTATGTGAATAAAACAGTTGTCCTGACAATTTTACATTTGATCATGTCATTCAGAATTTAAATTCGATAAAAATTTACTGTAATAAATTTGTTTTGTCATCTAAAAATATAAAATGGATTCAACTAAAAATGCTGCAAACGAGGAGGCAGTAACAAAAACCTTACCTCAAACCGTGCCAACCCAAATAACAGACAGAAAATACAGAATTTTCGAAGATTGTCATCCGCCAAAAACAAGTCGTTTACAGTTTTTGAAACGAAAACAGCGAACAGAAAACCAAAATTATATTGTCAGCATTACAGATGCGAGTATTGATACAGAAATGAAGACAGAGAAAGGAAAAGCAATAGTTTCAGTCTTCAGTGGAATCAATCAATTTTCTGATAAATTTCAATTGGATTTACTAACAAAATGCTACAATATTTTACAAAGGACTAGTAGTTCCCATTTTTGTGGATGGCGAATTAAAAAACAAACGCCCAGGTTTTGTAATACATTAATGAATAAGTGAACATATTCCCCTTAAGCTTTTATTAAAAATAAACAGTCGTACGTAGGGATATCTTAAATTTGCCAATCAAGAAAATGGCCATTATTTATAAGTCTGCAAATGCACAGTCAATAAGTAAAAAAGTTTTCTCTGCTATATACATACATGTGCACGCATACATATGTACATACATATGTAATTTAAAGTTTGCTGACATAAAATAAAATGTTTATACTTTTTGTATTCAGGCCAACTTGGTTTAAATTATTATATTACGAGTTTTTTTAAACCATCCATTTTGTAAGCCGATGACTGGAAACTTCTTTCAACGCCATCATTAACATTTAATATCAATGAGCATATTCAGCCGACAACAGCTTTTAAGCCCCACAATTATTGTTCTTTCGAAAACACACGAGACTAAAATGTATACGTGTACATTAGCTTGGTGTGCATTAGTATTTTATTATTCATTCCTGTTTTCGTGTGAGTTTTGTGCTGTTAATTGGGGGGTTGTGGCAGGTTGAAAAATTATGCCAACCACAAACAATTTTTTTACCCGAATTTGCATGCAAGGTGTTACGTTATGTAATAATTGTTCTTGTCTGATTGGCGGAGATGCAGCAAAATTTCGAAACTGTGTTATCATTTTAAAAGACTGCATTGCCATTTTAAATACATGGTATTTAATTTTAAATGCATGGCTGGTAATTCAACTGCTTTTCTGCAGTTATCCATAATCGAGTCGCAAACAAAATTTTTGTTGTGAATTTATTTGATAAATTTTTATTATTCGCCTATTTTGGACAGAATCTTGAAAAATTGCCAATTGTTTTTACTTAACTTTTTGTTATTGTTTTTTTTGGTCCTTTAACAGTCGGTAAATCTAATTTCAACACAACATCTGCATTTACCGGATTTGTTGCCATCTTCCTTAAAAACTGTATAAAGTCTTTCTTTTTTGTTTCATCAATTTTGCCCAGTTTTCCTTGATTTACAAAATTTTCAAGACATTTAAAACGTTCTGCTGTCATAATTTTCAAAATTTTTAATTCATTGAATATAATAACGGCTTGTTCCCAGTCCAGCATCATCACGTCTTTGACAAAGTTTTTCAAATCGGTTAAACGTACTATATTGGGTACAATAGAATTCATTACATTTTTAAAAGCTTTCCGGATTTTGGAATAGTTAATTTCAATAGATTTGATACTAGGCGGTTTTTTCTCAAAATCCTTTTCAAATTTATAATCGCAGAGTTCGATGCCCATTAAAAGGGTCAATTCTCTTAACAAATGCCTCAATTTGCTGCGATCGGGCCTTTTAGCTCTAGCTACCAAAAACACGATCAGATATTCGAATGTTGTGAAGCACATTATATTGTTCTCTCGGAAAAACTTAAGAAGTTCTTCTCTGCCGCAGTTGGGAAGTTGCTGCAGCTTGTAAACAAATTTGGCCAGATACAAAGTTTGATCGGCTGTCAATGTTCTAATGCTTTGCAGTAAAGCATTTAAATATTCCAATTCATAAGGATTAATGATTTTGGGCGGTTTTATAAAAATGTGCTCGGGATTGTAAAATGTTATTCTGCCCAGGGTTGTATCTTTATGCTTTAACAGACATAAAATTGCCTGGAATTCTCTTTGCTGCTGGCCTGTCAAGCCAGCACTCGGATGTTGCGAAATCATTTGTAAATAATTTACAACCTCCACATCGATCAGTTGTCGACTCAGCATATGTTCCATATATTGTTGCTGCACTTCCATCGGACATCTTATAAGATTAAGCAAAAAGCCTAGCAAATAAAATAATTCCTCTTGCAAGAGCCCTGCCGTATAAGACATTTCAATGACAAGTTGTCTAATGTGTTCCTTGGGCACAGCCTGATTTTTCACCAAAGTAGGATCCTGAGCACTACCGAAATTTTCTATCTTATAGATGTAGTTGGCGCTAGAATTTTTTTGAGATTCCAGGAATTCTGACCAATAATTATCGAGCTCTTTCAAGTGAATGTTTTGTGCCTCTAAAACCCTGCCAGCATCAGCACTTCGCTGCCAATATTTAAACACACATCTTTCTAAGGAAGTTAAAGGCAAACTGCTGTTAACTCTTCGGCTCGCCGTAAACATTTGATGCATTGTGTGATAATTTTTGTTTAATCGGAAGAAAAATTTTCTTAACTTTTGTTTTCAAATAAAATTTTTAAACGAGAAAGATTTTTTAACAAATCAAATTTTAAATTTATTACACTCAAACCAAATAAAAGGCAGACGGAAGTTTTAGATACGTTCAGTGGAGTTTTTAATTCGACATTTCACTCAACTCTGTAACTACAGGGTGAAAAACTTGGCTCAATTGTTGCTAAAACATGTTAAACCATTAGTGTGATTATAATATGACAAGATAACAAAATGTTTATTGAAATTTTTATATAAAAATCGGTGAATTTCGGAAAAACTCAATGAAAACACCAACAAAAACAACAATGAAATTAACACTTCACCGATATATACATATAAAGGATTTTTAAGAAATGCACTTTGCCATGAAGAAGAGCAAATGTACCGGTAACAGTCAGTCAACGAAAATTTAGTTTTGATGTCAGAGGGAGAGAGATAGAGAAAGAGCGCAAGAGAGTTCTTGCCAGATTTCAAGTTATAGAAACGATTTTTATGAGTTGTTTTATTAGAAATAATCAGTTGCCATTTGCATAATTGTTTTGATCTTTGTAAGTTAATAATATTATCGCGGTTTAATTACAAAACAATACGAATAACATACTTACAGCGATTACTTGCCCCAATAAGAAAAAAGTATTAAATAAAATTGTGGCATTTGGAGTGAGAATAATTTATAAGCTTTTGTGGAAACACCATTACAAACACAGAAAATTAGTGTTTGGTGCGTTTTATGGGCTGGCGGAGTAACAATGTTACTGTCAATCGTGAACGGTATAGAGATGCGATTAAAAACTTTTTTAGTCTTGTTGGCATGTGGTTCTGACAGGACGGACAAAAACATACTTGTATTAGATAATGCTTTTCACAAGAAAGTTCTAATTACTTTACCTTGCCTTTATAATTGTACAAAATATATTTTTAAACTTAAAAATTGTAAAACAATATTTTTAGCGCTAGAAATTCATGAAAAGAAGATGAACAAAAATTTGTCGGTTGCCGCAGTACTGCCACTTTGTAGATGGAAATATAATTTATTTTTACCTTCATCGACAATTGTGTTCGATATATTTTTGTGTTTTGAATAGAAACAGCTGGTGTAAAAATCCCAACGCATTATGAAAATTCATTTGGATTTTCTTTAACGTTTGCATTGAAATTCAATATTTTTGTTAGAAATTTTTAAAGTTGGAAAAATAAAATCAATTTTAGACTATCAAAATTTAATTTAACTATGTGTAAATTTCAAATTCACGATCCGTGTGCAATTGAAATCGAACAACTGCTCTGTCAGCATAACAAAATTCCGAAAAATGTCCAGCTAATATTTCGTCAAGAGAAAGCGATTCGTTTGGAGGAAAAAACCCGTTTAAGAAGAATAGGTGATCAATGTATATGCGATTTATGTGCAAAACGGCACGCAAATATGCCTCAATGTTTATGGCAGCAAAGCGATGGCAAGAGTAAAAAACTACAATCCACAATCTTTGTTTTGGATAAGCGAATGAATATACAACATATCAAATCGGTGGAGAATTGCGGCGAACTACAGGAAAGCAAATGGAAGACATTGGCTTTAATGAACAAACTTCGTCGTCGAAGTTGTAGGAACCCGAAGCCGTTTCGGATTAAAACAAAGTCATGGCAGTTACACGAATCTTTTGCTTGGATAATGAAACCGGTGAGCAGAATAATTCTTTCTAAAGCAGATTTACTTGCAAAAACAGAAGATGCTTTAAAGCATACAAAGTGGCAAGCTTTAGTCAATAAATTCCAGAAATCGTTTTGTGATACTCGAGCTAAAAACAAACAGGAAAACAACTCCAAAAGTTCTTTACTGCCAACATTAAATGTCGCAATAACAAATCAAAAAAACCATATAGGAGGCAACACTTTAAAACTCAAGACAAATTTCTATGAAAATCAGAACATAAAAGCATCCAATTCGATAACACCAAAAGTGGAACTTAAGAATGCACAGGAAACGATAAAAGCTTTATTCCAAGAAAAAACCAATTCAAATAGAGAAACAAATGTAAAGGAAAATTATCACCTATTTATGCTTAAAAGCTTAACTGAACATAAAGATCTTTTACAAAATGAAACATCTGAAAATAAAAATTTTATACATATAAATAAAGAAGGAAAAGAAAAAATCTCCAACCTAAAACTGGTAAGAAGCGACAAAAGCCCGGACACAGATTCAGGCGATTTAGATGGAAAATGTGTAAAATTAAATCAGCAGGCGCCACCAAAAGCCAAATTTAAGCAGTTAAATCACAATAAATATGGCACTTGTGCATCACAAAACAAATCGATTCAATTTAATAATATAAAAAATTGCAAAGTGGCTTTGGACAGCTCTCAAGCGGTCCGCAGAACCATAAAGAATCAACCACAAAAAAAGTTTTATGGGGAAAATGCAAGACATGGGAAGGGCAAAAACTTTTCAGGCGCTGCACAAGATCACAAGCAAAATGATGCGCTTAAAAATTATTTTCTCACAACAATTTCAGAAAAACCGGCAAAAGTACAAAATCTTTCTGATGAAAAAACTTTGCAAGAAGATTTGTTAAGAAGTAAAACCGGAGCAGTAAAATTCTGGAATGCCACAACCGTTTTAAATGCGGAAAGCAAAAGTCAAAAGCTTAAAAATTCTTTTATTAGCAAGAAAAAAGATCAAAATTTAACTACCAGTACTGGCTATTCGAAAACTCTTAAGGCTTTAACAAATTTAAGCAAATGTAAATTAAATTTGTTTCGTCTGCCGAACAAATAAATAAAGATTTTTGCTAACATTTTTTTAAGCTTTCAAAAAAAAAGAGTCGCAAAAATAAAAACTATTTTATATGCTGGCCTAAACTTTAAAATATCCACATAGCGAATTTCGAATTTCATAGAATTACTTTGAAATTTTAAAATAATTCCCGAAATGGGACACAAATACAATACAAAAATGTTAATAAACTAAGGTTAAATAAGTTTTGCTTTTCTGTGAAATAAGAATATAATTTTTTAAACGAATCTATCTATATATATATGTACATACGAGTACATATGTATATCATTATTAAGAATGAATTTTATTTGTATGTTGCATAATGCATTGTTATGCACATATGTACGTATGCCCGTTAATTATCTATTGATTTTTGCTTCATTCTAACTACTTCAATAGCCCTTTACTAAATATTTTTATCTAATTATTTATTTTAGTAAGTAAAACTGAAGGCATTCAAGCGTGACAAAATCTATTACATATAGGCACTTCCATGTTGTCGAACGAGAGGGAAAAACAAGAAATAACAAGCAAGTTCAAACCACTTTTAATACAAATTATAGCTTAAAGGAAGCAGTGTAATTTATGCAAAATAGAAGCGATTTGAATTTGACAAAAGTAGAAGTGATTTATTATTGTTTTAGTGCAATTAACTTTATACTTTCACATTATGTTTTTAATTTAATTAAAAAATCTTGCGTTCTTTGCATTTTTTAAAACCATGAACTGCGTCGATACATGACATTTCAAATGTGACATTATTTCTCCAACGATTCATCTGTATATAAATACTTGCATATGTATGTAACCACATACATACATACATACATACATACATCGATAAGATGACTGCGACACTTAAAAATTTGTGGAATATAATTTTTAACTACGGCATTAAGTGTTATTGAAATCGATTTTTCTATCATGATAATTCTGTATTTTATTGAAATAATTTTAATTAATTATAAGAGTCTCTACATAAGCATTTGAATGATCTCACTGTCAAGTAAGTATGCACATATGTATATGTATACATACATACATATGTATGTATGTATGTACACTAGGAAAAAAATGATAGTATAGCGAGGTTTAGCAAAAAATAACAAGTGAGCAGTTTTATTACTCATACAATATGTAAAAAAATTCGGTAAACAAAACTGTTTTCAATACAAGAGTAAAGCTCTAATTGAAAATGAAAGAGATTGCAGTAATGCAATCTTGTTACAATTGGATAGAACAAGTGTTAGTTAAGATATGGTTTAGATTTTCTTAAATGATTGATTTACAAAACATTTGCAGTTTATTATTACGGGTTAAAAGTTATTGCTTAATTTTATATTTCCTTTCATAAGTACTTATTATAAAATTCTTATCACAAGCATTTACGTTTTTAATCAATAAAAATATTAAAAATTTGTTCGCTTATGAAACATAAATAGTAAATTAAAATAATTTATTCTAAGTATTAAAAAATGTGGCTCTGCTTAAGAAAACCCAACTGGCGTGTCGAAACAAGTTTTTGAGTAAAACAAAATTTAAGTTTCTCCCACTGCGTGTCTTTACTCATACATTACCGAGACTTGCGAATTGTTCCATATGAAAATTTTTTACATATAATTTAAATAAAAATGAATTGAAGACTTTTGACACACTCAATGGGCGTAGATTGTAGATACACACATACATACATACATATGTATGTATACACATATGTTTATTGATTTTTAGTATCAATTCAATGAGAAGCAACTTTGGCTTTTGACTTTATTTACTACACGAAAAGTTTTTCCCAATGAGAGCTTAAGCTTATCCAGAAAAAAAAGAAGTCAAGCTAAAGCAACGTGGTCTTTGATTTTTTCTATATTTATTTATACATAAAATAATAAAAGTAGTTTGTCATTTATCAAGTGTTCTACTAACATGACTTGTGGCGTGATGTAAGAGATGGGGTGAGCTCATATGAAGGGAAAAATTTAGATTATCTACAATAAAATTCTCATATATGTATGTATTAAGAGTTGCTAATGGAACTTTAACAATCTGAACGTAAATAAATTTTTAAAAATTACTAATTGTCTATTATAATAAATTTATGCTTGTACTTACTTGTTAGTCATGTCCATAACATCCGACATCATCAGACGATATTTCTTTCGAAATTTAATGCCATGTTTTGTCTCCAGTAAATATTTGTTGCAAAAATCCGTTAACGATATAAAATATATAAAGCCCACTGAAGTCAGAAAAAGACCTCTTTGTGCAGAAATACGATCCGTAGTATTGGGTATTTGTAAAAGACTGCCCAGAGCCAGACTTATTGAACCAATGGAACAGGCTAAGGAAACATAGCAGCGATTTGTTCGCAATTGTTGTTTAAGCCCACCAGCAGCAGCTACCATGTTTGTGCAGGTTTAAATTTATATAAGTATTTTTATTGGTATATGAAAGTTACGGAATGTGTTTTAGCGTCTAATAACTTTTAACTTTCAAAGAACGAGAGGAAGATTTATTAAGGAAGTAGCTGTTTTCGAATAGTTCTGTGTTATGTATTTAGTTATACAGGTGTCTTCTTCTTTTCCTGTTTTTTTTTTCTTTGTTTGACAGCTGTTAAATATTATTTTAACTATGTACATACATATTTATGTCTCCATTAAACGACCAACTTTCAAAAATATACTGTAAAGAATATGCATATAAATATCTACTGTAAAAACGAACAACAATTAAAACTATTTAATTTGCTTAACATTTGTATTTTAAATATATGTACAGAGGTATGTATGCGCATAACTCTCTTTACACAAAAAAAACAATTTACTCATCATTTCAATAATAATTGTGTCAATTGTTTAAAATCAAGACAATAACTTATTACTTGTTCTAATGAATATTTTCCCAGTTAAATAAATAAACAAAACTAGAATACAAACGTAGTACATACATACATGTGTATATGCATATGTACATACTATGTATGTACATCTACGCTTAAAATATCAAACTTTTATTTTCACTGAACTAACATTGAAATTTATTTTCGTTACTGCCCATTCGAACAAAAACAAAATTTAAAATGAAAATAAACAAAAAAATGAATGACAGAAATGAAAAAGAAGGAACAACAGCAACAAGCACTCACAATTTGTGGAGGGAGCAAATAAGTGGGAGTAAAACAAACAACTTAAAGAGGTCTTATATTAAAAATGTGGCCAAAGTAATATTCTAATAATAAGTAAATGACGTTTTTCCACAGCAACACTCAAAGCCAAAATGACATTAAAGAAAAATTATTTAATTTGTATGCTTACGGTGGATACTCTCGTTCATATGTATTACAAAGTGTACTCCCACGATTGCGTTCAAAATATAAATAAATATGTGTGTGCATTTAATTAAACTTCAAATCGGTGCCTTGGTATAGGTACAGTGTAAAAACAACAGTAACAACAACAAAGCGACAATTTGGATGTTTGTAATTCAATTTTTGTTTCAAAAATATGGACTGCAAAACTAACAAACGTACGTATGTATATGTATGTACATGCATACATAACTAAGCAAGTAGGTCAAATGCGGCATTCGTTAAAGAAAAACATATTCTATCAAAAATGTTACGGACATTTTTGCAGTATTTATTTATTTTAGAGTAATGATAAAAATTATATCCAATAAAACAAGTAAGCTTCAAAGCAATCACATGACTTATTAAAAATCGCTAAAAGTAATAAAATATAGTAACATTTTAATTTCGTTTTTTACACCCAAACATTAAATTAAAAAGAACAAAAACACAATAATCCAGCTTTCGACCGGTTATGTCATGCATTTTTTCTTCTCGAATTTTGGAGCAAACAACTTAAGATTTTTCTCAAATACTGCAACCCAGAACTAAAAATAACTTATTATTTAGAATTTAATAAAATGTTTATATATAATTTTAGTTAAAACACTTTCTAAGGTTTAGTTTTTTCACTTAATTAATATAGTAATAAAATACAAGTTTTGTTTGCAATATTTAATAAGTTGTTGCTGGATAATTTTTTTTTGCACACGGCGGTGGAAGTCAAATTTATTAACACAACAACTAAAACCCGGTGTTTGGAAAGATGTACATATGTAATTAATAGAATACCGTTTTCGACCGTTGTACATGTATATTAATGTATTTATTACAACTTTATATTTAGTTTTACAACTTCCAGTAACATTAAATTTAGTTTACCATTTTTACTTTAATATTTTTCAATCACTATTGTGACTAATCCGCACTCTCTCAATTTCAATGAGTAACTGTGCATATTCATTTGACAGCCACTCACACTGTAATGACAATTCGGCGTTTTTTGTCCTATTTTGTATTTATCTAGATTAACCCAGTGTGCTTCGGATATGGATCCCTTCCATATACAAAAAGAATTTTGAATGTTGGGACAAGCTTCTTTAAATGATAAAAAAAACATTAATCAGCAACTCTATATTCTTTTCTAGTGTTGGTTCCCAAACGAAAAATTTGTGTAGAAACAAAAAAAAAATTGTCACAAGAACTGATTCCAGCATCTTTTGTCCGCAAAAAAAAAAAAACGATGAAATAAAATAAACGAACACAAAATTGTTAGTACTTTTCATATAAAATGGAACTGCCAGATGGAATTTTTTAACTAAAAATATTACAATAAGTAAAATGTTGAAGTTACTGTTGCAATTTTTAAAAAATAATATAAAAAAATTAAATAAGTAAATCAATTTATTAACGTTTAATATAAGATTTAGATAAAAATGTTGCTGGTTTTTGTATGTTTCTTGACTTTTTAAATGGCAACATTTTATAATTGCGGCCATACTCGTCAGTAAATTTCAAAACCGATGAAAAAATATTTCAAAGTTCAACATTTTTTACAAAAGCCAATGAGTATTGAGCGTACATCTACTATATTCTAAACAAATTTAAACAGGAGTAGCATGTATTTCAACTTCTAGTTTGAAATTCATAATTAGACCAAATATTTCAAAAGCTATTGCTGTATTGTTAACAGTGCTGCCAGTATAGAATAACAAATTGAGAAATGCGGTTTCTTTACATTTTTTTGAGCTGGACTATATTATCAGAGGCAGTCAAAGCTAAATACCATTCTAATATGAAGAAGTTTTTGATAGAAATTTTTTTATATATGATTTTTGTGAGGAGTTCCTTCTTGTTTCTTTTAACAAGACCTTATTAAGTTATATATTGCTTCTTAGAACTTTTGTTTTTAGTTCAATTAAACTTACGGGAATAAATTTTCCACTGATTGATTCGATTTATTAACAAATTATTTTATTCACTGGTACAATAACAATTAATAATTATCCAAAATCGAACTAACTTTCAAAGTAGGATTTCTTTATTGAAAAATATGGATTGAAAATTTAACTACTGAGCTTTACCATAACAGTCCACTGCTCTCCATTGGCATTCCGCATCGTAAATGGTTTTTTGTTTTGAACCATATACAAGTGAACCATTTCGGCACAATAAAAATTCCTCTTGTTCGAAAACCAATTGATTATCATTCAGCAATTCCACCGACCATAGGAAATTCTCCAATTGACCGTGAGTAGTATTGGCTCCGACTATGTTGTTGAAACGGGGCAATCTATGCAAATAACCCCCCAAAAGTCTGTTTGCTAGCGCCAAATTCAAATCCGTTAAATTATCCTCATCGGTTTCCTCAAAAATGGACTGCATGAGGCCCTTGTTATTATACTCGTTCCAAGGCAAACTTAAAGCCATGTTAATTAGTTTATTATTTTTGTTAGCACGAGTTTGATAGATTATCTCCGAGCAATTGTGATTGCACAGGCAAAATTCTTGTTTGCCCAGCAAATATTGCAGAGATAAGGGTGAATTTTTAATTGCACTGTTCAAAAGATGTTGCGTGTACTCATTGAGACGTGTGAAAAACACATCATTTTTTATTTTATAAAAACAATGAGTGGCCAGCAAAACGTAATAAGGATCCTCTATTTTATCCAAACGATAGCGCCAAAATAAAGCCAACTGAGCCCTTGTCATGGTTATAAAACTTTGGACGTCATATTTTTTATAAATTTTCCACAGCTGCTCCACCAAATCCTGTAGAGCTATTTGATCATACATATGACTAATGGCCTCATTGTACAGACTTTGTGCGTTCGTTAGTTGCTGCTGGCCATTAAGCGCCTGCACTAGTTTTTCGTTTAAAATGATGCTGGTAAAATCTGGCAATTTATTTTCCCATTTATAAGGATTTCTGGCATATTCCATTAACAGAATATTTAAAATGTTATTGTTATTTATTAGCACGCCTTCGAGTTGTTTAGAAAGTATTAGTTTAAAAATTAGAAATTGAAATAACCTTAAAATAATCATGTTGTGATTAATTATTGGGCGAATGATACAGAACTACATAGTATTTGCGAGCATCACGTTGTGCAAGACACCAGCAATTAAGTGTGAAATTTGCTGTCACCCCAAGAGGTCATTTGCCAAAATATAAAATTGATAACGCTTCGCATGCTAAATAACGAACATAAACATCTACATTTGGATCTACATACATATACTATAAACAGAACTTTTGGAAAGTAATCAGCTGCGCTCTCAATATCACCTGTTATGAAATCATTCCTAATTTCAATTATTATGAGGTCGCCTTGCTCAACAACTCAGCCTTGCAAGGTTGTGCCTGTGTCAAATGATAGTTATTTTATTTTCAAGATTCTGGAAACCTAAATCGAGCAATTTTCACGTTTTCAAAACGAATTTTTATTATTTGTGCTCATATACTAGTTTTAATCGGTCTTGAGGAGAGTAAACCTATGTAATCGGGCTAAAGTAAATTAGAAGCGTTAATACTTAACGTTAACTTAACTTAATGTTAACCTAAAGTAAATATATATACATATATTGTTCTTTAACTCTTCTATTCATCCTGTGCGATTCACATCTATTGTTAGCGGGATAGTTCGCACTTCAATAAGTAATTAACTTCAAATTTATTTATTACTTTATTCAAGAGAATCACTGGCTTTTTATTTCCATTATATGATGTCCATATTTACTTTAATCAAATTACCTGCAGCTTCTTAATACATACATACGTTGCGGCCGAAAAACTAATTAATTAAAAAACCCTTTCTAACATTGTTAGATTTTACTCTAACTCCGCACATTCTAATTGATTATTAATTTGTACATATTTTTACGGAGTATGCCACGGAGTACAGCAAAGTAAATTTTAAACATTCTGGTGGGTCTAATTCGCTTTTTTCCATCAAATGGCGTCACTGAAAGTCCCATGATGGAAGGCAATATGTGCGCATCTGAGTGGTATTCTACATCACAGGTAAATTCCATTAAACAAAGATGCAAAGAAGTGATAAAACGGAGAAGTTGAGCAACAAAATCTTAAGCTGAAATAAGTTTTCGTTATATTTATTAAATGAAGGTATTAAGAAATTATTTTATCGTCCTGTTTCTACTATTTAAATTAATTTAAACAAATTAATACAATTACAGATTAGCTTCAATAATTGTTATCGGTTTCATTGCGAACAAAAATAATAATAATACAACTACTTTGGAACTTTGGTGAAAAAGTTCAAGAGTATAAGAAAGTAATATAAGTATTTGAAATCTGTCTCATTATTATGTCAAATCTTTTAGAATTTTTCTGACAATGCCGACAAATTTTTAATGCAATGAGTAAGAAGGCTTGTTTCTATTATTTTTTCCACTTCTGTATACTATGTATAACTAAATCCGATAAAAATTTACTTTAACTTAAAATACGAGTACATAAAAAGATCAAACCATAACACTTTTACTTTTAATAATAGAAGAAATTACTGAGTTTCCGATTTTCTAAGAACAACTTATGAAGGAAACATATCCGCCAAGGACTCAGCAATAGAGCTGTCACGAAAACGGCCAATTCGCAAGGCATAGGATATGGCATGGGCAACATATGATTGTTCGTGTACACCGTGAAATAAATAGGACATGGCACCTGTAACAAAGTGAATAGAAAACAACGTAACCAATATATTTTCAAAAATTCAAGTTTTTGATGCAAAATTTTTCAAAAAACTATAACACATCGTCCTGTAAATTATAATACCGATACTGAGAGAAAAAGAAACCCTTCAATTTTAACATAAACCACATACATCTATTTCAGTGACTGCAAAGTAATATAAGTTACATAAACGCAACTAGAGAGCCGCCAAATAATTAGCCATATATTTTTTAGCACATACTAAAATTTGTACAGCGATAATATATAGATATGTTCTTATTTTGGATGATAGGAAGGCAGTTCGGAAATCAAGTTTATATTGTGATAGTTGCGTAGGGGGAAAAATTGTCTGTTTCGAAATTAAATCAGGAAATAACGTCATGTTTAGTTGGCATATTACATACTATTATTACAGTATCTTTCTCAAATGTTCAAAAATTGTTCTAATACCCAAAAACTATGAATGCAAAGAGAGAAGACACGTACGTTCCGACCCATTTCGCTGTTACCGGTAATAGGCAAAATATTTAAAAAAATTATTCATGAAAAACTTTCAGTCACTGCTTAATTTTCGCTCTTCAGCCTGCTATTAACTTTAATACACACTCATGTGTAGACTATAGCATTTTATATGAGCTATAATTTAAATTGAAAAACTATCTGCAATTCTTGTTATTTTTGTTATTTTTTTATTTCAACCTAAAGCGACCGTCACGTTCCTGTCAAAATTTGGTGTGAGTATAAAAGTGTTTTCGGCATCCTCTCTATACTTTTAAGATGAGCAAACGACGTATGGATAACTATACATACCTACTGAGTGTATGGTCACATCACTGCCACCATGATAGTTTTCGTCCGTATTTATAGCACCCTGTTGCATGTACTCCCAACCGGTGATGTCCTGTTGCGTAGGATCTTTCCTTAAGCCATTTGCATCGACCTGGAAACCTTTATAAGTAGTACCATAACTCAAAGTGGTATAGGATATGCCCTCGGTCTTCGACAAACCCGCTACACCCAAAATATCCGAACCTCTGTCTGCATGACCATTTATGGTTAAAGTATGCGAGTGATCAGCTGTTACAATGAACAACGTATCATCCAGATGTTCACCCAAATAATTAACAGAGGCATTTATGGCTTGGTTAAAAGCCAAAACTTCACTTAAAGCCTTTTTAGCGGTACCTCTATGATGGGCCTGATCGATCAAGCCTCCCTCCACCACCAAAAAAAATCGTTGGTTTTTAGTTTTGAAAAATTCTAAAGCTTTCAGTACCATTTCTTTTAACGAAGGCATACCGGCTGGTGAGGTGTCACGTTCGAAATCATATTTCATATGGCCATTGGCAAAAATACCCAAAATATAATCAATTTCGGACGGTTTAATATTCTGTAGCTCACCCGAGTTTTGTGCCACAACATGAGCTTGATTATTTCTTGTTTTTATTTCAGACCACTTTTGTATTAAATTACGACCGTCTTCAGATTTACCAGCCCAATTGTCCAGGGGATCCTGTGCAGTACCAGTCACATTTGACACCAACATTTGACGGCCACCGCCCATTATAATATTGATTTTTTGACCGATCAAATCTTCAACCAACTGACGAGCTATATCTTTACAACCTTGTGTTCGCGCTTGAGCGGGCATTCGCTGTTCACATTCCCAACGGCGATCAGGTGTATGGGCATACAAGGCGGCTGGGGTGGCATGTGTTACACGCGTGTTGGTTACAAATCCAGTCAACATACCGTCCTCTTGAGCCCATTTCATAATTGTACTCACATGGTGTTCGGGAGCCAGAGAGGCCGAACAATTTGCCAGCGCTACAGTTGAATCTACACCACCGGTTTCATAGTTGACTTTGACTCCGGAAAATAAAGCAGTTGCGGTAGAAAAGGAATCCGGCACTTGTTTGTTGGCACAATAGGTCTGTAATAAAAGTTGTATGTGTATTTTTTATGCGAAACAGCATTTTTAGTTAAAAATTTACGCTGTGAATATTTTTGTCTTAGGTAAAAAGAAATGCCAGAACAAAATATCCTCTATTACACTTTAAATGTTTTTGTTATTATTAGTTAAGTTTTAAATGAAAATAAAATTTTTACACTGAAAAAAATATTTCAGAGTACTAGTTATTTTGAAACGTATGTATTGTATTTTTTTCACCGCACTTTGGAGCCACTAAATTAAAATAATTTAGAAAGTATTTATGCGAAAAGGTTCAAAATGTATGCGAAAAAGAAATTGAGAATTCTCAAAATTTACATCCCTAAAATCGCCAGAAGCACTTTGTTACGTTGTTGATCCTCATTTTCCCAAGTTTTCGTATTTTCTTTTTACTCCGTGGTTTTCTACTCTTTCTTCGAGGCTTTTAACGTTGAGGATTTTTATTATTAAGCTGCCTTGATTTTGACGATTTTTCCATACCAATTTAGGATTACTACGCTACCTCCATTCCAGCGATTTCCCCATTATTCAGCTTTCGTTTTCTAGCGATTTGTTATTTGTTTTTTCTTCGTTCTTGTCCCTTTAAAACTGCTTCCATTTTGATGATTTTTTTAATATCTTTTTACCTTTTAGAAAATCTTATTTCTCTAATTTCTTTTTCTCTGAATTCTTTAAACTTTCTATTCTTCTTTAGTTTTTTCTTCGTTGAGTTTTTTTTGCCTCAACTTTTTTATTTTTCTTTAATTTATTAAAATCGAGTTTGTTTTGTTTCATCCTGACTTTCTTTCGCATTTGGTTTTCACTTCCGAGAATTTTTGTCTCCTTTATTACTTTTTACCGTTTTTTATATATTATTGTCCAATTCGACAATTGTTCTCTTTCAGTCTTTTCAGCCTTAGTAATTGTTACGAATAATTTTGTTTTTTTTAAACTGTTTTGTGCATTTTTTTATATTTTTTTCATGGCTCCAAAGATTAGGGTCGAAAAAGTATTATGAGCGACTACGAAATCACTTTGTTTACTTGATCAAACTTAAAGCTGCAAGTGAAAAGCAAGAAATGGTTTGTTTTAAATAAATGTTATTTGAGCTAATAATACCTTTAACAAGCCCATATCGGGAAACTGTTCCCACGACAGTAGGCCCACCTCGGAGTAGCCCATTATACGGGCGGCTGTCACTGTATTCGGTCCCATACCATCGCCCACAAATAATATAACATTTTTGGCTCTTCTCTTATTGCGTTTCCTATTCAAGGCTCTCTCCAACTCCAGGATGCCACGTTCATACCATTCTTTTTGTTCAGGTGGCAAATTTTCCACTGCCAAATGGGCACCATTTATTGGATCCGTAACTTTTCCAGCCTGCCTGGTGTAATGGACAATGAAACCCACCGACATGGCCACCAACAGAATACCAGAAAACACTATTGCAACTATAAAGATTTTGGATTTGTAAAATTTTTTTTTTTCCGGCTGGGCAGGTTTTGTATTGTACAGCTGGCTGTAGTTGTCCATTTCTATATGTCCACCGGCAGCGCAATCAGTGTCAGTAGTATTACATACCCCACGATCTGTCATTACGTCCGCAAAATATTTCTCTACAAACGTTTGATCATTTGCTGGCAAAATATTTCAGAAAATATTTTAAATAAGTGCTGTTAGATAAGAAATGTAGTATTAACAAATATTTTTATAGAATTCATTTCAGTTGTACATATATCAATATTTATATCTAATACGTACATTATCTTTATGATGCTAATTACCTGTGTTTTAGCACGTCCCATGCAACAAGTAGTACATATTTATGTACATACATACATGCATATGTATTTAAGAGTCTCCAACTGATTTTTAAATCAATATGTCTAAAATTTCCAACTGATAAGTAGTTTTATAAAAAAATATTTAGTTGAGTCGTAATTTCAAAATATCAGTTTTGTCTCAACTTTCAGTTAAAACGTTTGAAGCAAAACTTTTTCTTTTTTATTTTCAATTGTTGAACAAACAATAGCCCTATTCAGCCTTAATAGTAACATCCCCTTATATAACTTGTTAGTGTAGTATAGCTGGTTAAAGTACTAATGTTTACAAATCAGCAACTACAAAATGTATTGGTTTTGTTTATTAAGATTCTTATTTAAACCAAAACATATTTTCATGTTGTTTTCTAATAAACTCAAGAAGTCAGTCATAACAATGAAGCAGAAATAATCGCTACTTTTAGAACGTTCGACTGCTAGTTTTTCGAAAAACGATCAGGAATTTAATTTCTTGAATTTGCACTGAAAACAAACATAATTTCAAGAATTTTATTCTTTAGTTCAATATATGTATGTACATACATAGTATGTATGTATGTATGTAACTTCTAGAAAGTTTTTGTGTGACTTCAGAAAATAGAAACTTAATATTATTTTGTTTCATTTCAACACAACTTATACATATTTTTTCTAAAAAAAAAAAAAAATACTCCGCTCGATTTAACCGTTTGAAGCTCAAGGAAAACAAAACTAATAAAACTATTATATAAAATATAACAAAAACTCTTAGTTCACGCATTAAAACGAAGAAACTAAATAAATACTCTTGTGTGTCATTATCTCTGAATAAACAAGTTATAGAACAAACAACTTAAATATTTTTTTGTTGTTAGATCATAAAGTAGAGGTAGAAGATGTTGGCAAACGAACTCCCTCCAAATTATTTGTCTTAGAGAAAAATTAAGTCAATATAAAATATTTCCAATGATGTCAAATTGTAAAAATTTATTTAAAGCGAAAACGCCAGTGTTTACACGTGCTAATACAAGTTCGAAAAACTCAATATCTTCAAACATTTTTACAACACACTCGTACTTTCTGCACTTGCATGCAGAATACCATTTGACAAGCGCTAGATTTAAAATCGCCAGGTGGCTTCAAAACGCTGTATCCATTTTTAGGAGTTCCAGGACACACGAGTTTCTGCATTTAAAGATATTCCATGAGTCCGCTGCAAAATACGTTTTGAAACCACAAATTTTAAGCGATGCAAGAAAAACAAAATAAGTTTTCTCCAGAAAAGAAGTGGTTTGCTTATGGCTATCACTAATAAACACATTTCGTAAAGCTTTTCTCGTTCAAACGAAAACAATCGGATTCAATTTTGAATTCCTTTTTCGAACAGCAGTTAACCCTGCGACATGGTTGTATTTCTTTTTGTTTGAATAATTAATACACAACACATTTCTTTTAATATATTTTATTTGTTGAAATTGCAAATTTGTTAGTTACTAGAATGGGTATAGAGAGAAAACGCATTTCAACATACATCGATGGAATAAAGTTGCGTGTAATCGGCATGTTCTATAAATCACCTTCATCATGCCAAAGTGATTTGATTTTTGTAACAAGCACAAGAAACGGGAAACGGTGGAATTGTCAAACCTCTTACCATTATGGAAATACCGTCCGAGGGGAATTTTAAAAAGTGTGAAATTTTCAGAATCAAAATAATTTGTCACTTGAACTTGCATGATTTTTAGAACATTCCGGGGAGCGGTGTGTAAGAGTTCTTATGCGTAAAAGAAATTGAAAAACCAAAATTATTTAAAAAGAAAATAATGATTTTTAAAGGCAAAGAAAAGGTTGCAAAAAAATTTTCCGTGGGTTCAAAAAAATATACGCGGAACGATTTTGTATTTGAAGAGTTTTATTAGTAAATACCACATCAAAAAAAATTTGATACTTTAAAAAAAAAATATATATTAATAAAGGGGAAACAAATTAAAAGCTAAAAAAAAACGCAAAAGCCCTTTTTGGATGGAACAAGTTTTAAATTATAGAACATTTTAACAAAGTAGAGATATTTTGAGTTTGAGTTAAAAACTTGAATCAATGATGATAATAAATCAAAAAACAAAAATCTTTAGAGAAATATAGCAGACAAATATAAGTATTTTTTAATTATATGTATGTATGTATATATATTTTAAAATGTTGTAGAATGGGGAATTGTAGGTAAATAGAAAAAAGTGTGTTAAAATAAAGAAAACGACTTTTGCCAGTATTTCTTGGTGTGCGGAGATTTTTTTGTTGAAAATTATTTAAATATCGTCGATATCAATTTCTTCGCCATCATCATCATCCTCAATAACCTTCTTGTTGTTGTTGGCCACTTGTGTAACGGCCTTGAGGGGCTCAACACGTGCGCGATCATTATATTCGATTTCAACTTCCGAATCGTCTTCTTCCTCTTCTGAGGAGTCTTCCTCTTCGGCCTCTTTAAGCCATTGTATGAAGGGTTTAACGTTTTCATGAATTTCCGTGGAGACATCTTTGGATACGTATTTTCTGCTGGCCCCCCTTTGCGCCCATTCCAAAATCACCGTTTCATCTAGAATATCAGTATCGTAGAAAAGCTTAAAGACACCACCCACCTTGGGCAAAAGCTTGTCCTTGTGCAAAGCAATAACCTGTTCAATGCCACCAATCAAATATCGTTGTGCTTTGGTATTGTTGTTTGTGAAACGCAAAAGCAAGACACGATGTTTGCGCACATCTTGCGGTAAGTTTTCAGAGAACAGCAATTCGGCTAACACCAAAGAGGCCTTATTAACAATATCCAAACGTTCGGCTTCAATAAGCAGTTCCTTGTGCTCTGCTACCGATTCCAATTTGCCAGCGTCCAACTTCTTCTTGACCATTTCGTAGAAAATATCAATACGTTCCTTTTCAGTTTTATCGTAATCATCCGAAATTGTCATACTCTTGGCACCATCAGTCAAATCCTGCAAACGAGCACGAATAGCTTCCTGTAAGGCAGAGAAAATTCGAAGGATCAAAATTCAGCAAAATTAACGAAGTCCTTTCAAAAAAAAAAAATCAGGTTAATGTTAAGGTTGTTTTCCCCAAGAATTTCGTCTGCTACCGACATTAACAAGGCGGGAACTTTTGTAAAATTTTCTACTTTATAGGGAACTTTTGTTAAATTTTCTACTTCAAGCATCACAATTGTGTTATAGTTTTTTTTTTTTTTATCGAAAATCCTAAAAACTAAAAAAAATATGAAAAGCCAGGCCAAACAATTTTCTAGAGAATTACAAAATTTTATCTATTAAAATTTTATTTATTATATTTATTTTATTTTTATTTATTTTAGTTATCCAGTATTATATAATTAATTTTCTAAAAACAAAACCCAGCAACTTTTCAAATAATTTCCTCTGCTATTTTTCAGAATGGAATCCTTTGAACTGCAGCAAAACTGGAAATTAACTCCCTTTCTGTCCCACGATATCGATTGTCGCTTGTGATCTGCACCTGTGTTTTTGGATAAATACTATCGTTCGGACATCGTGAGGCAGACCCGATTCGGGGATTATTTTTAAACTGGTTTTTCACTTTGTTGTTTCAAATACTTGCAAACATTAGCGTTTGACATCGCTCAAAAACACACAGTCGTTAAAATATTTTTCTATTTCTATTTTTCTATTTACAGTCATGCTTATGACGGTTCTCGAAGTCTTCAACCCACTTAATGAATATGAAAAAGAAGTACTCTCGCAACAAACTTTTAATGAAAACATGCAATAGATATTTGATATCGAATGTAGAAATTCCGAAAACCTTGTATTTAGAACTCCGAAAACAAACTTGAGTTTTTAAAAATGGTGTTGTGTTCATTTAAGGGCTGGCAAACAACGGAACTAGAAACTTGTATGTCCTTTTTAATGCCTTGTTAACAATTAAAGTTATTTCTGCAGAAAGCGAAGATTTTGTATTTGCTGCAAACTTTATAATTAAATTGAGAAAAAACTTGAATTACATTCGTAATTCGAACAAAAAAAATTCAGAATCGGTATTAATTTTATGATTTATTCAGTTATACGATAGAAATTCATTTTTGTTCGCTTGGAACTGTCCAACATTTTTGATAACTTTTTCCAAAATCTATAATTTTCTATTATATTTTCTGAGGAAGATAATTTGCGAAACGAATCATTTTCCATCATTCAGTTTCGAAATTGCATTTCCTTTTCTAGATTCTTTGAACTTACCTTTGATACGTCTACACTCCAATCATCATCATCGTCGTTCTTTTCGGGCAAAGCGGCACTTATATCCGCCTCCGTTTCACCATCAGAATTCTTACCACCCGAATTGTTGGCATCGACACCATTCTCGGTTCCGTTCTTACCCTTGCAACGTTTCGAACGTTTGCCTTCCGTCAACGATGAACCCTGTGCAGCAGGATTAATGGTGGGGGGATTTTTCAAAATAAAAGTATTAACCTTATGGTTAACTTTTAGTAGGCCATGGAAGCCACAGGCCTTGCAAGATTGAGAAATGTTTTGATTTTTAGCCGAAACCGTCAAGTCAGTTTCCGGATTGTCGCATTCGGGACACAAGACAAATTTGCGGATGAAACCGTCTAAGAGGTCTTGTAATTTGGTAGCATCATGGGAGCCATTCACAATGAAACGTTCATTCTGCAAGAATGTAATGAATAGAAACAAAAGGTGATACATTATTTCAAACTTTAGATCTTAATTATGGCACGTTAGAAGAGACCAACCTTGTAATCGAATTGAGTTTGAGCACCCAATTCACAGCCAAAATACTTGGTTGGATAGGTGGCTGGGCGACCTATAGCCCTGGCTACTTCCGCCATATTAACAATGACAGTCTTGATGCCATTTCCCTTGCCCTCGACTTTGGCCTGAATGCGTGGCATTTTATAGCGATAGAAAATGTCGGTGACATTGCGGTTTACATTAACAGAACCCATTTTCGACAGTCACTCTTCTTTGCTGCTTTACAACAAATTTCCTGCTAACTTGTATATTTTTGTTTGATTTCTTTATTTTTTAACGAAGCGTTTGGTGTGCACAAGTGCTTGCTTACTTTTCTAAGCTAATCGAACAATTCAAACAAATTCTTTTGAAAACTTCTTCAAAGGATTACCAAATTTCTTATCGTTGAAATTAACTCGAATAATGCTCACAAATTTGATGTTGAAAGGCAACTTCATTACCGGCAGCGACAGCGACAGCAGCAGCAGCAGCAACAGCAACAAAGTCTTTTTCGATCAACATCAACAACTGGTCAAACGTAGGAGAATTTTCGTTTTTTTGACCACAATTTTGTGCTGTTAACAGTAGTTTGGTATGGGCGTTGAGGATGTTGGCAGCGTTTGGAATACAAGGTTCAAGATTTTTATTTTTTGATTTATTATATGGTTTTATACAGTTTGTTAAATTCATGAAGTTTGATTTTGTTATTAAGATCTTGTACGACTTGGGTTTAGAGTTCAAATCGAACAAACAGAACAGTTTATTGGTAATTTTTGTTTTTCTTTCTAACCGACGGGACGTAAATGGGCGACGGGGAAAATGGGTCACCGGTTTTCAAGTTTATGTTGTTTATTTTTTTATTATTTAATATTCTTTATATAAAGTTTGTATATGTGTGTATTATTTTTTTAAGGGCCTTTGTATTGATTTTATTTTTTAGCTTTTTCTGTTTACACTCCTGGAAAACGCGGATGTGTGTAGTTTTATCTGAGATTTTTTTCTTTAGCCTTTTAGATTTTCATAGATTCTTTTGTATTTTTTGTTTTGTGTGGTAGTATTTATTAAAAAAGTTTTCGAAATCGATAAACGAGGCGCCGTTTAATTCATTGAATGAGGGCCTCACGTTTCTCTAAAAGGTTGAAGTTTCCGATGTCTGTTACTAGAAAATTTTGAAGTCCTAAAAATACAAAGAAAAACCCAAATCAATAAAGAGCCATCCAGTTGATGAAAAACATTCTTAACAGACCACCGCTTAAATTTCTGTTCAAAAACAAGTTAATCTTTCAGAAAATTTAAAATTCTGGCTTTTTAATATCATGTAACAGTTCCAAAGGAAAATATTGTATTGTACATACAATAATTTTGTAACGAAAATATTAAATGCCGAACAAATATCCACCATCAAATTAAATCTAAGCCTTAAATGTATAATTAAGCAGAAATTATTTATCAAAAAAAAATCCTTTTTTCAGCCTTGACCGACTTGATTTTAAATAAATCCATAAATATGCATTCAAACATACAATGCACATGGCACGCACATCATCAAAATCCTTTTAAACACGTTTTGGTTGCTGTTTGTTTTTAAATCTTGCTAAGGAGCTTTACACACACACACACACACACACACACCTACAACCAAAGAATTTCATTTGAAAAATACTTTTTTGTATTGATTTTATATTCACAACACATTTAAAATGGATGGATGGATGGGTGGATGCTTAAATGTTGTAATAAAAAAATTACACCAATCATTTGCACAATCCATGTATTGGAATAAAAAATATGTCTTGTGTAATTGTACTAATGTCCTGAAGCTAAATTTATTGCAGCAAGTAATAAATTTCGAAAAGAAAACAAAATACAGGAAATGGCAAGAGTTTTGCTATAATTTTGTAAGTGGTATTAATGCCAACGAAAAGGGAAGACTTTTGAGGTCGGATTATAAAATTGATTGATGTCAGCACCAGTCTGTTAACATGGCCTAATCAGGTGGTTTACCAACTCTGCTTGCAAGGCGCCAAAAGGTGGCAACTTCTTGTTATATGCGCAAAGACGGCACATAATACCTAGTGCCAGTAATTCCCTACCAACAGCGAGGACATTTGCGACAACGAACGTAGATCGCTACTTCAGTCTCTACAAATGATCTGTCCTGCGTTTTTAAGTTTAAACCACAGGCAGAACGTTTCAGCCAATGTAGGCACCCCAGTCCCTAGAGCACATTAATTCCCGTTCCTTCACTTAAGTTTTGGTGAAGGTTTCACAGAAGAACCTGCATAATATTAATCGTTTGCAAAATTTTCAAAATTTCGAGAGCCGCATTTCATGCTAAAATTTTCAACATGGCATACGGCGGTCGGGAGCTCCAGAAACCAACACGTCAACATTTTAGTATATAAAATAGACCTGTGCGTTTATGTCGACACTACATACGTATGTAATTATCGCTGTTGTTTGGTCATTTCATGGACGGACATGGTTTATGAAAAAGTTAGTTGTTGTCAGAAAAACATGATAAGGCGTATTTTTTCGATTTATGACCCATTTTAAAATAATATTCTTACTAACAATAAAACTTTAATGTCCTGACATTTTATCATGATAAAAACAAAATCACAACACTAAAACTAACAATTTTCCTAATAGATAGTATTTAGTTTAAGGGTCGTACATATGTATTAAAATTGTTTTTATTGCAATTGTTTGCTACAAAATGCTGAACTGGCACCTGGAAAATTTATGCAATGAAAATTGCTTCGTAGTATTGATTTTTTTGATTCGCTTTTTTATAAAATAATAATGCATTTTTGTAAATTGATTAGAAGTTTGTTGTACGTTTTTTGTTTACACCAAAGTCTTGGTACAATCAAGGTTGAAATTTCTTACCTATGACTTAAATAACGCCGATGTGAATTCATGCACGAACTACTCGTAACTAGCTTGGCCCGTTGAGGTGGCGATGGAGGTGTTTTCTGGTATACTGGTGTTTCTGCAACAGTTTAAGGAAATGAAAAATAATACATGTTAAATATTCAAAATATTAAATTTATTTCTTTAAGGTGAAATCTGACATATACTATTCAGCAAAAACAGAAAAGTAGTTAGGAAAAGAGAATATTAATGGGCCTTATAGTGTTGGGCGAATTAGAAAACTCTTTACGTCAGTTTTGCTATAGAATAACGAAACAAATTTTTGCGTAATTATTATCTAATCTACTACAAAATTATGACATTTGTTTTTCATATTCGCCAACCATGATAAGGAGAATATTCCAAAGACAATCCTTTCATAAATCTTTTGTCAAGCAAGAGCAATAATGATCAACATTTTTTAATTTCCATAAAGTTTCTATAAAATACTGTTTCGTCATTGTTACAATTTGCAGAGAAAATGTTCATTATTGATAAATTTTCTATGAAGAATAATGCCTGATTTCGTCCCTCAATCTGCTATATAAAACAAAGCTATAGTTTTTTATTTATTGTTTTTTCTACAGAGCACCCTGTCTAAAATTAAGCTTTCGTCCTTTTTATTATTGAATATTGATCTCTTTTTTACTATATATTGAGTTTTTTTAATCAATATTCAATTTTCCTGTGATTGGCAAATAAAATGAAAGAGCCTCCGACAGTTTTTGTTTTTATTTCTCTTGGCTTTTAACAGTTTTGTAATGGACTAAAAAAACTAAACTTACGCAGTCATTAATCTATGAAAAAGCTATCGCAGTCCTATTCCGCCAGCAAAATGAAGGCGATTATTTGATAATTTATCGTTACACAGCTGAATATTCAAAAAAGTGTCAGCTGCATTAAAACAATCAGTGTTTTTCAAGAGCAGATTAATAAGAGTCTGTTTTTGCGATATCGAACACTGTCTTGTAGCGCTACAGCCTGTTTTTATTAAATTTTGGTTTTGGTTGCCGTGTCAAGCGAACAAACTACTTCTCCTTCACACTATGCTATGCCAACGCAAAATCAGCTTCCTGCAACACGCCGATTAACATAACAGGCAATTTTTTTTACATTAGTCTTCTAAATGCTTAATTTTAAGTTTAAAAATGGACAACAAAGTAATATTTTCGCCGATCCAAATAGACTCTGAAGTGATTGGTGGTTCAATTTGAGCAGTTCCAAGGCACGTCATTGTTGTTGCTATCGATTTGAATACATCCGATGATGCGCTTAACTTCATTTGACGTCGATGACGACATTTGGAATAAGGGGATTATATATTTTTCTGGTATTTAATTTAATTTTTAGCCATTAACTTTTAATTTTGCGAAAACGAACTTAGCAACATTATTTATTTATTTCGCATGAAATTGTTTATATCAAGTGGTGGCACGCAGCCTTTTGATCGTTTATGATTATAAAACCGGTTTAATCGAATGCTTGAGTGTTTGTCTAGCCTGAAAAGCTTTTCTCCATGTCTAATGACTAGTTAGAAACGAATTTAACAATAAAATGAGAATATAAAATGCGTAATTATGCAAAAATACTGAATAAAACTACATGGTTTCTTAAAGCTGATTAAATGTATCAAAATAATGACTCCTTGGGAACTTTTTTAAATAATAAAATGATGTAAATGTCATGTCATCATGTTAAAAATTTCTTTCTAAGGGAAGTTTTTCATTTTAAAATATTGGGTGATTTGAACAGGTATTTGAAAATTACTTTATGTAACTATTTTATTATTATTGTTGTTTTTAATGAAAGCTAATTTAAAATAACATGTATTTGAAGTACTTTGCTAGATTATTATGGCGAAGCGAAACCCTTTAAAGAAAAACAGAACTTAGGATGGCAAATAAACAAAATAGTATTTTTGTTTTTTTAACTGAAAATATATACAAACTTACTTGTATTTGGTTTATGGTAGGCGTAAGACACCACAATTTGTAATAATGTTAAAGAACCCACCATAAGATGATGCTCTTGTTTTTTGTGTATTTTATGCAACACGTTTAAGTATATTATTTCCAAAAAATAAGATTTTTACAAGAAATCTTTTTATAAGAATATTACACAGACGGTTTTTATTAACACCACCACTTGTGAAGTTTCTTTAAAAGAAATATTTTTCTATGGACAGCAAAATGTTTGCAACAAAATTAAAATTATTTAGTTTAAGGTGGAAATAAAATGTTTAACAATAAAGTTGGGAAAAAATTAAGGGCAAAATGGTTTTTAATGAATTTTTAAACTTTTGTTTCTAAGTTTTTTCTATAGGGAAGTGAAGGGGTTGTTGGTTGGTTGTAAATAAAATTATCTAAAACAAACTTTAGCTAAAATTCTTTTACAAAATAATTTAAACTTTCAATCAAATTGTGTCTGTGAAAATTTCTGTATATTATAATGCTCTTTTTCATTTGCTGAAATACTCAAAAATTGTATTCCGTTGTTTGTTGTTTTAGAGTTGTGGCGAAGTTAAGCGTTGAAAGAAGACTAAAACTATTATCCTTTTAAAAGTATACTTTTAGGATGAAAGCAAGAGAATTTGCTATTTGTCGTGTTACAATTCTCTTAAAACTTTTACACTCGGCTGTTTTGAATAGAGCAAGAAAATTTTGCTGAACTAATATAAATATATTTCTTATATTGTACAAGGAAATTACTGCAAAAGCGAAAAGTATTTAATTAGATTTTTAATATTGTCTTTAAATCGAAATCTCTTAAATAAAACCTGCATTTTTGCCAATGAAAATAACAAAAATGTTTGCTTAACTTTCTCAAAGTAAATAAACTACGTCATAATGCTGCAAAACTTACATACATCTGTTTGTAATGCTGAAAGGAAATTTCTCTCCAAGGCTGCGTTAAATATATATTGTAACTGACGTGCTTACAGTCTTGTGCATCCAAGAATTTTTCTTTATTGCTATTAAACATTCTTTTCAAATGAAACGGTTGTACTTTAGACATTTTCTGGCTTTGAAAAATGCCAGCCATTTATGACTCTTGTAAACAACTTCTCTTTTGTGTTTAGCTCATTTCATAGCGCATGTCCCTTTATTCAACTTAAACGAAATCCCTTTTAGCAATATGCTCGTATAAAGACCACAATTTAAATTATTTCAAAGAATAATTTGACGATTTGTCTTACATTTTCAAGTAGCTGTCATTTCAGTAGACACGCATTTAAACGCCAGCTACTTTTTTTAAAATACATACATGTAAGTACATTTAAAGTATCTTGCGTTGCAATTGAAAAAGTATTATCATAGGTTGAGTTCTGTGCAGCCTAAATGTAACGTGTCTAACAGTGAGAATAATTGTTATTTTAAGAGCATAGTTTTCTCAGGAGTAATATTAAGAAATCCATAAATATTTATAGTTATTACATATATTTATGTATGTATGTACATGTAATTAGATACGTCAATATGTTAAGAGAAAGACTTTTACCATTAAAGAAAAATAAAAGTTATCTTTATTTTAGGAAAAAAAGCTTCGTTTCATTTAAAACAAAAAAAGTAAAATTCGTCATAATTACTTAGGAGAAAAAAATTTAACTAAATTAAAAAATAAGCAATAAACACTGTAACAAATAAAGTAGCTACTCCATTTTATTAGTGTCACGAAACTCTTTTCACCAATAATGAAATCTGTGTATTTTGCACCCATTTCAGGGTCACCCTCTGTGTCTAAATATGGCATATTTTGGATATAAACAAAAACGAAATAAAAAAAGTCAACATATGAACATATTTATAATTCAATCGTTGTGTGCAATTACGCAAAAAATAGCATAAATAATTTATTTAAATCTGTTCCAATTTTTCATATGCGCTTCAATTGTTTTTCGAAAGATTTGAAATTCCACGGAAATACAAAATAAAAACCAAACAACTTTGCATAAGGTGCTAATAATAGACCAATACAAATAATTTCTCGCCTACCAATTCATAAGTTTGTGTTCCAAGGTTTATTTGTATGTACGAGTATTTATTTATGGTACCGCTGCACTATTCAAATCCTCTTTTCGGTATCATAAACATTAATTTTAACGAGTTTAAAGAGTACGCAACAAACTTGCGTTGTGCCTTTTTAGCACAACTCGTGCGCTACCATGTATAACAATTTAACAATAAATTTTGTCAACTGCAAACGCATTACAAATTAAACAAAACAAAATCATGGGTCGTCATCAGCACTATATTTTATGTTTAAAAAAATGTTGGTTTTTACACAAAAAAGAGATAAACAAAAATTAAAAAAAGCAATATATTACGATATATGAAAATGTGAACGTATTCGGTGAATTGTGCTCTGAAGAACTACTAAAAGTTGAACATGAATTTTTACCGTCAAATTATCTTCAGCAGAATCGTCGTCTTTGAAAACAGATTCTTGAGACTCCATTACATGCCGAACCAAATGTCACAGCACCGTATAGCTACTTGCTACACACAAATGATTTGTAATTTTTTTTATTCCTCTTGTTATTACAAATCATTGGGAGAAGTAAATGTTCCATCAAGACGGCGCCACATTGCCCACAGCGCCGCCTGAAACCTTTACTTTGTTGAGCTGGTATTTTCGAAAGAGTGTTGTAAAATTGGACCAACAGGATGGCGTTCAAAGCCGCAATCGCAAAGGTCATATGCTACGAGTTATTATTAAACAAACATTAAATATTATGAAGTCGCTGAGCTCATAAAGCCAAAATTTTAACCATTTCATTGAACTTCTTGCTTTATTTTTGAAAAAAAAATGTCTGCTTCTAGAACTTATATGTACGTATATTTTATGATTTTCAATATGTGTTTATAAAATGCCACATTTTTTATACGTAAATAATGCTAGTGAAAGATATGATCCGAATAAATTGTGTAATTATTTCACAATGAAACAGCAAAATAATAATAGAAATTGAGTTTCCATGATATTGAAAAAACATATATGTAAGTACATACATATGTAAGTATGTACGTACACAAATGAATAAAACACATTCAGACACTGTGTTGCAGCTTAAAAGAAATATATTAATCAAATGGCAAAATTAAAAATAAAAAGTGCAAACTGAAGAAAATCAATTCAAAAGCAGCCACAAAACAAATGGAACAACTTTTAAACTCAACAGACTACAGCCAATTTTTTGTTGATTTTATTTTTTTAACAACAATTTTAGCAAAAAATATATCTTAGATCAAAAAAGAATTAGCATTTTAACACATTTATTTAATACCAGCAAAAATCCGATTTTGTACATTTTGCGCTTTTGGAGAGAGGGAGATGGAATTATGAATGGGAGCACAAGTCTTGTTTAGCAAGTTGCGAAACAGTCCACAAATAATGAAAAATAAGGTTAAATACTTTTTGGAAACACTAAAAAAAAGAATACGGCAAAATTTACAAAATTTTTAGTTTTCTATTTAAATTTCAAGTTTTATTGAAAACACAAAATTAGGGAAATTTTTAGATGAATAATGCCTCAGTAGCCGATTTTCAGCCCTATTACATTAGGCTCAAAACTCATTTGCTTACACACTCATCTGTTCATTTCTTCTAAACTTCTTTCAAATACATTTTTCTAATTGTTATTATATTATTGTTTTGTAATTGAAATTTCCTTGTTGCCCTTTTGCTTACAAAAACAGATATTTCAAGGAATAGCAACAATTAAATTTATGTTATTGTATAGTATAAATGAAAATTTCTTACCGGTTTTTGTGAAAAATATAACAGGAGTTGTTTGTAAACATAAACTAAAGGGTGAAACTAATGAAATTAGGATGAGGATTTATAATCTAAATATTTGTGTGCAGCGCAAACTAAAATAATTTCAATATAAAATGATAAAATCTTGTGGTTTCAAAATTAACTTCTTGAATGCAAGAGAAAAGTTTTTCATATTGTATTTTGCCATTCATTTATTTTTTTGCAATTACTGCTGTTTTATTTTGACAATATTAAACGTAATCTTCACTTTTGAATATGTTATCGCTCGCCCTTTGTTGTTTTCCCTTTGCGTTTCAACTGATAAATATTTTGTACTTTGTTCTTATCAAGGGAAACAAAAATATAAAAAGGAAAATAAAATAAAATTCGAAGCATTATGATATACTTCAAATATTGCTCAGAATATTTAAATAGTCTTGCAAGTGTTTTTTCTCATTCCTTTTAAACGCCAACTAAATACTACAGTTTTGAATAAAATGCGTTGATGCCAAATTCATTTGTTAATTATCTTAAAATATGTTACTTACTGCAAAACCTTAAGCACTTACCTGTTATTCTTTCAAAAGTCATATAAAAAACGTTGTTCTTTGCACGGGTTTTGGAAAAAATTACTCCAGTTATAAAGATGTTATTTGAAAAATTAACTCAAAATAATTCCAATAGATTTGGATTTTAAAGCTCAGCTAAAGACATTAATCAGTTGAAAAAAAGAAAAATGAAAAAGAAAAAAGTTCAACTTAATTTTTCCAATTTGGCAACAAAATTTATATTTAGATGTAAAAACAAATATATTTTATAAATTTACTTTGTAAAATATAGCAGAAAAAAATAAATAAATAAATAATCAAAGAATTATGTACGTAATTATTGCTCAAATAAATTAAATTTATGGTTTTTTTGCATTAGAAAAATAATTCACAAAAGAAAGCAGAGAGGAAAAAAATAAAACAAAGAAAAGAGAAGAACAAGGTAAATGTGAATTTATTTTGTATTGGAAATGAATTAATTTGTTGTTTTTATAATAAATTTATAATAAAAAAGGGATTTTTGCTGTTGCTAAGCACACGAGTACTTCAAACGGATAATAGCACCAGATTTTTTTGTTTTGTTCGTCAATTGATGTTGAACTTTTATACAAAGTTTTGTTCTCCAATAAAGTTAAATAAATAAATAAGCAGAAATGTTTCATTTGGAGGCGACGCTCGCACTCGCGGCCACATTAACAAACGATGCAAACGAGAAAATTAATCAAATTGTTGCGAAGAACCGTTGCTGTAGATGTGAGCATATCGGTTGGCTCAGCCCATACCGGCAATTTTTGTGGATTTTGAGCACGAATTTCGGCTAAGTGCCGTAAATTGTTGGACACCGGGTTCCGTAGATCGATGGCACGAAACCGAATAACCGAGAGAGCTTAAGAACATACCAAAAAGTATATTGCAGAACTGCTTGGAGGACTGCAAAAGCCGGTGGAGCCCAAATATGATTATTAGGGTTCTCAAAATTTCGGATGTTCGAATATCTTTTAACATACATATTTAATTAAATTCGACTATTTTTTATTACGGTTCGCGCAATTTTCTATCATAAGTTCTTGATGATCGGTGATCGTAATAAGCATGTACAGAAAAATAGTCGAAGATATATATTTACACACCCGGTGATTGCGAAAAGCCCAGCATAAATATAATTATTTTCTACGAGTTGTGTGGAATATTTTGAAAATCGGCTTAAATGTCGCCAATAATAATAACTTCAATAGGATCGAATTCATTCCGAATTTGTTCCCCGCAAAATCAATAAATAAAACTCTTTATGAGCATACATACACACACACTTGTACTTTTCTTTGTAAAAAACAAGCAAAGAAAACACATACATTCAAAACACCACTTCTTTGCACACAAAATCGTCAACATGGGCGAAAAAGAAATGCCCATTTGGACACGTTTGCACAGAATAAAATGTATATTTAAGTTTTTTTGATTTTTGCTGTTTTAGCACAAGTTTTTAAATATGTACCACGTCATTTGCACATCTTCAAATAGGTGCTGTTCCATATTAATGGGTGTGCAAAAAATTTGGGGGTTTTTCCTCCAACTTTTTTATTGTATTGCAATTTTCCATAACCTCAATTTTACAGTCTACAAAAATCCTACAATTTACCTTGTTATATTTAAAAACTCAAGCGATTTTCACAAAAAAAAGCACTTGATAAAATAAAATTTATTTAAAATGCACAGAGAATTTTTAAATTGATTTAAAAAACGTTTCGCAATTATTTCACAATGATCGCAACCAGATAGTATAACCTCTTCGAAAGCACTTTTGATAATAATCGTAGTTCTTTTCTCTCATGACAATATGGCCATAAAAAGGAATGCAGAAAAACTTGGTTGCTTTTTTCAGTACTAAAGGAATGTATGTAAGCAGAGTTGGTTTCTCTTTCAAAAAAGAAACCGGAAGTGTTTTGTTCAAAAAAAGTTTAATACTAAAAGGGCGTATAGACGGTAGCACAAGTCGTACGTAAAACAAAAGAGAGAATCTTATGAAATTAACTGCGTATTTTAAAAATGAGAATAAAAATCTTACGACAATTTTTTTTACGTTTACACGATTGGTAAAAGACCAAAACAAAGTAAAATGTTTACATCAAAATACATCCCTGATCTAATGATGTGTGAAGGAGTTTGAAAAATTTAAAAAAACGATGAGAGCCGTACGACTATAAAATTTTCATCCATATTTTCTCTCTATGTCGTATGTAATGAAACACATATTAAGTTTAGACGGTACCATCCGTGCTCTTCTACTCAAAAATTTGACTTATCGTACGACTTGTGTTACCGTCTAAACCCCCTTTAACTGATGAAAATTTTATAAGGAAAAAGAAGCTACAAAACAGAAATAGACACAAAATTCTTTCAAACAGAATTGTTTGAGAAAATGGCGATGTAATTAATATTCAATTTCCCTTTTTTAGTGTTCTATAAAAAACAAAGAAAAGTTTTTTGATTCGTTTAATTAAATTTTTTTCTTTAATATGCACTATGTATGTACATACACATACATACATACATATATATGTATGTATGTACAATTTTCAGAGCATTAATTTTGTCTGTCATAAACATTTAATGTTAGAAAACGACGACCTCTTTTTTCTGCTGACACCTAAAAAAGGGGCCTTGCCGAAAGACAGCGGATTTCAAACGGTCATCCTCGGTGTATACATATGTATGTATGTATGTCAGCGTGGTACGATGGCCAGATTTGCCATTTTAATCATACTCCACAATGTAAACAAATGCTGAATGGTAAAGCTTGTGTTGGGAATATGTTATTTTAGCAATTTCACTTGTTGCTTCCGTTTCAACTTACATAGATATGTGCATACAAATGTATGTACATAATTATTCTATATTAGAAGTTAATGACATATGTACATACATACATCAGAAGCGTATAATCATATGTATGTATGTGTTAAATTTAGTTTAATTTTGAAACTTAAGACGTGAAAATAAATAAAGTTTATAGAAAAAACAATTCAAAATTATGACTCTATTATTTGGGAAAATCGATTATGTCGAATACTTCCGGTCTTTATCATTACGAATATTCGAGGTATCACTGCAACTGCAAGTGCCATGATATGTTACATGTTGATAGCAACCGAACTTCAGTGGCGTTGAGAGTTTCCAAAAAGGCATTACAGATAGAATAGCAACTTAGTGGCCAAGTTGCTTTTTTTAAGTAATTTTGGCAAACCAGAATTTAATTTACTTTTAAGCATAAGAAATTAATTATTTATTGTTTTCAGGTTTGAAAATGGTTAAAATAGCAGCCAGGCAGCAATTCAGGAAATATTGGAATATATTTTCTTCTTTGTCATCAAAAAATAGTTCAATTGATGAAAACATTTTAATTTTTATTTTCTTTCCAACTTAAAACTTTTGCTGTTTTTCACAGAAAAAATTTTATAGTTTACATTATTTATAGTTTCTGTCTTAGAATACAACTTTCGATAACAACTTGGCAACCGGCAAAAGTTGCCATTTATAATACAAGTTTGTTTCGTGAGTTGCTATCCGTAATCGAGTCAAGAATGTTATTTTCAATACATAAAAACACATCGTAGTAACTATACCACAGTTGTAAAAACATAACCCAAAAAGTAAAAACCGCTATAAATTTTGGAAACTGATGAAATTTTGTTTTGCTTAAAATTTTTAAAAACTAGTAAAACAAATTGGTTTATTTATTATTTTTAAATAATAATTTTAGTTATTTTGTTCACCTTTTTTTTTGGAACATTTTTCGTTTTAATGGATGATTGAATTGGTTTAATTATATTTTATATTTATTATTATAATTTGTGGTAATTTCAAAAGGTTTAACGAAAAGCTTTTAGCTTTCAGCGTTGTTTAAATTACTTTTACTTACTACTTTTTATTTTAATAATACTTTAAGCTATTTATAATCATTATTTTTTTTATATGTATATGTATATGTTAATTATAAGAATTTGATGGTTTGGAGAGCTAAATCTAGTTTAGAATAACAACAAAAATTTTAAATGTTTTTCTACAAATAGTAAAATTTGAATCTAAAAAAACATGTAAACATTTTATAAAAAAAAAACTAAACTAAATTATATTACAAAAGTTATTTTAAAAAAAAAGTTGTATTTAAAGGAAACTTAGTAAACAAAGTATTTTTTTATTTAATAAACATTTTATATACAAAATTTTATGGTTAAAAAGTTCGGGTTAGCAGAAATTTAATTTCTTTTGATTTTTTTATTTATTTGTTTTATTATATTAAAAAGAATTATGATTTTTCAAGCAGTTCTTTTTCAAGTTGAAATTATTTTATAAAATCAAATTACATATACATAAATATTTACTTTATTTGGAGTTAATATATTCATTTATAAAAATTGCTGTCTGTTCAGTTTTCCCATCAGTTTTTCACAACAAAAGACAGACAAAAGTTTATCTTTAAATTATCTTTGTTTGTTTAGTTTATTTTAAGTACTTAAATTAAATTTTTTACTAATTTAAATTTATATTGTTTTAATTCTTTAAATAATTACTTGTTTCAGTTCTGTTTAAATTTTATTTTTCTTAACAAAGAAAAGGGTGGGTGGTTTTCCCCCCATTTTTTGTTAAGCCTACACAAAAAATTTTTTTTTTAAATTTTTGGTTCCTTTTTTTCCTCTTTTAATGAACATAAAAAAGAAATAAAAAATTAGGCTTTCTGGCAAGTTTTGTTTTTGTTAACAGAGAAAATGACACTTGATAAGAAAATGTAACGGAAAATCAAAGAACGAATGAAATATTTCATTATTTACATTAATCAAAGCAAAAAGCGTTAAAAATTCGTATTTTTAAATAAAAACAAATATTTAAAAAGAAATGTTCTCTTTCAATTCTGTCTTTATCAAGAGTTATTTTCTTCGGCTTTAGTGAATAATACGAAAAATAAGTTTTTAAGTTTGTGTGTTAGAAAATTATTTGTAATTTTATAATGCAATAGAAAACCTTCTTCATTAACATAAATCTATTTTTTAGCGCAAACAAATAATTCGAAAATAACCTAAAGTATTAGATTGCAGCAGAAGTACACAAGAAACTTATAGTAATAGAAAACTTAACAAAAAAAAGTTTTCATAGAAAACAAATGTATGCAAAAGAGAAAGATATTTCAATTTAAAGGAAAACTAAGAAACATTCTTAGAAGAATCGAAACAAAATTAAAAGAAAATAGCTTCCTTCTACAGGAGTAACGCAGCCAGCCGCTGTGAATGGAACTAATCAAGGAGGGAGGAAAAATGCAAAATTTGGAAAAAAAAGTTAAAAACTATTTTTATTTACTCGTATTGAAATATATCGTAAGTTTTGGAATTAGAAAATATATTTGCTTGAGATTCATTCGAAATTATTCGATTAATGTAATTAATGCAAAAACTATAAAGAAACTCAGACTAACGCAAACAAATGTGCACTGAAATTTCTCAATACTACATCCCAAAATATCCAGACACCGCAATTGTGGAACGGGACAAATAATTATACCGAACACCAATTGAATATTTTAATTAGACAATAATCATTTCACTAAACATTTTCTTAATGCAAGACCTACACTTTGCGACCGTTGGTGGATTGCTGTTTGTTTAACATGAGGAGATTATAACATGTATGTAGTCATTGTGTGCAGTTGTCTTGGTTGTATGAAAGATGAAGATTTGCGGCCGCTTTGTTTGCCTCTTCTATACAAAAGTTGTAAAATTTAACTTTAAAAATACGTCACTCACAAATTTCATTTAAACGAAATGTGTATGTCTTGAATCCGAATGAACAGTGAATCAAATTTCAATAACCAAACTTGTAATTAAATTGTTTTATAATCGAATAACCGTTTCACAGTTAGATATCATTGAAAATTAATCTTTTCCAACCCGCGATATTTTAAGTTTTTGCAAGCTTTCCTTTCAGTCGAGAGGCTTTTTAGCACTCCTGCGTCTCTCTTTTTCCTTCAACTAAGAACTTTTGACAAACTAAAATTATTTGTTATATTCTTGACCTAAAAAGGAATTTGATTTAGTTTTAATTAAAAGTAACAATGAATGAAAAAAACTCGTACATTTTGTTTTTTTTTTTTCGATTTAAAAGGTATCGCCAGCATACCAGGGATGTATCCAGGGGGCTGAGGGAGGTGGTGTTGGTGGATAGATGGTAGGTGAGGGTAGACCATGAGCTCCAGCTGCGGCCACACCCGGCAAATGCGGTGGATATGGATTAACTAAAGCGGGCGCCGAGAAGGGAGCGGCCACACCAAATAGAGCGGCTGAGGCAGCAGCGGCATGGGCGGCCAATGAAGCCGAAGCAGCCGACGAGGAAGAATTGCTTGCATTTGAAGGCGCCGCCGTCGAACCATTTGTGGCAGAATTGGAGGCATTATTGTTGTTACTCGAGGTTAAAGAAGCAACGGAAAAGTTTGAAGATTTATTTCCAGTTGTGGCCGAAGACGAAGTTGAAGCCAAAGACGAAGCTGAGACATTTGAAGAAGATCTTTGATGATGTGCCTCGTGGCTGGTATGATTGGTGCTAGACGACGAGCCATGATTTGAGCTAAACATTGACAGAAAATCGCTGGCTGTGGCAGCCAACGAAGAGTGCATTGAGTTGTTGCTGTTGCGTTGATGATTAGACGAGGAATTAGAGACCGAGGAGGAAGAAGAACTGGAACGCTTATGGCTGGAGACACTGTTTGAGTTGGCATTAGCCGCTGTTGTGGCTGAAGTGGCTCCCAACCAGTCGAAAGGATTGGCAAATGGATTAACGGCACTCAAAGTAGAATTGGCAGCTGAGGCTGTCAGAGGTGGACTTAACATGGTGGCCGCTGCAGCTGCCGCTGCCGAATAATAAGCAGCGGCACTTTCAGCGGCAGCTGCGGCTGCCAGTTGTTGGGCTGCTGTCACAGACAATCTTTGGGCTGCTGTGGATGAGGAGGCCGAATTATTGCCACCAGACGATTTGTGCGAATTTGTTGAGATTGTTGATTTATTTTGATTTGCAGCCACAGCTGCTGCGGCTGCGGCAGCTGCGGCGGCAACCGCCGCCGTTTTTTCTGCTTGCTGTTGGTGATGTTGTTGTAAGAGTTGCTGTTGATGTTGGTGAAATTGCTGTAAGGCATTTTGCTGCTGTTGCAGCAACTGTTGCCGTGTTGCTGAAGATGCTGTGGACGACGAGGATGTGGAGGATGAGGATGACAACGGGGAGTACAACATATCAAGCGCATTATGAGGTGGTGGTGGTGCTAAAGGTGTCGTTTTGTATGTTAAAGATGAATTTGATTTGTTGACGCTGGTGCAACTGCTGCTGCTATGCGTTACCGGTAATTTAGACGGCGTTTCATTTTTTGTACCGCCACCATTTACAGAAGCGGAATGATGATGATGATGGTGCTGATGTTGATGTTGATGTCGTGCGTTTGACGGCTCTCTGGCCGTTTGCTGTTGTAAGTCTTGAGATGCTGTTGCTGTTGATGTTGCCGATGTTGCGGCAGCAGCAGCTGCTGCCACTAATGCTGCTTGCGCATGTTGTCCTCCCCAACCCAATTCCTAGCTTATACGGGATCTTTTATTGGGTGGTTGCTCTTGATTTCTTATCATGAAAGTCAATTGGGTCATGTACTTCAGTATGTCACGGACTTGCACTAAAGGAATGTTTTCATTGTGCTGGCGATCATGCTCCATCAGAACCTTTAGTTGATGCCTAATTGGGGAGGAGGCGGGAAAAGAAATTAAAAATCGTTTTAAATTTACTTTTGGCAGCAGCAAAAACATACCTGTTGCCCTTGTAGAGTTCCACTCCGAGAGCTTCAATTAAACGTTTGCACTGATCGAGCGGTACCTGCGGATAGAAATATTTCTGGAAATCGGTTAAGGTCATCAGTTGCTCATTGTCATTGTAGGCTTTCATATTGATGCATGGCACCAGGTTATTTTCGACGTAGACCTTTTGTACCTTGTACGGCTGCATATTCAAGTTATTGGCGGGTATCTCAGGTATAACATTCAAACGCTGGGCGTTGTCAGCAGCTGCGGCTGCTGCCATGGCGGCATGACGCTGCAAATGCATACTGGCCGAATTTACCTGGGAGGAGTTGGAGGAATTTGAAGAGTTGCGACCATTCTGCTGCGAATGATGTTGAGCAACAGCGGCCGCTGCTAAGCGCTGTTGACTTTGTTGCTGGGCGGCGGCTACCGCTGCGGCTTGTTGCTGCTGCTGTTGTTGTTGCTGTTGTTGCAAATATGCTGAAGCGGCTTGCAGAGACCTTCGAGGGGAAGATAAATCAATTACTTCCATTGGTGTGGGTGTAGAAGAGGAGGAAAGTTGTAATTGTGAACTGTACGTGTGGTTGTGATGGTTATTGTTGTACGCAGTCAGTTTTGTTCGACTATTAGAGGGAGAATGGGACGAAGAGGACGAGGAAGAGGTGGAAGAAGACGGCAGCAAAGCATTTGTGGAACATATAACACTTTTTTGCCGGCTTCCTCCCGACGGAGAAGAGGTGGAAGAGGACGAAGAAGGCGAGTGAGCGGCGTTACTTAGATTGAAATGGGGCGGCAATTGAGGCGTTATTGTAACATGAGGATTAGGTACTATGGACACTGAACTACCGCCGGCTGAAGAGCTCATAGCTCCGTTAGCGGGCGATATAGGTGGTGAGATAAAAGGAACGAACGTATTAGAGGAATTAGTTTGTATAAAAGTCGAAAGATCTGGATTTGATAACACTTTTTGCACCACTGCTCTCATCTCATCGTTCATTTTAAACTTCTTTTCAAAGTCTTCTAAGGCCGCCGAGGAGTTCAAAGGCACCGTATTATTGGCTGCCGCAGCAGAAGACGTGACCGACCGCAGTTGCGCCTTACGCTGAGCTTCTAGAGTGCCAACTGGTATCAAAGGTGGCACATGAGGCTTGGTAAATTGGCCAATATTGCGCCCATTCAAATCACTACTTGAGCTACCTGATGCCGAAGTGTTTTTCGCTTTGTTCGGGTTATAGTCTAACATAGTTATTAAATCCGTGTCTAAAGGCAGAGAAGGCAAAGGAGGAAAGGCACTCTTATTGATACCGTTGTTGCCCATTAAATTACCCGAATTTTTAAATTGCTGTGTCAATGCCAGACGTTGACTAGGAGTCAATTGATTCCACAGTGCTAAATTATTGAAATCTTGGGCAGTAGCTGGAGCTGAAGAGGCAGCTAAGTTAAAATTGTTGGCCAGCAAAGCATTAGATGCAGCTGCCAGGGGGGAAGTAGAAATTGAAATTGACGGCGATTGTTTGAGATTGTTTAAAGAATTGGGTGAATGAACCGGATTTAAGGAAGTATTTATGTGTCTTTGTTGGTTTATTGCTTGGGAGGGTCTCTGTTGTTGTGTTTGTTGTTGTTGTTGCAGCAACGTTTGCTCGATACTCGACCTAGAAACATTATATATATATACATACAAGTTGGTTGGTTGTTTTCTTATGTTTCTTATTTATGGCTGGTAATTTCTTTTTATTTGATTATTCTGAATTTAAATTTAACAAATAAATCATTTTTCAAATTTAATTGTAATTTCTCAAATTTTATTCGGTGTTTTTTTATTTTAGTTCAACATTTTTTAATGCAATATTATATTTTTTTTATAATAAAAGCGAATATAATTTTTAATTTACTACGAGCTGAAGATGCTTTTGTTTTTTATATATTTTGTAGAATATTTCGTGTTCCTGTAGAAATTTTCGCAAGAAAAACTAAATATTGAGTAAATTTTTTTTTAATTTTATATAAGAAAAATGCAAAAGAACCCCAAGTTTAAGGAAAATTAAAAATAATTATTAAAGAAAAAGGTTAAAAAAATAGAATCAAAGTGTTTTTTTTAAATAAATTTCAGTAAACAATTTTTAAGCTTTATGAACAAAAGTTTTAATTTAAATGAATTCTTAACAGGTAAATTCACATCAGCGACAGCGTTCCTCTCAAGTATGTTTTTGTTTACTTAGAAATTTTGGCTTCCAATCGTGACTAAAACATAAAACATAAAAATTAATAACATCAGCTGTGCTGTCAATTTCACATGCTGTCGTCAATAATCAATATGACATGATTTTAATCCGAAAACTCCAAAAAAATTTCTTTTCCGAACTTAACCCTTTTCAAAGGAAACTTTATTCTACGCAGTTGAGCTTGAACATTCCACAAGAAACTGCTCCAAAAGAGTTAAAACTTTTCATTCGTACACGTTTGGATTTAGAAAGTTAAAGAATATGAATTACAGCTTAAAAATATCTAAATAGTTTCAAAAGCACGAAAAGAGACGAAAGCTACTCGCTTTCCAGCATTTCTCTATGCTCCTTGTACTAAAGTTTGTATTTATCTAATATTCACAAACGAAATTGACTTTTTCAAATATCCCAAAAGGCCAACCAACGCTAATTGTTTGTATTGACATCGTCTACACGAAAACATTTTAGTAACAATTATATAACATTGAATATAGAAATTGTAATTTGTAGCTGTTATACATTTGCACTGACTAAACTGCAAAATATGGATTGTATAACTCAGAAACAATTATGACAAAGTTCTGTAGACAGTGTAAGGAAGAAGAAACAGTAGTTCAATAATACAAAAACACCTGACATTATATATACATATATTCGTATATATGCTTTTTTTTGGGTAAATGGAACACATCTATTAGCGTAGTAGATCGACCCCATTTTCATATATCTAATGCTCGTAACACCAAAATACTCAGGGACATTTCATCGAGATCATGTACATAAATATAGTCATATCATGAGCCCAAGTTTTGGCCACTACAATAAGAAAAAGTAAATTCATTTTAAGTATAAATTTTCAATAATTTTCCCCAAGTTTAAATAGTCAGACGAAATAAATTTAAAAAATAAACCAATTCCATTTCGAAACCAAATATTGAAATATTGAAAAATATTTATATATATATATATATATGTAAGAACATTTGGGGCCTGTCTCACGATATCGAACGTTAACGTTTGCCAAAATTTTAACAACAGCCAATTCCATAAAATCAATGTGTGTGATGATAATTTTTTTCTTTTGAGATTTTCCTCTAAAAAAAAAAAATTGTTACGACTTTTGATCAGTGAACATTTATATGGATCGGCTAAGGAGTGTTCTCCAATAATTCGCCCGCCTGTCATTTCAAAATTTTATTAACTTTTTTAAAGGAATTTTCTTAAATGTTTTTTTAAATGCAAAATATTGGCGGTATTGTGTCGTTTCGATGTCGTGGGACACATCGAAAATGAAAATTAATTAATTCTAAATGTTTTCATGTATATACATATGTATGTATTTTTAAAGCCGCTTTAACATACATACATATGTGTGTATGTATGTATGTATGTATATGCAGATGTTTTCATGTAGCTCTGTTCATTTTTTAAAAATTTTGTTTTTGATAAGAAAATCATAACCTCAAAGAAAATTTGATTATTTAAAGTTTTTAAATTTGTTTAGTATATGTATGTACGTATGTATGTAGGTGTGTATAATCGCTTTTATTATATAAAAACATAAATAATTATTTTCTAAATTTCATTAAAAATAAATTTATGTATTTTCATTATTTTGTTTGTAAAACTTTTTGTACACGCATTATATATAATGTATCTAGGAATCGTTTTTAACGTAAATTGCACAATGCAGTTTTATTTCACTAAAAATGGTTAGAATTTATTTTAAAATATTGATACGTTTGCCATTTATTTTTTAATGTTAAGCAGGGATGTGTGGCAAAAGGAGTTTTTTCATTTAAGTTGGTATTTTTTGTTCAGTACGTAAAAGGCAACAACAAGTATAAAAACACATTAGAAGACTTGGTGAAAGTAGTAGTTGGTATATGTATTTTGTTTTGTTTAAATTAGCGAAATTTAAAGAAAAATTAACTTTTATAACAAAACAAATGCTCTCATCAAAAGAAAGCAAGTAGAAAATTTTTGAGAAAGTAAGATAGGAAGACAGGAGGGGAAATTCTTTTCAAATAAACTAATTTTTAGTCTCAAAATAACAAAAAAAAAAACAAACAAAAAAAAAAGATTATGTTTTTCAAATGTTGTAGTTCTTTTTTCTGATTAAAAACTATAAAAAAAATTAAGTTAACAAGTAAGATTGTTGGCCTTAATATATAATTGGATAACAGAAACACAATTAGCCAAGAGAATTTCTTCAAGAAAAATCTCTAAAAGCCACAAAAATGCATGCAGAGAAAAAGCTTTAAAATATTTCCTTAAAGTTGAAATAAAAATAGTCGTAACACGCATTTTTTATAATCAAAACCAAAAATAATTCCGAAATTCTTGTCGAAAAAACAAGAATAAATATACAATTTTTTCAAAAAGTGGAAAGTTTAGTGGATTTAAGCTTTGAATATTTGTAAGTTAAAAAGAAATATGTATATATGTTTGTACATATTCATATATACAATATTGTTACGCTGATCGAATCACATTGAGTGTTCGAAATTTCGAACATAAGGGTATGGTGTATTCACGTTTTTTTTTTCAGTAAAATATTAAATGCTATAAATTGTATTCGTATTGAGTTTTTATTATTAAAACAATGTTTAAATTAAGCCTAATTGCAGTTTAAAACTTTCTTCTAATTTAAACTAAGATTCGAACATAAACTTAATTCAATGACTAAGTTTTTTCCTTAAGAACCAAGTTTTTTTTCAGAAATTATTAGCTTTTGATTCGAAAATTGGAAATCTCTTTTTAATCCTATTTTTTCTCTCTTAAAAATATAATTTAAAAAACTAAAAGCCGTAGAGCAAAATAAACGTATTTAATTTCGAAAATTTAATGGCATTTTCGATACGGATTATATTTTGTTTTAGAAATTATTAGCTTTTTATTAAAGTTCAGCACAAAATTTTATGTTTGAATTTCCTATAATTTGAAAATTCTCTGTTTTCAAGATATTTTCGGCCAAACTTTATATTAAGCGAAATAGAACACTGTAAAGGAGTTTTCTAATAGAAAATGTATATTCAAGACTTGTACAACATCTTTTTGTTTAAGTTTTTTTAATGGTAACGGCTCTTTTCTGCAGAAATGTGTTACTTAAGGCAACGAAATTACAAACACATTTAAGGCATATTGAATTACGAATTTTATTTGCACGAAATCAAATCGTCTTGCTATAAAATAATCAATAGCATATCGTTAAGAAACTTTGCGGTCACAAAGCCGTATTCGAAACCAAAATCACGTTACCAAAAAATTGAACTGAGAATGTGAACGTGCTGTGAATGGTTCGGCTTTTTAGGACTTTTGCTTCGTCTATGGATTGTGATTACAGTGAGATTCCAGAAAAAAATATTAAAAAGAAAAGCCTAAAAGTGAGCTGCGTTTTAAGAAAATAAAAGGCACGTCTAAAATTATTATAGTATAAGCTTAGGTATCCCTGTACAAACTTTTATTATAAAGCATGCTTTTAAAAAAGTGTTTATTTTTACTTAAAACAAAACATTATTGAAGTTAAAACTACAACAACACGAAAAACATGATTAAAATAGGAAAATAAAAAAAAATCGTAAAAAGGGGAAGCACGAAGTTTTTATAATGAATTTGTTTTCCATTAAAAGTATATCTAAGTAAATTTAAAAAAAAAATATTTAACTAAATCAAATGCGTGCACAACAAAATTTTTGAATTAAGAAAAAATAACTACTAAAAGTTAAGACGTAAAATTTCAAAAGCAAAAAAAAATTGTTGAATTTCTTTTTAAAAAAAGGTGCTTTTCTCAAATAAATTTTTCAATCTGTTTCTTACAAACACCTTTTTCTAAACAAGTTGTTTTGTGGTACACCAAAACCATTACTTTAAACAATTATAAGCCAATTTTACTCAATTAGTTTATTTTTTTAAGTCATTTTTGTTTGTGTAAAAAAATAAGTTTTGAGAGAGTGAGGAAAAAACGAATTACAACTAAATTTGAAAAACACAATTATATTGAATGTAACAAGAAGAAATCATATTTAAATATGTTTTGTTTATGATTGTCTATAAAATAAAAGTTGTCTTTTTGAATTTTAATATGTAAAAAACGAGACAGTTGGAAAAGAAAACAGTTTTACTTACATATGACTAGTATTTTGTTGTCCAGCCGATCGTACTAACGGGGGCGGGGCATTGCCCTGGCCGTGGCTGTTTACCGGCTGCATTGATATGGTTGCATTATTGTACCCTCCATACGGTTGGCGATTGTTCAAAATGAGGTTCTCCATAGGATTGCGATATTGATTGCGGGTATTGGCGGCATGACTCTGTTGCGCTTGCTGAAAAGATACGAAAAAGAGTCACTTAAGTATGATAACAACTGCTTACATATATATGAGCTTCATTTAATCATTAATTTCTAAATTTGTTTAACCTCAGAACACAATATTTTATATGTTGCAAATTTCGAAGCAATCTAATTTCGTATCATTTAACATGTTGAAGTCATATACCCACCAGATGTAAAAAAAATAGTTGTTGTAGAGGGGGTTCTTAAATACGAAACTTGAACACATGTATGAACCAATTTTCGAACTTGAATATTCTTTATTATTATTTAAGTACATACTTTTTCTCAGCAACTTAACAATCTTATAGACAGTAGGTCATAAAAACTGAGTTTCGAAATTATGACCGAATGTTCTAGATTTCGAAATTTTACTCAAAATTAAAGTTTAGTACAAACAACAAAAATGATTCAAAAAATATTTGTTTTAGATAATCGTACATATGTGTGCACATAAATATAGATATGTACAAAATCTTGCCATAAAAATTATGTTTACAAAATTTTGAAACTAATCCGAATGTTCGAAATCTTCAAAAGACTTTGCACAAGAAAAAAAAGCAATAGAGCATGAGCATATAAGACTGGTTTAACAACTTTCGAAATTAAAAACGATTTTTTTTTGTGTTTTTGGCAGGCGGTTCAGAGCAGACAATGCCGATAATAAAAGCATTGACGTGTTCATGTTATGCCGAGGGCGCTATATAAAATTCGTTCGCACATGTTTTTTCGGGTATTTAGTAAAAGCACTTTTAAATGGTATAAGAAATGTATCTATTTTTCGTACTCGTTAATTAATCTAAGTTGTTTTGGGTCTTATTTGATATACAAATTTTTATTCAACTATTTTTAATGAAATTAGTAATAATTAATAATATCTTTTCGTTAAAAGAATACATACATACATACATACATGCATACTATTACATTTATTAATTGTTAGCGAAAATAGTAATAAATGACCAGCATTCGATATATGTACATAGATACATAGAGCGGGTACACATCAAACAATAACAAGTTATAAAATAAGAAAGAAAGATAACGAAACTATATTTAGCATAGAAAGTCTGCATTAACAAGGTGGAAAATGTCTATAAGATTAATAAAAAAAATCGAGTGTTGGAATTCTCTTCGCATTTATTTTTCTTTTTTTCAAAACATACTACTTTTTTAAATTGCTTTTTATGTTGTTTCGTAAATAACATTGTCGTGCAAAATTTTAATTTTTTGTTTTCACAAACGCATCGTAATGACTTTCATTTTCTTAGCCTAGCACGCTTTGTGCCGTCAACGGGGGGCACAGTGTATGCTGGAACTGATGTATTAGTAGTGTATTGTTTTCTATGTGTTGTTGTTTTCTTATCGCTGTGGCGGAGAGTGTGATTGTTGTTTTGGGAGTCAGGATAGTCTTGACGTATACTGTACAGCTACAAATGGTTTTTGTGAAGGTGAAAGGATAAAGTAGTCATTAGTATCGTGATGTGTCTTTAATTCAAATGCAACAAAACAAACAAACAATCAACACTACATAAAACAATACAACTACATCAATAAATTAACACTACAAAATTTAGGGATAACTAACAAAAAGTTAGTTTTTTGTTCGCTTATGGAAAAGGTTGAAAAATCTGAGAACTCCTTTTTGAATTTGACTTTTAGTTGTTCTGGAAGTTAGAAAACTACTTGCAATAAAATCATATAGTAGTATGTACATACATATATACATATGTATCTATTGAAAGGGAATAACCGCATTTCACACCGATTTTTATATCATAGAACTGTATAGGAACTTAAACTTAACGCCAAAAAATTAATGAAAAACCAAGGTGACTTTCTAACAAATGAAGTTCGAAGAGCAGCTGATTAGTTTCTTATTTCTAGCCTCCTTTGGAAGTCAACAGTTCGGGAGTAAAACTCTAAATTTTCATGGATATTTAGCGAAAATAGAATACATGCGAATACTTTGGATTTCGTCGAGTTTTATTGTTGTACTGGCGAGTTCACTTGCTATTAACTCGTCGTGTAAATAACAAGCTAGTAAAACAAAAATATAAAATTTAAACTTCAGTAGTGAATCAATCTCTAGTTCCAATGTTTTCAAAAGAAAAGTATCTTGTCAATGCCACGCACGTCTTAATCCCACGGAACATTGTGAAAGGTATGTATGTATGTACATACATGCATATGTATGTATGTATGTATGTATGTACCTGTAGTAAATCACTATTTACATAGTTAGTATTGTTTCATTATTGAAATTTTTCAAGGAATGTACATATGCACATACATATGTATGTATTGAGGTATTTATGTATGTACCTATGTACATACTTGCATGCATATGTAAGTATGTATGTACATATGTACATACGTATGTATGTATGTATGTACATATGTATGTATACTCGAACGTTCGTCGAATAATCTAAAACTTTTACGCAAACCAATTACAATTTTTAAAAAATTAAAACAAGTTTCCATTTTTGTATTATTTTCTTTCTATTTTAGGGTTGCGTTGTGAATTAAAAAATTAGGGCCTATTAGAATTGATTTAGAAATTCTAAGACTGAAATTTTCTAGATATAATACTCAATCGTTTGTTGTGACCTCCCTCCCCCCGTAATTGAAAACATCATTGAAACAAAGCCATAAAAAAGCGCAAACAAATAAAGACGAAGAAGAAAAACATTCTTATAGTCTCGTTCAAACGGGGCCTCTCTTAAAGCTGAAAAAACAGAAATCAAATACGAAAACAGAGAAGCTCTCATAAAAATTTGCAATAAATAAGATTTAATGAAGAGTATATTTATTTCCATGAGTGAAGAACTAGTGTTTTTAGTTTTAATAAACAATTTGCAAAAAATTCATACAATGTAAATATGCATGTATGTATGTATGTATGTATAAATGTTTACAAATCTATTTGCTATGTGTTTGATGTTTTTGTATACATACATACATACATACATATGTAAGTAGGCCAACTTCTTTTGTAGTTTTCGTTTTGGTTTTTAAAGTGCCTTTCTAACAACTTTACGCAAAAAAGAGCAAATACTTGTACATACATATTTATTTACTACTTAAGCCGAAACCATTTGACACGTCATAGGTGTTAAGAGTTATTTCATTAAATATAAGAGGTATATATAGTAGATACATATTTAAATGATTTTGAAAAAGAAATCAATAAATGCGTTATTCACACTTCAAAACTTAAGCTGGGTCCGTCCACACGATTGAATTGAATTGAATACACCAATCTGAAAAAATGTGTAATTGTGCTGAATAGTAGACAATAATAAAATTGTCCCAAACAAAAACTTTGCAGTCAGTCAAACGATTCCCTTATTAAATAGAAATTTGAATAATAATTGTCACAGTTCAGCCACAGGCTTGTTCCAATTTGCGGTAACATCAAGAACCATCTAGTACGTTAATTTGGTTAATTTCGTTTTTAGTGAGTGAGTGTCTGATACATATGAGTGTATATTTTAAAATAAAATTAAAAAAAGCAACAGCAAAAAAAGTGTTTGGTTGAGTGCTTACAAAAGCAAGCTTTTTCCTTTTATTGTTCAGGTATTATTCAACTTGTCGGAGTTCATATTGCAAATCCACTCTCGATGAATCTGAAATCCTCTATAACATCAGCAAATGCATCACCGAACTTCATGGCGAAATTACAACAACGAAAAACTAAATAAATTGAAAAGAAACTAAAAATATTGCCGCATATGGTCAACTGGAATTGAAGAACGGGGTGAATACAATTAATATTGATGCATTTTGATCATCGTACTATTGTAAATATATCAAGTAGTCACACGACGCCGCACCAAGGTTGCATTGCTTTGGTCAAAGTGTGAATTTCGGCAATCGTGTGATTCTATTGCTGCCTCTTTTCTTTGCTACATACATATGTAAGTATGTATGTATACATACGTTGTATGAAAAAATACAACTGCACAAGTAATTTTGTACAATTTTTTACAATTATACCCGGTATAAGGGTAATATTCAACTTTTAGAAAGTCAAATTAACATGTGGTTTAAAAGTTATTGGCTCTCGTTATGATACAAGTAAAAATATTGCTATGGAAAAAAAGGGAATTGGTGATTTTTCATTACTATAATGGTTCGCAGATTGCAAAACAAATTTATCGGAGCGAAATAGCTAATTATTGTTAGAAGAATTAAGATTACGAAATTATGAAGGAAGAAATAAACAAAATATACATACATATGTATGTATGTACATACACACGTATAAGGCATCATTTAGAACATACTAAGTTAATAAAGGAGCCATCGAAGTAGCACCTGAGTACACATTTATGTACATACATATGTATATATACGAACTGTATCCAATTCGGCTGACATAACTTACTAAGTCTTGGTTGGAAAAGCAACCATTGAATTATTTATTATTATTGTCATTGTCACCAGTACTAATAACTTATGTCATTATTGTTATTAATTGCTTTTACAAATAATCGTGGGCGCATAGTGCCAAGACTTATTTTATAGTTATATGGATATTTAACAGGTGTCATTGAGAATTCACTAGCTCTATAAGTACTAGATACTCCACTTGGTGATACATATACAATATAAATATTCGACCTCCATTAGAACTATTGACTTACTATACGAGTATATGTGTGTATATGTATGTATATGTATGTATATACATATGTATACTCTTTAAAATATTCCGTGCTATAGACGTTTAAGCACGTTGGTGAAATTGAAATATACTACAATAGCTATGTACCTCGCAACGAGATATCGGAACCACAGCGAGTAAGAGAAATGTTGTAACAATAAGAGCCCATGCAATAGACATTGTCATCAAAATAATCGACCATTGTGATGACTTGCATGACACTTCTGCCCAGCTTTTCTTACTGTTGTTTACTGTTTACACAAATAGTAGTTTTTTCCAATAAAACTATAGACAACAAACGATATAATAATACATATTGTTCATTCTTATTAGAAAACCCGTGCTTCAAATCACATACAAACATACATACACATAAAGTTTACTTTAACCCACCAAAGTAAAAAAAGAAAGTTATTTAAAACGGACATTTTTGGCTCCTAACATTACCTCCGGTTAAACCTATACACAATTTATTTTTTAAACATCTACTAGACACTATAACGTATCTACTCGTATTGGTTTTTGTTAGTTACTAATAGTGGGAAAATATGTAAATATTAAGTGATAAAAGCAATTTATACGTGAAATAAAGACAAAATAAACGACTTTTTCCTTAAGGCAATAAACATAAAATAAAAAAATTAAACAACAACAACAACATGTATGTATGTAAAAAATAAAAACATACCTGTGAAGCTAACATTTGGGCTTGTATAAAAGGTAAACTATTTTGTTGCTGTGGCATCCACGAACCATTTGCAATAGCCTAGTAAAGTTATAAAAAAACACAATTTAGCACTTGAAAACACTTTTGTTTAAAAAAAAAAAAAAATTAAATATGTAGATATGTATGTAAAAGAATGAAAAATATGCACCTGTACTGTGGCAGCTTGTGCAGCTAAAGCCGCATTTGAGTGCATTCTGTGAGCGGCTGCTGCAGCTGCTGCATTCGGCTGTTGCAATAAGCTTTGAGTATTAAATGCTGAAGCGGCTGCTACTGCAGCTGCTGTTTGACCACGTTTCATTATTTGTTGTTGTTGTGCCGCCGCTGCTGCCGCTACAGCTGAGGAATGTTGTTGTTGCTTTTGTTGTAAACTTGATTGTGTTAAAACTTTTGGCGGTGGTTGTGATGGCTGCCTGGTCCAATTCACAGAATTGTTGGCGTTTGAACGATTACCTATTAGCAAATTGGAATCCACTACTTTACTGGGCCAATAGTCTTCAAATTCTGTACCATTTGGAAAATAACTTTTAATATCTGTCAGGCTTATGACTGCAACATTTTCGCTGGAAAACAATTCGTTTCGTATGCCTTGGACTTTGCAACAGAATTTCAAATAGGCTAAGTCCCAGCCGGATAGTAAATCCGCTTTCTGTTTAAGATTTTCAGTTTCGCCCTCGAAATAAAACAGAGGCACAACCTGCTCGCCATTACGCACAGTATATGGCACAACAGATTCTTTGTTTATGCGTATAAATCCACACTTTTCCGAAGGTGATTTGCTGCCTGATATCAACTTTCGATAACAGATATCCAAAAATTGATAAAATTTGGTGGCGTCTGAGAGACGCACAACTAGATCCTTCTGTGTGAATAAATCACGACCAAACTCGCCATCGCAGTGCTTGTGATTGATTTCTATAAAAAGTCTAGCCTCGGCTTCTGTTATATAGTAGGAACGTACACAAGTACAGCTAGAATAAATATCAGGATGCAGGCAATTAAGATATTTTCCCAATAACTTCATTTCTATCATGCGCACCGAACAGTATTTTTCCTGCTGCCGGTATATATAGGGTATATAGGTTTTTCCAAAAGTTGTCCAACCAAAGTGACCTTTTTGGGATTCTTCATCACATGGTGGTTTTTTATCATCGGTACTAGTAGAACGGCCATTGGCCGTTACAGAGCCGTTTGTAGGCTTTTGCGGTCGATTTAAGTAGTTGAGAATATTAGTTTGGCCGTTCACATTGACCGGAGGTTGCATACCACCATTTGCCATAGCATTACGTGAAGCCAGTTGGGCTGCCTGTTGCTGTTGTTTGGCCAAGGCATTCTTCTGCTCTTCTTTCATTTTTGCGGCCAGCTCTTGGATTTCGGCATCGTCAGCTCGCTCCTGCTTAACTGGAGCTGCCCACGTAGAACCCAATCCCGTACCATGTATAGGTAAAGGTTGGCCATTTGTACCTATAACGCTGGTTATTTCTATATCAGCCGACATATTTATGCACTAATTGCATTCAAATTAAACAATTTTTTCTAATTATAATATTTTTTAATAAAATTTAAATTACTCCATTCCTTTTAAACGATTAGTTTTCTTTTTATTCCTTCTGTTTTCTTTATATACAAAACTTTTATTTTAATTTCTGTTTTATTATTTCATTTATTTTCAGAGCCTGTAATTTTTGTATAAACATAAACATTTACTCTTCTTTTCTTTTTCTCTCTTGTTTCTTATTCTCATGAAAATATAAGTAAGTGCATTTTGTTGCTTTTATAATTGCATTTTATAGCTGTGCTGTTGTTGTTTTGCTTTTATTACTTTGATTTACACAAACACACACACACGTGCATGCAGATGCATGCATGAACTTCTTTCTATACAACACTTTTGAGCACGTACATACACACATGCAAAAATACTTATAGGTGTATGCATGCACAACGGCCGCTGCTCCTCTTTTTTATTTGTGAAGAAAAGACCGTTGTGTTTTCCTTTTTTATAGATTAAATTAACAGTTGCAGTAAAATAGGCATATAACTTTTTAAATTTTAATGAATGATAGAACTCTTTATTTACTTATGTGTGTATACACGCACACATGTACACACTACATACATACATACATACATATGTATGTATGCACATACATATACATATGTATATTGGCACTATTTTCTTTTTGCACTTTGTTTATAGAGTTAAATTATATTAACAATATTTGGTATGGCAATAAGATGTTTGGTCTTAAATCAACAATTATTTACTTTTGATATGTACATACATATATTATTTTTTTGGGGTTAAAAAAAACATTTATTAAAACCACTTCCAAGTGTGTTAGTAAATTTTTTTATTTTGTATATCCATATGTAGTTGGATTTTCTTAAAATTTAATTGAAGAAAAAAAATTATTTACTAACAAAAATTACGCGCTTCTTAGAAAAATAACCACGTACGTACACATTCGCCGTTCAATAGTCTGTATACGAGTGTGATCGTTGTTTCTACTTGAATTTCATACAAGCCTCAGTCAAAGCAGCAAAAACAACACAAATACCCAACTATATACTTCTATACATGCACTATGTACAGATAAATTTTTGTATATACCATAATACATCAATATACTATGTACATACACACAGCACTGAGTTTTGTTGGTGTATTGGGTATATTCCCTCATATAAATTTTGTTCGGATGATGATGACAGCGACAGTCGTCGTCGTCGACGACAACGCACGATTTTCGTTGTTGAAGCTAAAATTTTGAAGTATTTTTGTTGTTTTGTGTATTAAATGTCTTGTATTTTGTATAGACAGGCCCCGCTTCGTTTTATATTCGTTTCATTCGTGTTGAGTATACTTTGTGAGTTTTTGTACACCGACATTTTTTTCAGCTTTTATGTTTCTCTTGCAATTTATGTGTGTACGAGTGTATATGTGTATGCACAAACATACATACATATGTATGTATGTACTTATTTACAGTTCCTATTGGCTTTTTGCGCTCTGCTTGCAGAATATTGTTGGTGTTTCAACAAATGTTTAATAATTTGCGCTACAAAAAACAAATTAAGTTAAACAAATTTCTCATTCCCACAATAAAAATATGTGCATACATACGTACTGTGTATTTATGTATGTATCTATGTAGTGTAAATACAAATAGATATGTATGTATGTATACATATGTATGTATGTATACTATGCATACATACATACATATGTACATGTACATATATGTGTGTATGTAGTATGTACATATGCATATTGATTTACAATGTATGTACTTACATGCATACATACATAAATACGTACATACACACATACATACATACATTTGTATGTATCGATACCTTAATACAGAAAGGCCCTAAGTAACGTTTTCCTAACTTTTCAGGAGAGAAAAAACATACATATGTATGTATATATGTACATATGTATGTAATAAAAATTAAAGTTTTGTAGTCGCGAAACTTTTTTTAAACTGCTTATACATACATATGTATGTATGTATGTATGTACCTATTTTTGTTATTTTTGTAGCTCAATTTTATAGATATTTTTCTATAATTTAATTTATTTAGGAATACAAAGCATAAAACAAGGTTTTCTTTTCCAACAAAATCCCATTAATTAATGTTGAATAATTTCTTTCCACCACCATCTTTTTTACCATCAGTTTTCTCTATACCTAATTTCATACATACATACATATGTATGTATGTAAGTATTTCATACTTTTTCTCTTTCAGTCATTCTTTCTCTTTGCATTACACCTTGCCCTCCCACAGTCTGTTCAAGTAATCTATAGTCTGTCCCACCATAGTTTCCGGTTTATAAATGAATGTACGTACATACATACATACTATGTATGTATGTACTAATGTACGCACATATATAGTCTATGGTTATGTACATACATATGTATATATCTATGTATGGATGCATGTATGTATGTACCTACATACACATACATTTATGTGTGGATGATTTTGTGTCTGTTTGTATGTATGTATGTATGTATATGTATTTTTACATAATTTACTTAAATCGCAGTGTATTTCCTCATTAAAATTTTAAACTTAATAAAAACTTATTTAAATTGAATTCATTTAAAAAAAGCGTGTATGTAGATAGATATGTATTTATGTATGTATGTACATACATACATACATATGTCTGCATTTATGTACTACATACAATAAATAAACTCTACATAAAAATAGAATACCACATGAACGAGTAGAGATATCATAATTGCAAGTAACCGATTAAAGCTAAATAAAATAGCTGTTAAATTAAAATAATCAATCATGCTAATGCTATTTGTTTGTAATATAATATACATACATACATATTTACATACATATGTATGTATGTATATATTTATATATACACATACATACTTATGTATGTACATACGTGTAGATAAAATAGTATTTAATTTAAAAACCTTTCTCCATATTCATAGTCATAGAAAAAATACATACATACATACGTATATATGTATATACATATATATGTATGTATATACATACATACTATGTACTTCAAGCAAAAATATAATTTCAGACAACAAAAACTAGGAAATTTTTTCTGCATTTAATATAATGTACTACATATGGTATTCTTTTGGTTGAGGTATACTTTTTTATCACTATGAGTACGTCCTATTTTGCTTAAATAAATTTATATGAAAACTTCGCACAAAAGAAAAACCTACGAAAAACTAATGAAAACTTTTATATTAACAATGATTGCAAATTCGAACATAACCTTGAAATTATCAAATTAATGAACATAAGAAAATGAAAATACATAGTACATACATATGTACATATGTATTTATGTTAATTAAATATGTCGAATATACTTAAAAGTCTTAAATAGGTATAAATGTGTACATATACATACATACATACATACATGCATACATACATACATACATACATATGTATGTATGTATGTTATAAATTCGTAATAAAACGTACATATTTTGAATATGTTCAAGTTCGAGTAATGCACGTGTTTTGAAAGGTAAAACATTGCCGCGGATACTATTCAAGAACTTTGTGTTACCAAGTTCACCTACTGCTTGAATTCCGACTTATCGCCATCACGCCAGTTAATTTGGTTTTAAACAGATTTCGGTTGTGCAATAAATTGGCAAAACTGAACTTTCTATGTCGTGCAGTTCTTTAGTCGCCTTAATTGCCTGAATCTTCGTTTTTAGTGGGATTTCGTGTCAGTGCAGTGCGCAGAAAAAAAAGTAGGATCCAAGAGAAGCTACATATGTATTTTGATAGAACCACACTTATCGTTAAAGGTTATAAGTTGTATATGTAATGCGCTTCTCGTTCAAGCTGATGCTCACCAGCCAGATGACTCCATCTATTCCTAGGCATCTGAGGAAAGATTCCACGTTGGAGATATCTAAAGTTTCAACCTCATATGCAAGCTTATTATCGCAGTAGTAGTAGTAGTGATGTAAGATGTAGAAGTAGGCATGTTGTCGTGTATGAAATTTATGAGAGAAACGCAAACAAAATATAAGTTATTGTCATGCCTATTGCGGTAATACAGCCGTCGTAGTCAGGTTCAGGTTTTGTCACTGGATACTTGATGTCGGCAACAATTGAATGTTATTAAAACCTCCTTCTACTCTCTGAGGCCTAGACATTGTTAAATGTCTATCAAAAATTATTTTCAAATGAGATTATTTGTGATGTCCACTTGATGTGACCATGATGAGGGTTCTTGAATTAAGGGAAAATATGAATTATTTATTAACGGAGTAACTTCTGTTGGCAGATAAGCTTATTGTGAGAGAATTGTCTGAACTGACAGTTTACTTCCTGGTGCCAATTTTTTATTCTTAGTAAAGTGTCAGCACATTGTAAGATGTAAGAATATTTTAAGATGCGACAACCGTCTGTATACAGCTTAAAGACAAAAGTCAGCAGGTTGAGAACGACGTCAAATCAAAATTTTTATTAAGAATTAATTTATTTGGCAAAATATTTGCAAATTTATTAAGAAGTTTTTCTAGCGAATTTCAGATAAGAATTTTAAATTTAGATATTGTAAGATAAAATACTGGCCTAAAATTTTTATGAATAATAAATTTTAAATATGTATTAGAATTTGCTTTTACTTTGGGGTTTTTGTTGTTTTTTCTTTGTCTATAAAATAAGACGTTTGAGCCTACAGGTTTTATTTGAAAGCACAACAAATTGCTTATAATTAGCAAACTTTTAAGTATGCAGCCATTTAACCTTCCAGATACATATATAAATATTTATGTAAGTATGTATGTGTGTATGTGAATGTATATGTAAAAGTATATTGATATAAATCAAACAAAATTTGTTTTTTATTTATTTTATTTTAAAACTGGTTTCGATTTGTATTAAGAAGAAAGTTTATTTTTTTTATATAAATTCATACGACGCTTTTTTCAATTCATGTGAACATACATAGGTAAATATGTATGTATGTATGTATGTATTTATGTATGTCTATACTCGCACATGCGATTATAAACAACACGTTTGGATACATGACTTAAAACACGAAAAAAATTAAGAAACTTAACATTCTGTTTAAAAGTGTATAAATACATGCATACATACATATGCACATACATACATATGTATGTACATATACATATATGTATGTATGTATGTACGTACATTTCAATTTTCTGTAAAATTTAAAATATTGCAAATCAGTTTTGCTAAAAACAAGTGTTTTTTCCGTTATTAATAAGTTGATGGGTTATCATAAAAATGTAATTGTTGTAAATGTATGTATGTAAGTTTATTTAAAATGTTATTAAAATAAAGCCTTTGAAGTGGCGCCAAACTTAAGGCCTTATCAACGGAAATACGCATACATACTTACATACATGTATACGTATGTATGTATGTACATAGTACGTGTACGACCATACATATGTACATGTGTATATATATATTCATAACATCCTATATACATACTTTATTACGAATCAAAATTAAAAAAAAATAACAAGAAAAATACGTATGTATATACATATGTATGTATATCATACGTGAATTTCAAACTTTCGAAAATTCGAATTTAAATTAAGTTAAGAATTTTCTACAGCTATGGCTATTTATTACAATATATGTACATACATATGTACAACATATCGAGCCTTTAGGGCAATGCCGTAGTAATTCAAAAAATCGCGAACTGAGAAAAATGCATTTCATTTCGTTATTGCAAATAAGTATTGTTGGAAATAGCTAGAGGCAATAGAGACATTTTTAGCTGTAGAATCTGAACAGTTAGAGATAGATATTTCCCCAAAGATCATTTCTGCGTACCCAGCTCAAAAAATTTAAATTTTGAGTTACTACGGTATTGCACCAAAGGCTCGATATGTACAAACAAGTTTTTATTATGAAGAAAATTAAGTTCAAAGTTAAAATTCCAAAATAACAAAAGCTAAAAATAATTAAAATCTAAAAATTATTAAATTAAAAAATTATTATATCTAATCAAAATTTGCAAAAAAATATCAAGAAATTGAAAAGATTATTAAAAAAATAGCTTGAAATTTAATTTCGAAATGAAACTTTAACTATATAATAAAATAAACGTAAATATGTATGTATGTGGTCACATACAAAGTAAATTTACAATTAATAAAAAAAAAATTTTAAAACTAATTTTGAATTTTTTAATGGATATACATACATACATATGTATATACATACATACATACATACATACATATGTATATACATACATACATACATACATATGTATGTTTGTATATGCATACCTAACTTGGGTTTATTTTTCGTATAAATATTGCAATAATTACAATTGGTTTTTTTAATTTTATAGATTATTTGAAAAACTTCACAAAAAACAGAAAAATATTTTTATAACTTGTTGATTTCTTTTACGAAAAACAGAAAAATTAACTACAATAACATAAAATATTTTCATGTTCACGCACTGTAATCTAGTATGTTAAAGTCGATAAAGAAAATGGCGAAAAACTAAGAAGTAATTATACGTGGGTCATGGACATTCTTTAATCGGTTTTTTACGTCAGTAATCGAATATTTGTATGAAATTTTGCGAAAAAATGGAATTAATTGGCCAAATGCAGAATAAATGTTAGCAGAGACATACGGCTATTGTACTCTGAGTTAAAAGAATATGTAAATGATGGCACCCGTCCGGGACGCCCCAGGCCAACAACAACCGCAGAATATATTGAGAAAGTGAATAAAATTAATTTGGAAACTATGAAGCGTGTGGCAGAGAAGCTCGTTCCAAATTTACAGAATTCACTTATTCCTGACTCAGGTACCAGATTTGGTGCAGTGCGACTTTTGTCTGTTTCCACGATTAAGAAGATACTGGAAAGGACGGCGGTTTTCACCGACGGTGCCTAAAAACTGATAAATAAATATTTTTTGAGACAAACAACAATTTACTTTCCTTTTTAACAGATCTCGTAAATGTTTGAAAAATGTGGGAAGAGAACACATCAACACCGCTCACATTACTTCATCATGTGCCGCTAGTGTGATTATTAGCACCACTTGAAGTGATAATATGAATATCTGCTCCAAAATAAATCATTCTAAGTTTTAAAATGTGTGCTGATTTAGGATGATAAAAATCGTTGCATATTGTGTTACTTGAGCGATAGTGGTATCCTTGCTTTAGATATACTGGTGATTCTATAGTTCCAATGTCACTCTGTAGGGCAAAAGAAACTACATACATACATATGTGTCTGCATAGTACATACATACTTCCATTTGTAATACTACAGTCTACTTACGGATTTGTAACCACAAGTTAAGGCTAAATGTCAATCGATGATTACACTGACTTGGGTGTACATACATAGATAAATATGTATGTATGTATGTATGTACATACATAAAGCGCTAACCTTCCACTATTGCCATTTCCAACAGGACATATAAATATATGTACAAACATATGTATATGAATGTACATATGTACATATATTTATGATCATTTATGTACACACGAATGTATGTACGTGCAAAGGTGTGTGTGTTTTAATAAATAAGTAGGCAGCTACATACATACATACATACACACATACATACATATGTACATACTTAGTTTGTTTTACGGAGACCATTATTAATCAAGTAAAAATAAAAATCATTTGGCTTGAAGCAACAATATTCTTTCCATTCCTACTCCCTTCAAACAAGCATTTCATAAATAGCTCTCATCCTGCCCACATATGTATGTACATATGTATGTATATACTTATGTACATATGTATGTAAGTATGTACATATACACATATGCAGAGACGTTTCTAGTGTGGTACCTACATACATACATACATACATATGTGCATATGTACATAGATATGTAGAATGTAAGTACACACATACTAGTTACATACGCACATACATACATGTACATACATACATAGTATGTATTTCGATTACTTGCTTTCCCTTCCCACCCCAAAAAAATGTTCAATGCTTTACGAAAGGAAAAATAAACTAAATATTTCAGTGTAGTACTAAATATAGAGAAAACGATGATGTATTATGCTGGTGTACAAAAAGACCAATACGTATCAAATGTTTTGTTAGGAAAAAAAAATTGACAGACAGACCACGATGCCAGCAAGAAAAGCACTAACCCAGCAGAGAGTGAGCTAAGAAAAATATTAGCAGCATTATACAGATGAACAAAGCAAGTGTTAATGTACCAATGTACATACATACATACATACGTACATATACAGATACATATGTATGTACATACATAGATACTATAAGAATTCAGCTGAACAAATGTTTGCAGTCATCCCTGTATGTATGTACATATGTACATACATATGTTTGTAGATACATACATACATATGTACATGTGTACATATATACATATGTATATGCATGTACATACAAATGTATGTACATAGTATGTATGTATGTACATTTTTTCCCAACAAAGCATCATCTTTTCAATCGTAAAATTCTATCCTAATGTCTCAACACAACGCCCACACTTTTTAATTAGCCAAAAACAACAAAAAACATCTATACCTACCTACATACACGTGCATACATATGTATGTACATATGCACCTACAAAATACTTACATACATATAATTTTCAAAAATAATGTTTTTTAAATAAAGCAATAAAGAAAAACAAAAAAAATTACCATCGACAACAATAAAAGCAGCCAGCAGCGTCTACTCGTTGCATGTATCCGACACTCACACATACTCTCTTGTAAAAAAAAAAACAAAAACAAAAAAATCTGCTAACGACGTTATCGCTCTTAAGAGCATTAAACAAATAATAGCAAGGCAGCCAACACATTCATTCATTGATAAAACAGGGCCTCAACGCGAGACTACCGTTATTATACTTTAACTCACTACCAAGTGAAAAAAATACACACAAAAAATAAAACAAAATTTATAAACACTAACACCGTCGTTCACTCGACTCGCTCTGCTACGAAATATTCGTAGTGATGGGTAAATGTGGAATAACGATTTAAAGCAGCAATAATGCGAGAACTAAATATACATATGTATGTACATACGTATACATATGTATATTTATGTACATACATACATATAAAGAGTTGCATACAAATGTGTGTACATATCTACATACATATGTATGTATGTACATATTTGATTACATAATATTTTGGATACATAGTCGATACATATAACATATACATACATACATACATATGTATGTACATACATATATACATACATATGTATGTAAGTACATCCAAACACGCATACCATATTCCTCTTTATTATTTTTTGTTTTAACACAAAATAGCGTTAAGAAAAAAACCATCTGCTTTTCTCAAAGTTAAACAAAAAACACATTGTGATAAAATTATCCACGTTTATGTTACTGTTTCCAAATTAGCCCTTACCTTGTCTTGAGCATCGTGCCCGACACTCGTTCATGTCCATATTTCGTTTATACTTTGACATCGCACTCAGCTGGACTTAAACATCGTCTTAGGATAGTATAGACCCGCATATTTCGTTTATACTCTGACATCGATGTCCAACTTATGGCTCGATATCGATGTTCGCTATCAAATGTCAATTTATTTTCGACTATTTCATTTTAGGAAAAACAGAAATAGGCACTGCAGAAAATAGACAGTTAAAAGCCAACTTTAGAAATATTTATGTACATACATACATACATACATACGTATGTATGTAGTATATTAGTGGCAAAAAACGATTTAGTTTTTTGTAGTTTAGGGCTTTATCAAAATCTTATGACAATACTTAGCTACATACTACTGAGCTAGATATACATACATATGTATGTACATACATATGTATGTACATACTGTATGTACATTTGTTCCTATTAAAAAAAATCTTAAAATTTATACATATATTCGGTTCGAGTATTTTGAAACTTAAGCATCACTAGTTTTCAATGTTATTTAAATATACGGACGCACATACATACATATGACTGCAGATGTACACAGATAGGTATGTACATAAGTATGTATGTATGTATATGTACACAGATACGTATGTACATACATACATAAGTATGTATGTATATTTACACAACAAATAAAGTACCCAACGACAACGAAAGCTAAAGAGAATAAGTACAAAAACAAAAGAAAAAAGATATATGTATGTATGTATATACATATATATATAAAAACGCAACAAACAACAAAAACAACAGCAACAAAACGAACGGCAAATTGTACATAGTCACGATGTGGCTGGCGGCTGGTTATGACGATGATGTATGAACGAACTCTCATATCCATCCATTTATAACAGAGAATGACGATAAATCTTAAAATATTGATGCAAGTGAAAAATTTCTCTATACCAGAATGTGTATGGAGATATGTATGTATATACATATGTATGTATGTATGTTGTCCATTAGATTAATGAAACAAATACGTATGTAGCTACATATGTACATACATACATACATATGTATTTCGATTACTTGCAGCCATTCTCTGATCCAAGCCCAACGAAATACCTAACAAAACAAATGAAAATTAAAGCAAAACGCAAAACAATTCAATCGTATGCAATCGTATAAAGAAACGAGCAATTCATCGAATGAATGTTGCGAACGAACTTTATGAATGTATCTCAACTTAACTCTACAGTGATGAGTAAGCGAGTCAGCATGTAGAAAATTTTGTATTCAAGAAAAAAACCGACAACAAACAACAACAACATTATAAAAACAAGTGAATGGCGTATAATACTGTTTGTATCCAACAATTTGGAAAGATGTTCCTATGGCGGGGAAATAGGACAAGCAAGGGGAGTAATGTTGTTGGTTTTTTCTGAAACTTCGTATTTTTTTGCTTATGCTTGAACTTTGTCATTGAGTTGTTGGGTTTAAATACATGTGTATGTATATACTACATATTGATGTACATATACTATGTGTATGTATGAGTGAATGTATCTATAATATTTTCTTAAAATTTCGTTGAGAATATTAAAATCACTAAATCAATTTGCAAAGATTGGAGATTTAATGTGCACAGAAGCTATTTTTCATAATAATAACTTATGTACATACATACATACCTATGTATATACATATGTATGTATGTATATGTATATATATATGTATAAACATACATACATATGTACCTACATATGTATGTACGTCTGATGATACACTACAGATTGTTTGCATTTTAACGATTGCATACATACATACATATGCATGTACATTTGGGGTCAAACGTACGATCTTGGTAACCAATTTAAGTCGCCTTTAAGAGAGAAAATCGTTCATGCAGAATATGCATTTTGGTGGCCACTAAGTAGCACAAACATACTTACATATGTACATAGCTTCATTCTCCTGGATCCACTTGTCCTCTACGTCCACTTCGTCCAATGTGTACCAAAAACCAATCGGTTTTGTGGTGCCCGTCGTCACCCCGTCGTTTCGAATTTAACTGGCAAACGTTGGAGAGTCGCCTGTGAAGAGCTACCACGTTTACGGAATGTGAGTACATATGTATGTATATGTACATACATACATACATACATATGTATGTACATATGAAAGTAAATAAATGCCTGCAATTCACAATACACTGCAGAAAGCAAAATTACAAATACATACATACATACATACATACATATGTATGTACATACATAAATACAAAGCTACACATACAGTATTTACTAAAATAATAATTATAAATTTAACTTCATTTGTATGTATACAGATATATGTATGTATGTATGTGCTTATTTTAACGAACTGTGCGTTCGTGTAATCAATGGAAAATACAAAATGGTTTCTTTTTTTTGAAAAATACCGACATTTTCCGTCAAATTTTAAAGTTGCTTGAGGCGTTTTCTGTGTTTTTTGTTTGTTTATCGCATGAAATACACAGGCAGGCAAAATTACAAGCAAGACCTTTCAGTAGACTTCTTACGTAAGATTGTATGTACATATGTATGTATGTAAGTATGTACATACATATGTATGTTTGAGCTTGTAAGTGTTAGAAGCAATTTAAATTGCTGGGTATTTATTCATTCTTTCGTTTTGTAGTCAAGCAAAAAAAATTTGCTGAAAGTAGTACAAACATACCGTATTACATACATACATATATGCAAGAGAATGTACCTACATACATACATGTACATATGTATGTATGTATGTGTTCTTAAAAACAAGAAAACTTTGCTTATAACAGTTTTTTCGTTGTTTTTGTTTTGTTTTTGTAATTGTTGTTGAGCTGTGTTGAAGAAATTCCTCTGACGACAGACAAGTTTTGTATTATTTTGTATTTAATCAAGGCCTGTCTACAAAACGATAAGAAAATAATGTAAAATCGAAAGAGAGAGAGAGAGAGACTTTTCAAGTAAAATAATAATTTTAACAGGGAATTTTATATCTACTGGATACAGAAACTGTGCGTATAGTAGAATGGAAACTGAGTACTAAATCGACATACAGATGCGCTATGTACATATGTATGTATGTATGTATGAATGTTTTTATGTATGCTTGTAGGAAAGATATAAGGGAGTGTCAAATATTGTGTTCATAATTGGATATTGTCTAGATTTATGATCTAAAAGTTCTATTCCCAATAAATCAATTAATATTTCTTTTTTCGTGTATGTACATATGCATGTACATATGTACATATGTATGTATGTATGTATTTAAGTCAATGATTTAAAGAGAAACCTATCTGTTAATGAAGAAAATAAATAAAGAGTGAAATAGTCGTGTATACATACTTACATACATACATACATATGTACATACATATGTATGTATACATATCTATGTATGTATACATATGTATGTATACATATGTATGTATACATATGTATGTATTTGGTGTGCAAAAATTAAATAAAGCATAATTTGAGCAAATCAATAAGGCCGAGACTGTACCTACCAACTCAAACAAATAGAAAACTACGTTATTGTTGAGATGTAGCGACTAGGGGCAAGAAGAATAGTATTTGTTATGAAGTTGCTTGTACTGGAAAACACATTCGAATTATATGTAGGTATGTACATATGTATATAATATCATATACATAGAGAAAAGGATTAGAAAACATAGCGTTACCTCGAAGAAATCCCTTAAAAATGCTTTGTCGACCGAATCCGAATGGGGCCAATTAACACAAAGCGATACTAAAAGATTAGTGAGAAGCATGCGTCGACGTCTACAAGCCAATATTGATGCAGGTGGAGGCCCAACAAAATATTAATTTACTCTCAAACTCTTTTTGTTCTTACTGTTTTGACTAGATGTACTTCAACTTTTTTTGTGTGAATTAACGATATTACCGTGTTTTTATATACATATGTATGTACATATGTATGTATGTAGTTCTTAGTATATACATATGTATTTCAATGAAAAGGCTGATTTTATATTCCTTTTTAAATGTACTACGAATATAGTACATATATACACAAAAATATGTACATATATCGTTTTTTGATATACATATGTATGTATAATTGTCTTTATTGCCGGTTGTTGAGTGTACTTAAACTTAATTGGTTCACTGTATATACATACATACATACATACATATGTATGTAAATATCTTCAAACATTGATTTCTAAAATATTGTTGTATTATACAGTACATACATATGTATGTATGTATATGTATGCCTGTATATGAACAGATAGCTGTTCCTATATACATACAAACATAGAAACATATGTATATACTTTGTTTTTGATTTGTTTTCCAACACATTGTTTTCATGCAATAAAGTTGATTAAGAATGCATTAACTATCATTTATTAACACATGTGTCTGTTGACAGGTTTGTTTTGTTTATAAACATCTACTTAAAAGAAAATGGGAAAAGCTTCAAGCTGAAGTTAAGTTAACAGTTTTCTTGGCAATGAGAACAAGAGAAAACGAATAAGAAAAATGCAATGAGAAAGAGTCCAAGTGAGTATACATACATACATATGTATGTATGTATATGCATATACTGTATGTACATATGTATATACATATAAACGCGTGTACGCTTGTAAACTTTATTACTGCAGTTACACATGCATACATAGAAATATGTACATACATACATTCATATAAATATACATATACATATGTATGTATGTACATTAATGATGTAAGTGGGTGCAATGTCGTTTGTTAATCTTTTGTTTTGTTTTTTTTGTTAGCGTCGCGTAGGTGTTTGTGCATTTTGCTTGTTGTTCTTGGTTGATGTACTTTTTGTTGGTTAGCTTGTGTCTGCTGCAATTTAATTGTTGTTTTTCATCTTGTATGCTGTCAACATCATTATTTACTCCAATCTTAATGGCAGTACATATGTACATATGTATGTATGTACTTTATGCAAAACAAAACAATCACAGAAACATACATATACATATATGTATGTATGTATGTACATACATATAAACATATGAATATTCAGAATTTAAAAAATTCATTTAAAAACACTTGTCATATTACATACATACATACATGCATACATATATGTAAATATGTAGTAGATCAATTTTCATTTTAAGTTTGATTCTTGTCTTATTAATTTTAATAATATTTTTTGGCTTTCAACATATGTAAGTATTAAGGCCGGGGAACATAAACTCAGTCATGCGTTATCCGTCGCCATTTTTAACGTTAACGGAACGACGGATTAATTTGGGACAATGAGTACTTTGTTAACGCATCTAAAATCACGCGCAAACACGCGAACAGCCTGAATTAATCTATTTTTGAATTCTAGTTTTTTTATTTTTGTTTTCACGATGCACAAAAATTGGTAAATATGTATATTCTTTACTGCTGTAAATCAAAACAAAAAAATACTGAGAGTTGTGAAAATACTCAACTTACATACGTTAAAACTTGCTTCGACGTTGGCAATTTTTTTAACTCACAGGCTTGCAGAACAGAGCACCTGCAATTCGTTTTTATAATATTAATTAACGTGGCCAAAAATTTTTCCCAGGAATTGCAATTATTCTTCTAAAATAAGTTTTGCATGGTGTTGTCAAATGACAGCTAGTTTGATAGTTATACCTATCGAAAGTTCTATTCCTACAAAAAAACCCATGCACATGGGTTTAAAATTTAAAAGCCTCAAATTAGTTGTGTCGCGTTATTGATAACATGCTACATGTATGTGTAGCTGGTTTCAAACTAATAAAATCGTGTAAAAATTTTGAAATAATTTAGAAAGTTGTGTATAACAAATGAATGTTGCGTTCTTGAAGCATTTTTTATGTAAATATTAGTCATAATTATACATGTATTATTCTTTAAATGTTTAAGGGCTTTACTTATAAAAAGAAATTTAATTTTTTTTTGGAAATTTGATTTATAAAACTTTGATAAACAAAAAATACATCATTTTTTTAATAAAATTTATTCTCTTGAAATCTGATCAAAAAAGTCTTCATTTCTACAATTAATTTTCTTTATTTATGCAAATGTTTTTTTATATTTTGAGGCAATTTGCGATATTTTTTATCATTCTTTTTTTTGTTTGGGTTGTTAATGTTTTTTCTACAATTATTTTTAAATATATATGTATGTACATACATACATACATATGTATTTATTTTCGACACGTGTCGAAGAGTTCTAAATTCAACTATTCCTCCATTCTTTTTCGAAAACTGATCAAGAAAGTGTGTCTGAATCGAAATAATACAAAATTGTATACAAAATTGTCATGTCGTAACGACAGAAACGTAAGTATCTACCAACATGTACAAAGGAGCTCGGAACCGTAATGATTTTGGGGAACAGTGTAGATACATATGTATGTCGATATGTATATTTCAATTGTAAGCGTCATTAGACCAACAGCATTTCCATAGTGCATTGTTCGGAGTCTCTACAGGAGCTTTTATTTTGTAGATTTTATCTGTTCGCTTATGAAGAAGAGTGCGATGAACTTGCCCAACTGAAACATTTTTCATACTATTTGCAGGTCCATTTTACAGTTGAGATTTTCTTCAGATACGGCAGATTCGACTTTCCAGTGTTGACTAAACATTTTTTTAGACAACATGGGCCAATTCTTCAAACCAAAAAGTGTTTTTTGTTTATTTTCGAATCGTATATGGTTTTTGTGGCCTTTGAATAAATTAATTTTTATCTTTTAAGCAGTAACCGGCATATTTTAAAATTTCTTAGTTTGTTTTCATTAAAATTTATGACACTTGATATTTTCCTTTTCTATTATATCTTACCATTCGTTAGTCACACATGCATATATATATATATACATACATACGTACATATGTACATACATACATATATGTACATACATATGTACGTATGTATATATACATATGTACATACCTAGGTAACTGTATTGTACTGTATATAAGCGATATTTATTTTTCTATATACCCGTACAGCAATTGAATCGTCCCTTGTTCGCTTGAGCCCATTTTCCAACCACCATTTCACAATTTTCCATTATTAACCAGCTGCTGTTGCTGCTGCTTTGGACTGACTCCCTGCCTCTCACTATTTCTCTACCACATGTTTCGTTTAGCTGTTGGTCTTGTTTTTTTCTTTATTTCTCAAAGAGTGATTTATAGATTATTTTTTTATTTTATTTTTGCCATAAAAATGGGTTCTAATGGATTTTTATATTTATTTATATTTATTGCATATTGGCACATATGTACATATGTATGTAAGTACATGTATGTATGTGTATGGGTGTATGTATGTATTGCAAGTATGTACATATGTATGTATGTACATATACATACACATTTTGAAAAACTTATTTGGAAAAGTAAATAAATACATACATATGCATGTACATACATATGTATGTGTGTATGTATGTATGTACACACGGATGTACATATATACATATGTATGTATGTATGTGGTCATGTAAATATTTGTGCAACCAAAACTAATGGGTGGTTGGATGGAAAAGAAAGCATGAGTGAAGGAATGCAAGTTTAATACAAAAAAGTTCAAAATAAGATTGAATGGCGGCAGCCAAGAAAAAAAGGAAAGTGGGTTTTAATTTTTTATTGTAGAGAAAATAACAAAGAAAAGCAAACAGAGTTCTCTTAAAAAGATACAGATGCTCTTTTTTGTTATATGCGAATTCTATCTCGAAACGAAACGAGAATTGAAAGAAAAAGAAGCACTAATAAGGCCAGAAAATGCCCTTCATCCACACACGCTTTTCTGTATTTTGACAGCTGTCATTATTCGGTAGATGACTACTAGAAAGAAAACTGATTTGAAGACCATTTCTGAACTTTCTTTCAGCAAATTCTTCTGACAGATCAATTAGTTTAGTTTTTTAATCAGTTTGTTGTTCAAATATTGGCGCACATTCCTTTTTTCTCACTGTAATATTTCAACTTTTATTATTATTATTATTCAAATGTAGCTTAAAATTGTGCACTTTTCAGGTAAAGCAAAAAGTACTTCTAGATGTAGATGTATGTATTTTATATTACTCAGAGTGAAAATATTACATGGATGTGTTGTTTTTTTTTAATTAGCGATTTTTTTTTCAAAATGTGATGATTGCTTAAGATCATGCGAGCTTTTGAAAAGAGAATTGTCATTGTTTCCAAAAGTTACTCAGTTGCACAAATATATGTATGTACATATAAATACTGTACATATGTATGTACATATGTATGTATATATGTATGTATGCATGCACTGCATTCATTAAGTTTAATAAAATAAAAAATTTATCGAAAAAGTTTTAGATGAAAAACTGTTTATGAATGTCATATTCTATGAACGCTTAAAATGCATTTCAGTTAAAATATATTTCAAATAAGATTGAAATAACACTGCCTCATAAAGTCAATGCGTTTTCATGTTAATTTTACATTGATGTTTGAATCTTGCTGTTGCCTTCAGGTCCGGCAACTAAAGGCAGCTGGCCAAACTTATCACTAGCTTATCGAGACTTGGAAGAATTTTCTAAATGCTCGTACCTCTACAAATACAAGCAGGTAGAATTATCGATCTAAAATCAAATATGTATGTACATACTCGTATGTAAAGCTTATGCTTTTCACGTTAAACATCAAAGTCTGCCTGAATGTATTGAATTTGCAGCATTTGCTGCAACAGAGATGTAACTCAAAAACCTGGCATATTAAAATTTCCATGTTTTTTTTCGTTTTGTTTCGTGTTGGTAGCAGTGCCCCCAGGGACTTGGTTAAAAAACATTTTTTGTAGGTAATAATAAAAAAACACCAAATTATTGTTATAATCAACCATTTTGTTTCAAAAAAGGATTCCAAAATTCCGCACTGCCATTTTATAATTTTAAATAGTGGCGGGTAGATGTTGAAATTGAATACCAGGTTATTCCATGTTGTGAGGTATTAACTAAGTACTTATGTACATATGTATGTAGTTTCGTTGAAAGAGCCACACAGGTCATTACATGGTGGAACTTTTAAGTTATGTAAATACATACATACATATGTATGTATATACTTAAGTGGATGAATATGTATTCGTTGTAAGTCTGTGCTTTTTATCGAAATCGTTTCTTAATATCACTTTTAATTAATTAATAGAATTGGAACATATGTACATACATTAGGCAAGAGACTAAAGTAAGCACTTATCCGTTTTCCCGCTACATATAATGATTTTTCGTTACAAAAATTGTATATTTTACCGTGCGCACTTACATATGTATGTATGTACTTGTACTTTCAAAAATCTTTTTATTTGACTTAAGAAAGTATTGCTGCAAAAGGCTCGTTATGTATGTATGTATATATTTAGAAAGAGAAAATTTTTCATTTCGAAAAATCTGCGGGTGTTATTCAAACTGGTTAGTTAAGGTAATTCATACTTCAGAACTTGTTTAAGCAATTGCTTTTTTTGTTTTATTTTCGTTTTGATTCATTCAGCTTTTTGTAGATTTGTGCTTGTATATGTTAGTATGTACATATGTATGTACATAAATATGTATTTTGCTAAGCAAAATAACATGCAAACAAAATAAAAAAATTTTTTTTTTTAAAACTTGATGCAGTTTTAAACTTTTATTTTTCTACAATACAATATGAGTACACACAACTAAGTCTGTATACTTACATATGTACGTATCTAGTATATGATCTACATATGTATGTATATATAGTATAGTATAGTATAGCGAACTAAGATGTGTGTATGTTTTCTTACTATATACTACATATTTCGGTTTTTTATGCCTGAATACTTATTTTAGTAGTAGAGTAAATAAGCTGTTATTGTTGTTTTTTTGCTTTTGTTGTTGGTGTTGTGTTTTTGGTGGCTTCAAGAGCTCTGGTGCATGCAGCAGATGCATTTCTGTTATGCAATACAAATTTCTTACCAATACAGTTGTAATACTTTAATACTTATCCGTACATGTACACGCTCAACTGTATATGTATGTATGTATGTACTAGTATATAGAAGTTGGTATTAGGGAACAGATATGGACTTGCATACATACTTATACATACATACATATCTATTTGTATGCGTGTCTGCACTGTTTGATAGAGGACCCATTTAATATAAGCATGCTTGGATAGTCGGGTATGTACACAAACACACGCACACACACATACATATGTATATACATACATACTCGTACTTCATGAAGTTGTGTTTCTATGGCGATAATAAACGCTGCATATACACCATTTTCACGTCTTGGAAAAAACATTTTAGAAATTATGTTCTAACGGACATACACAACAACTGGTGCAAATGTACATACTACATACATACATATGTATGTATGTGTGTATTTGTTAAGTATGTAACTGTTTTCTCTAGTTGACAAAATAATCTTTTGCTTATTTATGTACATTGAATTGTGAATGTCATTTGATGCGATAATATTCACGGAATCCAGCCTGGGGTATCATCCAATAATGTTTGATTGTCCTTAGCTTGTTCAAAGAAGTCTTTCGGATATTGAATCGCGGAATCCCAGACGGCGACCGAACAAAGCAAATAAGCTAATACAATAACCAGTCAAGGAACTGCACCTCTCCCCAAAAAAGGAGATTGGTATGAACTTAACACCATTTAAAACTAATGTTGAACCGAATTCATCATACAGGTGCATTTTTGTGGAGTCTGGCATGAATGTCAATACTTATAAAGCGCAAAGGCTAATTTGTACTATTATTATTTCTAAACGAAAATTACAGTCGCTTATAAATTTGCGCCTCACAATCTCAAAACCCAGAATTGCATTTGTAGGGCGGAGCTTAAAGCTTCGAAAGCGTACTACTTCTAGATGTCTTGATTTGAAAACGCCACCAAAGAGTATGAAGATCATAGGACAGTCGGGAAGCCATATTTAAGAAATGTAGAGCAAGATGCGGTCGCGCTTAGCGTGAGGAATGACTTGTAGGTAGAGTTCAGACCAAGGGGCACAAAATGCGAAGAAAATGTTTGTATTAACTTTTTGGGAACGTGTACAAAGAAAAGTGAGCTAAAAATTTGTATTTGTGCTGGCATATCTACATATTGAACTGACTGAATTAGGAAGGCAGGGGCAGCCTAAAGGGAATTTGCAATACGTTAGCTTAACTAGTATATGAAGCACACATAAAAAGATGTACATACACACATACACCCATATGTATGTATGTATGTGTGTAACTGTTTGCAAACAAAATAACTGCATTAACACGCACGCACACCACCACATTCTTGTTTGCCAAAGCATGAGTTTAAATATAGCAAAGAGGGAGCTCTGCATGAGGTCTGGCTGGCTTTCTTCTAGCTTTAACAATGACGACAATGGTATAATAAACACACACGTACATATGTACATAAGTATGTATGTATGTACGCTTTGTTCATTGGTATTGGGTTTATACATGTGTACCAGCTAGTATAAATAAGTAGGTATGTGTGGGTTTATTTAGTGTGCCAATGTATCTATGGCGATCTATTGGGTCTTGTTGGCAGCTGTCTGTAGATACTTTTACATACATACATACATACACAAACACAAACTCTTAAATACAATAGCAACAGCAAGTAAAAAAACAGCAACACTAACAACTAAAAACATACATACATACATACATAGATACATAGTATAGATGTACATAAAATTCGTCGTTTCTTTGTTTGTTGTTGATGTGCTTTTGCCAGGGGAGCTGCCTACTACTCCAAAAATCAAACAACGGAATGTTAAAGGTGGCAGAATATTCGACTCCTACCATTAACGAAAAGTAAACGCCGATATGAATTTTGCCAAAGTGCATTTAAGAGCTCGTAACGAACTGGCTGGCTGGCTGGCTGACTGTCAGGCTTACAAAAGCTATAGTGACGTTGTACAGCAAAATGTTGCAGAGGCCAAGAGGCAATAGAGCAACAGAAAAAGAGCCAGAGTACAATCAGAGCCACATGGCAAAGAGTTAGAAAATGCACCTTTGGAGGTGAGTGAGAGTCTTTGGGGTATTCGTTTACAGATAGACATCTGGGAGATGGAGGCCAAAGCAGAATCAAGCACATACTCTCAAACACACACAGATACACACTGACACCTAACTGCAGCATGAGTACGAAATGTATCTACACTATTTACAAAAAAAAGGTCAAAGTATCTATCGTTAGCTGCAGTTGTTGTTATCAGCATGACAAGCAGCACCAACAACAAGTACAACAAACAATTGCATACGATACATAAGAAACAACAACTCAAACAGCAGCTTTATTGGCAAAAAGAAAAAATGCAGCAAAAGCAATAGCAACAGCAACAAAAACAACAACAATATTTTCTTATACACACATACATATGTATGTATGTATGTAGCTGTTGTTGGTGTGAAGCAAGAGTACTCAGTGTTTTTGCATTTAACTAACTAAGATAATTTTATATGTAAATGTACTACATACATAGTACATATGTATGTACTTACATATGTCTAAACATTTGTGTTTCAGCCAAAAACTTTGGGTGAAAATTAAGCCAACAACAGCAAAAACTTAACATCTGTGAGGTATACGAATGTACTAAATATTTATGAATTCGTACTTTCAACACTGACGAGAATTATACTTTTAACTATAGCAGATAAACAGAGAAAGACGTGAGAAAAGACACAAAAATTGTAAATATACTGTATGCAGATCACGCTTATGTGCATTTGGGTACATAAAAAATCTAATTGCCTAATCTGCAGCGTATATTAAAACGAATTTAAACTGGAATTTAATTATTTATTAAGACGAAAGTAAAAAGTATACATACATTTCGTTAGCTGAAATGCAAAATCACGTAACTAGCAAAAAATTTATTATTAATTAAGCATATCAAGTACATATGTATGTGTGTCTATGTCATGTTAAATGTTTACTCTTACATAATAAAAGTTAAATATTTTAAAAACGAAAGTGGAAAGTACATACATATGTATGTACATATGTAGCTGCAAGTGCAGGTTCATTGACAAGTCATTATTTTGATTCTACTACAAAATATTATAAATGTGGATTTTCACTTCCGCTCACGCTTTCTAGCTACACACACACACATACATACATATGGGTATAAAAAAGGAAACATAACGAAATCATATTCAAGTAAAGTGCAAAATTTACATAAAACATTTTTCAGACATATGTATGTACATATGTATGTACATATGTATGTATGTAAGTACTCGTATAATCTCATCTTTTAGGATATTTAATGCGTTTAAAACTAGCGATTTACGCTCTTAGAAAACTTCGGTAGAAGCATAATTGCGTATTTAAAACTTTAAACTGAAATGAGTTTAATTAAGTTCCAATTTATTTTCAGTCAAGTGCATGAGTGTTTATAGATATTTATAAATAGAAAATTATTATTAAAAAAAAAAGCAAATACGCCTAATACTATGTTTTGCTCTCTCGTATTTTGTATTAATATATTGTATTATATAATATTATAATATTAATTAATTTAGGAAAACAAATTTATGTAAAACCGTAAGACGCATTTAATCCATTTAAACGGAGAACACTTTTAAGCGCGATGCATTTAAAGGAGTTCTTTTATACAATACGATTTTTATACTACATATGTACATATGTACATATGTAAAATTAAGCGCCTGCAAATTATTGCTTATTAAATTATTAGTTTAGAAAACGAGAGTGTAGGAAAAGTGGTATGGGAAATTCTAAATTTTGTACATGCTTTTATATTATATTATATGCCAAAATACGTTCTTTTTGTTTCTTTATGGGTGGCAATTTTATGACACATTCAGATAAACCCTGACGAACCTTTTAATTTTATATTTTTTTTATTATTATCTTAGAAAAACCGAAAAGTCGGTCAATCAATCTTCCCCAAATTGAAATATTATTTTAAATGTCAAATAAGTTTTCTAACTTGTCTCTCAGTTAAGGCAAATATGTATGTTTTTAAAATCAAATGTATATTTAATTGTATGTCGCACTGTAGGTATACATATGTACATATTTTTATATGTATAAGACGAAACTTGCATGCGTTCGCTTCTTCTCCACTATTTGATTCAAAATGGGTTATTAGGCGGTAATTTGTACTTTAATTAATATATACAAGATATACATATACTTATATACATATACATACATATGTATGTACATATGTTGAAAGATATGTGAATGAATAGAGGGAAAATTCACCAGTCCTTAGAAACTGTACAATAATTTTCATTAGACTTTTGCGAGCAGAGGAACATAAAATTATTTCATAGTTACGTATGTGCATACATATGTATGTATGTACATATAGATACCTACATACATACATACATACATATATACATACATATGTATACATGTGCGGCATAATTGATCCGGTATTTCTGGCATACACAGATGTAAAGTTGTATTTACATATGTACTTAAATCTACACCGTGGCAGCGCTAGAGCAAAATTACAACAATGCAACATAATACATATGTACATACGTATGTATGTATGTATGTAATAAGAGTTGAAAAATTAGAACTATCGAAACTTATTGCACCTTTTCCGACTTGTAAAAGTGATTTGCTATTCAAACCTATCGAAAACTTAAGTTATGTGCATACATATGTATGTACATACATATCTGCAGACGGTTGTCACATCTTACAATGTTGTTTTGACAATGAAAAATTGTCACCAGGAGGTAAATTGTCATTTCAGATGATTTACAATCCTTTTCAAATTACTGACATTACATACATACATACTTTACTGACAACTAACAACCGTCTGTACATACATACACATGCATGTGTATATGTATGTATGTACATACTACATACATATGTATGTATGTATATATGTACAGCATCCTTATTGATATAATATTTATGTACATAAGTATGTACGTACATACATACATATGTGTATAATTGAGAAAATCAGTTCCAAAACATTCATATACATACATATCTACATACATATGTATGTATGTATGTAAATATGTACTACATATGCATTTGTATATGTATGTATGTACATACATAAATTTCAATGACATTAACCCCTTCAACGACGACTTAAGTATTCAATTTTAGCAAAACCAGATATTTTCTCCTTGTGAGTAATTTTATTGAATTAAATCTCTTTAAAAAACCAGATCCACCAAAAATAGAAAATAAATTTATAAAATTGCAAAAACAATTAAAAGCACGCAAACATACATATGTACATACATACTTATATATCTACACAAATAAGTATCTACAGAGAAATTAGTAGTAATTACAACAACAGCTACATATGTATGCACATATGTAGGTATTCAAACACTCACAAAAAAGTCTCTCAAAGAAAACCAAAAACAAACAAAAAAACAATCCAAAAACAAAATTCATATAGTACTTAAGCTGTATTCCCCACAATTAAAGCAAAAACAACTACACAAGAAGAAAATTATAACAAAGCAAATCAGCAAACACACACACGCAAACGCAAAGGTTTTTAATATGGGAATTATAATTTTGAATTTTTTTTGTTCTTTTATAGTTTTTGCTTTCGTAGTTGTGGTCGCTGACGTTGCCGTCGTTATACATATGTATACTTATATGTATGTACATAAATACATACATACATACATATGTAGTTTTATTTAGCGTTTGTGTTATTGTTGTTGCTGTTGTTAATCGTTTCTATTGTAAAATGATAAGCAATGGGGAATAAGATGAGGTTTTTTTCTGTTTTTCTCGTGCCAACACTCCCAAAATTGATAAAATCTGGCAAGAGCTCTAAATGGGTAGGTAGGCTTTGAGAGAAGTCTAAATTTTGTTGTACTACGTTCATGGAAACAAAATCTTTTTTGGATTTTTGATAAGAATGTGGGTACAGTTTCTTACAAAACGTCAAAATTAAACAGAATATATACAGTCATATGTACATACATACCTACATATGTATGTACATAAGTATGCATATACATACATATGTATGTACATAAAAACATGCATACATATGTATGTTTGTACACATGTATGTATGTATGTAGGTACATATTTACAAAGGTACATTCATACGTATGTAAGTATGTATGTATGTATGTAGGTATGTAAATATGTACCTATAGTATGTTCTGATATGGTACGATATTTTCTTGTAAAAATATGCACACAAACAGGTTTACACACTATACCCAGTTTGTTATATAAAAAATGCATGGCAAAGTCAGGGCAGAGTATTTTTTTTGCTTTTCTTACAACCCAATTCAGCAACAAAATAAAACAAACCGACTCAATGACAGCCACGTAGTCAAACAAAAATACAATAAGCAGAAGCCAACTGCTTTTTGTTGCTGCTAACTTAAAATTAACTTTATTATGCAGGGCCCTGGCACGAGACTACCAGCTTGTATGAGAGAGCAAGATATAAAAAAATATGTACATATGTACATACATATATATACATATATATGTATGTATGTATGTATGTTTCTTGTGTTGAACTGAAATGAAATACAAAACCAAAATCAACACAAAAAGATTACACAGTCTTGCAAGCATTCGTACCCACGTGTATAAAAATAAATTAACAAGCAATACAAACATACACACATAATAGGTATGTATGTATGTATGTGCATTAAAAGCAAAAAAAAAACAACTCATACATATGTATGCTACATTGGACTTTCCGTTATGTTTATACGGAGTGAGCGCTGTTTAGACTTTGCACTCAGCAACATACATACATACATATGTATACAAAATGGCTTACAAATTACAATCGCGACTACTGACCACAAAACTAAAACAATAACCGAATTAGAGGAGAAAATAAAAGTTAAAAATTAAAAAATTTCTTAAATTCGAAACAGCTCATGTTTTTACACATATTGCAAGTATGTACATACATACGTAATACGTACGTACCTACCTGTATGTACATACTACATATGTATGTATGTGATCGCATAACACAAACATAGGAACTACAGCTTGTTTTTAAAGGGCGTTTAATTATTATTGTGAAAGCTTACATGCACGTCTTTACGGATAATCCTTATCCCGCTTCGACTACGTTACCGCATTTAGCATTCACATAGTACATACATATGTACATACATACATACATATATATTTTTTTTTTAAATTTGCATTTTTAGAAAGTTGCAATTTTTAATTTTGCCTTTTTTTTAGAATTATCTCTCATAGGTAATTTCAATCATGATAGAAAAATGTTTTATAGTCGTCTGCAATTTAAATTGCTTTGCACTCTATAATACTTTGTATTAATTAGGTTTTTTTTCTCATAAAATCAAATTAAAATTCAATACTTTAATAATAATCTGCTCTTTAAGAACAGTTCAGACTATAATACTAAATAGGTTTTGACACTTGTTAAATATTCAAAATATATGTATGTACATACTATGTATGTATGCACGTAGCAGCATGATACTGTGAACGCATAATATTACATATGTACATACATACATATATACATATATGTACATACATACGTATGTATGTACTATGTATGTATGTAGTATGTAAATCACAAATAGTACAATAAGAGATTTGACATTCCATAAGACTCCCCTGTGTCTTGTGGAAACTGTGGAAACTTAAATTGAATTTTACTCAAAAACTTATTTGGACACACTAGGTGGGTTTTTTGATGCATGGTTACATGCATTTAGCCTTGGATACCTAAATTTTTTCCGAGTAAATTCTATTTATTTATTTTACTTACGTCACTTTTCATAGCAGAGCCATTAAACCTAGAAATGGCAACAATGACCACCTCTGTAAATTCTTTGTAAATGGCAGCTTTGTTGGCTGCAGACATTTTGTTTCCCAATTTTTATAGCCACGAAAACAAACAGGAAAAACTAATGTACGGCCATATACATACATACATACATACATATGTATGTACATATAATAATGACGCCAACGAATAAGAACACACACCACAAAACAGGCCCCGTTTAATTGCGGTGCACAGCATGATACAAAACACATTGTATATTAATTTAAACAACGTAAGCATTTTAGTGAGTCTTATATCTACATACATATGTATGTACATATGTAAACTCGACGCGACATACATACATACACACTCATATTGTTTTGAATAACGCTTTATATGTATACTAATGTAAGTACATATATATGTAGGTAAATATGTTTACATACATACTTGGATATGTAAATCGTACATATGTACATACATAAATAGTACCAAGCTACCATTTTCAATAATAAACGTATCAGTTTAACGGGCAATATACTATATACATATAACACCAATTTTGCGATCATAAATGCAACTTTTTCACAAATCGATAGGTGTATTATTTCAAAGAATCGTTTATGATACGGTTTGCTGATTCATTGGTTATAGGAATGTCTGTTTAATTCTTTATTTACAATCTATCCATTCAGGGATAATAAGCAAATTATATATGTATGTATAACATCATTATACAAAAACGTATTGAACTCTATTGTGAGCGATCAAAATCAATTATATTGATAAGATGAATAATAATAAGAGCAGAAATTATCATTAGGATCATGTCTACAAGGTGGCAACGCTAGATCAAAATTACAACAATGCAACAGGAAATGTATGTACATATGTAAGGGTCAGTTTTTAACTTAAAAATAAAACGGGTTTTAAACTTAAATTCTGTTTAAATACCGAATTTATTTTTATAGATCATATTTAAATACAACTTAAATCACTAACCACGTCCATTTAAATACAACTTAAGTTTTTTATACTAATACCATATGATTTTGACAGTTCTGCAAATTATGAAAATTGCGCATTGAAGTTTTTTCATTATTTGATAAAGATAAAAAAACAGCAGCATAATCGAGTGCAAAAAGGCTGACCGAGTTGATGCAGAACAAAAGGTGAATGTGTGGAAGGATGTGGAGCGAGAATTTAATAGCAAATTCAGGCAAACATTTCGAAACCACAAAATTTTGAAAACAAAATATTTTAATATTAAGTTAACTAAATAGTAAGCAGCTGTTAAATTTAAGGAAAAATTAACTAATTTCGTATTTAAATATTAAGTTAAAAAGTGGCCATAAGTATGTATGCATATTGCTTGTCAAAAATTAATCTAACTTACTCACATATGGATATGCACACTAAGATACTAAGTGTTCGGAGAAAATGTTCAAAAAACTCACCAACGTTTAATTAGGAGGTATGTATATCTCCAGTTAGAACAATGTACAAAATCTTTTTTTAGTACTCTTACGTTATACCAAACCGAAATGTAGTAAATTTCAATTAAAATCTTCTTCAAAGTTAGTGTCTCTATGTAGGAGCGTCTACACACACAACTGTTTTCTAACTTCAAGAATTCATTTCATAACGGTGACTAAAAAATTAATAAATATATGAATATTTTCGTGTGTGTGTATAACTTGTATACGTTTTATTCAAATTTGCAACAATTTCACTTTTTTATTAATATATTTATAAAACAAATATAATAAAATTTACGCAAACTCAAAGTCCCGCACTTTTAATTGTTTTTCTGCCAAACTGCCAAGTTTTATTTATGTAGTGTTATGTTTTTAGTCGTAGATGAAGAAAGCCGCAGTTGCACTGCTTAGTATCGAGAAGATTTTTGCACAAACTATTTGCAAACTAGACTTAATTTTTTTATGATGTAGTAGATTTTAATTGAACTGTAATAAATTTTGCATTGGTTAAAAAGCACCATAATATTTATTTTTCCTCAACATCACTTTTACATAGTAGGTTTTCCAAGTTCTATTAAAATAATGTGCATATATACGCTTATTTGCAACTCTGTCAATTCAAAGCAACCTTGAAGCTGAACCAACTACACACATCGCTTATTGGAATGTAAGCATGTCTGTTTTAACGTGTGTGTTTTTTTCTCAAATTTTTTTATTCCCTCGAAAATAAACATTTTATCTCTTTTTAACTAATGAATTTTTTGCTTTCCGTAGCAAACCTCGAAAGAGCTCGTTATATTTATCTTTCATAAAATTCTTCCAACTACACTGACTCTTTTATTATCATTTGTTTTAAAAATTTTTCAAAGAAAGTTCATCGCAGTTTGCTGAGTTCGTTGTGAGAAAAACTGGAATATATCTTTGTAGTTTTTAATAAATTCTTTAATCAAAAATTGTTAGCAAAAAATGCTAAATAAAAATTGTTTTTAATTTTTGAGTTGCCAAAAATAAAGGAGTTTTAAAATCCCTCTAAACGCGAGTGTTACAAATAAGCAATGAGATAAATTGTATGTTCATCAAGGAAAATTTGGATTTATAAAAGAAAACGTAATTTCTGGGTTGAAAACAAATTGTGTTTTAAAATTCAAAGTGAGGAAAAATTGTGTTATTTATATTGGTAATTTTTCAACTAGATAAATAAAACTTACAAGGATATAAAAACAAATTTCTTTGTTTGAAGGTAGGTCACTTGTAAATTTTTTTTCTTTATTGAAAAAATTAAAAAGTTCTCTTAAGATTTTCATAATTGTTCTATAACTATTTTTGTATTTCTTTGTTTTTTTGGCTGTCAACTAAAAACGCTTTAAAATCCAATAAATTTAGTCAAGCATTTAAAAGAAAGAGACAGCTAGCGACGTATTCACATGAAGTAAATTTGTTTTGTCAAAGAAATATTTATTGTTGTTTTTCTTAATAAAAAATTCATACACTTTTGCTCTCCTTTTTTCTCTGCTCTTGTTGGAAATGCACCTCAACTTTTAATGCTGCACTGTGTGAAAAGCAATAATAAATTATTAACTAATCAATAATTTATCTGCAAGCTTAAATATTTTTATGTGAAATTTTTGTTGTTTTTTTTGCTTGCATTATTATGACCTTATTTGTTGTTAATAGCCTTGAACTTTTTTTGTTGGTTATGTGTGTACGATTGTGTGTTTAGAGCGGACAAATTGATAATAAACTAATAGGAAAAATTGTTTCCTTGGAAAAAGGTTTACGCATGTATGTACGGATAATCTGATTATGTTTGAAATTAAAAAGTGTCTTTATAAAAATAGGTTGTATCTTTACAACAATATTTTTATAAATTATTTAAACATTGATTGAAGAATGCGCACAGTTGTTTCTTTTTGTCCTTATTGGTTGGCAACAATAATGCTGTCAATTTTTATTCTGGCTTAAAGAAGAAACTTTAACCAATTTCACTGAAGTTGTGGAAAATGTGCATGTACCTTGAAATTGCTTTTCTATTCATATTATGTAGCACGAATTAAAGGGTCTAACATTTTCGAACACAAACTACATATGTATGTATATTATATATATTATTCAAATTAGTTTGAATTGCCGAAAGCAATACAAAATGTTTGTATTTTTTTATCTAGTCACCCATTTAAACCGCGAACTCGAATTAATTTTAAGGCTTAACGAGGCAAATTCATAACAGGTGAAAGTGAGAGCGCAGCTGATAATTTTTTTTATTTTTGTGCTTCTCCCTGGGATGTCGAAAGTTAGGTGCAAAATTCTTATATTATCTTCTTAAACGTAGTGAAATCACATTTCTGGCACATCTCGGATGAGTTAGTTGGCCGATTTTGCCAGTAAAAGATCATAACACATATTCAAAAAGGTAAATATGAATCCAGTTTTCTTGACCACTCACCCAAAGGATTGGTGCATTAATGAACACTACATTAGTGGCACAAAAAACAGCAGAAAACTTGAACGTCGTTAATGATATAACTGAACGGGGTGTAAAACTTGAAGATTTCAATAAGCTGTTGACAAATGATGAGGAAGAGAAACAATTACTTCTCGAAGTGGTTGAAGTTGACAGAAAGTAGGTTCTGACAGAAGCGGCAAAACAAGCAGTAATTGAAAGTTTAACTAAACTATCTTTATGTTGTCGAATAAGTGCTTTTAGGAAGTTGTTTTAATTTTTTGTCAGTTTTATAATATAAAATATATTATTTTACTACTCACAATTTTTTAAATATGTGACAACCGTTACCGACCGAGTACTGTCTTCTAATTAGAGTATTATCTTCAAACTATGTATTAATGCTAGTTTTATTACCAGTAGCAAATACCCCCTAATGTACATGTGTATATAAAAATACGAGTTTTTTTTTTTAAATAAGATACATTTTCACATTACACGGGCTTGTACATACGACTATTGTTTTTTATGTTGGTACACTCGTCGCTAACACGTGTTCACAGTTTTAGCTTTTAGCGGGTTTAGTTTGTCTGGGAGATGCATAAAAGTTAGAATTGTTTAGCGGATTTTTTTTAAAAGTCGATAGCTTAAGGAGGTAGTGCTTTTATTCTAGGGTTTGTTACAATTTTAATTATAACAAATTTTTTAAATAAATAAATAAAAAAAATAAAAATTTATCAAAAATAAAACTCAATGACATTAAAAAGAACATGTTAGAAAACACTGGCACTAAAGTATTTCGAAGGGGGCGAAATAGATAGATATGAATGATATGGATATAAATAAATATTTCTTGAGAAAAAATTAAATTCGCCTTGTGTTTTACCAAGTTGCAGTGGCAATAGAATGAATAGAGTTAAAGTAAACTTTAAGTTTTTAAAATCCAGGTTGTAGTCCTTAATTTATACAAAATTTTTCCCATGCAAGAATCACTAGAGCGTGGAAATGCCTGCCTATAAAATTAAAGTTATTTTCTAATGTTATTTTTAAGAAGGATAGATAGCAGATATTTATGTCCGAATCAGCTCTATGACTTGTTTTCCCCAATAAACGTATTTCTAATTAGCAAATATTTGAATTATCAATATTGAGTAGAATATAAATCGTATTTGGGCTTAAATACGTTAATTCTTAACTTATAAATAAGATTGTAAAAATGACTGAATTACATTAAACAGAAAGTTTTTAGTGTAATATTGTATGATTAAATGTTATCCCCTAAGAATGTTGTTAATGGCAACAACAACAACAAAAATATATATATGCACGTGTATTCACGCTCATGCAAACGTTCACACCACAGAAAAACAAGGTCAAGTGATTGACGTTTTCTTAGTTACTTTCATTTGCAGAATAGAAAATAAATGTACGAAAAATATTTATTTATGTGAAAAATATATGTTAATAAATACTTTTAATTTGGTTTTGTTTTTTTACAGCCTTTTTGTTGACATTTAAGCCACTCCAGTTGTCTTCATAGAACTTCGCCATGGATTCTGATGAAGATTCTTTCGAAATAGATAATGTTGATTCCGGCAATGTTTCTTCGGGCGACGAAGGCGATGACGACTTTCCTATGGATGATATACCGTCCGTACACGAGCGTCAAACCGAGAACGACGAATATATTTATGAAGTATTAACAACGGACGAAATTGTTTTACATCAACGGGAGATAATCGATGAAGTTAAAGGTGTTTTAAAGGTAGGATTAAACAAAAATTTAAAGGGCGATAACCGTAAAACATCGTTGTATCTAAAAAGACTTGAGTGTCACCAGGTGATAGCAGTTAGACTCATATTTATTTTGTAAGCCGTAAAATACATTATTAGAGTGTTTTGTATATACATAATTTATATTGTGTTATATTGAGTAATATGTGAATACTTTTAAAGTTTATATTATAAATTTCTTCCTTGCTCTAAAACTTTTAAGTTTTTAATACAAGATATTTTTTTAAAAATTATAGTTTATAAATTTTGTGTGTGTATGTATATATTTGGCATTAAGTTGTACATTTTTTAATATTGCTCTTGTTTTAAATGCATCTATACGAACGAATGTACAGGTGCGATATCTGAAACCGATACTTAATTAGAATGTCTCTCAAAATCGATTTATTTTCCTATTATAAGTAAACAAAATCTTTCAAAATTACCTTCTGAAAATTCATATGCTGACAAATGAGCTGGCGTTTTCTGTTACATTTTTTAAAATTAAATTTAACGCTATAATTTGCATTTGGTAGTTCCAAATAATTTTTCTGTTTTGAAACGTTGTTTGCTTGTTTCTTTCTTTACTAAATATATCCCTTTGTCATTAATTACCCTTTTAAAGTTTCAGATGGTTTTTCGTTATTTTAATAAAAACACGAATAAATTTCAATAGATTATCAAATTGTAATTCTCTAGCCAGAAGAAGAAAATTTATGAATGCCTGTTTTCCGATTCAAAAAATTATAAAATTAATTGAGAGAAAACTGCAGTGCCCTCGGGATAACGTCAATACCGTGACTATTCGTCGAGGTCCTTAGTTTATCTATATAATGTGTTACCAAATTGTTTATAGCCAGAAAGAATTGTTTACGTAATTCAGAAAAAATGTGTGAAATGTTTAAAGAAGAAATACGTAATTCATTTTGAAATAATATCAAGTATTTCTAATACTGGTAATCAACTTAATCAACATCTAAAATAGTTGTTGTTTGACGTTGACTATAACAGTATAAATTAAAATAAATAAATACAAATTTGGAGGTTTTCCTTTACAAGCATTTTACTGTGGAAACATGAATTTCTATTCTTTTCATTTCTTGTTCTCTTTTGGTTGTAATCTATAGTAAGAATGCTGTAAATTAAAGTATCAATAATGTTGTGAACGTAATTCAACAACCCGATATGTATGTATGTATATATGTATGTGTGTAGGTATATACATACGTACGTACCCACAGAGTTTTAATTACTTTATATTATACCGAGATCACTGTATACTTAAATATCCGCGAAAATTCTTCTTCGTAAATCCATTGTGATTTGTCAACAAACTTTGTACTATTCGTATATGTACATACATACATACATATATAATAATTAATATCTATGGCCATTATAAGCCCTCATACATACATATACATACATACATATGTATGTATTTTTAAGATGGTTTCTAAGTACAAAAGTATAATTCAACAGCAGAAACCTCTAACATGGTAATGAAATGTATGTATTATGTACTAACCACAAAACCATAACATTGACTTCAGTACATACACACTTACATATACATACATACATACATACATGCATACATGCATACATATGTATACATATGCTTATGTATCTAAATATTTCCTACATTAACCAAATGCTATACAAAAATAAAAGGGGAAAATATCAGTTAATACTGGTGTATCAACATACTTTTCGAACACTAACAAACACATGGATGGATAAAACAACGTAAAACAAACAAAAAAGTTGTGGCGAAAAAATTTATGTTCGCAACAATTTGTCAAATGAAAACATATCCTTGACCTAATTTTAAATTTGGTGAAAACAAAAATATACACATGTATGAATGTAAATACTTTATGGTTACAACATACATACATATCAATTAAATAAGACATTCGTACTTTTTTTTATAAGACACTAGAATATGAAGTGGTCCCTTTGCGGGCAGCGACGGCATTCGCAGTGATAGATTCTGAATTTATCACTTACATATGTACATACAAACATGTCTCTTTTATATCCTGTACTGTATAAGAGTGTGTTCTAGAATCCGAATCCACTTGAACGTGTATTGCTGCAGCATTTTTGGCGTTCTATATTTCACATCTAGTTATTTAAGGGTTGGTGAAAAGAAAACGAATCGAATTTCTTCTTCTTCTTCTTTTGGCGCTACAGTCCGTGGTGAACCTGGGCCTCAACCAACAAAGTTTTCCAGCTGGCACGGTCTTTAGCCAGCGTTCTCCAATTTTGCACACCAAGTTGGTTGAGGTCCCTCTCCACTTGTGTGCGCCATCGGTTCCGTGGGATTTAGAATCGAATTTAGGTTTAATAATAATAATAATATTTTTTTATAAAATAAAAATAATAATTTTTGTTACATTTGATCAAAATATATTTTTGCAAACAAATACTATTTATTTATTTATTATTTTATAACCTGCAAACTAAATTTACAAGTTATAGCTGCACCGAATAGGCGGGCTAACGAAGACCATATGCCTATGATGGTGTCAACAGACCTTTATAAATGTGTCTGTGTCTAACTTATACGAACCATGCCTACAGATGGGAAGTAGCATCGTAGATGACATGAAATTCCTCAAATCAACAGTAAAACATTACAGTTATCCGAGGCAAATCAGTGAGCCAGTGCCAGTGAGACGTGCAACTATCGGCAAATATTAATAAAAAGATATGTTTTCCACTTACCCGAAAGTTCTAAGTTGTTTTTCTTAAGCAACACGTGTAAAAGACATCAAAACTAAAACACGAATTTTCAGAACTTCCTTTTCCTTTTTTCTTGCAATAAATCACAAGGACGATTTAGATGCTGACATCTGCGCTTTCTTCGAATTTTTGAATGTAATTGTCTTGTCTCCGTAGCTGCATATAAGATAACACAAATGCTAGTGGCATTTTTGTTTAAACATTTTATTTAGGTACAACTTTTATACAACCAAGAAAACAAAAATTAAAAAAAAAAAAAATTCTAATAATAAGAAAGTGATTTGAAAACATTATTCATGTAGCTGAACGTTTTAAAATCATACAAATTCTACAAATGTGATTTTCAGAACAACCTCGTTTGTTACTTCTTATGGATTTTTCCATTGAACCATAATTTTCCTCGGAATTCTAACTCGTGTAGATTATTAAACTTTTATTTAAGTGGGAAGGAGGCGATTCTCAGAGTATCGAACTTTACTATCGAATTTTCGCAGCCAAAAAACTGATTTGGTTAGGACTATTTATGAACTTGCATTTACCAAGTTCATGTAGGGCTTGCATTAACGAATTTCCATATGTCGCTAAAAGATCGGTTATTTGGGGTTTTTATTACTTTTCTGTTCCTCAAAATGTAGGCACGCGTTAACTTTCGCTAGCGCGCAACAGCCACTAAAATATGGAATACAATTTTTAATAAATCTTGTTTAGGAATTTTTGTATTATTTACTGATCGTCTTTTAAAGAAATCATTATCAAAATTGCTTTTTCTACCATACACGAATAATTTTCTGTAGCTATTTTTTAAGTTTTCCAACCGCATTTAAGCCATTTTTCTCATAATGCGTTTATTTACTTCCAGTTAAAAAATAAAACTTTAATAAATACATATTTACTTTAAATTGGTTGAGTACTTTTCTTTCTGTTTTTTTTTGTTTGTTTCCTCTTTCTTGCATTTAGCTCCCACCAACCATAACACGAATGCTGTTGAATCATTTTAAATGGGACAAAGAAAGACTTTTGGAAAAATATTTTGATGGCAATGCAGAAGACTTATTCAAAGGTGCACATATTGTGAATCCTTTCAACAAACCAGCAAATGCTAATAAACAAAAGGTTGGTTGGCTGATTGTTGTTAATTTGCTCTTTTCAATGTATACTTAAATAATTGCTTATATTATTGATTTAGTATTCTAAAAATACCGCAGAAGAATGTGAAATTTGTTTTTCACAGTTACCCTCAGACGTAAGTGAACGCCGGCTGTTCGATAAATGTATTTTACAAATGGTTGAAGTCGTTTTTGCTATTTCTTTTCTTCTTGCAATTTTAGTCAATGGCTGGTCTGGAGTGCGGTCATCGTTTTTGTTTGACATGCTGGCGTGAATATTTAACAACGAAAATCGTTACCGAGGGCTTGGGCCAATCGATTTCGTGTGCAGCTCATGGCTGTGATATTTTAGTTGATGATGTTACGGTAACGAAGCTTGTGACAGATGCAAGAGTACGTGTAAAATACCAACAACTCATAACAAATAGTTTCGTTGAGTGCAATCAATTGTTGCGATGGTGTCCGTCCATTGATTGCACATACGCAATCAAAGTGGCCTATTATGAATCACGGCCTGTGCGCTGCAAATGTGGCCATGAGTTTTGTTTTGCTTGCGGCGAAAATTGGCACGATCCCGTCAAATGCCGCTGGCTGAAGAAATGGATTAAGAAATGTGATGATGACTCGGAGACCAGCAATTGGATAGCGGCCAACACCAAAGAGTGTCCCAAGTGCAATGTAACGATTGAGAAAGACGGCGGCTGTAATCATATGGTTTGCAAAAATCAGAACTGCAAACATGATTTCTGTTGGGTTTGTTTGGGTTCGTGGGAGCCGCATGGCTCGTCATGGTACAATTGCAATCGTTATGATGAAGATGAAGCCAAAGCAGCACGTCATGCTCAAGAGAAATTTAGATCGTCATTAGCAAGGTATTTAATTTCTAGTAGATCTGATTAACGTGGAAATGAATTTTATATTTCTTTTAGATATTTACATTATTATAATCGTTATATGAATCACATGCAGTCTTTAAAGTTTGAAAGTAAATTGTACGCATCCGTTAAACACAAAATGGAAGAAATGCAACAGCACAATATGTCATGGATAGAAGTGAGAAATAAATTTTAATGTTTAAGATAAAACACTTCATTTTCATGCAAACTTTCTATAGAAATTTTTTCTATTGGTAAATTCTAAGTACAATTTACTTATAGGTTGACATTCTATATAGAAAGCATTTTGTTTAACCAAAAATACAAATACTTCTCAATTGAAATTCTACTAATTGATAAGTTGTTTTCAATATAATATTTCGTTATTGAACTTTTAATAGATTTTCTGTGATTTTGTATTATTTTCGTATAAACATTTTATTATTAGCTTTTATGCACAAAACAAAGAAAATTTGGTTATTATTTAAAAAAATTATCAACAATATATTTTCAAGAAATTTCTTTGTTACCGATAATTTTTTGTTATATGATTTATTTTTGTGGTTGGTAATAAAATTTTGACAGGAAATTTTTTGTTATTAATAAATTTTCCGTAGAAAATGTTTTCTTATCGATGACTTTTCTATAAACATTTTTTGGTTATCAGGAATTTTGTTTAGCAAACTTTGTTAATGGCAATCATATTCTATAGAAGTTGTTTTGTTACCAACATATTTGTAATCGATAAATTTTCTATAGTTATTTTCTTGTTTTCAATAAATTTTAGAAAACTTTTGGTCATCGGTTGGCTTTCTATACAATATTTTTTCTTACTGATAAACAATTTTTTTGTTATCGATAAATATTTTATAAGATATTTTTGTTATAGGCAAATTTTTTCAATAAATTTTATTTAGGTAATATTTTATAATCGAGAAATTTTCTAGAGATTTTTTTTATGTGTATAAATTTTCTCTACAATTTTAATTTAATTTAATAAATTTGAGTAGATAATGTTTTACTATCGATAAATAGTCGTTAGAAATATTTTTCCGATAAATTTTCTATACGAAATTTTTTTCTTTCGATAAATTGCTTACGGAATACTTTTTTGTTTTTTTATAAAGATTTTTTCGTTATCGATAATTTCTCTTAGAATATTATTGGTTATCAACAATACCTCTTTTTTATAGAAATTGTATGTTTTCGATAAATTTTCTAAAAGAAATACATTTTTTTTCTTATTTATTGTATTAATATTTTTCAGGAAATTTGTTTTTTGTTATCGTTTCTGTTTCTGTACAAAATATTTTGTTATCGATAAATTCCGTTTCGAGAAATTTTCTATAGAAAATATAAAAGCTTTTTTGTTGTTGGTTAACTTTCCAAAATTTCCATGATAATTCTATACATATCGATAAATCTTGTAAAAAAAAATTTACTATAGAAAACTTTTTGTTATAAATAAAAATGTTTTTAAATGCATTTTTTTAAATAAATATTTTGCTGGAAAATTTTTAAAAAATTATTAACAAAAAAATTTCCACCAACAAGTTTATCCATATCAAAAATTTTCTATACAAAAATTAATGAAATGAAAATATGATTCCATAAAAAAATTTATCGAAAACAAAAATGTTCCACAGAAAAATCGGAATTTTTTAAAAAATATCGACAAAGTTTCTATCGAAGATTTTGGATGTATCGGAAAGTTTTATTGTCAATAAATTTGCTGTTGTTATAGATTTATTTTGGGCGTAAAATTTTCTAACAAAACACCTGTTATAAAAAACGTTTCTATAGAAAGAATCTGTCATTTTATTTTAACTATTAATAAATATTTGTTACGAATAAATTTGAATGTTTTGTATATTTTTTTACGTAACACCTAATCTTTTTTTTAGGTGCAATTCTTAAAAAAAGCCGTTGATATTTTGTGCCAGTGCCGACAAACTCTCATGTATACATATGTTTTTGCATATTATTTAAAAAAGAACAATCAGTCAATGATATTCGAGGATAATCAAAAAGATTTAGAATCTGCTACTGAAACATTATCAGAATATTTAGAACGTGATATTACATCTGAAAATTTAGCGGATATTAAACAAAAAGTTCAAGATAAATACCGGTGAGTGAAAATAGATAAATTTTTTCGTTTTTATTTTATGTTTTTGCTAATTTGGAAACCTTTTAAGTAGCATTAAGAATAAGCTGTTCTGGCTGCAACAGTAAAAAGGGTAAAAAATTCATATAAACAGGGGTTTTGTCTTTAAAGAATTAACTGCCCCAGATATATGTACATATAAATATGTAAATATAATAAAATTGCAGAAGTTTTTGGTATATAGTGCAAATTTTGATTGATTTTCAATATTTTGGGTTGGAAACAGCTGCACATCAATTGAATGATATTTTAAAATTTTTGTTTTTGATATTTTGTTTTTGATCGTGTTTTTCGGAAACTAAGAGAAATTTTCATTCAGAAATAAATTGTTATTGGATTTTTGTTTTCGATATAAATTTAAGAAAGAAAATTTTACCGCTTTTTCGTAAATTAGGCGTTAAAAGCTGGCGAACCAAAGCTGTTGAAATTAGTATTGAAATTGAAGACCTTTTATAAGTTTTTTTTTAAATCTATCATTCAATTAAATTTAGTTTAAATTGGGTATAATAAATTTATGCACTTTATTTATTTTGAAATGGTTGTATGGTAGAGAGTTTTGTAAGTTTCAAACCAGGTTTCATAAATATAAGATATTTAATACCGTCACACAAAATTCCACATTTTCAAAAATTATTTCATGGGACTTTTTGCAACTTTTGAATATTTTGTTTTCTCTTCTTAAATGTTTTTTTTTTTTTTAATTAATTTTCTGTGTTTGTCCCTGCCGCCGTTTCTCTTTACAGATACTGTGAAAAAAGGCGTAAAGTACTTTTAGATCATGTACATGAAGGCTATGAAAAAGATTGGTGGGAATATTTAGAATGACGAGATATTCCATCAACAGCTCGTAAGCGATGTGGTAATAAAACAAAAAGAAATTCATTATAATTTTAGAAAAAAAAAAAACAAAAAAAAAACTTAAAAACAAAACCACACATTTTACTATAAAAGTAACAAAATAGAAAACCCAAAAAATAAAATTAAAAAAAAAAAACAGAAGAAATATTCATTATAACAAATATTATAGTTATAAAAAAGAAATACAACAAAACGCCAACAAAAGTAAATAGAAAATAACTAATATTAAATGTTTTTTGGTCCTTTAGTAACGTAACAGAACAAATTTTAAACAAAAGAAAATTAATAAATGATAAATCATCCATCACTTGGTTTTCAAATTTACCAAATAGTTAAAAGTTTAGAAATTAATTTTCAAATGCAAATTGAAATGTGTTACCAGCTAAACGTAATGCCTAGCATTATATAAAATATCTAAGATATTTGTTTCATATAAATTTAAGTTAAAACAAAAATTTAATTTCTAAAACCAAGTGATTAATAAAAGAAAGAAAGAAAAATCTGAACTGGCAAAAAGAGAATATGCTTAAGATACGTTATTATTAGTTTATTTTTTCCAAACTTGCTTCTTTAATTTTGAAATTGACCTTTTTATTGTTGTTTTTTAATAAATTTTTGTTTTTTCAAACTCCTTGACCAAGTTCTCTTTCCATGAAACTTTTTTCTATTTTATTTTTATCGAAAAGTTGCTTCTGCTGTCCTCTGTAGGTTCTACCAATTTCTTCCTAGGTTATATATAAATTATATTAAAAAATTTCACGGTCTTCGTTGCTTTAAATACAAATATGTGTAAATAGTTTTCTTTTAAAATATAAAAACAAAACAAAAAAATTAAAAATAATAAATTGTATAAAAATGAAACAGTGTGTTTTTTTACAACGCTTTCAATTGTGGTGTTCACCCTTGCTGGTAAAGTACGCTTGTAGACCTACCTCAATCTAATATAAAGGGTTCTGCAATGTGGGCGCGAAAAATCAAATGAAATGGAATAAGTCAAGCTGTATGTGAAACATTAAAAAAATTTTATTTTTATTATTGTGCGCTGCGGCTCCTCAATCTGGCACGGATTCAAGTGGATTAGTTTTCAATGACTTCCGCTGAATTTGAGCAGGGGTTTCGCTTGTGCTGACTTTAATGGGATCATCTGCTGTGCTGAGTGCGGCTTATTTTCATAGGTCTGTGAGTTTCGGAAAATCCACCAGTAAAATCTGGTAATCTTGTGGAGTCAAATCTTGTTGAGCAATTCAGGTCACTTCTGTGTGCAAAGTGCACCCTCAAAACTTTCATGCAGAATATGGATCAGCAGCCTCTCAGCGATTTGGCCATTCATTTGCCCTATTTACGACCAATATTGCAGTGGTGGTCACAAGCCGCCAACGTCTAACCCCGTGCATCGGAAATCTCTACAGTATAAGTCTGATTAAAGTACTACTCCTTTTCCACAAACACATCAACTTTTACTACTCAACCATTTTGTTTTTCTCTAAGAGAGAAAGCGAAAGAACTACAAACTACATACATTTTTGTTTCATCGCTCTAAAATTGAGCAATAAAAATTGCTAAAAATTTTAAACCAAATTATAATAAGTTCATACAGTTCATTTTTCATAAACACATACATACATACGTACATTCGTACATATTTGGCAATGACAAAGAATCCAGTAACACGATGGCTGCTATGTCTACATTATATGTGACATACATACTACATACATACATACATATGTATTGCCTGCTGTATTACAATTGACGATTTCGGAGCCACAACTGATACTTTGTAGGCAACAACTGACCACTCTGACTATCGCTTTCTGAATTGCACACGGAGAAAAATAGTATTTACAACACCGCGGCAACAAAAATAAAACACTTGAAGTGGTAAATGTACTAAAGTCGGACAGTGTCGAAACACATTCATACACATACAGATATGTATAGGGAGAATGTGAACAAAATAAACTAAAACTAACTCCAACTTGCAAACAGACTAAGAAATACAATCGGACAAAAGATGCACAAAAGTTAGTAAAACTGTTTAGTTTCAATACATAAAAAAGCCCCCCTCGTTTTGTGGTAAAAAAATCGTAGTAAATATAACAGGGTTGTATATATAACTTTAAGAGCGGCTTTCAGCTTGTGTGTTATGTTTAAAGCTCTGGTATAGACTGTGACATGACTGGTTGTCATCTTAGGCCTGTTTTAATTTGAATTATTGAATCACTTCTTCATCAAAACTGTTTAGTTTCAATACATAAAAAAGCCCCTCTCGTTTTGTGGTAAAAAAATCGTAGTAAATATAACAGGGTTGTATATATAACTTTAAGAGCGGCTTTCAGCTTGTGTGTTATGTTTAAAGCTCTGGTATAGACTGTGACATGACTGGTTGTCATCTTAGGCCTGTTTTAATTTGAATTATTGAATCACTTCTTAAACGCACTTAAATTTCACTTGCAATTTTCAATACAGGAAAATTGCGATTTTTTTCTAGTCCTACTTCACACGTTTCCCAGCGAAATAGTTGGCTTTTGCTTTCAACTGCGATTCGGTTTTTTTGTTGAAGTAACTTTTTTTTGACTTTGACATGATTGAATGCGCAGAAGCTGGTTTTAACACGAGTTTTGTTTTTCTTCTGCTTTTGCCTGGGATTCGGGTTTTTGTTGGAAGAACTTTTTTCACTTTGGCGCAACTGAGTTCGCAGACGTAATCGAAAATGAACAATAAGAATGAGTACTTTGTTGCAGCATTGATTCTGACACCGTAGAATGGAAAGCGGATTTGTGAGCATGAAAATTACTACCGACAAAGAAATGTTTCTCTAAATTTCTAATAAATTTTCCATTCTGTGTAATAAATAAAATTTCTATTGAATTTATTTTTTAACTTTATTTTTTAGTACGTTTGTTTAATTAAAATTAACAATTAATACATACATAAGTTGTTAAAATTAATACATATTTTACATTTTAAATAAAATCTACAATATGTGTACAATTTACAGCATTAACTTAAAATATAAGAACAGAGAAGAAAAAAATACACATTAAATAAAATACCAAACGGCGTAAGAATTTGGAGCCGGGCTAAAATCTCACCATTCACAAAATAGTGAAACTCGAAAGTAAAAAATGGGCAAAAAATAGACAAACGGCTAAAATGGAGGAGGCAGGCTCTCAGCCAGCCACCACTAATCAAGTGACGTCCAAGGTCAGGAGTTGTAATTCTATTCTGATACATAAAATAAAATATGTCAAATTGTAATGGAGCGTGAAAGGAGGAAGTAAAAACGAAGGAAAATATCTTCAAGACAAAAGAAAGCAGGCACGAGTCGAAATTTGTTTTGCAGACTTAATATGCGCATGCGCATGCGCACGTTGTGTGTTGTGTGTTGTGTGTGTGTATATGTATGCATTGAGATTTTTATTTTATGATTCGTCTTAATTTAATTCTTTACGCGTTGTATTGGGCAACAGCAGACACATCAGACCACCGCCCATCAGTAGCACAGCCACAATAAACGTGGGAGCTGGACAGTACTGATCCAGCAGAGTGGCTATAACAATGTTGCCTATAATACCACCCATACGAGCAGCTACCATTGAAATGGCCACGCCTGTGGCACGCAGATGTGTGGGAAACACTTCAGTGATCAAACAATCCAAGGCAGCGTTGGCCGCTGATATCGCACCACTGAACACAGCCGACACAATCAAGTTCTGGGTGGAATTGTAGACAAAGTACATGGCAGCCGAACAGACACCAGCGGTCATGGTGCCAAAAATCAGAAAGAACTTGCGACCCAACAAATCCATACCCAAAATGGCGATCAAATTGGCGGGCAGAGCCGAAGCCAAAGAGATCAACGATTCCATAAATACAGCCGAGGGTATGTGGGCGGAGCAGACGGCGTCTTCTTTGTTGATCTTATTCACCACATAGTTGGTGACGGTGCACACGCCAGCCGTTTGATTGTTGGGAAAATCGGTGCTGTACTCCTCGAAACGATTGAACAATTCGGGGAACCACATCATCAGGCCATAGTAGCCGATATGGAAAGTAAAATTAATGGTAATTGAGACTAATGTGAATTTCAAAATTGGTGAAGTGAACAACTGTCTGCTGTGATCAACCATGCCCGACAACATTTTGGAATATTTGCCTTTGATGGAGTTACGACTTTGCTGCAGTTCGGCCAATAGTTTTTCATCGATATCCAATTCGGTGACCGGGTACAAGTCAGCCGATTTTTTGGTATTGGTAACAAAAATGCCCCGGAATATGGCCATGGCCTTGTCCTGTTTACCCTTGGATAAGAGAAACTTCGGTGATTCAGGCAGATAGAAAAGTAAGAAGGCCACTATAAACGAGGGTATGGAGCAGGTCATTAAGAAGATACGCCATGAGTTGTAGGTGAACAGGGGCGTTACCAAGCCAATGCCAGTGGGAATTATGAGCCAGGCTAGGCCGGCTACAAAGAGATTACCAAATGTCCAGAAGGCGGCCATGAAGCTTAACATGGAGCCGCGTTTCGATTTCGGCTGGAATTCGGCAAAGTAGGACCAGATGACCGGGCCGCTGCCGCCAAGGCTGTAAAAAAGAAATAAAACTTTAAATACAGAATAAATGATTCGAAAAAAAAACCAGTCCAAACAACGTGAAGCAAATCCTGCTTAAAAGCTTTCAACCAACATATATACGGGGACGCACATACATTCTCTCTTCTTGTTGCTGTTAATGTTCTTATTTTGCATAAAATTTAAATAAAATACTCCATTAGCATTCAGTTATAAAAAATATCCATATATTGAAATTCAAATTTTATTTCATTAATTTCAGATGTCATATTTTATGCAGAGTGCGTTTACAAATTCTTAAAAAGTAAAAATTTCGTCTGTTGTATTTAACAAACAAAAGGCAAACTGCGGAAAATTTTTTATTCATTTTAAAAGGCTTAATTATTTTAATTAACAATTCTTGTTTTTATGTTTGTTTGCGCCGATTAAGATTGTCTTGTGAGGAAAACAACGTAAGACAAAACTTGGTTAAAAATAGGAAATGGTTGCTTTGAAAGAAGTTTAAAATGATCACTTGAGATCTCTTTGTATCGATCCTTATGAGCCAAGCAAATAAAATTCTAAGTGTCACTAAAAAAAGCAAATAAATGTACAATTTCAACTGGCTGCCGCAATATGCAATATTTTTAAGCAACGCACAATATTTTCAGCTGGCTGAATAGGCTTTAAACGTATTGTATTTTGGTGTGGTAGACATGTAGTTCGGAAAGCTGAATAAAGTAAATTCAGCCAGCTGGACAATTTTCGAAGTCCTTGATGCGGTTTTTAATAATAATTTTTTTTGTCAATGTGCAACTCTTTGCACATCTGAGAGTCTGTACGCATTTTCTATATCTGCTTGGTTTATTAATCCAAATTGAAAGGTAGCCTCTAGCTGAATTAATGCATTTCCAAACTACTGTTATTCGGCGCCTCATTCAGCTGCCCGAACTCAATGATTTCAAACACATTTGTTCTTTTTACATACATACATACATACATACTCGTACATACTTATATATGTAGTACATAAGTGAGGTTGAAGGGTAGTGTAACTGATTTTTGTTTGAGTTTAAGGACTTGCAGCTTATTTGGTTGCTATTGCAAAAGGAAATTTTGTTTGTTTAGCTGATTTGTGGTTGACGGGCATTAAGGTCTTATTCAGTTACCTGAACTTAAAGATTTGTAAAACTGTTGCCCTTTTTACATAAGAAAGGTCGAGTTGGATGAGCTGATTTGTATTTTGGCGCTATTGAAGTCCTATTCAGAAAGCTGAACTTAGTAATTTGCCAGCCATATGATATTTTTATATCGACAAGTTTAAGCTTTCAATCGTTGCTATTGTCATTCAGCTGAATAATATTCAGTTTTCAATAGCTGACTTTAAAAGTCCAATACAACGATCAGGTTCAGATAACCCTTTACATACGCGGAGCTTTTCGCAAATTTAGGCAACATTTTAATTGTTCTGGCATCTTCTTTTAACTTGTATTTTTACAGAAATATTGCGAAATACTTATTGCAAATAAGAAAGTGTTAGTTTTTGTTTTCAAACAAAATGTTGTTAATCATTGTAATAATTAAAGAGTGCTATTTGCTTTGTAAAAGGGCTTAAACGGCACACTTAGATTGCAAAATTTAGCAAATTAATTAACAAGTGCTGAAAATCATGCCAAATATAGACTGAAAGGCAGCGCAAATATGTAGATGGGGATCTTTTCTTGATATTCAAATGTTGTTGAACTAATTAACAACGTTGTTGAATATGGACATTAAGTTTGTTTCTTGGTTGTATGTATGTAAGGTTTTTTTTTTTTGGAAATGATTCATTTTTAAAGAAAAGAGAGAAGGAAATACTTACGCAGCACCGTTTAGAAATCGAAACAGCATAAACCATTCGTAAGTTTGCGAAAATGAGGAGGCGACAATGCAAAAACCATTCATAAACGATATAACAATCAGTACTTTTTTGCGTCCCATTGAATCGGCAATGCTGCCCCAAAAGTAGGCGCCCACCATCATGCCAATGAAGATGATAGAGTTCAGCCATCCCTTGGTTTCCGTATTCAAATTCAGATCACATTGGGCGGAGGGTAAAATGAATGACATCGAAATGACATCCATTTCCTCGCTCGTACTGACCAGGCCACAAATGGCCAACAGAATATAGTGGAATTTGCCATAACCGCACATTTCGATGGCCTGTTCGAAGCCGGCTTTAAAGCCGCTGCCAGAACGGCCACCATTTCCGCCCTTCTCTACGTCATTCTTGTCATTTTCATAGGCTTCGTTTATATGATAACCACGATCTTTGGAGTCAGAACCCAATCCGTAGGGTTGTAGTATGGAGCGATTATCTACAATTGTGGTTGTTGCGTTGTTGCTATTGTTGTTTGGTTGTAGTCCAATATCTACATTATAGGCTGAAAGTGGACAAAAGAACAGATATTGTTAATTATAAAATTAATTGTTTTCTTTTTTTTTTTTTTTTAAAACTCGACATTTACTTGAATTTTTCTGAGAGTCACCTTCTACCATTCTATGAAGTAGATTTGTTTTGTAACTTGGCTTGGCGCGATATCCGCAAGAAAAGTAAATATAGGAAAAACTTAAACAAAAGATCGCAAATAGGGGAAAGTTTTTGTTTCCGTCAAAACAACTCAACCAATTAAAAGGTTCTGAAAATAAAGAAAAATAAATTATTTGTTATTTATTTTTGTTATAGAAAAGATTGAGAAGGTGAATTATTAAAACAGAAGCCACATGTGTACGTGGCTTAAAAGTAAGCAAGAAAAATGTTCAAAATTTTATTCGTTTTGCTGAGTAAAGAACTTATTTTGAAAGTTCAAATATTTTTGCATCATTTTCCGCTCAACTCTGCTTTGTCTTCGCGTTAACATTGATATATTTATGTATGTGTATGTATTTCAGTTTAATTAATTGTTCATTAGGCTGGCGTTATTTATTAAATTTGTTCTTAACATACATACATTCATACATACATATTCAGCCGATTTTCGAGTTCACAGAAAGTGGTTTTAAATCACGCCACGTGTTTTAAACATGACAGCATGAATTTTTATTTCACATATTGTAAATACATAATTGTTATTACTGAGCAATAGAAGTAGAATGTTTAGTTTTACGCCTATGAAACGTATTCAGTGGGCTGAAAATGAATTCACCGGGTTGAATGTTACAGAGTTGGTTTGCCGAGTCAAAAACATACGGGCGGGCATTGCCAAGACATCAAGCGTGACGGTCATACGCATTCAATATGAAAAAAGTCAATATAAAACGGATTTTTATCTTGATCATAAGTTTATTAGCCAGCCAGTCCTATAACTGGCTTATGTACATATATGTAACTGTCTCACAAACTTACGAGTATTCGACGGAGTGGCCCTAATGAAATGGAATTTACTCTGGCCAAAAATTTATTCAATGCCAGAATTTATAAATGTTTTTCTACCATCAAAAAGTTCTTTAGCAACTAATCGAATAAACTTGAAGTGTTCACTTTAATAAGAAAAATACAATATGAAATTTACTTTAGATTCTGAACAGTGTGATCTTGTTTGGCAACCGTCAGTTTTGAAATAGTTTGCTTTTTAGCGTCTACCACAACATTTACATAGAGACTCTTTTCAATATTTTCTTCAACTTCGAAGTTGTTCTAACACAGACAATTTGTATTTTAGACATTCTACAAGAAATTTTAAGATTTATTACATTTTTAAGCTGTGAAAAACACGACAATATTTAACCTTCTGTCGAACTAAAGTTTGTTTGATTTTTAGGCGCATAAAATGTCAAACATTTCCAACTTAGTTAGTGAAGGCTAACAGGAACTGATTATAGCGACAAATAGTGAAATAATAAATTAACTTTTCTATCTGCAATTTTAACTGAAAAATGGTAGTGACAGCTTTGATTTTAACAAAACAAAATGTGTTACGAATGAAAGTTTACAAATAATGGGTGATTTGTTGGGTGGCTTTTTCATGCGTTCTTAGAAATACTTTTATTTAGCCCATTCAAAAGTACTGCTTTTGGTAGCTGCCAAGTTCTGTTGTAAGTGTTATCGCACGATCTGGCCGACCAGACGACATGTCGCAAAGTTAATGGAATTCTCAATAAGGACGTTGCTTGGCTCTCTTTGTCTCTCGCACTGCTTGTCATGCATGACGGACTGTGAATGCTTACAAAAAAAAATGGGAGTGCAAAATCAGAACAACAACACACGAGTTGTCTTCTTTTGTTTTGTTGTTTTTATTTAATGCTTTAATATATATAAATAATAATTTTGAAAGATGTACAATATTTTTGCTGCAATTATTCTCAAAAAAGATGCAATTCAAAATTCTTTTTGCCATCCCAAGAACGAACAGCAGACCTGATTGCCGATCAGTCTGGTTAGTCGACATTATGCAAAAGAAGTCCAACAACAACAACAACAACAAAAATCGGTACATTGCGCCTCTAGTGTCTAGGTCAGTTGGTAAATAAGAATTGGATGGGTTTTTATCAGTTCGATTTCACATATAAATATATGTACATATATTTCCTTAATACGAGTAAATTATCAAACGGCCCAGAGTTGGTGACAGGTGACAGTGTGAATAATATTATATGTAGTCGAGCGAAATCTATGAAAAACGAGTCTGTCCCATAATATCGAAAGTTAATACATATTTTGAAAAGGCTTTTCAATAGGAAATTATTTGACCTAATCGCGACATGTAAATGCTCATGTATACCAGCGATAAATGAGCCCGCCTCTCGCCTTTCCAAAGCTGGCAGACATATTAATATTCATCACCCGTTATTTCACTCACTACAAATAGTCGTATTAAGAAATTTATAAAAGCCTATAAAGTCCTTTATATACATACGATATAATGTTGACTCACTTTTCAAATCGAATGTACATATGCACAGATTCACAGCGCACCCTTTTCGCTTCTTTTTATATTAATATGCGTACGTAAATATGGATGTATGTATGTAGTACGTATGTATATGTTTTATACAAGATAGTTCAAGACTTCAATTATAAAACTTTTGCTAATGCCACCATTTTCAATTCTGTTCGAGTTTTGTTGACCCGAAATTAATACATTTAACCTACACACTTTTTCTACCAACAAACATATTATTATTATTTTTATCTTTTTTCTAAATGGTTAAAAATGAATAAAACACGTACAAAAACATTCTGTTTGAATTGGGAAACAGCTTTACGTTCGTTTGTACGTTTGAAAAACGTCGTTGATTATAGAACCGCACCATCACAACAAACTTTTGCCCGTGTGAATACGAATGTGTTCAACAGACGCGTGACGATTTGAAAAAATTATTCGAATTTTTGTAAACAATTTAACGTTTATTTGTGTCGCTGATATTTCTTAAACAATAGAGCATAAAATGAAGCGAAATGAAATGAAATGTTTTATGGTTTGCTTTTAATTAAGACAATAATTAATAATGAAGAAAAATAATTGGTTTCTTTTGGTGAAGGTTCCCAAAAAGCTGAAACGAATATACGCCAGTCGCTTGCCTGGCAACCACCACGAAAATCTGGCATCATCTCTCGGTCAGTCTACTAGTCCTTTCAGTGTTAATTTTAAGCAAATAATAAAACATTCAGACAAAAATTTCACTGATTTTGGGAGTTACAGTCGTTATACTACCGACACACTGACCATGGAAAGCTATAATTCGTTACAGTCAGAGCTCGACGACTGTATTTGAAAAGTTATTTGGGTAATTTTTTTAATAAAATCGACTCTTTCTTTGCGATTGATAGAACGGAATTAGAACAATTGAAACCCCTAGAAAGATTCAGAATTCTAAGATCGTTTGTGATTTTAGATCTTATCTGATAGTCTTTCCTTACTTTTTGTAAACAGTTTAATACAGACAACGATTTGATAAATAAAACTTAAGTACAACAGTTTTATATAGAAATATTTCGCGATGTCAATAAAAGATAGATTGAGAATGCCTTTTTGGGCTCAATGCGATTTCATCAGAATTGAGGGATCATCCCTAGAAAAAAATTGGTTAAAAAATGTTGTAGAAACTGTTTTATTTCAAGTCCCGACTTTCCGAAGTGAAAGTATAAGTTTAAACTAATCGGCTGTCTCGTGATATCAATCGTTAACATTCGCCAATATTTTCAAGATCAAAATTTGAACATGGACACTAATTCTGAACTTTTTTTTTGCCAACCTCATCTATCGCTCACATTGATGAGTTGCAATATGTAGCGATTGTAAGTGTTTGTTTCTCAAATATTTGACAATGTTAACGTTCGACACCGTGCGACAGGACCACATGTCCCATGATGAGGCATGATTCATTTATATATTGTAGAAAATTTCAAGAATAAAACGAATTAAGAAGAGGAAATTATTAAATATTTATAAAGTTTTTATTTGAATAACAATTTTATTCATCTGCAAGCTTTAAAAAACTTTAGTTAATTGAAATACTTTAAGGAATTGTCTTGCTCCTAATATTTTTAATATTATAAAAAAAATATCCTGTGTTCTGACATTTCGTGTAATGATCAGAAATTTCGGAATTTTTTGTTTTTATTGTATAAAAACGTTGAATAAAGTTCATATTCAATATTTGATCAATTTATAAATAAATCATGTGTAAGAAATCTTATAATAAAACAAATATCAGTGTCACGAGTTTTCAATTCGAATGAAAATCCTTATTGAATTGAAAGAAATTGTTTGAATATTTAGTTATATTTTAGTTCCTTTTCAATACTCTAGATTTTGTCAAAAATCTTAGCAACCTTTTGCTATTCAGTTAATTGTGTAATGGGTAAATTTTTGTCTGCGAAAGAATTCTATTCTATTGAATTCAATTCGATTTCCACTTCAAATTTTATTCAAAAAACATTATTTGTTTAATTGCTGTTTTTTTAACGAGCACAAGCAAAATTAAATTGTTATTTAAACTCTGCTGAGACAATTCCATTTAAAAGAATTTTTTTAGAACAATTAATTTTATATTGAATTTCTAAAGATCATTGTAATTTCCTTGAAAACTTAAGAAAAAATTGCTTGTACAGAGTGTTAATTTTTATTTTTATAAATATTAATATGAATTTTAAATATTTGCTTATGTAATTCAAAATTGTCTTAAATGGCATTTTTGATCTTATTTGTACTTTTTATTGGCACGAATATTTATATTGAAAACTTAAAATTTTGAAAATGTTTTGTTCTCCGCAAATGAGTCAAATTAAATTTTTAAGCAGATTTTTCATGACTTTTATTTACCTTTAATATTTGATGTATGGCTTATAGATATTTCTTTTGTGATCTTCAATACAGAAGTCGTGTTTGCTTAAAAATTAATTCACAAACAATTTATGAAAAAAATATTTATAGTATAAATAATTTACTAACTGTTATAAGTAAACAAAAATTAAGATTTTTTTGGTCCCACGACAAGTCTTAATGAAATGCAAATTAGTGAATAGATAATTTTTATTTATTAACGAAAACATGAACGATTTTTTCTTTTTATTGAAAAAAAAAACACACGCACACACACAAATTATTTATTTGCACATGCAGAATTTGTAGCAAAAAATATGTATATAAATTTTGATTAAATAAACTTTTAAGATTCGTAATTCCTTTCAATTATAGACTTTCTTTTGTTGCATTCACACCGTTCGAATACAAAACGTTTGTAGGTTTTTACGCGCCAAACAGCAAAACTGATCTGATAGCTACAACGCGGCTTTAAATACTATGAAGATTCGAGTAAAATTAATTTAAAAACAACAACACGAACACCAACGCTCATATTTTAATTGAAAATGTAACAGAAAAACAGTTTAAATTTAATGTTGCTGTGAATTAACAGCTACAAATTAATAACATTACTCTCTTTTAAAGTTAACAGCAAGATAAGTTGAACATATGACTGCCAGCATATGACTGTTAGTTTGTAGGTGTATGTAAGCAAATACACCCAACTGTTTTGTTACATAGTTAGATGCTGGCGCTGAAATCGATGATTACGCGAGTTCTTGCCTTCAATTTTGGATCATAAAAGGGCTCTTTAGCCCCCACTAAGGACCAGATGTCGATTCCAGCAGCATTTTTCAATAGAAAAAATCACAAAGTATTTGCAGAATTATTTTGTGCACCGATTCATATATGTATTTGTATCATATTTTGAATATATGTATGTATGCATGTGCATTTAACGTGCAAAATAGAGTGTTGGGTGTACTCTTACGAATCTACATATGGACATATTTACATGTATAAAATCTAAAAATAAGAAAGAGATGACTATAAGAAAAGGAAACGTGTAATTTCTTCCATTTCTGTTTGCGTTTCTTTGATCATTGTTAATTGATTTATTTATTAGCACAGAAATGATCTTTCGGTATTCAGAATACAATTTAAAAACTTGGTGTTTAATAAAACGCGTTTAGTTTTGTTTGCTATTGGCGCTGAAATAACAGACAAATGTTTTGTTTATATTTCCTCTAGTTTCATTTCACTGTCTTTATATTGGGTTGGTAAGTGAACAGACAGTAGCGAGACTTCTTTGTCTTTGTAAACAGAAAAAGTAGAGTCCACAAAATCAATATTAAATTAAATTAAAATATATTAACTTTTTAATGGTTGTACACTTTGTTAAGATGCCTAAATGTTAAAATAGTTTCAAAATTCTGACTCTTGTTTTGTTTCGAAAGATATACTTTTGGTATGTCAGATAATGAAGTGTGTTTGACTTTTTTATCCCTAATAAAAAAACATTCTTTACATTACAGAAACTCGAAAGAAAAATAATATCTCAATAACGCATCGTAAAATATTCCATTTACATTCCATTGAAAAAAATATAAGGCGAAGGTCTTGAAAAATCTTGTTAACTAAACCGCTGCGTGTAAAAATAGTACAATATAAAATTGATAATGTTAACCGACATATTCTAAGGATTAAGTGTATTAACTTTTCCAAGATTTTCTTAAAATTGAAATGGCTACACCGTAATTCAAAGCCCATAATTTTCCTTCAATACTTTTACCAAGCTTTCTTGAATTGTCCACTTTTCGACGCAAATCTAATCTGACCTGTGATGATTTCTTCGGATTTGATATTTTATAAATAAATAATATCCAATTCACAAGCGGCTTAAAACTAGAAACTAACAGAATGTTGTTCTTTTGCAGCTCAAAATAAAAACGAAGTTTGGGGATACCATAATACCAGGAGCAAATTTAAGGGTTAGCGTTGACAGGGAGAATATTTTAAAATTGCCCAAAATCATGAGCTCTGAAAACTTAAATGAAAAATGTTACATTTTTAGAGCGACACTTAGTGCTATAACACTGTTAATATTTAAGCCGATAATTTATTGTCCTTGTTTTCAAACGCACGAATTTGAGGTTGAATCAACATTTCTAAAGTTGTTTTCTCATTAAGTTTTGTTGTTTTTAAAACATAAATTTTCTTTGCAATATTTCACAAATCTTATTGCGTCTAAATATGTACGTACACATGTACATGTGTAAGTACATTTATTTATTCATTTTTATATTAATTAACAACAAAATGTATAATTTGCTAAAAAAAAAGTAGATGAATTGAATAATATAAAAACGAAATTTTACTTTACAATAAAACTGAAAGTTCTATTGTATTTAAATTTTTATTAACAAAAAAAATGTATGTATGTATATTAGAAGAGAATATTTAAATGTTGTTTGTTATGAAAAATAAGATAACAATAAGCATAATAACAAAAAACAACAACAACAACAACAATACCTTTTTGAAACAATTAGTTTTTCACAACGCAAAACTGCAGAGGAAAATGACTTCACCAAAAGGAATTTTAATCAATAATAAGTAAAATCATAACACTTTTTCTAAATGTTGCGTGGCATGTGATGAACATCGTTGCGGATTTGAAATCGTTTAACAAACGTTAAAAGTTATTGTGTGAACATTTAATTCGATTTCATTTTGGTTTTACTTTCAACCGGAATCTATTTCATTTTGCACTTTGATGCATGAAAGTGTAAAAACACACGATGTGATAGAAAACGGAGTCCATTTCATTCTCCATTTTGTTCTATAATAATGTGAGAAAAAACAAAAAATGGAGTTTGCATTGTTTTCAAGTTCTTGAATAGATTAAAAAGGAGTTTGACAATTTAAAATGGTTTGAGTGTTTGACAGTAGTCGCTTGAAATAATTTCTTTTAAAGTGTAATTCAGCTTTGTCGACAGATTGATTGTGAAATTGATTTTCGTCAGTAACTGACATGACCCCTTAGTCTGACGGTGGGCCAATTCCATGGGCACAAAGTTTCAGTTAAGCTGATGTTGGCAATTTCTTGTAATATATTAAAGTGGAACACAAGGCATCACATGGTCCTTGCTCGCGAGCTCAGTGATATATGATCCCTCGTCCCTGTACAGATTGTGAAATTGATTTACCTCAACACCTGCCATTATGGCGCAAACAGGTGTCAGTTTCTTGTAACATTTTATCCAAAACTCATTTGAAATCTGAATTCAATACATTTTTTGTCACTTATAAAACCTAGAGTTTGCCTAGGAAAAACTACAGTTTTAAATATTTAGTTGGAGTAAAAACAAAAAAAGAACTCAACATAATTCCAAAGTCAGCCGTGCCTGCTCTCCGTGCATTTATTTATTTAAAGCTCTTTATTTAATTTTTGTATTTTAAAATTTTATTTATGTATGTAAATATATGTGTATGTATGTATGTATGTATGTATGTATGTATGTATGTATGTATGTATGTATGTATATTAAAAATGTGTACATGTGTATGGATGTGTGTACATACAAACAAACATTAATTGATATTTAATGAACTATAAATCGAAAATAAATTTCATTTCTGCTCTTTTGTTACATACATACATACATACATCTTTTCATTCGTGTATGTACAAAACGATAACAGTTGCTGACACAACATGCGTCAGTCAGCCTGCAAACATTTTGATAACAACAAAGACGGTAGGATTTAAAATGCAAATGTTTATTTTTTCCCAACGACGTCGCATATACAAAGTATTTACGAAATATTGTATGTACATACTTACATACAATGTATGTATTTATGAATTTTAAGGGCGTTTTTCAATTTAATTCAGGTCAATTGGTGCAGATTTCAAAGAACTTCAATATAAATATTTCCTGATCCTACCAACTATTTTACAATAGACTTGTGGAAGCAGAATCTATAAAATTATTCCTTTTTTACAACAAAAGTTTTTTATGGCTTAAAACAAATCAAAAAGTAATTAGCTGCGCCCTCAGCTTCAGCTGTTGTCAATTCGTCTTGGTCTTTTTGTTAATAAATAAACGTAATTAATTTTCTTAATGCAAGAAGTTTTAGTCGAACAAAATGATTATTTTCAGGAGGCACTTGCTAGATCAAAGCTGTTGCTAAATAAATTAAGCCCTACAGCAGCTCTCGGGTCGTCGTAGTCATGTATGTATGTATGTCTTAAGTGCCTGCGGGTATTCGTATTTTCTACTTGTTGCCTCTTTGCAGTCACGTGGTTTGTGTTCGTTCTTTCTTATTTATAGTAGATATTCTTGATTACAGGTTAGTTGAAATGTCTTAAAGCATAACTTTTTGCTGGCTACAGTCGAGGCCCTATATCCATAACAGTTTTTGCTGTATAAATAATGAATTTAAAATGAACCACTTCCCACTTGCCACTGTCTGGGGAAGTTGTGTTTTAAAAATGCGTATTTACCACTTGAATTAGAATGTTTTGCCTGTTTGATTTGTTTTTCGTCCCAACAGTCTTATCAGAATATTAGTGATCAAACTGTTGGCTTATTATTATTTTTGTGTACGATTCTGATTGAAATGCTCTATATTCGTCTTATTTCAACTTTTATTGCTTGTTGATGTTGTTGCTGTTGCTGTAAAGTTAATTTGTCTTTCAATTTATATTTAATAGTAGAAACAGAATAAGCAGCAAAAGAACGCAGCCAACGAACGTGACGTACTCGTAGTACACAGTAAAAAATACATTGTTTCTTTAAATTTGTCAATAAAGCGATTAAACCAAAATATTGAAATTGGTTCCAATTACTTCTGTTAATGAATCAATTGAAAAACGGACGCTTAAAGCATAAAATTCTGAAATTAACAACGTTGGGTTTGTTCAAATAATTTTTGTTGTTGAAAAGTTAGTTTTAAGATTAAACTTCCAGCAAAAAGTAAATTAAAAGTGAAGGTTTTGTTATTGATAAATATTATTATATTGACCTTTTATGTTTCTTACTATTTTATATATATATATATATATACACTGGTTGACAGCTAATTAGAAACGCTTCTATTGAAAAAAACATACTCAATTTTTTTTTATAAAACAAAGTAAATATTCATTTATTTCATAATATTTTAATTAAATATAGTCAATATTAAACAAATATAAAGTAAAAGTTGAAATACTTTTCACTCTTAAAAATATTTTGCGAACTTATGTTATTTTGTTAATTATATCTGCGACACCTAATTAGAAACGATTTCGCATTATTAGATAAAAAAGAATTATTTTAAGCTATTTTACTTATTTTTTGTCAATACTTTGTTGCAAAGCCCTTTTGCTTTATAACTGCCTCACATCTGTTCCGCATTGACACTATTAGACGTCGATATCGCTCTACAGGTATTGCCCCATACGCTTTTTTTACTTCATCAAAAAGAGCCGCCATATTTGTGATATTTTTGTCACTAATGGCTCTTTTTGCGTCCCCCCATATATGTTCTATAGCGTTTAAGTCGAGACTGGACGATGGCCCCTCCACAACATTGATAGAATTACCATGAACGAATTTTTTGTCAACCTTGCCGTGTGCTTCGGATCGTTATCCTGCTGAAATTGCCATGTTACAGGCTAATTTTCGTCAGCCCATGGGAGTATCACATTATTTAAGATTTGTACATATTGTTCCTTGTTTGAAATCCCATTAATTTTGTGAATTGGGCCAACGCCATTCCATGAAAAACATGCCCACACTATAATTGATCCTCCGCCATGCTTCACTACTCGTGAAACGTAGCGAGGATTACATTATTGGTCTAACATACCTCTGAGCATCAAGACCAAGGCGATTAATGTTTTTTTCATTGCTTCAGAGCACATATTTCCATTCGCTGGCACTCCAGTTCCAATGGGACTTGGCAAAATCCATATGTCGTTTTCTTTGAATTTTGGTCAGAAGTGGCTTCTTTCGTGATGCTCTTCCATGTAGCTCTGCTTCCACCAAACGACGTGCAATAGTCCGCTTAGACACCGTGACATTTAAATTTCCCTGAATATCCCGTTAAATGTCAGCTGATGTCTTTTTTGATTCAGATTTGGAGATTCGTGTTATTAGTCGGTCGGTATGCGCTGATGTTTTTCTGGGTCTCTTCTTGCGTGGAAAGTTGGCTATAGTCTAATTTTTTTAATATGATGGAGGGCATTAAATACCATTTTTTGGAACACTCCAGACTTACAAAGTTCAAAAATTGCGCTCCGTTTTTCAGGACTACAACTTTTTGCTTTTTTCATCATAAATCTTAAGAATTATAATTCCTTATTTACCCGAAAAGCTTTAAAATAAATTTACTTACCGTAAAAATATATAACATTTATTTAAAAAGCTTTAAACAAATAAAATTTGTATAAAAAATTGCGTTTGCGTTTGCGTTTCTAATTAGGTGTCGCACGTATTTATGATTTTACTAAACGATATGTAAACAACTTTGTGAAATTTTAACGTATTTTAAAATTAAAAACAAGAAAACTGAGTTCATATGATGACAAAAAGAGTGATGAATAAAATACAATAATTTTAAACAAAAAGTATTACGGTAAATTTGCAAAAACTTCAATAATGATTACCAAGCTCTAATATAAAAACTGCGTTTCTAATTAGCTGTCAACCAGTGTATATGTATGTAGAAAGCCTGAAGATGATCAACGATGTTGATCGAAATATTGCGAAATGAATGAGAACTAAGAAAAATTATTATTATTTGACCTAGAGCCGGACTTAAATATACATATATAAAACATGTAATTTTTTGGCGTAACTAAAATATGGAAAAAATTTCAGTTTCTGTTTCGTTTAGATATATGTGAAGAGAAAAGTTCATTACAGGAAACTAATCCGTTATTGTTGACGTTTTCATCGCGCCTGTAGGATTTTCGGTATTTTTTACCAAATACCAGTTCGCTTGTCTTGAATTGTTGGCGTTCGACATCGTAAAATAGTTTTCCTAGGTTATCGATAACTCTTATAAAAAAAAAATAAAGTGAACAAATTAACTTTTCTATAAAAAGTTAAAGTTATCGTAATTTAAAAAAAAAAAATTAAGAGATTTTGTAAGGTTTTTTATTTTAAAGTTTTTTTTTTAAAATTTATTTTCGTGGTCCTTTTTGAACAAAATTTTATTTTTTTTTTTTTTGTACACTTCAGTTGCATAATATTTTAATGAAATCTTTAGCTGTTGTGGGAATCCGCTTAATGTTTCTTTATTTAATACTTTCTCTTTCACTTAAACTACACATACATATAACTTAACAATTGTACTTAAAAATTGTATTCCTTTTACGCACCTTTTTTAATTTGTTTAAAACTTTTGCACGCAAATATTTTTTTCGCAATCTTACGAATGGTTTTGCTCTCCTGGACTGATTTTTAAAGCAATTTAATTTAGGTTTTACCAACTTTAGCTAACACTTAGCAGTACGAGGTTTTGAGCTCCGAGAGGCTCGAAAAACAATGGATTTCGTTTAATTTTTTTGAGCTTTTTATATGAAAATGCAAGAGATAAAAGCAGTCATTTCTTATTTTAAGAGATATTTTTTGTTTCTTGTTTTGTAAAAGATTAACTTAATTTATATTCTCGTACATCTCTAGTTGGCTTTTTATCAGTTGATAAGCATTTTTTTATTATTACTTTAGCAGAAGAAGCTGCAAAAGATGCTTATCGTTTGTATTCATTATAAAAAGGGAACAAAATTCACAAATTGCTGAGAACAAATTGTCAGATTTTCAAAAATCAAGGCTGCTTGAGCTCTACATTTTGTTAATTAAAGGTGGAACTTACATTTTTTGTTTTCATTCACCTCTCAGCAAAGTTGTTGTTAAAAAACATTGGATTTCAATATGAAATCATGTTTAGTTGACATGAAATGCCCAAAATTGAGCAAAAGCATGGCCATAACGCTAATGATTTTACTTCACTTATCATTTCTCTAGTCTAATATTAATTCATGTTAAACGATAACATTTTTGTATGAATTGCTGCGTTTCTATGAGAGCAAAATCAAAATAAATGTGTATTCGTAAATTTTCTTTATCCACTGAAACTTTATATTGAAATTAAAACCATCAGCCCTGCCACAGATTTCAAAAAAGGAATTCCATTCATATTTGATTCTATAGAACAATAGAAAAAGGTTTTTTTTTTGAGCAGAAAATGTTAATTTTGTTCGTTCCGAAGATTTAGTTTTAGTTTTTCGTTTTCGGAAACTGTCTATATGTATGTACATATGTGTGTACATTTAGGGTTTTTGCAAATCCTAAAGTTTAGTTAAAAACAACTAATGAAGACAATATTCCTCGTTTTTCTTTTCTAGGATATTGCTTTTCAAGCGCAATACTTATCTATATAGTATATGTACATATATACTCGTTTTAGGTTAGTGGCAATAGTAGTAATAGTTGTTGTTGTAATAGTAGTAGTTGTAATAATAGAAGTAGTAGTAATAATATTAGTGACTGTAGTAGTATTACTTTTTTGGCAAACAATTTTTACTTGGTTATATTTTTTTTGCTCGCCAATTTTTGAATTCTTGTTTTCATTTCATTGAAGTGTTTTCCTTATTTATTGTTTATAGTACATCGGTTTTATTTTCCATTAGAAATTATTTTACAATGTTCATCTTTTTCCTCAATTTCTCTTGGGTAAATATTTGTTAGAAAATAAAGATAAAAATTGTGAGATATCAGAAATAAATTTTTGCTCTGCTACTGTTTTGATAGCAAGAAATAAATTTATGATGATACAGGAACATAAAAGCTGATGTCAGGCTTCAAACATTAAAAATATTTATTTAACTAAATTGTTTGTATACAGAAAAATACATATAATAAAATACATACATATGTACATATATACTTACACACATGCATACTTACATACATATGTATGTAAGTACAATATTTCCTAAAATTTTCAATTAAACGATTTATCAGAAATTGAAACTGGTTGAATTTGGTTTTGTTCTTGTTTCAGAGCTGCCAGATGTAACATTGTTTTCTTCTGAGTTTTTTCTTATACAAGCAAGAAAGAATAATAATATCATGAAAAGAAATCAAATTGATTAAAATTGATGTAAATGTCATATATAAATATCAGTTATTTTTTTACAAAAAAAAAAAAAAAATGCAAAATTTCTAGAAATTTTCCGTTTATTCTGTGCCAAAGTGATTTTAAATAAGATTTGATTGATTACATAATTAAGATTATGCAAAACAATAATTATATCTAAATTGTTATTGGGACATTTTAATAAATACAACATTTTACTTTTAATTGTTATGCCTCCATAACATGCCTCTAAGAACTTTCTCCCGTACAACGATTTTTCCGCACTTTCCTATCCTCATCAATATACCAATTTGTTTTCTTAATAACTGTTTTTTCTTCTGCATCTCAAAACTTTAATAAGTCCAAAAATATTGATCATAATTCAAATGTACATAATTCGAAAGAGTTTATGGGTGGGTACCTCCCTCGGATAAACACAAACAAATTTGAGACATCGAAATTTGTTCTTCCCCTTTTCCGCTTTTCTTATTTTTTATATTGTTGCTGCACATTTTTCTGAATCTGATTTCAGTACAATTGGCTGCGTTGCATACATACATACTTAGCTTGCAACACTCAAACATGTGGCCACCTTTCATACATACATATAACTCATGGGCTTACAAAAAAATTACCCAACATTTTGTGTAATTGAGCAGCATGAGTAATTGAACTGTTATTGAATAAGAGAATTTCGTCATAGATTGAACTTCAATAATATAAAAAGCAGAAAGAAATTTTGTGCGAAGTTCTTGCTTCTGAATTGAAACTACATACATACATACATACATATTTATTGTATGGCGTGGACATTGATACTACTGGCTGCGTAGTTCTTTTCGCAGCATGTGGATGTATGTATGTACATAAGTATGTACATATATAGAGAATGGAGCCACATTGGATACTTCAGTCGTGGACTTATACAGCCATTTGAAGCAGATAAAGCAAGACAGTGTTACTACTGACTGGAAAGCTCGTGTGTTGGAATTAGAAACGCTGTCTTACGGTAGGTAACCTTTCCAATTTTACTTCCTATAGACTTTTGACGTGAGCTTGGCTTTGAAAACCACTAGTACTAGACATACGAATGAATACGTATTGTATTGACGTTAATTGTCATAAATTTATCTGCCCTGTAGCAGAAACTAATTGACTCCTTAATTTCAAATATTACAGTTTCCTGCGAGGCAAAGAAAAAGCTTTTCTTAACCATGTGCTATTTTTTTTATGCCAAAAAGTGAAAAATTTATGTGAATAGAACGGAACACAAAACTAGAAAAACGTTTTTAAACGTAATTTATTTTACCGCGATAAGAAAAGCTTAATATTCTTTTGGCCGAAACTTTTAAATAAAAAATTAATTAAATTGTGTACATACATACATACGAACACATGTACATATCTACATACATACATACATACATACATATGTATGTATGTACTTATCTTTTGAGCAAAAAGAAGAGAGCTACAGCTACTGACGTTCGTTGTCATAAGCCAAGGTGATTTTAGCTGAAATGTTTCTTTCGCCTGACAGCCTTTAAAGATCATAAATGGCTGAACTGTAGCAGTTTGTTGACGTAAATTTGTTGTCTTCTTAAATAAACACTTAAAATAAAGACTTGTTAAATTCTCACCTTATCATTTAAGAAGAAGAAGAAGAGAAAGACAGCAGGCTTTGCAAAATAAATAAACACATTTTTTGATGACAAAAATTGTAAGATGCAACAATGTGTTAAACAAATGTATGTATGTATGTACATACAAAAATTGTACATCTGTACTATATAAAATGTAAGAAATATTTACATTCATATGTATGTATGTATGTACGTTGTTTATACATATGTATGTATGTATGTATGTATAACAATTTGTTTTTACATTTTCTTAAGCCTTTTTTACTTTTGAAGGTTATTATACATACATACATACATACATACATACATATGTAAATAAATCAAAGGCTGTGTACATACGTATGTATGTATATTTGTAAATTTTCTTCTTGGTTAAATAACTTAAAAACAAGATTTTCAAAAATGTGTCATTCCTCTTTAATATTTTACTGTTTGCCATTTTTTGACGGCGAGCTCATTGCGTTTTCTACTTATTTATATCTTCGTCACATGTTTTCATGGCGCATTTTTTATCAGATCTCAATTGTTATTTAGCCAGGCAATGTTAGCAATAGACATTGTCATATATGTACATATGGACACCGCGAAGAAAACATCACTTTTGTCGACTATTTTTGTTATTTAGCTGACATTGTCAACACTATTTATTTTTCCTTACGACGTCTCATCACCCTAAAAAGCACTTTTACAACTATATACAAATATCTGGCAAAAGTGTTGGCAATAGTTACAAAAATGCACTAATGAATCGAGTAAATAACATGGGAGCGAAAAGACTTCCTATGGGCTGGTTCAATATTCATTTATTGAATTCTTGTTATACATCAGCTTCTGTACACATTTCTCTGATAAACGCTACAGTGTAACACTTCCCCTTGATAAAGAGGTCATGGACGTAAAAATGATTTTTCAGTTTTCATAAATATACGGCCTAATAAATTCCTATGAAGTGGGCAGTTTTCTGTATAAGTATTGGAATCTTTGCGTTAAGAGCTTTTCATATATGAATGTATGTACATATGTATAATATTTTAAAGAAAAGGATTTACTGCTCTGGAAATATTATAGTACTTGTATGTTGCTGAAAGAATTTGTGTACATTTTGGTAGAATCATATACATAATTTATAAAGTTTCTGCTATTTGCCAGCTTTGGCCTTACTGAACTACTGTAGCTATTGCATTTAAACATAATTATATATGTACATATACATACATATATGTATGTATTTAGTATGTATATTTTTGAAGAGTTTAAGGGTTTGTCATTTTTTCTGTAAAAAATTCTACGCTTCAGACTTAAATAACAAAGATTTATTTTTAATTTATAAACATAGTACAAACAAAAGATAATTAAAATGGAAAATATTATAAAACAAAAACTGGGTAAAAAAAAAATGTTTAATATTTTTATAATACAGTACATGTGGATGTGTGTGTTTACACTCATGTTTTCGTGCGAAAAATGATCAAATTTCACACTGTTTCATTATAAACACTTCTTTAACTTTATAGGTATTTATGGGATTTTAATACTCATGCTTCACATTTTCTTTTTTAATAAAACTATTTTCGATAAAAATGTCATCAACGTAAGCCGAAGATATATGTACATATGTTTTAGTTAAAGGGGCACGTGTCATGGTGGTCCTTAAAGTTTGTAATTTACAAAAAGTAGGAAAACCAAAACGTTAAGTGAAACAAATAAATGTTAAATTTGTGTTTGATTAATCACTAATTACGCCGTTAAATTAAAAAAATAAACGTCCATGGTAATCGTTTGTTTTTCATAAGTTTCGTTATTCCGCTTCGGACCTTATTGTGAGTGATGCCTGTTTACTTTGAATTTATCTTCTTAATAACAAGAATTTAACTTAAATAAATCATTTTTAGGGGAAACATGTAATTACTTCGAAATTAGATAAGAAAATAATGAAACAAATTTAAAGATTGGATTAAATAAGAAGTATTCATTTATATATGTACATGTATGTGTATGTATACGTTAACGGGTGAACGCTATCGTATGGAATAACATTTTCGTAAGTGTCCTATAAGCAAGTTATGGTAATTATTGAGAAATCGTTTATGTATATATTTCTAACACAATCGCAAACAAAAGCCTTAAATATTTAAGAGCTTTTGAAAGGTGTTGACGTCAAAATGTCTATTGAAAAATACTGTACGTGGCCGTTAGAAACAAAAATACAAGCTTAAATATAAAATATTTTACGCAGTGCCTTTAGGAGGAGTGTTCGGTTAACTGTGCGCTGCTGTATAGCAACAATTTGAGAGTTACTAAACTTAGTTGGTTAAGTGAATTCCTTTAATACGAAAATTAAAAATATTTGTCTGTAACGAATGTAACATGTCATCCATCATACCTGCAATGCAATGAAAAATATGAGTAGAATAAAATTGAATTGAATTGAAATTTCGTATCTACTTAGCGGTAGAAAAGCAATGTTCTAGTTTTACAGATTTTCTGCCTACAAATAATGAATTTTAATTGTTCTAACATGCTGCATCGAAAGCAGCCAACGAAATAAAATATGCTGCCATGCCTTGGCACTACTTTTTTAAATGAACTCTAATCAAAGTTTTAACGGGACATTTCTTTTAGTGTTTACAATATTGTTAACGTTTTGCTCCTGTGTAATACATACATACACATACATACATATATTTAGTACTTTTAATTATCATTGAATCGTTTGTATTAGTCATTGAAAATATGGAAGATGCTTTCATGGACCACCGTATTTTCTTTACAACAGACAACAGTGCAGTTCAATAATGATTTTATTTTGATGATTAAAATATGCATTTCAAACTTAAGCATTTTTCCCGTATAACGAATGTTAAAACCTGTTTAAAGTATAGCAGAGAATAAGTCTAATTTAAAAGTAATTACCCGAAAATTCGACGCGTGTAAACAAATTAATTAAAGCAGCATCATGAAAGTGTAACAGAAATAAAAACTTCTATCATTAAGTGTCTAAAAGGTATACAAATTAAAGTGGAAATGTTAAATTTTGTTATAATCATAAATTGTTGCTCTTTGATGCTCCAAAAATGTCGATTAATTTTTTCTGATAATGCAATTACAGTAAGTCATAACATTAAATAACAGGCTATAAAAATACTTATTACTTACCTTAATTGATCCATACACATGTATGTATGTGTGTATGTATGTTCATATGTATGTATTGTAGTATGTAGTTATGTATGTATGTGTGTTTCAAGTGATTTGTCGTTGTTTGATGTTGTTTATAGGCGATGGATGGGTTTTTGTAGTATTTTGCTTATTTGAAATTTTTAATTTAATAAGTGTCCCACGACTACTTTAACAAATGGTTTGAAAACTGTAGAATCGTGTGTATTGCATGTGTGTTTTTGTTGGCTTAATTAATTTATTTATCATAAACACATGGACAATCGTTTTAAGTTCCTTCACCAGTAACGGTATTATCTGGTGATATTTTTGTTGTTTGTACAAATATTGTAGCTGTACGAGTTGATTGTGGTGTTGGTGATGGCGTCGATTTTTTGTGTGATGTTGATGTTTTTGTGAAAGCTGCTGCTGCTGCTGCTGCTGCTGTTGTTGATGTTGATGTCTATGCTCTTGCTTCTTATTTCGATAAGCACATGTATTATATTGACAACAACAATAATAACCACTACTACTGCCTCGATGCTCACAAATGCCACTGCAACTAAAACGTAACTCATATAGACAGAGTATCGCATATATCAATGTTTCCATTCAAAAGAATTTAAAGATTTTTGCACAAAAGTTATTATTGATGATGGCTCCCTTCTTTTGCTAATTATTTATTAAGGACATACACATGTAAGTAATACTGAAAAAGAAATTGGAAATCCGTACAGTGCCAGTTAAAGATTTGTTAGGTATGTATGTATGTGTATGTATGTATCTTTGTGCCACATTCAAGTTTGTTTTTTCACAAAAATTTACGGAATTATTTTAGATAACAGTTTGCGTTCCATTTCGATTTTAAACAGGAAGATTGAGAGGTAAGTATGTATATATAATGTCTATTTGGGTTAGGAATCGGTTTTCTAAATACAGTCAAAGCTCGGTATAACAAATACTCACTTTAACGAATTCGCGATATAAGGAATGAGTAATTTTGCATTCTTAACCACTTCATATAGCGATATAGTTTACATTTTAGGCACTCAATATAAAGAATGTCCGAACACACATATGAACAAAAATTATTTTATGTCTTAAAAACGAAGAGGAAAAGGTGAGATCATTTGTTATACTACCGTTATTTTTCTATATATGTATGTATGTGTCCATACGCTCACATTTCTCGTTCATGTGACCCAAAATCTCTCATACTTACATTAAATAAAATAGAACGGGGAATATCCGGATATGGAGAACTTTTCCTCCACATGTATAAATAGATTAGGATTAAATGCAAAGGCCGTATAACTGCTATTTTCTATTAAGAGAAATACAAGACAAACATTTATAAGTAATTTGCAGTTATTAAATTGAATTAAAGCATTTTATTAACACTAAATGCAGAAAATGTTTTGTTGAAAAGTTCTTCTGTCGGAAATTTTTAATAGAAAAATTATGTTTTCAACGAAATTTTTTTAAGGAAAGTTTTATTAAAAAAATTTGTTTATTGAAAGTTTTGTCGAAACATTTTGTATATCTAAAAATTTTCTGTAGAAAAAATCCTAGAGAATAATTGTATTATGTAAAAAAAATAATTGCAACAATTCTCAAGGCCTTGAGCAGGATTCTGCCTTTTCATGGAACATTTTCTGTTAACATACTTTCACTCTTAAAACGTTTTACACTGAATTTTGTTGGGGTACAGTTTCTCAGGGAAGCTCTTTATGCAATAAGTTTCTTTAAAGCAAAACAATTCCTAAAATAATTTATGCAAAAACGCAATATTTTTATGTAAGAAAATCTTTATAAACAATTATTGATATAAAATTGTATTAATCCAATGTAATATTTTATTTATTCTCTCGTTCGTTTTCTTACTTTTAGTTATTTGTTTATAGTTTTACTTAACTTGTTACTTATTTTATTACATGGGAGGGCATGATATAAAAAACTGTTTACAATTATAATTATTATGTATTTATTTATGATTATTATTCCTTGTTAATCTAATTGCTCTTATTTCCATATTGTAAATTTCTCTATGCGACACACGTTTCAAAAAGTTGTTTTTATTCTAATGATTTGCTCACACAGTTTTTTGAACTTGAATTGATTTTTAACATGTAGTTAGAAAGTTAAACTAATAAAAACCGGCATCTAACTAATCAGAACATTGCAATGCGCCAGCCAGGAAGTAGATTAATCGTTTGTCTTAAATCTATCCGCAACGTTTAAGATTCAATCCCATTCAAGAATGTTCATATCAATGGGAATAGACGAGAAGTAACTGAGACCTCTGAATGAGTTCTATTGAAGTTTCATAGTCTTCTTGACTAGTCGATTTCCATAAAATATATTTCTCTTTAAAAAAACAAAGCGTAATTTTTTTCAACAAAAAATTAAAACAAAAAATTATTGTGCAATTCATAAAACTTATTCATCATAAATTTAAATTATTATTTTAAATAAATCACAAACACTCGTTGCAAAAAAACACTTGTTTCAAAGTGATCATAATAAAATTAATACAACTTTAAAGAATTTCAAATAGTAGCTTGGAATTTTATTATATGCACATACATGTACATATATGTATGTACTTATTTAGATATTTTATTTATAAATTTTATAATTTGTCTACAAATAATTGATTATAAAACCATTTATCCAGGATGCTGTCTATTAATAATTCAATTAATTAACAAATAAATTAATGGTTACACATTTAATTTGTTTATTTAACAACGCAGTTTTCGATTTTTTCACAAATTACCATATTATATACACATATATTTTATATTTAACATCGAAAACACTTAATTATAACGCCATTTTGTAAACAAATAAATTATTTTAAAGTTTAAGGAATATTTTTGGTATTTCTTGTGTACATATGTATACAATATACATATGTATGTATGTATATGTACGCTTCTAGCAATTTACTTTATAATTTTTTAAATTTCTTTAAAGCAACTTGAGAATTTTTTCACATTTTATCAACCGTTTTATGCGTGCTTAAATTCGAATTTCAAATAAAACTGTGATTTAGAAAAACTCATTTGCTCTAGATGAGGTACAAAAAGAATTATAAACGTATATATCGTTCATGTGTTTGTTTAAATGTTTCAATCATACCCATTAAACCATTATATTTGTATTCTTATTTAGACAGTTATGTGGCCCCATGTACATTTATCACCTTTAATACACGAATAGCAAAATATAAAACGAATTCAAGACACCCTTTCTAACAAAATATTTCAGTAAAATGTTGGTACCACTGCTAGAAAAAAAAACTTAACCAGATAGAGAGTAATAACGGTATATTCGATTTAAACAAAACGGCCATTTGCTTTTTTTTTAAAAAAATGGAATTAGAAAGTAAAATGTATGACTGTTTTAGTTAAGGAACGTATTAGCAACCGGATATACATACATACATACATACGTACATATAAATGTATGTACGTACATATAAATGTATGTACGTACATATAAATGTATGTACGTACATATAAATGTATGTATGTAGGTATGTATTTATTTCTTTCATGCTAAAAGCACTTGTTGTTTCGCTCGAATATAGGGTAACATGAGACGCAAACACTTGCAGCAGCGTCTTAAAGACATGGCGGCATAGTTTTATTATATTGCCACGGGCAAAACAGTTTTTGCTAATTTTAAACATTTTTATTAATTTTATTATATTACACGAATGTGCTCGTGCTGTTTCAATATGTCTCATTTTTGGTGTTCGTTGCATCTTTCTATGACAACTCATCGTTAACTATTCGATTTACGCTGTTACTTCCCATTCCACACTCAGTCAAACCCAGCAAAGGATTTGGACATAACATACATAATTGTAATATTATTTAACCTATTGTTATATTGTGCACACGTACATACGTATATATATATATATTTTAAAATTTTTCCAAAGTTTTCTTAAACTAATATTGCAAACTTTAATACAATAGCTGTTTATAAAATGCATAAAAAAAAGCAAAACGTCTAATTTGATTTGAGTAGAAAGGCACTTGACAAAGCCAGCAAAAAAATTTTAAATAAATGTTACTAAATACATAATACAATAAAAATATTTAGCAACAATACAAACAATAAAAACCGAACAAAGTAAACTGCTCAACTAAACTGTGATGGATGGATAGTGTGATAATGATGTTATAAAATTACCATGTAGACGAAATCTTTATATCAAGTTTATTATTTATAATTTGTCTTTTTCCTTGATAAAGTGTAATTAATAAAATGTGCGTTTGCTATCTCCAGAGAAGTCACGCCAGAGTCAATAAGTTGTTTTTGCTCTGGAAAGTTTTACTGATCTTCTACTTCTGTGTTTCGTCTTAAACATCTGAATAATCAGGCCCAGCTGTGTTTCAAGCACAATCAAAATAGGCCGATATGCATTTTATTAATTTTTTTGGCTGCTAAGCCAAACCATGTGGCTTCATATCCGTTGTTGAAAATGTAAAAAATTATACAATAAGTAATAACTAAGCAGCTCTGGGCTGAGGAACAGCTCTCGTCGTCGTAATTATTTTTTCAGTGTGGTCAGTTTTGTTGTTTGGCTTTCCAGAGTTTTGTGTATCAAGCGCACTGGCTGACTGATCTTTCACGGATAACCATATTATTTTACATGGGTCGTATAAGTTGGACACACAGGCATTTAAAAAAATACTGCTGATATGGTCGCCGTAGCACGATTATTCTGTGCAATTATAGCTTGTAAATTTACTTTGCAAGTTATAAAAAATAAATAATTAAAACCAACCACTAGTCTTAAATAGTGCAATAACTATTCTCTTCAAAATTCCTATCTGTCCGTTTTATGTTTTTTTGTAAGAATGGCAAACTTAAAAAACTAAGCAAACGTTTAGCGCTTTGCTGGAAAACAAGATTCATTAGCGCCAAGTTTAACAGGGAAGCTGCTAAATTAGTAGCACTACCGTGTTGGTTGGTTTAGACGTTTTTAAATTAATTCAATGAAATTGCATAATTTGTTTTGTTCGAAATGTACGAGATTACTTGTTTTTTTATTTATGCTGGTAAGAAATTTGGCCACAAGCTTTATTTAATTTAATTAGTAGTTTTGATTGGTAAAATCTTGAAAGTTTAAAACAGCATATTTTAAAATGAGCAAGACGGACGATTTCCTAATTGTTTACATAAAGGAAACTTAGACCACAATAAATTTTAAGACAAAACTGAAAATATTAGCAGGTCTTTTGGAATTCGAGACTTATTAAATACCATGAACGGACTATTAATCCCTGATATCTTTTACCTTTATTAGCACAGTTTATAGTTTCTTCTACTGAATAGTTTCAAACTATTAATCTACACCGACTGACTATGTGGTCATAATCGACCACAATTTTCTTTTATAAAGTTCAAATAAAACCATTTTTGCTTTTCCTAAAAACGTTCAAATCTTTGATCTATTTATTTGAACCTTTTTACTTTTAAAAAATATTTTTTTGTTACAAAAAAACATGTCTGCCATACGCTTAAACAAAAAGAATTTACAATTAAAAATGAACAAATTTATTCAGAACGCATCATTTTCTCCTTTTGTCTTTGCAACTTCTTTTTTGACAACTTCTTCTTGGCAGGCTCATCTTCGGAAGTCTTGGCTACTACCTCTTCCTTTTCAGTAAGAATGACCTCAACATGGCAGGGTGAAGACATATAGGGGTTGATGCGACCATGAGCACGGTAAGTACGACGACGCAAGCATTGGGCACGATTAACCTGAATGTGATCAACAACTAAACGGTCAACATCAAGACCTTTGCAATCGGCATTAGCTTCAGCATTACGTAGCAATTGCAATAGAAATTCAGCGGATTTTTTTGGCCAACGACCTTGTGTGGTTTTCCACTGTTTGGCTTGAGCGCAACGGCCTACACCACCGTTAAAACGACGGAATGGTACACATTCTTTCTTGTCAACAACCGCTTTCAAGAAACGTTGCGCACGACGCAAAGGCATACGTTTGATGGCTTGGGCGGTTTCGTGGGTGTTCTGTAACAAAAAAGAATTTCAGTTGCAGTTTTTTTTACCTTTAAAAAGAAAAATTAATTTTAAAAGCAAAACTTGTTTTATTAGACCAGGTAGTGTACAAACTTTTGTAAAAGCTGTTTTACTATTAAACGCATTTGATTTACAGCATTCTTTACCTTTCGACAAGGTTTATTTAAATTTAACAACTTGTCATCGTAGCAAATGCTGATAGGACTAATACTATGTAATAGGAATAGAGATAAAACAAATTTTGCTTTCTAAAATATGTTTGACAGGACAGGTAGCGGTTAATCTTTTAGTAAAGTTTTAACCACTGTTTATCTGTTAAATACATTTAATATACAGCACTTTAGGCTCCCAAACAAGCCTATAATAAAACATGTCTCTGGGGCAAATGCTGAAATTTGGAACTTCCACTTTTAACTCAGTAGTGTATAAGAGAACAGGTAGTGTTGAAACCTGGGGAGATGTAAACAACACTGTTTTTCTCATATCGATGTTTTATTTAAGCATCCTTTTGGAGCTTAACAGGGTGCGTTTTTAATGTCCCCGTTCAACTTAAGGAAGATGCTAAATTAAAAACTAGTTCAAAGAACTTTCATATTTCTAAACAAACAACAATACAAAATTTGGCAATTTAAATTATAAGCTAATTATTTAAAACTATATGTTAAATGTTGATTTGTAACCAAGTCAAAAAGATTTTAAGATAAAGATCCTTAAATTCTGCTGATACTTGGCCAACAACAGACAATCCCCTATGGGGAATTCCATTTTATTCTAGCATCTTTGCAAAAGTAACTAGAAAAATTGATAAAATTCAAGCACTGATTTAAGATGCAGCTTCATTTCATTTAATTTCCTTCTTAATAAAACACTTTTTCGTTTATTTATGCAAAACACGTTCACAAACATTGCTGCAACTGGCACCATAAACTACTTACCTTGAAATGAACACGTAGATTAGGTCCACGGGCCTTACAGGATTTAGCAGCAGTCTCTGGCTCCCTTGAGTACCGACCCATTTTTGTTTAATTTCTATTTGCCACCAGCGACAGCACATACAAAAACAAAAAACAATAAATTAGATTTGATAGATCAGTTTTTCATAACATGTATACAAATACAAAAAAACTATTTTCTTTATTGCCACTGCATTTTTTTCTACAATATGTCTGCACAACTGTAGCTCAATGTTTAAAATTGCTAATTTCATTATCATTTCACTCAAAACTTATCATACTTTCTAGATGTTCGATAAACTATTTTTTGCTTTCGCCAGAAAAAATCCTACCTTCTTCTTAGTGAATTAAACCGGAAAAGAACTTTTTTGACAGCTGGTGGGTAGTGCAGTACCCAAAACAGGGTTGTTTTACTGTCACATTAGAAAGTGTCAGCGAATAATCAAAATAAAGGAAAGTGTTGTATTTCTCTTAATGAATAGAGATGCCAGAATGTTAAATTCTCAAACACAAGAGTGACCGATTTGCTGTCATTAATTTTTCAAATGAACTGCTGTCGAATTACAATAATAAACAGTTTTAAATAATATAAGAGATGATGAATACTTTCACATTTTTACCAGTTACGTATGAGTAACATATATATCGATGTGAATCCATAAATAGTATCAAAATAGGAAAGATTCAAACTAAAAACGTCACCCTTACCTTTTTTCTGAGATCTGCGTTTGTAGAGCTAGAATATGTGAACATTTTGAATGTGATAAAACAGTTCAGACCGACTAATACTTTGTGACAAAGTGGCATCTCTTAGTAAAAGAAAAACAGAAAAGGGGGTTGAATTATGATGAAAACAAAACAGATGGGTGAAAATTTTTTACAAGAAACTGCAAAAATATAAAATCATCTTAACAATAGAATGTGAACGCCAAAAAATTAAATCGTAAACTGCAGACGAAGGGAAAAGTAAAGTTTTGATGAGTCGAGAGTATGTTATAAAATATGCCAAAACGCGCTTATAATATGAAACGGAGTCGGAGAATATTTTAAGAGAAAAATCAAATGTATTTTGACCAACAAACAAACGGTTTCAGTGATTTAGTGGAAAACTGAAGAGGAATAAAGTGACATCTTTAAACAAAAAAAAAAAAAAAATGTTTAAAAGAGTTCATTAATAGAAACAGAAGATAAATAAAACAAAGTTTGAAGATACTTTTAACAATTTTGTCTTTCAAACTGTAGTATTAGTTGTTCACATCTTGCTAGGTAAGTGACGTTAAAAATTTCATTATAAAATAAAAATTTATTAAACTTTTTTTTATTCCAATAAGAATTTTGTGATTAATTTGTTCCGATTTTACTCATGTGCGTTCTTGTTTTTTCTTCCTTTTTCAGTCTTTAATCACCACCCTTAAAAACGAAAACCAATATTGCCCAAACTCAATTAAGACTTACTAGAAGTTGAAAGAATTTTTTATTTAAGTCTGTATTGGATAGTGAAGCAAGCAATATGCTAAGTTGTGTGTGTGCGCTTGATTGTCAGTTCCGTTTAATACTTATACGATATTATACAAATGTACGTGCTTGCTTACTTGTGATTTTTTCACCCTTCTTTTCTGAGAGTATTAATCCTTACTTGTGTCATCATACTAACACACGCACATGCTTAAGTGTGTATTTCCCTCTCTTTTTTATGCTCCTTTAGAGACCAGATTCAATCTGCGTTTTAATCCTTAAATTTCACCCTACCGTCATTTCTTGTAGTCTACAAACCCTTTTTCTGGTTATGCCTACATGTTTGTTCTTTTTTTCAAAGTTTCTCGTTTTGGGCTTGTGTTTTTATCTAGAAACACAATGACATCAACTTGAAACAGACTGTTTTTATCACCAGGGTTGGAAATCCCGAAATTTTCATCTCAGCTTTTAATTCTTTAACTGACATAATTGATAATATACAAAAAAAATTTAATGCTTTTTCCACTAATTTACATTTTATATCAGTAACTTTTTAACTTGTATAATTTTTGTCTTATAATTATTTTCAATTTTAAAAAAAATAATAAAAAAATCTGACAATACGTACATATGTATGTACTTAGTACATATTTATATACATATGTATGTCTGGATATGTTCACATCATATTTTACAATAATGTAAAAATTCTTTCCCACTTTTTAACAAAAAATCGTATTATTGTTCAGACTCTGATTAATCTTTATAAGTTGTATTTTTCTAAAAATCATTTTGAGATATTCAGGTGTGAGCACTAGAAATCAGTTTTGAAATAAATTCTTTTTAAAAAATAAAAAAAGTGTGACACAAAATGGTATTCGTAAATAATTAACTTTCTTCAGTTTTTGTTAACTATTTTTATTTTCTAATAAAATTTTACTTAACTGAAGAAACTTGCTCAAAAGGCAATCATCGAAAAACCTTTTGAAAACAATATTTTTCAAAATAAAACTTTTAATAAACGTAAAATAAGTTTTGCGAATAGTTCAGATATTATTTTCTCAAATTCATTTCGATGATAATTAAAATTAAAAAAAAAATCTATGCATATAAGATCTGAAACATATTCTTCTTTGTTTAATTAGTAAGATTGAATACTTATAATTATCACAATTATCAAAACTGCAGTTGCAATATTAAAACATAACCATCCCAGGTTAATAATCAATGCTTGATTGTTTTTGTCGCCTTTGTCACTATTTCATTTTTATGGGTATTGCCTCCTGGTTTGTTTCCTTGCCCATTTGAATAGACAGACATGAGGTTTAATTGTGATTTTCCTTTTTACCGTTAGTTTATTATTATTTTTCATCATCATTCTCTTCTCTGGCTCTCTCCCTCTCTCTCTCTCTGCAACAACAACAATACAATACTCTACAACATGTAAACTTATCAAAAACTTCTTTTACACGTAGTTGTAAATAACTGTTCGATTTCGTAAACATTTACATCTGTATGTATGTCATTGAGTGTGATTGTGTGCAATTGTGTATGTGTGCATGTATGTGTATGACAGCTTGTACTTAAGTTTCTATATTTGTTGTCCTTTAATGTTCTGTTATTCTTGCTTTTGTAACTGTGTTTTATACCTCGTTTCAATTCGTGCTTGTTATTTGCTCTAGTTGTTTTATTCTTACAGTTATTTCTCCCATTTAAAAGCTTACAATATGGTATTTTATTATAATTAATATCGATTAGTTTTAAAAGGACTGTCGAATTTATAAGTACATGTTCGTGTTTTGACTGGTTTTAAAATATTTTGTTCTTTTTTTTACGAAAAGTTACCAAAAATTGACCATGGTTTTAAAATAATTGTACAATTGTTATGCACATACGAGTATGTATGTATGTATGTATGTACTTTACAAATTTTTAAACAAAAATATTTTAAATTGAATATAAACAGACGCGTTAGTTCATTTACCTTTAAACCTTAAAAAGATATACGAATAAAATCTGAATTCATAAGAAAAATTGAATAAATTCTTATGTACAGAAACAAGATACCTACTCGTACACTTACTTTTTAAAAATAGAAACTGAACTCAATCTTTAAGTCTATGTACATACATATGTATGTATGTATGTATGTTTGTATGTATATAATATTGCAACCACAATCGTATTACGTGTTTGCGCAACACAAACAAATTTTAAATCACCAAATATAAAAGCCCAAAAAACATCAATTTCTTTGGGGAAAAATAGAAAATCACCTTAAAATACAGATCAGTTTTACTCAGCTTTACTCCAAGACATTTAAGATCTGTTAAATGAGTACCTATTTGTATTGTTTTTCGCTCATTTTTGAAGAGTACCATTATGTTGTTTTTGTTATATTGCTCGAATATCTGGATTTTCTTACAAGTTCGTAATATGTTTATAACCATATGTATGTATATGTATGTATGTATGTATGTATGTATGTATGTATATATGCATGCATATATTTTGAAATGTATGTAAGCATTTATGCATGTTTCGAATGTATGTATGTAAACATTTAACTGTGTTTATGTGTGTTATTTCATTTGGCATGTGAGCGTATTATAAATTTAGACCAAAAGAGAAAAATTTCACTTTTAAGCACAACATTTATGCTTTTTCCTGCTCCAGCAGATATCAAACTAATGCACAACACATACATATTCATTAAAGCTATAAACGGGCTTTCTGGCCTGTGTTCATGACGATCAATTTCAGACAGTTGGTTTAAAGGATGCATTCGTACACAGTGATGAGTATTTGTTCAAAAAACAATGAGTAGATAATAGAAATCTCAGTTTTTTTAGTCTCCACAATACGTAGGGAGCGATCTCTGTGATTAAATTTGTTTACGAATGTAATTTTTGCGAAAAATCACGATCTGATTTTTTTTTTAAATATGTATGTACATACATACATATATTTACCTATAAGTGATTGTTTAAAATTACGTACTAGAGGAAATACAGAAGAGGCTTATTTTAAAAAAATTAGTAAATTTTTCAAGAAATAGAATTTCTAAAGCGGGTTTCAATTGGCGCGGGCAGCTGTTAGTTGCCAATGTATGACTGGCGTTTTGTTTTGGCGGGGTCTGTCTGTCTAATCTGTTGCATATTAATCAGTCACTGATGCCAAAGCACCATGACAAGTTGCACGAATGTAAACGGTGCAACTTATTAAAGTTTTTTAAATAATAACATTTCTACTTATATTTTCAAATTAGCTTTAAGTTCTTTAAATTTTCGTAATAATTTTTATAAATATTTTGTTTTTTTTTCTTTTTTTCTCTTTAATCAATATTTTCTGCCAAAGTAGTATAGACTAGAATTTGGCACGTAAAGAAGTTCAGATAAAGTTTAGTAAGAACAGAAACACACATTTTTGTCTCATTAAAGAAAGAGTTTTATGTAAAATTACATTTCCCGCTGCAACGTATGTATGTCGAACAGAGCTAATATTTTTATTTACCTGAAGTGTTGTTTAAGTTTGTGTTATTAATTTTTATTTAACGCTAATTTATTTCTTTATTTATTTAGTACTTACAGTCTTATTTTGTCCACTTTTAAACTTAAGCCCAATGTTAATGTTTAAGAACTAGTTTTTGTGTTACACATCTGTTTTATAGCTGCTTCAAATGTGTACAATAGATGAACTTGGCAAACTAAAGTTCGCAAATACGAGTAGTTTCCAAGTCAGTTTTATACCCTTCAACATACTGGCGAAATTTGACGTTCCAGATCGTCAAACAGGCTCTTAAAAATAAATTTTCGAATGAAACAGTTTTTTTTTATGAAATCGGAGAAAATTAAAAAAGGTTTCTTTCAGAAAAGTTTCGTTTATCACGTGTTCTACTTTATAAACCTTAATGTTCGCCCGCAGTTTTAAAGGGCAAAAAATGACTCAGAGACTATTTATTAACTTTATTTTGTCAAGTTCATGTATTTCTGAATTTCGGTCAGTTTCTATTTTTCAAAATGTTCGGGAAGTTTAATGTTCAATATTGTGGAACGGGTCCTTAAAGTCTTGGTAAAAGTGATGACGTAGTTGAAGATGAATTCCTAAACAGGAACTTCTTAAGGTATACGAGTAAGTCAATTAAAATTTCAGATGCCGGTATGACATTAAAATCAGGTCCAGCATAAACAAAGAAAACACTTATTAAAAGTCTGGTTTTGCAAATATTTCTTTCGCTGTTTCTTGTAGCAGTCGTACATGAATATTTCTAATGGTATGTGATATTTTTTAAAGCTATACACTAGAGTAAAGTATGCCTGCCTTTATACACACTCGTATGTCTGTACATATTTTTATAATCATGAGTATAAATTTCGTTTTTAAATAGAGAAGAAGTTTATTTTTAAACATGGCCCGATTGTACTGAAATTCAAAATGAAACAAAAATTAAAAGAAAAAATATCCTCATACAGATCAACTAAGAAAGAATAAAATAAAGTAAAACAAACTGTGGCAACATCATCTTCAAGCAGTGATCACAACAAAAAAACCTACAACTATATACAACAACAGCACCAAGTACTCAAAAACAAAACATTACCTCCCAAATTACACAAAAATACCACAAACAACAACACCGTCTTACATGGCCATTTGTATGAGAGTATGTATGCGTATGTAGATATGTAAGTATGTATGTATGTATGTGCTTGTGTGATTAACCAAATTGTGCACTGTCGTCATACTTTGTTTGTTTTTTTTCGTTTGTGTTATTTACATTGTAATTGTATTTGTTCTTGCAGTAACTTGTTGTTCTTATTATTGTTTACAGTTACTTTGAGCAATGTTTAGATTTTCCATGCCGAACTCTCACCGAGCCTTAGTGCACACACACACACACACACACACACTCACACATGCATACATATACTGCATACATAAATCCATATGTATAAATTTTTCGTTGTTGGTTTCTTCTCTTTTCATTTTCATTTTCATTTAATGAGTTCGTTTTTCTATTTTCTTGGCTAAAGTATGATAGACTGTTTTATAAATTTAGCTCGCGTCAAGTACGAGTATGTACTTGTATCTCATCTAACCATGTATCTAAGCACATGCCCATGCACACATACATACATGCACACATACATACATGCATACGTGCATATACATACATACGTATGTATATGCGTGTGTGTGTGTATTTAAAACTGTGCAAAAGTGAATGAATGGTTTTTTTTTTGGGGCTTCCAAAAAATAAGTTTGAATTTTCTTCTCCCTCCCGAAAGCAACAAAAATTAACAGAACAAAAAATTAAGAAATATGTCGTGGTGATTCATTTACATACATATATTTTTATAAGATATTTTTTCTACCAGCAAACAGCAAAGTGAGACCTTAAAGGGTTTCGGTGATTCACGCCTTTAAAGAACGGTTTCCTATTTCCGGTTGTTCTGAAAATGAATACAAAGTTGGCTCGCTGTTAAGAACAGTGTGAGTGCCTCCTACTTATGTATACTTATGAATATCGTTACCTTTGTACAGAAAAACTTACTCAGTTTTTTTAAAGTCGAGCCAGTTTTTGTTCCATTCCGTACAGTTTTTTTAATATACAACTACAAGTATAACACAATAAGCAACTCTGCTTTTTTAACACACAAAAAATAACGAAACTGTAAATTATTTTTATAGCTAAAAATGAAATTTTTGTGTTTAAAGCTTAATTAAAAAAAATTAATTAATATTTTTAAGTTGAAATCATACTCTGCCATTAAGTTATATCATGAACTGGTGGACCCAAACTATTTAAATTTGCGATCTAATTCTTTCACAGATTTTCTAATTTAATACTATCGCCTCTGGTAAATCTTCTAGCCACATCGGTATGATTTTGCATACAATCAATTAACGCGGTCTTCAACACAAACATAAAATTATATCTACATATTTCAAACAAATTTCTGTTACAAAATTTAAGTTTACTTATTGAAATTACTTAAATATATTTAAATTAACACAAAAAAGACGCCTCGTACGGTCATTTTTTAAAAGTAATTTCAAACAGATACTATCGTTTTTCATCACATGGCAAAGCGATCACATATAACTTGAAACAAAATGGATTTTGAAATCAATAACAGAAAACAATGTTACCAACTTGTTTCGTATATTTTGTCTTTGTCAAATTGCTTTGCTGTCTATATAGTTTTACTATATATGTATGTATATATATGTGATATGTATGTATATATATGATATATAGTTTTACTACTAATCAGGTAGATTATATCTGTTAATCGTGGTTTCAATTACAAATTAATTTTTTTGAATGTGGAACTGCAAAGGGTTTCCTCGCATTTTTATTGAAAAAAAACTTCTGCCAAATGTTTGAGTCGAAATCACAGAAATAAATCAAAATGGTTTATAATTTAAAGATATTTGAGATCTACTTAACTTTATTTGCGATTACCTTGTTTCTAAGGCATTTTAAAAAATTGCTGTGCCTCAAAAGTTTTTAATAATTGTTTTTCAGGAAAATCATTTTTCGCTTTTTTTTAAATGGATCAACGGAATTTTTTGCTTAAATACGGACTTTTGTAGGATTTCATTAAATCAACAAACTCGTTCGTTGCAAAAGCGAGTAGTTTTTTTTTCGTTTTTCTTTCTTGTGAAGTCAGCAAATATTTTTATTGTTTTTTTAATTATGCAACAAGCGGCTCTTGCTGCCGTGGAAAATCATTGTGATAGTTTTTTTCCTTCCGTCTCGCTTTGTTCGTATGTATGATATAAAGTTATTGATATTGCTGGCTGTTCAATTCGTAGTTATAAAACAGCAACCACAGTCAAATCTGTTTAATTATTTTCATTTTGAAATATTAAAAAAAAAAACATAAAACCAAAATATTCGACTTATTCTATTGTTGTTGTTGGTAGATTTTTAAGACAAATACTATATTCGACGAAGTCTTTAAAATGTACACACTTTTTCACACACGTATGTAGCAAGACTACTAATATATTGTATTATATATTACATATGAATATGTACATATATATTTACTCATGCCATATTATAGGTATACGTATGTATGTATGTATGAAGACTATATCGAGGCTAAGATGTTCTGAATGTTTTCGCCTGTGTCTTATTTTGTTTTCTTTTTTTTTCTTATTTTTGATGCTCATAGCCAACTTGAATTGGTTTTCTTAAATCAGTATTCATTCCGTCTTCAATACAGTTGGACTCACACTCATTCACTATACTACGCTACGACGATACACGACACAGAGACGGATCAGCAAAAGCTAGCAGCAGTAGCCCACGATCTACAAGGAAAGGCAGCCAGCCAACGACGGCTACAACGAAAACGCCACCGTGTTTTTTTATTGGTTCCGTGTTTCTTTAAATACGTTTTATTTCAAAATTTCAATACACAACAAAGAGCAGCAAAGCAAAATAAGTGAATTTAAAAAATAAAAACAAAACAACAAAAAGAAAAAAGTTTTCAATTCAAAATACTTATACTTTGTTTTCAACCAAATCATTCTCAATACCCAGCCAGGCAAGCGGCCGCCAATTGTATCGTGTGTTTAGAAATAAGCACTGCTTCGTGCCACTGCTTTTTTGTGTTCTACTCTACGAAGGCAAAACAAAACTACTACAACTACAGCAACAGCAACAGCAACAACAACAATAATAAATCATTTAAAAATAGCCTGAAAAGTTTTAGGTAATCTCAGATACTCGTACTTTTTACAGAGTGTGTAGCACATACGAAAGCATCATTCGTCGATTAAATCGTTCGTCCCATTATTGTGTGCAGCGCTATTGGGGGACAGACAAACTCAAAAGTATTTTTCGTCTGAAACTGCAACTAAGACACTGGTAAAGTAATTTCATTTTGTGTTTTTCCATTTTCCTCAAAATAACAGTATTCGACCAGTTAAAAAACTAACAACTTAGACTTGACATAACAAATGATAAATATCGATCAGCCCTCCAACTAGTTTCTGAGCTCAATTTAATTTAATCTTGAAGATAACCGATTTCTTTTGACCACAAATTGAACAATATGGGCATGGATGACATGTAGTTCCAGCAGGATGGTGCTACTTGTCACGCAGCAGACGCTACGCTGCATATTTTGCATTAATGATTTGAGAGTCTTCAATGGTCATCAAGATCGATGCGATTTGATTGGTGGAACTTCTTTAAATTGCAACTTTTTGCCAAAAAGCTGTAGTCGAGCGATATCTTTAAAGCCAACTTATGTTGAGGGCATTGTTCGAATTCAGATGGATCTGGGAGGAAAATTCATTAAAAACTGGACAATTAAGATCCTTAAAAGCTCCGGCGCACATTTGAATCATATTATAATCTATACATAATGGCCTACATAGGCCTTTCAAACAGAGATAGAATTTTGTTAATATTTTATATATAGCTTCTTTATTCCTTTTCAACATCTGACCGCCCTTACACAAAATCTCTTTAAAAACTTAAAAAATATAACCCTTTTACACACCATCTATATTCTAACAAGAATTTAATTGTCATCCTTTGAGATTAAGGGCCGAACTACACTTGAGAATTATGCTAAAACTTTTCGAAACAAGTGTTTTAATTCAGAAAACATGTGTTAGTATTAATCGCAACTTTTCGCTTCATCAACTATAGCACCAAACAAAATTGCCGCATCAACAGAGTGCGGAAATCTAGAAAAGACATCCCAGAATTTCTTTAAAAAAAATTTTAGTTAGATCATTTTCGATGACAAGCATTTTGCGCTATTCAATTTTCACGAAAACAAAAAATAGAACATTTTCTCATAACAGAAATAAGTCTTATATAGGCAATTTGTAAAAAATTTTTCTGGATAATTTTTTTTTTGAATACAAGTTGCAATATAAGATATTTTTTGAAAGAAAATTTTTACGTAAAACTTTCTTCAAAACAATTTTTTCACCAAAATATTTCTATAACAGGAGTTTTCTATCGAAATTTTCGAACACAAAAGTTTTCTGTTGCGTATTTTTCTGACAACAGAAATTTTCTATCAAATATTTCCGATTTATATGAAAATTTTTCCATACAAACACCAATACTTTGCGATGATCGATAACAGAAATGTATGTGGAAAATCGTTCGGTAACACTAATTCACTATCAAAAACTTTCGATAAGAGAAAATATCTACTAAGAATTTCTGCGAGAAGCGAAGTTGTCTATGGAAAATTGTTGAAAAAACTTTCAATACCAAAGTCGGCCATTAAACACTTTAAGTTGACAAAATACGATAATTCCTTTTATCATTCAAAAACCTATAAAAGGAGATGAGCTTCTTCCAAGTCCATCATTTTTTTTTCATACGAATGCAAATTATGTATTTTAATTTGTGTATGAAAAAACTGTTGATCAATTTGAGCAGGAGTTCTGTTAAATAAAAAGTAGTTTAAACACACACACACAAACACACTCTCTTTCTCTCTCTGCGCCTGCTAACAAAAATTTGATGATACATTTTTTTTTTGTGAAAAGCCAAATTTATATGGATTTAAATATTTCACTCTTATTCAACAACATTTTGATACACTATTTAATTGATCACTAAAAGTTTTGTAAGCATCGAAAACTTACGAAATGGTCTCAGATATAGAAATCAATTAATCTTACTCATACGCACTCGTGTACCAATTGCTCATCATTCATTGCGGGTGAGTGGATGGATGATGGCTGGCTGGCTGTGGTTGCTATTGTTTTTGTCCACCTACACAAGTATTCTTTTCAAACTTCCCAATGTTGTTGGTCTTACTTTTATAATTGAATATCTTTGTTCTGTTCTTTTTTCTTTTGAATTTTCTCTGATTTGAGTCCAAGGTTTGAAATAAGTTGTTTTAAAATAAATTTTTTTTTATCTTTTGGCTTCTGTTTCTTGTTCGTGTTCATCTGCCAGACCCGAAGTTCTTTCTCTTTATTATGAAATGTTTCCGAACACACGCATCAAAACTTTTCTCTCCGAGGATAATAAATATTATAGTGTGTTTGTAAGCAATTCTTCAAAAAATCGCACGGTGTGTTTAGTTTTTCGATGAAAATGCATAAAATTTTCCAAATTTGAAATGAAATTCAGTTTGTGTTTGTATGTGTTTGTTTGTTTTGGGGTTTTCCTCTTTGATTTTATGAATTTGTAAACAAAATACAATGCGACTTGATGCATGTTGCATGCCTGTCATAAAATAAGATATTTCGCTTTTGAATCTGGAAGAAAATGCGTTGTAAGTAAAAGTTGGTGCACACGAAGGTTTAATAACTTATCAGTTTTCAGTTGAAACGGAATACAACAAGTTAAAGGCAAAGTATTCAGGAATTTTTTTTATTTTAAAAGAATATCGGAAAAGTATAGAATGTGGCGACACTTGGTAGGCGTTACTTGCTGTACTTTCCATTAACAGAGAAACAAACCCCATAATTTTCGGCTGTGTGATAAAATGTGCGTAAACTGGCAATTCGTTTATTTAATTAATATCAAATAAATTTATAATTTGATCATAGGATGTGGAGTAAAATGAGGATAAATGCCTCCAATGCTTTCAATTCTTTACCTGAATAAATAAGATAAAAAGTTGTACTATTTTTATAATACAAGTGCAAGTATTTAATATTAAGGTATGCGTACGTACAACTAAAAGGTTGCTTGAAACATAAACAGTGTAAAGCTTCGCTTATCAGTAAAAATTTCGTAATGACTGAAGTACCACCTGATTTTCAAAAATACGCACTAGCAGCAGACCTACACCTGCAAACAAATGAAGTGAACCTCTGTTGAAGACAGCAATACGAACAAACGAAAAGAACGGTTTATTTATAGCAATTATAACAATATTTTCCCGAAACCCACTTCACTTCTCTTGCTGCGGTTTAAAAATTGTAGACAAGAAAAGCTTATATGTATGTACGAAAAAAAAATTAAAAGTAATATAAAGAACAGAACAACAGAGAAAGATACGAAGAAAAAACACAATCATAAGTACAGTTGTAAGATAAGAATTAAGTTAACAAAAAGCTGGTTGAAAATAAACCAGAAAACATCAATTCAGTATTGATTTTTTTGTTTCTTGCCTTGCAAGTAGAGCAGAGGAAAGGGAAGTTATCAAGTTTTGTTATAATTTCAAATTAAGCCTTTGTTTTTCTCTATTTCCACTTTAAACGCACCCTGAAATCCATGCCAAACCGTTAGTAGTATTGGTGTATTGCGCAAGTGTTTAATTTAAGCTTTAATACATGCATGCACGCACAAACCAACAATATAAGCAAAAAAAAAACATATAAAACTCTCTGTCTCAGGTTCTCTTATACGATACACTAATGTAGACATGTTACAGTTATTTTTAAACCCTGCTCTTTGCTTACTATTCTTAAAGTAATTGCTCGTACTTTGCCGCTGTTTTAAGAAAGGCTAAATTTAAAACTATTCTCTCTTTTTGCATCTCTATTTTTAAATTCTCAACGAAACATACACACGCACACACACACACACACATCCATGCCAACATTAGCAAACAGTGGATTTTTTATGAGTCAGGTTGATGACTTTAACTCCGGGTGGTATTTACCCTATTTTTATATGTATTTTCTGCTCTTCGACAAGACTTAAAATTCTGTTTTAATGGTTTTGAAATTCAATTGCACAAGCACTCGTGCTTCAATGTACACTTGCATTTTTATTTGCTTTCATACACTTCAGTATGTTTGTAATTGTTGTGGGCTGGTGTTTTCTTTTAAATCTATGTTTAAAATATTTGTAGTGCTGTTTTTTTCGTTCATTAAATTTCTGTTTTGAAAGGGGGACTTCTTGCTTATCTGTCGTGTTCGACTTACTCAAATTATATTACGTTTATTGAATTAATACAGACAAAAAAAAAAAAACCAAAAATATGTGCTTTTGTATTACTTAACTCGGTTCTAATCTAAAGTTAGAAAGATTAGATATCAACAAAATATTTGAGCGTTTGTATTGCTTTAAGCATTTATACCAGGGTTTTGAAATACACGTAAAATAGGTTAGAGAGCTCGGCTAAAAAATATTACACAAAGCAGCAATTACGCTGTGAAAAGAAAACAATTCTATTCAAGAGGCTTCAAAATATTAACTGATATAAACTTAGGGCCGGTCTGTTCCACGCTATTGGATGTTAAATTTCGCTTACATTTTGAACAGCAGAAAACTAATACAAAAAATGGGATAACTGCATATTGTCGGAATTATGCAAGAATTTAATTGGCAGAACAGTTAGCAGTATGACGAGGTAGGAAGAAACATAGCTACATACATATGTATTGGCTCACACAGAATAAATTATGGCTTTTTAATGTGAATTGAATTAAGATTTTTGTTGAAAGCGATATCCAACGACATTGAGCTACAGGTTTTACATAAATTATTTCTGGGAACAACGAATATGTTTTGTGTAAACACAACTTTTGATTTGGAAAAACATTATTTGTTTTCTTTTTGAGCAAAAGCATTTCTTTTCAAATGTTTTCAATTAAATAATTCGCTGGATCAGTAAAATTTTTGTCTGAATACGAACCTACAAAGAGATTTCTCTGAATTAACAAACAACAAATAAAACAGTCGTTCGTTGATACAGAAACTATTTTTTATTGAATTTTTTTTAATTTTCGGAAAATCTTTGCAATAGATTTTTCTGCACAAATCTTTCTGCAATGGCCGTAGCCAATTTTTAAAGTAGAAAAAATAAGAATTTGCAGGTAAAATTAAAAACGCAATTTTTTTATTTACTCAAAAAGTCTATTTAACTCCTTTTGCAAAAACTTTGCTCAAGCTTTTGGAAAAAACCAGGTTTTCTCATTTTTTTTCTATTTAAAAAATTTATCTCTGGATGACTGTCGTTATTGGTTTTCTGATAAATAATTTTATCACACAAGTGTATTCCATTAGAAATACGAAAATATTACTAAGCAAAGCTCCCGACTGTAAGCTTATCACAATAAAAACAATCATTTGTTATCATTTGTCAATATCAACATGGTGCTGCGGTGGTGGTAGTGTCTCTGTTTACCTTTACAAACTGAGAAGCAACACACAAGTGGAATGAATGGCCGATTTAAACTTGATATAAAAGAGACCTCCGCTACAAATTAAACTCTGGCTAAGAATAATACTCACACTAGTTGCCCAAAAAATAAAGCGGGTTTTTATCGAAACCCCCACACAAGTACGCGCTAGTTCTTACTCTCACACACACACACACACACACACAAACGTGGGCTAAATGATTGATTTCATTGAATACTCTTTGTTTTTGTTTTGGTCTTGTTGCAAAAGGTGGAGAATAGAGTTAGTAGAGTGCTAATGAGTAATTGTGCACACTTGAGCGTGTGTTTGTTGGTGCTTTAAGTAGAGACAGAAGAGCACAGCCTACGGTAATTAGAAATGAACTGTTATATTGAAAACGCACTTGAAATAAAAACACTGTTGTTCTTGTTGCTGCTGTTCTATTCTATTTTTAATTGTTTGTGTGTGTGTGTGTGTGTGTGTGTGGATTTACTGTTGAGCTCTTTTTACCACACGATTCTTTTTTTTTAGCTTTATGGGGTAGATTTGAGTTTCAGTTCAAATTTAGGCTTCGACAAGATCATAACACAGAATACAAATTGTGTTCCACCTACATATGTGTGTACATACATATACTACATACATACAAACGTATCCATACATATGTACATACATATGTGTAAATAAAAGAAAGAGTTGGACATACATACATATGTATATTAACAAATTTTTGTTTGTTTGTTTGTAGCTTCAAAACGTCTCTCCCCAGTCGAATGAAAATGGAAAAAACTCCCCGTTATACACAACGGGAGCGCAACATGGTGTTGGGCTATGCAGCGCAATACAAAGACATCATTGAAAATAAACGCACCGATGCCGAGTCCAATCGCAAAAAGGACGAGGTCTGGCGACAAATTGCCAAAGAGTTTAATGCTCGTGTCTATCACCAGCGCTCCTCCAAACAATTGCGTCAATTATATAAAAATATGAAACTATTGCTGAAGAAAGACTTGTGCGGCGAGGGTAAAGGTAATCGCACTTTTATGGACTTGCTCAACACAATATCGCAGCAGGAATCTGTGGCTCAATATATATCAGAGCAAATGTCGCCCAGTGGTTACAGCAATGGTCGGCAAAAGTACGATGACGATTATGACGATTCAAAGGTAACTTTTATTGATAAAATATTAACTTACTGTAAGGTCAAGTTAAAAACAGAACTATAGGTGTTTGCGTATTCTTATGTACATATATATATATGTATGTATGAATTTCTTTTTATTGCTTTTAAAAGTTCTCAGATAAGAAATGGGATTTAAGCCGAATATAAAGTTATATGTATGTACTTGTCTGCTATTGGAATAGTGACAAGTAGAACTTTTGATCGTTACATATAATTGCTTTAAAACACATCACATACATACATATGTACATACATATGTATGTATACATACATTTGTATGTGGCTTGCCAGCCCCATGGTTGACAAGCTCACCATTATATTATGTCATATTGGCAAGAGCTGTAAATAACAATCACTTACATAATTCCATAACGCTGCCAGATATTTTCTGGGTAGAAAAAATTTAAAATTTTTCTTAAGTAAATTATTTTAACATTTTAAAATGACTAATGAAACCTATTCGTAAATAGCTCCTACTGTAAAAAAAAATACAAAATCCGTTTTATCATAGATCATGAGGCATGTCAACTAAATATGTTTATGCCGTTTCCAATTTTTAGCTCATTTAAAAAAAAAAATTATAAGCGAAAGTCGAATGTTTTTTTTTGTATTTTATTTATTTTGCAATCTATCTTATATTGAGATAAGCAAAATGAATCACATTTATGTGGACATTTAGAGTTTCACATATAAAAACGTATAAAACTATAGAAATATTCCAAATTTAGAAGAAAAAAATCTTATATTTACAATAACAGCAACTTAAGTTTTAGTAATTATTAAATTTAAGGTTTTAGCATTAAGTTAAAAGAAAACAATCAAAAAACAAAAGATAATAATAATAAAAAGATGGTATCTTTTAAGTCTTCGAATTTCATCAGTATAATCGATTTTCCCGGTTAATAGAGTAACGATTTGGAGTAGTTTCTTGTATATTCTTTATTCATTTTCAGTTCACAAATTTCAAAATGAAATGTGAAAAAATGTATACCTACATATGTAGTATATCTTAACTGTTAATCGAATCAGAGCACCGCTCTAGTTAAAATATATTTCATTGTTATGTAAGAAAATAATGAAGCTGTTGTTTTTTATATTCAATTGCAAAATCTTAACCTCATATTTTAGTCTGGATTCTGTTAAAACATGTTTCATTTTGTGGGTGTTTTGAAAATTTGTTTTTGAATGTGCTCTACTTAATTGCGAATTGGTTAATGAAATGTTTTAATCAGAATTTTTATTTTTTGCAGTTCCCGTTATTGCAGCATCCTGTGCTTAATTACGATGGCATGGATCACGATGTTATTGTAATTAAGTCCGAAGACATCAGCGATAATGAACAGTCACGCAGTGGCGAAGCCATGGATGAAGACGACGATGATTGCTTGAGCCCCAAAGATATACCGGAAGTCTGTCTAGAGGAAGAAGATGAAGAACTATTTGCGACAGATTTGAGACAAACCCAGCAAACACCAGCAGCACAACAACAACAGCAGCAACAAGCATCAAAATCAAACCAAAATCAACAACAGCAACAAACACAAAACCAAAATCAACCGAATCAGCCACCACTTTTACATCACTCGCAACAACCTGAAATTACTATACAAAATATAGGCGGCATCAGGGTGGGCAGTATTGGCAGTATGGCCAATATGAAAGCCTTACAAAATGCCGTCAGTAATAACAACACCAGCAATAATAGTAACAACAATGCAACAACAACTAACTCTGCATTGAGTATAACACATGCCAATGGCCCTGCAGCAGGCCAGGCTTTAAATTTAAGACAAACAAGTGCCGAACAACAATTGTTGCTTAATGGTTTAGGCTTAAGTGCAGTTAATCACAACAACAACAACACAAACATCAACAATAACAACAATTTAATAGATAACAGTCCTCGCATGCCCACTTTGCAAAGAGCCAGTCAGCAACAACAGCAACAGCATCATCACCAGCAACAACAACATAGTAATCAATTGCAACCACCGCATACACATAATAGTATAAATTTAAATAGCCACGCAAATGCAGCCCAACAACTGCTACTTAGTCTCAATGGTGGCAGTCCTTTTACGCCCAGCAACAAACTCTATGGCCACCAGCAAAGACAGACCTCCACGCCCAACAGCATCTCTCAGAAGCATTCACAAAACGATTACATAATGCTGGGCATAGAGGAGCGCAAATTGAAAATTGAACTTTTGAATGCCCAAATTGATTATTGGAAAAAGTTGACCAAAAAACTAGATGAAAATCCCGGCCACAGTCCCAATCCATCATGCATGTGCCACTTTCCCGGCAAAGCGAATGGTGTACAGACTCCTTCCTCTACCAGCTAGGAGGAGGAGAAAAAGCAGTTAGTTAGAGCCAACTTTACAAGCTTACCAGCACAGCTGCCCAAGGAACCAAACAAATCCGACGATGCCGAACAACAAGCTAAATGTCATAAATCGTCTCCACACTTACTTGAACCCTTAAATTACGAAATTATACAATTAGACGACGACGACGACGACGACGACGAAGACGAAGACGACGATGATGACGATGGCGATGATGGCGATGATGATCATGATCATGATGATGTGGGGGACGTTAATGAGGAAATTGAAGAAGCGAACGTTGAAGAACATGAAGCTGGAACAGAAGATAGTGTTCAAGAAATCCACAACAAGGATGAGCACCAGCAAAATGTTACTATTCTAACAGAGATAGAGCAACATCTAGATAAAGGTAAACGAAAAGTTATTAACTCAAACAATAACAATAATTTAGTGGTAGACATAAGTCAGTCTATTAAATGGCATGAAATCATTTGTGAAAACAGTGACGAAGATAAACGAAAACCAAAGAAAATTAAACTAATAAATACCAGTTAAAGAAACCAAAAACAAAAAACATTTGTTACGTTTAAGGCAGCATTCATATTTAACAAAAAATGTTGTTACACCCCATTTTTCACACAAAAAGACTGAGTCCTTAAAAACATTTAACAAGATAAATATGTGTGTAAACAACTAAAATTTTCTTTTATTTATTTAAAAAATCTGTAAATAAGTTGCTAGTAAAAGAATTAATGAAAGAAATTAAAATATGCCAATATTTTAAGGATTAAGCACATTTAAATGATCTTTTAATTACTTTTCTTTCATATTGTAAATTCTATAGAAAAGATTTTTAGCAGGTATTTTATTTAATTAAATAATTTACTTACGGGTCAAACTTTATTTGAAAAGGATATTTTTAATTTTATATGTGTGTTTAAATTGTCAATATATTTAATTTAAAGATTTTATTCAAACTCAAAAGGTTTCAGACCGTGTAAAGGAATCGCAGTTTTTTCCAATATTTTTGGCAAGCATTAGCTATCGAAAGCCAGTTTTTTGTGTTGTTGTAATTTTACTCTAGCGTTGCCACTTTAATTGAAAGAAATTGTGCTTAATCATTTTATTATATATAAGAAATAAAATTAATTTGCCGTTATCTCTTTTATTTAATGAACCTAAACGTTTTGCCATTATCATCTAATTGTAAAAAATATATTTGGTACAAGATTTAATTTAAGATATATTGTACAAAATAAAAAACTCCCAATTAACAGAAAATATACGTATGCATACATATATGTAAGTGGTTCCTAATCTAGTCCTTATTTCAATGTATTATTTACGTATTATTAAACAAGTCATTTTTTGATTGTTTTACCAAATCAAAAACACATTTTTCTTTTTAAATTATAAAATAATGCAAAAAACAAAAAAGAAACGCTTATGCTTAAAATTTATCTTAACACAAACATTTATGTACTTAATTAAACGTTTTAACATATTATTTTTCATTGATCGTATTTTTTTATTGAACAAAATACTTGCCAAACATACACACATAGAACTAATTTAGAGTTTATGCTTAAAAATTTTGCTTGCCATACTGTTTTTGTACAATTTTTGAGTCTATAATTTATTATTATTATTATCTTTTTCTTTATATGTTAAAAAAAATATTTAACGCAAATTATTTTATTAGCGCTTAAAACTTTGATGTACTTAAAAGATTTGTTTGTTAAATGAAAACAAATGAATTCTTAAACTTAGTATATGATTTTTTTTAAATGTATTTTTCTAGTCTTTGTATGTACATACTTGTATACAGAATTTAACTCATTTGGATAAAAATGTATAAAGGAAAAACAAAAAATAAAAACTTTAAACTTTATCAGTAAACGCAAATCATCGAAACAATTATTTTCAACGCATCCAGGAAAGCACATACACAAAGTGAAATCGCGATAGAATGAACTAAATAAAACCCAGATTAAAGAGATCGTCTACTTAACACATGAAAGTTGCTTTCTATGCAAATTAATAATATACAATAGACTTCTTTGGCCTTTTTCAACACCCGTTCGCTGGTCGAGATGTTATCTTTGTCGCTCTCAACTCTGGGTATTCCGAAAGGCGCATAGTTCTTCTTTTTCCAGGTGCCGTAAATGTGTTGGTAACATATTTCGAAGAATATTGTCTGCACAGAATTCACGGCTTAGAGTAGTCAATGGCAGAACAAAAATGTTCACATTGTCGCTAGTGCACTGTATTTGAATATTGCTTTTTAATTATGCTTGGCGGTTTAAACACATGACCTTAATCTCAATATGAAACTCTAATATTAACGGTCTTTGAAATAATATTTACCAGCACTACAAATATCGTCCGTTCTTTTGTTCTGTGCCGATAATAGCGTTCATAATTGTTATCATTTTGTTGGTGAATTCATTTACCCACTCTTAATAACATACAACTCTGCCTATTTGCCTTGCTCTAGTGAACACTTGCATTTTAGCGTATCATAAATTTAATTAAAACCTGTTCTGCAACTCTGTTAAGTTGTGACTAACGAAAACAGTTTTTAATGAACGGCTAAAGACAGAGAAAACTTTTTGGGTGCTGACGGTTTTTATGTGAAAATTTGTGTATTTTTTCACAAAAATAATTATGTGCTTAACATCTTCTATTAGTGATTAAAACAATTAATCTTAATTACACTTAACTGTAAAAAGTAGACATTTTTAAAGGTGTTTTTACAGTAAGCAGCTGCTGCTTTTTTGTCTACGTCGTTGGCTGATAAAAAGATTTTTTAGTTGAAGTATATGTGCGCGAGTTGTTGTTGGAGTGTTTTATATACAAAAAATTTGACGTTGGCGTTAACGTCTTATTGTCTGCTGTTATTTAAAGAAAAGTTAATTAAGTGAAAATTAAAAAAAGAAGAAAACACTTTGGTCTGTAAAAAAAATTAATTATTTGCCATTACAACAATTACATGTTTGCTGTTACTATATGCAAAATATTCAAAAACAATTAAAAGATTGGAAAAAGCGGCTTAGGAAATCATTTTGTATAGGAGGTAAGTTCTTCTAGTTTTTCAACTTTTGCCAATTCATACGGGTCGTGCCCCATCCGGTGTTTTTCTCTTCTTTCTGCCCAACTGATGCTTCTTGTTATATATTTTCTTTAGTTCTCTGCCGCTGCGCTGCTTATAATATTAATGATACATCTGTATATTTGCAGACTGGCTTGTTTTTTTCCTGAAATTGTTAAGAAATATTGTTTGAGCGCATACTCTGTTTAGTTTGGGCATTTCTTTGAAGTACTTCTTTTCGTTAAACTGAATAAATAGATTGTTTGTTGATTAGAATTAATTCGTAAGTTGTTTTTATGTTTATTGTCGCTTTTCTAAATTCAATTACTGCACCCTCATCTTATTTGGCAGTAACCGTCGCAGTAGCAGCAGCAAATTTTAAAGCATCAGTATTATTAGTCATTCCTCGCGAATACATTCAATTTTATTTGCAGGTTCCTATTTTTGTTCCTGTAAGTTGTTGTTGTTGTTTTACGATTTATAGCCTCTATGTTTTTGTGATAGTTAAGTTTGTGGAGAGTTTACACTTAATAGGTATTGTGGATTATTACAAAAAATAGTTTCAAAATAATTTTCTAGCCGTTACGAGTGCGTTTTAAAGTAAAAAATAAAAGAGTTTTCTTTGGGATTCAACAAAGTAATATCAGAATTTAAAACCAAAATTTGTTTTGTTTAGAGTGCTGCCAGAGCCGCGCAAAAAACCTAAGGGCATTTGATCTAAAGTGTTTGAAGTTCAGCCGTCTCAATCGTTCTAAAGGAAATGGAAATTTGGAACATAATCCATAATTTAACTATTTTTTATATTAATATACATATGTATGTGTGTGAGTAATTTTTAATCTTTAAACAAATTAATTGATTAGTAAAATACCAGTACACTTCTCTCTATCAACAGTCAAACACAGACATTTCATACAAATTTATTTCTGATCGATACTGTGAAATAAACAAATACCAGTAAAGATATTGAAAAATCCATACGATGAGTGTACATACATATGTAGTACATATGCAGGTATGTATAGTTCCACTAAATTCATATTAAAAGGTCATATGTTGATATGTTGAGATAGAGTACTTTGCTATTACACTATTATACCAAAAATGTAATAATTCATTACAAAACAAACATTGAAAAGTAAACTCCACATATACATACATACATATTTCAATAAACACTTAGAAATGCTCACTGTAACCAATACATTATTATCGTTTGTCAACAAAAATTAAAACGCAATTTGTACTGCGTATGTCAGAGGTGATATTTCCACGTACCAATTATAACCACTATGAGGTATGACATACATTATGTTACAGGGATGGCAAAATTGGTACAATTGTACTTTTTTTGGTACTATTCATACTCGACAAGGACCATGATACTCTAATGGCATATTTAATACAATTCATAAATCTCTACATTTTTAGTAAAATTATATGCCAATTATATAATTATTGCAGTCATTTACATTGAACAAATAGTTAATGAAACTTTTCCTACCAAAATACAATTAGATTCAGAGACAGAGACCGAAACAGAAACAGAAAAAGACTACAAATATCAACTCCTTGCAGATTAATCTAAACAAAAGATTTGCTGAATTCGCAAAAAAAAATTAAAGGATGTTTGAGTGTTTTTTCTTTAATCTTTTACAAACTCTCGAGGATTTCGAGAACCGTAATAAGCAGAATTATAGCACAAATAGAATATAAGTTACTTTTTTTGTTATATTCTTAACAAATCTATGTATTAAAAATAATATAAATTTAAAAAAATGAGTCATAGTGCAATTAAGGTAAGAAAAGTACAATCTTTCAAGCTATGTTGTGCAATTTTAAAACTTTCAATGCCATCCTTGTTATATAATAGCATAATAGCAAAGCACTCCATTTCAACATACGAAATATGTATGTCATACCCAGTATGACCATCTAACAGAGGCACCAGCGTACAGAAACTGTTTGTAAGGTGTATGTTTTGTAGACAACTATTTGAACCGACTTCCAACTATCAAAGGTTTTTAATTGATAGCAAATATGCAATAGGTCAAACCAGAAAGTACTGCCGTGATAGTTAGGAATAGATGTACTGCAGTTTGGTCAAGCAATCCCCATTTTAGTTTTAGTTTATTATAGAAAAACATTCCCGTTAGTTTCGCTCTTTAGTTATTCCAACCTTCTAAAATTTCTTGTTTCATACGAGTAAATAACATTTTTAAAGCATCCTTTTCTTTTGTTTTATTTAGTTTCGACGACTAATCACACAATAAACGAAATATTTAACACATACATGTATTTTTCTTTCAACATCATTGCAGTTTAAAGCGGACCACTTTACTAACAACCAGCAAGTAATCGCTTCACAATTTACCCCTCCATCATCATTGCAAAACGCATCAAATTCAAGTGCTCATAAACACACGCACGTAACATGTGAAACATCCTGCTTAAAAAAATCAAAACAGAGAAAACTTCAAATGTAGCCGTCATAATTAAACGCCCACTTATTATGTGTTGTTGGTAAAGCAATTGTACAACTTTTTTCTCGACCAAACAAAAGGGGAAAAGGAAGAGGAAAAATCAGTGGACAGAAAAGTAAACGATTTGAAACTCACAACTCAGCCATAGTGCCATTTAAGCGTGCACTCATCTTAAATACACACTTTCAAAATTTTTTTCAAACGAGTAGTCACACACACAGACACACGCGCTCATCAATTAAAAGTATAACTTGAACTTAAAAACCAGGAAGGACATTTAACACAGCGCAGCCGAAATTAATGATTTATTAAGCATCAGCAGGAATTGTTTAAAAGCATTAAGATAAAGAAAAAGAAACAAACTGAGCTAAAAACCAAAGGTGTGACTAAAATAAATCAAACTCTAACCAGATAACAGCCATTTATATACAAACAGATGCATACATAAATAAATATCAGCAACTTTGCTTTTAGTAAAAAACGAAATCGAGAAATAAGTAAAATAATTTATGCTTAAGTCTACAAGAACAAAACTTTAACTGCTTTTCTCTTTCATGTCATACACACATATTTTAAAAGGTTTTATCACCAGCTTCATACAAAAAAAAAAAAATAAAAAAATAAAAGTGACATTTTTTGGAGTGTTGGCGGCTCGAACTTATTCATTGTTGCTCTTATATACCAGCATATTGATCTGCTGCAATCATATTTATTTCCATTAGTTCAATATAAAAAAATAGAATAAACAAAGAAACTTAAAAAGTCAAGAATCTTAATAAAAAACCGTTAAAATTTTGTATTTTCATATTTCAATCTTGTAACGGCTTGCAAAAAAATCTTCCAAAATTCTACCGAACATTTTACCGTTACCACCCAAAATGGCAGATTTAATACGCCTGGGCAACGTGGATGTTGTCATACAAAAAGATAAACTTGGCTCACCCATTGGCGGTTCGGATGACGGCAATTTAGCTGCTTTTGGCGGTGGCGGCGGCATAAATAGCTTTGTTGTTGGTGGTGTTGGTGGTGGCATGACAGCTGCTGGTGGCGGCGGCGTTGGTATTGGAGCAGCAAGTAGTGGTGTCGTTGGCTTCGATATGGGTGATTTACAACAGGAATTGGATCAGGATGAATTCGATGGCATTAATATGTTGAATGGTAAGTGGTTTGGCAATGCCTTTTATTTTACTGGTGTTTTTTTTTCTCACCGTCAAAAATGTTAAGAAATGTTTGCAAAGAGTAAAAGCTTCAGATTTTTATTTATAAGTCCTATAAAAATAATGACTGGATAAAATTATTAAAGCTTGTTTGATGTTGTTTAGAGCCATTAAGCCAGACTACATAAATTAAAAATTCTCGCTTAAGCAAATCACAAAACTTCATCCGGAAAAAATATTAGTTTCTAAAACAAGCTAAATTAAATGTTTACGAACTTTTTAGCCCTTGTTTGTTATGGCTTAAACATATTAGACTGAGTTTCGCTGACGCTTAGAACCAGTTTTTGTTCTATTTTCATTCTTTGTTGCATGAACCAGGAGTTCTTGTTGGACTTACAAAAGCAATAATAAACCATAACAAACAACGATTAAATAATTAACAATGACAAATCTCGAAGTAACACATACATATGTACATACATATATGTGTCATTTTATCACAACTTAAAACGAATTTTAAAATTGCAAAACGTGCATCTAATTTTATTAATTTTAGGAAATATTGCAGGTTTTGTTTACCAAATTCTTTTTCGTATTATGGCTGATTTTTTTTTTTCAATTTCGGTTTAATAACATTTACTATTAAATGTAGTTTTTTATGGAAATCTCTGTTGTTACGATAAAACTTTACAGATGTATATACGTAAAATTATTAGGAAATTTGGTCAATGTAAATAGCCTGACCCACGCCATCGAATGTTAACGTTTGCCAGTAGTTTGAAGGATAAAATATTGATTGGGAAACGACTTTTGCCGCTCCATCAGTCAATTTGTTTTCTATTAACGTGACGGGCGAACGCTAACGCTATTAAAAATTTTTCAAAACTGTTTTCTAATCAAGAGAAAATGCTGGCGATCTACAGCACATTTCAGCTGTTTGTCCAGATCGCCAGTTAAAGTAAACGGTTGCCAAAGGCGCCTAACAAAAAACGAAACACAGCAGTTTTTAAATTGGTATTTTAACTCAAAACATGTAAAATTGTATTCAGTTTTTGTTGAAATAAAAAGAAAACATTAAAATTTTATGGTGCACCATTTTATTTTCTCTTAAAAGTTTAGTGCAGGCAAATTTTAAGCGTTTTGCGCTTGTCAGAACGCCTGCTTTATGACTTCAAAACGCAACAGAAAGGTCCAATTTTAAATGTCGGGTCTGATAATGTCAAGTTTTTTTTCGTAATATTTGAAAATTATACTGCTAATGGTTCATTTAATAAATAAATTTGATTCTGTCAATTCTTTTACCGCAACATATTAAATGTGTGGAATTTAGAACGCGAGCCTAAAGTCATACCAACTGATGACTATTATGCAGTTCATCGTAGCCCAAAAATATCTAGTACAAATATTATCCATTTGTACTACCCAAGAGATTTGCCTTTCGCGCTAGTGCAAACTTTTGGAAACGAACGTGTGTATACACGTACTAAGGAAATAAGTCCATCTGGGTAAAAAATAGCTGAATCGCTTAAAACTTTCTTCCAGGAAGATTAACTCTACTATTTATTTCACTGTCGTTTTTACACGTCTTCATTTTGCTACCAGCTTTGTTGTCTATTTCATCGTACTATTGAAAATTTAGTGGTATCGTTTTGTCACATCAATTATTTCAGTCTGATAAATATTTATTTTTAATTTATTGTTTAAGCTTTCAGTGAAATATGTTTAAATTGTTTGTATGTGTGTCAGTAGTTGCCTTTAATGACTAATGTTGGAAATAATTATTCTGTTAATAACAACAACAAAATCTAAGCAGACTATTTGAGGATTGATTTTTAATCCGAAGATTATAAATTTCGATCTCTCATACGGAAAAATTATTTTGTTTCTCATAAAAAACTGATTTGTTGTTCCTATAAATGTTTTTTCTTTTAAACATTTTAATCACTAAATATTTTTTTTTCTTTCACAAACACATTTAGTTGTATCTTTTCCTGTTTAAAATTAATTCTTACAATAAATTACTTAAAAACCTGTATGTATGTATTTAAGAACTTAAACTAAAACTCTACAGATTTTTATCTTGAAATACTAAAAGTGCTAAAATTTCTGCTGTACTTAATGTTAATTTAAATATTTTTTTCTTTTGTTACTCACGTTCTTTTTTTTTTTTTGTTAATGACAAAAAAGATAAACTCAAGACATAACTTTAGCTACCATTTCAATAGGGGTTATAACCAGGGTACTCTACAGCCCGCTGCAAGGATTTGCAAACAATATGAAACTTTATTTGTTATTATTTTTGATACCTTTAAATGACATTTCCTTTCCTATGCATCTATTTTACGAAGTTTAATAAGTTTTGAATTCAAAATTAAAATGTTTTTAGGAAAGTAATAATTTTTTCTAAAGAACATTATTAATATTTATTGCATTCTTGATATCATTTGATATTATATTGCATAGATTTAATCCTTCGATAAGTTTAATGAATAGCTAATGTTGGGAAAAGTGTTCACAATCCCAGTTTAAAATTTTCTACTTAGCTCAGTTTAAGACTATTACTGACTTTATTTCCCAAGGAAAAACTACACGTTTTTATATTCCGTCTTCTTTTTAATTTACCATATTCCTAATATACTCCTATGCCTCTGTGGCGGCGTTCATGGGCTTCTACATTGTTTGCAGTGCAACGATTTTTTTCTACACTTTGTTTCCTTTCTAGTCGTTTAAAATTATTACGTCTGTCTTTCCGTTTAGTTGAATTTGTCTGTCTGTCCTGTCTGTTTTTAAATGCGTTTTTGCTGCTGTTGTTTTTGTTGTGTGTTAAGCGCTGAGAAACATTTTTATATTTATAAGCACAAGCACACGAACACACACTGCACAAAACTTATTACTTAAAGCCCAACCAAATATAAATTTTGTGTTTTTTTCCGTTTACATTTCGTTTCGTCTTTTTTGTCGATTGTTTCATTTTGATTGTTTGTTTGAATTTCTACAGCTACTGTGCCCCAGAATACATATGTACAGACATACATATAAGAGCAAATGAGTCACACGATTTACCTTACGAGCGCTAATTCTTTTTTATCACATTTTGCTGCGGCTTTATTTTGCATACGCGTACATACATTAATATATAAAACTGTTTTTATTTTTAAGAATTTTTTTTATTTTCAATAATACAATAGGCGAAATAGTTCTGTAGAAGTTGGGTGCTTCACCGCGTAAGGTAATTGACACTGTTGAAGAAATTTTAACTAAATTTCGCAACCTTTCTCTAAGCTTTCTTTAAATGATTTACATATTTATTTAATAAGAGGAGCTTTTTCAGCTCCTCCTGTGCCAACTATTAGCGATTGATCAGTAAGACAGATATGCGAAATTAGTTCTATAATCGATAAAATCAATTCTGATGCACTTGTGTATTAATATCAATGACAATTTTGAGGATTCCCCTGTTAAGGCAAAGAAATTGATAGTTATGTGAAGAAATCGTTTGTTTAGTTCGTACAGCGATACCTCCATTAACCGTAATGGTCGGCACCGGTAGCATTCCGGATAATCGGTAGCATCCAGGCTAATACATTAACAATTGTGAGTGTTTTTTGTTTGTTAATTTTTTATTGCCGTTCACACTTTTTAAGCTTCAAAATGAAACTAAATTTAACAGGCTTCTGACTCACCCTATGAACACATATTCAAGATAAGTTGCAATTATTTGTTTAATCAACTATTATAATGAAAGAGGTAATCACGATTAAGCGATACAGAAGGAAGAAATAATTAAATCGATGTAAAGAAAAAAAATTAAGAGGTTGCGCGAATTACGGATAATCGGTGCCCCACAATATGACTCACAGTAGTCGGGAAGTTTCCGTAAAAAATACATCTATGTTTTTTCTATGCGATGCATTGTGACACATATCTAATGGAGTTCAATTACATTCTTATAATAAGTTGGTATGGGTATTGTACCTATTGGATTGATTTCGGCCTGTAGAAAATCATCAGAACTTGTCCTAACATCTAAAATAAGTGTTTTTCTTCTAATTCTGCCGATTGATTGACCTACTTTTTTATTATTAGACAATAATGCCTTAATTTTTCGTTTGTCATAAAAATAACACTACATACATATGTACATATTTTAAGTTTTGACTACATTCTTCCGAATAGTGCGCGATGTTGTTTAATACATATAAAGTTCATTACGAAGAATATTTTAAATTTGTGTGTACAAAAAACCAGAAAGAAAAAATTGATAATAAAGACTTCTTGCACTAAAAGAATACTGTCAAGACGACAGCCAAACTAAGTCCTTTAGTGACTGCAAATAAAAAGATGATAAACTGAATAACGACCCCAAACTCAGAACAGACACGATTGCATATTATTTTTCTATAAGACACACAGTCGACACCATTAAATGATGATGATGATGATGATAATAATGACGGTGATGATGATTGTTGAAAGTAATGACAAAATGAGAAACATATGATTATAAAGCAAAATACATACATACATACATGCAATCGACTATGAAGATGTAAACAAAATTGAGCACTGAACAAAGCCAATGACAACGACAACGACAACGACAACTACAATAGCAGATTGTAAGTGGCCTATCAGGCAGCCAAATAGTCTGTCTTTTAAGGCGTTTGGTCATCGTCATCTGTGCCTTTTTATATACTATTTATTTTTTTTCATATCATGTCACTTCGTTGAACGCCAACAAGTGTTGATGAAAATATTTAATATGAATATATAGTACATATGTATGTATGTACATGCAAAAGTACATACATACGCACATACTATAAATTCCAGATTTGATTTGTAAAGAAACAACATTTTCATATTATTTATTATTGACAGTTTATTTTTCTTTACTATTTATTAAACGCATATTTTTAGTTAATAATTTTGTTATCAGTACGAAAAGAATCTTTTAATGTGGAGGATTTTTATTATAGAAGAAAAAAAATTTTATATATTTTTCTATGTTGAAAAAAAACCTAAAAATTTAAAAAAAAATTATAAAATTAATACTTAAGTTTTGTGATAAATATAAAGTTCAAAATGCTTTGTAAGTTAGTGTAATCTTCTGTAGCAAAAAAGTACTAAAGAAAAGGTTTTTCTAAATTTCTTATCCACCGGTTTTGAATAGACAAAACATTTTTTAATTTAATGAAAAACTGTTGAGATAAAAATACTTTAGTTCGTTTAAAAAAAAAGTAAATTATAAACTTTTAAATAGAGGGATTGCGACTTTGTAAATCATGCATGAGTATTTCTTTTGTTTAAGATTGTAAACACTAACATCCCTCCAGTGTTGTTAGATAATTTTTCGGGATTTCATAAGGATTCTGATCTGCGATGAGTCCTGCTGTACACACGGCAGGGCCTAGATTTGGGTAAATAATGTCCAAAAAATATTGTGCATTGATTGCTTAGATGGGCGATTATGCGCACCGCAAATTTGACCAAGTTTTGGCGAACAGAGTTCGAATTTGGGAAACGAATATCCACTATTTGTATTGATGTAAAATTTTGAATGGTGATTTTCCAATGTATACTAAAGAAAATGTCAAACACGCTTTATTAGTATGACAGCTAGTTCGGCAGTTGTTCCTATCGGAAGTTCTATAACTCTTGAAAAAACACCTCAAAACGATTGAGTAATTCAGATGTTGGAGCAAAATCAAGATATTTCTTATTATATGAAACGTACAGACAACATTTAAAAAAAAATAGTCAGTTTGACTAATTTGCAAAAAAATCGTCAAAATGTTTGCATTGCTGCAAAACTGTGTACTATATCAATCAAACAAATTGTAAATCCCCTAAACATATAGTAATTAGGAATTTTCATACCTTTGTAAGAATTTTAGCCATTAAATCTGTTGCTTCAAATTTTGTTTTATTGAACTACATACATATGTATGAACATATAAATTGATAAAAAAAAGATAATTGAAATTAAATGAAGTGTCCTTTTAATTTTATCTGTCAATTTCAAAAAATATTTAAATCTGACGTTTAAATAAAATGTTAATGAAATCAAAAACGCGTAAACTGAAATTAATTAATATTCATGACCTGCTCGTCTACAAACACACATCAAATAAACAAAAGACATTGGGCGTTGGTATTCAGAAGGAAGTAAATTCCAAATTTAGCATGAAGTCCCTTAAAAGTATTTATAAAAAAATATTTTTAAAACCAAACAATACGTTTGTACAGGGTGGCACAAATCATCTATTAATGAATGAATTTTTTAGTGAATAAAAAAATATTAGTTACGAGCGGTTGTGAACACTGGAAGTCTATCGCTAAAATTCGCAGTAGCATCAGTCTGGTGATGCTCAATTGCAAATGATGACATCTTACTATAGGGTGATTAATTTTGAGCCACCCCATAGTTACTCCTCTAGTCTCTTTGATAATAAGACTGTTCCTAAATACATACTTAAGAAAAACATTTAAATTTCCCTTTTTAAAGGTAGAATTTTACCTTGTAAATAAATATTACTGTTATAAAGTAGACACTTATATATTTTTTTTAACACTTAGTCGGTACTTTAGCTCGTTTTGTAGCACGTACTGTATTTAGTTAAAGCTTGTTGGCAACAATTGCTTGTTTGCTGTATATAACTTTCTATATATTGTAGCGGTTTAAGTTGTGAAAAAGTTTACGGTAAATTTTTTGAAAAAATAATGGATTTTTGTCGAAAGGAAGTGAATTGCCAGCTTAATTTTTTTAACCATTTGTTTTAGTTTAATTATAATTTTTATGGTATTTGACCAACTTTTGTGAAATCGTGGTTAAGGTTAATGCATGTACACACATATTTTTATATTTATATAGAAATACTAATACATGTTAAATTATAAAGGAGTTTTCAATTGGGGCGTCCGGCAACTGCTATTTTGGTTTGGTGGCATCTGTCGAATCTGTTTGTTCGTTGGTTAGTCAATAGTGGCCGAAAAATCATCTTAGCAATTAGCCGCATTTTTAGATAAATGGTTTGTGCTCAGCAATGTTTCCGTATATAGGACAAGTCGCAACCGACAGATGCCCTTAAAAACTATTGCTTAAATTTTGCCAAATCTGTGTGACGGAGTTATAGAAAATTGGACCACTCGAATCCGCACCACCGTAAGGAGCTGCTACGAACATTTGCTATGCAGCTCAGAGCTGACAGGCACAACGCTACTTTCTGTAGTTTTTCACGATTAACACTATATGACGATCTGTTTAAATGCCTTGGATTATTGATATTTTCACGAATTGTGTTATCTAAAACACAACTATAAATTTAAGATGCTTCTGCGAACAATCTTGTTGTATTAAAGCTATACTAATAAATAATTCATCTCTTACTACTAATTATATAGACTTATAATTATTTTCTTTCCCACATCTAAATTCTCTGAAAACCTTTTCTACTTAACAATCAATTTTACTGGCTGGCCACACACATACATACATACATACATATACGTATATTTTTTAGAATTCAAAATTTTTTCAAAGAATCTTCATAGCTACACAAATACTGACAAACTATATACATACATATACATATATATGTACGCATGTATGTATGTATGTATGTACATGCGTATATGTATTTGTGTATATTATAAATTTCAATTTAAATAAATTAAATGAATGTAGGCTTGATTTTTCCGTTCATTTACAACTTGTGACCCGATGATCACTATTTTAATGCTTCCACTTTTATTTATAAACAAAAATTTAATTGTATCTAGTATTGATTGCAACACACAAGCGTACAAACACATTAAACTTAAAGATAAGTTAAATTATGCTTTTTCAATATTTTGTGGAAGGAAACTATTTTTATAAGGCAAAAGAAGAACACAGGTCATTAACATTTACTAATGTACATACATACATACATATATATGTACATATGTATGTATGTATGTATGTCGAACTGAAGACACTATACATGTGTATGTAATTATGAAAGTTTGTTTGCAGTTATACACATAAAATTATGAAATTTGTTGATATCTATTATTCATTCGTGATTTCATACAAACCAACAATATGTTTAAACAAACATGGAAATTATTTTAAATCAGTTTAAAAAATAAGTGTGTTTGTAATTTGTTTGTTTTTATTAGTGGAAGGTATTTTTCAAAAGAAATTGTCATTATCAATGTCAATTAAATCTTTTAATTATTGCCAACTGATTAGTAATACTTTTGTGTAATTAAAATCGCCGCTAATAAAATCCACATCATTCTTTTAAGTCAATCATTCACTCTTTCATTCATTTTCACTCAGAGAATTTTTAACATGTCATATAAAAGAAGAAGAAAAAAAACAATTGCAACAAAAATATTGAATTATGCATTCTGTAGACATGATGACTACAGCTTGACTACAAAGTGCCTTTTATTGTTAAATATGTACATATGTATGTACATGTGTATGTATACAAGCTCAAAAGTGTGTAAGCACTTGTCGCTGGTATACTGCAAATCGGTTTTTTGTTGCTAGTCGGAAAAAATACTTCTTGATATTTTCGACGCCATACTTCCTACAAGCAAATTGTTGGTTAAAAGCAATAGAAAAAAAAGCCCTAAAATGTAGAGAAAAATACCGTTAAAAATGCTTTCAGTTTCTTTATTAATTAAACGCGTTTGGAGGCAAATAAACAAACAGTAGCATTACGGTCCTTCCCACTTAAGTGCACTGGGTAAAATGTATAGCTTTTAACGCACTTAACAAACGTGGAATTATTTAGACGGGACTTCAGATAAATGTTTTCAATAAGCATACCCCGAATACTTGACGTACATTTCTGCCAGAAATGAGCCTCATAGCACATCATACCTGTTCAAGTTAAAGTTTTCTGGAAATTCTACTTGATAGGTACAACTTTTCATCGCATACTTCTTGGTTGTCCTCCTTCTCACTATGATAAGTTTCCTGTGGCTCAATATAATCTTCCACCTCGCTGTCATTTTCATAACTCGAAATTTCTTGTTCCAAATCTGTTTTGAATTAATCTTGATGCATACTGCCGCAAAAACTTACCTACCTACATACATACATACATACATACATACATATGCTATAGGAAGGTTAAGTTGAAGTTGTTCGTGCGTCAGGCGGGATTTTATATGCAAGAAATGGCGATTTACTCTTTTGTTTTCCTTTATCTCAAACGGTCAACGCATTTGGTGAATTTGAATAATCTATCCTGTCTATGCATAATTACGTACATACATACATACATACATACATTAATATGAACATATGTACATACAGATGTATGTGTGTGTTTACTCTGTGCTTTATCAACACCCGTCTTTAAAGTTCAAATAAGTTTTTATAGTTTGAAGTATTTTATTGTGTTTCTTTTTAGTTGTCCCAAAGTCATACACAGCAGCTTGTTTGACATGGTGTGTCTTATAAGACTTTAATTCTTTGTGTATATATTTTTGTTATCTATGTCATTGTTTTTGTAGTTTTTGTACTTTTTGTTTTATGTCAAAAACTCTCTTTTTTCACACAAAATGCGGTGTTTCTCAGTCAAATACACTCATTTACTACTGTCTCTCCCTCTATGTGTTATTACATTTACAAAATAGCGGTAGTTTAAAAAAAGGGAAAGGAGTGATGCCAGATTGAATTTGATAGGTGTTTCTTTACTTGAACAAAATATTCCATTGTGTTTGCATTAAGGAAACAATTATTTGTATAATTTTGAAATAGTTTTAAACATTGTTTTACAAATCGACAATATTAAAAATCTATATTGAGCTGACCAATAAAGTATTTTAGTAACCGATAATGATTGTAAAAGAAATTTTAAAATGTTATAGACTCTTAAGACCTCGTTAAAGAAGTGGAGAAATTTAAAAAATAGATGTGGACGCACTATCACAAAATTAAATGCACTTAATTTACAAAATTGTAATTGTAATTGTTACTATATAATTATGTTAAATTTTCATGTCAGCGTTTCCTGAAAAAATACTCACAGGAAACGAAATTTTCAAACTTAATAATAAATATTTTTTATAGGATAACCAAAGTGGCTTCGAGCTCAAATTATTTCAATCTGATCCTAGTTGATTAGCTTTATAAAATCTGTACAAAAAATCTGCCCGGCACATAACTTTTCCCAATATCTGGCATCCCGATTAATTCCATATTCATAAATACTCGTATTCTCTCTTAATCATTGCCCATATCTTTCTCTGTTTATGTACGACTTTTTATTCATAAAGTTTAAAAAGAGTGTTATTTGTTGCACATAAAATATAATTTCTATTTTATTATAAATAAAGTTGTGATTGAGCGCATACACGGCACACTGTGTGGGTCTTCAAATTTTTAAAAAAATATAAAAATAAACAAAAATCTTAGAAGTGAATGTGGGTTTTTTAAATTCAAAATACACTTAAAAAAAGATATAAGTTATAAAAAAAACAAAACTAAGAATAAAAATAAGAATAGAATAAAATAATTGCGTGTACGATAAAATTACAAAAAAAGAACAATTTCAACTGAAGCCAAAATATTTATTCTTATGAATAGAAAAGTAAAATAAAAAATGCAATTAAATTGGTTTAAATAAGAAATAGAAAGTTTTAAGGACCAGACTTCTGTTTTGTGGAAATAGCATGTCTTGGCATAGTTTTAAATCATTATCAAACACTTCGGCATGTTCAACAACTTCCTCAGCCTCTTCAACCTTTAATTATTTAATGGATACAAAAACTGCAAATTTAACAACATATCGTCGTCATAGCAGCAATAATGATCATCATTATAAAGTTTACAATAGATTGACAAATGAGGGTGGCGGCGGTGGCAATGGCCGTCGTAGCAGTATTGGTGATGATATTGGCGGCATGATTGTTGATTTCAATAATGTTGATGCAATTATCAATTATGTTATTAAAATGCAATACATTTGCAGTGAGTACAAAGAAAATTTCTATTATTTTCTATTATTTTTGTTTTAATTTATATGTACATGTACATGTGCATACATACATATGTATGTACGTACGTATGTATGTATGTATGCATAAAACTATTACTTACTCTTCATACAATCGAAATCAAAAAGTATTTCCTTTGCTTTGTTATAACAATACATGCACTTGGGTTGTTGTTTTTCATGCTCAATAACGGTTAATTGCATGTACATACATATGTATGTTGTTAGTTTACAAACATGCACACATACATACACATGTATGTATGTATGTATGTTCGTACGAACCATACAATTTAAAAACAATGGACCCTATTCGCGTAGTGACATGTTCAATAAAACCCTCATGTTGTATGAACTGGCAGCCTTTTCATCAGTTAATTCGTTTTAATAAAACGAAAGGGAATCTAGTGACTGATTTTTACTTTTAAGCCATTTATATACAAACATACACAAAAATAAAAAGTTGAATAGGCGTTTCATATCAATGTTACGATGATCCCACAATTTTGTAAAACTCAACGTTTAAAAGCAAAGTATTGTTTAATTAATTAATGCAAGTTCAGATTTAGACTGATTTAAAGAAGATCTTATTAGGTGTATGTTTTTCAATCTTTAAAACTTCACTACCTCCAAACAATCAAAGAACTCAAAACACCTGTCTTTGTTTTATTTTGCTTTCTTTTTATACATAAATGTTTATTTGTACGTACGTATGTATGTATGTAGATATGTACTTACGTATGTAGAAATACAAATATTTCTTTTTCTTTCTTTTAATACAAAATTGGTTTTGCTTGTAGCTGACCTACTGATAAAAATGGTTTATTTCCTTTCATTTTTATTTTAGCGCTAAGAAAACCAACTGACTAACTTTTAGCTAAAATTTCAATAAATTTCAATTCTTTTTCTTGCCAAATGTCAAACTTCTTTTTTGGTTAAAAACTTTAAATTTCCATAACAATATAAAGAGTGCTTAAAAATTGGTCAATCAAATGTGTAACAAATGTTTCTGTCCAATAATAATAAAAAAATAATCCACTAAACAACCGTTTTATTGAATTATAAGTTGTGCGTAAAAAAAATGCATCTCTAAAAAATGTTCTCCTTTAAATCTCTAATCGAAAAGTGTTTGTCTTAGTAGCTAAAACATGTACATACATATATTGGACTGGTATAAAAAGCGCTCGAAATATCTTTCCATTTCTTATATCCTTTGGATCTGGATGCGTCATTTTTTTTGGCAAAGCCTCATCTCTAAAATACATACTTATGTACTCTAAAGCATGTTTAAAGCGTCTGTCCCCCAATATCGAACGTAAACGTGTGCCAGTACTTGAGGACTGCTCATGAGTCTCTTTTTTTTTGCTAATTTGGTCTACCGTCCGTCGCAATCCGGCCCCTAAATTCTTAAAGCGGAGCTGACGAAGCCAACTTTAACTCCGTCTTTAGTAAGGTTGTAACTATTTCTCAAAATCTTTGATGATTCTGGTTCTACCCTGCGTAGTTGGGAAATCTCTACATTTTTCATTTTCTTTTCAACAAAATCTATTTGAGGTCTTAAACTTTTCTCAAATAACTTAAACATCTTACAAGTCAGCGTGTTTTTCAAAAGCTAACTTGAGCTTCGTGTATAGCACTAACGCGTTCTCAATATTTTCGATCCAAACTAGTGCAGTGCGCTTAATATCCAAATAAAACTAAAAAAAAAACTTTACAAATATTTGTTTTATTAGAATTATTTAGATCTAATACGGGATATACATACATACATACTTATAAACTGAACATACTAACTGTTCATTCTAACCACACTTAGAGTTAGCCACTTAGTATGTATTTAATTCTAGATAAATAATTCTAGATTAATAATAATGCTGGAAGAAGGAACTTTGATTTAAAATGTTATATATTTTAAGCTTAAGTATAATTTCGATAAGAAAATTACACAGAAATTGTGAAAGTTATTTAATATTTAAACCAGAAAATGAATGCCTCGCCATGACACAAAAGATTACCGACTAAGGGAATATAATTTATATACATACAATATGAATTCGAAAAGTTACAATTATCATATATTGCAATCACCCATTAGCCACATAAGTTTAATGACGTATTTTCAAAACACTATTCTAAACTGAATAGTCGAGTTTGCCACCCACGTACCGGATTCTTTTTCACAAAGAGTTCTGCACGCAATTGATTCGGCATTCAGTTTGCGAAAAAAAAACACAAATTCCGGGAAACAATACTCTGATATTTTATGAAAAAAAGTTTTCTAAAACTTGTAATTGAATTCGAAAAATTGAAGCTTTCATGCTTTACAATGTCCCATAAGTCACACACGTTTAATGAAAAAACTGTAAAACGCTATTCTAAACTAAATTGTCAAGGTTGTCAATCGACAGTTTGTTTTTCATAGAGAGTTTTTGTACGCAATTGATCAGCATTCCGTATGGAATGCCACAGTTGCGCAACTCTTGTTTATTCAATGCTCTGTGAAGGGTTAATCTCTATTCCATAAATTGCCTTTTTCTGCTTGTGTGAATCATTTGCTGCCAAGCATTTGCCAAATTGAATTGTAGCGCGTAGTTTGGTGTCTTTTTGGCTTTTTAAAAAAGGCTTCTCTTAATCGCGCACAATAGTGTTGTTTCTTTAAAAGGAATTAAGTGAAATTCAAGCAAGAAAAAAACTACTAAATGCCATTAAGCAACAACAGCAACAACAGCAACAATTTTATTTCCTCACTTAAAAAACAGCAACTTCCCAATAATAAAAAATATACGAATTAAAAACGAATTAAGTTTCATGTAACCTTTTTCTTTTTGCAATATTTTCTATACAAAAACAAAATTTATATACATACATACATGCATATGTATGTATGTATGTATATATTTAATTAAAACAACAACATATACAAATATTATATTAATTGTAGTTTTTAATATGACAATGATTTTTGCCACCATAATAATTGCTTCCCTTCTCTACTTTGTGCTGTTTTGTGGATTTTTATATTTCATAAAAAAATTTCATCATCACGCTTGGCGTTTTCCTGCTCTTTATAATGTCTGTGTGAAAATTTTCACTTGTTTTCCTGGAAATGCACAACTTGTAGGCGAACGACCTGCAATCATAGCGCCACCAGAAAGTGAATGGTATCATGGACGACTTGATCGTTATTCGGCCGAATCACGTTTACGTGGTAGCAGCAAATTGGGCAGTTATTTGGGTGAGTTTGTTTTGTTTGCTTTTATTTTTTCAAATAAAAAAAAAAACTGCTCCATAAGAATTTGTTGATGGTTGCTAAGAAAATTGTGATAAATTATAGTTTAATTAATCGAAACATTGTGTTATTTATTTAGTTAAAATTTTTTATTGCAAATCGAGTGGTTTTAAAACACTTAAACGGTGTGTTTTGTTTGTTTGTAATGTATTTTTCTAGTTCGAGAAAGCGACCGCAAGCCGGGTTCTTATGTTCTCAGCTATTTGGGCCGCACAGGCATCAATCATTTTCGGTAACTGCATATTACTTTGATGTTGATTAGATCATTAAAGGTTCCTATTTCCCTTCAGCATTACAGCCGTTTGTGGCGATTTCTATATTGGCGGTCGCCAATTCATATCGCTTAGCGATTTGGTAGGTTATTATACCTCCTGCAGTGATCTCTTAAAGCGTGAACGTTTAGTTATACCTGTGCCACCGCCCGAACCGGTTAACGACAAGAAGCGGGTGGTAGCCATTCTGCCGTATACCAAAATGCCCGATACCGATGAATTGAGTTTTCAAAAAGGCGATATATTTTTTGTACACAATGACATGGGCGATGGTTGGCTTTGGGTGACAGCCCATCGTACTGGAGAGCAGGGTATGATATTTAGGGAGCTGGTCGATGACTTGGATCCCGCCATTGATCCCAATACTGTATTTCCTTGGTTCCATCCCAACTGCACGAAAAATGAGGCCGTTGATATGTTGGTTAAGGGTGAGTTGAGAACAGATTTTGTCTTTCGAATAAAACTATTCTAAGTATTTATCTATTTACTTCACTGTAAAGCTGGTCCCGGCAGTTTTTTGGTACGTCCCAGCGATAACTCACCCGGTGACTACTCCTTGTTCTTTCATATCAATAACCAAATCCAGCGCTTTCGTATAGAAAAGAAAGGCGTACGTTATTTAATGGGTGGCCGCACGTTTGAGTGTTTGGATGCTGTCATAAATCGTTATCGCAAAGAACAAATTGTTGAGGGCCACTGTTTGAGCCATCCAGTCGTTAATGGCGCGCAACCGGAATTCAATCAACAATATGTTGTGGAAAAGGCAGCGGAAAAAATTTATGCCACTTTGCGTGAATGCCGCGATCAAATTGGTTTGAAGAAAATTAAGGGCATCAAGCATCACGGCCATTTAAATAAAAAATCGGATAAAACCGCCAAATGGAAACAGTTATATTTTGCACTCATCAGCGAAGGTTCCGAAACTCACCTCTGCTTCTATGACAATCCCAAAAAGACCAAACCGAAAGGTCTGATCGATCTATCCTGTGCTTACCTTTATCAGTGCCACGATTCTTTGTGGGAGAGACCGTTCTGTTTTCAGATTGTCGAAAGAGCTTTGCCCTGTTTGGCCACCGTAACGTATTTGTGTGCTCCTAGTCAAGAGAGTTATGTTGAGTGGATAAATGCCTTAAAGGCTCAATGCGTCTCCCAGCTGAGCAAGGCCCAGAAAAAAGTACCACGTCTCAGGGAGCTGCGTTGTCTTAACTTGCACATATTGGAAGCTCACAGACTGCCATTTAAATTAGTGCCACATCCGTATTGCAGTATTTCCTTGAATCAAGTAAAAGTGGGCAAAACAAAAGTCAAAATTGCCCCGGATCCAGTTTGGGAGGAAGAATTCGTCTTAGAGTAAGTATAATAAAAAGAAACGATTTTCAAGCCGGAAACTCATTTTGCAATGAAAATTGAAAGCTTTTCTACTCATGCCATCGATGGATGGAAGTATTTCTGTCCAGTGATTAAATCCTAAATAATTTCTGGAAATCTGATGTTAAACTAAAATATTAGATACTTTATATGTATAATGAAATGATTTGATGTTCGGCTATTGGCTCGATAATCGAGTCATAAATAAAACTATTTTAAGCCAAAATTATGGAATTATTAAACGAAATAAAATTTGCTTTTAGTGATGTGCCACCAGATGTTGTTTCCCTGACAATAACCTTGATATCGCGCGGTAAGCGAGGCAAGGACAGCGAAGTGGCTGAATTGACAATTGACTTGGCCAGCTTAAAAAATGGGCAAGAAACCGAAGAATGGTATCAACTTACCGGCATGACACCCATGGGAGAATGGGGCTCGTTGCGTTTAAGAATGCGCTATTTAGATGATCTCATAATGCCCTGCGAAGAATACAGTCCTTTACAGCAACTCTTATTAGAACCCGAACTGTATTCTGTCAAAGCTTTAGCCGAGCTTTGTCACAATGATCGTGTTCCCTTAGCCACAGCTTTGTTGAGAGTTTTTCGCCATGAGAAACGCGAAACGGAATTAATACGTGTTCTGTGTCAAGCGGAAATTGCACGTGAAAATGAAACTACCACTTTATTTAGGGGCGCCAGTTTGGCCACCACTCTTATGGATTTGTATATGCGCACAGAGTGTACGGGTTTCCTGCAGGCGGCCGTTTCCGAAACCATACAACGCATCATGGACAGCAAACAGTCAGCTGAACTGAATCCCACCAAAATGGATGTTAACGATGATGCCTGCTCCAATGCTGAGTTCCTTTTGCAAATTCTTGATCTTGTAACACATTCGATATTCACTTCACCCGAAGCCTGTCCTCGTTCGGTCAGATTTATTTGCAATTGCTTGCAAAAGGCCGTGGTGGCAAAATGGCCAACAGAACGGCTGGTACGAACCCGAGTTGTTTCCGGCTTCATATTCTTGCGTTTGCTATGCCCGTCTCTGTTGAATCCGCGCCAGTTTGGTCTGGTTAGTGAAACACCGCCAACTGCGGCTACTCGATCATTGATTATGGTGGCGAAATGTTTGCAAAATTTAGCGAATCTTATAGAGTTTGGAGGAAAGGTAAGTGTGCGCTGGTGTTTCTCTTTTCAATTCTTAACACGCTTGTTTGGAGGATGTAAATAAAATTGCATTCAGTTAAATATTCGTGCACAAACGTTATATTTCCGTATATAGTTTTAGTTTTTCTTTGTGTTTATCTTAATGTGTTTTTATTATTTTCGCGTTCAGGAACAATACATGGAAGTCGTTAATCCTTTTATATTGAAAAACAAGGAACGAATGATTGTTTTCCTAGACCAGTTATCAATGGTAACAGATCCGACAGCACCGCCTGGCTGGAATTCAGAACAAAATTCCAATCAAAACTCTCAAGACACTGGTAAGTTCAGAATGTCTTGTCTTTTGCATACATTTCAAGTTTTCTCTCCAAACCGTATACTAATTCTCTCATTCTCTATGTATCTATACCTTAAGGCCGTGAATTAGCTACTTTGCATCATATTTGTGTTTCATACTTACCGGAATTGCAAGAACTATCAAATATACTCTCAATTAAGAAATTAGTTACTGTCACCGATATGCTTACAAAACATAAACTTAAGTATCGTGAGATGATTAGTTAAGTTGAATGCGAACAAACTTTTTTATATTAAGAAAGACACAAAAACCTTAAAACACATGAACAAAAACCAATTTTTATATAAGAAGTCATTGTAATACAAAGTGATGATGGTGGGAAATGATAGAGCCATACATAAAACTTTTCCTTTTTTAATTCTCTTGCTTAAGTTTTTCATTTACTTATTAAAAGTGTCACAAACTAATTACATAAGTAGATCACAAAAAAAAAGAAAAAACGAAAAGAAAGAAAATGTAACGCAACAAATTACCAAATAGTTATAAGAGGATTCTCTCTTTTGCTCGCTCTCTATTATACAAACTATAGAAACTGTCGTCTTTTTTATATACTACACAAGTATAATACACACATGAATAAAAATAATAATAGTTAAGGAGTATTTAACACCAATTTACAACGATTGAGACGAACTGTCGTACGTTCGAATGCCCGACAAACTAAATTCACGTTTCGTTAGACAAAGCAAAGAAAATGTATCATCTAAAACAAACAAAATATATGTAAACTTCACAACCATTTTTATCAATTCTCTAAACCAAAATATTCGCCAGCAACAACAATAACAAAACGTATGCAATATGTTTTAAATAAATTTATATTTAATAATTTTTTTAAACATGACATGGCATTAGAGCTGCTCCATCAGACTTGTTGGGAGCGACTTGTTTTTGGCTTCACTATAAGTGCAAGAACGACAATTTTGTTCGGTTGTCGAAACAGAGGAAGTTACTGCCAGTTTATCGAAAACATACATCCTACAAAAAGGGTGGAACTCCTCGGTTCCGAGGAACGTGACAGGCGACAGCAGTTTTCGTTTTGTAGTGTAAATAACGGTACGCAACGCTTAATGTGATTGAAAAACCTGTTTTTTTAGAGCCATATTCTGAGTGGTGACGTGACATTATTTCCATAATGGTTCAATTGGTCACTTTTAAGCAAATTTATTTTCAAAAGTAGAATATAAATATCATTATTACAAATCGAATCAATTTCGTGAATGATTCCCATTCCATGGAACTGCTTCCATGGAGTAAACAAAGAAAACATGAGAGAATTATTTAAATTCAAAATAACGCTCTACAACATTATCCCAAACTAGTCGGTAACTTCTTACTGGTCATGGTGAAATTTGTGCTGAAAATGCTCATACACATACGTTTCAAAATTAAAGTACACATTAACGTTTGTTTAATAAATAAACAAACCTGCCTAACAAAAAAGCATTTCAACATTTTGAGGGCTTAACACTAACACCCAGTTTGTACGGAGCTATTGAAATAAATGTATTCAAATTCATGCACAGAAACTGCAACGTTTTTTAATGTGTAGAAACCTGTTTGTTGTGTTGCCTCCAGGCGAGTGCATGACAGGTCAACTTGTCCTCAAAATAGAGGAATTCCCCAAAAGTCGCCGCGCAAGTTTGGTGCTGTGAGAACATGACATCTAACCGTGATGACTGTCATGGCTGGCAATCTCTTAGTCTGTTTCAAACATCCTAAACTGCTCTCTGTCTATCTGTGTATCTGTCTCTGACTTTAAACTAATTTACTATTATCAAATTAAACATTACGTAAATCGCTAAATATATATACATATTTATACATAAATAAATAAAGAATAACAGTTTAAACAAAACAAAAATTAAATATTTAATCTCCCGATTTAACTTTTATAAAGAAATTAAAACCACTATATATTTACTTTTATTAATCAACATTTATTAAAAAGAAGTATTCTTTTAAGCACTTTTTCACTTGCTTTCATCACTGGGGAAATAGTATATGTATGTATGTCCCATGTACACGAATATAGTACATAAAATGAACTGGTTGAAAGTTCTTTTTTTTTTTTTTTTGATATATATTTAAGATTTTCAATCTGTTTTTTGTGTTCGTTTCCAACAAACTATTTATTCAAACAAAACTTTATGAAAAACAGAACTTCATTTGAAAGTGTGTGTGTTTCTTTCTAACCTTAATTTGTATTAAATATTTTGTTTTTGTAATTGCGAAAAAAAAGAATATGATATTAAAGTGTAGTTGACGACAAAAAAACATTTTTATATATACAACATTAATATTAAAGAAAATATAAAAAATACATTTTGCATCCTAGTCAAAACAATAAAAAAGATACATACATACATATGTATATAGTTTTGTTTTATTTAAAAAGATAGCGACACGTTCCATAGGCAGCAAGAATTTGTTACTGGAGGGAGGTACGTAAAATTGAACGAAAATGCCGTTATTTCGTTCGTTGCGTGCGATTGTATTAATTGCAGGTCAATGGCCTGCTGCACACATAAAGATGAAACCTCGAATAAGCCGATTGATTGATCCACTACGACATGAACTAGTTTCTTGTGAAATCTATTTAAAAAATATATATCGTGAATTTTAAAATTTCCCGGACTGCCTACATGCGATTATTGTTCTTTTTTAATGTTGGCACACTCGTTTCGAGCATGTGCCCATCACAGCTTCAGCTATTTAGCAGATTCAGTTTGTTTGGAAGAGGCACAAAAAACGGACTTGGTTTGCGTGTTCGGCGATGTTTTGCTGTCGAAAACTGGATTTGAATAAATTTGAATCGGATTTTGTGTAAAAATTGGAGTTACGTGCTGAAAACTACTTGAAATGAAGATGTTAATGACAGCGGTCGCCCTGGACGGCCTAACCCATCCCAAAGCCAATGAAAAAGTTGAGAAAGTTCGGAAAATAGTTATGGAGAATTAATAGTGCATATCAGAACTGCTTCAGGTATTGGATAAAACGCTGGCCCTTAGAATAAAAATAAAATGCTAAAAAACTACGCCATTACCATTATAAAATGGTTGAAAAAGAAAAGTTGCTACAATTTATTGGAGATGCCGGGGTTTGAACCCGGGACTTCTCACATGCGAAGCGAGCGCTCTACCACTGAGCTACATCCCCATATTTTGTTCTGTGTCAAATGTAGGTTTTCTTTGTATGGCGGGCAAATGTTCAAAAGCAAAGCAGGCAAAGCGGAAGTGTAACTCACACAGTGCTGATAGCAAAAACATATATTTTAGCTTCCGAAGCAGCACTACCAATTTAAAACAAATTTCAAAGCATACTTCTGGGCGTCACAATGTAAACTGTTATACTGTTAAAACACCACCTGCCTTATCATGACCTCCCATGTCACAATAATAATTTTAATCGCGTTTGTACCGAACGAAAGCAACCAAAATTTATTTTTGCAATTTCCTTTAAGCTCGATCGAGTTGCTTTGATTTTTTTTGATATAAAAAATTTTAAATTTCATGTTTTGTTTTTTCTTCTTCTTTTTCTTTATAATTCGAAAAGGTCAATAGATTGGGATCAAGTTTTAATAAATTAAAAATAATAAATAAATTAAATAATTATTTATTTGTACAACTTGAGTTTATTTAAGTGCTTTAAAGCTGTACAATTTAAGAGCGAACAACAACTTAAATGTTTTTGTGTGTGGTTTTGAACATGCGAGTAGCGTAGCGCAACACATCCGAAATGGTGCCGGCCTACATTCAGCTGGAAGAAGCACAAAGCCAGCTACACATACTATTTTTATTAATTATTTATTTTGGTTTTCGCTGTTTAAAATTCCTAATTTTGCTAATATGGGAGTAAAAGTTGGCCAAGATGTGTTCATATGAATCATAACCAATCGATTTCACTGATGGTGTTCTTATTTGAATTACTGAATAAAATCTGTGTTTCCAATTATTTTATTTATTGCAAAATCGGTGTTTTCAGCTAAAACTATGAATCTCGAAACCAACTAAATGAAAGCTGTGCTTCTGTTTGGGGCGTTTCGCTTTACGTTAGCGACGCAACCCGTGGTATTGGTGTAAGGGTTTGCCAAACAATTTCGAAATCGTTTACAGATTTATTCGTTACTGATGATTTCAATACTTACTTGAACTCTCTTATTTTGATTGAATAAAACCAACAGTTTTCATTTTTTGTTTGTTTTGTAATTGTTTGTTTATTTCGCAATTTTAATGTTTTTATGTTGCAAGTTTTGTTTTTCATGCTTCCGTTTCTTGCATTTGTTTTTTATCTGAAGATAGAATTATGTTTAGAACTAACGTCTACGGGATTAAAATGTTTCTGGTCTAAAACTAAGTGGCTTAAATAGACTAATTCTTTTATATTGTTTATTATATTTAATAATATTTAAATACATGTTTTTATATTTTTGACAAATTTTGGTTTTCTTTTGTAATAATTGAAGCTTATTATTGTTGTAGCAAGCGATAGTATTGTGGTTAGATGTTATCCAAAAACTTTTTTTTTGTTTTTATTTTTTCTTAATATTTATGCATTGAGATGTAAGGAAAATATAGCAAATTAAAATTAACTGACATACGCCTTGTTGCAAAATTCAACAAGTTCAATATTAAAAATAGAAGAATGCACTCTTTTGATTAGCTGAAAAGTGTTGAATAGAATTCGAAACGGGTTTGAGGCAAATCACCGCATTCGAAATGGACTAATATGTTATTGAAAGGTAGTTCACATGGATCACGGCCTTCGTTACTTTTTACATACAGAAATAAATTTAATTATTTGTTGCATGTAGCAAAGAAGGGGCAATGTTAGAGAAATTAATGAAATCTATATATCACAGGATTTTTCTTAAACTTAAAACATGTATGTATGTATGTATGCATGTGTGTATAAATTAAAAGCAGCACAGAGTTGTAATCAATGTGTAGGTTGGGTGGAAAAAACACGACAAACGAATCAACAAAAACGGCTGTCTGGAACGCAAGTATCAAATTTGTTTAAAGAAGTTCTAATCTAGATCTAATTAATTAATTAATTAAAGATCTAATTAATTAATTAAAGTCAAATTATAAAATTAATTACCAAACAAAATCTCATCAATTGTCATTTCGAGCGGTTTTCCGACTTCCGTTGACTATTAACAACTATTAGGAAAAACTTAACACGCTGCCCACATCTGATGACTTTATATCATGATGAGAACTCACTATATTCATCAGCTGTCGTATAAAATTATCAACGTCCACCTCTAGGGGCTGATAGAATTATGCGGGGAAAATTTACATTTCAGTGATACAAATTCATCAGGTGTGGACCTTAATACGTATTTATGTAAATAAAAGCAGAAACTATAACCTTAAAGTAGGACATGAAAATAAAAAAAAACATATCGTTAGCGTTCCTGGCAGCGCCTAAAACGTTTAAAACATTTTTATACGTTTTGGACAGGAACAAACAAGAACGACAAAGAGAGCGCAAGCAAAACAACAATTGGCGTTTTGCTCATCTACTGGACCCGATGTGCCGTTGCAACCATCGTACAGCGGGGAGAACCGTTCTTAGTTGGTTTGATTGATGGATGGTTCAGAAAAAATGTATAATACAATAAATTAAAGTGCTTTTGCAAGTCTTAATTATAAATACAAATCATTTGTTTCCAGGTCTGGTAAAATGTTTTTATGCATTTTTTTCTTTAAAAATGCTGCAGTCGTTTTGCCTGGTTTTCTCTTCCAGCAGGACACATTTAAATGAATGTGCGACGCAAATTCCTAAATCCGAATTATTGTTTTCGCTTTTTGTTTTTGTTTCGCCCACAAAATGCTTGTGACACGTTTCGTTTAGTTTATTTTCATGTTTGGCTTAAACAGGTTGTATTTTTTTATATCGAGTGCGCCAGGCTTTACTTTTAAAACATTTTCTCTTATTTCATTGAAATTATTAGCATTTTATGCACTATATGTTTGTGTGTTAATGTTTATAAGACATTTTTGATACTCGTACGTTTCGTAAATAAATACATTTTATTAAAATTACAATGCATTTTTTAATTATAATTATATTTTATTTAAATATTTTACTAAGCAAGTGTATGCGTCTAAGCTCTATATAGTGTATATGTAAATGTGTAGAAATGTTTATAAACTATAATAATTTAAAAATTTAAGAGGTTCGTTTTAAAATGGTTTAAGCATTTCAAATGTTCTGTTTGTTTTCAGCCTCTTTTTTGGTTTTTGTTTCAAACAAAATAGTAACAATATTGCACCAAGTCCCAGCTGAACGTTTGAAGTTTGTTTGTTTAAGTTGTCCAAAGAAAAATTTTATTATTTTTATTTTCACTTTTTTTAAATGTGTAATAATCGTTTTACATACATAAATGGAAACTCAGTTACTTTTTTTTAAAAAACGTTCTCGAATAGTAATCGCATGTTTTTGCTGCTACAAATAAAAGACGTTTTATGGAGATGTGGCAAAAGTTGCAAAGGAAAAAAATTCTTTAAGATTTCTAGAATGGCAAAACAGTTTTGAAATAAAGCTGATATGTCTTAATATGTGATGCGACACTAGACATTTCCTTTCTTCAGGGCAAGCACGAGTTATTTGCAGATACAGAAGCTACAGAAGCAGAAAAACTACTTTCATAATCTTTTCTAAATTCTAAATTATGGCTTTTGGATAGTAGTAAAATTTACATTAAACTTAATATCGGACGGACGAGTCACGTTCGGTTCTCGGTTTAAAACGAAAAATTTAATTTAATTAAATTAAGCCTCACACGGAGCCGATATATATTGAAGTTGATAGCAGGCGGTATGCGGGATCAAGAAAATTTAGAAGCCCGAACGTGACAAAAATGAAAGTAGTGTTCGTGCCATCAATCATATAAAAAGAAGGAGTTGTAATGGACAATGTTTTTTTTTGAAATGCCTTGATCTGATTAAAAAATATTGTGCTTACTTTGTTAACGCCATTCTCACGATGGGCACGTGACATTACAAACGTGACATAACGATGCAACTGCCCAAATGATACGTAAGTTTGACAGAAATTTGTTCTTCAAAGTAATTATATGTGTAATTATGAATATTGAGTCCAGGCTGCTTTTATTTGACTAAATTCAAACGAGGGCAGCACAATTTACAACTTTTGCAACCCGGATGCAATTCCCTTTCCAATACTATTTATATGTATGTATATTTCGTCAGGGGCGCAATCTTCATCCTTCTGGAAATTTCAGTAATTTGTCGCACTTGTTCTTTCTGCTGACAACCTCTTAAATATTTAATCAAAAGTTTCGAATAATTAACAGGGGTGGCCAGTTTCATGCAATATCGCACAGAAGTGCAGGCGTGCAGGCGTGCAAACTTTAATCGAGTTTCGTTTTTTCATGTTATCAGCTTTTTCATGTATTCAGTGTAGGACGCTGCTGGAAAACGCTTCTCTCTAAAAGGCTGCCCCTGTGAATAGTTTTTGTTCCGTTGTAGATTTTGCGTTTTTTTGAATAAAACATTTATGCACTTCTACGCTTCTGAAGCGAGTTACTTAAAGCCAAAAGAGTTTCATTATACATAAATACATAGTATGTATGTATGTATGTATGTATGTATGTATGTATGTATGTATGTATGTATGTATGTACAGTGGCGAGCACATATGGATACATGTTTTACACATATGACGTATAAACCAAATAAAACACACAAAATTTAAAAAATATATATGATTTTGCATTTAAAGTGTTCAATAAAATAATAAAATCAAGAAAATATATTAAAATTCATGATTTTCATACGTAAATCTTAAGTTTTAAACAAATTTATGTAAAATGACAATGTATCCACTTTTGCACGTTTTTGAAAAATTGAAGTTTTTAATACTTAGTCCACAGACCTTTTGGCTTGATGACGCTATTTATTTGCCTTAGCATACTTTCGACCAATGTCTCGATGGTCCGATGAGGAATATTGGCCCACTCCGTTTGGACCCTATGCCAAAAATCATTCAAGTGCGTCGGGGGAGTGTCGTATTGGGCAAGCCTCTTGTTTAATAAAGCCCACAAATTTTCAATGGGATTGAGATCCGGGCTTTGCCCTGGTCATTAAATGGTGTGAAATGTTTGTTTAGAAAGCCATTCCCTTACGATTTTTGCCCTAAGCTTCGGATCTCCATCCTGTTGGAATATCACTTCTTCCTCTGGGTCAGCACTTTTGTCAACGAATTCGGGAATATTGGCTTCTAATATGCTCAGGTAACCTGCTTTTCTCATTATACTTTCTATTTTTACCAAAGGAACCAATATGCCACCAAGTAAAACAGGCCCACATCATCAAACTTCCACCGCCATACTTCATTGTTTATTTGACTTGGTGTTTTTTAAGCGTTCATAGGGGCGGTGCCAGTCATATTCCTTCCCATCGGACTGGAATCTATTTATTTTGGTTTCTTCAGACCAAATAACCCTTTTGCAGTATTCGACAGTCCATTTTTGTGCGCTTTACAAAATTTAAGCCGAGCCTTTTACATTTTGACCAAACAACGTAGGCTTTTTTTTGTTTAACGGCTGATATGAGACCAGTTCGGCGAAGAGCTCTTCGAGCTGTTCAGTCGCTCACGAGTTTGTTTATAGCAGTTGTAGCCTGTTTGGGTGTTTTCACCTGTTTGGAGGACAATAATCACTCCATAGTTCTGGCATCACGGTTCGAAAACGTACAAGGTCGTGATTTTTTTGCAGTATGTGGGCTAAATTTTTTTTATTTTTCTTCCCAGTAACACTGTTCACTGACAGATTCCCAACTTTTTGGCAATTTCGCTACCTGAATAATTATTACTTGTCATTACAACTACTTGGTTTTCCAAAAATTTGGATATTTTTCTCACATTTTAGCAAAAAATTGGAGAAAACTTAAAAAAACTTTTTAATAGTTTTTAATATGCTATAAACTGGTTAATTTAATAGTTTTTAGAAAAACAATTAAATAACAGTTAAATTCATCGCCATTTGTGCATTTATTTGTGGTGCCAGCTTAAATGAACTTCAACGTGCAAAAGTGGATACATTGTCATTTTACATAAATTTGTTTAAAACTTAAGATTTACGTATGAAAATCATGAATTTTAATATATTTTCTTGATTTTATTATTTTATTGAACACTTTAAATGCAAAATCATATATATTTCTTAAATTTTGTGTGTTTTATTTGGTTTGTAAGTCATATGTGTAAAACATGTATCCATGTGTGCTCGCCACTGTAAGTATGTATTTTTTTATATTTTTTTATATGTATTCAGTTTTTTACATTCATTTCTTTTTCTTTTTGGAAATATTTATAGTTTGTGTGTGTGTGTGTGTGTTATTAATAATTTAACTTTTTTCTTTACAATTTAAGCAACATACATTTAATAAATAAATACATAATTTATGCTTTAAACTTAATAGAAAATTTAAAAAAATAATTTATCATAAATAAAGTTTTAAACAATTATTTCAGCGCTTTCAACAACAACTTATGTATGTAACTCTATAACACGTGCCCGTTCTTCGGTCTGAGGGGGTGTAAATCACGCGTACTTCAACTATTATGAATTATTTACAACAGTTTTACCGGGAAGGGGCAAAAGCTTCATTTTCTACAGTTCAGTTTAATTGATATAAATATATTTTTGGGGCTGCTTAAACTTTTATTTGCTAACTTAAGAAAAAATTTCTCTAAAATAGTAGTAATAGTAGAAGAAAAAAAAAACAAGTTGCTACTATATGAAAATAAAGATTCAGTCAGTATCATCGGTATTGGTAGAAGCAGAGCTACGGTCATGGATTAACATCGATAAGGTTTCTAAGCTGCGCCGAACCTGAAGAATATATAATTAAAAAAATATATGTATAACATGAAAACTTCTGTTGCGTCTTGTTTGTTTGTTGGTTTGTTTGTTTGCCTGATGCATTAATCATATGGGAGACTTGTTTAAAAAGCTTAAGACCCCCTTGAGCCGAGTGACAAGTGTTGCCTATGATGAATCATCATTCGATTTAGGAATCTCCTGTTGCTTGTAGGCACCCTCTTTATCGTAAGTATGAGTGTTTATTTGAGAAACATTTTCGTTAACATTTTCGGGGACCCATTAGAACAAACGATTTTCGATTTTACCTTTTTAGGAAGAAAGCATTTAGAGCTCGAAAGAGTCTTGTAGATTCCGATTAAAATATAAGTCAAAATCTATTTCCCCTACTGTTTCCCGGCATTTACCAATATAAATAAATTATAATAAAATAAATACGATAATAAACGTTGCGCACTTTCAGCTTTTTTCTGCCAAAACCAATTTTCAATCGTTTCGGTACGAGAATATTTGCCAGAAAAAGAGATTTTCGAATGGATACGAAATGTGTGTGAATTCGAATATTCCATCCAACGTTTTACTAAAATATAATTCAATTAAACTATTATTATATTGTTCTTTTCTGAATGTACCCCAATAATTAATAACTATTTAGAATTTAGCAACCGACTGATCGAATAGAATAGAAAGTTTTTGAACACTCTTCGATAATTTTAATGAATTCGCTGCTCACACGCAAGTCAGTCGCACTTTGTGCGTTCTGTCTAATTTATGTACGTGCCTGTGAATTGCTTTTCTAGAATCCTCTGTCCAACTTTTAATATGTATGGATTTGTGAAAGATTTTGAAAAGTGAAAATCTTATCTGTCGCAGCTTGAGAGGAACAAAGAAGAATATTTGTTCGGATGGCCTTGTTCTGGACAAGAAAACAGGTTTTGCATCAAAATAAAGATACGATTTCCAGTAAATTCGAGATCAATATATTCATAAATACGTTATACTTGTGTGTAAACAGGGGCTGTATGAACAAATAAAAGATTTACCTTAGCGATTTGTTCTAAATTCGTTTTGAGTATATTCTGAGCTTCTTCGGTGCTTTTAAGTTGCAGTTGCTTTTGGAAGCGTAAAGCTTCGCTAAAAATATCATCATCATGGCCAGAACGCTGAAAATACGAGAACAACATAATTTAGAGTATTTGCAATTATTATCTGTTTGCTAATTCGTATATGAAATTACCCAATCGAATTCAACGGGAGATCGATAGCCGTTCGCCTTCGCTTCTATGTCTAATATCCGATATAATAGGAATATGGAGAAAAGCGCCAGCAATAGGGTGAGCATGACACCCAGATACACCACGTGTATTTCAGTGGGGAACTTGATGTGTTGCATTAGGTTTTGGCTGGCACTGCTGAGGGTGTTCAAAGCACGATTCAGTTTCGAAATCGGCAACGTCATGACGGTGGTGGGTGAGGATGAAGTTGACGGTGTGGGCGTGGAGGTTGCCGAAGTGGTGGTGGAAGCACAGCCAGCAATTAAAGTTACCTTCGGCTCGCTATCGCGCGTAAGCGTTGCGGTGGGTTCTAGTGCGGTCTTGAGACCCAACAAACTGACACCGCCACCACCAACGCCATTAACATAATGGGCACAGGTCACAGCAGCTGGTGCCGAGTATCTGGGGGAAGCTGTAGTTGCTAGGGTTTTGGCACTTAAAGGCGCGTGCGAGTGCCTCACTTTGTCGGCTGCTGGTTCGGCAATGCTTAGATTCGAGCTGCCTACTGAGCGTCTCAATAGCGTTTGACTAGTTTCGGTATGTAGCAGTTTTCCATTTGCGCTGGAATTTTGCAGGTCTGTCATTTGAGCAGGACTCTCGTTGCCGCTTATCGAACAGCTGCTATCATCTTCAATTGAGTATTCTTCGGAGATTTCAATGCTGGCCGGATCCTTGGGCAAGATTTCGGGTACACCCGACGGAGCACAGACGCTGCACATGAGACGAAAAGCCGCCTCCCGGCTTATGAAACTGCCAAAAACATGGCGTTCATCGGCGGTGGCCACGCCCACGGCATTTGGTATTATTTTTGCTGTTTTCTCTTTAGAGATTTTCGTAACAGAAGAAGTGGGTATAACAACCTAAAAAAGGAGTGTTTAGAAAACCATTAAGGCTGAGTCGAACCGGAAGATTTCCACCTGCAAATCGAAATCGTACTTTACCTTAGTAACGTAACCAAAAACATTAGAATAAAATGCAAAATGCTGATCTGTTATATAGAGATGGCCTTGCAGCAAAATATCACTGACTAGAGCACAGGAAAAATCTGAAAAGATGGGCAAATGTTACGCCGCGCCCTGTAAAGAAGTGCTTAAAACTATTCCCACTTGACACACACACACATACACACATATAATTATTAAAACAAGGACATCATCGCAGAAGATCTGAGGCAAAGTAGTAGCCCAAAGGCAACCGACATGTTTATGTAGAATGATACGCGCACGATTTCCTGAGGCACATGTAAAAGTTCCCGGAAAAGGCCATTTTGTTGCCGATATCGTTTTGACAATTGTTTCTAAATATGCACTTGGATCTTTTGCGAATAGTTGTCCTGTGGCCTGTCCAATATTTTGTTGTTTTTGTTTTACTTACAGTTGATTAACTTCTCATCTTTTGACACCTGAGAAAAGTGCCTGTGGAACTTTTTTACGCGCGAACTTGATATCTCTTTGCGTTTCTTTTCCTTTTCGGGGGGCGTTGTCGTCGAGGAACCATTAGATGTTGTAGCAGTAGCAGCAGCAGCGGCTGTCGCTGCTGCTGTTGTTGATTGCTCATGCTTGGCCGTGCTGCTGCTATTGCTACTTGCACTGCGGCGTGAAGGGCTTATGCTGCGCAAACTCCCTGACGAATCTAACGTCGGTGGGGGAGTCAATGAAGTCGCACTATGTTTTAGAGATCTGCAAGGAGACGACAAACGAAATGAAGGCATTATTTTAATTGTGACACTCATAAAAGCCTCCAAAAACCTGCCTTGATTTATAAAATTTATTCACACTCAAATATCTGAACTTACGACTCATTATAAAATGTAGAGCCAATTGAAAACAAAAACAACAACGTGGGAAAGTGACACTTTTTTCGGAATAAAATCATTGTTAATTTCATGAATGGAACCAATCTTTTCCGTCCAAAATGCTTGCATTTCGAACGGATGAAGAACGGATTAATCGAATTGAAGTCGGGTCGGTGACACGCCTGAATGTTATAATATTAAATTGATGAAAATAATTAACCCCTATACAATTTCGCCCGACAAACAAAACTGTTTATTTCATAACAAGAACAAAAGCAACAACAACAACAACAACAACTACTACTACTACTAGTCTGCTTTAATTTTAAATGAAATAAGTAAATAAACACATAAAATAAGAGAGAAGAGAAAAAATTGCTTTTGTTCAAACATGTAAAGCACGTACATACGTACATACATACATACATACATACATACATGTGTATGTATGTAAATATGTACGTAAGTATGTATGTATTTGTATTTCTTTATATGAATTTCATAAACTTCACTAAAACTTACTGCATAGAACTAAATCTTTGGAGCTTCGCGTGGCATTTATAGCTTTCGGGTGACAATTCAATCATTGAGATGCGATGCAATTTCTTCTCTCTATCAAAGATCCGATTGTTCAATTTCACATTTGATTTATCCTCTTGCAAATGGAAGGGGGCCTCGCTAAAAGTTTGACTGGCTGATAAATCGCAGCTGTCATCATGTTGATCCATGTCTTCCTCTTCTTCGTCTTCTTCATCTCCTTCGCGTGTTTCCATACCGCTGATATAATTGTTCAAAATTAAACTCTCGAATGACGTTACATCGTGTTCGTTGCGCGGTTGAAATATACTTTTGGCGCTTTCCACCAGACTTGTCAAAGATTCGTACTTCATACTGACAGCCGGGTCCAACGCACTCATTAAAAAAAAAACCAACTAAGATGCCAATTAGAAAAAATATGGGACAATCTCTCAATGCTCTTCTTCTTCTGTTTTGTTTTTCAATAGGGAAACTCTTATTAATATGTACAAATTTTAAATAGAGTAAATCGATATTTGCGAGGGGAAGGCGAGTTTGTTGTTATTTCAATTCAGTTTTTGCTTAAGCGCCCGTCGTCAGTACACATTTTAATCGTACGATTCGCTTTCAATTGTTTAAATATTAAACCGTTTTCGATGCCTGCTGGTCGCCAACTAAAACCTGTATGAGCGGCGATGGCTGGATGGTCTTTTTGCCATCACTTTTGCGTTCTTAAAATTAACTTTTTATTGCGGTTGCAAACAACAACAACAACAACAACAGCCAAAGCAAATGTTTAGAGCTCTTTCTTAACTTTGTTTTTATTGTGCCGTGTTATCAGTTCTTTATCAATAATAAAAGTAGTAAATGATAGAGAGAGGGAGAGGGAGAGGGAAAAAGAACAAATTTTCTCAAGCAAAGAAATACTTTTGACACTAATAAAATTATGAAATACGCGAGACTATAAAGCAGAAGTTGCTCTGCTGGGTTCTAATTTCTGAATCGTTTAAGGCTGCATGCAAAACGGCCACAACTTAAAAACACCAACAAATTTCTACCCCTTTCACACTTTTAGGCCTCTACGGTGGCTTTTAATTGTTAACAGTTGAAACAAGAAGTCGCTGCACAATTATTTACACTTATTTGCGTGAGAAACAAAAGTTTGTTTATTTCTTTATTTTATTATTTCCGCAACAAATAACGAGAAATTAACGATTCGCCACCAACAATTATAGTTGCAAAAATTTTAAAGTGAAAGAATCGATATATCGATTCTGTGAGAATTTAATAAATCTTTAAGCCGTTTTTTTCGTACTAAATATTGAACACGCTGATGGCAGCCGACGTGTAATTCCAAGAAAAAAGGCAAAACTTTGCGCACCTGGTGCAGGTTTTTCAAAGAACAAAACTTTCATTTATTATTATTTTCTGTTAAAAGTCATAAACCAATAAGAAAAGGTTTGCCTTAAGAAGCACAAAAAACAGAAAGAAAGACAGACAGACAGACAGACAGACAGAAAAAAAACAAACTTGGCAAGAAGTAGTCCCTAATCTGATTTTATTTTTACAATTAGCAATCAAACAGGTGTCTTTGAAGGAAGCAATAACAATTTAAAAGCTGATAACAGAATGAAATCATAAAATTAATATAAAGGGTTTTTCGATAGGGCCGATGGGTACATGGTGGCGGCCTGTGGCAAAAATTTGTGTGGAACCAAATTGAATAATATGTGGTTCCAGCAGTATTGCGCCACGTGCCCACAACAGACGCCACGCTTTCTGCACATTCTGCATAAAGCATTTAAATTGTTCACCAAGATTTTGGGATTTGATCTCACCAGACCGTTTCTTGCCATTAAGTCGCGTTCAACGGATGCCCTTAAAGTCACCATAATCAATCAGTTGCTCAAAGTCAGCCGAGTTATTTAAAATTGAGCCACTCAGATCTGTAGCACCCTGAGAAACCTCAGCAGACATTTGTACGATATTATATTCCTGGTTTTTTCGAATGAAAATAAAATTAGCAAACGCGGCAACTTTGTTTTACAACCAACCTGGAGAGCAAATTGCCAGATTAAAATTAAAAATAGTACTATTCTGACAAGCCATTGGATTTTAAAGTTTATATTAGTGCTAAACAACAGTTTAAGGGTCAACGTTTTGAGGTAATTTGTTTTTAGAAATCATATATGTATGTATGTAATTTCCATTAATTGTTTATTTAATAAATAAATATATTAATTAAAAGCAGATGAAAAACACAGGAGAAAGTATTAAATAAACTTCTTCTATAATTAAGTAACTAAGAGAAAAACGCTGTACCAATTGTTCCCCTTAGGGGAGCTACTCCTTGAGGGATATATATAGGATCTAGGAACGCCTTTACAACTTTCTCCTCTTTCATATTCCTATTAGAGCACAATATGACGTAGAACTTTGTACTCCGACAAAAAGTTAGGTCTGTTGCTGTGACATCCTCCACTTGATGAACTTTGCAAATGCTCAACAACGCCCTCATACGCCGCACAAGATACAACTACTTATCACAAACTACTCGCTCCAGAGATCGGGCTATCGAACAGCTTCTGCCACTAATTCCCTAGACAGTAAACGGAAAACGAGGCAGCTGACTTGGCAGCCCGAAATCCCCAACGAACATCATGTCATAACCAGACTCTAGTGCCTTACGAAGAACAGGAACCTGTGGCAAGAGAACAGCGCCTTGAGCACATATAGATCAACGAGCAAGCGGTGATTATGTTGGTAAAAACTTTTGAGTGTATTGAGTTTTTCGAAGATCCGCTTGCGCGTCTCAGCGCTACGGTCATACGCATAATAGCGCGAATATGAAAAATATTGGGATAAACTTAAGAAAATAAGGCGAAAGAAAGTTAAATATGGAAAAAATTACGGAAAATAAAATGTGCTGGTGAGAATAAAATAAGAAATTAAATATATATGTATGTATATATTCAGTTATCGATTCGAGATTATAGTTTCGTGTTGCTCCACTTTTTTTCATATATTAAAAACTCAGCTTTTTTACAATATAAGTATATTCTAAGAACAAACATAAAACGTTTTTATCAAGTATTTTCATATCATGAAACTTTTAGAATGTTTTAAATTAAAACGATAAGAACTGGATCGCCTTGAGATATGAACTTTTTTTGTCGGTTTTATTTATTCTTCTACCGATTTGTTTATCATTAAATCATTATTTTGTAGCTTTCATTCATAAAAGTTTTATAAAGATTTATTTTCAAATCTCGTGTGCGAATTAATTTCATTATACTTGACTGGCTTTTCAGATAAACAACGACCAAAACAAAATGATCTCACATTAAGGGAACTCTGCGGAAAATTATTCTAAGCCATAAATTGTGATTAATGGCCTGATAACAAAACAATAGCCAGCAATTATTCTTTTGTGCAATTCAACATTGGAATGATCAGCGGCGCAAACACTATCACACATGCACGGGGCGTCAGCAGCGGCTTCAAAAATAATAATTAGTTAATAACTGGCAACAGCTTTTTCACTGGTTTCAAAAGCGTTTCGATAAAACAAATTATGACAAGATAAATTGTTGGCAAATAATAGCGATCCACAGTCGTATTGGAATCCGTTTTCTGACCACAAACAGATTTAAGCATGCGCGTGCATGTACCCCTCAATTCTGCGCCAGCATTTAAATCACAAAAAATGCGTCAATTAATTGTTAAAAGCAATTTAGTTCCATTAGAATTTATATGGGGCATTGGGTTCACCTGATATAACTCAATTCCACAGGGCAGGCTTTCAGTCACCTCCTTTAATGAAAGCTAATTCGTAGTATTTGCGAAATCTCAAAGCCAGAATTTGTCTTCTTGATCTCTTGACAGCCAAGGGAGACCAAAACACAAAAAAGTTGCTTTGCACAACTCAAATTTTATTTTTTTAATAAAATTTAATTTAAATACTTACATATTTCTATTATGTTTGCGCATTGTTTTGTTTACGATGTGAACATTTTTATAATTTGGAATTTATAAAAATAAGATAAATTTGTGTACACACACACACATATATATAGTATTTGACTTTAAAAGATAAAACGAAATTCGTTCAAGTTCAGCTGATTTTGATACCCTTTGAGACCCCTCGTCACTATTATAAGATTCTGAGGCTCATTTGAATATGCCAAAATTTTATTACCAAAATTATCTTAGACCCAGATTAACTCTTAATCTTTCGTTATTTCAGTAAAATGTTGTACACAGTATGTACAATATGTATGTATGTATGTATGTATGTGTTTCCTTACCTTGCACTCGAATATTCGCTAGACGTGGCACAACCTATCGACGTTGATTGCAGGTATTCTGGTATCGATAGTTGATGTTGAAACGCCTTTTTAATTCTTTGCGGTGGGCTGGACGATGATGTGCCCGCTCCTATGGAATTAGTGGATGACGAAGATTTATAGTCTTTATCTAAGAGATTTATGCACTGAACACTTTGATATTCAGTGTGTGTTTGCAATGGTGCCATGGACGATGCCGGTAGCTGAGCAAGTGTACTAACGCTGCTGGTTGATCTGAAAACGAGACAATAAGACATATGTATGTATGTGTTATAAAAATAATTAATTTTCAAATCTAAAAATAAAACCTGGCTTAAAAATACTTTATATACACATACCCAAATACACATGTATGTACATATAAATAAATATATTTATCCCTTTCCGGAAGAGAGAAAGAAAGAGAAAAAAGAAACAACTTTTCGAAGGTCCTAACGAGCAAAAACGCGTTTAGAAAAGTCATGTCCCACTATTTCGAACTTTAAACAAAAAATACATACATAAGTGACTGCAGACGACTGTCCCACAACTAACCGATACACACATACATACATACATACATATGTACGTATGTGTGTATGGCGCCTATTAATTTTCAAATTTTAAGCTGGAATGTCCATTTTAAGTTGAAACGTTTTCAGATTCTCCTCAACAAACAGGCTATTTAACACGTTTGTAAAATTTTGATATAACCTTAAAAATCTGCTGAATCGTCCGTTTCGTACATATACATATTTATTGACAACAAATAAATCATATTTTAAATTTTTTAACAAATTTCTAAGGCTCTCCGAAATTAAAATTTGTAGCGAACGAATTTTTGTTTGTTTTGTTTTCGTTAATTTTATTGTTGCGTGCTTTTAGGAAATTTTTAAAGCACCAGCGACAGACAGGTGATAAAAAAACTTTTATCAATTAACCGCCCACATGACTTTAACTGTGTTCGTTTCTCTGCTCCTGAAATAGAGTTTTTCCAATTGTATCTGTGAACACATGTGCGTGCGTGGATGTACATACATATATTTACGTATTCACATCTATGTATTATATATTTATATGTATGTGATGCTCTTCTCAAAACGTCTACTTTTTGTTTTTGCACATTTACCGTTACACTAAGAACAAGCAAAAGGCACAGCGCAAGTGCTGCTGACGATAACGTACATATGTATGTATTTTCAGTTCGAAAATATGTTCGCATTGAGTCTCAATAACTTTTCAAAACGAAGTTCATGTTGTTTAATTGTTTTAAATGGCATCATCCGCCGCTTATCGCCGCACATTGTGGACAATAACATTCAATAGATGACAAACACACATTTTACATAATTTAACGCATGAGAACACTTTTGTTCTGTTGTGGCCGAGCGCATTAACACGCACAGGCGTTGCAAAAGCATTTCTCTAAAAGTGTTGTTGTAGATGAAAAAACAAAGAGATAAATAGAAAATACAGTTGAACCATAATTATGCGGCTCTTTTGGGACGGGGCTAATAGGCCATTTACATGGCTTCGAAGTATAGCAGTTCGCTTACACTGGCTGCCACCAGTATTGCCGCACACGTGTGTCCTTTTTATTCCATTTTCTCTATAGCATTTTCTTTCACTTTATTAATTTAATTACTTTTGTTATATTTTTAAGGTTTTATTCTTGCATAAAGTTTATAAACATGTACCTACATACATATATTAAATTTCTAATTTTAGATCTTACATTTAAATTTCGAATAATCGTCTGGTCTTGTGAATTTCTCCACTTAATTGACAGCACTGAACTGCTTAAGGCCCACAAACTTTAAACTGGCCTAGAAAGTCTCTAAACACTTCAACACTTTGTATTTCTTTAAAGATTATTTTACTTTCATCATTAATCAGTTGAAACATTTCCTTTTTTCTTTTAGAAAAGAGTTAAAAAGTTTCCTTTGTTTTGTCCAAAGAAAGACAAATGAAAGAAAGCGAAAGACAATTCCAACAATCAAAGAATATAAATTAAAACTGAATTGAAAATATTTTGGCAACTTCAAAGCAACCTTAAACTCAAAAACTACAAAAAGAAAGTGGAAACACAAAACTAACAAAAAAAAAAATAAACTAAGCGGAGGAGACAAGAAGAATTAAGCTGAAAAACTTAAGGCCAAACAAGCAAACAAGAAGAAAAAGAGTTTTAATTGAAGTATGTAGACAAGAATGCCAGACTTTTGAAGCGCTGTCATAAGCACACTACTGTTGGCTTTGGTAATTTTTCTACACAAAAATACATACTTTTAAAATAATAAATTAGGGGGGCTTTTTAGCTGCACGCGAACTATCGACAACTGTGGTTTGACATTTGTGAATGTTGACATTTCCGCTCAGTAGGGCTTGGCAAGTCAGCATGACCGGTTTTAACGCCAGAATAATGCAACAACAATAGATGACTGCCAATCGTGATATAAAACACCGCCTCAATCCCATTGGATATTTGGATATGTGGCATCCTCCTTTTTTTTTGACAGAAAACAAAAGAATTTTTTTCAGATGAGAAATCATGTCTTTCTTTATTAAGGCCAACAACTGAAGTAAAACAGACTTGAAAAACATAAAAGTTATTTATTCGCTCACATGAAATAGTTGGTTAAACTACGATAAACTTTTCTTGTGTCAAGCTACATACATACATACATACATACATACATACATACACACATACATACAATGTACATATTTATGTATATATTTATTTATTTATTTTTCTTTTTTATAAATTAGTTATTGAAAATAGTTTGTTTGCGATGAACATCTTGTTCTTCTTCACATTCCCGCTTATAAAATACTGCCCAAGTTCCGTTGTTGACTTTCTTTACTTTACGTTATGAAAATCGATTAAAATTTTCTTTTCTCATTCGCGTAGGCAAGTGCTTTTCGGAGGGAATCGCACCAGTGCGATCGCAAAACAAATTGTAACAATATTTATTTACGTATACGATGAAGACACAACGATCTGCTCTTTAATTTTATTTGCTTTTTTATGTTTTTATTGAAACAGCTGTTCAAGTAGAAAGGAAAAGTAGTTTCGATACAAGCAAAAGAATTTTTTTTTTCACATTTTTATCATTTATACTCGTACTGTATGGCAGAAAATAAATTACTTTCGATTTTTAAAGAACGTAAATATGGCAGTAATTTTTGGTATAAAAAGAGTGGAAAGAGTTACACATCTGGCCAGCCTCAGACGAGATGTTTTAAGAAACTGCACGTCTTTGGCGATACATCTCTTATGTTGTATTAAAAGTTCTGCGGAACTAGAATCCGGAGTTGCGCGTTCTACTTTAATTATGTTGCTACCCCGGTATATTGTGGTTAGCGGCCTTTTTTTGCCTCTCTACTCTGAGTGAAATCGTGTAACGCATGCGGATGTGAAACTTTCCAACTTACTTACAGTGTTGATTTTTCTATGAACTTAAAAATTCGAAATGAAATCTCTTTTCTTTAAAAATTAATTTAATAGAAACTTAATATAAAAATTAAAAGATTGGCGTATTGTTTTGGGGTGTTTTGAAACATTGTTTACCTGCTTAAAAAGCAACAAAAACTCTTTTACGCACCTGAGACTCTCACTTCTTCTGCCTTTTCGCCGTGTTTTCAAAACGTATTTCAGAATATTATATGTTAAAGACTTTTTCCAGTGTACAGTAGTCTCAGTTATCACAACATGTGCTTCATTCAGATCATAACATCGAAACTATTGTTTATTTGTGTACATTAAACTTGTTTAAATTATATATATTTTAGTCAAGGCTACGGATGCTAATTAACAGCTTGGTAGTGGCCAAGGTTTCTATATATATTTTTTTGTTTTTCTGAGAAAAAAACAACGTATGTAGTTGTCTGCCATTTTTCGCCGCAATTAAAACACACCTCTCTGTTTACCGAAACATACAACACATAAATTATTTTTGTTTATAAGTTGAAATCCAAGCAATTATACACAGATATTAATTGTTTACAATTACAATTAATCAAATATAAAATTTTGTGGTCATAATGGTAACACTAGATAAGATTCATCTGTACAAACGATAAAAATAATAAAAATATAAATTAAACTAGAAACCAGTACCGACGTGTAGTCGTATATAAATAGTTCAAATCAGCCACTAGTAAATACTCGTATGTACTATATACATACATGAACATATATTAAACATACAATATATATATATATATATATATATATATAGTAAGTTTGTACATATGCAGATAGCAAATATGTATGTATGTAGGCCCACACACTGCATATAAACAATTTAAATGAGGCCTTACTAAAAGGCTGCCCCACTCTGGCTTAACGCATTATCAAAAACTCAAATATTGTGAAAGTAAGAGGTTATAAGAATGAAGTGAAATGCGAAAGGCAACACTTCATCATTATAAAAAGATTAGAATGCATTGGCACTCTGCTTTTCGGGGTATATGTAAATGGGAAGTGGTACCTCGTTTGGTACGGCAACTAAAACTGTGCCTGCATGACGTCAGCAGGTTCTTCCGTTAACTTCTCATAAGGTTAATTAGCAGAACGAGAACCAAGGCGACCTTGGGATGATTTAACAGATTGATCCGGATGTTAGATATTTGTTCTTTGTAAGGAACTATTGTAGATGGTGGGGAGTGTACAAGCGAGTTGGTTAAGGCCAGTTGTACAAGTCATAAGATTTTCATTAGATCTTGTAAGACAGAAATCTTATGAGATTGTAACGTATGATAACATAACGTTTTCACACCATCACACCTCAGATCCAGTAAACTTTATACTTTAGTCACATTTCAAACTTAATGCATGACACAAAACATACCATCAACGACGTCACGTTATCGCTATTTAATTTGCATTTTGAAAACCGCAACTCTCTTATCGAACTATTTGTCTTTTTTATAACACACTTGGACGTACATATAATTTGACATTTACAAGGATATATGCCAATATTTTTGTAAGTGGACATGTAGGAGAATAGCCTTTACAAATCGATTCTGGAACGAAAGCGTTGTGATCTGCTGGCTCCATTTCAACAAACTTCCAAAACTTTACAAATCTAATCAATTTAAACATGAATTCAAGCACTGAGATGAAACAAGTTAACTGGTAATGATTGTATGTATTGCATGTTTTTCTTCAATTCCTGGTGTCCAAGAACTCCATGAAGTCAGTTTCATGCGGACCAGAGGGGACCAGAGAAAAGCAGCTCGGACTCTATATTCACTCAACAAATGAATGTATTACATACACACATACATACGATCAATGTTTATTTTCTGATTTAAAGAATTTGTTTAAAAGTGACTAATTAAATCATCATCGAAATAGTGTCACATAAGGAAGGACTCATGATATGGCTTTAAAAAACTAGAGTTTTCAATCAAATTAAAGGCAATCTAAAAAACTACAGGTAATTACACTACAAAACTGAATTACATTTCGCTAAATTTTCCATTTTTATACCCCCACGTTTTTTTTTGTCACTCTTTTGATTGCTCCATAAATCTGAGTCTGTTTTGCAGAGTTTCCCTTTTTTATAGGACGCTATTTTTGTCACGTTCGTAGCAACCGCTACTTTTTTTCGCACAACAAGGCAACACCCATATCTACTTGTATATATATATATATATAAAGATTCTCATCACAACATAACAAGTGCAAAATAATACGTATCATATGATAAACATACATATGTGCATACATATGTGTATGACAGGCTGAGGGGTGGGGGAGGTGAAGACGAAAAAGATGAAGTCATGAGCCGAGCTTAATGGAGAACCTGTTGAAGAAAATGGAAAAACGTACTGGTATACTTTACATTATTTAATATGGCGAATCAGTCTACCGTAAATTAAATGCACACTGGATGAAAAAAGCTGAGCAACATACTTTTAGAGTGGCGTGGAGCAAAAAAGAAAAAGCTTCCGCATGAATGAAACTTACAAGACCAGAACAAGTCTCGTCTTAACTTGCACACTTTTGCGGGCAAGTGTGAGGAGAAAAAATCGTGTGTAACTTAAACGCAACGAGCTGCTTGTGTTAATAAGAATATTATATACATACATACATACATCTATACATATGTATGTATGTGTTTGCATTTGTCAATACATTTTTGAACGTCTAAAGTAGTCAGTCATCAGCAATTAGTCGTTAGTTGAGACAGGCGTCTAAGAAGGAAAGTTATGCATATTTAAACACGAAAGAAGTACAAATAAAAATGTATGTATGTTATAGACGTGGAGGGTTCAAAGAACTGAAAATCTCTTCTTTGGTTGCATAAGTAATATTTTCATATTGGTAGATATCTAAAGTACATGTTTTTAGAAATTAATTTTCTAAGTTGAATTTTTTTCTTAAAAAATTTTCTAAATTTTTCAACAAACAATATTCTTATGAAAAATTTTGCTCTCTAATGTACAAAAAAAAAAATAAAAACAGGAAGAATCTATTCATAAATAATGTATTTATTTGCTACAATTTATTTTAACAGAAGATAAAAAAAAACACACAAGTATTTGCCACAAAACTAAATTAATTGTGACATTTTACACTTTGATTTGAATACTTTATGCTGCATCATTCGGTTTTGTCTTTTATTTTTTCAATTAGATTAAATGAAATCAAATCAAATCAAGTTTTGAAAAAAGGTAATAATGGCTTAGAAGAAACAATAATGCACGTTTGTGTTTGCATTTATCGTTCTGCCGTTATCGCCATTATCTGGCTGCTGCCAGCGACTACAATAGCGAAGCAAGAACAAAGTTAGAAGAGTTGAATGACTCTGGTATGGAAGCGAATCGTGTGTAGTTTTCAACACAGATTGTGATGTGTTGTGGGGAAAAGGGAACGAAAGAATGTGAATAAAATAATAAATTGAATTATGTGCAAAAGCTAAAATATACATACATACATACATGCATATGTACATATACATATGCACGTATGTAAATATGCGGACTTAAATATTTTTAGGCAACATGAATACAAGCACATGGATCCTTTTATTAGCCTACGCCTTTAAGTGACAACGATCGTAACATTTCGGCTCCGAATTTGTTCCATTTGTTTGGCCATCCGAGTAACGGCATGGACGAAACATGATCATGATCGGTATACATTAGCCATAGGTCCAACTCGCACATGATGCCAAAATTAAGGCTAATGGAGACCCCATTAAAACATGTCAAAATCTCAAATAATGCGTGGAAGTTTGATGGTGTTAACGCAAAATTTTAAGTAAATCACAAATAACACAATAAAAGATTTGACATTCCATTAGATTTTAAAATTTTTAAAAACGATAAGATTTTTTTATTGGATCAGGTTTGCAGTTTAGTGTTTGTGAAAGTTTAGTTTGAAACGTAGCGTAGTCTATTCGCCAGAATAATCGTACGATTGAGGAACGAATTCTCTCTCTAATGCGTTGCGCGATTCACTACCCACAAATGGATGAGATGTCAAAGCAAAATCCAATGTACATCGCGACGTTACTCCAGTGAGTCATTAGAGTTCGATACCCTACTGTCAACGATAAGCTTCTTCGCCCTATCCTGCACACACTCGAGTAGCCCAAAATAGAGTTTGAAGTACCGTCCCAAACATGGAATACATACTACACTACATTCAATTTTCGGTCGCATATACATATGTAAGTCATATAAATATTAAAAATTCTACAACATGCCACAATACATGTTTGCAATAGTTTTCGAAATTATATGTAAAGTGTTACCTTGCTTTGACTAGCATATTTATTTGCCTTCGTTGACTACCACCACCATTGGTGTTGGCTGCCATGGAAATCGGTCGTTTATACAGCTGATCGTGTGATGTGGACGTATCGATGGGTTCGCTTAAATTCAGTGATTCTTCGTTATTATAAAACTCTTGTGTGTGAGCGGTAGTGGTCACCTCTGATTCGGGCAGACCCTCAGCCAAACACATTAAAGTATTGCTGCTATTGCTGGAATACATGATGCTTGGAAAGTCACTTTATTTTTCTTGTTGTTGTATTAATATTTGGAGAAGGCGTTTGTTTTAAATTTCGAAAATTTTTCACTGAACTTGAGTCTTGTTTTGTGTTTTAAAAACTTTTTTTAACTTATTTTAAGATGTTGTAATATTTTTAACATACATTTCGTTTTCGTCGATAAGCATCTGTTTTATATTTTCGAATATAGGCACTTCTTTTCTAATACTAAGGTGAAACTTTTATAGTTGGCATCATTGCAAGCACTACATTTCTCTCAATTTATTTTCATTCATTTTTCATCACTTGTAAAAAAATTATTTGCTAAAAGTTTAAAAAAAGCAGCTGAAATTTGCATTTACAACTAATTTCTTATAAATTTCCTTTTGAAACGAACACAAATGGATCTTAAATTAACTTTACTTTCATAGTTTGAGCAAAGTTCTAAATATGTACCTACATATGTATGAATACATACATATGTAAGTATATTTTAATTTGTTTGGTAACATAAAAAAACTCTACCACAGCAACGTCGACTTATGATCGCTTTTAAAACTTATTCACAGTGTGTGTTTGGCCATTAAAATAAACAACAAAATAATAAGTGGATAAATTTGTGCATAAAAACAAAAATAAAGAGTGTTTTTGTTGGGGGAAGGGGAAAAACTATACTTTCAGAATTTGTAACAAAACTCAGAAATAATCGCCCAATTCAGAATGATCGATATTATCGGATTTATGGTTTTATGAACGAAGAGACTCTCCCGGAAGTTTTTTCTTTAATTCATTGACAAATGCGTACGATTGAGCGGTTATTATAAGTTATCCGCAAAATTCTTCGGCACAGCCATATTATCGGTATTCACCAACACTCCTTCCTGCATCATTAGGTTTAAGCCACAGCCAGAATTTTTCATCCAAGGTCTGTGCTCCAGCTAACATTAGTGGCCATTTTTCAGCCACCGCAAGGGCACGTTGGTCCCCGTTCCGTCACTTAGTGTATGGTGACAGATTCAGAGGAAACGCAGTACCACAGCAACTTTCTGGAGTTTTGGTTTCCGTGTCAGCCGAGGAACCTCTCTCCTCTATTCCCCCAAAAGCCGAATGACCCAGACAAAATCTACTTGGGGGGGCAGCATGTCAGAGATTAGTCATCTTATTTAAGCAAACTGTCCGCCAACTCATTTGTTTTCTTAATTGCAGACTTATTAATTTATAGACTTATAATATGCCCCCCTTGACTTGTGACAACATTAAAGTAAAATAGTGATAAGTTCGTTCATGTACATACATATGTTTACGAAATCACAAATACCCTCATTTTGTATCACAGTTTCATTATTTATTGAAATATGTACATATGTATGTATGTATGTATAGAGCTTATTTCAAAATTAATATGTATTGGCCACTATTTTGTGTTATTAGAATATTAAATTTATTTTCTGACACAAGGAAAAACAAGCAATAAGAAACGTCAATTTTTTTCGTCATCAACTTTAAAGAATTTTTAAAGCAAATATTTCCCCACACTTTTAGCCCTTTTAGCTTTAATATCTTTAACATACTCTAACTGCTTTTACTAAAATATTAGTCAGTACATGCCTATAAAAGGTTGACAATAATTTTAGATAATCCAAAAAATAACAAGTTTTCTTTTTTGAGACCATTAAGGAAACAAGTTTCTGCTGTTTAAGATTCAATTAAATAACCTACTGCTTTATAACTTTAGCAAATAATTTGTTTAAATCTACACCATTCTTTACACATAATTTCTTTGTTATCATTTTAAAACTTCACTTTACACTCACTCGACACAGACACTATTTTTTCTTCGTTCTTGTAATTTATATGAAATTCATAATTTGTATGTAATTCGCTTTACACATCAACAGTTCGTTGGAGACTGTTATTGTTGCACACGCAACGTGTTAAACCTCACTAAACAGAATTTGTACATTAAAAGAAACAAAAACAAAAAAAGTAGCTATACCACATCAGCAGTCGTCAGCACACTCCACCACCTTCCCCTCTTTCTAAAGCTACCAACCAAAACCACTACTGTGGCAACAAAACCAAGACACAGACCTTAAGTTCATATTCAAGCAGAAGAAAAACAAAACAAAACAACAATAGACAAGAAATATGTATGTTTGTATGTATGTAAGTATTTTGTATTAAACAAAATATAACCAAAAAACAACAACTGCTGTTAAGACGTCTACGATTGCAAGTTATCTTTATTGTATGTATCTACATAAGTATGTTTGTATCTGCGAATAAAATGTATCTATGAAATGCATTATTATTGCACACAAAACAACAACAAGAAACACACAAGTCTGTGTTCTGAGATGCACAGCAATGGAAAGAAATGAATAATGAAAAGAACTGCATATTTCTTTTGCTTCCACAAAAACCCAAGAGACTTTCGAAATGATAGCAAACTTTACAAAAGCCTACATACATACATCCAAACCTATGGACACACACATACAAACATATACACACATACCCAATATCATTACAAAAGCAGAACTTGACATGCAAGATATAAAATCTATCTGACTGTATGATATTTTTTAACAGTCTTCTAGAACAGAACTTGGAAAGAATGAATTCTTCAAACAGGGGTGGAAAAATTAATAGCAATAAAACTATCATTTGCAACCAAAAACCTGGATCGCCCGTTTTGAATAACCAGCACTTTGTTTGTATCATATTTTACAGTACAAACAATGTACAGATTAACATATTGTATCTAGATCTAGATCTATTTTATTACAAATGTATTATATTTTAGATTTTACAACCGAAAACCAAGACTTATTGTTAGTCAAACGAGGAAGTATATATTACAAGTCTTCGCCACTTGCAAGATCAGAAATATTTCAGTAGAATACTTTCGACATAGGGTTATATTTACAGGTCAACTACTAGAGATAACAACTCATGGAATTCAAAAGAGTGAGACGGAGTTACTGCATAATTTATTATCTAGATTTAGTGAAAAAAAGAGACAAATAGATATACATATGTACATTGTATGTATATACATAAATGTAAGTAAAAACTATGCAAGTTATACACATATTCGAAAATAACGAAAATAGATTTTTCATATATTCACAGATTGAGACATGCACATATACATACATACATATTTAAAGAATTAATTATTTTAAATTACTTCTTTCAATTCCGTATACATGCATAGAAATATCTACATATATGCATGTACATACATACATATGTATGTATGTGTGTATACTAATTTAAGAAAAATGAATCTCCGTCAAACTGATATCTATCAACGAAAAATACAATATTTTTCCCCTCATCTTGTTAAAAAAAGGCAGCAGCACTTTCAGCTGTTTTTTGGGCTCATTATTATTTCATGTTTTTAGTTTTGTTGGCCTTTTTTTAATAAATGTTTAATTGTTGTTTATTTGCGTTTCTGCTTTTGTTTCTTTGGTGTATATTTCTTAGATATTTTTTGCGGTTTTATTTATTTCCATGAGAGAATGGCCGGGTGAGTGTTTCTTCAGTGGTGAGTTCCGTTTTTTTGCAGTGCTGCCACTTGGAATATTTTAGACTGACCGCTTTTTCCATAGCCATTCATTACGTTTTATTACGGGACTACGTAACAAAGTGCTATATACATATGTATATATATTATTTATTAAGTATTTAATAGTTTTTGAACTTTTGTGTAATATAAATAGTTTTAAACATTAATGTTATGTTGTTTCGAAAAATTATTTGGATATAAATTTTTTATAGAAAAAAATGTTTCAAGGATTTTATGGCATTTTTTATAATTCTTTTGTTTCATTACAAAACTTAAATTTATTGAGCTTGAGTACAGCGTCATTTTCTAATGATTAAGCCGCTCAAAAATTAAGTATATGGAAAAGTTAAGTTAAGGCTGATATCAAGATGCTGACATTATTTTTCTATACCTTGAGCCTCAAAATGACACAATATGAGCGGTAAAAATTAAATTTTTTTGGGAAATTATTCCTAAGGAAACTGTCCGGCAGCGTAATTGAACGAAATTCACCTCAGTTCCAACTCTGCTTATTTCCAGAAGAGAATGAAATTTTACGCTGAGAGCGGTAGTCCATTCATAAAAAAACGTAAATTTAGTTATCAAAAGTTAACAGTGGGGTAAATGGGACATTTTGCTGCATGAATTATTTTAATATTCGCAAATTTATACGACTACACTGTGGGCCATAAAAACAGTCAAACACTAAAATCGTTTAACTTTGAAAATAATTTAAATTTTAATCATGATTTCATACAACTTACTAAAAATATTAATAAGCAAACTATACGAGTATATTAGACATTCCAGTTCATTTCTTATAATTTCGCTATAAATTGTATATTTTTATAAAAAATTATACATATTAATGTACATACATATATGCAAATTTGCAAGTACATATACATATATTTAAAACAGGTTTCTTCCTATGTATGTAGTTGGCAGTGGTTCACCATGCACAACAGCACACATAAATACATACATATTGTAACAGAGTGAGAGTCCGGGCTATTCTTCATGGAGAAGTTGATAGAGTATTTAATCATAGAATTTGCGTATTTCTGTGTGGAAGCAAAAGGCTTCATAGCTTTGTTCGTTATTAAAAAATATAGAAGAATCCGAGGGATGTGAAGTCATAGCCAGAAGCAATGACCAACACTAGTATCCTATTTTAAGGCGTCTCTGGAGTACATCGGTCCCCGTTCTGCCAATTAAACTCTGGTGAAGGTTTCGGAAGAACGTGTTCAATCGAGTTTTAGTTGCCGTGTTAAGTAAGCAACTCCTTCACCTCAATTCACCGAACAACAAGGAGTCTCAATTTGGAATATATCAGACGAAGACCTGCTCCCCAGTGGAACGCATAAATTTTAGCTGATTTTTCTAAAAAAAAGCTCATTTAAAAACGGCTTAACATTTCTCAAAGTATAAGAGTACTTTTTTGCTGCCTATAGTTATGCCACAATATACATAGATAATGTTGTTATATTAAATAAAAAAGCAAAATAATTTTATCAACACGCCTGAAATATTCTACAATTGTGTATTTTTTTGTTCTGTATGTGTCGTCATCAATAATAAACACATTTTGACAGCCACACTAATTTCAACCACGTCACAGCAAACGGAATTAAGCTGCCGACGCCCTGGCAGCAGTTGTTAAGTTTCCAATGTGACAACGGGCGATTTTTCTAATCGATTTCTAGATCTATGGACTGGGACTGAATGAAAACTTTTCATGATTGCCATCAAGTTTTCTAGAATTTTTTTTAATTATTGTAAAAGTACGGTAGTAGGGATTAAATATGTACTATATATGCACCGTATTTAGCCCTATTCCTTTTCATGTCTACTAAACAATGTGGCGAGTATAAAGAAAATGCCAACCACCCTTTCTTTAAATTATTGTTCTTTAACCTTTCATTTTTTCTGCCATTAGGACTAAACGTTTTCAGAATGTTAATCCACTTAAGGGTACAGAGTACCAATACATTTGCGTGTAACTAGAAAATAGTAGTAAATGAAGGTGTTGCAGTTAGGCAAAATAAAACCACCCTCAGCAAATTTTGTTGACTATTGTTGTGTGAGCTTCGCGTGACAAAGTGTTGTTGACTCTTTGTTGCATTTAAATTATTTCTTTCTAGAAGATTTTTAAACTTTCAAATTTAAAATTGTTGTGGGTATTAGCCAAAGGCTTAAATAGAGCGTAATGGAGAGGGGCAAATTTATGATATTATTTTATATTTTCACCCATGGTTGAAATATTCATGGAAACTCCCATATCTATCCCACCATTTGCCGAATGTTGCCGGTTCGTTAAAAAGCAGCATATTTTTTTAGCAACAAACAAACAATATGATTAATTGATTGATTTCATTTGGCAAAAATAAATTCAATAAAATATTTTATTTTTAAACAACTGAACAAACACAAGCCGACCAAAACATAAAACAAAATAAGTAATAATAGAGAACAAAACAACTGAAAAACAAATTAATTAAACGAACACTTTAATAATATTATTTACAATATTATGAGTCTGTATCAGTGAAATTGTGTCTACTAGTTTAATAAAAAAACATGCGGATAAACTTTTTTTCAGTTTAGATTAAAATTTGCTTCCTTTTTTTTACTGAAATTTGATCTTTTGCAATTTTTTGTGTTAACATTTATATAAATTATTTCAATTAATACTTGGTTTGCGTTTCTTTTATATTTAGTTAATTTTTATTGCCATAATTAAACTGTTATTAACACACGACACTTTAAAATTAATAAACATAAATGTTTTTTAAATTATTATTAAATATTTTTTAAAGTTTTTTTTTTTTAATTATTAAAGTGGCAGTTAAGAGTCTGTAATTCAGAACAACGTCAATTATTTTAATGCGAGTTTTAATTTTTTTTAGCAAAATATCTTCTATATAGTATATGAACATACTTGTGAACTTTGTAACCGCTTTCAAATGAGAAAAGAAAAAATTTACGTTTTCAATAACATTGTTGTTGTTTCCACATGCCGAAATCAAAAAATACAAAAATATACTCGCGGCAAGATTAAATTTAACTTATTATTTACATTATTGAGTTTGGGGTCTTAAGTTCGTATAACAGGCGAAAAAACAGAGAATTATATAAAAGACGACGTTTCTTCAAAAACTTCATAATCTTGGGTAAAAAGTTGCAGTGATTGTGTTAATGCTTTCTGCCTAATATTTGGCGACTGTTTCTCACTTACTTAGTGATCAGCCCCGCCAAAAGGTTCACAGTGGCCGAAATATTAAGACAACGGACTGGATTCTCCATCAAGAAATTATAATTTTAAATGCTACGTTTTTTAACGATTTTACATTGATCCGGAATTCCGTCCGCTATCACCTTTAATCCACAGTGAAATCTTTCCTATGAGTGCGAAAATGTTTTTTTATGTTTTTATCATTTAATTTAAAACATATACAACCATGACGCACATACGTCATCATGGAATTACCCATATGTGACATACCTTCTAAGCTGGCTTATTATTTAGAATCGTCGACAAACTTACCTGGAATTAAATAAATAAAATGTATTTATTAAATTAATGAAGCATTTCGTTAAAAAATGTAACATAATAATATTTTACATAATACAATAATAATTTACATAAAATAATTAATTAGTTTAAGTTAACGCAAACATTTTGTGTAGAATCGAATTAACTGATCTAACGCATTAGAGAAACTTCGCAAAAACAAATTTCAAAATCAGTGAACAACAACGAAAATATTTCCTTGTTATTGCAATAAATATATTATATATAGAGTATGTAATAATAACTGACAATAATTTATGACATAGAACAGTTAATAATTTATTCTCTGCAATTAGCCGAGTTTGCACTAGCGAGTTCCCCTGCTAAGAGTTCGCTTTGCTTAAAATTATATTTTCCAACATAGTTTTGTATTTTTTTCACCAACATACATAGTATCTACATATGTACATATACACACATACATACATATGTATGTAATTGAAGCAAAAAAAATCGCTTGTGTTTTCAAACTCATTTAAAAAATTGCAATGGAAAAATCACAAAATGTGATTTTAAATACATATTTATGTATGTATGTATGTATGTGCATACGTGCGCCGGACACATTCACAATAAAATTAAAAATTCTGTAAACGTTTCAAAGCCAAAGACAAAAAATGGGCACCGTACTTATGTATGTGTTTCTTTTTTGCATAAAATATGCAAAAACCAAAAAATTAACTATACGAAATAATAAAATCGTTTAAACTGACCGATCTTTACTTTAAGCGGAATGACCATCCATCCAATTCAAATAGCGAATGTATGGATGATTAGTTTTTGTATTGTAATAAACTGTCAATCTACGACGACTACACACGCGTTATATTGAAAATAAAATGTAAAGCAGAGAACAAATTTCAATAATAAAACCGGGGCGTAATTGATAAGGAATTAAAATCAATGACATGACACGGAATTTAAAAGGCGTTTTTAGATATAAACACTTGCACATACATACATACATACATGTGTACATACATATGTATGTATAAGTAAGTAAATTTATAAAAAAGTCCACCGTGGCCACAGGAGCAAATTGCATTACATCATTTTGGTGACCTTTTGGGAGTTAGATTTTTCGAAGAGAACTTAATTGGTTTTCGTTTACAAACATCAACCTCCTCCTATTGCACCCCAGTCTTTATTTTTATATTTTATATTAAACACATATGTATGTATGTATGTATGTATGTGTTTGGGAGAAGATGCATTTCGTACATTGTATAGAATTTACATACATACACATTTATTCTGTGAACACAAACAGACATTTTATTATTTTGTTCAAATTGATAATAAAACATGGAGAATTCGTGTTTTCAGCAGCAATAATAAAAATAACAACAAGTACCACAAGCAGTATTTACACAAGCAAACACAAAATCTATCTACAATATATACAAATAAATATATGTACATATTTATGTACTTTCTTATGTACAAACAAGTGTATTTTTACATACATACATATACATACATACATATATGTATGTATTGCACGTCCCTGCAACTTGTCACGTTGAATTTCATTTCATTTCGTTTGTTTTTATTTTTTAATCACTCTGTATGAGCTCAGACCATTCAACAACTACAAAAACAACTTTATAATCAACGTTCTTTTGATCAATAAAATTAAACAAGTTCATAAAACAAAACAAACGCATTTAACACACACACACACACACACACACACACACACACACGCACACAAACAAGTTGCTTAAGAACATGCCATTGTTTTGCATTCACCTTTACTCTCGTTATAGAAAAATAGAGGGCGAGTAAATTAACAGTTGACCTATTCATTGTTATTGTTTTTAATTAAACCTATCCCAACATTGCGACAAATTTTTACTCCATGTTTCTGTGTGTTTTTTACAAACCGCGTTGACATACATATATTGTTTTTGTAAATTTTACTGATATACATAAGTTTTATATCATATGCAATACAACAACAACTTTGCCTTAATACTAATATTTTAAATAATACATGTAACGTGACACGAAGCTGTTATTAAAAAGCCAGTCTTATTACAAAGCGGTATAAAATGGCATTTGAAAACAAAATATTTTAAAATGGAGTTTTGAATGTGGCTCGTTGTTTCTTTTCTCTTTCTATTTTCCTATCTATCACTCAAAATTGCATTCGTAGTTTTATGTCGCCCAGCAAATTGGTGAGTAACACTTTAAAATATTACTCATTATTTCCAGCTTGAGGTCCTATTGACTTTTTTTAAAGAGCGGAGTTTCTGTTTTTGCAAATGTTTATTTTTATTGGTTTAATTTCTATAAAACTTTTGAAAACAGTTCTTGTCTTGTTTTGTCAGTATTTAAGAAAACATTTTCGAAGTTTGTGTAAAAACTTTAATTTTTTTTTCTTTTTTATAACTTAAACTACTAAACATTTTTGTTTTAACGACTTAACTTTGGACAGAATGGCATAAAACTGTTGAATATATTCGCACTGAGATTTTTTGTGTAAATAAAGTTTGGCAAATGCTAAGAAAAATTAATTTCGAAAATTAATAACATTTTAAATTGAAAATCTAAAACAACCAAAGATTACAACTTAAGCTAAAAGATTAAACAAGTTGATTAAAAAAATAACAAAAGAAAATGTCAGGAATTAATTGCCTGTCTACAGATATGGAACGTTAACGCACCCATAGTTTTTAAAGGGCAAAACTTTGTCTTGCAGACTATTTATAGAGTATAATTTGTCAAGTTCATATAATGCTGACATTCCTGAACACAGAATTAATAACTATATAATTGTAAAACCAAATGTTTCCTTGTGGCTTCAGGCTACCTACTGAATCAGTACCTGATTTTGACTTTGTAATATTTGCCGCTTTTCACATATCACACGAAGGTGCCATCTGTGCGCCACACGGAGACGGTGTCACTGTTGTAAGTAAATTTCAAAATTGGCTTTAATTAGAGATAAATGCATCCCCGAAATTCTACTTAAAACATTTTAATTTCTCATTGCAAAATTGCTATTTCCAATTTTTCTATGAAAATCCAATTCACGATGAATCAATAGTTTAGAAATTTGAATTCACTCACAGCCCACTTCATGTTTTTTTTTCAAACAGATGACATTCGATGATACTCACGAGTATCTGTCCCACTTTGTGTTTTTTAACAATAATAAAAAAACAAACAAATGAACAGATAAATATTTTTTCCAATCTGTTTAATAAATTACATTTATTATATATTGAAACTGGGTCAACTATTGTAAAAGACTGTCATATTGAAAATGCGGATGACATTTTTATTAATTGTTAATTTCATTATAACAATAAGAAAACCGTTTTATTTCAAAACTTATAATCAATTTTAATAGGAAGATTATTCCAATTTTATATATGTACATACATACATGTATGTATGTATTTTACAAAAATCTTCCGCATTCTTATCACCAAGTTTTAATTAGAAAATGATTGACACTGATTTGGAAAAAAATTATTAATTAGCAAATAGTTTGCACAAACGTAAGTATGTGTATGCGTTTATACATACACACGTGTTCAACACTGAAAAAAATTACAACTCATGATTATTTTGAATAAGGTGGCAGCGGTAGATAACAACTGCAACAACATCAGATAATAGATGCTTGTCAAAAACATAGGGAGAAAGTTCCAATTCGCTCACTCTACCTTTTTGGTTGTAAACGGCAACAAAGCGTTTTTATTAAAATTTTATACTCCTTCAATTTGAAATTGTGAAAAATTTTAGTTATCCATAAGAGGACGACCAAAAGTTGTCCGCTGCCGTGTACCCGCCACCTTGCAGGCGTAAATACACACAAATTGTGAAATTGATTTACATACATCAGCACCTGCCAATCAATATAGGCCTATCTGGTGGTGGACCAGCTTGGTAAACTTTTATTTTTACACAATTATAAAGATCTATGCTGACCTGTAAAATCAGGCTTCTTGCCGACATGTGCGAAATTTATAGAGATACAGAAAACTTGCATTCTCTTAGATTTGGACCGAAATTAAGTAATTTCAATTTGAAATTGCGGATGAAATCTGAAATCAAAATAAAAACTGGGCCAATTTGTATGTTAACAAAGTGTATGCGAAATTACTTAATTTAGTCCTCATTTCATGTGAAATTGTTAATTTTGGTGAAACGCTGAACCCATTATTACTTGCATTCTACTGAATTAACACTTTTAAATTCATTCAAATACATACATATGTAGTACATATGTACATACATATGTACAAAGTACAAAAGCAAAAAACCAAAGAAATATGAAAAAGGAAACATCAAATTGGATAACTTTTAATTAAATAAAAATTAGTTAATAAAACGCTACAGGCAAAGGATATTTTATGCTTTTTTATTTTTCATGACGTTAACAATCATTCGGGGAGAAGTGGACAGCACAACATGTCATTCACACAGTACATGAACCGATCACTTTATTGAGCAAAACGCTTCATGACAGAATTATCTCATTAAATGGATTCGGGAATTGGTCACTTCGATCGTGTGATTTAGCGACCTTGGACATGCGTCCGAAATTCTTTTGGAACATTAAAGAGCCAGCATTTTTGAGCTGATAAAGTGAAGATTTCGGTTATTCTCTTGCCTCTGAAAAACTACCATTATATACAAAAGCTGGTTATTTTACGTTTGTTTTTGCTTTTTTAATTGTTCTTTCTTTTAAATCAATTAACAACAACAATAATAATACAGAAAACTTGAAGTTTAATTAAAATACTTTTATAAATCACAAATTACCTGTAATTATAATGAACCAGTGTGTGTTTTTTTAAGTGTAAATGCGATTTTTTTATATAGGAAGTTTTCGCATGTAAACTTTGCATGATTTAAAATTTATTGTTGTTATTAAAGGTTTCATATGTGTGTGTGTAAGAGTTTTTTTTTTTTTGCGACGCCCTAGACATTTAAAGACGCCAGCCATGACTTTCTTGTCGTTATCGGCCTGTGAAAATCTTTTTCACGTGTTTTCAACGTATTTATCAACATCTCATGTTTAATTTATTGTACAGAGTACATTTCGTTTTAATGTTTCTTTCTTTTTTGTTTCTTACTACCAAAATTCCTGGCATTTCAAAGTATAAATTTTCTTTTTTTTCTTTGTTTTATATCGCTTGTGGTTGTTTAAGTGGTTGCCAATTATAAATTCTATTTTACAGGGAAAGATTTTTTTTTAGAAATTCAGAATGTTCAATTTTTGTTTTAATTCTGTGGGATAACCAAGTCTACTAGAAACGGATTTCCGCAATTAAAATGTTTAAGGAAAACTTTGCAAACTTGAAAACTTTTTCAGTAGAGGTTTGCTGTAAAAATTACAGGCGAAATCTTATCCAAGTGCAGCTCTCTATTATTTAGCAAAAATCAGGACTCCAACTATTGACTAAAATTGATAAATTTTTTTTCATTTTGGCGCCCTGGCACTCGTTGTTGAATGGAGTGTATCGTAATTTGAGTTGAGCACATTTGATTTCGAGCAAAATTGATAGGCATTTTTGATTTTATCACCATGTTGTTAAGGAATGAAATATATCGTAAATTGAGTTGTGACCATGTCATTCGATATGTCAATTGTCATCTTTCGGAGAAAACTGTCATTGATCGTGTCCATCAGATATGGAATTGATTTGTGTCAGCACCTGACTAAAGTCGTTATTTTACAGTGGATACATTCGATATGAGTGAACTGGGCACAGGAGGCTGTTGGCTCCTTTCTTAGGAAACCTCCACTAAAGGTTAAACGGAACAACGTGGACCTGCCACTTAATCTTTTCCGTCGAGATGCCTTGAACGAGTGATCTCGATATGGGACATTATCTATTCTTGACAGAAACGTTCTATTTGCGTTTTAAGTCTCTAATGACAAGAAAGTGCTTTGGGAAGTCTCAAATGTCTTCGAGGTGCTGTTTGTTTGGAATAAATTTCTGTTATACGTAGGAGCTGACTGGTGGGGAATTATCAGACGAGTCTCGTTGAGGTCTGATGTTTCTTTACCATTTCAGGCTACCGACGCACCGGGGAATTACTGGCAAAATGGCTTATCAACTACGTGTGTGTTGCAAGCGGTGTTGAGTCGTTCACAAGGTCACCCGAGAAATTGATCCATCATCAGATTAGCCTATTTCTTGAAGTTGCAGACTTGTTCGGCTTGCCTACTAGACGTTATTATGCTAAAATAAACTAGCACAACTGAAGAATTCGCCGGCAATGCAGTTCGGCATTGTTTGCTTTTATTTTTCACTCAAATAAGACAGTAATATTTCCGACCAGAATTGTTTTATGAAAACGCAATTCGCAAGAACAAAAAACTTCCACTAAGAAACTAGGATAAAAAACTACTTATAACAGATTTTTTGAATATATTTCATTTCATTCATGGTTGTGAAATAATCTCTTAAGTGCCGACAGTTTCAGTGCTTAAAAGCTTGAATGAATTTTATTTGAATTTTTCAGTCCTTTAAAGAAAAAACTACGCTTTCAATATCCTCTTGATGTGCACAACTTAAATAGAGAGCGTCGGAAAGAGAACTTTTATGAATGTAAAATGGAGGAATCTGCCTTCAAAATACAAATAAGAATTTTTATATTATTTATTTAGCAAACCTCTTATTTACGCAGGTGCTTCAAAACACGACCTTGAACTTTGTTCTTTTTTTATTTTCTATGTACAGGATTAAAGACGATTAAGAGAGACGTGTGCGTTCGTGTGCAAACAAACGTGGCAAGAATAATCGCAAAGCCATTAAGTACACATTGTTTAACACATTGGGCCGACCTTTATACTGCATATTTACCTTTAAAAAAGTTTATTCCGTTTTAAGGTCTCTTTTTTAAAACTAAATTTTTTTGGCATATTTAAGTTCCCTTCAAAAATGTGTCTTTTACAAATTCTTCAGTAAAGTAATTCTTTTGAAGCTACTTTATTTCAAAAGGTGTTTTTAAATAGATACTTTTTTCAAATGTAGTTTTTAAAAATAGTACTTTTCTTAAGTTAACTTTGTAGGTATTTTTTGTTAAAAGTACTTTTGGCTAAAAGATCCTTTTTTTAAAAAGCTGTTTTGTTTAAGGTACCCTTATAAAAGGTATCTGTTTTAAAGACACTTTTCTAAAAGGTACTATTATGAGAAGATACTTCATTCAAAAAATTATTTTTGAAAGAGGTTGCTTCTTTTCAAATATCCATATATAAAATAAACGCATTGCGCAATTTTAATTAATTTTGAAAAATATGATCTGTCAGAAAGTGAGTTTTTGGAAGAGATTCTTGTACACTTGAAAAATAAAGAGGTACTTCTTAAGAAATACACAACAACAAAATTTATATTACAACCAACCCATTGTGCACTTGCAAGAATAGTAAATTTACAATGCGTTTAGGCCTGTATGTAACAAAAACATTAATTTTTCACTCACCTTTGTTCCATGATTATGTCAGTTGGGCTATTGCTGTTGTTGTTGTTTTTGCTGCTGCTGCTACTGCTGCCTGTGTTTACACATGCATTAAAATCCTTTTCTTCTTCTTCCTGAAGCACAGCCAACGATTCCATGACATAAATAGGGGAGGAGGGCTTTGCTTTTATCAGAGAAAGTTGCTCGCGTTCATTCCTCGGCTGTTCCTGAACATCAAGAGTTTGAGCATCACTTAGAGTTATAACTATATTACAAGGCTTGGTCAACAAACGGTTCGCACCGCAAGCACTTGTCTCTTCCTCACTTTCAGATGCCAAATGATTACACTCCTCCAAGTCATTTAAGCTGCCAACACCCTTCGCACAATCTTTGGTCTTGGACTTTTTGAAGGTATCGGAAGCTGCCGAAGAGTTGGACGAAGTAGAAGTCGAAGAGTTCGAGGTGCCACTTAAATTATAGTTATTGTTTTGATGTTTTTTGGCTGACGAAAAACTTCGCCGTATCGATTGTAAACTGTGCCTGATAAACGAATCTCGCTTTAAGCGCGGAGTTTCTAAGTCATCTAACGTTTTGGATTTTTTAATAGTTCTTGGAACATTTTGCGCCACCGATATAGAAAGCGGACGTTTGCTGGCCACCAGGGCCATTTCATCTTCCAAAATAACCGAGGGCTGCCTTAAAATTTGCTGCTCCCCCTGCACATCTTCTTCTGCAGCGTCATAAAATGATTTGGATTTTTTAATTTTCTTAAGTTTGGGCAGCTTTATGGGTTTCTCCAACACTTCATTTTGTTTATTTTGATTAGATTTAATTTGTATATTCTTGATATCTTTGTTGAGACTCGAGCTCGAGTCATTCAGCACCAGCGGATGATATTTATCAAACTCTTCGAGTTTGCTTTTATTATTTAAGTTTAGTGGCCTTTTAGCGTTTGTTTTATCGTTAAATGAATACGATTTCATAAGAAATAAATTCGATTTATTTTTTTCCGAATTCAATTTTTGTTTCAGTTCCATTAATTCACTATCACTTTGATATTGTTGAGTTTTGTATTCCGCTGGTGGTGATTGGGCTTGACTAAGTACTTGTTGCTGGTGTTGTTCTGCCTGTTGGTGTAACAAAAGCGCCTCAAAAGTGGACAAATTGTCCAGTTTGGATGATGGATTTGGTGGACAATCTTCTGTAGGAAGTTGAGTGGTGATGCCCGTGGTTGCTGTTTGCTCATTCAAGTCTTTGTTTAATTTCTTTTTCCGCGTCATTTTTGCTTGTTCCTCTTCTTCTTGTTTTTCTTTATTAATCAATACAAAATTTTCGAATTATTTAGTTTTAAGCTTTTAAAAGCACTTTTTATTTTAGTTAAATTTTTATATAATTCAATTCAATTTTCATCTAACAATTTCGTTATCAGGATTTTTTTATGTTGTTGTATCTAATTACCCCTCTGCAATAATTACGTTTAGCTTGCGGGAAGAAGGATGATTAAAATTTTTTTTTAATTTTATTTCAACTATATTTTTTCTTTTTAGTTCGATATATTATTAATGTTTTTTTTTATTTTAACTATGTTTGTTTGTAGTACGTTTTTACAGTTTGTCAAACGACAACCACTTGTAATTTTCTTCCCCTCAATTTATTGTTGAGGTCATAGATGTGAGTTGCAAACAGAATACAAGGCAACTAGTTATTTGAGTTACAGTTTACGTATGTACATTTAAGTAAAAAACAAACAACTCAATTGATAAGCACAAAATCCAATTAAAATTGGTTTTGAACAGATAATTCCAAACAAAATATGTAAGTGAACGCTGCCTCCTATCAAGACCTGAACTGTTTTAACATGTTTGGGGTTTCATGTTTTGCAGCGGTTCAGAACGTATTTTAATATGTATCATATAAACATACTATACATATGTATGTATGTATGTACATACATACATATATACATAAGAGTTAAGAAAATTGATTATGCCGCTTCACACATCTGAGGACTTTTGCTTGAACAGCATCAACGTTTTCGCCCAAATTTTAGATTTCCTTCAGTTTTCTCATTTGTTTTGTTTTATGAATTTTTTAAGTATGTATTTAGTTTCATTTTAAATTGTTATTCTTATAAAATAGGTGGAAATTTTCAATATTTAAAACCTTTTTGTTACATTTATTTTTGCGTTCGGTTAAGAAACCATCTTTCACGTTTGAAAATATATTTTTTTAATACACCACCAAATTTAAATTTCTTATTTACACGACTTTATTATTTCGTTTTATACATACATACATACATATGTATGTGTATTCAAGCTACGAATTAAATTATTTCTCACTTAATTACCACAGTTAAACAAATTCGTTGAGCACGTTTTGTAATTCAAAATTTGTTTTCACATTCATAAAGACACTCATATATGTACATACATACATATATGTATATGCATGTACATATGTACATATATATTTAGATATGCACATAATTTGCCTATTTTTTGCCTGAAACTCTCTTTAGTTTTTCTTGATCAACAATATCTCTGTACTTTTTATGACAAAGAAATTCTATGTGTAAACTAAAACCTTTCCTTCCCAGCAAAGAATTTCGTTTGATATCACAAGATTAAAAGCCAGAAAAACACTAAGAAAAAAACTTCACCGCCGCCCATTAAAAATGGTACTATTTTTCTTGCCGTTTTTTCTTCTTCTTTTTTCTCATATGCGCGTCCGTCATTCTCGCATGTTTATTTTGCACTGAATTTTCTACGAACACAAAAAATATTTGTATAAAAAACTGTTAAGACAAAAATTGTTGTTGTTTGAGTATGAATGTGTCCACGATTGTTGTTGCTAATATTGGCGTTTGAGCAAGTACATACATACATACATATATATGTACATAAGTAAATGAGTATGGAAATGTAAGTATGAGTTTGTATTTAATAGTTGTGTTCTTGCCGGCGCGACTCTCTTCAAATTGCTGTTTGTACTGCAACCCCTTGATAACGGAAAATATTTTAAAGTAATAAACACAAACAAAAAAAGGAAAAAACAAAGAATTTTGTTTTTATTTTAAAGCTTATTTAAGATTTTTTAACAACAATGAGAAAAAATGTCAACGACACACATACATACATATGTACAAAAACACCTACTATTTGTATGAAGGCTTTTAGGCATTGAAAACAAAAACATAACTCAGGAAATATTTTTATTTATTGTAAAAATTATTAAACCAATAAAATCATATCTGAGTGTCTATATATGTACATATGTATGTAAGTACATACACATGTATGTATGCACACATGTACTAATATACATACATATACATACATATTTATTTATATGGATGTATGTATGTATGTGTACGTGGATCACCCAATTTTGGTGATCCTTGATAAACGTATGACAGGCAGGTACCATTTGCTGGTCCATATTCCCTCTTGACGATGTCGAACAATTTTGCATAATTGACTGCATCCAATCCTGTTGCTGTTTTATTAAATACTGCGTACAAGCCTGTTGTTGTTTTAAAAGTACTTCCATTTCTGCCATTTAAAGCAGAAGAGCACGGATGGCAGGCAACGTCTAAACTTAATATGTAATGAAACCATACGACATAGAGGGAAGTTACGGATGAACATTTTACAGTGGTGCGGCTCTCATCGTTTTTTATAATTTTTCAAATTCTTATTTTTGTTTTTTAACAGGCACTCGCGACTTCGTTTCTAATACAGTCACATATGTAAAATAAAATCAAATGTCACTTGAATCACATAGTTTTTTCTTGCTAACTTTAAACGCAGAGTTTCAAGGTTTTATTCAGACTAACTCTAGCTAATTTCCATAGTTGCATTGATTATTAATATTAATAAGGACATAAATATCCCACAGGCGCTATATTTGTTGTGCATTCAATGTTTTTGCTAGCATATACATATGTGAATACATAATTAAATAAAAGACTTACCTGGTCTAAGGGATAACTTAAATTATTCTTCTGCGATGCGTAATCATTGCATTAACGATTGCTTAATAGTTTTTAGAAAAATCTGTTGATTTTTCTTTTAATAAATATGTAAACAATAACTTCTTTCCTTTATATGCAAATTTCATGATTACATTTTTAGTTTTATATGTAAACAAAAAACAGCTGATTATTTAATACTTTTTCGAATAATATGTTTGGCCAACTGTTCAGAAAATTAAAAGAATTGCATAGAAATTAGTTCATGTTGATGTCCTAATAACATTTTGTCCACAACTGTTTTCTAACAAATAAATAGTTGGTTTAAAAATGATATATTTTTTGTGAAATATAAACAAAATAAAACTGATCATTGCTGTAAAAAAAAAATTTTTTTCGTATTTTTCTGCTGAATAATTTAAGCATCATCATTAATTTGGCAAATTTCACTTTTTTCTGCGTTAGAAACGTCCGTGATTTTGTATAAGATATTTGTATAATTTAAAAATAAACTGCATTTTTACAAAACAAAAATACGCAATTCATTTTACGTGAATATAAAAATATAAAAGCAAATATTTTCTTTAGCAGACATATTTTTTTTTGCTTGCCAAGAACAAAGAATTTAATCTTAAATGCGGATAAGGTCGACTTAACGAAACACTTTTGGTATTGAATTTTTACTTCAGAGCCCTACATAGGATTGATTTTGTGTTGATTTGATAAAATTTGACAAAATAAAAATGTTTCCTTTAAATTTTACGGAAAATATCTTAATGCTGCGCGCGGGGCTTCATTTGTTTTACTTTAAATATACATATGCATACATTAGCTCTATTTTCCTAATAAAATAATTTTGTTTTCACAGCAAAGGAAATTATTTGCTCTTCAACATTTAGTTATACAAATTTTTTAAAAACCTAAATTAAATATTCAATAATCGAAATAAAAAAGTCTATTTTCTGAACATATGTAACTATTTATTAGTTTTCTGAAGAAATTATAGTTTTGCTGATATTCTATTTTTAATCAATTTATTTCTTATTATACATATGTATGTATGTATGTATGTATGTATATATTTTCTTGATTTCTGTATTTTCAAGTGATTGCTCAGCCTTGTCTGACTGCGTATAAACTTACGGCTAAGAACTAAACAAATTTGGCAATTCGGTTTTTTTATACCATACCTTTTTGTCTTATTCTTTGTTTAACATTATAAATCATTTTTGGAAATTAATAATTTATTATACCTCTATTCGATACCTTGTACATATTTCTGACACTTCGAGATAAGATAAATTGGTAAAGGTAAAATGATTCAAATTAAAGTAGTCTCGCATTCATTGAAAAGGTTAAGAAATGAATAAGTTTAGACAGCAAAAGAATTAAATAGGTGTGGACACCTGTGTTCGGTGACACAAAATCATGTTTCGATAAAAAAGAGTACAATCTACTATATATAAAAAGATTTTTTAAATAATAAAACAATTGTTAATATACTCCTATTCTACACGCAGTATTGAATAACTAGTTTTTTAAACCTTATCACCAGCAGGCAATAATTAAATGTTATAATGTTAAATACTCGTAGTTTTCATTACATTAAAAATATATAATTGGTTAAAGGTCTAATGCAAAGTACAAGTTTAGGAATTCTAATTAACGCAATTTATTTTTTTCATTTTTAATCTCAGAAATTTTTATTCGCCTTTTTTAATTAGTGCCTGTTTCTTATAGAGCACATTTTTTATTACACATTTTTTATTAATAATACATACATATGTACATGTATGATGTCTAATACGAGTAATTTACTTTTTGTTACACTCGGAACACATTTCATAATATTATTAGTTTAAATATGTAGGTTCCCGATTTTCAAATAAACAAACAAACAAAAATTAAAAACAGAAAATTACTCAAACAACCTTTAAAACATACATAAATACGGTTTCAATATTTTTATACACACATACAAATGTACACACATAAAACAAAACATTTCTGCGAGGTCTGTTCGAAAAATAAGGTGAATTCTTTGCTGATATCTTCTGCAACTTGTATAGTTGAAACTTTGAACACATGTCGCACCTGTTCATCAAAAGTAACACAACTCAAAATTTACAAGTTTTCAGTAGAGGCAAAAAACTAATTGCGCCAATATAATGGAATTATTGTTATAAACAAATATACCGTTGTAAAGGAAACTCAATAATATTTCAATACAATAACAAAATGTATTTCTTTTTACAGTGGTTAGATATGGTAATCATACACTGTTTCCTTCAAAAAAGTGGAAAATAGAATTTTTTTGAGTTGTTTTACTTTTGATGAACAGGTGCGATGTGCCAGATGAGTTTACCAACATAAAGAGAACAAAAGCACAATCCATAAACTGCCCTAATTTTTTAACACACCTCGTATACCATGTAGGTTTAATCAATTTTAATTGATTTGATCAAGTCCTTAGGCTTTTAGCGGAAGCGGACTAAAAGAGATTCAAAGTTGAAAGAAGAATTGATGGCGTATGACAGCTGCGTTACCAGCTGGCAACCACAAACGTATATATACAGAAGGTACGCATGTAGATGGAGTTGCCAGAAAAAACTAAATTATGACAGCTTTACCTAACCAGTAACATGTTAAAAAATATTAAGTCCAGCTAAGAAAATACAGTAGTTTTTTTAAGGAAACAAAAAAGGCGCCATAGATGTACGTATGTATGTGTGTACCTGAATGTAACTTTATGTCTATTATAGTACTCGTAACAAAGTTGTATGTTTATTTTTCTTTGATTGTTTTTTAAAGATTTTAAATAAAAGATTATCTTTTGTTTAACGATAAATTTATTTCTTGCTTTGAAAAAAAAAAATAAATAAATACAACAATTAGTTTGATTTCTCATCTATGACGTGATTTTGTAGAACTCTTGAAAATTTTTTTTGGTTTATTTCACAAATAAACACACAAAAAAATAAAACATATACATACATACTATATACCAGTGTGCAGATACGTATGTATATGCATGTATGTAGTGTATACATACATACGTACATGCACACATACATGTATTTTTTATATGTATATGTGTAAAAACACGTGTATTTTTGTAAAATAGAGGGGGCATTCAAAAAAAATTTGATAATTTTGCAAAATTTTTCGTGATTTACACATTCATGCATTACATTCATAACTTTTTGTCTGATTAATGACGTGTTAAAAAATGAGGTCAAATAAAAATATAAAGATTAGCCATAAAAGGTATTAATTAAATCCATTAAAATCACTTAATGTAAATCGTTTAAGCCTGATTTTTCTGTTGTGTACTTTTAATTATATGCTTTTATCGTGATCTTATTTTAGGTTTATCTAGAAATGGGTTTCTCTGGAACTTGTGCATTACATGTAAAATAAGAAAAGGTTCTATTAAGAATATTGCTTTCAAGTGGGCAGGGTAAAATGTTTAATTTATAACTCATTTAAAACATCGAGTCATTAAAGCGAGGTTTCAGTATATATTCATGCAATATTGCCGAATTCATTTCAAAGAAAAGTAATGCTATAAGAAAATATTTCGGATAAGCACATTATCAATTTCCGAAAATAAAATGTGAAGCCATATTATAAACATGCATTCCCCTTCAAACGCGCAGCTAACAAAGTTGGCAACATAAATAACAAAAAAAACATCATTTAGAAAAATATTGTTAAGATTTCATAAAAAAAAATAATTATTTATTAACTTCCAAAAATTGTTTTTTATTGGTTAAAACCAATAATTTTGTTTTAAATAACAAATACGCTACTAAATAAATAGAAAATTACCCCTTTATGTTTAATGGTCAAAGTCACGATATTGAAACTTTAAATCAATGGTTTGTGACAGGCTTAGTTTTATATTTGTCATTACTTAGCAAGTAAATTTTTTTTATATGAGTATGCACATACATACATACATATGTACATATTTATATGTATATATACATACTCTTGTATGTATGTAGATACTAGATATGTATGTATGTACATAAATATGTGTATGTACATATATGTATATTTATGTATGTATGTTCACACATATTGTATATACATGTAGTACATATGTAAGTCTGTAGCTTAACTAGAGAAACCTCACCAAAATATTAAGTCCAGAAATACGTACATATGTATGTATGTATGTAAGTATGTAGCACATAAAACTCACCTTGAAAATCTGTGTTTAACATCTTCGTTTAGTGGCCGGAATGTTGCAGGCGCTAATCTAAAAAGAGGAGAAAAAAAAGAAGATTATAATCATTTGAACAAACCGAAAAGAGATTTTTTTTCTCTGACTATAATCTTACATTAAATTTTCTCAAATGTCATTAACATTCAACACAACGAGGTAAAAATAATCACACACAAAAATAATAATGAAGAGAAAATTAATTACTAAATACACAAATGAGGGCTAATCTTTGTCACTGTATTGTGTTTATTTTAAAGCTGGTTGATTTTCCTTTTCACACATGCATGTACATGTGTAAGTGTGTATGTATGAATGCATAAACAACATCAATTATTTATTATTCCACAACTCTGTTGATATCACAGAGATTTATTTCTATTTTGTTTTAATAAAATTGAGATTGGCATTTAGTAAGTAAACAACTACTACGAGCACATCTAGGATAAACGGTTATTAAAGACAATAACAACATATATACATACATTAAATCACTAACAAACAAGCTAGTTAGTGTTCTCATGAATCTATGGTGGGTATAATAGAAGCCAAGCAAACATGAAGAATGCAAGAATAATTGCATGCATAACAGCAACAAACATTTTCATAGCTTCCAGTAAACGCCCGTGCGGTTGATTAAAGCTACACGCGAGTGGGTTTTTACGAACTAAATTCACACTTTACTTCACTAGCAACACTATTTTACGAGCAGTTTTTTTTTAATTTAAAATTAAATAATTAATGATAAAGAGCCGTTGCTGTGCTGTAGTCTTAAGCTTTTTATAGCCATTATTAATTAAAAAAGTGCTTGTGATCACACACAGGCATCAGTCTGAATTGATTAGAAGAGTATTTGTTGTTTTATTCACCTCTACGGTGAATAAGATGTAAAATAGCTGTTCATTTCCCTAAAAGAACAAAATTTCCATCGTGAATTTCATAGGAACGTTTGTTTCAGCTATAAATATTTTATTAATGTACATAAAGGAAAGAAGAAGAATTATGAAATGGGATAGAAGAATATAAATGAAAATAAATACAATATATTTTTCAGAGCAAGTAAACTGTCGTTCTTATACTTATATGATATGTGAGTCAAGCCTTAACAAAACTACATGTAATTAATAGGTCTGTTCTTTTACATCCTGTTGAAAAATATGCTGCCTAGGACTTTATTTATTGACCTTGAGCGAAAAGTACTGCTTATAAGAGCCAATAGAAAGAAATGAACTACATGTACTTTTGTTCACTTCCCAAGAGAATACAAAGAGAACAAATTATCACTTAAAAGGTAGAAAACAATTTAGTAAAAACAGTTTGTGCAAATAAAAGCAAAAGTTTCAAAACACATAAAGTTTGCAAACAGATAAAACTATAATCAATAAGAGGCACATGAAGTAAATACATACATACATATCAATTTTGTTTGTTAAACTCTTAAAAACAAATACATATGTAAGAAATTGCAGTTAATTGAAGATTTAAAATTTAATTTTTTTATTAATTTAATTTTTGCTTACAAAATATACATATATGTAAGTAAAGAATAACTTTTATTTTTTTTTTACAAAAAATAAACAAAGCATAAAATTATTGTTAATTTGTTATGCTTAAAATAAAGTTCACATGGATTACAATCTCCATTTCATGTACTCAAATATAAACTGAGCTACATACATATGTACGTACATACATATATATACATATGTATTTTAATAATATTTCATAGTCAATTTACTCTTAAATAAATTATTGAAACTTTCGATTTAACAATAAAATTATTTATGTATGTATGTATATATGTATGTACATACATACATATATCGTATAAAGCAATATATGTACAGATGTATGTACATACATATATACATACATATCTATGTATGCATGGCTATGTTTTTTGCATTTGTTTCTTTTTGCTTTCTTTTTTCGGTTGGTATCTACGCTGTCCTGTTTTCGAACCGGGTCAATCCAGTTTAAAAGGGGTCACTGTTTGCGAAATCCATTGCATTCGGATAAATCTACGTTAATTGGCACATGATATTAAGAAACAGTTTGGTTTTTTTCGAGATACTTAAAATTCCTAGAACACCTTTAAGAGCACATACATGCATGTGTATGTACACTTTGTTTACTGACACTAATAAGTGTGCTAATCCAATTATGCTACTTGTTTCTAAACTGCAACAATTCTTTAATGTTTAATGACGTTTATTTTTGTTCTTGTTGATTTTTTCTGTTGAGATCAAACGCGTGTAGACACCATGTGTAAGAACCCCTTTTGAAAATTCAGCACAAAATGACACATTAAGTGTCAGTCAAAATGTCACTCGAAAAAATGTTGATGTCTTTTGCAACCCTTAAAATTTTCAAGATACACATACTAAACTGAATACCGAATAAAATATTTATGTATTTTGAAGGAAAAAAATCTTACCTTGTTAAAATTTTCAGCGTTGTTTGTTTTATGTTTAAAAAGAATTTTTGTTTAATTTTCGTTTTAATTTTGCAAGCAATTTTTTTATTATGTAATTCTGGCAAAACAAACTCCTTTCTAAAAAAAAACCTTCCGCTTAATTTTTGCCAAGATAAAAATGAGCAAAAATACTCTGGACACACATATGTACATACATATGTATGTATGCATACACACAAACACTGCACACTTGCAAGACTTTAATGTTCTTAAAACTTTAATTTTACTATATTTTAATTCAAAAAAAGGAAGACCTGAATTTAATTGCAATTATTTTTAAATGTAAATATATTTTTGAAACTTCTTTTTCAGAAAGAATTATTTTTCATATGTACATACATAGATTTCTGGTTTTTAATTCACTACATCACCTGCTAAGTGTGTGTTTTACACTGTAATTTTACCGCAACTGATTATGACACTGCTGCTACTCTAGTATAGACAAATTCTTGAGGCAAATATGGGATGTTTAAGCACAAAAACAAATACAGTAGAGAATAACGGCATACAATTTATGATGTATTAAAAAAGTGGCAAAGAAAAGAACGTATGTTTAGATTAAAACAAACAAAAAAAAAACAACAATACAACATTATGTTTCAAGCTCTGAGTGAAATGTATGTAAATGGCAATAGTAGTAAAGAACACAACTAAACACAAGAACACTAAATTCACCCCTTTGCATTAAGAGAGGGAGAGAGTGCGCGAGAAAAAGTAAACGATTGAAAACCCATGGTGCAATAATATAATACATTGCAACACACAAAAACAAGCTATTTGTAAACTCAAATGTTGCCAACTCCTGTGAAATCGACTAAAGTCAAACAGCTATGGTAAGAATATGAAAGATCATTGTTAATTGAATGTTATGTTCTTTGACAAAATATTTTGCCTTACTTTTTTCCAGTTTAAGGACACCGGAGCTGTTCATTCGTCTACATAATTACATACATACATATGTATGTATGCATGTATGAATGTATGTATGTACATATAAGACAAAATTAAAATTTTGAATAAAAAAGTCCGAAGAATTTAAGCTCTGTGGTGAAACTGAATATTTACTTTTCTCTGGTTTTAAATGGATATTTTTATACTATAACATTTGTAATTTTGATGCGTAAATCTTTGATTCGAAATTATGATTTTATTTTATATAAATTTAAGTTACTGAAAGTTTTTAAATTTAGAATATTGAAATCATTTACACTTTTGCCTATTTTTTGCCATAACAGCTTATAATAAGTTTTTAACGGATATTTCAATGAAAGACTGCATTAAAGAATAACTCAAATTACAAAAGAAACAAATTGGTCAATAATACAATTTGAAAAAATATTGAAAATATTGTGGCAAAAGAATTTGAATTACATATGTATTAAATTATTGAATATTAAATCTTCATTTTGATGCTCGTTTTAAGCTCGCCATGCGCATCATTGCTCAGTTTTCCTCTCTCACTTCACTCGTTTTGTTTTTTGGTTTTTATTTCCTCTTTTTGCAATACATACTCTCATTTAATAGTTGTTTTGTTTACCAACAACTGCCGGCCTCATTTATTGCCTAAAAAAAGTATACACAAAAATCATGTGTTTTTTCTTATTGCGTATTACCGTTAGTATTTGCTTGCGAAGAAATTTCGGGGTGGTTTTGTTGATGTGCGCAAGACTCAGCTCTCGAGTGGGTGTGTGTCTATCGAGCGAGTGTGTGTGAGAAATGTTAAAACGCTACTGGTGGCGTATGATTACTTATTTGTTTTCTTGCTAGACAATCTTCTTTTGTCTGCAAATGCTTTGCCTGTTGTTTTCATCGGAATTGTTTTTCTCTTACATAATTACCACACCAAGATTTTTAGTAACCGTTAATTATTTCTCTTTTGTTTTTTTTTTTTGATTGTAAGTCGTTATTATTGTTTCGCAAATCTCAAATTAATCAAGTTATTTTTTGTCATAAACATTTGAACACACACAAGTACATACATACATACAAACATATGTATGTATATACATAAATCTCTCTGTACAAAAAAGGTGCACAGTCATGACTTACATACATACATACATATATTTATATAAAAAAACTTGCTAATTTAATAAGGGCTGCTACGTTAAAGTAAATACATATGTATGTATGTACGTATTTATGTATTCACAAGTTTGTGAACACATTTTGAATAAAATTTTTATAGTTACGACGCATTTAATGGAAGGTTAAATAATTTTACACATATGTACATACGAATGTTAAGTTTGAATGAAAACATTTTTACTTCCTATATTCATGATGTTTTCAGTTATATGTATGGCTACTTACCTTTCCATACTTGCGGCTCGAAGTCCCACTGAGGCCGTTGTTACTTTAATCGTTTGCTTTAATAACGACCCTAAAACACCATTTTTAGCTATTTTCTTGCTTTCATTTACATCTATTGATGATGGTATGCTGTCAGTGGGTGTAGAGGGCGGTGTAGTGGCAGTAGGTGATGGCGGCACATATTCATTATCAACGCCTTCGGGTATACGTAAAATTGGTATTTTAAAGGCTTTTGAAGGTTTTTGTTCATTTATGCCGTGTTCGGTATTAAAACGGCGCCTATAAATTTCTTGTATGTGGGCTTGTCGATGTAATTTTTTACGACTAAAACATAAATTATCTGTAGATTTGTGGTGTCTGCGTAATGATTCGGAGGAATGGGCGCGATTTAAATCATAAAGAGCTGAAACACAAGTTAGATTATGGATTAAAATAAGTTAACAAAAATTTAGCCAAGCAATGCGCTTGCTTAACTACTTAGGGCTATTGTATAATATTAACAAGGCCTAAAAAAACTATTTTTAAGTTAAATAATGTAAAAAATCCTTGATTAATCGTTATTATTAAGTTAGATTATTTGAGTTTTATATTTATTAACAAATGTCCATAAAGGTGGATGAAATATTGGTGTGAAATATTGAAATAATTAGTAAATAATTTTTATAGAAAAATAACTCGAATATTTTCAAAACATTAATTAAACAAATAAAATTAAATTAAATTAAAACAAAATAAAGTATCTACAGTAAAGCAATATGAAATACAATAACAAAATATAATAACAAAAATAAAACGAAATGAAATAAAATGAAATAAAATACAAATGCATATATTTTTGTTTTTTTTAATATTGTTTTATTTACGATCTATTTTACAATTAAAATAATAAGCAAATTTCATGACTCTTAAATAACAACATAACATATATTGAGTTTCCTAAAACCCAAAAACAGAATAAATACAAGAAGAATTTATTTTTAATTAAAATACAGAGTAACGAATTTTAACTTTTTCTATATTCGGAAGGGAAGGTCAAGTACATGAAGTCTTTTAAGTCTTTGGATTTCAAATGCATATATGAAATAAAATATTTCGAATAAAAGAAAACTCAAAAAAATTAAATACAAGTAAATATAACAAAATGAAATGAGAAAAGAAAATATAAAAAAAAGAAATAAAATAAAACAAAAAATTTATGTTTGATCAAATCAAATCAAAATAAAATGAATCAAAATAACATAAAACTAAAATAAGCTTAATTATAATAAATTAATGCATAGTACAAATACAACAATAAAATAAGTAAAACCCAATGTTGCAAGCTAAGAAAACAAAATAAACACATTAACGCGAACACACAAAATAAAATAATTTCAAATTAAGTCAAATGAAATAAAAACTGTTTAGAAAATAAATTTACGAGTATAAAATAAAATGAAATTTAAAAACTTAAGGATTTTGTTTTTAAATTATTGCTATAAAATTTCTAATTTCTTTTAAAAATTTCCTAAATTATTTTTTTCCGTATTTTTATTTGTTTTACACTTACAAAAGGCACTTGAGGGTCTCACCCTCAGGTCCTCGGTGGAGGAGTTATCTGTCGCTGAAAGCAAAATTTCGTCAACGGAAACCGCCGGTCTCACAGGTCTTACATCCGGAGAAGCCATACGCTGCTGCTTACGCGTTATATGGCGCTTACGGGCAACAGGACTTATCATGAAATCCTCAGTATTAACTGTCAGAAAATGGCCACTTTTCTCATTCATTTTTATTCACATTTTTTGTTGTTGTTGTGTTACAGCTGGCATTTGCCTGTATTTTTAACACCTTAATTTTATTTATTTACTTTTTTTCTAATTTCTAACAGACTTAATAAGAATTAAACACAATTTAGCTGTCTCATTTGTCTAAAATGTTAAGAGCAACTAAATGCAATAAATGTTTTTGTAGAATAAAATTTTCAATTTTTTCTAGTTTCATTTTCATTCAATTTGCTTTAACTTAACTTTTTTTTAGATGGTTGCACTTAAAACAAACAAATTAAATAAAACCAAGCGCACTAGAGCAGACGATGACCAAAAATTGTATAATATTTAAATCTACAGAAAACTGAAACAGAAAAAATACCATTAAACACAAAACAAACCGCAAACGACCACAGAAAACGAAGAAAAACCTTGGCCGTTGCAGTGTCGTAAAATTAGCACATTTGTCAAAAACTAATAATATTAAGTAACCAGCTGAGGAGAAATAAACACGAGTATTATGGCAAACAGCCCATTAGATAAGACGGCAGGCGCGTCATGACATTCGATGACAACAAATTAAAGCAAAACAAACCGATACGAGTGCACAAGAATTTTGAATTTGTGGGAGTATTAATGACAGACACATGGGCTAAAGTTTCATGAAAGTTTTTCAAACAATTAATAACACTAAATCTAAGAGAAATATTAACATAATCATGCGTTGTATTAAAACAACTTTTATTGCGTGTGTGAAAGATAACAACTCTTAAGTTGGGTAACGGTTAGAATTCAACAACAGGTTGTGAAATTTAAATTACAGCAGCACTTATCAATGTGGCTTAATCTGATGGTGGACCGACTCCTCAAAGGCTCACCATCGTCGCCAGGCATAAATAAGTGGCAACTTCTTATGTTATTGGGAGACGGCACATTCGGCCAGTAGTTCCTTAGATAGTAAAATGAAAACAAGGCTTTTGAATCGAAAGCTCCAAATTTTCAAGAATATCAGGCCTTAACAGACTCGGTGGCACATTCCCCACAATCCAGTTTTTTACAGAGAACGGCAATATATTGCACGACAACGGCACCTCGAGGACATTGAGATTACCAAGCACAGTCTTCAGTATATCCCTACGATCCTTCCTGTCTTCTTAGGTGTAAACCACAGCCAGAACGTTTCAGCCAGGCTAGGCACCTCATCTTATGACCAATATCAGCATTTGGGTTTTATCTCCTCAATCGTAGCAAAAACCTGTGCTTTTAAGGTCTTTCCACACCTTAGGAAGGGGAAAAAGTAGCATCGGCCAAATTTGGTGAATACGGTGATTGAGGTATGAATGAACACGGTGTTGTTTATGGCCAAAACTTTAGGAGTTTTACATGAAATTTCTTCAGTTTTGGGGCGAACTTTAAAACAATTATTTTTATTTTTAAAACCATTTCAAATTTTTTTTTCTTCTTTATATTTTGTGAATATTTCTTTAAAACTTTATATATGTACATACACATGTTAGACTTGATTTATAAACAGTTTATGTAATTTTAAATGCAAATTCCAAGCTTCATTTACGAAATTAAAAGAGACAAAAACAACTGTGGCAAAAGATTCTTAACATTTTTTGTAATTTTATAGATTTATGTACATTTATTTAGTACAATAGCATCGCTTAAATACAGAAAATCAAATCAAATATGTTCTTCTATGAAGAGATACTATCGCTATTATACATAAGTATGTATGTATGTATGTATGCAAGTACAGGATGGGCCAAAAGCTATCGAGAGTTTTAAAAACTTAATAACTTTTTCAACTTTTATATATATGTAACACCTTGAGAATAGTTAAAGAATAGTTTAACTACTGAACAAAAACCCAGAACAATAAAATTTTATTTTTCAAATCAGCGATCAATTATTTTAACGCAGAGTGCAATGATTCGTTGCTTAATTCGCACTGCTGAAAATATTTAACGCATAGAGCAAACCTTGAACTCAATGGAAACATTATTGCAGAATTCGAAATCTACAGCTACAAATTCCGAAAGATATTATGGAAAATGTGTTAAGCGAAGCCATCAATGCGTGCGTGCTGCACACGGGGTTAATTTAAATGTCATCATTTTCTATATTTGGTGTAAAAAATTTTCATTTTATAAAACTATAGATACATATGTACACATACACATGTATGTATGTATTGTATAAGCGAAAAAGCTTTGAAATTTGTTTGCCTTATGGTGATATATGGCCCACCCTGTACTTATAATGAATTTTAATAAATTGTTTAATCCAGCTTTTTCAAACACAAAATTAGCTTTGAAAGGCCTTATTTGTTAACAAAATTGTCATAAATATGTCAAACTATAAATAAATATGTATGTATGTATGTATGTATATAAAAACAAAGTTAAAACAATCTTAAACTTTTCAGCATTAAACTGTTTTCTTATCTTTTGAGGTTATTTTAAAGATTATCGCAATTAGGATTTGTTGTGAGGTTTACACTCCACATACAAAATGTTTGAACATTAAAATGTAGAAAGAACACAAATTGTCTGATTTCCAAAGATTCCATAAAATCGTCTCATACTGTGACAACCTTCTCTTATCAGCTTCTGTGTAATAGACCAGAAATGCCACATCCTATAAAATGTAAATAGTTTGGACAACAAAACGCTAACACTGCACTTATTGAGAAAAAGTTTACAAAAATTATAAAAATACAATAACTTTTAAATACAAATGTAGTCAGTTAATTAAAAAGTAATTCAACTAATTACAAATTAGTAACAAATCAATCAATTAAAGGATTGCAGGTGACTTAAAAATATTGGGATATTTTCCCATCACAATTATTTAAATCATTTTGGCATCTGTTCAAAAATCCCACATTGCGAAAATCTTGTTTTTTTTCAATTATCCATCAGTACGAAGCAGCCATTAAACTTCAACAAATAAATATGATTGCATATGTAGTATGTATGTATGTAAATGAAACAAAAAATTCTTCTATTTGAATAAAACAAAAATTAACTAGAGAAAACGGTTTTGTTTTAACAACTTTTGTAAAATAATCTCTATTTCTAGCAGGCCCATTCATAATCGAAGCCCAAAAACAATATACACCAGTTGCGATGCTTAGCACCCAGCAAACTTTCCGATTTCTTCAGCGCCAACAGAAATTCATGGGTATTGTAGTCAAATTTACGCAAATGAAGATCAAATTCTCGTTTTTGTTCTGCTGTAGCAGGTGGCGAATACATGCCCATTAAATCGTCGCTTAGCAAACGTACACAATGTTCAACAATAAACTTGAGGGAGGCACGACGATGTAACTCAAACGACTCTTTTTCACCGTACATGTTTTTCTGGTCATCACACAAACGCATATCGTGAGCGGAAAGATTACAACAGTATAGAAAGGATTTGAGGCGTTGTTCACCAATAGTTGCATGGTCAATGCCGGGAAGCATCAGGTCTATTATTTGTTTTGGACATTGGACATCGGCTATAAGACAGTAGTTGATAAGTTCTTTCAAATCGTGCAGATGCTGCAGTTCATCCGAGTCATAATAACACAATTGATATGCATGAGCTATAAGCAGTTGTCGATAATGGTAACTGCTATAGTCGCTTATATGTTTGCGCATAAATTTTTCGGTGCGCATTATTTCGGCTCTTATTAGAGTAGGAGCATTCTGCAGCACCCACTGTCGATGCGACCAGGCATGATAATTACTAGAACTACGATCGGCACAACGTTCACAAATCCCTATTTCCAAGGGCCAGTCAATTGATTCGGCGCCTGTAAAACGTATAAATTTAAAGAAAATAATTATTCATTTTACTTTTAACTTTCTTTCGAAACTCACTTTGGAAAGAAAACAACCATCTTCTGTATGCGAAGGCTTCATTCGACTTGGCTTTCTTGCTGAGCACCAAAGCAGAAAATTTCAATTCCCTATTCATTTTCAATCCATTCTTCTGCACTAATCGACGACGTATATGCCAAAAGCTGGTAACATCGGGGTTGAGCAGCAGCGCTATATTCAAGTACTTGAGCACCGAATCACTTTGCTGTACATAACGTTGTAGGGATTGTTTTTTGTAACTTAAAAGCATTTTGTGCGCATGGCGGTAGACATGTTTGACACACCACGATTCAAGGCCCAGATTGTGTTCCACATGGACAACGGGCGATTTGTTGCAATTCAAAACTGTGGGTATAACTTCAAATGAGGTTCTGCAACGACAAATGTGTTATACTATATAAATAATAGAACAATATTTTAAAAGCCATAGAAAAGCTGAGCATGTCCTCCTAAATCGCAAAACGATCTTACTTCTTCCTTGTGTATACAACATTGAAATAGTTGACATTTAAAAACCAGTGATTAAAATACGTTACATTTTTTTCGTGACATTTATGTACATACAGACATACATAAGTATGTATGGATGGATGTAAGTATGTGGAAATAGTGCCTAGGAGAAATAAAAGTTACAATATAACCAATTATAAAAAAAAACTGATTTCGTTGTTGCTGAGAGCCAAACAATTAGACGAAATCGGAGACTCTCAATTCAACTAATCCGCATGGAAGCTAAGAAATATTTCGGAGTTGCCAAAGGAGATGAAGTTGTTCATAATAAGCAAATAAACTGCCATTCGATCGAACTGTTTGATGTAATAAAATCTGCTCAAAAAACATCCTCTCTCTATAAGGACATCATCTTAATCACAATTGTTATCTTGATTGTGAATCAGTTGATAAGAGATATTTATGTGCATATGTATGTATGTGTCTATATGTACATAAGATCAGTTAATGTACGATATATGTATGTATGCACACATGTACGAGTATGTATGCATGTCCCAAAGGAATTCATAATTATCAAACTGTTACGATGTTTTTAAACGATAATGAGACTTTTTTCAACTTTTTTAATCAGAGATTGAAAAAGTGAAAAAGTCAATACTAGAACGAGATATACATACATATCTATATGTATGTACATATATGTACATATGTATATAAGAATTGCACAAAATCAGCTTTACACAAAAAATGTACGGTTGATTTTTATTTTGTTTAATGAAAATATGCATTTGAATAAATCTTGTACGTTATACTTTTATACGTTTATCACACTTTTAATGAACTTTCAAATAAATATAAATAATAAATAAATAAACAAATTTTCATACTATCAAATCAACAAATTTTATACAATATTGAAGATAGAGATAGAAGATAGATTAGTTTCACTTAAATGCGATGCAAACGTTCCAAATAACCCAAATCTGTTTTACGTGTGTGTTTTCCAGCTGTCTATACTAGTATCTCGACATTTCTTATAATCATTGATTTTTTTAAAGAGAGTTGATTATAAATTTGCATGTTTGAATACATATCTATGTATGTATGTATGTATGTATGTATGTATATTTTCCAAAAGTTTGCAAAGGCAGCTAGACAAAACACAAAAACAGTCATATTGTTTTTATAGTAATAGAAGCTAAAGCTAAAGTACAGACATATCTTAAGACATTGTTAGATCTGACAATGTGCCACACTTTACTAGCAATAAGAAATTGGCACCAGGAGCTAAATCATCAGTTGAGACGATAGTAAAGAAACCTTAATATTTCATTGCCAGACAGTTGTCAGACATTAAATGTATCTGCCAACAATAATTGTCAGTGCATTAAACACATCTGCGAATGAGAAAAAAGCTTACAGTGTGTGGCAAAGGCAACGAAGAGTGTTTTCACGGTTGTCAGATGTCTGACAATATTATTGTTCTTAGTATGAGCCTGCAATGCTTTCTCTGAGTTTATGTCGCTGATGGTGAAAAAAGAAACGAAAGGATAATTCCAAATGTTACTTCCGCACAAAAAAGGGTTTCCGCAATCGCGGAAAGAAATGAATAATTAGACCAATTATGTTATTTATACTACAGTGACAAACAAAATTATTGATACAGGAACCTCATTAAACTTTAAGCTTGATTTAAAGGCGTAGTTGTATATGTTTTTATTGTATTAAAAAATTTGGTTATAGATATTTTCAGTAACAAAATGTACTTTTAAAAGATCAAGTAATTATTTTTACACAAAATTCAGTCTATATAATTCACTTCAATTGTTTTACTGTATTTTTTCAATGTTAGTTTTTTCCAACCGCTGATTGCTTGACAGTTTTATCAATTTGCCAAAGAAAGTGGGCTCTCAAAGTTGACTACGGTATCAAAGCTTTTATACATTTTTATATAGTATGTATATGTATATCGATACCTTAATACAGGAAGGCCCTAACTAACGTTTTCCTAACTTTTCAGGAGAGAAAAAACCTAATAAAAATTAAAGTTTTGTGGCCGCGAAACTTTTTTCAACTGCTTATATTTCTGTTCATCTTCCGAAATTTAAAAAAACTCGATTTGAGAAAAAACGAGTCAGGGCCTTTCTATATTAAGGTAACGATACGTATTATTAATTTTAATTTCAGAAGTTTTAAATTGTTTGGAAGAGAATTTATTTTTTTATTTGAAGAACTTTTTATAACATTCATTTGTGGTTCGTTGGGTTAATAACAAAAAATTGACATTGAAATGACAGTAAATGTGTATGATGACCGCGAGTATTTATAATTGACAAAGTAGGTGCGGTAGTTGTCTTAGTTGCAAATGAAATTTTAATGAAGTAAAACTGAAACAATAAAATAAATTATCACAAAATGAAAAAAAATAAGCCGCAAGACAAAATGAAACAAATGATAACAATTACAATTTTTATGTCTGGATTTCTTTATGCCTTAGAGGAAATTATATCAGGTTTTTATCGCATTTATTGTAGCATTCTGGGAAATTCATCCGAATTATGTACATATGCATTATGTATGTACATAAGTAAGTAAGTACCTACATTTGTATGTACTATTACACAACCGAAGAAAGTACCTAAACGTTAATAAGCATACATACATATGTACATATGTATGTGAGTATATACACATACTTACATATGTAGTACTTAAGTATGTATGTATGTATGTATGTATGTACATATGTTTGTATAAAAAATACTTTAACAAAAGTTTGATTCGAACGAGAACAACAATCACGTTATTGATACTGCTTGTAATCAACATTTGGTTGTGGCTCGTGATTCTGCGAAATAAAATTAACCTTGACCCCACCCTGTTGACAAAAAAGATTTAAGAAGAAGAAGAAGAAAAAGTGCAACAAAATTGAAAACAAATGTATCTAACGGTAAATGATTGGAAGTATAAAAACAGCAGGACAGTAAAAACCTAAGAGAGTTGGATAAGTAGCAAAGCAATTTAACCTGTATCTTAGAAGTACCAGTTGTTGGCATTCATTGATAAAATCAGAAGCTAAAACAAAAACAGAAATAAAGAGGCTATTTTAAATGGCTATTTCATTTTACTTTATCTTAAAAAAATTTTTAAATCTAAATATAACACATCTACTATTTGTACTCACAGTTCGGTGTCCTTGAGAAACACAGAGTGAATATCATTGATGATTTTTTCACATAAAACTGTTTGTTCGTTAGCGGTATCAGGATCCATTTTAAGCTTTTGTATCTATACAGGCAGGCACTAGTTACTTGGAAAATGCAAACTCAATTTTTTAAAGCTATAGTTGAGGTACTGTTTACAATTTGTTTTGGTATTAATACAGGCCACACGTTAAAAACTACCGCCACAGTAATGAGAACCACTAACTCAGCTGAATTTTGTTCTTGAACGTTTTATTTTTAAAGAACCACCAGATATGACACAGAAAGAAACGCAACTTTGTATTTAAAATACATACATATACACATGTGCTTACCGACATATGTATGTATGTATGGATGTATGAATATATACTTAATCAAATCCCACACAATAACAATATTTTTTTCTTTAAATTATCACATAAAAAATGTATTTAACATATTGTGCTTAAAACGAAAATCAAAATTTTTTTGGTACACATGCGACACGACTCGATTAAGTGGACAGAAAGAAAATAATAAATTGAATTCAATTCAAACACAAATTAAGCACAAAAAATTCAACGCGCACAACAAACTCGAAAAAAAAATCAAAAACACTTTAAATCAAGCTCTTTCATAAAAAAATGGTAACAAAAACACATACATATGTATATGCGTTCTCTTTCGAAGCGGACATAGAAAAACGCATGGAAATAACGAACAATATCAAAACTAAAACGCAAAAACTACCATAAATTTTAGACTTTTCTTTTTCTTCCTTTTTCTTTATACACTTTTAAAACAAATTACACATGTTTTTAAAATGGTATATTATGCTTTGAACGAATACAACTTATTTAAATTGTGAACTAATTTTAATTAATAAACTTTCTGATAAAAGAAAAATGAACTTGTTTTGACAGAACTCAGAAAATAAAGTAAAAAGCGGCATTAGAAATAAGAGATGCCACACGATTTGCAAAGTGGAAACATGAGTAAAAAACTATTCAATGTGACGCTTGACATATATCAACTTTAAGTTAGAAAAATTAGCAATATCAAAAAAGTTGCTTAATTTTCAGTTTTCTTTGGGACTAGTAACCCCTCCAAGTATTGTTTCTCAAAATAAATAATAAAAAGTTATATATAGCAAATATATATATATATAGCAGCACTGCCAGCATGAACTTTTTCATTGTTCGTTTTTTAAGGCAGCTAAACACACTAAGTTTGAACAGCTGTTGTTATTAAATAAGATTTTGAGAAAAATAGTAACAAGAACAAATTCGAATTAAAAAAAGAAACAAAATTAGAAATATACATACAATTCCAAATATCAAATCAAAAAAAATTAGAGAAACCCAAGATGACAACTAAAGTTGTAGCTACCGCCACCGTAAGAGCTTTAAAGGGCAGAAAACTTATACCCACAAGGGCTGCACTAACTTTGGTAAATAATAGATGTCATAACAGAATAAGATGGTGAAATAAAATTTTTCTTTTACAGACTCCTGCAGCCGTGCAACGTATAAAGGACTTGTTGAAGGGCAAACCAGAATATGTAAGCTTTGACGTGTTTCTTCCCTTTTTTTTGCTTTCCTTAATAGTCAATTGATTTACAATTTATAGGCTGGTTTAAAAGTGGGTGTGCGTCAACGTGGTTGCAATGGATTGTCCTATACTTTAAATTATGCCACAGAAAAAGGTTGTTTTAAAATATATGTTTTTAAAGATTATACTTATTATTAGTATTACCCAGCAGATAAATTTGATGAAGAAGTGATACAGGATGGTGTTAAGGTTTTCATTGACAAGAAGGCGCAGTTATCTTTATTGGGTAAGTTTAAAATTTAATCCAATTCTGGAAAATATATTTTGTTATGTTTACAAAAGCGTAAATTTTCCTTATATAAGCAACTTTGAAAGTAAAATGTGTGTTCATTTCCAAAGTAAAATTATTTGGCTAAAGGTAAATAGAAAATAAAAGGACAACTAGTATAACTATACTTTAAGCCAAGATAATTGATTATACATGTATTTAGAAAGGTAGTTTAATATACACATCTAAATCAAAATGTATACACATAAAAAGCTGAAAGTTGTATTTTTTTTCATTTAATATAAAATCTATTTCTTGAACACAAAAACAATAATGTATATATTTTTTGATTGGCAGGCACTGAAATGGATTTTGTTGAAACAAAACTTGCTAGCGAATTTGTCTTCAACAATCCCAATATTAAGGGAACCTGTGGATGTGGTGAATCTTTTAGTTTGTAAAAAATATAAAAAAGCTAGATAAATTAAATTTAAAAGAGTGTAAAAGACTTATTCGAGTTGAATGTTTTGTTAAAACAAAATTAAAAAGATTTTGTAAATTAATACAGAGGAACAAAAGAAAAAGCTAATAAAAAAAATCACCGTTACAAATAAAATATGAGTATGTAAAATAATGAGTGCGGGCGCCATAAAATGGAAGCTGCCCTCACCTTTCACTAGATATTATTGTTGTTGTTTACTTAAACCTTAGTGTGTTTACCTATTCAATTTTTTTCAACTACCAAAGTTTTTCAAATGTAGAATTTTTGTTTAAGTTTAAGTAAAGAATTATATTAAGAGTGCTTAAAATAAAATATGTAGTTGTTAAAGTAGAAACTGCACAAATATAAGTCATCAGAAACATCATTGTTTTATTTTCTTGTAATTAATACTTATTTCTAGCCAATTATTTTGTTTTTTACTTTCCGTTACAAGTGGTATAACCATTTTCTTCGTAATCTTCTTTAGACAATAGCAAATCTTTAAACCCGTCACTGCAAGCCAGTTCCTTTCCTCCATACCAGCCGTAACCTATTGGATCTTCTGGGAATATTAAGGAAACTTCTAAGTCGTCTGGAGCCAACGCACGTATTTCTTTTTTCAAGCGTGGTATGAAACCGGAAAACAGGGATGAACCCCCTATAACAAGAATATTCCGCAACAGTTCATGATGGGTATAAGTAGGACAATCTTTCAATGAACCTATAATAGCCTCGGGTATACCCACTTGTTGTATTCCAACATCAGAGGGACGGAAAAGTAGTTCTGGCACTGTAAAACGTTCATTACACAATCTAACAAATTGTTGATCGGAATCATCTGACATTTCAATTTGGTCTGCATTGTCTTTTTTTCTTACGTAGCCACGTTTCAGAGAAGTAAAATCTGGCAAAATATAGTCTACTACAATTTCGGAACGCTTTTTATTATTCATATGAACTTTCATATCTTGATTAAAGTCTGGGGAAACAAAGCAAACATCTTCTTTAATTTGATTCACCACATAAGATTCGTCCATCATATTAAGGTGGCGATAAGATATTAGTTCCTTCAAATGATTAGTCAAAACTTTGCCTCCTACTTCCACGCGCCGTATTCCTTTCGTTAAACGCTTGCCGCGTATAAAGGGCACTATGTGGGTGAAACTGTAGCCCACGTCTACCACAATGCAATTTAAATTCTGCATAGAAGTTTCTTCACTTTCAGCGCAATAATTATAAGCAGCCAGTTCAGCAGTGGTGCTTTTATGAATTCCAGCAGAGTGGTACTCCTCAAATAATATCTCAACCATAGCTTCTTGAATGCTATCAAAATTCAGCTGTGGTTCAGTAACTATGATATTGCGATCTTCTAATGATATGCCGCATCCTTCAGTGCTAAACAAATGATCCCAGACAGTTTTTTGCACGTCCCAGTTCAGCAAATAGCCTTTTTGAAAACAAAGAATATAAAATAAACCTGAGGCATCTCGGCATTCGTCTATTTGACTGCCTATAAAAGCCCGTCTTCGTTCGGCCTTGGCTTTCATGATACAGTTCAATACAATCTGCGGATCTTCATGAGAAGCCAAACCCAATTTAGCAGTGTAAGCTCCATTGTCCAATACCACAGTTGATGTATTGTCATCCATTTTTATTAACAATTTATTAATTTTCTATGCACTTAACGAGATGATGATATTGTTTTGTTTACAAATTTTCCTTAAGCCATAAATAAATGCTGCTTCTTTTTCGCCAAGTAGAGGCAATCACTGAGAATGACTAGCTTTCACAAGTTGTCACAAAAGTCAATTGTCAATTTGTGTACATTATTGTTTTTATAAAATTTTATGTAATAGTGGATTATAAATTAATGCAAGATTTTATTTAAAAATGTCTGCGGCAAAGCAAATTTTACAAATTGCTCAGAAATCAAAACAATGGTTTGAAGTCTTTTGCATAATGGCGACCTATGTATATAATTTAAAAAAAATACGTTTTTAGGTCACCAATTTTATGCCGAGGCATGTCATCACTTCGAGATGCCCCAATCCTTGATGTTAAAACAGCTTTGGCTGCACCCGAAGAGTTGGAACAAAAAAATAAATTGCAAGGCACCATTACAGTGCCAGTAAAAGTTGATATAAGCCCTATTTCTGGTGTACCGGAGGAGCATGTGAAGGGTCGTCGAGTGCGTATCCATATGCCACCAAAGAATGCCATGCAAAGTGGCACAAACAACTTAAATACCTGGCAAATTGATTTTGACAATCGTGAACGCTGGGAAAATCCTCTCATGGGTTGGTGCTCGAGGTAAGATGGATTGAGGTTCTTTTTTTAAAAATTAATATTTAAATAAAAATCTTTTAGTGGCGATCCCTTGTCTAATATGCAGGTAAATTTTGCTTCACAAGAGGAGGCCATTACATTTTGTGAAAGAAATGGCTGGCGTTGGTTCGTCGAAGCAGAAGAAAAACCCAAGAAGGAACGTGTGAAAAATTATGGTGTAAATTTTGCCTGGAATAAACGTACTCGTGTTTCCACTAAGTAAAGAAATTTAAAAATTGAAGTGTAAATGTTTGGCATATAAAGCTATGAACGATAATAAAGAATAGTTAAACTCAAACTCATTAAAATCAAAACAAAAGAACTTGAATCTTTTAAAAATTGCAAAATGATCTATTTATTTATACGTATTTTTGTATGACCATTTCACAGGTACATAAGTATAAATCCTGAAAATCCCTCCCACCAACTGATGCGTTAAAAAGTTTAAAAAATAGAAAGAACAAGCACACTTTTCCTTATATACAGGATCTGTCATCAACTAGCACATTCTTCCTTCCTTGTCTATCTTAAGATTTACGTTCTTTTTTACGCCGTTCCGGACTGCTACTTTGATTTCTATAGTATCTGTTATATTTTTCTTTAGCGTCTTTACTGTAAGATGATAACTTTCTCTGACTGGAATATTTTTGGTGTGAGCTATTAGTTTCTACTTCATAGCTGCTGCTTTTTCTGGGCTGTGAACTTTTATTGACATAACTTCTGATTCGAATATTTGAGCGATCATTTCCTTCCTTTGTATAGTGTTTGCGTTGACTTCTGCTACGTGTGCTATGTTTTGGCATTTCTTTCGATTTATGTTCTATTTTACTTTTGTGTTTTTCTCGTTCTAGTCGTACATCATCACTTGCACTTCTACTACGTCGTCTTTCCCTGTGCCGGCTTTTAAATTCCTTTTTTCTTGTACAAGTTAGTTCTTGATTTGAACTTCGCTTATGGAAAGCGTGTTCTCTACTAAAATTTCGGTGAACATTTTTCATTTCTTGCTGTGTGTATATTTCCGTATGTCGTTCTTTTCTACCATATTCCTTTAGTCGTTTTTCTTCCGTACTTTTCTCTTTTATGTGGTCGACTGGCTCAGAACACTTTCTTTGCGGTGTGGCTTCCTCAGTGTTTTTTATTTTGTTCTCTAAAAATTGCTCTAGTGACTGCATTTGCAATCCAACCAAACATCGAACTTCTTCTATGTGTGTGGGTTTGCTTTTACGAAATCTCCGTTTTTTCTTTTTCTCCTCTCGCTTTTTTTGGGCCAGAATATCTGCTAATGATATTTCTCCCTCGACCCTGCAAAATATTTCTTATTAAAGAATATATAATGTAATGGTTTTACAGATCTTACTCTTTATCTAACAAATTGTTTTCCAGTTTCTTTGTATTCTCAAGGGCATATTCATATAATTTAAGCTTTTGTTCGCGGGAAAAGTTCCCCTGGAGTTCAATGAAATTCACAGGGGCCTTTAAATTATTATTTTCCAGTAAAGCTTGAAGTTCTGGAGTTTCTAAAAAAAATACAGGCATACATACAAATGTACAACTTGATTTATTTAAATTAGAAAATAACTACTGTACCTAGAACTACAAAATTTTTGTTATCGCAACTTTCTGGAAAATTAGACTTCAACGTGCAGCAGGACTTCTCCCGCTTAGGTCTACATGAGGAAGCAATATAATTAGCATGATAATCCTTTAAAATAAAAATTTTATACCATAATATTTATAATTTATATGAATCAATTGCAATTGCTTAATTACCTTTAATGTAGACGCCTCTGTCCAATTAAGATCTTGTAAAATTCTATTTAATCGTAATTTGCATTCCGAAATGTATTCACTTAAGTTGGATTTAAAAGATGGTTCCATTATTAGTGGTAAAAGTATTTCTGCTTTAACGCATTAAATTGCAAAAATTTGGTTTTTTTGAAAACATACTCAGCTGCTTACATTTTTTTAGAGTATTTTTAACAATAACAGAAGATGGCAGTGCCGTTAGATCAGCTGCTAAAACAGCCATAACTAAAAACGTACATAAATCCAGGAAAAGTTGAAGTATAGATGGCGCTAAAAATAACCTTATTCAATGAAACTAACTAATAGATAAAAAATCAAATAAATGTTAGAAAGTTCTTTTAATCAATGGCAAATCAGACTAATATTAAAAACTTCTGGGGCTTAAGAGTTTTAATATGACCAAATTAATATTTTATATCATATATTCAGTACAAAAATTACACTACTACAGACGATTTAATGTTGCCAATCTATTTATTGCCACACTAATTTTGAAACTCTGACACTTGTCTTGCGACATTTTATCGCTCTCCCTTTTTGCTGTAGTATTCCTATAGTTTTTCCATTTGTTTTCATAACAAAAAATCTTTACAAAATATAAAAATAATTTATCTGTACATATATATTCTAGATCGAAAAGTTAATTATTAAATAAGTCGTTGGAAATAACTTTAATTTTAGATGATATAAGCAAGAAATCAAAACTTAATAAAACTGACGTAAATTTTGGAGGGCAATAAGTTTTGTTTAGGTATGTTGCAGGATTTTTTTTGTTGTTTTTATAAGTGTTGACGCTTTAGGATTACTTGAGCGAAGTTGCAATTGACAAAAAAGTGATCTATCTATGATGTAGTATAAGGGAATTACAAACAAAATTTATTATTTTAATGTGACAAAGTGCTAAAAATCTTTTTAAAAAATCAAGCAAAATGGATAATAGAAAACGTCCACGCTTCGAAATGCTTAATATAGACAACAATAATTCAAACGATAAAATGCAGGGAGTGGCTTCAACAGCAAACAATTTCGGAACGGCCACTTTAGCTACAATAGGAGGCCAAAGGTAACTAAAAACTAGACTGATAGTGATGTCAATGTAGTTTAATAGTTTCACTTATCTTCTAAATAGTTATATATTAAGTAATTCTTCAACTTCTTCGCTTCCCGCCAACATATTGTTATCGATTTGTGAAGAAAACTCAAATGATGCCGACGAGTATATTTTAGATCACTCGCTTTTAACACCTATTAAACAGGAACAAACAGTAACCGCTCAAACTAACAATAATCAATCTCAGTTGCAACAAACTAGTTTAGTTGCTGGTGCTCCTCAGTATCGTTTAGTTAATCAATCTGGGAGAATTATAAATTCAAGTTCTTTTAGTCCCACAATAGTAAATGGCAGTGAGATTAACGCCAATAGTTTAAATTTGCCACCTGGCTGTGAAATATACGTAATCAAAGAAGTCTTTGACTCCCCTAAACAAATAATTGCTGAATCTACTACAACAATTTCTAGCACCAAAACAGTATCCACAAATGCAAACAATAAAAAACCGGAACAAGCTTATTCCCCGCCTGTGCAGCGTCGTTTAATACACGATAACAGTAGCACACGAAATCTTAGCGCCAATTCAGCTTTTGCCATCAACACCAGTTCAGCTGTAACTTCTACTTCCAGTGCAGCTACAAATGCCCACGATGACACAACTAAGCGTAGCTTAATTTTGGAGGCCTACAAAAAGCGTGATGACAAACGACGCGCCACTCACAATGAAGTGGAGCGTAGAAGACGTGACAAAATAAATAGCTGGATATTTAAATTGAAGGAAATGCTGCCAGCAGAGGTAACTAACCGTTAAATCTATCTCCCACTAATGATCAAAATATATATTTTTTTTTAAATTTTTCATTTGCACAGCAAAATAGTTCTTCAACTTCTGCACGCACACCGCCTAGTGATTCGAAATCACAAATTTTGATAAAGGCATGTGAATATATTAAATCAATGAAGGAGGAAATGAGTAGGTAAGTTAATAAATAACTGTTCAATGTTTCAAGAACAGTTAGCAAACATGCACACGCATGCAAATTGTTAGCTTTCATATCTACACATCGTTGCCTTAAATTTTCTGTCAAAGTAGAGTTTTTTTTTTGGCCGAAATATGCAAAAAAGCAATGCTGAATCCACTTTTCTTACAAAATTGTAAAAAGCTTGCAAAGCAAATTATAAATGCAAGAAATATGTACATAATTATGTACATATATATTTTTTATAAAAGCAACATTCCATTTGTTAAAAATTATACTTCTGCATTGCCAAATTTAAGAATGGCTTAAACATTTTGTGAAACCTTATCAACATCCAAAAACATGACTTAGGGTCGCCTCTCCTCAATCGTGACAAAACGTCGTACTAAATCGCCTGTTATGCCTCTTACAAACAAATGAAACCTGCTAAAAAAGCTGAAACTATTAACACATGTTCGAAACGACGTTTGTTTGTATGTACGCAACCCGTACTCTTTAAGACTCACGTAATTTTTTCCACAAAACTCGTATATTAAGGTAACGATATCTATTTTTTTCCATACATCTTCATAAATAAAGCGGGACAACAAATTTAAATTTAATTTAGGATTTATCAAGTCTGAAAATGTTCTAAAATTAAAAAAAAAAAAAAATTTCATTATGTTTTACATATAAGAAATATATTACCTTGGATAAAGTACACAAATACAACACTGTTTTCATGCAAAGCGTTAGGATAATTAATAATTTTCCTCCATTTCACAAAAACAAATAAATTTTGCCAATATCTATTTCAATAATTTGTATAGCCTTCGGGAGTGCCTTACGGAAAATGAAAATTTACGTTTGAAAAACGAACGTTTACAAGACGAAATCAATAGTTTACGTGCTAAACAACAGCATCAACAAAACAAGTTATATAACAACAACAGTTTGTTATTAACAACACACGCCACCAACAATAGCAATAATAGCGGCCACAACAGTGATAATTCCGATAGTTGTGAAATAACTTTGAATTCTCTAAATACAACTTATGCAAATGTTCAACTCTTTAATCCTTCAGCTCATCACCATCTAGTGGATCTAGTGGGCTTAACAAATACAAACGGCTCATCATCTGCAACAAACTCGGTGAATGTTAAATACGCCAAACGCGAATTAATTATAACCGATTATGTTGATTAAATCGAAACTTTAAAGTTATTCATGTTAAGCATGAACAAAACTATTTATTTACCAGCTACATACATAAATATGTATGTATGTGCGTAGTTAAACGAATTTCATTACCTCCTTATTTTACAAAGAATTTAAAAACCTTTTTTTTTTACTTTTTTAAGCTAGATTTTAAAAATTTATTTATTTACTTTTTTAAATTAAGTTTATTAAAAATTTTATTTAAAAATTCATGTGTTTTAGAAACCAAAGTGAATTTAATTTCATTGTTATCATGTTTTTTTTTTTTTTTGAAGAAAATTAGTGCAATAATTATAAAATAATATAAAATTAAAAGAAAATGTTAACATTATTATGCCTAAAACAGAATATAATACTCTAGATAATACTTAAGATGTTACACTTTATTAAACGTATGTATGTATGTATGTATGTGTTTATAAAAACAAAAATCTATAACCTAATACATACATACATACATTGTACATTCATATGTACATTGGAATATAAATTCCAGAAGATATTATAAATTTTTTACTAAAAAACTATAAAAAATTTATACTTTTGTTTTTAGAAATTTAATTATTCTTTGCAAAAAGTCTTACCGCATTAAAGTGTTTTCTATGCGAAACAGTTAACATCACTTTTTGCTCGCAACCGTTACCGTTAAACTTTAACCTTCTGTCTTCATTTTTGCCAATTGAATATTATTGAAAATATTTTTATGCTGGCCCCATTTGATGTGAATAAAATTCGAAATCGAATTTGTTTAGTTTGGAACATTTGAAATTAAATGTATACTTAAAATTTTACTTAAAAGAAAAACAAAAGTATAAAATCAAGCCAACCTAAAAACACAAATTAGTTATGAGGAAAAAAAAACAAAATTTAGCTTAAAATGTAGAGCTTCCGTTTAAACTTAAACAAAACTTAATTTTCGTCTAGCAACACTAACACTAAACTAATGCTAAAACTCTCTTTCATAATTATAATCAAAGTTATCAGTCAATCGGTTTCTTACTGCAAAATTCTTTACGAAAAATATATGTATGTATATGGAATATGTCCTAATTGACATTAAAGTTTTCTCTTTTCCACACGGTTTTCTTTTTCCGAAAACTGTGTTCTTAAAACACTAAAAAAAAAACAAAACAAAACCAATATGTGAGTTTGGAAAACAATAAAGTTAAAAACTTTGGAAAAACCTAAATAAAATATAACACATGTTAACAAACAGCAAATAGAATAGAGAAGAAAAAGATATTGTTACATTTTCTAAAAGTCAAATTTACTGTTGTATTAAACAATTATATATATACAATAAACTATTAAAATACAAATTATATATCATATTGTTATAAAAATTTTTATATCAAAAACTTGTTAATGAAAATCAGTCAGAAAAAAAAGACAACAATTCACATTTAAATTGTTGCAGAATATTTTTTGAAAATATAACCAACAAAAACACGGATTAATCGTCAGAAAACAAATTTTAAGGCTAAAAATCAAAACTGATAATAAAAATCTTTTAATTGATGAACCAGGTGATTATTTTGTTTAACCATTTAAAAAAAGAGACAACAATTTAATGCAGCTTTTATCCATTAAATCCATTTGTTTCAAATTTTGCAAAGTTTTTTCAATACTAAAAGCCAGTTTGTTTAACATTTTAAACACTAACGGACTTATTTGCGAGTCACACGATTTTGCTTCTGTAACCACTTTAAAATGAAACAATTTTTGGAATAGAAAATCGATGTGTTCTTTATCGCAGCGTTTTATACGTTGTGAACAAAAAGTTTATTTACCTGCGATACAGCAACTGATATTTTTTGATATTCTTATTCTTGTGTTGTAATTTTGCCGCCACAACTTGTGAGCTGCCGTAAATATAAAAAAGACAAAGTTGATTTGTTTCCTACCAGTTGCCTTCACTTCGGAATTTCATCAGAAGCAGAAGAGTGTTTTTTGCTTGTTTTATTTGCGCAGTGCTCATTTTAAATCAATCAAATAGTTTGCAAGCTTTAATTTTTATTTAATCAATTCATTTAGCTTAATCGCTTGGCTAAGAAATTTAAAAATAATTAACATGAAAATGAGCAATTTTTGACAAATAAATATTTTGTTGTAATTTTCAATGAACTCATTTGTGAAAACTCATTTATAAAACATAAAAAACTTAAACTAAATTTAACTAAAACTCGTATATAAAAAATAAAACTAATTAATAGAGTTAATAACTTCGAATTATTTGAGCTTAATTAAGGTCATAATTGGCTTTTATAAAATATATAAATAAATATATATTTATCTAGGGTTATTTATTTAAATGGTTTTTCGTTTCTGTTAAAATAAAATCTATTATTTAATGTCAATTGTTATTGTTTAATTATGATATGCCCAAATTAAACATTTTCATAAAAAGTAGAAAAAATCCGAAGAAGAGGAGTAACGAAATATTGAAATATTGAATTAGCTAATAATTGAATTTTATAAAAATCAAATATTACATCCAGCTCAAATAATTCTAAGTAATTAATTCAATAAAAAAAGGTCACAAAATTAGCATGAAATAACCAATTAAAAAAATAAATATCATAACAGGGCACATGTTTATTTGTTTAATCAATACAAAGTATTGAGGCGGTTAAGGGCTCTGGTTACAGAACTGTTTCACTGCTGTATACCCGCTGTTGGTCCATTTTGATCTAAAATTTACTTAAAAGGAGACTCTCTTTTATTTTTGAACTAATTTTTTTTAAACCTGTCTATTGTTTAAAATGGAACGCTTGAATGATAGACATACACATATCGCACACAAAACCATAAACGTTTAAACACACCTTCAAGTAACGCCATGAATCTGGTGAGCCAGCTCCTGCTGCAGCTTCTCAATTTCTGAAAATTGTTCGTTTTCCAAAAATTTTAATAATAACATTCTACTGATCGGTTGTGAATCTCTCTATTATTTACGTTCCAGTCGAAGAAGGAGCTATTTTGAGAACTGATTTAGTGTGCGATATCTGCATATTTTAAAGAAAACTAAAAACTTCCTCTTATCTTTCACTTGAGAAAAGTATTTCGTTCATAAATTAAAAACTTAGACTTGCCTATTTAAAATTTTATGAAAAATAAAATTACTTATTAAAGGAATATATAAAAACAAACATTTGAAACTACACATATACACATATATATATTTTAAAATAATAAATGAAAATATAAAAACCCCTCATATAAACAAATTAAAGTTCAATTAATAATATTAAAAATTAATTTTAATTAAATTTAAACTAATAAACTGTTTATGATTTTGAAACCATTAACAAACGAGCTTTTGTTTTAATTTCTTCAGCAGTTTTAACGCATGTAGTTTTCGCTACCGTTGTGATTAAGCCTAATGACTGGTTTTTTAAACCGACAAAGTTATAAAATAAATGAACATCAGGTGTGCCATTGCTTATTTAGTCGACTGTTCGTGTTTGTCATTCTTTCCCTGTAATCTTTATTTGCCTTTAAAAATCAACATATGAACTCTTTCACTGCATTTAGTGGCACACAAGAGCTGCTATTGAACGCACTTTAAGGCGCAGTCGCTTCGGCAACTTAAGACAAAACAAAAAATTACAATATGAAGCGAAACGAACTGCTGGTGCAGCACAAACATAACATTTTAATTATAAATATAAATCGTCCTCAAAATAAAAACGCCCTAAATCGTAAAGCAAGTTACGAACTTATAGCAGCCGTAGAGGGTGCTACCAACAATAATTTGATTAAATTCGTAGTTATAACAGGCGTGGCTGAGTATTTCGCAGCCGGTGTTGATCTACAGCAAATAGAGGAATTCAAACAGCCGGAGGTTTATTATCGCGGTGTTAATTATATTCTTCGATTCCGAACCTGTGGGACAACGCATTAGAGGACGCCGACGGAACCGATGGCGCACACAAGTGCAGAGGGTGTGCAAAATTGGAGGACGCTGGCTAAAGACCGTGCCAGCTGGAAAAGTTTGTTGGTTGAGGCCCAGGTTCACCACGGACTGTAGCGCCAAAAGAAGAAGAAGAATTATATTTTAAAGGCTTTAGTAAAGACTTTTATAGCGTGTGCCAAGCTGTTGGTGTGTCTAGTCAATGGCCCTTGTATCGGTTTGGGCTTCACATTAACTGCTCCTTTTAACCTTTTAATTTTTGGTGAGAAACTGACATCTTATAAAGCCGAACAATTAGGCTTTGTTTTGCGCGTTTTCGATAACAAACTTGAAGTAGAACAAGAATTTTGGCCAAAAATGAAGGAATACGCAAATCTACCCCCAAGTCTTTGCTAACAACTAAAAGATTAGTGAACAAACAAAATGAGGAACATATGATTAAAGCTTTGGATGCGGAGTTAAAAGCGATAAAAGAGAAGTTGCATTGCGTTCGGCAGCATCGACAGGTTGTCGAAAATCTTTTACAGAACTCTTTTTATGTACAGAAAAGTAAATTGCAAGTAAACAAATTTAAATAATTGTGTTTCGATTTGGAAGCAGAAGAAAGCGGCTCTGAAAAGAAAACATTTCGCAAGAAATACAGGCAGGGAAATGTAAAATCACTACTTTGTTTGTTAAAGAGTAATATATTTAGACAAAACATTTCTATACCATAAATATTTAAGGGGGGTCCCCAAATTCGCTAATAGTTCATACATTGAATGTAGTTTAACTGTTAATAAATAAAGCTAAAAAATTTTTATATTTATTATTTAAAATATGACTTTTTCCTACAAAGATTTTTTAAATAGATCAATAAAACACTTTTTCGGTTTTTTTTGTTAGATGAAATTTATTGATATTCGTTACAAATCTCTTCTAAACACTTTATTTTTTGTATTTTTTATACTTTTTAAGAGTTTAACTTGATTTTGTTTTACATGTTTTGTTATAAACGTTTACTTTTAGTTTAAACTTATGTTCATGTTGCTGCTTAGCCCACATACTAGTTCGAAAGCATAAATAGGTTTTTTTTCAGGTAAAATAATAATTAAGCCAATATAACAAAGAAAATATAAAATACAATCTGTAAACTGAATTAACAGAGCAGAATTATAGAGTTTTCCACAAACTGTGTTTATAAAAGTAATTAAATGAAACTATATTATTGCTATACGAGTTGCAAATGAGAATATTTTGAATTCCAAAGCTTCTACAGGGAGGAGGACACACTCATTTAAGCAGATTTTATAAGCTTTTAAAGACATTCATTTGATGATTTCTATTTCATATACATATATATTTTTTATTTAAATTTAATATTTCTTTAACATAAAAATCACATTTTAAAGTAGTTTTTTTCTTTCATACTATAAACAGGTGTGTGTTAATTTTTTTTCGTTTTTAAAATTATTTTACTGTTGTTGGTTTTATTTGTAATTTTTAAGAGTAATACCATTAGAATTTGTCTATTTTTTATTTGTTTGTTAAGTTATATTCATTTGTTTTTTCTGTTTGTAATGAATTTAAAGTTCTAACTATTTTTTTAACTAAAAAAATACTTACTTGAAATAAAAAAAAAATAGAACAAGTTTGCGGTGATTTAATTTTGTTTGTATTGATTGATTCTGTAAAAGACCAGATTTTTTCTTCTAAAAGCGGATTTAATGCAGGGTATTTTGAGGTTGGTTAGTGTAGTGTAACAGCAGCATTTTACTTCTTTTTGTTGGCGTTGTCAGTGGTAATCTTTTTCTTTAAGTGATCTTTGTAATCCAAAATATTACCATTCCACTTCGTCACTGTTTCATTTTCACAAATCCAAATTTCCTCGGCCACCTAACACAATGGATTAAAGCAACACAGGTTCACCATAAGTTATAACGTTTTAAAAAGGAATATAGTTAAAGTACAGACAAAAAATTTCTCAAGAGAAGAACAAAAATATGGAAAATAAATTTTAAAATGGGTTATTATTTTAAGCGGGCATCATTCATTAGTCATGACCAACGCGACCTTACATTTAAAAGTAAAAGAAATACATGTATGTATGTATATGTATGTGTTTTGCTTTGCATGGGTTTCGAACTCGGCAGATATAGAAATGGCTATTGAATTTCTCTTCTACTTACTTGATTAATCAATCTGAAATCGTGGGAAACTAACACCATACCACCATCAAAATCATTTATGGCATCCGCTAAAGCATCAATTGTTTCCATGTCAAGGTGATTGGTAGGTTCATCAAGTAACAAAAGATGAGGAACTTGCCAGGCCAACCAAGCAAACACAACACGACAACGTTGGCCGTCCGATAGCTGTCTAATCGGACACACTTGTTGGCGACCCGTCAAACCATAGCGACCAATAATTTTACGCATTTCCTCCTTTTCTTTGACATCGGGGAAGGCACGCATCATGTATTCTAATGGACTGACATCCAAATCCAACAATTCGTGCAAATGTTGGTGATAACGTGCAATACGTAAATGAGAATTCTTGCGAATCATGCCAGAGGTAGGCACTAAATCACCATACAATAGTTTCAGTAGGGTAGATTTGCCAGCACCATTGGGACCCACCAAGGCCAAACGTGTGTCTAAATCAATACCAAATTCTAGATTCTTGTAGATCCAAGGTGTTTGGTCGTTATAGCGAAAGCTGACATTTTGCACCATAATAACTGGTGGAGGAATGCCACCACAAGAAGGAAAATAGAAATTTAGAGTTTTGTCGTCGGTTACTTTCTCAGTCAAACCCTGAGCCACCATCTTGGCTAAGGTCTTCTCTTTAGATTGAGCTTGTCTAGCCAATTTGGCAGAGCCATGACCGAAACGTGCAATATAATTTTTCATATGGGCTATTTGATCTTGTTCCCAATTGTATTGTTTCATTTGGTTTTCCAGCAGCTCCATGCGTGTACGGCAAAAGGCTTCATAGTTACCGGTATAGTACTTTAGACGTTTCTTTGTCATGTGTATGATGTTGGTACAGACACCGTTAAGGAAATCTTGGGAATGAGAAATTAAAACTAGAATACGTTTGTAAGTTTTTAGTTCTTCCTCCAACCATACGCAAGCATCCAAGTCCAAATGGTTGGTAGGTTCATCGAGCAACAACAAATGAGGTTTAACGAACAGAGCACGAGCCAGAGCAATTCGCATACGCCAACCACCTTTAGTAAATGGGAAGAGAAAGAGTATGCTAATATTTATATTAAAAACAATTTCAATTGGCCAGAATTACCAGAAAAATCTTTAGCCTGTTTCTGTTGCATTTCCTTGTCAAAGCCTAACCCGTGTAAAATACGCGCAGCCTTTGCCTCAGCCTGATCAGCTGACATATCATCAAGACGTTCATAGACATCGATCAATTGATCCTGGGCGTCATCATCTTCGTTCATGGCCAGTTCCTCAGCCAACTTTTCCAATTTTATACGTTCTTCATCCACTTCCATAACACACTCCAAAGCTGATTTGGAACTGCCAGGAATTTCACGCGATAAATAGAAAATATCAATATGGTCGGGAATTGGTACCTCGCGATTTCCCAATACGGCCAACAATGACGACTTGCCACACCCGTTCAAACCAATAACACCATAGCGACGGCCACAATTCAACTCCAACATGGTATCTTGCAATAGCTCGGAGCCGAAGAAGGTAATCGAGAAATTAGCTATTTTAATATCACGCGAACGTTGATGGGAAGCCAACGCACCGGTGCATGCACGTGCCTCAGCAGAAATACGGGCCTCTTCTTCCAGCTTAGCACATAACTTCTCCTCTTCGGTCATTTCACGTTGTGGATCATTGGCGTTGCCATTGCTTTTCTTAGAGGATGCGACTTGAGTAATTTTTTTATTACGTGCATCCTTCTTACGCTGTGCATCACGTTTTTTCGCATCGGATGGCATGATTTATTTATTCCTTTTTTTAGTTGTTTAACTATAAAAAAAAAAATTGATATTTTGCTGTTAAAAACACGCTCAATTGCTACATTTTTATTGAGTCCAACACGAAAATATATTCTCTTTTTCTCTTACATATACAAGCACAAAACAACACAGTTACAATCAATCTGCTTCACAGAAAACGGAAAGATGTTGAAAAAAGTTAGCTTCGCACATGTGCGAATATAGATAATGTAAAAAACTTAACAAAAGAAATTGTTTAAAATTTACACTAAATTTATATTACGTGGTAGGAAAAAAACCTTATCAAGCCACAAATAATTAGGGAATATATCACTTATATACAATTTTGAGTAGCGGAAGAATATTCCAACTTTTTTATTCCTGAAAATATCAATATTCTACAACACAGACTTCATTTAAAATATACATATAAAGGCCAATGGCCAAATTTTTTTCTACCGATTTTCTTCTTGTTAAAGCAACACACCTTTTTATAATGGAAAAATTAATCGCAGCTTATTTTAGTGATTCAACTGCAATTTTTTCACTTGGCTTTTTCACACTGTTTTCTTCCGTTTTTGGTATTACAGATCTTTTCTTCGTTGCTTAGTCGAAAAGGTATGAAAACGCAAAGAAAAATGTCGAAAATAAAATATATATTTTCTTCACGTGTTCACAAAAAGCACAACGTCCATCTACCGATACGTCTGACAATGAAGTGAATGAATATGTCAGTAGTTTTACTTTTCATACTATTTTTGACAAATTATTATATAAACAAAATTTCGTTATAGTTAATTCATTTTAATAATTGAAAATGTTCTTATAATAAAATTTATTTCTAAGCTAGAATTTTATTTATTTTTATTAAAAAAAAACAGTTAAATGCGACTCTGATAGGGTATGTTTAGCTTGATATGCCAAAAAGGCGCAAAACAGCTGTAAGAACAGTGGAGAGAATGAGCCAAACTGTTCATATATATTTATATATATATATATTTATATTATATATATATATATATATATATATATTACTCGTTTCTAGATATAAACTCTTGCAAAAATACTTTGAAATTTATTTTCGGTAGACCGGAAGGAAGCAAATATAAAAGCTGATAAAGTTTTAGGTATAGTGAAAGAAATGCAGAGAGTTTATTGATATATGTAAGTAAATAGGTTTCATAATTGAAATGCGTAATAGGCGTATGTAAGTATTTTTTTATTGTTTCTTCATATTCTACTTCAAAGCCCTGAAACATATAAAAAACAAACTTTTTATCACTATGGTCAATGAAATATATATGTGCAAAAATTTTACGTAATTTTACTAATTTAATAAGTCCTGAGATATTCAATTTGAATAATGTTCCAAACTAGCCTTTATATAAAATTGTTGTTTATTCAAATGAAATGTATAAAGCTCATAAAAATTTAATGTTTATTACTGCCTAAAAGTAGTTTATAACAAAAACATTTGAAACTTAAAATGACAAAAAAGGCTTAAAATAATATTTATATATTTGAAATAAGTCCCAAAAATGGTCAAACAACTTCCGTAATTCGATTATTCAAATTTTTTATGCTAATGCGGTACATGCTTTAAAACCAACTCTGCTTTTAGTAGAAAACCAGAGAATAAAGACGCACACACTGAACACACAGCAACTGATTAACCAAGAATTACCAACAAGAAAATTTATTACTGACAGTTTTCAACAAACTTTTTGTGGGGGCGGTTCCAAGAAAAAAGAGTAAGACACTTTGGCATAGAAAAGTTAGTAAATGAACTTTGAAAAAAGAAATGTTGTTTTATTAATAAAATGACTAATGAAGATGCTTAATTTAAAAAAAGTGCTGTAAAAAATTTATTTTTGTACTTTAGTTGGCAGCTGAAGATATCTTGTCTATTGGTGATTTTGTTTAAAGTTTGTGTATGTGTTCGTTGGTAGAGTTCGGAAAAAGAGAGTAATAAAGTGTCAAGTTGGTGTTGGTACAATGTGTAATAGAGAGAAATGCAGTTATATAGCGAAATAAAATTTGTGTTTGAGTGACAAAACGTGAGATAAAAATTACTCTAAACAGAGTTGCCGAGACTCAATAATAGTCCAAAAAATTGGTAACACTAAAAACCGAAATTAAGTTGATTAAAATATTTTTTTATAAGTGATATATTTTGAAAGTTATAACGGTGATTTGAACTTGCTATTACAGTGTTTGTTTAATTTTAATATAGATATATATATACGTACATTATATTTCGTTAAGGAATGTAAAGTTAAAGTTCTTCTTGTCAATTAATGCAGCAAATTGTTTTCTTCAATAGTTTGTCATAAAATATCGATAGATTGACCAATCCCTAGCATGCATTTTTCTTTTTTGTGAAATTATTCACCAATGTAGTTCACGCCTTCATACCAGCTTAAAGAGTTTTTATAGTTGTAATGTTTTTATTCCAAATGATAATTAAAAAAAAAATTAGGATATTTGCTCTTCAAGTTTCAGTATAATTTACTGAGAATAATTGAACAAGTAGATACCATTAAATTTAAATCGCATATGGTATTTTGAAAGAATTAATTCCCTTAGAAGAAACCCAAGGGACTGGCAACTCTGCAACAACTCCAATTGGTATTTCTTCTTCATGTTGAAAAGACGACGACTACACCCAAAAAGAAGTGTATAAAGTGTACTTGTTGTTGTAATATTAATTCGATGCTATTGTTGTTTTTGCTTTTTGTCCACTTCTACTAAAAAATAAACAGAAAAACGGGTCTTTTAAAGTAGATTTTTGTTTTTATAACATATTGTATGTATTTTGTGTTCAAAGGAAACTAATAAAAAGTCATTATATGTGGGTGTAAGGAAACCGGAGTTTCTAAGGTGGAAAAATGGTGAAAAATTGTAAAAGAAACAGATGTTTAATAAATTATTTTAGTTGAAAAAACAGAAAAAATATTTTAAAAATTTGAGACATGCAAGTTAAAAAATTAGTAACAAACAAAAGGATGTGAAACCGCCCATATACAGCAAACAGCGAAATATTCCTTGTACTTTGTACTTTCACGCGTTTTTTTATTTGGATGAAATAAAAGTATTACGTGGGTTAAATTAAAAAAATATATATATGTACTATGTTTTGTCTCAAATTAATTTATATTTTAGCCATTTTAGATTTTTAACTCCAGAAAAAAGTCGTGCAATTGCAAAAACTTACATTTTAGCGGATTGAGTGTTGTCCTGTTTATTTTTGTGAAAAAACCGATTCTGGTGAAATAAATTTGAATAAAAGCATATATGCTTTCCATGTATTGTATCGTCGTGTTCTGAACATTTTCTACGTCTACTCATTGTCTTATTGTTGTAGTTGTTGCCGTGTGTTACTTTATATGATTTTTTTAACTAGACATTTAAAACCAAATGTAATATGGATTGCAGTCTTGCAGATCGACAACCAACAACTTCTTCATCATCTTCAACAGCATTACATTTAACGGCAGCAACAACATCATTATCGCCTTCGGCTACAGCAACAAAACACAGCCAACAGCAACAATATTCTTTTCAACAACCATCTTTTAAATATCAACATCAGGCTGCTGGTGTGCAATCCCTAGACGAAACAGTAAGTTCTTATCCCTTTTTCTTTTACTTTAATTAACATGTTTTCTTAGTTAAACATTAAATTCCACTTAAAAATATTGTACTATTTTTGTTTACTAAAACAATTATTTTATTTACTTTTGCTGACGAAAAAGAAAAAATAAGTAAGAGACCTCTATAAATGAAATCGTTTATTATCTTAAGTGCATTCCAGGTAGAGTTTTTGTTTTGTTAAAAAAAAAATCCTAAAAATATCTGAAATAGATGCCTGTCATTTTCAAATTTTTAATTAAATGATGTTTTTTTTAGGAAATAGGTACAATATTTCCTTTGTTTATCTTTTTAAATATGAAAACTCTCTTCTCATTTGATACTCCGCTCTCAATATACATACGAGTATTTTGTGTGTAAATTTGTTGTTGTTATCATCTTAACAGTCTGTTTACATTTCATATCTTGTTTATTTTACCGTAATATGCAAGTGTAATTCTCTTAATTACTGTGTTGCCAATAAGTACGTTTTTGTTAAACACATAACAAAATTATTTGTACTTATTAAATCTGTTTTTATTTTTCCCTTGCTATTAATTCTGACATTAACCCTTATTTTGCTTTATATTTTCTAGAAATTAAAGAAAAACTCATACACACAAGACCGGAAAAGGAATCTGTTGATTTTGTTTAAGGGTGTTTTTCTTAAATGTTTCGTAAAATTTTTTCCAGGACAACAGTTATTCATTGTTCAGCATTTCGTTGTAAAGAGAATATCTTTTCAATTGTGAAGGATTTTTTTTTAGTCTTGTTTATGTTTTTTTTCGCGATGAGTCATCAGCATCTGCAAATTGTACTTATTTTGGCAACTATAGTTGCATTTTTCAAAATTTTAAGCCGATGGGAGTATATTAATATGTTTTATTCATGTATATATGTATGTATGTATGTATGTATTTGAGCTATTGAGCTAAACAGTTGATTTCGATTATTCTTAAGATCTAAATGTGTGTCGAACTTAATATATTTCATTACCATAAAATAAAGCGATAACAACTTAAGACAATATAGTTTTTAAAAGTAAAGGGTTAAACAGAGAATATACATACATACATATGTATGTAGGTTATTGTTTTAGATTTATGAGAACTAACGATATTATACTATAGTAACTATAGTTTGATAGTAAAGACTGTCAAGGGGTATTGGTATTTCTGTCAGGTAAAACTTAGCAAGTCGTCCTGATGATCTAATGCATAAACACAGCTATGAAAATATTGAAATTTATTTTCGAAAAAGTGTTTTTTAGCTAAAAACCAACAGGGTAATCATACCTCAGCCACCGTATTCAACTAAGTCTTTTTTCTGGTCCCAAGCCGCAGGAAAGGACGGCGTTTTGTGACGGATGGGTAGATAGGTCCTGTTATAAAAACAGCGCAGTTTAAATGTATTTCCAAGGGCATTCGTAGAGCTTCTGTACAACGATGTAAGAATAAAATTTAAAGCAAAATGGTAAAGTCCCGTTATCTAAAGAACGAATTCTTAATGTTTGTGTGCAATTAGTTACATATAACGACTTTTTTCGTATATCTTCCCATTTCGTTACATCAAGGCTTTGCTGATTACATTTATAGCGAAGCAATATCGACATACATACATACATATGTATAACGAAGCATTTTCGGATCCCCTTGGAATTCGTTATATCAAAGTTTCATTGTTCCCTCTTGCCCCTATCCTACCTTTTATGCATTCCACGTTTCACATTTGTTTATTTAAAAGTAATTTATTGATACTTAACTTATGTGTGTTTATTTTCTTCTTTTTCTTTTACCTTCCCTCTATATCTATAATTTCACCACGGAATTCAATTTCCATTTACCTCTTCTTTGTCTTGTTGTGTCTTAAACTTATTCATTCTCTTGTTAATAATGCTTCTCAGGAAATTCTTTAATCAAATAGCGACAAAGAAATAATATCATACCGCTGAAGAATTCATCTACAATTTGCTGGAACACTTTGTACTAGAGTTCAGAAAATTCTCTTCTTTTTTGCTTTTCATTTAATTTTCTTAGCATGCGTGCTTTGGTCGTAAAGTCATAACGATTTGTAACACTAAATACTTGAATAAATAGGTGTAAATTGTTGTATAGGCATAATACTTATGTAATTGGAGTCGTTATTGTTGTTGCTTTTGTTGGAGGTAGTGACTTAATGTATGCAAATGTATTTTAAAGTACGAATGTTTATTGAATGCTGACTTGGTTTGGTGTTGTAAACGTGTTTTTCTTATAATTCATTTATCATCGCAATTTTTATAGGATTTGATAGTTGGCAGACCTTTTTTCAATTTATGAAGTCTGTTCAAAAAACTTTTATTTATTCACCAATTTCTATTCTGTCCCCTTCAAAGAAGTTTATTCCAATCTTCGAAGCAGCTCTGACACGTTCTTTTCAGCCTGTCCTTGAAGTTGTTGGTCAAAAACTTACCGGTTTTTCTAGTAAAAATTCACCAATTTTTAAACAAACTTCTCTGCAACACGCGCCATTTCTATTTATATTAAGGGGATTTTTCACAATCACGAACGTTAACCCATTCACCGAGGTTTTGGATATACACTTTGGGGGCAAAATACTTGTTTTCAGTCCGCAAATGGTTCTTCTTGCTGATACAAATGTATGTGAGCGTTAGCCTTCGAGAGGGTGAAACTAAACGACTTTCGTTAATTTTTGTCAGAACTAAATTAAAAATTAAAGGAAAAATTGAGTTATCGTTTAAAATTTGAATTTTCATCCCAACCAATAACTTTCGTTAAGAAAAAACAAATGATAAAAAAGTTAAAAAAGTAACCGCCAGTACGTGCTAAACTCGCAGCTCAATCATTTGATATACTAACTGATGAAATTTGTTTTTGTTGTTGTCAAAGTATGGGCCAGTAATCGCATAAATAAATGTACGAGTACATTGTTCAGTGAATGCTTGGATCGTCGTCATCATAATTGTAAGAAAAATAAAACTCGAAAAATCTATAAAATACGTGACTCTTTTTTATTTTATAAGGCCGGTTCGTATCTGTATACGAACATACTAATGAGTTGATGTAAATATTGTTAGAAGAAGTAAAAGAAATAAATATTATAAACTTTGTTTGCAGACATTCTCAACAATAAAGAAAATGTGTTTAAAATCAAATACAGTAGACTTCCGATACCGCATAACCGCAACTTGCTGTGCATTGTCCAAAGCAAAGTCACATAAATTACTACGCCATTGCCTGTATAGATATGGCAAGTGATTTCTTGCAGCCATGTCGAAAAGATAATACCACTGCATCCACCATTTGTAGGAAAGTAAAATATCTCCAAGGGGTTTGATAGAGTGTGGCATGGTGCATTGCTATCCTAACTTATTGCTTTTGGTGTTGGTCGTCTGACATCTTTAGATTTATATATCGAGTTTTCTCAGCGATGAACTGAAGATAAATTTAGGGGCACAGCAAGTAAGGCTCTGTTCTTCCTCCTACTCTTTTTCTTAATGACCTTTTATGTTAAACTTGCAATCCTACCCATTTTGCAGATGATGCCAGCATTTACCGTTCGTTCTCATTCAGCTATAGGCTATGTCCATCAAAGATTGCTGTCGGGATATTAACACAATCTCCGAAATAAATAGATTCGATTTCAGTGCTCTAATACCCAGTGTTATTTGCTCACACACAGACGCACGGCCTCTAATGTTTCTTACTCTGTATTAAGGAGTGATCTTGAGGCATTGAGCAATCAGCAGCTCTTGATGTTCTTGGTATGAAAATTCAGTGTGATCTTCCCTGGACTGAGTACATTTTTTAGGTCCCAAAAGAAGCATACAAGTGCCTTCGTCTATACTTGACTCCATTCGATCTCCTTAATATTTATACACATATGTATATATATGAGATCGAATGGAAATGGAATACAACTCTTATGTTTGGGGCCGATGAAAAATTAATGGATATCGGAGAGATTTTTTACTCGTATGACAACAAGAACTTCATATTTCAGTATTTAGTACGTGATTAGAATGTAAAACTTTTTAATTTAAAATGCACAGGGAAGAAAAATTACAATTCAATAAGACGAATTTTCCTTACTATATATGTACATAATTCGTACTATTGGAAGTCCACTGTTGTTAAACAGAAGAAAGATAGAAATATAAAAGAAGGCAACACAATAATAAATGTGCTGCAACTGACTTAATAGACGTTTATATCACATAAGATATGCTTTTGTTTTTATCATCTAACAAAAGTTCAGAAACTTTTTTGCTTTTATATCTTGGTTCTTACTCCAAAACATAACCGTTGATACGAGTATCTATTGTTTTAAAAACGTTTTATACATATTGCTTTGTGATTTCTTTTTCTTAACGCACGCAACAGTTGTGGTACATACACAGCGACTATATGCGCTTGATCATAAGGACAACAAATGGTTTCAAGGTTAATTTTCGTTAAAAACGTAAGCAACAAATTAAGAACTCATGTTATGTTGACTGTGTCAATAAGATGTACAAATTTTCCGTTCCATTAAAATTTTGCCAATAGGAAGAGAAATCCTGTTTAGTTTTGAAAAAGAAAAGGTCAGAGCAGGGTTGTATTTAGAAGGTGTGAAAGATACGATACTTTTAAATGTCCAGCAGACAAACAGCTTGAATATTCTGAACACGAAGAAGTGAAGGCATATTTTTGTTCTTTCTGCCAATAGAAAAATTTAAGTTATTTCACACTTGAATTGCATGACGTGTCTTGGTAGAGACGCGGTGTGTAGGCAAAAGCGATGAAAGAGGCACATGTGGCTTGTCATACAAGTATGTATGTATTTCTTCGTTGAAAGTAAGTTGATCGCCGCTAATATAAAGATAAATGAAACATGGCACAGATGGCTTGTCCTGCGGTGACGAACGTTAACGTTCGCAAGTGCTTGTCAATCATTTCCTGACACCAACATATGTGCGTACATACATACATAGATACATATACATACATATCAATTTATGCTTTTAAAATTAATAAAACATGGCGACGACAAGGTCGATTTCGTTATGCGGTTCGTCATTTTGTTAAATATACATATATATGTATGTACATACCTACATAATCCCTGTTTTAAAGAAACTTTATTGATCTTAATTTAAAAGAATAAAACACGGCGGCGATAGAAAGAACCGCTGTTCCGCCTTATCGAGCGTTACCAAATATAACAAAGGAAAGTTCATTAAATTTTAATAATAAATTTTAAGGCATATATTTGATTTAGAAAGCGTTTAAGTGGTGTCGAAGTCAGGAATAAATGTGAGCGATTGATCTGGTTGGCAAAATAACGTTCATAAATAGCCACCAAATCGTTTTTCTTAAAAGTTCGATGTAGTGAAGCAGGCGATAAATTTTCATTTATCGACTTAAAACGTTTCGATAAACTCAACAAAACTCTTAACTTTTCATCCTCAACGTTAGGTGCGATGAGTATCCAAAAGGTGCTTGTTTATGTACGTATGTATGTATGTATGCATGTATGTAAGTATGTAAAGAAAAAATTATATTTTAGTTATTTATTTAAATTGGTTTATTTTTCATTGGCCCCGATTTCCCAATAATATTTAAATGTATGTATGTATGTATTTGCATATGCAAATAAATTTTCTTTTTAAGAAACACTTAAGCAATTTCTAAGTATTTTTTTTACACATGTGCATACATATATTTATGTTTGTATTGTATGTACATATGTACATACATAGAATGTGTGTAGTTTGTGTGGTGGTCTTACTCATTTATTCTAAACACAATTTGGCATTACTTCCGTTTGTAAATTATGGCTTAATACTTTTGTATTTATTAATACCTCTATCGGTTATTGCAACATTACAATACAAAATCCATGTAGCCATATTTTTACTGCTGTTGATAATTTTTTTCTATTTCATTTCTTCTTCTTGCTATTCAAAACGCCATATGTCACAAATGCTTTGACATTAATTTATGTAGACGCCATTCACTCTGTAACAGAGAGCAAAACAATAGACTGACTTCTAGTCAGAAAAACAAAAAAAAAAATAGAAAAGAAACGGCAACGTCGCCGTTGCCGTCACCGTCAACGTTGAGTTCTGTTGCAGACGGCAGCGTTAAGCACAATTGCTGCGAATAGATGGATGTTGGCGTAAATTTTATAAAAATACCCTCATACATGAGATACTGCAAACCACACATTTTGTTGTTGCTTTTTATAATGGACTCTTGTGTACTCGTTCGTACTTAGTTTCAATACTCGTGTTTTACTTCGTCCATTACGGAATACAACACATTTAGTCAAACATGCATACATACATACATACATATTTACATGTATGTGCTTACTGTGGAGTTACATATTTCTCATATACATACATACATATGTACATAGATAAACATGTGTGTATGACGTACAATGACATTTTTCAGTTTGTAGTTTGTTTTACCCAGCAACTATAAAAGTTAGTACTAAAATGGATTAAACAAAACAAAAAAAGGAAAAAATATCTAAAAACCAAAAGAATTTCTTTCTGCACATCATCGTGCATTCATCCATCGCTGCAGTGGAGTGTATATGTAGGTATACACAAATATGATACATTCCTTTGTTGCAATTTTTCTCTTGTCATTTTTGTTTGTGTTTTTTTTTTATTTTTTTTGTTATTTTTATAGTTGTTGCATTTTTGATCTTGATATCTGTGTAGGTATCGGTAAAGTAACGTGTTGGAGTTTCTATTTCTAGTGTTCCGAACATGTACTTTTATTTAGCAAAAGACATGCACATTTTTTATGGGAATTTGGCGTTGCTATATTTTTATTTCATTTGACTAAGAGAAGTTGAACTTTGAGAGATTATCTCATTCACCTTGTTTTTGAACATGTTGCGAGCGACTGTTTAGAAAAGAAATAGTTGCCAGTGGTTTAATTTGGTTTTTGAAGATTATTGAAACGTTTTTTAGCTTTGAAGGTTTAACGTTAACTTACTAAATGTTGGAGATAAATGTTTTGGAATATTTTACTTATTTCAATATCTTTGTGCATAAAAAGTAATAGGTACATAATAAAAAAATAACATTAACGATATTTCCTAAAAATACAGAACTTAGAATGTGTTCAGATGAATAATTTAAGAGCTCTTAAATTTTTGAAGCTTGTGATTTATAAGAGGCAATTAACAAATTAAAGGGATTTCTCTGTATTCTCTTTAATACTAAAGGCTTAATTAAAAAAAAATTTTTTTTTGCTTACCTATCAGTTTTAATAAAAAAATGATAGTTATGTATTTTTGTTCAATTAGAATATATATTTTGTATTATTTTATAGCATTTTTGTAATAATATTGTAGTAAATAATAATAGTTCTGCCATCATTATGTAGTAGAAAGCCTGTAATAAATATACCAGTTCTGCTAATAATTATTTTAAGAAATAATCACTATTTACATATTTCCAAGCATTTTGCTTGTTTTAATTGAATTCCGATGTGGCATCCCTAACTGTTTTCCCTTACACTTTTTGTTTTCGTTATTATTCTCTCTCTCTCTCTCTTATGTTAACTCTTAACTAAATGAAAATACAGCGACTGTTACAACAAATTCGAACAGAATTAATAAATCCTATTCCTGTGTTTGTATTGCTTTTAGTTAACATTTTGTTTTTCTGTGAGATTGGAATTTTTGTTGTTGCTGTTTTCTTATTTAATATTTTTGGGGTACTGAGTAATAGACCTTGCGCACTTAGACGTCATACTTAAACTCGACTCGTACGTGTGACGTTATATATTTATAATTTTCGGTTATTCATACGGCATTAAAAAATAAATTTAATAAGTTTTTATTTTATTCGTTTCCTTTTTGAATAATTTTGGAAAATCTAATTGGGAATTTTATCAATAATATAATAATATGTTTGATATAAATAAAGTTTAATTAATATGAAAGTTATTGGCTTCTAAATAATTTAATTAAAAAGTATGTATGCGTGCAATATATACATACATATGTATGTACATATGCACACATGTGTGTATATTTTAGGTAGCAAAAATATTGCCTAATCCAGTTATTGGAGCTTGTGCGAAAAAACAAACATATGTACATACGAACAAAGTTTTAAAATTCCAAAACTTGGGAATAAACAATATTTCATTTTAATTTATAAATAATATTTCTATTACAACTGACTGTGCCATTTATAAAAACAACGGAGACAGACAAGTAATATTTTGTTGTTGTTAGTGGATCTAGTGGGGAAGTAAAAACAAAAAATAGACTAGATACAGCATAAGTGAGTGAACGTAAAACTCAAGTAAGAGTGTATGAGTGTGCATGTGAATAACGAGATGGATGTATGAGAGTTTGTCAGTCAGTGTAGCAAAGTGGCGGCATAAGTCTCTTTAAGTGCTATTTGTTGTGTTACTGTGGCATAAATTAAACGAAACGGAAATTTTGTATACATTTATAAATGCAATTAAAATTTAATTAAAATAATAAACAAAAGTGCCTTCAATTATACAAACAATTCGCTTAAATAAAATTTTTTCTTTTGCAAATTTCGTTTCATTACTTCAGCAGAGTAAGAAGAAATTGATTAAATTAGAACTGCAGTTTTAACGCAATTTTTTTAAGCCATACTGCTGGAAAAATCGATGTTCTGCTGTTAATGTGTTCTCGTTAGAGTTGCAGTTCCTTAAAAAAAGAAGATTTTTTCTTCTTATAAAGTCTTTAACGTAAGTAAATACATATGTATGTATGTACACATAGTTATGATTTTAGTTTAAGGTTTATTCAAGTCTTAAAATGTTAAAATTTTTGCAATTTAAAGTTGTCATACAATTATTACGTATTGAAAATACATACATATTTTCAAAATAATAGTATAAAAGCCTAGTTTAATTGTGTGTTCAACAAATGTTAAACTTATAATCATTGAAAAGTAAAAACTGTAAAAGAATGTAGGCGAATTTCAGTTTAGTTTAAAATATAATAGATTATCATAAACTACAAATAAACTGGAACATGTATGTATAAGAGTTTATATTTCTTTTTCCTCCTAAATATTGGAGCATTTTGTTGTCATTTATTTCGCGGAAAGCATAAACATTAGCAGGGTTAAAGCATGTAAGAGTGTAACTCTACTTGTAAATTTCATTATTAATAAAAATGCAACAATAAAACTGTAATTGATGTGCATATAAAATAAAGCAGTGTACGCTCGGAAATTAGAAGTAGCGAAATTCTAATCTCTCTTGTATAGCAGTTTTGATATATTACATATACGAAAGCTACCCAAACACTTTTATAACACTTTTTGCATTTTGCAGAAGGTTTCTTTTTTATTAAAAATTTCTAAAATATATTTTAGTTACTGTTTGCTTAAGGTTAAATTATAAATTAGTTTTTGAGGTAGAGTTTAACAAAATTGTCATTTTTAAATTATTTTTGTACGACTGCCTTTTTAAAATAATTATCTAACGTTATAACAGCTAATTTTTCTTCAGTTTATTTTTAAAATAATTATTAAATATACGTATATAAACAGAGACCGCAAGAAAATTCATTTAATTTTATTTTATGCAGTAATCGCGATTATCCAATATCACGTTTCTACCTTTTTGTTAAGTGTGAAACCATTTTCTCAGATTTTATACAAGTACTTTGCAAATCGTAAAAATTATTGGTATAAAAATAAAAATCTTCCAAACTCTGTTTATTTAAGCAGGAGCGGAGGAAGCGCAAAAAAATATGGTTGATTTAAAAATGGAAACATATTGTTTTCTTCTCTCTGTCCTATTTATGTACATATGTATAATGAGGCAAAAAAGAATAAAAACAAATTGAGATTTCACAAACGACTCAAATAGCACATTAGACATTGTTTTGATCTACACTATAAGAAAAACGTATAAAAAGGGCCCTCTTAAAACAGTAAAATAACAATCGGAACATCAAGCAACGAAAAAAATAAAAGAAAATCTAAATGGTACGTTTCGAATGATGGGTTGGTTAATGGCATAATGTTTTCGCTTTAATTGTAAGTTTTTTTTTCTTTAGATAGAAATTTCTTTTTTGGAACAACTGCAGAGGAAAGGAAGAATAACAATAGAATGACTAATATTTAATTGCCAAAATGTTATAAACGACGACTAAGAGAGACTGCGCTTAAACAACAGATTAACTGGATTGATTGTCTGTTTAACTGCGTTTTCTAAACGATGCGAATTTTTTTATCTTTTGCTTCATTTTTTTTGCGTTCTTTCTTTCGTGTTTATCAAAATTTTATGGCAATTAAAAGCAATTAAAGAGAACACAAAAATCTTCTGTACTCGTTCTTAAAATAAAACATAAAACTTATGTAAGTATAAGCGGAAAATACATATATGTAAGTCAATATGTTCAAAATTGCGGACATTTATGTATAAATGTTTGGCCAAAGTGTTTTGATACACCAAGGAAAACAAGTAGAGTAAAAAAACCAGTTTAATTTTTGGAAATTTTGTGTGTAACGTAGAATTTCTTACTTGTTTTGGATACTTAAGCCGAGGAAAAGATTTTCTCATTGCCAACCTGGTTTGATACCTAAATATGTATGTGTGTATATAATGTATGTAAATGATTAAGGACATTCACATATGTATTACATACGCCCACACATCTGTACACATACACACATATGTACGTACCTACTATATTTATATTGACAAACAAATTTTTAGAGCAGAGATACTAATTTGTTAAAAAAGTTCACTAACATTTCTTTACGAGTGTAATGAACAAAAGTCATGTGTATGTGTGAGTTTGGGGTTTTTAAACTGTTTACATTGTAAGACCATTAAAACAGCACAATATTTTTTAATGACTGCAGTAGCAGCAGCAGCAGAACGACGAGTACAAGTGAAAAGAAACTGAACGCGAAAAATGGCTTATTGGGCAAATATTTAAAGTACGTGATCCAGCAAGTTAATAAGAATTTCTTCCCGTTTCCAACACATAAAAAACAAAAAAAAAAAAAAACTTTATTTAAAAGGAAATTTATGCAACAACACAACAACAAAATTCTTTTACAAAGGAAAAAGTTTAAAAACGCAGACAGTCTGAAACTTAAACAAAACGAAGGAAAAAAAACTACATACTTCATAATATTACTAGTCCAAGAAGGCGTTATGAAATCACTGCACACAACATAAAATGATGAAAAGGAAATGTAATGGCATAAGAAAAAAACTTAAATATGCATAATAACAAATAACCCAACAACAACAAAAACATAAAAAACAAAACAAATTTGTTTGTTTTTATTGTTTTTTGTTCTCTCAAGAAATCAGATTTTGTATTGAAAAAATTTAATAAGAAAATCAGGCAAAGCAAAATTGGAAATGATATTTACTGCCTGTTTTCTGAAGAACAAAAATAAACAAATATGTAAACGGAAATTTTGCAATGCCGGTATCAATTTGTACTCGCAGTTTGTATTGAATTCAATATGAGGCCTATAGATTCTTGTTTATTGAAAAAAACAGAAAAAACCCTCTCAACAAAAATAATTAATTTACAAAATTTTTAATTAACGAAAAAATCTATTCCATGCTACAATTGGCATAACCAGAAAAGCAAATAAAACAGCTGTTTGCGTCTACTTCCTTGTTATTTATGAAAAAAGATGCAACTAGTGGGTCACGCGAGGAAATATGTCTGCAGTTAGTTTTTTGTGTTATAGAATATTATAAAATTGTTGTTTTCGGGTATAGCGTGTACATATACATGCATACATACATACATAGATTACAACTAAAAAAAATTCAGAGAAACGAATAATTAGTTTCTAAAAATCTATAACAAAAAAATAATTTAAACTGTGACTGCTGCGACAAGCTTTTAATTTTTGGAAAAAAAGCAATATAAATTGTGAGTCTTGGGACAAATTTTTGATTTTTGGACGTTTTGTTTACAGAAGATAAGGTTTTGTTTTCGAATATAGATCACAATAAAAATCAAAATTTAAATAGTCCAGTTTGATATTACAAATTTATTACCTTTATAAATTTTTTATTATATAAACAGCGTTGCCAGTTTTGAGCAAAGTCCCTTAATTCGTTAGGCTAAATTATTGTAACCAATACGAGTTAGTTTGTAGTAACAAGTGCTGATAAAATAAAAAATATTTAAAATTGTGACTGTTGGGACAAGTTTTCTGATTTGTGGGACATTTTCGTTAAAGAATATTATTAAGTTTGTGTGTTCAGACTTGTATTGCTACCATTTAAAAATTAAAATCTATATGTCGTCAAGGACACATTCGACAAAACTTTTTATATAAAGGGCTTCAACACCTTTAACGCTTTTTTAATATAAAGTTTAGTCATATTTCTTAAAAGCGGGCTCAAAGTCGTTACGTCTTTACTACAAATCATTTCAAATCGTGTTTTTCGCATATTTCAATACAAGATGCTTTAAATTGTAAACATTTGCAGAAAATTTGGCTTAATAGAAATGAGTTGCAACGTTTCTGTATTAAGGTAACGAAGTTAAAAAGTCCAGTTGGTTGTTAAGAAAAAAATTTTTATATGCATACATACATATAATATTCAACATGTAAAATTGTCTGTTGTTTTAAAAATTGTAGAGCATAAAGTCAAGTAAACATTACCCAAGTTTTATGTACGTATGTATACATACATTTATGTATGTACATACCTATGTTTCCATAAAAATGATGACAAAATATTTAAGACTGCTTTTTATGCTTCATGTTGTCAAATGTATTTCATTTATAACACAAACGTTTTAAAGTAATTAACGTTAATGTCACTTTAAAACAAACATTCCAACATTACGTGTTTATATCTCATTAGGGAAAACTCTAAAACTGGAGATCTATAAATTGTTTAAGTGCTTATTTACTTAATATAATGAATGTTTTCAGGAAAAAAGTAAGTACATAATATTATTTTTTTTAGATAAGTGCGTTTTTCACCATTCACTTATAATGTAGAATAATTATGTACTTATGTATATACATACATACATATGTATATAGAACTGTATATTCTTAAACAACACGAAATTTAACAATATGTTGCACGTGTGAACATAACAAAATCTGCACACAGCCAAAAAGACGTTTGTATTGTACACGATAATTGAAAGGTGTCTGTTTTTAATTAATGTATAACTTAAAGTACGTGATATCGTACGAAATGTGTGTACATAGAAACAACTAGATTCTATGTGTACATACATACATATGTATACTAAGTATGTATGTACATATGTATCTATTGCAGATTTAATACTTAAATTTTCAAACAAAAATTCGAACGTTTTCTTCTAATACTTTTAAGAAAGAAATCTTTGAAAACAATGGTAGGCCTAGTGTGCTTTTTAAGATTATGAAAGTACTCGTACTTACGTACGTACGTACGTATGTATGTATGTGTTTGTGTATTAAAAAACATTTTTCACTTACATATGATTTATTAAACGTAAAGTTATTAGGCCATATTTTGTTTGGTAGCTTGTACCAGTTTTTTCCGTAATTATCATAAAAATTATGTAAACAAAAATTTTATAATCAACAAAAACCAAAACTTAAAAAGCCTACGAAAATATGCGTACTTACATATGCACATACATATATGTACATATAGTAATTTTCATAAAATAATCAAATTGTTTTGCCATTTTTTGTTTTATTTTTCCAATTTTAATTCTCTTGGTCATTTCAACATTTCTGATACGTAGATTATGTACTGCAACGTAACTTGTATATGTATCTGGTTATTTTATTGAAGCAAAATAAACTAAGTTTCTCTAGAAAATTTCTTCAATCGGATGTATTTACATACATATGTATGTATTTATGTATGTACATATGTAGGTACTACTTTTAGTAGATACTTAAAAAAACAACGTTGACGTCTTGTCATTCCTTCCATTTTATTCGCCCACAGCATGGAACACTATTACTAGTACAATTTTTTTCAACCTGGGATCGTTTTTATTTTCTTTTTTTCTTCTTGTCTAGCCTTTTATTTGTTTTTGTTTATCTCTAAATGTAGATTGTTTTTTCCATTTAACGTCCACCACATTTTCCATCTTACCAGCACTGCATTTACTTGTGCTCTATTTACAATTAAGATCTCCTAAACACTGCACTCACTGAACCCCTTACTCTTCATTATTTTGTTTTTGTTGTTGGTGCTCTACTTGCATTACCATATTGTTTGCCATCTTAAATATTGCTAACATCGCTTGTTGTTGTTATTATTTTCATAAATATTTTTATTGTCACTCATTTCCGTTAGTTGTTATTTTACTTCTTCTTCTTTTTACTAGTTTCGTTCGGTTTCTTGCAGTACAACTACAGTTACAATACTTTACATTACCTTCAAATGTTTTGATAGGATAGTGTATGTATGTATGTACGTGTGTGTGTATTCGTAGTGTTATCATTTGATGGCGAAGACTCTATGCGTGTACATATGTATGTATGTGCATGAATATTTTGTAATTATTTTGTAAGAAACACAATTATTTTAAAACACAGATTTGTTTGTCAGTCAATGGGTGCAATAAATCAATTTAATGAAATTATGACTGTGTAAAGAAAACAGAGTTAGGGATTTCCTTTTTGTAACATTAAAAATTTGTAAATACATACATACATATGTATGTACTATGTAATTGTTTTGCACTTAACAAATTGTAAGCGTAATTACATGAGTATTTGATAATGTATGGACGAAATTTAATGATCGCTAAGCTAAAATAAGATTAAATTGTAATGAAATAAGAGTAAATTAAAGCGAAAATAAAATTAGGCTAATGTTGTATGATGTCAGATCTTACATAATTGTTAGTAAAATATGCTTAAAGATGTCTTACAACTGTGTGTCCTGCAAAATATCGTCTTACAACCTGACAATCCATAATATGACAGTAATATTGTCAAACATCTGACAACTCTGAAAACGTTGTTCATTGCCATTGACCGACAATAGCGAATATTGTAAAGTTTTGTTATAATTGCCTGGACTGTCAACTCACATTGCACCTTGTGGATATTTTTTATAGCCAGTGTTACAGATAAGCACAAACAAGAACACACATATTGTGTATTTTAAAAATAAATAATTCATAATTTCAAAGTGAAAATTAAATATGTAACATGATTTAAAAATCTTAAACTAAAGACAACAAAGAAACGTTTTCAGCCGCAAATAAGCAGATACATATACATATGTATACATACATATGTATATATTTTTATAATAGGTTATTAAATACTTTGGATGTTTTTTTTATTTGTTTAAACAAATTTTGCTTTCTTTGAAATCGTATCGTATATTAATATTGCTCAATTGAAGGCATCTGTACAAAATACATAATTTTCTGTTAAAAGCATAGATTTTGTTAAAAGCAATTGCCAATAATCTGTTAAGCTTTGGGTGTGTGTGTATATATATATATGTATATATTTTTGTTAAATATTTACAAAAACGTAAGAAAAAACTACTTTAGGAACTCAACGGAAATCTCTTGTTTCCGCTTCATCTTAAATGTTTAAGTGCATTCTTGATTTGGATTTTTCTCATTTACTGATTCTTACATTTATTTTATGTTCTGTTTTCTTGTACTCGTGCTGTAAAATCATTCAATTGCTATAGTTTTGTTTTTGTACGTCAAAATATTGAAATGTGTCTCATAAAAGTACAGATTTTCATTTACAATTGCTAAACAACCCCTAAAGAATAATGAGACAGACAGACCCACGAACAAAAAATTATAATAAATAATGAGTCATTTCCATATTGTGAGGGATATATAAATACATATGTATGCAGATATGTATGTATGTATGTATGTACATACTCGTATGTAAATAGGAATAAAACAGAACAGATCTTTTGACAATTCTTTGGAAATTAAAAGCAAATGAAAAATGTTTAAACTTTAAAACAAATGTTTTTCTGTTTAGATATATGTATGTAATACAGGCATACATATAGACATGCATACATATAGACATGCATACATACATATCGTTACCTGAAATGCAAAAGGGCGTAACAACATATTTCAAAATTTTACAGGAGAGACAAAAAACTCCAAAAAATCAAAGATTACGAAGCTGGTGTTGCAATTTCTTCAGTACAGCATTAAATTGCGATGATGCATTTATTTCGTAGAAAAAATTTCTTTAATCGTCATTTTTATTAGATGTGGGTTGCGCCCTTTTGGTTTAAGAAAAAACCAACTTTGTTGTTACGACCTTTTGATTTTCTTTAATAAAATGGTTGTTATTGACAGTAGGGCTGTAAAAATGTAGGAGGACATGTAATTCGATTTGCTCTACAATAATAAATGAAAAAAACCCATTTTGAATTTTTTGGTTGTTACGCCCTTTTGCATTTCAGGTAACGATATGCATGTCTGTATGTAAAGAGATTATTTTTTTATTTTAACAATACAATGATTTTAACATAACAATGATTTTAAAACTATTTAATTTATGAAAATAGAATGATTTTCCTACATATTTCTAAGAAATCAATCACTAAATTAAGCTTTTTATCATAATTTTTCTAAAAATAAAATATTTCTATAATATATTGTACGTAAATATTTACTTACATATGTAGATATTTACATAGAGTACAAAAAGTCTGCGTACAAATGGTTAGAAAAAGTTTAGCTATTCTTTCATAATAAAATAATTATCTTAATTCATTAGAATGCTTTTAAATAGATCGAATGCTTACTAATTTATTTTTGGCAACGCATACATATCTACATACATACATATGTATGCAAAATAAGTTTTGATTGCATAAATAATAATTACGGACCGCAGGGCGTGAAATTGTAAGTTTTTAATCAAAGGGGAAAAGGCCAAAATTAGAGAAAGATGGTGAAAAAGCTGGCCAATCTACGGCTACGTTATATAAGAAAGCGCTGCCAAATCAGTGTTAAGAAATTGTAGGATAAACGTTGCCAACTTTGGAAAGCGTGGCGCACAAACTCAAGAACATCAAAAAGCACCAAAAATTAAGAAATTATGTTTCTTTTCTGTCCTTTTGTGTGGAAAAACTTATGTATATAAGTTGAACTGTTTCTAATTAAAATTTCTATTTAAACATTTTGTTTAAATGTTATGAATATCACCTTGGAGTTGTGACCGAATTGTATAAGAAATAATTTTTAACACTTGACACAGTAGGATGTTTAAGATGTACAAAATGTGTAACACAAATTGCAATTCGATTTGTTTTCTATTGTTAAGCACAACATGTTTCCACAAACAATTTATTCACGTCGTATTTAACGTCGTGTGTCATAGAAACAAACCATTGTCTTTAAACACCGCATTGGAACGTGACTACTTTTCCGCTCCACATCTTTTTGAAATAAATAAATGAACTCATAAAAGCGAGTAGAAATAATTATACAGTGCGTGTTGGTACATGTTTTGTTGTTATTGTGTTTTGAGAAAACAAGTTAAATGATAAATTTAACATAACAAAAATATTGTCATGTACATACATACTTACAAACAGACATGAAATTGTTTAAATTGCTGCAATTGTGTTTAAAAGTTTGAATTTAAAGCAATTTTTAGAGTTTGTATATTTTTAACACTTTAATTTGTATTCGTTGTTTTTATTTGTATTAAGTAATTGAACGTTAATTTTGCGCAGTTTCATACATAAATACATACTACATATGTATGTATATAAGTATGTATATATGTATATTTTTGTGTATATATGCGGTTGTGTGTGTGCATACAATTTTATCTAATAAATTTTATATCAATGCTATTAAACTTAATGAATATTTATGGTTTGTTTCATATTAGAAGGGTATTTGTGTCAATAACACAAGAGCAACCAGCAGAGTATACAAAAAATTGCATTTAAATTTAAAGTTTATTATACAGATCACAAACTACAAATTGCATATTTTTTATTCAAACGCCAAAAGCGAAATAATATTTTTTTTATTGAAAATGCAATACAGAAATACATACATACATATTTCTTCAATTAAAAACTTTAATGATCAACTGCATAGAAAATTATGCCCACTATTAAAAAAATATATATAAATATATGTACATATATTTTATGTGAAACTTAAGACATCTCCCTTAACGGACATTTTCTCTGAGTGGCCATCCACTGTAGGTGGAGACTGTCTCCAGGTAACGGCAGCTCTTCATACGAAAAGCATTGCATTCGCTTACCCTTGAATAAGTTCTCTCACTGGCGAAGGCTGACACCCGCTTGAAAAAAAGTTCCCTTGGACCGACAATTTCCTTTGTTAATTTTCTTCGGCCTACATACTATATTTCCATGCCAGCTGTGTAACAGAGCTCTCACTAGCGTATGTATCTGCCGTGTAATATGCAATAATATTAATAAAGTAAATACAATAATAAAAAGAAATAATTCACTTTTCTTTAACAATTTTGTCCTGTTATATTTTATATTTTTGCGTTTGAGTTAATTTTTGTTTTGATATCAATTTTTGTGTTACAGAAAATTGTTTTCATTTCATCTTTATTAATTTCCTAGACATTTTGACCCAAATAATTGACGGCCTTCTAACGTTAATTTATAATTTTAAAACGAATCTGGCTGGTCGTCAGAACAGAACACATCTTTAATATGTGAAAACCTCAACAAATCCAGAAAAATTTTTATAATTCTTGAAAGAAAATTAATGTTGCTTTCATTTGCACTTCAAATAGCAATACATCCCACTAAAGATAATAAAATTATCGGTAGGTTGTACATTTTTTTAAAGAAACAAAATTTATTTTTATAGTGCATATCAACCTTAAAGCATTTATTTTTCCTACACATGCAATTCTGAGGAAAAGAAAAAATTGAAGTGCTTTTGCTGCCGCTGTACAAATCCTCCTGAATGCATTTCATCGAAATCATATGAATGTACCTACATATGTATGTACATACATATGTATATATACATACATACATACGTATATTTACATGTACGATCAATTGTCTTTATGAATGTTGTACACACACACACGCACACACACGCACACACACAGGCATCCCCATGCATACTTGAATGGTGGAAGAAGCAGAAATTTGTGTGTTTGAATGCTGTCGTGTTCCGTTTTAAATGTCTTTTTGATCTAAAAATAAAATTACAAACATCGTAAAGCAGCGAAAAAAGTTTTCCTCATTTAAAAAACATAATAAGATACGTACATACATACATACATACATACTACATATGTATGTATTAAACTCTGCTGGCAGTGCGCTGTTTGTATGAATTTTTTCCTTTTTATTCTGTATTTGTTTAATTTTTTTGCTGGTTTTATTTTTATATCTTCTGGTACGCATTTTACAGGGCAAACAAAACGAAATAAAACAACACTGCGTAAAAAATTGCGGTTTATTTTTTTCGCTTTGCTTTGTTTTTGTGACTTCATGCATTTGCAGCTTTTGATGTGCACTAATTTAACTGAATGTGTGTATATTTGTATGGGTGCGTGCTCTTGTGTTGTTAGTGCTCCATTTAAAGTACTTCTTTGGGCTTTATATCCCCAATGTGTTTTCTCCAAATGCAAGTTCTCCTTCTTCTTGTTTTTGTTTGTTTATTTTCATAATCTGCTTGATTTTGAACTTTGCTCATCTTTTCGTTCGTATCGAATTCTCCCATTGAAAAATGGCTTCTTTCCTTTGTTTTTGTTGCGATATAACGTTCGTGGTATTTAAATTGTGTTGTTTTCTTTTTTGTTGTTGCAATTTTTACTAATGACAAATCATTGGAAATGTCAAATTATAAATAAAATACATTTTTAGCATTTAAATGTGTATTAAAAATTAAAAAAAAACCCATGAAATACCTCGTGGTATTGTCTGAAGATATTGGCAGGAAAACTAAATTAAATTAAATTTAGAACATATCGTTATCTTAATATACAAAAGCCGTAACCCAATTTTTAGTGTTTTTTTTGTTGTTGCAAATATTGATAAATGAGAGAATCTTGTATTAAAATACATATCGCACCTGTTCATCAAAAGTAACACAACTCAAAATTTACAAGTTTTCAGTAGAGGCAAAAAACTAATTGCGCCAATATAATGGAATTATTGTTATAAACAAATATACCGTTGTAAAGGAAACTCAATAATATTTCAATAAAATAACAAAATGTATTTCTTTTTACAGTGGTTAGATATGGTAATCATACACTGTTTCCTTCAAAAAAGTGGAAAATAGAATTTTTTGAGTTGTGTTACTTTTGATGAACAGGTGCGATATGTATGTACATAGTATACATATGACCTACCAAGTTAAAGAAAGGTATCTAGTTCATTGTTTTAATATTTTTTGGTAGGAATTTAATGACAAGCAAATGCTGCGTGTTCCTGCAGGTTATACAAACAAATGCGCGCAAGTTACATATACAAATTCAAATACAAACACTTATATAAAAAATGACACTATTGATGAATTTATTGAAAACATAATAAGCACAAAATAAAATAAAAATAATAATTGTAACAGCAAACTCATTTCCGGTTAAGAACAGAAAACAAAATTATTTTTCGGTCGCAATTCCAGGAATTGCAACCGTACAATATTAATATAAAATAATTAAGAAATAATGTTATAATTTAGCATAAGTAAACAAAAATTGTAAAATGCATTTTAAGCTGCATTAACAAAAATTTCTGTTAAAAATAAGTTCAACGAATATTAAAGAAATAAAATAAAGTCAGTTGTTAGATATCCACAGTTGAGTTTAGTTATTTTTTTAAAAACACTCCCGAGAACTCCCACTACGAAATTGGCGCAGTCGGTACTCCTTTTCTTTTAAATAAAAAGGAGCGTGAAACGAAAAAAAAAAAAAAAATAAATATTAGTGCAGTGACGACATACGTGAAATCAGTGTAAGAACCACTAATTAATGAAATAAAAGAACAGTTATTTTCCATATTAGTGCAGTGACGACATACGTGAAATCGGTGTACGAACCACTAATTAATTTAATAAAAAACAGTTATTTTCTATAAGAGTGCAGTAACGACACACGGCAAAACGGTGTACGAACCACTATAGAACAAAAATAATTAAAAATATAAAATAAATCTTGTGAAAGTGCAACAACCATCAGTACCATCAAAGCCACAAAGGCAAAGTTACAATCAAAAAGTCAAAATTCGACAATCAAGACAAAGAAGATTTGACGCAAGAAGAATGGAGCAACTACAACAAGAAATGGCCAACGTGGATATCGTGGAGCAGCTTGCAAGAAGGGAGCAGCAGCTGGAACAACTCAGACTCGCTTATGTTGAGTTACAACAAAGACAACAGCACAACAATGACATTCTGGACAGGACACTCAAAAATGTGAATCATCTTCCAGTATTCACAGGACAAGGAGATGTAACCGTCAATTCATTTTTTAGCGGCGTAGAATACCTATTATCAACACTACAAAATGAAGAGAATAAAAAAGAGGTAGTAAGAGCCATATACTATAAAACCATCCAAGGTGAAGCAAAAAATTCAATCATCAACATCCCCGAGCCAGACAACTGGAAACTAATAAAGGACACATTAAAGTTAAGATACAAGCCGGACACCGAACCTCACCAGATTTATAGAAGAATTTCAAATTTGAGAGTTAACACAGTAAGTGAACTAATTAATAAAATACAAAATATTAAATATAAGACCGATGAATTAATAGTGTATTATAATGGTGAATGTGGAATAGATTTAACAAATATAGATAGTTTGTTAGTGAATACTATCAAAGAAATAACACAAGGGACATTACTGGACAAGATTTATGACCAGAGAGAATTAAAACATATTTTATACATAATGAACCAAAGACGATTTGAAGATACTTGCATAAGACCGGAATACAAGACATATTTGAAAGAAGAAAGACATAGAAATCAGTACCAAAATAAACAAAATATTGACAGGGCATATTATGGTAGGGAAGCAATTAATAAGCGACAGTATCAGGATAGAAATAAATGGAATCCAAATTTTTATAGACATGAAGAACAGAACGGTTTTAATAAAAATTACAATAATAATAATAATAATTCTGGAAGATACAGATTTCAAAATAATGTAAGAGATGACAAATTTTCAGGGCAATTTCAACAATTAGGGAACTCTAGACCAAATTCCAATCAAGTTCGTTGGAATCGTTATAAAAATAATCAAGCAGAACCCATGGAAATTGACAATGTAGAAAGAAATTACAATAATCCTCAGGTGGCAGGACACCCTAATCACAGGTTTGGCCAAAATCGCTTAAGCCTGGGTAGGCAAAGCCCAGAAGGACCCGAAATTAATAATACCGTTTTTTTTTACGAGGCAGCCACAGAATGCCTGCCAAAGATAAAATTAAATATTGAAAATAAAGAGTACGTAGCACTAATAGATACAGGTGCTAGTCTTAGTTTAATTAATAAAGAAATAAATGATTTTAAAATATATAAATTAAAATACCCCATAACATTTAGTACAATAACGAACAAAGATACAATAAATTATGAAATACACACAAAAAGCCCGGAGCAATTTAATTTACCTAGCAATGCCAGGATTCGTTGGAAGATCACTCCATTAAGAGGAAGAACTTATGATTTCATCATAGGGATTGATATATTGAACTTTTTAAATGCACAAATAAATATAGAAAAAGGACAAATAACGCTAAATGGAAAGGTATCCTATTTTCTTAACAACCCATACAAATTTAATCAAATTTACACGCTTGAAGCTGGTGATCGATTAGAAAATAGTGAGGACACTATTTCAGAAAAAGAGGGAGGTAAAGATTCTGATACTTTTTCAATTAATAATATTGAAGACGACATAACTATGGCAACAATACACTCAGCACAAGAAGATTTAGGAGATCATTTTTTTATAAAAGAAGAAATCGTGAATAAATATAAAACTCAAATAATTTTAACAAATAATAAAACAGAAGAATGTAAAGAAATACATGGAAAGAGAATTATTTTTATTGCAGAATGCGATTTTGAACAAATGGGAGATATTTTTAGAAGATATATTTCCAAAGGTAAAATAGGAATTTATTCAGAGTTATCAGAGCATAGCTATAATTTGGTGCAGCAAAAGTTAATAAGTACGTACTCAAACGATAGTCAAATTAAATTCATAAAATCTACCATGAGAGCAATGGACATTGAGACAGAAGTTGAAGCCATAAAACAAATTTCATTATATCATATTAGAGAAAGTATACATTCAGGAATAATAGAAACTTATAACAACATTAAAAATAAAATATATTACCCAAAACTAATGGAATTAATTCAAATCGTAATAAACCAATGCGATCTATGCCAACAAGTAAAATACGATAGACGCCCGATTAAAAATAAATTTCTACTTACGGAAACACCGTCAGATAAAAACCAAATTATACACATTGATACGTATGTAATTAAAGGTAATCGTTTTTTAACAACAATAGACAAATTTTCAAAATTTGGGGCAGCTTATTCACTGAACGATAGAAATCCTATTACAATAATTGAACAATTAGAAGAACACTTTGCAAAAATAGGTAAACCAGATAAAATAATAGCTGATAACGAATTTAAAGCAGCACGAATTCAGGAATTCTTGAGCCAAGAAGGTATTCAACTGCATTTAACAAAACCCAATAGTCATACGGGTAATGCAGACATAGAAAGGATGCATAGTTCACTAGCAGAAACATTTAGGATTTTATATCAAACAAACAAGGAACTTCCGATAAAACAATTAATCCAAAAAGCAATAAGAAATTATAACGATCGTTATCACTCAAGTACCCAATATACCCCGAATGAAGTTCAAAATGGAAAAATAGAAAAAGAGAAAGTTAGGAAGAATCTAGAAAGTAACAAAAGAAAGGTCATACAAAGACTAAATAAAACCAGAGAAGAATACAGAGAAATTAGAGAAGAAGGATATATTAAGAATTATAAAGCTATTAGACACAAAGAGCAACCAAGATATAGAAAAGAAAAGTTACAAAATGTTCACTCCAGCAATATAAAAAAACCATTAAAATTTTCAGATAATAATTATGATACTGGTTCTGACAACATGGACGCAACCGAGTAATGGCACAATGACTATAACCGAACTAGTAGACCAAACAGGATTTGTTGACTTACAAATAAGAGACCAAGAAATAGTAAAGGACAGTGATATAGTATTACACATAATTGACGTTAAACAAATAGAAAACATTATTAACGAAATGACGGACAACATTATATTAGCGAAAACAAGTAACAAGGACATATTACAAGCAGAATTATTAGAAGCAAGGAATAAATTACTAACTTTAATACCAAGTGAAAAAAGACAAAAACGAGGACTTGTAAATGCAATAGGTACTGTAGCTAAATGGACAATTGGAACAATGGACGATGAAGATAGACAAACGATACAAAAACATTTATCACAGACTGACAAGACACTAGACGAACAAGTACATATAAACAATCAATTTAGTTTAGCTATAAATCAAATAAAAAATATTGTAAAAGATGATAGGAAAGAAATTGAAAAAGGTATTAATGCCATAAATAAAATTGTAGATGAAGAATATCAACAACACATGTACTTACAACAAATGTCAAAAATCCAATTAATAAAAAGCAAAATAGAACAAATTCAAGACAATGTAGTTTCAGCCAAATACGGGTTAGTTCACCCAAATATTTTGACAAATCATGAAATTGAAAAATATAATATTGACTTTAATAAATTAAAATATTTGCAATTAGGAATGGCAACTTTTAATAATACTTATCTAATATTAAGCCTTAAAATACCAAAATTGTTTATACAAGTAAAAATAAGAAAAATTATACCATTACCAAATAAAAATCAAAAAGAAATAGAATCCAGAATAGAAGAAGTATTCACATATAAAAATAAAACTATGCAATTTGAAGAAAGTAAATATTTCAGACAATTAAAACCTAGTAACCATTGTATATTAACAAAAAACTGTAAACTAATAACAAACAGAGCATTAGAACTTATAGCACTGGATGAAAAAACAATATTGGTTAAAAACGCAATAAATTTGTATGTAAACACTACATGTAATAATAATAATAATGATACTATTCTAAATGGAAATTATATAATTCAGTTTAACAATTGTTCTATAAAAATTAATGATTACTATTATTCTAATTTAATTGAAAAATTTGAAGGAAATATTATGAGTTTGCGATACAACGATATAAAGAATTTTACAGAAAAACTTACATTTGAACAATTAGATGAAAGAAATGAAATAAATTTTAAAAATATTTCTAACTTGAAAACCCATAATAAAGTAATATACGGATGTAACTTTTTTCTAGTACTTGCAATAATATTAATAATTATATTTTGGAGAATAAAATTAAAATATATTAAAATTAATTTGAACAAAAGAATTCAGGAGAATTCCAATCTAAAGGGGGGAGAAGTTACATATACAAATTCAAATACAAACACTTATATAAAAAATGACACTATTGATGAATTTATTGAAAACATAATAAGCACAAAATAAAATAAAAATAATAATTGTAACAGCAAACTCATTTCCGGTTAAGAACAGAAAACAAAATTATTTTTCGGTCGCAATTCCAGGAATTGCAACCGTACAATATTAATATAAAATAATTAAGAAATAATGTTATAATTTAGCATAAGTAAACAAAAATTGTAAAATGCATTTTAAGCTGCATTAACAAAAATTTCTGTTAAAAATAAGTTCAACGAATATTAAAGAAATAAAATAAAGTCAGTTGTTAGATATCCACAGTTGAGTTTAGTTATTTTTTTAAAAACACTCCCGAGAACTCCCACTACGAAATTCGCACGGGCGCATAAGCAAACACATGCGTGAGGGCACACCACACGTAATGTTTTCAAATCTTAATAACAACAGGTTAAAAATATACAAGAAGCCTGTGTATTCTTGAGCTGGGACTATCGAAATCTCTAAAATACCCAAAAAATGTCCACATACCTACATATGTATGTATGTAAGTACTATATTAAGTACTATATTTTAAACATATATCTCAGATTTTTCAAAATACCTAGAATTGTACGAAATATTAAAACTCGTTTTGGCAATTTCGTAGATTTTAAACAATGATTTTGCTGAATTTCGTCACTTTATTCAGTAATAATTTGTTCCCACACTTTTTTCTTCATTAATTTTCCTCCACTATCCACTATTGAGAAAATGCAGAAAAGTAAATGTTATTTAAACTTTAAATATATAATTTAAAAAAAGGAATGTCCCTACAATTATGAAATAAAATTCAATTAGGGCTGGGGTTACAACCAACTGCATTTATAAGAATAAAAACCACTATGATTTAGAATAGGGTATTAAAAAGAGCGTAGAGTAGGGGAAAGAAAACAACAACAACAAGTCAAGTTGCTGCACACAGCAATTGCAGTTAAAATTAAACAACAACTTGTTGCTTCTTCAAACTGCCGACATGTCAAGTGTTAAATTTTATTCTACGTACACACGCTGACACTCACACACACACACACAGAAATGCATACGGCGCGACCAGAGGCCAGATGTTTAAATATCAGCCAAATGGCATCATGGCATTATTGGGAATTATGAAAAATGTTAAATGTGTAACTTTATACTTTTGGTGTCGTTGATTTAAATCGCTTATTTGTTTCGCTTCTCGTTTTATGCTGAAGGAGTTTTTAGTTTTTTTTTCTCCTTTTCTCTAAATGTACTGACATGATTGAGAATAATGTGTGAAGTAATTTTATGATTATGTTCCATCATTGCCCTTACTTTTTGTTTTGTTGCTTCGTTTAATCGTTTGTTCGTAATTTTTCGTCATTACGGGTACAAACGGAGAACAGAAAACATTTTATTATTATTTCCTTATAAATCCCAAGACATTATTATTATTATTGGACTTAAAACTAAAAGTTCAACACGTCAAAATAGACTAGACTCTCTGAACTAATAAAGAGTTCTAAGATTGGAAAAGTTTAAGGAGGGAGAAACACATTGAAATTCTTAGGGTCAATATGTGAATTCCATACACAAAAAAAAAACATTTAAAGTTTCGATCAGTTTTTCATTTGTTTCAGTGTTTAATATAAACTTTTCTTAATGCTACATTTTCACAAGAATAAATAATATAATAAATTTTGTTTAAAGAAAGCAAAATCCTTTTAGACTCCAGTTGGCTTTTTGCACTGGACGGCCAATTACTGGAAATGATTTATCAGACACAACAAACAGATGTTAATTTTTCTCCTTCTTCTCTACCTCTTTCATTGCGTTATCCAATTTGTTTATTTGCTTTTAGTAAACGATCTACAATTCTTGTTGATCTTCTTACCATAAGTTGAAATTTACTACTGTTTGAATGGCCACTGTGTTGCATTCTGTTTCAGAATATCAACCCATCATTTTTAAATGCATACATATTGTTTCAAAATCTTTTTTCTCGTTACCTTAACCGTAATAATGAGTGTCTGGCAGAGGCCAGCTGCAATTTTTCCCCATATTCACATTCACATGTGTCTTGTTTCTTTTGGTGCTGTTGTTTTGATGGTCAACAAATGTCATGAATTTTCGTTTCCTTGAGATATCATTCTTAACGATTTCATTTGATGTTTCCAAAGCAACGAAACGAAGCAAAATCGAAATGAAGTAAAATACAAGAATTTTAACGCTTTATAAAGAAAGTGAAGCGTAGAATCGGAGGAGTATTTTGAGAAGAGCAGGTGTTATAATTAATCAAACTTTTGTGAGAAGGATCATAAGCAGGTTTTAATAAAAAGGCTAAACAACAGTTTAGTGTATGAAAATAGGGAGATGAATGTTTTCTTTTGGACATTTTAAACAAATGTTGTGCATTTTTAGGAAATCTCTTATCTACCGCGTGAAGTGAAATTTTTAATTTGGCGATTGTTTTTTCTTAGTTCTAATAACCACTTTAAGGGTTTATATTATACAATTTTTAATTTCTATAGTTTTAATTAAGCGCTTTTTGATTTGAAAGAGAAAAAAACTCGTTAGTTTACCCAATTTTTGGCGATTGTTTTTGCAATTTATAGCGTTACAAACATTTTTGGTATTAAATGTGAACTACTTTTACGAACGTGACAAAAGTGGTTAAAATATGCAACATTTAAATTTGTTTTGCTTGAAATTTTAAGTAATTTTCAATTTTTTATCTGATCCTAAGTAAGAACAGTCTAGTTCCTTAAAATCGTCAATCAATCAACCGCGACTGTACCCTTTTCTTGTTGCCAGCTCTTTTTGCCATACAACAATCTTTTCAAGTTGGGAAATAGCAAATATTTATAGCGAGAGAGAGAAGCAATTTGAACTTTAATTGATTGATTTGGGCCACAACTATAGTGCACATACATACATATGTGTGCGAACTGGTGTATTTTCTTGACCATATAACACGTTATCTTAGTTTAATAACTTAAACTCTGCCATAAGGTGCAAACACTTTGTTTTCTTCTCAAATAACCGACTGATAGATAATCGAGGCCGTACTGTATGAAGCTCTAAATTACAACTGCCATTTTTGGGGCAGACAAAGTCATTCATTTGCTTAAGAAAGCGGCGTTTTTATCAGGTTTCTTGTAGTTTTATTTTTCCATAACGAAGATTTTTTTGAGCTTTTGTTGTAGTTGCTTTTTTGGTTATTCGGCGGATCATCAACACCTGATTTTTTAGGGGCTGTTTTGTTTTGTCGTTTCTTCTTCCTTTTTCCAGCAGAATAAGCAGGTGCACTTGTTTTATTTTTTATAATATGATATTTTTTCTTTTTGGTAACCAAAAGGGGCGATGATTTTTTTTTGCTTTGCACACGCTCGTCTCATATTTATTTTAGCTGAGGTTGCACGCGCTCCTTTGTACACACATACATATATATTTAATAGCTTAAACAATCAGACACTTAAATCAGCCAACCAGCCATCCATCCATCCATCCATTCATCCACCAACATATTTTTTATTGCAGCACCACACCGGCCATCTGTTTCTTTCGTTTATTCCTCTTAATACATCTTGCGAGTAACCACCTCGCAACACTGTTCCACGTGTTGAAAGAGTGATCGTATCTCGTATATTTTTGTTGTTGTCTTTTATTGAAAGAAATAAAAACTTGTTGCAGTTTCTTGAGTTTAATCAAAAGCATTAAAAAAACAACCCTTAAAGAAAGATGTTTGCTTAATTTGTTGTGCAGGACTTTGTTGTTGTACTTGTAGTAGTGTTGTATTAGCTGTACAGTTGTTGTATTAGCTGTTGTTGTAGTTGTTTAAATTTCATGTTTTTCATTATTATATCTTTTGTTATTGTTGTTCTTGCATTAGTAGCGGTTTTTGTTGTTGAAATTGCATCTGTTTTTCCATTATTATTTCTTTGTTGTTGTTGTTGTTGTAGCAGTATTGTAGTAGTTGTTGTAGTTGTTTAAATTGTTGAAATTGCATCTGTTTTTTCCATTATTGTTCTTATTGTTATTTATTGGCTAAAGAGAAATATATTATCCATGTAGAGATTTTAATTTCTTGTTTTATGTTTTTTTATAATAAGAAATATTTAAGTTTCGCTGTTGCTTGATTTGCCCTCTACTACTTCTTCTGCTGCTGCTTCTGCTCCTTTTTCTGCTGCTGGCTGGTTCTGTTTCTCTTCCAAATACGAAATCCAGCTGTCATTTTAAAATTGCTTTTCACTCTCAGATGTTAATTTCAAATGTTTACGACAGCGAATACACGAAAATATCAAAAAAATATTGAGTTTCATATCCCATTTTGAAATTTAGTCGTCGCATTTATAAGGAATTGTGCGCTTCTGCGGGTAATTAGTTTTAAATAGGAGTTTACAGTCACAACACATGGAGAAGGAGAGAAATATTTTCAACAGGATCCTAAGAAGCTGGCAGTGGGTAAGATATTGATAATTTCGCTGTGGCTTAAAAGTGTGTGAAAAAGTGTCCCCATAAATTGGATAACACAAAAAAAAAACACAGATTTTGTAAAATTAGACAAAGTTAAAGCAAAAAGAACGGTGTTGACTTTGATTTTGGCAAGCCCGGAAAATCAGTTACCCTGAAAATAAATCATTTGTAAAATGAACATTAAATTTTTAAGGAAATAGTGAATACATTTGCAATTTTCTGCATGAATTTTTTCACTTGATGAAATGTTTTACTTTGGAAAGTTATCAATAAATTTGTGGATTACAAATTAAGAGTTTGAAATGGAAAAAATAATAAAAAGAATAAAAAAAAATAAAAACCATATGTAAATAAAAAAATATAATAAAAAAAAACAAATTAGAAAGTAAAATAAAAAAATTATATTAAATAAAAAAAGAACGTAAATGTAAAATAAAATAGAAATTTCTAAATAAAAAATAATAATATAAAAAAATTTAAGTAAAAAATAATAATATAAAAAAAATTCAAATAAAAAAAAAATACTTTTTAAAAAATAAAAAAAGTTGAAAGATTTATTCATCTTTGTATTCTGTTGTAGTTTTAATTTATTAATATTTTTCCTGGAAGAAAATTGAAAATATAATTATTCAAAAAGTTCAACAAATTAAAATCGAAATAATTCTAATAATGAATTCTAGTTCTACTTCTCTCGCATAAAAGGGTTTTTTGTAATTTCAATTAGAAACAGAAAAACAAAATTAGTACATTCCTTACAATTTGTAACGATCACCCAATATTAAAAGCGTGTACAGTGTCAGCTCGATAATGCGAACAACCCAAATTTAGAACTTCAATTAGAAATAGAGAAAAAATCTTTTAGAAATACTAGAACTACCGGATGGTAAATAGTATTTTTGTTTAGTTCATATTTGCCATTTGTAGTTTTTGTAATTTGTTTGTTCCAAATAAAGATTTAATCCATTTTAAATCTACACATTCATTTTAATTCTATATGTGATTGAGTTCTCTTAGCGATTCGGAGTTTTGGTAAAAATCTCGGCCTTCTTCGAAAAGTCTGTAGTCTGTAGTCACTTGTAGACATCTTTCCCGACTCAGACAAAAATCACGGTATGCCACTGTTAACATTTAAAGTGTTTTTGAGCACTTTATTCCATTTTTTTACACAAAATTTGGTTCTTTTGATAGCAAAGGCTAAAGTCTCTTGTTTAAGGCCATGGCAAATTCATTAGCCAAAATTTGTACTTTTTTTATATGTAAATCAAGAAACATATTTTCCGCCTGTCCCATAATATCGAAATGTATTATTAGCTGTTTCCCTGCTCTTAATTAGTTTCCTGTTGGAGTTTTAAAGTAAAGAGGGACGCAAAACTAATTTTATGTGGCAAAATTTTGAAATTACAATTTTCTTTAGGATCCAATAAGCAACGGCAACTGGAAAGCAAATCGAACAAAAACGTATTATTTGCTGCTGTGTGAGTCAAGAATCCATTACAAGTTCATTTGCCATTTTTCCAAACTGTTTTATTGAAACTTTGAATTAATTAATTCTAATCTTTTTCTTGACACAAACAACAACAAATATAATGACTCATCAAGCTTTCTTTGTTAAACCTTGAAATATATACATAAATATAAATATTTTTTTTTGATGTCTTATCAAAATGTGCAGTTTATTGTTTTAATGTTGTTGTAAATATACATATAGAAATATATATAACAAAATTAGCCCATGCCCAAACAACCCCAACAAACCCCATTCCTACTCCACGCGTCTCTACTCTTCTGTTATTTTGTTGAGTGCATTGTTTTTGTAGCAAAGGGCTTAACATAAAGAAATTTTAAATTATTTTTGTAATAGCGATAATTTGTTGTAACAAACCCAGCAGTAACTAATTCGGAAGCTACAAATTACACACATACATACATACATAATACATACATACATCGTGTAAATCTCAAAGCCTCAAACCGCGCCGTATAAACACGCCCCCAACGTTGTAATATTATAACAACATTTTGATATATGTATGTCCATATGAGTTTGCCCCAACAAATTACAACAATTGAAATCTTCGGGAGGAGCGAGTGCGGCTCTGTGTGTAGTCATGCTGGTATGGAAGGCAAAATATTAGTTTGCGTTTTTTTTTTAAATATTTTTATTACTCTTATTAACGAATAATACGAAATATATGAAATTTAAATGACGGCCTGGTTGGTTGGTTAACCACTTGCGTTGTTTTTATTTTAACGTGATTACTCCTTTTTCAGTGACTTGGCTTGAGAACTAAATGACTGTCTACAAGTTCAATATGATAAAAGCACAACACGCTGAATAAAAGATAAAGAAACAAAATATGGCAAATCATAATAAATATTTTCTACTCCACTGAATGAAACTAAAATAGTTTGAGGTTACGGTTCTTTTATATCCCATTTCTTTTCGCTGCTGTTGTTGTAATTTTAAAATGTGGCCTGTGATATCTTTCATTGCCACCACACCGCAATTTCTTTTCTTTGTACTTTTGTTTGTTTGTTTGTTTGTTTTCTCATATTAACAGGAACATTTATGACATTGGGAAACCCTTAAGCTCTGCGCGCTCAGTGTGTTTTTAGGTAGACCACAAGAAAATTAGTGTGAGAAAGGTTACCAGTGTGAGTGTGTGGTGGGTTTCACTGGGTGAAAGACAAACACCAATAATAACAATAATAAATAGAAAGTTTTCAACTTCAACTTCGGTTGAGGGTAAGAGAAAATCAACAATTTAGCTTTTACTACTATTTTTACAATTTTTCTATTATTATTGTTGGTGCTGTTGGTTGGTTCTTCATAACCAAACAAATGTCAGGAAGGTTGGTGGAAGGGGGGGGGGGGGGGGTGGAGGGAGGAACGCAGGGAAGAAGGTGGTAAAATATAACAAATCTAAAGGTCAATGGCTTTTATAGATTTCTATTGTAAATGTTATCGGAAGGAGGCAAAGTTTTAGCGTTTGCAAAAAACACACACACGCATCACTTGTCTATACCTGAATGCATATGTGTGCATATGTATGTATGTGTGTATGTATGTATGTATATATATACCAACACATTGATAACTTTTGATTAAATATGTAAAAGTAGACATCATTTCAGAGCCAAAAATCAAGGTCTCTGTTCTATAAAATATGTTATAAAACCAATGTGCAATAAAAACAGAATCAAGTGGAAAATATTTAGGATACACAAACCAAATCTATATTTAAGGGGGGTGTCAATAAGGGCCGGCAGATGCTTAAATAGAATAAAAGAAGCTGTGAATGTGAGAGATAATGACAAAATTATTGTTCTATATGAAAGACCGACCCATCTGACATTGTTCAACATTACGTCTGCAGTGCCTTGTTACGGCCGCACTGATAAAAGAGCTCCATTTTCACTGACTTTTCCGCCCAGAATAAGATGAATATCAGCTTATGTTGAGTTTGCAAACAAACTGGCTTTGAAAAAATCTGCCCTTTAAATGTTTGGTAAAAAAAAAGCCTAAAAGCTTTTCTTCTCCAGAGAAGAATTTTTGCCACAAAATAGAAGGATTACTCGTAATTTGTTCCGGATTGTTTACTTGAAAACGTCATTATTTGATTTATGACAGTCTTGCAGTAAATGAGCGGCACACAACTGTTCGCACTTAACAATCTGGTTGCTTTGGACAACCTATGAAGCAGCCTTCATGAAAACAAAGTAATTAGAGGTTTAAAACTTAAAAAAAAAAAAACACAACAAATTCAATATAATGACCAAGATTTTGATGATGTCTCTGACGGTTCGAGTACTCTGATCATGCCCACTGTTGACTTCACAAAGTGATCGATAAGTTTAAATAACAGAGGCCGAGTTTTGGAAATAACAATTTCTACGTTGTTCTGGATGTGTTAAAAGTATATTGGGAAAAGAAAGTATTACGGCAGCCAGCGTGACTTATCGCCGCAAGTTGTATTGTTAAAAAACCCTTCATATGTGTAAGAAAAAATAACAATGGAAAGATTGATTGATTTTAAGAGGTACTCACTCGTATTATTGTTATTGAGAGCTCTTTCCAGTTTAAGCATTCCTAAGACACGTCAAAGCCCGTTTTCTACTTACAGCACATTTGGATGTAAATTCCGGTTATTGATGAGTTCTTCCCAAAACAATTTGTTTAACTAGATGTGATTGTAATCTGTTTGGGTTTGTGACCTTGATGCTCGTAAAACGCCGTTAGCTAAACAGAAAAACTGGAAAACAAATCAGCTATAAGAGAATTTTATTCTAATGTTGTCTGTCACTGCATGCCACACCTGGGGGAGGAATAGTAGGAGGTCATCTTGTTGTCAAGTTTATAAACCTCTGGAGAAGGTTCAAAAACAAATTGAATTTATTTTTGTAGCAAACAATTAATTAACTTCATATCACGTGACCTTATTTCTTTGTTATTTAAATTAAAAACAAAAACAAAAACAAAACACAAAACCTTGATCTAGAGGAAGTCAAGCTTGATATTTCTTTTTTGTTTTCAGTAATGAATAATTTTTTTTTTATAAAATCTGCTGATATTTTTCCATAATTTCATATTTAACTGATTTTTACTACTTTTTTTAAAATGTTCTTTGCAGATTAAAAATCTTACAAATTTAGCCGATACTTGTCCAAGTATTGGCAAAACTGCCACAGTCGCTACTAGTTCACCGAACAGTAGCAAGTACTCGAGTCCCTCCAAATTGAGTGGCCCAGATTATAATAATCAGCCGGAACCGCAACAGAACTCATCCTCTTCATTGACATCTTCGCCAGCGTATGCTGGTGTAAAATTGCGTAAATTTTCCGAACGTAGTTTGACAACGTCCACTAACGAAGGCGCCGTTACCGGTGGTGCCCGTTCCCATTCATATCGAATATCAATGGCGAATTTGGAAGAGACGCAAGAGTCTGAACTTGATGTTATTCTGGGCGAGTTAAGTCTCTTGGAGGCACAAATAACTACAGGCGATGCCAATTTCCTGCCGGCTGCAGGAGCGCCCGGTGGCATGTGTACCCCCTCCTCAACACGCACACATTCACGCACAAATTCCACGATATCGGGTGCCACCTCTATATCGGGGTCCTCAGAGACTGGTAGCAGTAGTACTTCACATTCGTTATGTTCCTCGTCAGGTATCTCAGAAAATGGCAGCCACAGTGCACACAGTCACAGCCATAATCCTAATATGCAGACCCACAACGGCTTGGGAGTCGGCGGCACAAGCTTACGAGAGCCTCGCACTGAATCGCCCGACAATGATTCTGCGTTTAGCGACACCGTTTCGTTGCTGTCGTCCGAATCGTCAGCCTCTTCGGGCATGAGTTCGGCCTTGCATCATAAACGTTTATTGGGCCAGCAACCCTGTTTGCCTCTGGCGGGTCAAACAAAAGCGGCCAAAATACAGCTGGCGCTGCACAAACTGGAATCGGCGCCCATAAGACGTTTGTTTGTCAAGGCCTTTACTGCCGATGGAGCCTCAAAGTCATTGCTGGTAGATGAACGTATGACATGCGGGCATGTAACACGTCTATTGGCCGATAAAAATCATGTACAAATGCAACCAAATTGGGCGCTGGTAGAAAATTTGGGAGACCTACAGATGGGTGAGTAAAAAAACGTGCTTTTTATGCAAAGAAACAAAAACCAAAAGAGTTGATTTTAAGTGAAAATTGGCAAATAAAGTGATTCTCGCAGTGTTACGCTAAAATGAAAAGGTGTCTTGAGCCGCAGTCATAAAGAAAGAAATTATCGTTAAATATCACAAAATCTTATTGAAAATCAAGGAAAATTTCTTAATATATTATAAATAATATCAGCCGAAACATCTGTTTGGGCCATTTGAAAGTTTACGGCTTTCGTCTTTGCTTTTGTTTCTTTGCCCCGCCTGTATCGAACGCTATATTTTATCTCCTCGTCTTATTCTTTCTACAACAGAACGTCTCTTCGAGGATCATGAACTGTTGGTGGACAATCTAATGACTTGGAATTCAGATGCTGGCAATCGTGTGCTCTTCCAACAAAGATCGGACAAAATCTCACTATTCATACGTCCCGAATTGTATTTACCTGGTCCCCAAATGGCCCCCGGCCTGCAACATGACGAGCATACACGGTCCATGCTGCTGGAGGAGTTCTTCGAGAGCAATACCGAAATTGCGGTCGACGGACCTTTGTATATGAAAGCGGATTCGAAGAAGGGCTGGAAACGTTATCATTTTGTTTTGAGATCATCGGGTCTTTACTATTTTCCCAAAGAGAAGACTAAATGTGTCAGAGATTTGGCCTGCTTGACTCTGTTCAATGGCTATAATGTTTATAGGGGTTTGGGCTGGCGCAAGAAGTGGAAGGCGCCTACGGATTATACATTTGGCTTTAAGTCCGCGGTCGATTCCAGTTTGGGTAAAACTTGTCGTACTTTGAAAATGTTGTGTGCCGAAGATTTGGAGACCATGGAAAAGTGGTTGACAGCCATAAGAGTGGCCAAGTACGGCAAACAGCTGTGGGATAACCACAAAGCCTTAATGGAAGAACTGACGGGCGATGGCATATCGCAGAGCAGCTTTGCCGTAAGCATGAGAAGTGAATCGATTAGTAGCATTAGCTCGGCGGTGCCCTCTCAATGTGGCAGTGTCTCTTCGGCTATATCTTCTATGTCTACCTCCTCCAGTGGTGGCAGAATATCCCGGGCCTCTTCTTCCTCCTCCAGCGGCTGCTTGTCAGACGATAATAATGGTTTCGACTCAGAATTCACCACCGGCACGATAAAACGGAAACCTTCAATGAAACCCAATTTACCTTTAACCACCATGACGCGCCAGTTAAAAGAAGTGGGTGAAATCACTCAAGCCGATAATGAGGATTTAAATAATTCGCCCGAACACAGTGGCACTTTGACGCGACGGCACAGCAGACGCAAGTCTCAAGAGTCTAATAGCAGTGGCACTTTGAAGAGACGACCTCCCAATGCGGGTGCAATGATAATGACCGGCTTGACAAAACGCGGATCAGCGGAAAGCATGAATGCTAATAATTCTTCAAGCTCCTCGAACTCAACACCCACTCCTACACCCAGTATATGTGCTAAACCTTTGGTAGCGGCCATCGGCCCGGGAGTTTATGAAACTCTAACGCCTACACCGCAAAGCCAACTAGATGCCATGTGTTGTTCCACTTTGTCGTTGGATTCTTTGCCACCGCCACCACCACCAGCAGCTTTAAATGAACAGGAACAAGATGTTTATGGATCGCAAATGTCTTTGGCTTCGTTGCCTCCTCCACCGCCACCAGAAGAGCAAACCATAATGCCACACACACCAGCAGGTATTCTGACAAATCAACAACAGCAGCAGATTTATGCTGCGGTACACAAAGCCTTGCCACCGGCCGTGCCAGCTAAGCCTATTAAACCGGCGGTGAAGACGGCACCGCCCTACAAAAATCCACCCGACTACAAGGGCAACAACAACAGTTTGAATAGCACAGCTTCACATACGCCGGCACCGCCACCAGTACAGAAAAAGGTCTCATTTGCCGACTCACCGGTTTTGCTGAGAAGGAAAATGCATTCTCCGGAACCTTCGCAACAACACCAGGAACCCTTTTATGCTCCGGGGCCTTTGCCACCGCCCCGCAATGATCTCACACGACTCTCAAGTTGTTCATCCAACATATCTTCGGTGTCCCAACAGGACTTTGGTTCACCCAAACGTCTACAGGAATCAACCTCGAACCCTCCCAGAGACTTTCTCAAAGATCTGCAACGGGTGATGCGCAAGAAATGGCAAGTGGCCCAAAAATGCAAACTCGAACCGGCCACTACACCTCACGAGGTTCTGGGCTTCAGGGACTTCTCCTCTGAGGAGCTTTTAGCCCATAACCTCAACTCCAATTCACATTATTATCGTGACACGGGCAACGTTAGCAACTGGGTGCAAGAGCACTATGGAGCCGGTGCCCCACCGCCGCCCATGAACGAATATGCTTTGTATGAAAATGTTCATGCTACTTCGAACAGCCCTGGCAATGTTTCACTGGAACCACAGTTTCCCCCACTTAATAATACAGCAACAGCAACAGCGGCGGCGGCGGCTGCTAATGCCACAAGTGCAGCGGCCAATCAACAGCGCAAGAAACGTCCTCCACCACCGCCACCCAAACGCAGTGATTCAACGCATCTGACTCATCGTGTTTAGTGTTTTCTGGGGACGTGCTTTCGAGCACGAAGGCGGCGTTATTGGGATTATTTTGGCCACAACAGCAGCGGCGCTAGCAGCAGCCACAACAGCACTAGTTAAAAGCTTAAAACATCAAATTAAAACTATTTAGAAAACTAAAAACTTTTAATTTAATATAAGAAGAGTATAAGTATTTGAAAATTCTTTAAAGGTCATTACAACTCAATTACAATGTGCGGTTGCCAAGAAAATCGAATGTGTTGTTGTCTCTTTTCTGGTTCGGCAACAAGGACGCATTTGATCTATAAAGTAGACAACTGCAATAATATATCAAAATCATTCTAATGCGCTTAAAGGGGAATGCCAGCTCTGATAAAAATTCTTGTTAAGAACTGAGTTTTATAATATAAAAAAACACGAAAAGTCGAAAAATTTTATTTAAGTGAAGAGAGTTTTGCACATAAAGCAACTTTTTAAACATTTTATCTATCCTTTATATTTCGAAAACTTATATTTACAGTTTTACATCTACACAATCGTCTTTAAAAAATATAATTTGTATTTAGTTTAAGATAAATGTTCCTTTAGGAAAGAACAAACGTTCTCTGCGGCGGCGAGAACTGTTTTTTTAAAGCAAGAAATTTAAAGAATTTATTTACATATAAAGATATTTCTTTTCTTGGAAATCGTATTGTTTACAAAATTGTATGAATTGTTAATTAACGCCTTAAAATATGCAATAAAATGTCTTAAGTATTACAACCCCTGGAGTTTCTAAAACAAGAACACTTGAACTCGAACAGTTAAGAAGAAAAATCGAGATATTTCAAAGCAGTTAAAAAGATAAAATATTCGCAAAACAGAACATATTGAACTAAAAACCAAACTTTCCATGTATTCCTTTCCAAGTCCTAGATTTGTCATTGCCCTTAGATGGAGTCCACTTGGGAACATGACACAGATGTTTCATTTTTTTTATACATCTACATCCATAATAATATATTTGTTGTATTTAATGACTTGAAGGAATTGAAATACACTTTTAGAAACATTTATATTATTATTGTTATCGAAACTAAAATAGAGATAGAAGTTTTTGGGTGACGACGCTTTCGTTACATTGAAATAAAATATTTCTTCAAATGAGCCAATATTTATCTCGGAATCATGTCACTTGAAGCCACCTGGTTCTCAAAAAGAAATTCATCGAATAAAAATGATCGAAATCTTTCATTTTTCGATAACGCCGGAAACGCATTGTAATTCAACTTTGATTACACAAAAACATGCGGGTGAGGATTAAGAAAATTTTGCTTTTTCAATCTTCAATGTTTTATTTATTAATTGGTTATTGTATTTAAGAAAAAGTACTTTTAAATTAAGAAAATTGCTTGACAGAAAACCAGCTGTTGTTGTGACTTCGAAACAAGCAACAATTTAAAGGAAACAGCTGTTTGCAGCACCAGAAAGTTATACGTGTGGTTTTGAAAGCACATGTGTTTTCAAATCGTGTGATTTTCAGAAGTTTACAATCAGGGACTTACCAACTTTGAAGGGGACAAAATATAAATTCATGAATTGAATAAATATTTTTTGAGAAAAATGAAAACTCAGTGTATTTTTTGAACAAACTCTGTATTTCGAATGTTATCGAAACTAGTAATAAGCAGCTAAATTTGGTGTTTAATTTCTTTTATTCGAATTTGCAACACAAATTTGCACACAACGAATCCGATTGAAATGAAATACATATTTCTTTAGCTAAAACTTAATACTTTTCTTCAAGTTAGAGGAGCAATTTTTGATTTTTTGTAAAAAGGAAATTGTATTTTATTCCAAACTTCTGCGGGAGGAAACAAATTTTATTCTCCCTTATTCCAGTCGTCGTCATCGTAATTACACATTGAGTCGACGTAACAAAATTGCCTCCAGTTGATGCCAGAAGTTCATTGGCATTGGCAGTCCCTATCTATGGACTTTCTAGTGTCTAGTATATTAGACTTATTGTACAAAGATTATAAAAGTTTGTGAACGTCAGATGCAAAAGCGTATAATTTTTTGGTGTTGACTTGAGCGGCGACCGTGACGACACTGGGGGGGAATATGTGCGATTATTTTACTTTGAAAATGTTTCATATCAAACAATTGTAGAGCCCCCTTTAATTCAATTGCTGTCAATTTTATTACAAGGATTTTCAAATACTTGCTTCTGTTTTTATTTTAAAAAACCTTTTTCAATTCTAACGAATTTTATTTTAAGGCATTGTTTTGTAATAAAAAATGTTTAACTCGTAAATTAAATCTTAAACACTTGTAAATTAGTTAAATTTTAGCCATGAACAATTTTTTAGATTTAGAATCCGATTCGGAAATTCTTGTTTAAGAAATCGTGTAAACGAAAACGTAAGAACTAAGCAAAAACTTAAGGACGTTCGAAAATTAAATTAAAAAAAAAAAATCTCAAGTAAAAAAACATACAATTGCATTTAAATATCGGAAGTAATCCCAAAAAAGAACTAAGGAATTTTTTTCACATAAAACAAAAGCTTTTTCTGTACTTTTTTGTAAAACCGCAGAATTTTTTATATAAATATTGAAGAAAAAGGTATTGTTCCAAATAGAGCCAGTGCGCCATAATAATTATAGTGTGAACTTCTTCTACTCCATATTATTTTGTAATTTTAAATTTAAACATTACTTAATGTACACTTAGAGAAAAATAAGGCATGGAATGCTTGGTATGAAAATAATTAAAAATATGAAATATATAAATAAAATGATTTTTTATAAATAATCCTTAAAAATAAAAAAAAAAACTTAATTTATAACATACACTGCTGCACAGTGGAGCTGGGCAGATTACAGATAAGTACACACTTTTTAAAATTGCTGAATTTGGAACCCACTTTTCAATCAAGTATAATAAAATGAGAGTTTTTAAGTTTTGTTTTTCTTTACCAAGACGTTTTTCTACAACGTTTTTTCGTCTCTAAAGGCCCACTGTGCTTTCGGCTCTACAGCAACAGTTTGTCTTAATCGTATTTTGTTATTTCTAATACAAATGTTAAGTTTGATTTGCTGCTAAAACAAGTTTTGACAATTTTCAATTCAGAAATCAAAGTAGCGGGTGACCGGATAAAACACAAACAACTATTTTTTTTCTAATGTCTGCGAATAAACTATTTAAGCCAAATTTCTTTTTAAAATTACTGATTTTATACGTTAATCAAAATTCTACCAGACACTAGAACTTTGGAATTTTAATAAAACTGAAGAGGGTTTTTTTGAATGTCAATTGAAAATCATTCTTACACGCCTGCCCAACATTTTCTGCTTTAAATGGTTTCGTTTTCAAAATCGTTTGACATCACATACCTAAACCACTTTGTCAAACTCTCAAACGTATTATTGGTCATGCTTTTGCGTAAAGAAATTTACTTTGATTTTTGTCAAGACTTGGACATTCGGTTCAGCGCATTTAAAGTTATTCCTTCAATCTTAAATTGTCGCAGCTTGTTCAGACTACAGAAATTTGGATATATGTTTCTTTGAATTTTTATTTTAAACAGCTTCGACCGTAAACTAAGACATAAAAACACAATAACAGAGTTTGTGTACGTACATCTGCCGGTTTTCAGTTTTCAGTTTTAATTTTTGTTTTGTGTTTTTTATTTTACTGCATTAAAATATATATATATATTAAAAATATTACAAGCTTGTTCCTACAAATCAAAATAATTTTAGTTTGTTTTCTTCCTAAGCATAATTTTTAATTCTTGTAACTAATTTGATGGAAAATCAAGAAACACAAACAACACAAGTCCTTTAAGCTAGACTTTACTTTTGTTTAAAAAACACTCCCTAAAGTATACTTTGATTCTTTTTTAAAGTATTTGTACATTTTTACCAATTAATGTATATTAACCAAAAATGATGAAAAGGAATTAAATTAAACAAAAAACAAAAACACATACAATTTAAATTTAAGTTAATAGGCATTAAATTTTTCTAACGTTCAATTTAATACAGAGAAGAAAAAAGGTATTTCATTATAATTGTAATGAAAAATATTAAGTGCCATAGGCCAGAATACAGTTTTAATAAATTAATAGTTTAAATAAAATTTAATCTGACTTTAAATTAGATTAATTAGAAATTTTGTTTATAAAAGAGCATTTCTTTTTATACAAATTTTTAAGTGCTTTTAGGGCATTTCATATCTTTAAGTTTGCTTTCTCTGCAACACCTTAAATTAGGCTGTAGTTTTTCTAACTGCGTTTTAAGTTGAAACATCTTTTTACTTATCAAATATATTGAAACTTGAAATGAAATGAAGACAAAAATTTGCCTGAAAGCCAAATCAACACATAAAAATTGTTTACTTTTTTATAGATTTACAATTTTTAAGACAAGATTTTTATTTTTAAGAGGATTTCAAATTTAAGTAAAACTAAACAAAGCAACAATTGGGTTTAATTGATTTGTCGAAAAAGAACTAAATTATCTATTTATTTATATGAAAATGTATCAGTTTCTCTTTAAACTAATTGCGTTCCTCGAACTTCTCCCTCTTTTTAAACGCCTTTAGGTATGCAAGAAAATATATAACTAAACAAAATTATGCCATTATTATTGTATTATGATCTTGGATGTCTTAAATGTCTACAAACTAAACTATTAATTTAAAATAAAACAAAATGATAATTATTGCGCTAAAAGATATTTAAAATACACATTTAACAAAATTATACAAAAAAACAAACTGTTTATTGTATCAATAAATAACTGACTGCGTCATGATAGTTTTTGCGAAGATTAAGACATCTGCGCCTAGACTTATGCCATAAAACAGAAGATAGAAATTGTTAAATAGATGTTTTAAAAAAACAGAAACGCAAGCAGTAGAAAAAATAAAACTGAAATTATTTTAAAAATTTGTTGGCATGAAAAAAGCACAAATACAAAAATTAACAAATAAAACTTTATTTCTTTTACAGTTCTAAAGCATATTTTTAGGGGCTCGGTGAACAAAAACTTGTATAAAATTTTCTAATTTTCTTTCGAACAGAATTTTGTTTTAAAATAAAAATAAAAAAAAATAGCAGAAGTAGAAAAAGGAAGATCTTTTAAAAAATTATTAGCAAAAAAATGTATAAATACATATTAACAAACAAAATTGGCTTATTTGGGTTCTAAAGCATATTTGTAGGAGTTAAATAAAATAAAAGCTTAACTAAACCTTCTATAATTTTTTTGCGGGGATTGGGAATAATAAGATGTTGATCATTCTAATTTTTTCTTAAGCAAAATTTTACTTGAAGATCAATAAATAAAAAGAATTAATGGCTTAGAGATGGCAAATCCATCTTTTCCTCTCGCAAATTTTAATAAATAATTTACTGTTGAATAAAATATATCAAAACTGACACATTTGAGGGGACATATTTGATAAAACTTTAAAAACTGTAGAAGGAAAAATCAGTTTAAGTTGAAATATTTCCTGTCCTTTTAAGCCATTAACTTAAAATTATCTCTTATCATTTTTTAGTAGCAAATCGAATAATTTTCCTTTTATATATTTTAATATAAAATTTTTTATTTAAAATTGGAAAAAAATCGTTCATTAATTTTTCAACATCTTTAAATGATTCCAACCAAAATTTTGTTTTTTATACGAAAAATTTCCTGCAACTTCTTTATCACGCAAACAAGGCAATTGCAACATGAATATCAAGTAATTTTTATATAATACCACCCTAAAACTATGCAATATTTTTTAAAAATTTTATTTAAAAAACTTAATTTGCCTTTTTTAAAAGATTTTTAACAAAAGTCCTGCTATTTTTTGTATTTGCAAATAAACTTGACGAAATAAAAATTCATCCTACAACTTATGCAATAAATATTAATAATACATACATATATTATACTAAAGCTAAAGCAAAATTGGTGAGAATTAATACGCATAAATAAACAAATAAATAAATAGAAAATACAAAATAGAAAGATACACGAAAAGACTTAAACAACTGGGAACTTATAGCCACTTACAAAAATTACAACAACAATACTTAAGCAAAAAATAAAATAATCTAAATCTAAACAATACAACAACCAACCAAACTACTTTATAACATGGAAATCTGAAAAAATCTGAAAAAGACAACAAATCTAAGAAACATTTTTGAATTTATTAAATTATACAATACATCATACAAACATATACAAATTTAGCAATAAATATTACAAATAAATAAAACAATCCTAAAGATATGCAATAAATTATGACAAGCGATAAACGAAAAACGAAAAACGGAAAACGGAAAACAAAAGCCAACCAACAGTTGCCACTTAAACGATACAAAAACAAACAAAATAAATTTTGTGGTAGTTTTTTTTTCATTTAGTATTAAATGAATAAAAAAAAATTAAAAGCGAAAATTCAAATCAAATTATTAAAAAAAATAAAAGAATATTAAGAAAAACAATAACTAATTAATAAATAAATAAATAAAAAGAAAACGAGCGAGAACAACAATTTTTGCAGGCTTAAAATGTCCTCCCACAAACATCTGCAACAATGACAACAACAGAAATAAATTTTTTACATTTTTGTAATTGTAATTTTAAGTTACTTTGTGTTTTCCTTGACTTTTTTGTAATTTTTTTATACAAACAAAATATATATGAAAATAAATTATGAAAAAACAAACAAACAAAAAAATTAATAAAATATGAATATAAAATTAAAAATATCTAAATTGTGTTTTATTCTTTAAATTGAATTTAATTATTATACACTATTTGCAACAAACCTCAAGCTTCAGGACTTTTTATTCCTTTTTTTAAAAATTTAACTATAAAGTTAATATTTTCCGGAAGAAGTTTTCCAAGCGAAGTCGAAAGAAATATTGAATAAATGCAATACAAAAAGACCTCAACTTAAAATAAGGCACGCAGGCCCCCCAGAACGTGAATCACTTTCATTGCAGCGTTATTTCATTTGAAAACTGAGTGCTTTTTTATAGTGAAATAATTATCAACATGAGATATTCGATTTCTTCATGTGGCCGATGTTCGATTGGGGTTTTTATTGGTTTTTTGAGACTCTGTAAGAACGATTTGATTTCAAAAATGTTGCCAAATTTATCGACTTTAATTCCGTTCGCAAACGAAACTCAAACCGTATATTTATGGCTCAGTAAACGAAATTATTTTTCAGCCCTCAAGCAGTTTTTAATGTAATGAACTAATTTCGATATTGAGTCCTTTTTGTCTAAGTGGGTCCCTTTTCCAGTGTTTTTTATTCGGTAGATTAAACGGAAAAGTATAAAACTCAAAAATGAAATTGAGTGCAAATTACAAAAACAAAACAAAAACAATCAAAATACACTCTCAATATAAAGGAACAAATGAAAAGGATTTTCTTTTTATGGCCAAAAAAAAAAGAGTAAAAAACAGCAGGAAAAAAACCCCAAAAAAGCATTTACAGTTTGGAGGCTGATGGTGGCAATAATGGTCAATGAATATGTATGAGTTTTTCTAAAAAGTAAATATTTTTTCTTGTTCGCTTTTTCCTTCTGCTGCGGAGTAACGCCTGGCAAGAGTTAAAAGTTGTATAAAGGGTTTGTGAAGATGATTCTCACTTTGTTGTTGTTGCTGTATTTTTTGCTTAATTTCTTTTTGTTTTGTCCCTGTTTTTTTTTTGGTTTTTTTTGGTTTTTTGGCGGGGGATGCAAATTATTTTTATTTTACACTTTGGCCAAGACCAAAGATTTTTCATTAAAATCTTTACAAAAAAGTTCTCTCTCCCCCTTTTTGCCATAAATTTTGCCTTGAATTCATTTATTATTGCGGGTGTTTTTTTTTCCACAATTTTATTTTACACTTTATTTTAATTTCTGACTCGTTTTCTGCTTTTGTTTGCGTTGCGAAGAAGAAAAAAGTTCTGGCGGCTGAGAAATGTGTTTCTTAAAAATCATTTTTAATGGCTTTTAGATAAAAACAAAAGTACAGTTGCCTACAAAATGTTCATAAATTATTTGTAAAGGGTTTTTTGTTGCCATCCGAACATAAAATACTTCATTTTTTAATTTGTTAAGCTGCCTTTAATTAGAAATCTAAAGTAAATAAATAAATGGCGCCTAAAAGTATGCGGGAGAAGAGGAGTTTTTCATGGCTAAATAGATTAGAAAAATTAAAAAATTTTATAATTAATGAAGCGGAAAGCGAAACAAAAACTCCTTTCCATATTAATTATTTAGGGCTCTAAAGTAAAAACTAAAAAAAAGATGAGAATTGCGCCTGAAAGTATGCTGTGAACGTGAATTTAGATATTTTTTCATAATTGTGTGTTTTTATTATATAAAATGCTGTCAATTGCATTAAAAAAAATAAATGACGCCTAAAAGTAGGCTGAAAACGAAAAGTGGTGAAAATTAGTTATATTTTACTGAGACCTCGTATTTCTTCCTTAAACAGGAATTATGAATATATCTTTCAAAAGAACACAACCTTTTTATTGCGGTAATTGCATTCAGTTATGGGAAACTCTTCAAAGTTGCTTTGAATTTGATACATATTTTTCTCCTGTTCTAACAAAAATAACTGGTTATTCGGATAATAAGAAGTTGCTTGAGTTTCTTAAAATTTAAATTTCTTAACTGTTTTCTTTATTACAAGAAATCGTAATTGTTGTGTTCTTCTTACCACTTGTACATTTCTTCCAACTGATTTTCAAGCAACTTTACCTTCTGCATAGACATGTTCCTGCACGTTTGTGCACGCATCAGCCTGTCCTATGCTTAAACGAGTGGCAGGGATAAAAAGCTTTTCATCTATAAATAGTACATTAGGGGGCAATCAGAGGAGAGGCGATGTAGAGATCAAACCTATTTGGTTTTAAAATAGACAACACTTTGTTCCGATTTATGAAAAAGACAACAGCAAATGTGCATGAGTTTCCAAATTATGTCTATCACTTAAAATACTAATATAAAAGGGTTGTTAAGCTAAAACGCAGCTTAGAGTTCTGGCCAAATAAGTTTTACCTTTCCTTCAGCTGTGCTCCAATCCAGTCACATTGTGAAACAGACGCCTGAAGGCACAAGTGAGTAATTCCATATAAAACATAAATTGTAAGTTAATCCACTGAAGGTCAATAATGTGTGAGCCCCTTAAAGTAGGCCTTTGTTTTTGCTGCTCGGCGATTATTTACGAAGGTTCTTAAAATACTGTTGAAAATCTCTTTAATAGTTTTTTGATATGAAATTTCAATAGGAAAATTAATAAATTCATGTAAATAATCCCAAGTAATTCTATATCCTTGTAAATGTCTCCAATACAGCTTCTCGTATAAGCATTGGTTTTGGTAAGGACGTGTTTGGCTGGGCGTGTGTGTGTGTAGTTTTGGTATTTTATTGTTATTTAAAACTAATTAAGCACAAAGTACGAGTGTTCCATAGATTAGGGCAGAAGATTTATGACGGGCAACATTTCGGGGCAAGACTGGCAACTACATAATTTACACAGGACCTCTTCAAGGAAAATCACGGACAACAATGAGCAGCATAGAGAAGAAAAGATATTAAAACAAGGGCGAACTCAGCAAAAGGCTGACACGACAAATAGCCGAATAAGCGCTCTGAAAATTTTTAAATATTTTTCCTTTGATAGCATTCGAATAGTATTAATCGACTATTCATCTACTCATTTGCATTTCTAGGCAGAATATTTTTTTTCAAAGGTATAACTTTTTAAAAAGATATATATTTTGATAAAAGCGAATAATCGAATAGTCGCAAAACGAATAATTCGTCAAAAGGTACTTTCCTTTTTCTCATCAGCAATAGGAATTAACTGAATTAAAGGGGTACGGAGGACTGAGGACTGAGGTATTGCTGGGAAGTAAAATTATACGGGTACTCGTATCGAACGATTTTCAGATAAACAATTAAACAAAATAGGGCCTCCGTCTAGTGATTGCAGGAAAACAAAACGATGTTGCTTTAGTGATTTGCTCGAAACAAATTGTACAAATTCTGTCCTTCAACAACAAAATGTACGTTTTTTCAATCGCTGAACTGTCAGCAAGTTGAAGGCTTTTCCTTTGCCAACTGTGTTACATTTCAAAATCGATAGATCTTATCCCCCGTTTGCGAGTAAATGGAAATTTTTAATATATTAGCAAATCCTTTCAAAATATTAGCAAATCCTTTCTGCACTAAGCGGCGGGAGTGTGGCCTGAGCGAGTCACAAGACACTTTATAAATGTTTTGCATGGCACAGCGTATGTGCTGGCCACAGACTTGGGTAGAGAATCCTTTGGAGAGAAGTTTGAAGATGCGAAATCGTTTTCCTCCTATTTACTAAAAAAAATGACATTGTTGGCACGATATAATACAGACACCGAGCACACATGAAGCAGAACAAGCGCACGCACACCGACACACGTGCCCGCATCGGATTCGAAAGATGGCCCACATACGGATAAGTTTTCGCTTTCACACAAGTTTGGTTGCTTTCATGTTCATGTTCTTCAATGGCCTTCTCTGTGTTGTTAGAAAATCTGTTTTTTTTTTTTTTGTAAAGGTGTTTTTTTCCATTTCAGATTCTTAAAGCTTTTCCGGTGATTTCGATTGAGTCAGTGAGTTGGTATGGAAATAATTTTGTTAAGGAATTGTAAGGAAAACACTTTTTTGCTGATTAATATGAGGCGGAGCAACCAAAAGGCAATGGAAGTTTTTCTATCTCTAAGGATTTTAAATTGAAGGTCGTTTTTAATCAGGTGTTATTTAAAGAAGCCCACTTTTAGGCTTTAAGCCCACTTTAGGCCCACATGTAATGGAACAAGCAAGTTTATACATTTTTGGTGAAGAGGTCCCTTAACGATTTGCTCGATTGTTGTTTTCTATTTCATATTCCTTCGACAGTGCAGTAAAGTAAGTCATGGCGAAAAGGGTAAGTTTTTTAGTGCTACTGCTACCCGACCGATACGAAGGCAACTCCTTTGGAAATATTTTTTATATAAAACAGAAAATAACTGCAACTCTCTAACTCATGTTCATCAATTCATTTTCTTTTGCTGTCAGGCTAATGAGAACTGTTGGACACTTTCTCCCAGTGTAGTTTAGCCAGTTCGCATGCAAACACTTGCACCAAAACAACTTAAAAGTTTGTTGCCAAAGTTCGTGCTCCGTTCGCCAAAGTTGTCGAGCACTTCGGCCAGGTTGCGGTGCGCCTAATCGCCCCTGAGACCAGAACTAATCAACCCGATGCCGATCCAATACTTGGAAAAATTTTGAAGAAAGATCTGGACCTTGATAACCATTTAAAATCATGCAAATGTTAAAGCCAGCGGACCATTAATTCTATTTATTCTTCAACTGGTTACAAAACGTTTGGAGGAGAAATGGTGCAACATTTTGTTGAGATGGCGCCTTTGGACTGTGTATGATGGAAAAAAGGGACAGGATGGCGTGCATGACATGCAGTCGCTGAAGTCACACTCATGTGTAAACGTTAAATGCCATGAAATCTGGGAGCCATTAAAGCCGAAAATTTGGTCATTGCCTGGAATTTGTTGGGTTTTATTTTTAGAAAAAAAAACGTTGTATTCTTTTTTATACTTTTCTTTTGGACTTTTTCATTTTTCTTAAAATATTAAATCATTCCGTTCCAAGCAGCCATATTTTCCCCTATTTAAAAGAAAAATCTAGATTTTTCGTGCCGCTTCTCTGCCATTAATTAGTCTTAGACCATTTAAATCAAGTTCGCAAAAGGGTTAGAAAGTAAAACAAACAAAAAAAAAAAAGAAATTTTTCTTTTTCATAAAAAGGGTAAAAAACACACAATTTTGTTGTTTAAAAAAAATGAATTTTTGAATACATTAAACAATTACAGCTTAAATTGTTATTTTTCCAAGAGTCTTGTATCTTTTCACAAAGAAAAAAAGAAAAGGGCGGATATTTCGCGGGGGTGTTTTTCTTAACACTTGTTTGTATCTTTTCTTTCTCACTGGCTTGAGAATTCAGAACTAAAGATTTCCTTTTGGCAGCCGTCATTATTATCTTTGCAATTGAGTGAACAGATTTATTAATAATTGTGACATTTTGTTTTAAGTTGCAAAAAAAAAAACGAAAAGAGTTTTAGCGTTTAATTGCCAGAATTGTGGCGAATTTAAACAGAAATAAAAAAAGTTTCGGGACAGAAAAAAATTAAATTAAGTTTCTTAAGAGAAATGCAATACGTACATTAAGGGGGTTCTATTTTACCAAACAAGAAAGCTTTAAACACATACAGATTTATAAATATCGTTATACGAAATGCAAAACTACCTAAATAACAAAAACTGAAAACGCTTCAATCATAATAAAACAAAGAAATATAAATATAAATAAATATGATTTCGTAGTCTGGAAGACCGGGTTTCACAAACTTTTCGCAGCAAGTGCTTCCGTATTTCGCCAATAACTCTTTCGAATGCTGATTTCCAGGTGTTCAATTGTCTTCCCCCCAGGGGCGGGTTAAGCGTTGACGATTTACACTCAGTCAGGAATAGAGGTTAAGGGGTCCCACCGTACTTGCTGTGGCTTAAATCTAAAGACACGGGAAGAAGGAAATCTTCGAGGTGCTGTTGCCTTCCGACAGGTCTGCTTTTATGTCAGGAACTAGATCAAGGCCTGAGATCCTTGTGGATTTGTGGAAATTGTGTGAAGCAGAAGGGATTAGATAGCCCGAGCTCTTTAGCAAGGGGTTTATGATTTGTGGCACATATTATGAGAAATCTTAATGTCCATTGAATTGGACCATTATGTGAAGTTATTGGTTTGTCGAGAGTTTCCTTCTAGTGAATCTACTGCACAGCGAAGCCACATATCACCAAGATTAGTACCAGCTAATTGAAGTGCAAAAACACTTCAAATCATGTCGCTAAGTAGCTGGGTGTTTCCAGCTGTCTAGTCGCTTAGGCCAGCATTTCTTACGTGCTAACCTACTCATCAGTAGCGATTAAATAAACTCATATGTTTTTTGTGTTTTAAAACCACTTGTACTCAAAACTGATTTCCACGACAAATCCATGTGGGGTTCTCCTTTAAGATTTTTTGTAAGGCCTACTTTAAGGAGCTTTTAAAGGCAACACTAAATAAAAAAAAGTAGTGCTTCGAGGCGTAACATATTTTATTTAGACTTTATGCTTTAGTAGATAACTTGGACGTATAGGAGCACGAGCAGCAACAACAATAACACATGGAATTGTAAACAAATGCACACGTTTACAGTACACGAGTATATTTTGTACCTAAAAGTATGTTGTAGAATGCGATAGATGTACGTAGATGTGTCCGTAATATGGAAATATTTTCTCGGTTGTAGCGAAAGCAATTTTATTTTTCTATTTTTTCACAAACTTGTTTTCATTTCATTTTGTCATCCGTGAAAAATTCTTATGGTCAGTTTAAGGAATGAAAAATATGTTTTTCAAAATGACTGAATGTATGATTTAATATATTTTTTTATATACAAAACAAGATTAAATTGAAAAAAATTCGTAAGAAATATTTAAGCGGAAAATTAAGGGCGAACCAGAATCTTAGATACGAAAATTGTAAATAGGAATTTTCTAAGATTTTCTTTATTTTGTGAATAATAACAAATCGTGTATAAAAGTTAATATTTATTATGCAAAAAGCTTTAAACAGGAATACATAATTGGCTTTTCAGGTTTTCTTATAGACTCTGTAGAATATTTAAATTATTTGTAAATTTTAAACAAAGAAGAATAAAATTTAGATTCTATGAAACAAAAATTAAGTTATCGATAACTTTTGTATAGAAAAGTAAAGTTTTTGTGAACGAATTGATTGATTGTTTAACTTTTTGTAGAAAACTGAAATACTATCATAAATTAAAAAAAAAACAAAGTTATCGATAACGCGTTTTAAGAAAATTTATTGATTACATTCGTATAGAAAAATTATGTTATCGGCAACTTTTCTAGCAAAGAAAAGAACTCAATAGCTTTTGTGAAAGGAAAGGTATTTTTCTATTAAAAAGGAAATTTATCGATATATTCTCTATCTAAATTAAAGTTATCGATAAACGTTTAAGAGAAACTTAAAGCTATCGATATGGGCTTATAACTGTTTTTCAGATAGTTTTTCTTATCACTTTACGCTGGACAAACATTCCGATTATTTCGTAAAGTTATCGATAGTCTGTTTTTCAGCCAAACCTTAGTTGTTCTAATTTAGGGAAACAGAACCAAACAAAATAAAATACTTAGACTTGGGCACATACTCCTGCATGTTTGCAAATATTATTGTACATTTTCATCAGACTCTCTTTAACATTTCGGACACACAGATGTACCCGCATGTACAAGTGCATGGAAACCGAAAGTGTTTCCGAATGTGCGATTGAATTTGTTTGTGTTAATTTTATTTGTGTTTACAGTTTTCTTTTTTTTTATGATGGTTTCATTAGTATGCGTAGAGCCGTACGCATAATATAAAAATTATTTTGCAGGACTTTCGTTCTAAATTCATGACCATTTGCTGTTTTTGTAAAAATTTATTTCTTGTTTCTATATATAGAGAAGAAAAAGAAGAGTAAGAAAATGGAAAAAAGTGGAATATGTGCCCAAGATAAAGTGGGCTTATCAGCAGCCTTGTGCCACCCAAAAGGCTTGATTGTAGGCGGTGGGTGGTGGCAGGCGGTAGTGAGGAGTTGGGGTAATGGGGTTTACAGAACTTTCTCACAAGTAAAAGTGGTAGATATATTTTATTTTCACCAGTTTCGGTTTTTTAACCCTTTTTTTTAGTGCAAAAACACATGATGATGATGCTGATGGTGCTGATGTGGATGATGGTCAGGCAAAAATTTTACATCAGCAGAAACTAAGCAAACAATTGTGTCCATTCGCAAAGTGAAAGCCGCACAGCAAGTGTTAGATAAGGAAAAAGCGAGTTTTAGAGCGAAATAGTAAAATATTTTTTTTTCTTTGATAGCAACGTCCAGTCTTATGTAATAATAAATACCTGCCTAAGATGATAATGAAGTTTAAGGCCGTACACACATTCACATTTTGCTCGACTCTAGTGGGCATAGAATTTGTTAGGAAAAACCATTTTCTGACCATTGGAAGGCAAAGGAGTTGGTTTTGTATTTTGCTACCCTTTTACTCCTTTAAGTGCATGGTGAATAGAAGAGGGGGGGGGGGGGCAGTTTTTTAAGAGAGGCTATATTTTTTGAAGGATTTTTTCAATTTCTTTTATATGGCTGGAGAAAAAAAGTGTTTGATAAAATTCGAAATTAAGTTAGAATCTCGTTATAAGCAACCCCTTCTGAATTTTTATTTATTTATTCCTTTTTTTTTTTGCCAAATTTAGAGCCTTTGACTCAAAAGGAAGAGTTTAACAAAGGAAATCTTTTTGTTTTCCTTCTAAAATCAATATTCTTATATACATTGAATGAATTCCTTGTGAAATTTAAAAAGTAAAAACACTCAGGATAAGACAAATAATTTTAAAAGAAATTACACGCGTTTGAATTAAATAAAAAAGAGTTGGAAAGGCGATTCAATGTTTTAATTTCGTGTTATTTTTAGTTTTTCTTTTTAAATAATTATAAAAGTCTTTTGAGGAAACATGAAAAAACTTTCTTCTTTAAAAATAAAAGTAAATTTTCATTTGTTCAATATTACCGACACTGTAATTTTGCTTTTTGCTTTTTGCTTTAACTAATAGTTCGTATTTTTTTGTTACTATTGTAATATATAGTCTTTTACATTTTTAGATTTATGATAATAATTTCTACTGGTGTTTCTACTCCCTTTTTAGCATATATTTGTAGTTATTATGATTTATTGCGTTTTTGATGCATCAATTTTTTCCTGAGTTTATTTTTAAAAATCGATTTTTTAATTTTGGTATAAAATGATTTTTGCTTCTTTTGGTTTTGATATAATTTATAATAGAATATTTGTACTACTTTTTGAGATTATTCTTAAAATATATTATTTAGTTTTATGCACCAAAAATTATTTTGCCACCACATTTTCTGCTCCGTTTTTTTCTACTACTCTTTTTAAGTACGACATACATATTGCAAAAAAAAGCAATGAACATTTATTTGTCAACATATTAGTTGGTAATTGGCAAAGCTTTATGGAAAATCTATTTGAATTACTTTATTACATGCGCCCCAATTAAAAATAACATTTTTATTTCATATTTATTAAAGTGGACTAATTGTATAGAAACCCTGTTCATTAGTTTTACAACATTTTTAAGTGTGTTTTAATGTAGTGAATCCCACCCATTTCACTTTCTTCACGGGTACTTCTCGGCTTTCAAATAAATTTTCTATTTATTTGCCGCTTTTAAAGCCGTTTTTCAATATTTTAGTTCTATTGATCGATTTAATCTATTATTTATTTCATGTCTCAAAATTGAAGAGAAAACATAAATTTGTTTTATATTCTTTCCTTCTTTGTCATATGGTCTCTTTATTTAAAGATTTTTTGTTGGCTTGTTTGATATAAAAAACATACATCTTAGTTTTTACTTCATTAACCTGTCAATCATTTGCAGTTGAAGTCTCCTGACCCACTGGTCTATTTAGTTGAACAGTCTCTAGAGTAAAACTTTAAAATATTTCAGCCAAAAAAATCCACACTAAGTGCTTTTGTGATTAACTTCAAGAAAGAAAAACTTCAAACTTGTTTTTGAAGAATATTATAAGCAAAAAAATCATTTTTAACCCTTTTCTTCTCAAAAATACTAAAATAATGCTCTAAATATTAAATAGAATCTTGTTGAGAAAAGTAAAAAATCCATTAGGAAAAAACTGTCAAAGTCAATATATTTTAGGAACAAAAATGAAAGTACAAGCAGAAAAAAAAAACATAAAAAATACGCCCTTGTGTTTTAGTTTATTTCTTGTTTTGCAACATTTTGGTAAGAACAAATAAAATAAATAAAACTCGAAAGTAGACTTAAAAATTCAAGACACGCTGGTCATATGCCTCTGGCTCTAATTTAAAAATACAAGTAAGACAAAAAACATACACACACACACACATACACACACACACCTCTGTACTTCCTTGACTCCAGTGAAAGGGATGGTTTATGTTGCCAACATACATACAATTACTTACTCACTCACACGCAGCCAAAAATTACAACTTAAGCAGAAATAAAAATTCAAAGTGAGTAAAAAAATTACTTAACAACAATAACACAAAGAAAGAAAAAAAAAAATTTGGTTACAATTGGACCGGCCATGCATTGGCAACGGCAACTGACGACGCACAGTGGCGCCATTTGACTTTTTTCGTTGCAAAAATCATATCTTTTGAACCGAACAAGATAATCGAATAATTTAAATTGCATGTCATAGATAATTGTTCAACCTATAAAATGAGCGGTTGGAGTGGACGCTACACCTTATAGGTGCTTACTTATGGGTTTTCAAAGTTAAAATTTGTGAAAAAATCCAAGTTTTGGTAACAAAAAAATTTTTGTTAAGAATTTTATATTTTTTTGTAGTTCTTTTGTAAGCTTTTCATGTTTTAAGATATTACCTAAAAAATTACAACAAAAGAGTTTTTTTTTAAATGATTTTTTCAATTTTCTGTAAAATATTCATTTTCTTGGTAAGACAAAGTATGTCTAAAATACAAATCATTTCTAAACTCTAATTTTTTTCTAACTCATCTATTTTATGGTAACAAAATCAAATTATTTTTACCAATCTTATATTTCTTAGTTCTTTTGAAAGCTTTTTCTGTTTTAAAGTTATTAGCCAACAAATTAAACAAATTTTTTTTCAATTAATTTTTTGAATTTTCTGTAAAATATTCATCACAATTCGTAACAGAAGGTATATCTAAAAGACTAATCATTTCTAAAGTATAATTCCATTGTAGTTCTTTTCGTGTCTTCACATGCCGCAGGGAAGAAATAAGTGGATCGGAAGATGCTGCTAACATGTTGAAGAGGTCCTCATTTTGCCTCACCCTTGATGCTTTGAACGTGTTCTGCAATCTATATTTTTTGTAAAATTTGTTAAGAGACTCCTGCGCTTCTTCAGAAAGCTCTCCAATTGGCAAAGACTGGTACTCAATTATATCTTTGCCATGCGCCAATATTTTATGGACGGTCGGGGTCAACTTCTTCTGTGGATAAATTTTTGCTAAAAGAGATGCAGTTTCCGATGCATATTCTCCAAATTTTGTAGAATTAACACTTTCTTGGCAGTTTAAAACATTCAAGATCGTTCCCAATCTTTTGACGATTTCATTGTCAATTCCAGTGATTCTAGTTACTGCCTCATCATTTGCAAAAAATCTCCTTGAAGTGTTTCCATCGTTTGAGTTACCGTATCCACACTTGGGGCAGTCTACTTTTAGTCCAAGTTGTTTCCAAAAAGCATTCTTTATTTGCTTCTTTCTGATCTTTTCCTTATCCTTAATTGATGTATTTTCATCGATGTTTTCATCTTGTTGTGGTAGGGTATACGCCAGTTTTAGCAAGAACTCCATACACCTTATCCTTGCGTGCAATGGTGACATTCCATATTCGTAATTCTCCTCGTTTGTAGAATCGTTTAAATTACCGAAGTTCTTCTGACTCTTTTTGCAAATCGGGCATGTCAATGTTGAGGTTGTTCCTGTCAGTTCGTTTACGACTTTTCCGTCAACCATGGTCAGGTGGAACTCGTAACTACATTCAATATATTTTCCTTCTCCAATTTGCAATTTTGTATGCTTAATCTTGCTTATTTGTTCTTCAATGTCCTTCACCGTGGTCCTTATGAGTTCTGCCGATTCCTTTGCAAACTGAAACATTATTGGTCGGCAATAATGCACTGATGACGGTCGATGATTTTTCCAGTGTAGGGAAACATCAGATTTTAGCCGCAATGGAACAACAGATGCCATAAACATATTTCCGTCAGATATTGTAGTGTCATCGGAAGATATCCTTTGCTTATAAACGCTTTGTCCGGATGATCCATCGCAGCCCCATTTGCTGATCAATGTTAGTTTCTGAGGAAGAATTTCCACCTCATTTTCAGGAAGACTTTCCAACAACCGTTTTGCTGTATGGTCCATAAGATCCTGCAGATTGGCTTTCGCAGAGACTTCCGTAAACTCCGTACGCAATGGTCGTGAATTTATTTTGGCTTGCGTAATATGCTTGTATCCGGGGAAAAGGTCAGCCCCGTGTCGCATTAAAGATGCCCGTAGTATCTCATATTTCTCTTTGGAAAGTTCTAAGTCCAAAAACAGAGCCAAGGCTTCTTCGGAACTATACTTTTTAATATGTGCGTTTGTGGGAGTGGGAATGCTTTCCTTAATCCTTTTTAGTCGCAGTGGGCTTGCATCAGCAACAGATTTTGTAATCTGCGACCTAACTCGTTCACTATCCTTTATGTATTTAATAGACAGCGCATCCGATAAATCCTTCGTGGTCAAGTCATTGGTGGCATCGGCAAGTTTCCTCTTTCTTGTGAAAACTGAACACTCCTCCATACTTTTTTTTGGCCTTCCTTTTTCTCCTCTGGTTGATGTGGAGGGTTTATCTACTGCCAATATATCCAGGATGGTGTCTTCATTAAGCCAGTCCTCGTATTTGGAGTTGAAGATGTTAATGGTTCGATTGCATTTCACCCATTTTGTCTTAATTTTGGCATGTATCATACAAAGATTATTTTTTATACTTTTGCTTCTCTCAATATTTCCGTATAAGCTATCGAGTTCTTCTAAAGCAGCTTCCGCGAAACACGTTGGTGTAATTGACTTTCTAAACAGTTCAAATAGTTTTAAATTGTTCAACGCCATGTTTTCAATACTTGTTTCGCCAACTTTCAGTCGTAGACTAATGCAGGCATTAAGCTTGTTTTGCAATATATAGGCCTATGCTACCATGTCTACAAATGTACCTGTTACATGCATACATATGCATTTGGGCTGAATTATACAGTTTTGATATTATGCACGTAGCCAAATGAGATTTGTGCCTACCTGTACCATAAGTCAGTATTGTTCTTCACCATATGTACGCCAAAAATAATTTTTAAGTGAGGTGCGTACCTGCTTATTTCAATGAGTAGTTTTTTGTGCATCTTGTGTCTGTAACGGAATATTAGGACCAAATTTTTCGCCAGAGGCTCTCAGGTAGACAACTGACTCAAAATGCAATTTTCAAACTATTACATCAAAGTAACTGTCAGTCAAGGCATGTAAGGGATGCCCGCCATACAATTTCTGCAACCATGTCTTTTTAACGTTTTTTACCTGTAGAAGCCAAATAGGCACGTAAAGGCAGATAAAACCTTTTGAGTTATGTAAAAGACTAGTTAAAGAACATATTTTGAAAATATGGCGGAGGTAAAAAAAGGTAAATTTTTTTTATTTTCCGTCAAAGTTGAAGAATAGTGAAAAAATGGATAGTTTTTAAATACTGATTTACCTAGAGAAACACAAAGCAAACAGCACAATTTTTTTTATTGTTATACATTTAATAAGCACATCAATCACTAAAAACAAAAAAAAATACTATTCGTTGCCTAGTTTTCGTGATATTACACCTGAAATCGGATCAAACTACCTAAAAATTGTGTGTTTTTTTTAAATCCGAAAATTGGTTAACTTTGAACAGTTATGTCTTCTAAACTAAAAATCTGATATTGTTAAGAGTAGCATATTTGAGATCGTTGAAAAGTTTACTATAAGATGGATTCATTTAAAATTTCGCAGGCGCACATGAAAATTTTGATTTTTGCAACCTCGTTTGCTCTACGGGTGCCACTGTGCGACGGCCAACGTCAAAAGAAATTTTATTCGAACTCTTGCATGCAGTCAAACAAGCACACACACCCTCACGCACGCTGCTTCTTACACCACAACAGTTATTCAGTTATTCATGCTCTCTCACTCATTTTTGCAGCAACTACTATAGCATACGTTAGAGCTGCTGCACATACCAAATGTACATACATATAATAAAAAGAATTCACAAGATAATATGTAAATATGTATGTGTATGTGTATGTGTATATAGTAAATGGTATGAGAGGGAATAATATTTGTCGATTCTTATATTAATTTAATTAAATTTGTTTCCTTTTTTTTGGAGACTTTTCCGCTATAATTTTTTACCACTTTTTCTACTACTCTTGAAAATGACAAAATTATTATATTTTCGTACAGTATTTATTTTTTAGCAGCTTTTGCTCCTTGACCCTTCCATTTAACTTTCCTAAAATAAAACTAAGTTCTTTTCCTCACTGTTTGCTTACAAAATGTATGTAGTATGTACATATGTATGTACATATATCTAAATTTGTAGCACATCCAACTATTATGTAGAAGTAGAAATAATGAAATAACTGATATATGTATGTACATATATTTTGCTTGAGAGCTCAGAAAGAGCCCTAACTTCTACTTATTTTCCCCTATAGCAAATTTACTACTTTTTTACCATTTATCTTAAGATTTTAATTTTTTTTTAATATCCTGTGACCAATAGAATATTTGACTTACTTTTTTACTTATTTGCAACTGAAACAAGCATACAACTTGTTTGACTACTGATTTTAATGCTGACAAAAACTTTTTAAATAAATCTTTCCGGATAAAAACCGCATCTTTTTAAATTTTTACTTATTTTCACCCTCTATAAATCTACTACTATTTCTACTGCTTTGTTTTGCTCTATTGAAAAATTATCTTTAAATATTTTTTATAGATAATTTAGCGGTATCTTATACTATAGTGAATTTAAATTTACCTTTAACTTAATTTTTACAAGTTTTATGTTTTCTTGATCAGAAGTAAAAACTGACCAACAAATTAAAGTATTCGTTTCAAATTCGTCTTTCTTATATTTATGTATTCAATCCTTTATAAGTTAAGCAGTGCTTAATTATTTGTATATTAAAGTATGTTCTCGTAGGTATTCTTATTTACTTATACTTTTCATCGTCATTTGTAATTTATGTAACTGTCAATTTTCATTTACAATTAAACCCCTTTTTTACAAATTCTTGGCCAGAAAAAAGGAAAATACATTTTATACATATTTTTCATTTCTTGCATCTTTTGCTTTTTAAGGGTTCTTTTTTGCTATTCATATTTGCTCCATCAGCTCCTTCTTTTTCCATTTTTTTATATTGTATGAATTCGTATTTTCTATTTTTTTAGCGTTTGGATTTTTATAATAATTAAAAAAAATGTTACTTCCTTTAACTCCCGCTACTGAAAAAATATATTTTTTAGGAATAACGACAAAAGCAGCAAATAAATCAGGGGAAGTATAACTAAGGTAAATGATAGAATATGGTTTTAAATTATTTTAAATCAATAGGTAAGTTTTGTTTGTTTATAATTGTCTTTCTTTGTATATATATAAATAATTATACTACTACTTCTACTACCTTTTCGTTATTCTTAAAAATACCGTAATTTATTTAATTGTTTTCTTCGTTTGTGAGATATAAGTAAGTTTTGTTTTTATATCTTCAATAATTAATGTCCAGTCTGCTACTATTTTCACTACCTTTGTGTTAAAATTTAAAGATACTTAAACTCATTTAATTGTTTTCTTTTTTTATGAGAAATGTTTTGTATGAAAATAGTATTTATTTGAATTATTTCTTTAAGTTTCTTAATACTCAGAGAATGTATTAACTTTTGAATTGATATCATGGAAAATACATTATAACAAACTCTGAACCCTTTTTCTGTAACCAACGATTCATGCCAGAAAAACGCTACTCTCAGAAGAAAAAATCTAAAAAGAAATTATACATGACCAAGTGAAACCTAAAAAACAACGAATAAAATATTTTGAAAGAAGCACCCTTGCAAAGTTTGCAACTTAGACACAAAAATCGCTTTAATAAATCTTCCCTTTCCAGGGCCAGTCGTAGTGCGGTAGCGGCTAAACTGCTGACCAGCATCTACAAGGACTGGTGGTCCGTTAATTTTTACTCGTATACACTGATAAGCACAACAAAAGGATTCATAAAACAACACATTGTTAAAAAAATAAATAAAATTGCGTGTATTACAATATAAAAAAGAACAAAAATATTGTAGTTTCTTGTTTGCTTCAGTCTTTGTGTTCTTAAAAATAATTTTTTTTTTTAAATTTTAGCCTTCTCCGTTTTTTTCTCTTTGAGTTTTTTTTTTAGCAAAAATCGACAAGAACAAAAAAGTGACCAAAAAAAGGGTTGCTACAAAAGCACACACACATATACACACGCGCACACTGCAACAAATATTTTCCATTATTTTTTATTTAATTCTTTTTTTATTCGGCCTCTTGTACAAATGGACCAAGCAAAAGCAGCTTCATTAATTCGCCAACACAATCAAATGCACACGCACACACACACAGTCACAGCCACACACACACACACACGTACACTTGTGTAACCACACACCCAAAAAAAGAAGAAAAAAACTCTCCCACTCAACCATCCACCCACTCGCACAGTCTTGTCCGTAATACTTTGACTTGATTCTTATAACGGTATTGTTGTAAACTCGTTAGTTGCAAATGTAAGAATGTGTGTGCGGATGGCAGCAGACTTTTAAATTGGCTCTGTACATACTTTTTTATTTTATTTTACTTAATTTTTTTATGTTCTGTTGACGATGGTCGTTTGCGAAACCCCTTTCGAAAATCTTGTTTGATTCAACTCACAACTGACACCGTACAACAAATCGCCCCGCGCCCCCTCTCACTCCATTACCTAAGCGGCTCTCCAACACCACTCTCAATGTGTCATGTGTACTACGTTGTTACGCAAAATGTTGTAACTTTTGTAAATGCTAATGCTGGATTCAATATTTGTGTGAGTTTGTTAGTATGTATTTCCATACATTTTATGCTCATTAGCGAAAACCCCGATTCTACCAAAGGAAAACTTTGAAATAATTTGAGAAAAATATCATAGAAAAGTATCAAAAGAATTGCTGAAGCCTACTAAACAGAAAGAAATTTCAGCAGGACACAAGCAAGTTGTTTCAAAAACGATTTTGTAGCATGTAATACTCGTATACATACATACATATATGTGCATATGTATGTACGTGTGTATATGCGATTGCGGCAATGCGGAATCTTGCTTTCATAAGCCCCTGCTTTAACGACACTTTATGCTCGGTAACCAGCGGTTAAATCAGTCTCACAAAATTTGCTGTTCATTTTATAGTCCGATTCGAAATCTTACCGCCCTTATTGAAAACTCCCGAACTGTTTCCAATAATAGCAAAACATTTAAGACAAACTGATGCAAACATTTCAAATGATTGCCATTTCTTTTCTTTTCCCCACCTTCTTCACCGCGCTAAGCCAGCAAATCCCCAGCGAGTTCTGACCAGTTTCGACAAGTACTATCACAAACCGAAATCGTAATGAAGTGTGAATTTGTTGTCTTTGAATATTTGCATACGTACGCACTCTTTGATCAGTAGCTGTTTGTCAGTTGAATAATATTTTATATAACCACCCATGTATGAACATGTGTACTCGTATTTATACATACAGTTAAGGAAAAAATTCTACATACACCCTATTATTTTGAACTTCTAGAGAACTAGTGATAATATTACAAATAATTTTGATGTCCATGTTTACGACATTAATAGTTAAGAATGTTGGAAGAAAAAAAAGCTGGAAAATATTGATCATTTATAAAATATTGGCGATAAGCATAGAAATCGGTGGGAAAAAAGTCTACATACAGCATTGGCCAGTCTTAAAATGAATAAGAAAATGAAGGGGGAATTGCTAAAATAGTGAAATTAAGTCGCTCTACAGTGCAAACTATTGTCAAAAACCATTAAAACAACAACTGTAACGAAAACAAGCCACGATCTGGAAGACCGAAGAAGCTTTAAAGACGTGATGTCAGTAGTGTCCTTAAAGAAGTCCAAAATATCCAAAAATAAGTGCCCCAAAATTAGCCGAATACCTTGCAAGATGTTCGAATATTACTGTTTCATCAAGAACAGTAATAAACGTTTTGCATGATAGCGGCTTTAAAAGTAGAACAGCACGCAAAAAGCCATTTATTTCAGCCAAGAATCGTCAACTTCGCCTGGACTTTGCTAAGGCACATTTACAGAAAGGAATGGATTTTTGGAAGAAAGTTATATTTACAGATGAAAGTAAGTATAATATTTTCGGGAATGACGGCCGAAACAAAGTTTGGCGAAAACCGAACAGTGCACTTGATCCCAAAAATATTATACCTACTGTGAAACATGGTGGGGGCAGTGTTATGGTGTGGGGAGCTATGGCGGCATCTGGAGTTGGTCGATTGGTTTTTGTTGAAGGCGTTATGGACAGATATCAGTATAAGACAATATTGGAACAAAATCTGAAGCCATCTGTGGAAAGCTTGGGGCTAGGAAAGCAATGGATTTTCCAACAAGACAACGATCCCAAGCATACTGCGCATATTGTCCGAGACTGGCTTCTTTATCATGCACCAAGACAGCTCAATACACCTCCCCAGTCACCAGACCTCAATCCAATTGAGCATATTTGGGACGTTTTGGAAAAATCTGCGCGCAAATATGATATCAGAAATCGTGAAACCCTGAAAGCTGCCCTAACACGGGCGTGGTCGGAAATTGCGCCCACTATTACGGAGAATTTGGTGATGTCTATGCCACGTCGTCTTCAGGCGGTTATTGAAGCCCAAGGTGGTCCTACAAAATATTAAAAATATATTGTTTTCTTTTATTTATTTAAAAGAAATTAAATATTTTATTCGATTTTTAAGACTGTATGTAGACTTTTTTCTCATGAATTTTTATTGTTTTTGTTATTTCTATTATTGTTATGCTTTTGAATTAGCTTTTTGTTTTGTAAATAAACTTTGTTTTTGGTACTTTAAATATTAATGCAAACGCCTTATTAATTTGCCTAACAAATATCTTAAAAACACAAAATAAGGGGGTGTATGTAGAGTTTTTTCCTTAACTGTAAATATATACATATGTACATACATACGCAAGATGTAAATGTAAAGTTGTTAAATCCCGCCAAATTTCTCGCAAAAACATTGCACTCACAAATTTATGTAGCTTGAATCAAGTGCATGCGAACTTATTGCATAGACTCTTGTGCATGCACTCGTGTTACTTACTCTCTTTTGTGGTATCATGCCTCCTCTGGTTCTCGTTAAATTATGTAAATACATACATACATACATACATACACATATTCCTACTTTTTTCCATTCCTCTTTAGTTATTAAAAATTCGTTGCTGCAAGCAATTCATTAAAAATTAGTTTAGCCATTTAATGTGTTTAGATTATAAACAAATTAAAAATTAATTAATTGTATGTAGTTTTGTGAATGTGTAGTGAAATAAAATAACAATGAAAGTGTATTTATGCCCTAAAACTTAGTTCTATTACAAAAATTGAAAAAAAACGCCGTTTTAGTACGCGTTGTGTTGCGCTTCTTCTTTTTAATATGCACTTGTTGTTTTTGCCTAGTTGAAACCAAAACAAAGCAAGTGCAAGTGTTGAGAGCAAAGAATGGAAGAGTAAATGAGAAAATAAATGCATCACTCACATTCAGACATGATTTGCTGAGTTTTGTTGACATTTTGTTTTTGTTGTGGTTGAGTTCATAGTGTGATAAAAAAAAGTGTTGACTGCTGGATTAAAAAGCAGTAAACAAATGAAAAAGCAAATGCATTATTCACATTGAGCCAAGAAATTGTGGTTTTGTTTGAATTTCCTTTTTGTTGTGATTGAGTTTGCAATATGATAAAATAAAGTGTTCCCAGTTGATTTAAAGAGCGATATGAAGAGAGCTGCACAGGTAATTTCTTTATTGCTGTCAATGTTTATACGTATTTACATTTTATTTAAAAATAATTAAATTAAACTTAGGAAAAATATATAACATTTTTTCGCCTGCTTCAGAGTATAATTTTTTTTAGTTGAGTTACAACTTTTGTCATTGATAAATTGGATATGCAAATCAAATTTCTAGAAAAATCCTAAATTTTGATTGATAGTTTTTGTAGGGAACATTTTTTTTACTACTACGTATAAAATACAACAAAATTTTTTTTTAATGATAAAATGTAAGTAAAATTTTTTCATTCAGTAAATTTTCTATAGCAAATATTTTTTATCAATTAATTGTCTTTTTGGATAATTTTATTTGCAATTTTGATCTTAACGCCTTTTTATTATTTAATAAAAACCTTCGCATTTTTATCGTGAAGAAGTTTTCCTCAGGAAAACGAATATTGCAAAAATATTAGTTAACTTTTTGCAATTAAAATGAAATTTGTTTATTGTTGATAAGTTTTCCATTGAAAAATTTTTACAGTCGATATACCTTTCCGCAAAACCTTTTTCATATCGATAAATTTTCAATAGAAAATTTTTAATGTCGGCAAATTTTGTACAGGAAGTTGTTGTTATCGATATATTCTCTATTAAGAATTTATATACAATTTTTACAGAATATGTTTTAATCATCTTATATGATCTAGAAGACTTAAGTGTGTTATTTTAATGTCCCAAGAGTGATTCTCTTTCTTTTTGTCAACAGATGTTAGTACATAAATACGTATGTATGTATGTAGTTGCATCAGATTAAAGTTCATTCCAGGTAGTTTTTTCTATCAACTTTTTGCAGCTACAAGATATGTAACATTTTACTCGTATTTGAGCAAATAAAAGTGTCCATTTTTGTAGTTTTCCTTTAAAAGGATTGAACTTGCTGTTTGCAGCAGCTTTAAGTTTATTTTTCTTGAAAAGGGATATTTTTTTGAGTTTTCTACCACCTAGTTTTGCCAACAGAGAAGGGCAACAAAAGAGTGAAAGTGAACTCTGCCTAAGAAGGTGGTAGTTGGCACTTATGTACGTTCCAGGTATCTTCAATCTAGTCGCCACACATGCGAACCAGCAAGTGCTTTGTCTGCTTTTATGTTTTAAATGGTTTGGCTTTTTATCCCTTTTGGCTGGGCTAATATTTAATTTATATTGTATTACTTTTTTTGCATTTTTATCATTTAAAAGGGTTTTCCATTTCATTTTAGTGTTTGTTGAGTTTTTACATGTTGTTGTTGTTGTTGTTGTTGTTGTAATTTCTGCTTTGTTTTCTTTAGTTTTTACAAGTTCTTTTAATTGAATTTCTTTTTCTATAGTCAAGGAAAGGGATCACAAAATTTATGTTTAACAAATCAGACCAATTTTAAGAAAACAAAGGAGCCCCTAAAAGTATACCACACACTTTATACACACATATTTAATTGAAATGTTGCCTGGATAAATAACCTTAAAAGAAAATTTAAACATTAAAAAGATATCAATTTTAAATTAGTACAAATTTCAGAAAATAATAATAAGCCAAAAAACAAAGAAATATAAATAAAAAAGGAAATCAATTGACCTAAAAATTAATTGCTAGAGGTGAGAAAAATATTTAAAATGTAAATTATAGTCGACGAACTCGATACTCACTCAAATGATAAAACAGTTTATAAATGTGACAAGCGGGTTAGTTGCTGCTTTTATTATTTATTAATTATTAAGACAAGATTTGCTGCCAACGATAACTTTTCTACGACAACTTTATGCAGTGGATAAATTTATTAAAAAAATTTCCACAATCCATAAACTTTTGTTTTTATAAGTTTTCTTTAGATAAATTCTATGCGGAAATATTTCTTTAGAAAATTCTGGAATCGGTAACATTCTAATTTATAAATTTTCTGTAAAAATATATAATTTGTGATTCGAAAGCATGTGATTCCTGAAAAACATTTAACAAATTATTATAAAAAGAATTGTAATAAATGGAAGAAAACATTGTACTTCAAATTCTGCAGCTAAAATAAAAAAAAAAGAAAAAGACGTCTACCTGGCCGATATTATTATTATATGTATATTATTCTTGTATACTTGTGTGAAATTTGCGCTAAAGTTCTGCTGCTGTTCGATGTTTTCTAGTATTTTTGCTAAATATAAATAATTTATAGCTCGTGAAAGTAGCACATAAGTACATATGTATGTATGTATGTATGTGTGTGTGTGTGCGTGTGTGTGTGTTTGTGTGTGTGTGTGTGAAAATTTAATGCACATATTTGTGCGCTGGCATGTCAAACTCTTAGCAGTTCTGTGCAAAATATTTGAACGGGTTTCTTGTATTGCTCCCATCTCCCCGTGTGCCTTCAGCGACTACTGTTTTCATTTTCACTTTTCATTCAAATCGAGCTTTTGAGCTCAAAAATATTCGTACACATACCGAGAACAATGGCAAACATTAGTTTCTATCTTAATATTCAAATCTACACAGAAACATTTTGCGGAGCCCCAACAAGAAAATCCAACTGTTTGCCAAACCGAACAAACTGAAGAACACAAGGGGACATTAATGTGTTCTCTATTGTACGACATGTTTCCTATTATGTACATCAATTGTTGTTATAGCTGTATACTTGTTTTGTTGTTGTTCTTCTTCTTCTTCTTTTTCATATTGTTGTAGTTGTAGCTGTTGTTGTGGTGAATTCTCACTTTTTAAACTACACATATGAACGGGTATGCAAATTTTCATTGAGAATAAACATCCTGTTTACTACTACTACTACGACCACTGCCACTACCACTACAACTACCCGTACCCCTACCGCTCATTCTTTAACAGTTGACGATTGGGGAGGCGGTGAAGAGATGATGGAGTCAATGTTTGGTGACTGACGGCTGGGATGGAGTGGTTGGAGTGGGTGCAGTGGGTGGCTGGATGGCAGATTGTATTCGTTGGGTGTTTATTTTTTGGACCAGATAATATTAATGGTCATGAGTTAGCACATGTACATACATGCACACACACATACACGTACACATTCACATGTAACAGTATTTAGAAATTGGTATTTTTAGCTAGTGGGAGAGTTTGGGTGGCGGGTGGAGGTGGCAAATTTCAAACATACAGAAATATATTTATGTATGTATTTGTATTTGTATTTCGCCTTCAGCTTTTTTACTGGACTCTTTCTTGTACTCGTATAGATGTGCTAATGCAAGTCTTGTACGACCACGGTACGGTCTCTGCTTAACTAACAATATTGTTGTTTATGATTGTTGTTATTTGTTGTAAATTTTAAATACCTACATACAAGGTTGCGTGTGTGTGCGTGAAACATAAGTATGAAGGTGGATATATGGGTGACCAAATGTGAGTCATATTGTAGGTTGTGCGTCTGCTAAAGTTGTTTGTATGTGTAATAGAAATTATTTATGCAAAAAAATTAAACGACATTTGATTGTTCAGTGTTGCCAGAGGCATGATTTCTTAAAGTTTATACATTTTTTGAAGTACATATATACATATGTGTAATAAATGTTTTGCGTGTTGAATGGGTATTAAAATATATGTATATCTTTTGGTGTGAAAAATAGCTAAGCGGCACTTAAATATAATATCCAGGCAGTAGTTTATACGTCATTGTTTCAAACAAGTTTAAAAATAAGTCTGCAAATACGTGCGATGTACTTCAGTTCAGTTTGCATAATTTTCGAGCCTTTTTGTTTATTAAGCAATTAAATGATTTTGATGGTAGTATGTCATTAGCCCAGAAAGAAAAACGCTCCACAAGTTGGCAAATATTCAATATGGCAACATAAATGATAAACTTTACTCTTAAATTCAAGCCTCATTTGATTTCGAGATATTAAAAAGAACAAAAAATATCAGTTTTTATCCAAAAAAATGTACTTGAAATGTATTTCAGTAAAATTTTGTATGGAAAATTCGAACTAAAACACATAAATTTAAACTAAAGTTTTTTTTCACATAAATTCGACTTTAGTTTGACTTCAGAACTTTTCTGAAAAAAGTTTTGCAATATAAGAACAAATATTTCTTGATCTCTTTATTTTTAGTCTGTTATTTTAAAAGTTTACATACAGCCGAGAATGTGAAAAATGCTCTAGTAGGAAAATATTTCCAAATGCTGATTGATGCCTCATTTTTTTAAAACACAATGCAGAGATGGGAACACATACATATGTATGTATGTATAAGTACTGACATCTTAAGCGGCTGTAGGCAATTATTGCTTTGAATTTCATTATTATTTCCAGTCACCTGCTTTGGCAATGAATTGAAAAAATTCTCTCTCTACTTCGAAAAACTTTTATATGAATCCATTAATTTGATATATAAATATGTATGTGTAAGCATTTGTATGCTTAGTTACGTATGTACATACATATGTATGTACTTGTATGTATGTAAATGTGAAACTGTACGCTTCTACTTTCGTTTGTCGAACTTGAAACGTTTCTTTTTATGCTGCTTTTTTCCTCCTTCTTCTTTTCGAAACTGTAGACACATTTGGCCAATTCAATAGAACTTCGAGAAATACTGCAGAGTGGTCAGACATTAAATGATAAAGAAAAAATGTGTACTATTTTTAAGTTTTAACAAAATTCTTGCGAAATTTGGCAACAAAGCCTTTCATTCATTTCAAAAACATTCTTCAGCCATCTAACGGAAAAGGATTTTAAAATGATGCCTAGGAAGGACGAACGATTGAAAAAATGGCTCAACAAATGAATGGTCAAGCATAATAATGTGAAAACACAACAAAACGAGCTTCGTTTTTTTTCTGTTTGTGTTTTGGGCCTCACAGCAAAAAAGAAAAAAAACTTACATAAACAAATTTAAAATACTCTGCATAACTAAGGAAAAGGAAAATCTTTACGACAACAACAAAAACAAACTCGTATTCGTATTCGTACAAACAAACATGTGTGTAGTTTATACAACTCAAAGAATATTTATTACATGCGCACTTTCAACACAGGCCGTAGTTGTCTGCTGCAGGACCCAAATTCAAATTTTTTATGATGCTTCCAAGCAGACCAACAAAAGCGTTTTTTATGGGTGGGAGTTGTACGCTTCGTTAGCCGGAGAGGGGCGGTGGTATAGTTAAATACCAAACTACTCTCAACCTAAATATAAATATACATATGTGTGTGTGTGTGCATGCATAAACATGCCCTTAACTTTTATTTTTTAACTAGTTTTGAATGAATGAATGTAACAATCAAACAGGCCACAACTGCTCTGCATGGCCTTTAAGAGGCCACACATCCAAAACTAATTCAACAGCGAATGCTTAAAACTGAGCAACACACGAACTCGCTAAATGTCTGAAAGAATTTTACCAAAAAGGTGGCAATTACTCTATTTGAATTAGTTGACTTTTTGTAAAAATATAAATTAAGACCCAGACAGTGAAGTAAAATGAAATTGAATGATAAAATTTAAAGATATTCACAAAAAAATAATATGTAATTTTCTATGGAATATTTGAATTCAACTAGATTTCATATCTACTTTAATATCTATGAATAACCATTAAAATAGTGCAGACTTACAAAAACTCTGAGTTTCTGCAGCCTAATAACACCTGCTATAATGGCCTAATCTCAAGGCCGACCAATTTCACGAGTGACCAGCTACCAATTTCTTGTAATAAGCGAAAAGTGGTCCACATACAAACCTTTGGCTCAAGAGAGCTCAAACTATCTAATCTCTCAAGAAGGCAGCTACTCCCTGGACAGTCATGGAAGTCAAAACAACTTAGGCGACAGCCCAACATCTCAGGAAACCCTTCAAGACTTAACCAGACTCGCCAGATAATGCAGGACAACTGCAATTCGTGGACATTTAAATCCACGAAAATAGGGCCTTGCATCTCTATAATCAGGGATCACCAACGCCACTTTCTGCGCCTTTATATTTCAAGCCAGACACCTCTCAGTGAAACAACAGGATATCTCTTTTAAGTCATCCAATTAATCTTGCATAGAGGTCTCGGAAGAACCTCAACAACCGATGTTATAAAGTGGGATTATTATTTTAAGCAAATATCTGCCGTGTTCTCACGGATGATGTCAGATGTCTGCCAATATTGTTACCTTACACTGAATCGACAATCCTTTTTCTGACGACGTTATAAGACAAAAATTGGCGGTTCAGACAGAACTGTCAACCGTCTGTACGTGCCTTTATTGAAATCACTTTTCTTTCAAGTGTATTTCTCAGCTGTCAATTTAGTGGGCTTTGAAGCACCAAAAGTACTAAAAGTCTTTTATACTTAATTATTTACATCAGTTTTATTTTGCGACAAAAGTTGTAGCACGTTTCCGTTTCTAACAATTTTAGTGCATTCATTTATTTAAAACAAAACTATTAAGGACACGATTCGATTTTTGTTTCACCTTCCCCCCTCTCTTTCCGCCATTACCACAGAAATTTAATTGAGGCCTGAATGGAATGAAACGTACGAGTGTGCGGCAAGAATCTTTAAATTTGCACGAGCGAATGGCCAAAAGGCCTCCTTTTGTTTAAACTGTACTTTTAAGAAAATATCTTAGATACATTTCTCTTTAGTTGCGTCTATTAATCAGTAGATTGTAACGCTTACAATTACACATATATGAAATTAAGCCAACTTATTTACTCTAGCAAATATTACTCATCTGCTGGCAGACCGTCATAACTCTATATTCTATATATAGGGATTTTCAATGAGAAAAGAACCACATGAGATGCGTTTGAAATAGTAACACAGTTAAAAGATGCCTATATGGCATTTTGTATGGAATATAGAATATAGTTGGAATTTCTGTCGGGAATTCTTAAGGCAACACGCACGCGATCGTCTTTGAAGAGTATTTTTTGGGCATTGCAGCCCGAATGGTTGGCCATGAATGGGCCATGGTGCTTTGGCCTCAGCAGTTGAATAATAAATAGCGCAATAGACTGACGCCGTCAAAACAATCAAGGCGGTCAGAGGGGCGCGCGTCCACTTGTTCCCGTTCCCTTTTTATTTTCCGATCGATCTTAGTTCGATTTTATGCCCGGCATATGACACACCAACATTGTTTATGTCACCAACAAGCTCCGTGGAAAATTCGCATTCTATTTCAATGATTTCTTTTCAACGGACAATTTAGAATCTGAAATTCTGTTACCGCCTCTGGCTAAATATTGTGATGTCTAGTTGCACACTTCGCCATTCGTACAACAACATTTGATGATAGTAATAAGTGTGGTTTTTGGGGAAGTTTTCTCGTTCGTTTTATAATCTAAATAATATAATTCCCGTTTCCATTTAATAAGTGAAGCCTTCGGAAGTCTGCTTGGCACTAGACTGGTGCCGTGTCATTTGCGTAGTATAGCACTTGCTAATGCAATTGTCTCCCTCTGTTGTTTTTTATATTTTCGAGTTTTCGAGATATGACAATACTGCGGCAAACGGGCGTGGTATGTACATACATACATATATTTAAAAATTGCCAGCACTTGTTATTAATATTAAAATAACGTGTGCGTATGTGATACTTATATATGTAAATATATTCCTTTTTAAACAACAAACTAACCAACCATGAATCTTGCAGAGCCAAGTCAAATAAAACAAACTCCTGCTCTAAATTAAAAAAAGAACACAAATCCTATCCAACGTGTATAAGGACGAAGAGCGGTACTAATGAAATATAGAAGACCTCTCAGATAACCAGCGACCCCCACTCCGCCGCAACGCAATACCTACTAACCAGCTGCCCCCCCCCCCCTTCCCCTTCCGACCATTACTCATCCCACCGCGGCCACCCAAAAAACACTTGTTATTTTGTGTGTCTGAAAAGACCTCCATTAAGTAGAAATTTTCAAAATTTTACTTGTACTCCGCTAAATATTTATTTATAACGTCCTCTGGCAGGAGTGTGTGTGTGTGCGTGTGTGTGTTTGTGTCAGAATTTACATATTCATTTTCATATGTAATCAAGAGTTACCATTAACAACAAGGACACCAATACTCTAAGCAGCATACAGTTTCAAATGTTCATATGAACGCAAGAATGTACGAATATGTATGTGTGTGTGTGTGTGTATGTTTCAAAGTCCTTTTCACTTTCACTTCTAAGTGGTTGTGTTGCTGAAACGTCAAAAAATTTCTGGTTTATTCGTTTTTTTTTTAATTTAATATAAATTTTATAAAAGGCCATACAGCAACAAATAGAGACACCACAAAGCAATCAATGTAAGTCTTTGAATACATTCATTGATGCACAACTTCCTACTCCAAATGCTAACGCTCAACTTTAAACAACCAACGACACACACACACACACACACACACACACACATGCACACCGACTGACTGACTGAGTGGCGGCGTTAACCAAACCGACCACTACAATATGACGAAGTCTGCCACGCCAATGATGGCGACGACGATGATCACGATGATGATGATGATGATGCGGGAAATTCATTAAATTTAATTTGAAATTAAGAAAATAAATGGAAAATAAAATAACAACAACACACACATATACACTCATATCAATGGAAACAAATCATATACATAAATACATAAATACATACATCCATACATATATCGCAATCAATTAACAGTGGGCACAGAAAAAACGAGGTTAGGAGAAAATACTCGCATCTTAATAAGTGATTTCCTTTAAGATTCTCACAAATTCTCTTGAAGTTCAGAGGGTTTGTTCGAAAAAGGTATTCTGAATACAACCATTTATTAGGCTCTAAGTAGGTAGAGCTTGAAATTTCAAAATTCTCCCTTCTTTTCGAGCACACCTCGTATATAAGTGAATTTGTGGAGAAAGAAGCGTATTTGAACTGGTCTAGATTGATGTCACAAAAGTTTCTATCCAATAAAGCCCGTTTTATTGATATTAAAAATATATATGTATGTACCCTTCTTTTATTATGATTTAAACTTGTGTAGCTAAAAAAAACAGCCGCTTTGAGGAAAACTTAATATGTTGTTTATCCCCCCTCTGTTTTATCACTTCCTTGCATCCTCGCTTTGTGGAATTTAGCAGGTTCCCACAGGTTTCTTGTGACATCGTTTCTTGGAAAGGCCTATGGGTTTAAGCTCCGGTTATTGGAATGACTGGTCCAAGGCGTCTACTTTGTTGTCAACAGCTTGGATGAGCGTCTTTGAGAGCCATTTTCACCTTCGCAAATGGTGGCATTGTCCGCAAAATCTTTAGGTAATCAGGTGCGCGCCACTAGTTTTATGGATTCTCCTATTACATATATTTGCATTTTACAAACAACTACAAAGACTGTCTAAAAGCATTAATAAACATGTTTGTGTTAAAAGGTAGTATTTTTACAACCCTTTTAATTTCAACAAAAGCGGCTTTCATGGTTGTTACTTTAACACAATTTTAGGCCTTTTGTAAGTGCTTACAGCTTTAACATCTACAATACCACACCTGTGGAACAGTAGTATTATATTTACAAGTGTGCAACAGCTTGACGTTTTTGGGACCGCAGTGGTCATTGGTATTTCGAAAGTAGAAGGGAATTAGATACGTACATGACAAAAGAAGATACTAAGAAGAAATATATGTATGTATTTATATACAAAAAAAAACACAATAAGCCGGGGTTCCGTAGTTCGCTTTGAGGTTACTTGAACGTATGCAGCAGAGGGCATTAAAGATCTTCGTTGATAGTAGAGCATGCAACTTTATTGCACAATCTATTCCTGGATGGTCGCACATTGTGACAATTTTTTTCGGTTCATGTCAGCCAAAATTCATTTGCGGCAATAGTCGGTTCAATATGGTTTTACTCTCTCGAACTATTCCCAAAAAAAAAAAAAAAACAGAGTACAAACAAAAGTATTTAATGTTGTTTCCCATCTATAGATGGCAAAATCGTTGCCACATTGCAGTTGCAGTTTGTTTTGTTTTGTTCTATAGAACAAACGCACATTTTAACGCCTAAATTTAACTGCATAATAGATTTTCATAGTAATTTTGCTACCATTAAGTTCGAAAAAGTAAAATTTCTATTACTTTTCCTATTTTAAAAATTAAAATTTCCTATTTTAAAATTTGATTGCTCGATGCCATAGAAACCAGTGTTTACATATCGATGCAACGGTAAAGCTTAACTTTGTCATAGACGGTTGCACTAAAACATGATATGCCGATAGTAGGATTTTAGCTTTAGCCAGCAAATTTTCCTGGCAGAATGTCGTAATCTAAACTTTCTATTTATACTCCGGCTGCACTCCGGCTGCACTCCGTCTGTTACAACAACTACCTTTTTCCTGATAGTTTCGAAGACAAAATTTTCTGGTTTAATTTAATTTAATATCAACAAAAATTTGCCCATTTTTTACTATTTTAGTTTCGAAAGAAACCCAAAAAAAACTGTGTAAAAGTTAATTTTAAAACAACAAAAATGTCCTTTTCCACAAACCACACATTGGCACCCTTAAACAAGGACACAAGCAACAAATTGGAAAATCTACGAAACATCTTAGAAAATCCCATTTACTCGTATGTTGTGAAACGAATAAGGGGCAACATTTGTAGGAAAAACTCAGACAAACTTGGGATTTTCGTTTCCAAATAACAGCATGGACGTGTGCACATACACATGATCACCGAACCACTTACGAAACATACGTATGTATGTATGAATGTATGAATGTATGCATGAATGTATTCATAATTGTAGAAAACAAAATGGCAAAAATTTGTTAATTTCAATTTATAGAACAAGAACATGTTGCGCACAGAATTGCAGCAAACGAATTGTCAATATTGCACATGCCCGAAATGGCGACCTCATTAAGCGACCTCGTTTTCGGGAGCAACTATTCGTACCAACAAAAAACACAAGCAAAAATTTAATTGTAACGAATTTTTACACACACACACACACACACACACACGGGCCCACGAATACCCAGTAAACATTCTAAACCTTCTTCGGACCTACATATATCTGCTTTTAAAATGGACGAAGTCGGAAAACAAATTTCACGAAACAAAAATGTTTCATATAAAAAGAGCGTTTTAATGAAAAATCTGCTCGTCAAGTGAAAAATATATTCTTGAAAGGCGGTAAAATGCTTTTTAGTTGTTCTGAGGATCAGGCGTGTTACTGGCGGTCTGCCACATCTGGCATGTGCAAATATGTATCTAATCGCCAGCTCTCAAGTAAAAACTTGCCTGGGAAAATTGCTAAAATAAGACATTTGGCAATATTTCCCTAAAAATAAAAGAAAACATGGTTGTCGAAAGCTGCACTTCGCTTAATAGAGTATTACAGATGGCAACTTCGATTTTGCAAACAAATTTTTGGAAATTGTTGAATTCAAAGGCCAAATACTCTTCTTCTTCGACTTCTTCTTAAGTATCTAAATGACACTTGTAGGCCACGTTTAGGTATATGAAAATCATACAAATGTTTGGTGGGCTTCATTTTGAGGCAACAGGATGGATGATAAGTATAAAACAATAATTTTCTCAGTTTTAAAAATCCTGCCTTAAATGGTGAGTGCGTTTGCGTGCACGTGTGTGTGCATAAGTGTATGTATGGCCGTGTGTGTGTGTGTGCAATTAAGGACGAAATGCATCTGCAGAATACAGAAACACTGTTTTTTGCTTAATGTAATTTCTATCAATATTCTATTAGTGTTTAGATACACAGAGAAAAACAAAGTGATAATTCATGCAACAAAGTATTTTCCAGGCTTATTGGGTTTTTCTTAAAACCTTCTTGTAAGGTGTTATTTTAGAAATGATTTAATTGATCAAACTTTGGGATTTGTGTCTGCTTAAGAGGGAGTAGCCTGTATTTCGTTTCAAATAGATTGTGATACGATTTTTTTGCCTTTTTCCAAATATGTATTAGGAATTAGTAGCAAAAGTAAAATGTAAATTTGCTTATCTGCTCTTGCCAAGTTTTTTCTCAGTGTTTTGTTTGTAAAGTTTTAATTGTAGTTACATATCGGTATTTTTTTGTTTCACTTAAAAAACACGTTAAGGGTTGTTTTCTGCATTCTTTTGTATCAACTTCTGCCGATGAGGTTCCTTCTATTGTTATTGTTGTAACTGTGCAGAGTATGAGTTTTGATAGTGAAATTGTTGTTGTTGTTGGCATAATTGCATCTTCACCCATGTGCAACCAAGCATGTGTCATGCATGCGAAGACACGCACTCATACTAACACCAACAAACAGAAAAGAATATTCGGCAATTTTTTTACTTTCGTCCTGTGTGTGTGTGTGTGTGTGTGTGTGTGTGTGTAATTAAACAATAAAAAGAGTATTAAAGAGGGAGGAATTGTTGCTCGTTTGGTTTATTTGTGTGTCGAAATAATTAAACGTTTTACTCCTCTCCACCCCTCGTCATACAACCAATACGAGTACTTTCATTTGCTCATGTTGGCAACAAGAGTTCTCTGTCGGCTCATTTCATTAAATTTCGTTACGTTTCATTTCAGAATGTTGTTGTTACTACATATTTCGTTTTTGGCTGAAGTGCATGAAAATTTTTCTCAACTGATCTGATCATGTTGCATGTTTTGTCGGAAAAACTGCATGTATGACTGGCATATGCTTTTTGTTTTCGCTGCAGTGTATTGCTGTTGCAGTTCTTGTTCTTGTTGTTGTTGTTGTTTTTGTTGTGGTAGTTTTGTATCGCCCGACACGTTTGCGCATTTTTGGAAATGTGTTTGTTGCCAAGCGTTGGAAAGAACTTTTCCTAATGCTCTTAAAGAAAGATGTTGTGGCATTTCTTTGTCCCACATCTGCTGTTTTGTTTTGGCAGTAAGAAAACTCTTTTGTTATTTTTTCCTTTCATTTAATCTTTTGTTGCTTTTCCTTTTCTCAATATTTTTTCACCCGAATACGTACATACATACATACATACATACATACATACATACATAAGTATGTATGTACGTGCATATTTGCAGTGGCCATAAATGTTATTTTAGTTTTGAAAAGAAATTTAGAAATCGTTGGATGTGTTGGAAAAGGATCATCATTTGATTGGTAAAAAACTGAAGATAAAAAACTCAAAAGTTATGGACATAAAAACTGGCAAAAAGGCGCACAATTGTGGGAAAAATATTTCTAAAGCAAAACCTTGAAATTGCTACCCATGATTTTTGAGCCTAAAGTATTTGTGTAGTCAGAAATACTTTCAAGTCGTATAAAAGCAAATTATGGTAATTGTAGAGAGTTAAAGGGAAAAAGTACTGAATATATCTACTTCATTCTGGCAAGAAAAAAAGTTAAATTAAATTCAGACCAAATTTTACAAATATTTAAAAAGCGGTGAGTGAAACTAATAATTTATTATTAGTATATATTATAATATAATAATAATAAAACTGCTGCTTTGTTTCTAATTTGGAGTTTTATTTCAATGAAGAACCTTGTTTACGAGTAGTAATAAATGTCATTAAACCGAAATTACAACAAAAATTCATCAATAATACAAAAAGAATTTTGGGAAATAAAACCTGCAGTATTTCCTCTTGGGCTCTTTAAAGGTGGCATGTGGTTTTAAATTCACTGCTGTGAATTCTTTCCATTCTTTTTAAAATTGCTAAAGTTAAAGTTCCAAGTTTCTTAAGCGGAATAATAGAAATTTTTCTCAACAAAAAGCGGCAAAATTTTGAATTGAAAGCAATAGCAAAATTTCAAGAGCATGAAACGCTTGTTGATCTTTGGAATACAAAATGTGTCGTTAGCACCGAAACACGCGTTTTAAATAATACGTTTATTTAAGAATTGTTTTATTTAAAAAGTGCCCCCTCTTGCGCCCACCTTTTGGGAAAATAATAAAGCGTATTTATTTGCAATCTTATTTACATAGATTGTGAGATAAAACACGGCTTATAAAATAAATAAAATAAAATTTATTTTGAATAAGTTAAGTTTTAGAGGCGTGTGTTTTTCCGAATAGCTACAATTGAATTTTTTAACAATGTGTGCCACAGAATTCATAGGTTTAAAAAAGCTGCACACACAACTTAGAATAGGCGCTGAGGAAACCACCAACGACACCAACGGAGCCTTAGGAAGCGGTGAAAGATAACTAAGCGAATAGTCGAACAGTGTCCTTGTTGTTTTTCCTTTTTTTAAGCAGAACAGAAAATTGCCAAGCTTGTTCCGTGTATACAGTAACAGCCGTATTGGTTGAAAAGTGTCGAATCTATGACCTCTCGGAATGATGGTCGATGCGCATACAACCAACTCATCGAGGCACTCCAACACTAGTACAAAAATAGAAAACAGGACGGGCCCTCAACCATGCTGTGCAGCCTTAACGTTGGCCAACATTTTGAATAACACAAAACTAATTAAAAGCAAACTGCAATAATTAAAGTGATTGTAACATCTCAGAAATCATACATACATACATACTTACTTACTTGTGTAAGCGATAGATGAGCTGAGCAAAAGAAGAATTTCATTGTAAACAGTCTCCAAATGTTTGAAGCTTTCCTTAACTTTAATAAAGTTGAATAATCTTTTTCTCTTCAGTTTGCTTTTATTTTTTAGAGTTACACAAACTTTGAATCATAATAAAACAATGAAATATATTTTTAATATCAATGAAACGGTTCATTGACGCAGACACGTGACTTAACATAATCCCAAAAAAATAAATAATCCAATTGGCTTAAATCTCACGATCCACTAAGTGAAATTATTCTTTTACTACAAGTTTCTTTGACTAAATCAATTGCAGAGCGCGCTGTGTGCCATGTGGCTTCATCTTGTTGGACATCCATGTCAGCAGGATTAATGTCACCTAACTGAGGTGAATCAAATTTCCAGTCATGTCTCTGTACCGTTCACACTTATCATCAAGCCTTACATCGCACACCCTACATTCGAAAACATTTGCTTATGGCGTTTAAATAATGAATGACATTAAGAGCTGAAAATGCCAAAACATTCACCTTAAAGAATGAAATCGATTAGAAACATTAATGTTCAACAAATAAAATCAATAACAAAACTATTCATTAATGGAATTCTATTTTCGTGGTACCACAAATATTTTTGACCCAAAAAACGCCCAAATAGTTTTCAACATTTTATTTTGATGAAAAATTTCAACAATTTCCAAAAGTTGCTCTGATGTATGTATGTATGTATGTATGTAACTCTATCCATAATAAAATTCTCAAACCAAAATTAAAATCAATTCATGTTCTGGTGCAAAATGTTATTTACAAACAAACATACATACATACATACATACACACCCTGCAGACACATGGAAGTTAAAATGCTTATGCCTTCATGAGCTCTCGCAAATTTTACAAAAACAAATTCCATAATATCCATTTTTTAACTACTTGCATGTGTACATACATACATACGTACATGTGTATGTATGTACATACATATTTGTATACATTAAAAAGATCTCCGAAATTTTAACTCTTAGATAGTCAGAAAAGTTAGAGAAAAATCCGGTAATTTGCATATCGCCGTGATTTGGTTGCCAAAAGGTCACTATTTTTAAGCACGTGCGTGAGATGACCATTCATTACTTTAAGCAAATAATCTAATTATTATGTTTGGCTTAAATACACTCAATTGATTCTTTCCACAGAATCCATAATATCCAAAGTTCTCACTTCTTTGCGAACAGTCTCACTTCTATGATAAGAAAGCGATTATCAAAACATACATACATATTTACATACATACATACGTATCATAGTTTTTGCACATCTTATTTGCATCAATTCTGATAGAAAATGTTTGCCGGGTATGTATGCATTTACATATGTATGTATGTATGTATGTATGTATGTATATACGAATTACACTATCTCCCAAATAAAACGTGCAGTTACTTAGCGAATAAAACAATAGGGGAAAATATCAACAAAACTAACAACACCATCAACAACAATGTACGAACCGAAAAAAGAAAAAAAAAAACATAAAATTGACTATAAAACAAACATACAGACATCATAAAAAATAATATAAAATAAACGAACACATACAGACACAAACACACTCATGGCCAAACAACGCAACAATAATTCCAGCAAAAAAAAAAAAACTTTAAAAATTGAAAACGAAAAAAACAAGGATTGTCACACACATTCTGGGATGCAAACATACCCTGGACACATGTGTGTCACAATGTATGGACCTGGCTGAAACAGAACCAAAACTAAAAGAAAAACAAAAAACAAACAAAATCAAACAGAACATTAAATGCCAAAAAATAAATAGGAACAAACAATAAAAACAACAGCTAACAATTCATACGTACATACATACATACATACATACATACATACATACATACATATGTACATACATACATACATACATACATACATACATACATATACACAATGAGAACACGCATATTAGCACTTGGCATAAACTCTTTGTTTCTCATTACTTTGGATCCCAAAAAAGTGGGGATAATGTTCGATTTTGTTTATACTCTCTGTTTACATTTAATATAAAAAAGTGTCTGTTTCAAGCCAGAGCGGAATACGTAACAAAACTTTTGTTTCTGTTGGATTTTTCTTTCTTTAGAGAGCTTTTATAACAAATGACTTCTATTTTGTTGACTCTCGTGTATAAATTCAGATAATTTACTATGTTTTAAATACATATGTAGTACATACGCACATATGGATGTACGAGTTCATGCATATGAAGATGTCCCTCCCTGTTGTCGCTTCACTTGCTAAAAACTCGATCCCACGAGTTCTAGAATTTGGCTTCAGTTTTCAGGTTTTTTTTTTTTGAAGCGGGCGTGAGCCACACTCCACTCCATCCGATCTTCTTAATATTTATACCACCAACAGAATAGAAATGGAGCACCATCTCATTTTGAAGTTTTTTGATCGTGTGTAGGAGAGGGTATCCAACTCTATCGACTCGCTGGAGCAGCCATGCAGTTTGTGATGCATTACACTGATTTATCGCTACTCCAACGGACTTTGTTGTGACGAGATCAGGGATCTTGTTTCTCAAAAACCCCAATCCTTTTGCGTAGTATACGTTTTGCCGTCCATCTTCAATCGTATGGTTCTTCTATGGAAAAAACTATCCCCAGACTTGTTACAATACATGTCTATTATAGTTAAGGAAGATTCAATTCAAAGTTCACACAAACCACTACGTCTTCACTCCTTCCCATAATCAGTTTTCCTAGTTAAGGCTTCGTCCTCTTAGTGCTGGTCCAAACGAAAAAAAAAATTATTATGTCATTTTGTAATTTTATCTGTCCTACATTTAATTGTGCTCAAAATATTAGCGTACAAAACTTCATAGTTCGCATTAATTTTTATACTTATATGTACATACATATAGTACATCTGTATATAAAATTATATTTATCTATACAAAAAATAAATAAAAACACTTTAAAATTTTTAAGTGAACAATAATGAAAATATTGTCCTAACGAGTTTTCGTAGGGCGTAAAACAACTGTGTTATTGTTCCATGAATCATGCCACCGACTTGAAGGACCATAGATTAGGAAAGAAATGTTATTATAAAGAATCAATCCCCCATATGTTTCAACTCAATGATTCAGTACTCAAGGCCCGAGGCATTCGCAGGACTGTATTGGAATGCCACAACGGCCTGAATAGCCCAGCGGCTTGGAATCGGATTCCTCTGATCTGGCTTCGAGCACATAAATGGGCATGTGGGAACAACGATGGTTCATGCATATGTAGAAAGGGGACCTGAGGGGACTTTCACTGCTCCCACTCTATCGGTTGGCTTCAACAGAAATCGCCTGAAAAGAGAGATAGGCAAATGCGAAATATTGGGAAGATCCTGATTGTCATGTGCATTTCAAAAAAGTTTCTGAGCTTTGGTGCCAGAAAGACGGAACTACCGCTAAGACCCTAAGGAAAAAGGAGAGCCTAAAAGCCCAGCCCGAGGATTCTTACAGGACATTATGGTTACTATAAGCACCTACATATATAAAATTGGCTTATCCAACAGGAACACTTTCAGATTCTGCCATGAAGAACTAAACAGAACACTGGATAACTTGAGCGCAGGCTGAAGGGCCGTTTTGGGCCCTTATTATTCATTTATTCCACCTCAACAACGTTATAGTACTCGCACTAATAGCGTATTTTGCTTCTCATAGAAAATGTGGCCTTTTAGCACATGATCCAAATGCTGATAATATTTCATACAATTTTTGCAACCGGTTAATAATAATACAAATATGTGTGTATGTATGTAAATACAAGCTTTGCCGCCAACTTCACTGTGTAACGCGCCATAGTTGTGCCAAACATTCGCTCATACAATTAAACCCTTCGCTCTAAAATAACGGTTCAATTTTATGGAAACACCTTGAATGTTTATTGTCTTCAGATTAAAATTTTGCCAAATATGTCATGTAAGTATCTATACATACATACATGCATACTTAAGTATATGTTGAACCTAAACGATTCCAATAATTGAAACTTTTTATGGCCAAGAAGCAATTAACGATCGAACAGAAACTGCATTTGGACAATAAAAAAAAAAGTTTTTATTGTAATCGCTTGTGAAAATGTTTCATATTTTATGACCTCGAGATTTCCACGTACCTGTACCACTCAAACTTTTGGCTGATGAATCACCGACCAAAGGACAAGTAACAGTTTACCTAAAAGGTAAAAATTTAGCGGGCGAAAATGAAAGTGAAAACTGTAGGTCATAAACCTTTTCAGAAGAAATAGTTTTATGACTTTGTCAGTCCGTTCATGCTAAAAATGGCTACTTCTTAAAATACATGTGTATGTATGTATTCATTACATTCATTCATATCGATATCTACGAATGTAAGTATGTATGTATGTGTGTATGTATGTATGTATGTATGTAGGTATGCACGTAAGTGAAAATATTTCATGTTCGGAATTTTGAGGAAAACTTAAAAAAACCGGATTTTGGTTTTTGAAAATTTTTAGGTTTTCTTACCTTGAGAAGTTTTCTGTCCCATTCGGGGTTTCCCTTCACAAGTTTGTATTCGAGTATTTTTTTAGGCGAATCGAATTTATTCGAATAATCACATATTCTTAATTATTGTTGTTTTCTTCTTCTATCAAAAAGCCACTAACTACTTACATACATACATACATACATATGTACGTACTAATTCAAATAAAACAAGATTTGCATCTTAAGTGGGGGAATTTTTGGACGTTTCAAAGACGAATATCAAGGTATAGGGGTTTGATAAGAACGGAGAGCTCTGCTTAAGTCCCCGTTGCAGCTGGGGCTTTCACCGCAAATATCTTGTGAAATTTTAAGCACAAAGAAAATGTCTGGATCGATAAACACATTGAAAGGAACTATACACCAGCGACCTTGATCCACACATTTGCTGAGATTTCTTTATACCAACTAATTTTTCTAATATATAGATACATACATATGTATGTATGTACATACAATATATTTTGTTAAACTTCCACTTCCTCGGCAAAAATAATTTGATGGTTCAAAAGAACTGCTTCAATACAGGCATGATAAATTCAGTACACTGCAAATACCAAAAGCACTGCAGAGGTGCTTTTAATTTTAACATTTAAACTAAACAAATGGAAAATTGGGCATATTGCTAGCATGAATATATACAACATCATGAACCCAATGGGATCTAAACCGATATGCCCTAAAAACAGAATCGGGCACTGAAGATTTCCCTATTACTATGTTTACGCCAATCTGGCTGCTTGCTCCAATTTGTCCCATCTGTAGAAGGCATCTTAATGCTGCCGACATTATGGACGTGTGCCGCAAATACAGCACATTCCAAATATGCTGATTTGGAATAAATATACATATTTAAAAAAATTGCTTATAAACTTGATAAAAATATGAAACTTAGTAATTTGTTATACACGAAACGTTGTTATTTAAACCGGGAGTTAAAAGCCTTTTTTATAACTTTCGTGCTTTCATTCTTTGGTTTGTTACAGGTTTCATTATAGCAAATTCTGATATAATTAAACTGCTAATATACATATGTAAATATATATACGATGTTTGTTCAGGCTTTACTTTTCCCAAAAAACGTTTATTTACTGATCAATTTATACATTTTGCCATTCAAAATATCTCCCTTCGGATAGAACACTCGTACACTTGGGCCAGCGTTTTCGGCTAATCCCCAAAGCCAATTCTGATATGCACTTTTTGGTATGCCTTGAGCCCAGGGATTTGATTTTTATCTCCCCATTCGCCGCAAGACGCCGTTCTGTCATGGAAACCTTCAATGTTGGTAGTAGGAAAGGTCGTACTAGGTCTAATCTGGTGAATACGGTGATGTCGCTGCTACACATCCAACATCTTTTGCTGTTTCAGAGTACAGGCACCGTATGCCACTGTTAAAACTTCAAGAGCTTTGGGCCCCTCTCATTCCATTTCATGCAAATTGAATAAATTCCATTTATTTTTTGGACAGATGATAGTGGCGGAGCATGCAAATTATTTCTAATTTTTCTCCAAATGCCCCGCACAAACAAAAGATGCTAAAAAGATCAAACTATGAATATATGTATGTATGTATGTATGTTCCAGATAAGTGTAGCAATATAAAAATTGCAAAATTCACCGTATTTCTTAGCGGCGAACACACAATGTGTAGGCAGCCATTTACCATCCCTGCTACTTTATACACAGTAAGAGCAAAATTAATTAAAAGTAAAAACATTAAAATTGAGACAGAAAAGAAATTCGTTGAAAATATGCACAGATTGGAACATGAAAAGAGATCTAGAGAAAAACCCAACAATTTGAGTGAGAAGTTTTAAAGAACTCGGCTTAAATACCGACACATTTACGATGGCCAATGCAAATACAGCTTAAATGTTAAATTAACATTAACACTTTAAATCATGCAAACTTAGGTATGTATGTAGATGGGAGTGTGTGTAGCTATTTATGTACATACATACATACATGCAAGCAAAGGCATTTGTTTGATTTGGAGGGGAAATTACGTTTAACGAAGAGATTGTTACGGCTTAAAGTACATACATACATACATACATGTATATTTTGTGTACATGACTACATGAGTGATTGCGTGCGAAAGTATTTGAAAATTTGTTTGAGCACTTATTTAGATGTTTGTCGGTATGCGTGTATTCATACACATGAACAGTATGTGTGATGTCTTCGGCAGGGTTAAGGTTAAGCAGTGCGCGCGTTACTATTCGAAATATGTATATTACGTTTTCTGCATTCTCTTTCCTTTAATTAAAATCAATTATGATTGAGTTATCATTTAAAAGAGTAGATATAGAGAGAATTGGTATTTCAAGAGAAAGAAGAAAATAAGAAAAGGAGAGTTGAAAACGGCGAGAATCTACAGTTTTAATAAATAATTGTGCTTTATTCAAATTAAAATTTTATGAGAAGCAGCTGTTTTATGATTGATAAGTCAATATTTTCCTACAAGTTGACGTGAGTGTGGTAGAGCTTCGTAGATATTTGGTTTTCTTTTGTATGTAATACCGGCATTTTTGTGCTAAATTCGTGTGTGATATTTTTTTGGTATTTTATAATCTTGTAATGATAATGGAAAAGAGAGAAAGAGAGAGAGACCGACTTATTTTTACTTAAATATTTATATGTACATACATATACATATACGATTTGTTGTTATTTTTTCTTCTATTTTTTGTTGGTTCTTTTTTGTTTGAGTTTTTGTGTTTATTGGCGCGCATCTCTTGTAACGTTTTGCACATCATCATCTTTGTTTTCTATTCATTCGTATTCATGATAGACGTTGACGCTGCTAAAAACAACAACAAGTAACCTTGCTAAATGCTTGTGTGCGTGTTTGAGTGGTTGTTGTTTGCGTTGTGTTGCGTTCGCATTTCAGTGAGTGAAAGAGTGTGCGCTCGTGTTTGCGTGTGTGTGTGTGTGTGTGTGCTACATATATGTATTTGCTACTCGATTTTTCTGCTGCTTCTTGGGTCATTTAAACAGGACATTGAGTTCAGAATCCGACAGCGCGAGCTACAAAGCGGTTGGCATTTTAAGAAACTTCTTTTTTAATACTTTTTAGTTTTTTTCCTTTAAAAACCAAAAACATTTTCGGCTTAAAAATTTTTGGCTTCAAAGTATCAAAACAAAAAGAACAAAAAAATATCACCTACAATTTTGGACATCTATTAAAAACAAAAAAAAATATAATTTTTAAAAAAAATATTTAACAATCTTAAACCCATTTTAAGTTTAAATTTTAATTTTACAAATCCTAAATGGTGCAAAATATTACCAACAAAATCAAAATTCAAAATTTGTTAAAGTTTTAAGTTTCTTTAATTTACAAACTTCTTTATTTTGAAAACAACGAAGTGAAACCAAACCGCGCTGCAGATTAAAAAGTTTCGAAAAGTAACAAAAACAAAAATAAAACAAATAAAAGTGGTAAATATTTATTGCAATTATAAATGAGACAAAAAGAAAAATCTATATGTAAAATAAACTAAAAGAATTTCAAAGATCATTTAACAGCAAACAACACGATAGAGAGGGTTGAAAAGAACCAGTGAAATTATCTGAAATAGAGTGAAACTATTAACATTAAATTGAATTAAACTGTTTGTTTCAAAAGAATACAAAAAAAAAAAAAAAAAGATTATAAAGTTTGGAAAACCAAAAACAAACAATTTTATTATAAAACAAACAAACAAATATATATAAATATTACAGTTTTATTATTGAAGAAAATAAATTTGAAAAGACTACAATTTAAATTATTTTCTAAACCAAGCAACTGAGCGCTATTGAAAATTGAGTGCTATAAAATTAAATTGAGTGTTTACGAACTCATTGGTGTCTTTATAAATATGTATGCGTATAGTATACGTGTATGTGTGCATTTATATGTGTATGTCGTCGCCTAAGAAAGTAAAGAAATGTTTTTGATGTAAAAATCTTATGGAATATTATATCTGAAACCAGTTACTCTTGTCCCTTCCTACAAACCGAATAGAGCGCAACATCAACGTTCTCAGCAGCACAACGCCAGCGTGCTCAGCATTTTCAAGCAAAACACAAACGATCTTAAGCAAAAACGAAATAATTTCGATTAATAGTAAATAGTATGTGTTTGAAACTTAAATATTTATAAACGAAAGCAATAACGTTTACTATAAATCTATGTAGATTATTTGATGGCTAGTTTGGCCACAGAAATGCCGGCGGAAGTTTTGGTTGGGGTCACAACACCGGGAACCGTTCAGACATCTAATCCAGTGGTTACCAACTCCAATACACACTCGGCTGGTATCGGCTCAAGCCAAACCTCGGAAACAGATAATATTAATCTGAATAATACAGCTGCCAATACTGCGAACAATAATAATACCATATCTGCTGCTGCTGATTCGTCCGATAATCAGCCCAGCACGCCCCAACCTCATCTGACAAATAGTAATGAATCCACTCAACATTCTGCTGTCAATCAACATCCTTATGCGAATCATAATATTTATGGTAATAATAGTCAACAATCTGCCGCCACCTCAAACTCCAATCCGCTGTTGAATCAAATGTATTCCCAACACATTTATTCACAAACTAATCTGGACTTACAGCAACAATCGCAACATCAACATAATTTAGCAGCCACCCAGAATGCAACATATCCTTCTTTCCTTAACTCCTACGAAAATTTCTATCAGCGAAAACAACAAAACCCAATTGAAGCTGCTTCGCAAAGTCAAAATTCTCAACAATTGGATTACATAAACTCTGGTACGTTGATACATCTACGCTACCACCCATATCTAAATAATCCCACCTCTGGCATACCCGCCATAAATTCGCAAAATTCCAACCCCAATAACGGCATGGACGCCAATTCCCAGGTTGCGCCCGTGGTATCAGCTGCCTCATCGTCGGTAATGAGTCCACGGGTTGTTAGCTCTACCAGTCCATCTTCCAGCAATCAAATGCAAATAAGTGGTAGTGCCAGCAGTATAGGGAGTATGAGTGTTGGAAATCCCAGCTCTCCAACTTCAGCCGGATCTCTACAATGCAAAAAATGTGGCGTAATGTACCCTAATGATTCGGAATTGCAAGAGCATATTACAAATGTTCATGGTGCCTCCCCCTATGGCAGTAGCGGCTACGCGAGCTCACCCTATATAAAGGAGGAAATGCAACAACAAACTCCTCCGTCGCAAAATCAACAACAGCAACCGGCTGGTGCTCAGCAAACAGCAGCTCAAGGTGTGAATCCTGGTGAAATTTTAGACCTCGATTCTCATAAAATGTTATATCCACCTGCAGCGGAGGCAATGCCCGCGATGATGCCTGCCAACGTAGGCAATACCACGGATCCTTTGCATGGTATGCATAACATGCAACAAAGAGCCGGCATTGGTACTTGGGATCCGCAGTCTCAGGAAGCCCAATCGACTTACATGCAACAGCAGCTGGCCAATTCAGATACTAAAAATATATCTGATCATTCCTCGTTTTACCAGTCGCCCAAACAATCTCCCTACCACATCACGAACAGCTCCAATATTGTCAAAACGGAATATCAACCTCTTATTAAATGCGAATATGCGGGAGATACCCAGCAATATATGGACGATAAATCGTTTGATCCCACCGCACCCAACCAGCAGCAGCAAATGATGCCTCCCGCAGTATCCTCTAGTCCGGCTGAGTTTCCCACCACTACCACCGGTGGACCACAAGATAATCAACAACAAAATGTGGGCAGCAATCCACAATTTCGGGGGGGAAGTTTTGAACCGCCTTCCTCCAGTTCGACAAACATATCCACTGGACCCATAGGCACCAAAGCTGCCAATTGGAAGTCGAATGAAGCTCGGCGACCTAAAACTTATAACTGCACCGCCTGCAACAAATGGTTCACCAGCTCGGGACACTTAAAACGGCATTACAACACCACATTGCATAAAAATGCCGTGAAATCAAGTGGACAACCTGATCCAGCCACTTTGCCCATATCTGCTCATCATCATCCAGCCAGGGATCCCAATGGCAAAACAGGCCGTGGTAGAGGAACGAATGTAGCCGGGAATGCGGCCAACAATAACGCTCAGCAGCAACAGCAGCCACCGAACCCAGTACAACCACCAGAACCACCTAATAGTCCCCAAGGCTACGGGGGGTCGCAAGTGGCAGCTGCGGGCCTAACGCCTTTGTCTCATTACTCTGCCACTTCCCCACCAAATAGTATGTTTGAACATCAGTACCCTCAACATCAATACGTAGCACAGGTGCAATCTACAACAAACACCTCCCCGCTACATGCTACTTCTATGAGCAACCAGCACTTGCTTCAAAATCAACAACAACAAACCGTCTTAAACGGTCACCCAAACGCATTAGCAGGCCTCTCCGTCCCAACAACAATGTATCAACATCAAACGCCAATGCCGTCCTCCCAAATGAGGGGCCTGCTGAACTCGCCAATGCTATTTTCAACGGCAACAAACATGCTACATATAGCAAGGATCGAACACTTGGAGGCGGAAACAACACAAGACCAACATCAAGCACACGAGAAGGAAGCGGAAGATTTCGACTACCTCTCGAAAGTGGAAGTGAAACAGGAGTACTTGGAGGAGATGGAGGGGAACGAGCAGTACAAGGGGGAGAACATAATGTACTGTCCAAAGGACGAGAAGGACATTCTAATATATCAGCTGGAGTCAGCACAGGTTCCCAGGGAAGTGGATCACAATGTGGAACACCACCACAACACCAGCCCTCAGCAAATCCAGCACTATCAACTGGATCCGGCTCAACAGGAGGACATGGAACACTTTTGTCCCAACACCACCCACAGCAACACTCTCAGCAACAACACGCAAGTCCGCTTACCCCCTATTACCTCCCACCAACTATACCAGGCACAACAACAGCAGCACCAAACGGTGGATCAGGTCACCTATACCCCCATGCAAACCCCGCCGCAGCAGTACAATACAACGGCCCAACACTACATCAACATGCATTTGGTTACCAACATGCCGCTCAGCAATATGCCGCAGCTGCAGCCGCAGCTCACCACCATGGGGCAGCAGCAGCTGCCGCCAGCTACTACCATCCCCACCACCAATACGGTCAGTATACAGCCGGTCAGCCACCACCACACGCAGCCGCCGCCGCTGCAGCATATGGAGCTGCAGCCGCAAGCCAATATGTCGCTGCAGCTGGGCACAATCAATACCAATACCCCGTCCCACACCACCACCACCAACAACATTCCATCGTTCCACCAACCGCAACACCAGGACTCGGTGCAGCCACATCTGGGCCACACGCTGACCTGTCCTCCCACTATTACTGGTAATGCTGAGATCATGTCAGTTGTCTCTAATAGTAATTTGATTGCAGCATTGAACCAACAAGCTATCCAAGCTTCTGACGGCCAGCTGCCAGCGCATGGTGCAGCGGCCGCCAAGACGGGCCCCAATCAGAATTGCAGGGAGAAAATGGCTGCTGCTCAAAAGTCACCCAACGCTGGTGATCTTCCGCCGATTACCTTGTACTACCAACAAGACCCTAATATTACATATATTCCCTTAAGCACGACACCAAATTCCATATCCTGTTCACCGAACCAATACCTCACCGATTCTTCGGAAATTGAATACAAACCCTCCCTGACTGAGGGATTCATCAAAAAACACTTTGGCCTACAGGCTGCCAGCGATCCGCCAACGCCTGTCGCACACCCCCCACAAGCCGAACTTCCCAACAAGCGTTCGCGTAACCCCAGCTCCTCTAGTTCTGTGGGCGCCAATAGCACCGTTTTACCCAGCGGACGCCTCAAGTGTCTACCCTGCGACAAAGAATTTACAAAAACTTGCTATTTAACGCAACACAACAATAGTTTCCATTCCGGTGAGTACCCATATCGCTGCCAAAAATGCGGCAAACGCTACCAAACCGAAGAAGCCTTTGTAGCCCATTTCGATAAGCACAAAACCACTGATAAAGCGCACAAATGTGAGCTATGCCCCAAACAGTTCCACCATAAAACCGATCTACGCCGCCACATCGAAGCCATACACACCGGCAACAAACAGCATTCTTGTGATATTTGCGAGAAGAGTTTCTGCCGCAAAGATCACTTACGCAAACACTTAGAGACCCATAACCGCACACGTGTAGTGGCCAAAAAGAAACCAGCACGCGACAATGTCGCTGCTGCCCCAAAAACCAAAACCCCAAAAGATTCTCCCAACCCAACTGTCGAAATCGTCCCAAACGGTTCCGCAACAAATCCAAATGATTTGAATAAAAACAATATCACTGCCTCCCATCTTCGGCGCTACTGCAGCAAACTGAAGATGTGGCAGCCCAAACGGCTGAAGTATTAGAACACTGATAACACGAATACGATGACCAAGATAACAACATCGTTTTCAAACCTTTTTTTTTTATTCAAATACAATAAAACCATAAAACCAAGGGAGGGCTACGAAAACTATATTAATATTACAAAAGTCAGAATTTGTTGACTGTTTCCATATTACAAGCGACCGCCTTGTCGGGTAAACTTTCCGAGTGGCTTCTAAACCAAATTTTCCAGGCATTTTTTCTTCCGAATAAGCCGCTTGCTTGTGGTGTGGAAACATCACATACATACACACCAGTAAAGTATTGTTTTGCAATTATATATATTTCTTTAAAAAAAATTACTATAAAAAAGTTATATAATAATACAGCTTCTGTGTCTGCTGAAATCACGTTGCTTGAAATCACGTGACTTTTTCAAAAAGAGAAGAAAAACAAAAGAAGTTCTCCTTAAAAGCGTCCTTTAGCACTTTAGCTCACTTTAACTTATAATTTACAAGCGCAATTTTAATTAAATTAATTAAAATTAATTTGTCTGTCGGAAGTGGCGTGATTTGCAAACACGTGATTTTCAAAACATCTAAAATAAACAAACTAATTTTCGAATTGTTGTTGTTAGATGAACAAAACAACTGTGAAAAATCAAAGTTCCACGAACTAAATAAATTATTTAATCCTTTATGTTTATATATTTCTTAAAAATATCATTAACATCATTAAGATGTTTTTTTTTATAAATAATTAAATTTTTCTTTAGTTCTTTTTTAGTTTTTATGCTTATTTTATTATTAAAAACAAAATTTTTTTAATTATGTAGTAGTAGTAGAAAAAAAAACATCAACAACAACAACAAAAATGTACATAATTTTCATTTCTTATATATGTATGTAATTAAACATAGAAAGCAAAAAAAAAACCAATAAATTATTATTTTTATTTCAAGCTACAAAATTTGTTTTGTTTTATTTTCATTTGTTTAAATTTTGGTTTGGATTGGTTTTTTTCTTTTTATTTTATAAAATTTGTTTTTTTCTTCCTCTATTTGTTATGCTTCTTATCTCGCTTATCATTTGCCAACTGATTGGGAACTGCTGGTCTCACTATAACTTTCGAATGCTTTTCTTGTTTTGTAGTCTTGTGGCTGAGAATTTTTGCAATTCTAACTACACACGCACACACACACATATGCACTCAGAGAAAAATAGGTGTTTTGTCTTTCAAGCCAAACAGAACTTAAAATTTAAAAGAAACACATTAAATTTGTATTAATTTGTAAATATATGCACCAACATTTAAAAATTGTGTCTAGAATATGGCAACAGTGGCCGGACTTGGCGAAGCCCACTCTAGACCTGCAATTTGGAGTCACTATAAGAGTATTTTCGAACAGTTTTCTTCAAGTTGACGCCTTTTTTAATTTTTATGCGTTTTTTATTCGATTTTTTTTTTGAAAAAATCTTCAGGAAAATAGTTGAATTCACATTGAATTAACAAACACTTTTGATTTTAGTTTAGTTTTCTTACGAAACAAAAGCAATTTTTGCCAATATTCCAATCAAATAATTCGCTAAACCAGAAAGACTTTTGTTTGGATAAAGACTTCATTTTCACTGAATCACCAACACTTTTGGTTTTAGTTTATTAACAAAACAAAAACGCTTAAAATTTACGCTTTCGACTTGAAAACGCCAGCCAGTTTTTAAGAAACAAAAACGGTAGAAATTCGGCGTTTTCTAATCGCCAGAATACAGCGAAGCGATTTGGTTCATGTTACTGTAGTCTGCAGTAGAAATTAAATTATGCAGAATTAGGATTTAATATGTTTTCATTTTAGTTGAATAAAGGCTGGTGTGAGTTCCTAACGATTTGGAGAAAAAAAAGTTCCTTTGAAAAAGTTCCATAAAGATTTTCTGATGATTTTAGATTGAAAAAATGTTATTCCTCTTTTCATTCGTCGATCATGACCCCGATAAATAGCAAGACGCCAGTCAGCAAGTCCTGCTGACAGCGGTGGCTTTTCGCGAACGCGATCTCTAATGCAAAGTTAGATATTTAAAGAACACCTTGTATCAATTAAGAGTACATATTAAATTTTTCTTTTAAAAATTGTTATTGCTTGGAAAGTCAAATTTGATTTTATTTAAAAATAATGTTAGTTTAACCTGAACTAACTTTGAATTCTTCATGCTCTTTACTCTTCAACAGTAACGAGAGCGTTCGAGCCGAAAATATGCTCTGCAACCAAGTGATTAACACCAGAATCCCCCAGGCTTCCTAGGGGCGCATCCCCGTTCTGCATTAACCTTGTGTGGGGATTTTGGATTTTTTTTTTAACCTTCTACAGTGCCAATTCTAGAATATGCCAAGGCAAAATCTACTCCCCCGGCTGATGTACAGTAGGAAAAACGATAAATTGTTTTGTTCTAATTCAATATTTTGTCCAAGGACACCAGAAAGGTGGGGTGTAAGGTATGAGGTGGTCTTCATAATTTAAGTATCTAAGATCGATTCAATAATATTTATGCTGATGGTAAAAAATATTAAAAGGATGTTGGAATTGCACCCATTTTTATTCACCCATTTTTATTCTATTGGCGCAAATATAAGCCACTTCAATGAATAAAATTTTGCAATGAAACTGTGGAATGATGTTCCCGTGCTTCTTTTGCTTTAACATCGTAAATCTTTTAACTGGGTTTTGTTCATTAAGGACTTGGTTTGATTTCGATTATTTTATAAGTGTTAAAGGATTTTAAAGAATGATCGCAGGAGTTCAAATCTATCTCTTTTTTAAGACTTGTACAAAATTTATCTCTATCTGGATCATAAAAATCTAACCGCATTTGAAATGGATACTCAAGGACTTTTCTCTAACATCAAATCTATTAACAATGTGCTTCAACTCAGAATGATAAGATACTGAAATTTCTTCCTTATTTTATGTACAAATATGTACATCTATATATTTAAAGTATATAGAAAATCCATATTACCATACATGTACATATCTATGCATATGTACATATGCAAACATCATACGGGGATGTTTTAAATTCTCTTTGTTAAATTCCCACACACTCTCAAAGCCACGTACTCAAGCGCAGTTAAGAAATTTCATAATAATAACTACCCAGCTATACACACACACATATATATATATATTTACTTGTAGATGTGTGCATGTATGTATGCATGAAAATTTGTCTGTCTCCTTTACAAACAAACAAACAAACAAACAAAAACAACAAGTATTCTATAGTTTCTTGACAACAAAATACGAACGAGTATCAATTTCTTGGCTGAAACAGAGATGCCACTTTAAAATTAGGAAATTCATTTGATTTAAATAAAAATTTAAAATTGCCAACGGGAAAGTTTGGAATGAGTGATCGGTCCCATATGCCTTGAATACTCAATATTATTGGGAAATTTCTTTTTTAGATCTGAGAAAATGAAAATGAACATTGTATGTATGCCCTGAGACTCCAACTTGTATCCAATGTCCGCATGTTGACCTTCCATATGCTCCTACATTCACTATGTTCAGCAGTGCTCACGGTTGCACGTAGTGGGGCTGCACAACTAAGAAGTGTTCTTACAGAGCCATGTTTACCAAAACTTATCTATAATAAAAGACGTTTATTCAAATTTAGGCGATTTTCTCGCATCAAACGAGGTTCAACAATAAATTTTAATCTGGCATTACTCAAATGCTACTTGGCCAACATTTTCGACAGACGGATAACAACAATTTTTAATGCCAACAAAAGACAGTTTTGTTGAGCACAATCGGTAGAGTTTCGTTCGTACGAGTAGTGAATGTGCCAGGGTGTGCGTCAGCTCTTTAAACACCAACGAAACAGAAGCAAAAATGCCTTGACGATCGTTTCCAAACACACGCACACCATGACATGCACTCTCACAAGTTGTTGTTGCTTTTCTCAAGGAATCATGGAAAAACTGGTTTCCGAAAATCGTTTCTTCATCAGCAGCGAAAGCAACAAAAGCAAAACAAATGCTTGCCGAACTGTTAAGATTTCGGAGATTTTCGGCAATTTATTTTTTTGATTTGGTGTTAAGGAGCCTAATATTGCTGTTCTTGTTGTTGTTGTTGTTGTTAGTTGGTACTCGCTCGTTTGAAGAGTAGGAATAAATACTAAATAAATGAGTGTGAGTGTGAGTTTTGTGTGTTGATTGTTTTCGTCCAAAAAAAGATGATTTTTGTCTGTTCGTTCGTTCATTCGTTTGTTTGTTTCCTTTTGTGTAAAATAATTTTAAGGTGGTTGTTAGATTTACATGTGTGTTGGGTGTGTGTGCGCATGTGTGTGTGTGTGTGTCACATGCACACGTTCATGTTAATAATTTATTGTTGTTGCTGTTGCTTCTGCACGAAATACAAAATATAATCCAGGTAAAAATTTAGAATTTTTTGTTGTTGTTTCTATTCTTTATTTTGTCGTGTTGTTGTTGTTTTTGTTCTTCATATTGCTGTTGAGCTCTTAATGTGTGTGTTGGTTTTTTTTTTCCTTAAAATGAGTGGTTTTTATTAAAGAAAGAAACATCTCCTTTATAAAAAAGTCTTTTTGAATTTTATTTTTCAGATGTTTGAAAAAAGTGAAAAGTTAAAACTTGAAAATAACATGAGCTGCTTTGAACGATGATTCAAAAGTAGGTGAAAAATATTTGAAATTTTTGGACAACAACTTCTGCTGTCATTTGAACGCCTTTTTTTATATTTTTATTCTGATTGAAGTTAAAAACAAATTATTAATCTTTGTTAATTATTAGAAATTAAATTCATTACTGACTTTTTAAAGAAATTTTGTTATGAAAAAGATTTTCTTAACATAAATTTTCTGAAAGAAAATTTTGCTTGCGAAAAGTATTCTACAATATTATTATTATATTGTTTTTTTTTTTTTAAATAAATTTTCTATAGAAAAATTTTGGTTTCCACAGAAATATTTTACCATCCAAATACCAACATATGTATGTATTTCCTCGTTCATAATTGAGTTTTATTCTTTAGTTGCATTTACTTAATGTGTACATAAATACATACATATTCTGAATATCTCTTTTTATAAATGAAATCTTGATCGGTTCCTCTAAACTAACAGTGATTCATAATTATGTTGTTGTTTTCGTTGAAAGAGTTTTATCTGGATTTTGCATAAATGACAAACAATGCCACACATCCATATAAACATATGTATTTACATACATACATACATACATACATACATACATACATACATACATACATACATACATACATACATACATACATACATACATACATGTACATGCACACTTGCATTTGCATAAAGCGAAGAGACAGTCCGCCAAAAAATTCCTTCACCAAAAGATATTCCACAGAAAATATTTTCATCGAAAAATATTCTATAGAGAATTTTATTATAATTTTTTTTTATAATCACAACATTTCTTTGTTTTTATTTTTTATAGAAAATTTTTGTTCCAATCATTTTCTCTGGAAAGGTTTTTGTCTTGAAAAATACCCTACACAATATTTTTTTTCAGCAAAATATATCCTGCAGAACAATTTTATAATCGAAAAATTTGTATGTTTTTACAAAAATGTTCAATAAAATTTGTTTTTAAAAATTCTTTCATAAAAATATTTTACTATAGAAAAATTTGTTATAGTAAAAGTATTTCATTTTAAATTTCTAAAGAAAAACCATTCTAATTTGTTGTACGAAAACGTTTTCATCGTAAATTTATTAAAAAGAAAATGTTCTATAAAAAAAACTAAAAAACTTTGCAGCTTTTTTCATAAAAAAAATGATATAAAGGTTTTGAACAAAAAATATTTGTAAAATAAACTTTTTGATGAAAACATTTTACTGTCTAATGATTTGCGAACACCTCAATTTGCAACAGAAAATGTTTAAGCAACAAAATCTTGTGGTCGTATAAACTTTTTGCTTTAATGAAGACGTATTTCATAAAAAAAACTTTCCTTCAATTTATATGGACAAGTTTTTGAATTTTTTGCTAAAAAATTGCATTTCCTGAGAAGAAATATAGGCCGAGAAAGAAGGAATTTTTCCCTGTTTGCACTTATATATGTATTTCGATGCGTTAGTTTTGGATTTCTCGTGTGCCCGTGTGATTTTCTCAAACTCTATTAGTTCCTTCTTCATGGCCATGATTTCATACAAATACAAGATCAGAACTCCAGCAAACGGCTATTTCTGCTCTGCATTTGCACAGCATTTGGCAAACACACACACACACATATATACTTAGACGATACATGAAATTTTGGTTTTAAAGTAAATATAAATTTCTTTCTCTTACTTTTGAAAAAGACAAAAAAATCTTCCTTTTTCAAGATTTTTTGCTTCAGAGATCTTTATAATTTGTTGGTTTTGGATTTTTGTTGTTCGTTCATCTGTTTCATTTATTGTACTTTTAGAAATTGTTGTTTATTTTGCTTTTGCTTTTTCTTTTCGTTTTCTTTTTTGCTTTCGTATTGGCTTCCGTTCTTAAGTTTTATTTTCCAGCTAAAGACGAATACGTTCCGAAGTCTCCAATATAAAATGATTTGGCAAAACAGATTTCATACAATCTATTGTTTGTTGTTTTTTGTTTTATTTTATTGTTGAAGGCAACAAAAGGATCTAACTGTTGTTGGCGAGAGGATCCTTTTGAAAGTATTCTATAGTTGTATTTTGTTGCTAGAGGCGTCTTTTCTCTTCTTAAAACAAGTAGTTTTTAATATCATTTGGAACGAATTCCGGCCATTCAGTGTGTGTGAAGAGGCCTTAATGGGAATTTATTTACATATCTCATCAATACTTGAAATGCAACCAGTTCAATCCACTTAGACGTACTACAGCGTCTGAACTGCAACACACAGCTGTTCGTACTTATTAGTGGCATATCATAACGACGTCAAGGTCGTAATCGCAAACAACAGTTGACTATTGTTTCTCTTTTGTCAAAGATATTACATGGTATTGCCACCACTGATCAGTGATAATTAATATGGCCACGGTTATGGCTCTGGCATTGTGATATATCTCATCGTTTGTCTTTGCAATAGGGACAGGTAGATATAGAATATTTTAACTAGATTCACTTTCTATGTGAAACATTATTGTATGTAGTATGAAACGTGGTCTGAAATGTAGTACGAAATATATCGTTATCCAAATGCCCACCGTGGCTTTATGCGCCGGAAAAATCTGGCGGAATGTGAGCAGCGACCTCAGTTATGTTGAATTTGAGGGCAACGGTCAATTACAGCTTATTGGCCCTTTTACCGGAACCATATGCCGCTTGCGTCCACATCGCTCAATTCGTGGCAAAAGAAATCGATTCTCATCATTGAATAATTCATGGACTTCCTAGTGTTTTGGTGACCTTGTTAACCAAGTAAGGGAATTGGTCTCCAGATCGTCGATTTGACCTGTTAGAGCTTCCTTTTGTAGAGTTTACTAAAGACGCAGATTTAAGCAAAGAGGCGCAATCGACCAATGCCCTTAAAGTCCGAGGCGATTGTCATGGAAAATTGAGCTCCTCTGATCTGCGCCACCGCAAGCAGAACGCGACGGACATTTGAAACATATTGTACTTTATACGTAAAGTCGCGTTTGCACCTTTGAGACAAAAGAAAATAATGTAGTTATTTCAGTATATTTCAACGTGTAGAAGTTCTTATTTAAAAACACTTTATATAATCTGTGGAAGGAGTATTTAGATAGAAAAATGTTGTTTTTTATTTATTACTTTTCACAAAATGTGTTAAATATTTGAAAACATTTATTTTTCGCTTTCATCGCGGTTTGACACCGTTTATTTTTATGCGTAACCCAGTTAAAACAACGCGATAAAGAAAAGAAGAATATGTATAAATCTAAGCCCACAGTTGAGCTCAATGCTGGCGTTAATCATTTCCTAAGAAAATGATAAAGAAGTGGAGAATTGTTTAATTTCTTCTGATCTAAAGAAAAAGATATGTACGTATGTATGTATGTATCTGTAAAAGTTTTGCTGAACATGAACTGATGAGATTTATAGAGCAATAACATTTAACTATATTACGAAATAAAATCTTACCAACGAGCCTGAAACTTTTTACGGAGTTTAAAAAATTAAGTAGAGCTTTTGTTTTAACAGGCATTCCCAAAATGAAGTAAGAATATTTGTTTCGTTTAGAGATTTGAAGGCATTAAAAAATTATCCGAATTATATTTCATAAGTAAATTCGGAATGTAATCAAGCCTTTATTGATATTTATCGCTTTCCAATACACATGCGATTGTATTTAATTCTTAAGAAGTTCACACGCTACTTTTAATTACGATGCTACAAAAATTCAGATGGGCGGCTTGACATTCGATTCCATTTTAACCCCAAAGCGGGACATTGGGAACAGCTATGGAAGAATATAAAACCAAATTATATGAAAAGAACTTATCGCCGGTCGCATAATAGTGAATGTATTTTGAAAGGGCAAAACTCATCTATAGGCCGTCTTAATTATGTCCTAAATGCCGCGAGTAGATCGTTGGTTCGACATCGTGAGCCGAGCCGTTGCCTGTAACACCGTTGACGTTCGCCAGTATTTTGATGGTCGAAATTTCCGAATTCTTTTCGTTCGGCAAACTCATCGATTGGTCCCCTTAATCATTTCCAATTTGTTCTTAACCAGGTTTTTGATGCTCAAAATATTTGGGAAATGCTTGAATGGTATTTTACTGGCACTTTTGTATAGCAATTCCACCGAAAAGCGATACTGCGATTTGCGTTTGACTATGACATTCAACCAGCTCGACTGAATCGCAAAAAAGTTCGCTCAGAAATTGCAAAGCGATTTTAAACTTCTCGCTTGTCAAACAGTTCAGTTTCGCTTAAAGACACATTTTACGCACGACTTGCTGAGAAGAAAAAATCAGTTTTTCAAACATTGATCTTTAAAGTTAATGAAGTTTTCTTACTTAGTGCAAAATAAGGTGCCAGATCCATGATTATCGAACGTTTACATTCGCTAAAAGGTCTGAAAAAAACACTTGTTCACAACTACATATTTTAGAATATTGATTTTGCGGGGTTTTACGCTTATTTACACTTGTAGATGGAACTCAAGTGCAAACTTCCACCAGTTATGATATGGAACGTTGAAATTTGGAAGAAGCCTTCTTACATCAATGGGCTGCAAATAATTTTCTATTGTATCCAGCCGTTTATTTTCTACTCGTATCATTTATGTTCTTTGAAGAGTGATGATGTGAAAATCTTAAGACTTGGCTTTAAATAATATGGTTAGAAAAATAACAGTTATTTTATCGCAGATTGGATACAAATCAAAAAGTTCTGCTTAGCCAACTGCGGTCTCAATATTCAAAATCCGTTGAAGGGTTAATTGATTTTATTAATCCTCATTTTCCAATTTATTTGGTTTACGTTGTTTTTTTTTTTTCTAGCGTCCCATATTTATTAAGGAGTGCTGCTGGCGTTTCAAAATCTATGCGCTCCATAAGATTTTTTGTAGCATTTAAGCCTTGAGATGATACCCCTCAAGTTTATGAAAATTGTCTGTCCATTAACCCCGCGCCGTCTCCCCCCCCCCTCACCGCCGCACAAAAAAGATGTTCAACATTTTGAAATCTTTGTACGATGGATGTCTAATGCTGACTGCGACTTTGCTACAAATGAAAAAAATAAAACAGAGAAGATTAGAAACGCACACACACACACACATACATACATACGAGTATGGCTTAATAAACACACTTTATAATTAAAATAATAAAAATGAAAATAAAAATATAAATATAAATCCACCAAAAACCTCAACACGAACGAACGAACGAACGAACGTTCATTCGTTGCTCAAAATTACGTTGAATTTTGTTTTAGATAATTTTTCTGTTGGTTGCCTTCATCTCTGCTTTCCACAAATTTTTGAATACTGGAATACCAGTAATCAAACGAAACAGCCATCAGGCTAATAATTCTTAATTTGTTGTTGGTTTTTTTCTTTTTGTTGGTGGTTTTGGTTTTTATTTGTTTGCTGTTGTTGTTTTCGGTTTCGTTTTCGGTGATCGTACGTACGAACGTACATACGTACGTAACTCCCAGTAACTTCACAAAAAAACCTATTATTGAGCTTAAGATATATGCAATTGATTAGATACAACAATAGCAACAACTTTTTATAGTTGAAATTTTGAGAAATTGTTTCTGTAAAACGTACTCGTATGTATTTCTGTTGTGTGTCGAACAAAATGGAGCATTTTAATTGGATTAGAAGATCTGTTACTAGCATTTTGATTTTGGCCTTTGTTGTTGTTTGTTACTTTTGTTCCCGTCCTTCTGTCTGTTGGCCACTTCTATGTCATATTAATACATACTTTAATAATACTCGTACTAGAATATTAGACATACAATAGTAGTAAGTCATTACGTGTATTGTGTATGTCTATATGCTCGTACGTCTGTTGTCTTGTTGTTTCAAATTTCTTAGTATTGTTTTTTTCTTTGTTGAAGCCATTCTTGCTGTTAGTGTAGTAGTAGTTGTTGTTTTAATTTGAAAGATACCGCATCTTAAATAATAATAATTTTCATATGAATTTGTTTAAGCAAATTCATACGAAATAAATCATACAATAGAGTCTAAGTAGGCACAACTCAGCCGAGAATAACTATATATTTTTAGATGGAGGAGTTTTCAGTTGGCTCGGTTAAATGATGACGGCTTTTGAGCAGCCTATTGTTTGTCCAACGCGTTCACAGCATAAAACTTTATTGGCAAAAGGAGCGCTTGTTGGCACAAGCTTTGCCAGCTGGTGCGTTAATTTTTCAAATCTGCTTAGATTTCTTAGTCACAAAATTGCCGGAAACTTATTTTTATGATACACTCAGATATTCTTGAACAGAAAAGCTGCAAAGAATCTGAATTCTTTCATGTGCAATAAGAATTACACAATATTGTTGCTGTAAGCCTTTTGATATTCGAAAATAAATAAGATATGGCCACACTACCTTAGAGTCATGCAACTAAACTATCAAACGCACTCTAAACGCCTTCAATCATTATATGTCTTTTAATTAAATCACATCAAGCCGTTAAATAAAATCCGTGCTGAAATAATTTCTTGTTCGTTTTAGTCGTATCCATCTGTCCATCGTTGAAAATTATTTAAATCGTTAACGCGTATTATTTATTTCTTCTTTAAAATTCCACTGTAATCTCTGTGTTTCATACATAAATTATGTATAATTTTTATTCGTTGTTTTTTTCTTTTAATTATTAAACAAAAAAAAAACAAACAAAAATTTTTGTTGTCCGTCCGCCTTAATTTTCTTCTTATTTCTCAATCATGTACGTAAAACCGAAAAAAATTTTAAGCTCCATGTTTTTGTAGTACAGCAAAAAATAAGTTATGACCGCCATATGCTGAGATTTTTCAAAGCTCCGACTTGAGGGTGGTAAAATACTATAATTTTTCATGTTTGTTTTGTTTTGGTATTCATTCGCCTGTTTAATAATAAATTGCTAATTAAATTTGAAAAATATGCAAAAACATACATGCAAGCAATTGTACAACATAAATTTGGTCATGAATCGTGAGTCATAATTAAATAACACTAAAGGAATAAATCGAATCGATTTGTGAAATGTTTAACAATTCGAAAATGAATTTTTTTACAAATTACAAGAAAAGCGTAAAAACTTTGAAGAAATTGAATTGAATTAATTGAGTTGATCAAAAGTTGAAAAAACATTTTCAATACTATTTCAGAAAACTTTCGAAGCCTAATTTTACCCATAAAATATTATAAGAGCCCTGGTTTCATTCTTAAAAGCTGTTTAATATTTTTAATGTTGGAAATTTTCACTTCCTAAATTATTAATTCTCATCGATTTGGCAAAATTCGAAGTGTCGAACTTTGGTGAATTTGTTAACCAGAGATTGAAAGTTGAATTTGAAAACTTTTAGATATTTTAATTATCGAACATGTATCGAAAACCCCTAAAAGCTTCTATTCGCCAGAATTGTCGTCGTGTTCCATATTAAATATAATTTTCGGAATTAAATATTAATAGTGAAGATTGTTTGCAATTACATATTTTTTAAAATTGAATTTGGAAAGGTCATAAGTTAATGACATTCGGTTTTCATAATTTAATTCGAAATTATGTGTTTAACTTGTCTGATCAAAAATGTCTGTACCTCATGCTGCTTTCGACTTGAACTTTTATTCATTCAGATTCGATTCCTGCCAACGTGTCTCGATGTGCGCACAAATGTCGAAAAGCTTTAAGGTTTGTGTAGTTTTTATTGACGCTTTTTTGTTTGAATTTTTTGTTGCCAACATTTTAGCTAATTAGCTTAAAATTCGTATAATATTTATTTTTTAATGGCATTTCGGATCATATAAATTATGTTTAATTTTAATGAGGAATCTTTTTAGTGCAACTTTAAATGTCAATATAACTGTCACATGATTTAAATATTGAAATGGTGACAATGTGACTTTTCCCTGCACACCTGAAGCGGTACTGAAAGGGTGTGAACGGAGGCAACACAGAACCGTACGATGGTTTTCTTTATAAATAATTTTAACAATTATACTAAATTGATTTCTCAAGTTTCGTGGTGAAAACAAAACGAGGACATTTTTCATGCCAAAATATCAGAAAGTAACAAACTTTGGAAAAACACTTTTATATTTCTAGCAGAAACCAGAAAAATCTGTTGTTTTTGTTCATCAAATTTGACACGTCTTGTCTGTGGCATTTCAACTTCAAACCCCACAAAAACCCTTCAAAAGCCCTAAAAGGAAATGTCCTGCAAACGCTGTATCAACATTTAACATTCCCTTGCAGTTGAACTCAAACCTTCCTTTATAAATCTGAAATGATAAGAAATATTCAAAACATGTCCTTTTGTTTTCGGCAGAAAAACACAAAATGTCATTTAGAAAAATGGAGAGAAAAATTTTTAATGAAGATTGATTTAAATTAACCTTATTAGCATTTGTCCCAAAAAGTAAAAATAGAACATCGAAAGAAGTAACGTTTTTCATGATACACACACACACACACACACACACACACACACAGATGCTCATAAAATTATCTAATAAATTTATACATACATATATTTTTTTATTTGTGCAACATTTTTATATGTTACGTCTAATTAAAGTTTGCCGTTACGTACAATAAATTTATTTCGAAATTCACACACTCCAACAAACCAAACAAACACGAGCATCTCATGGATGCTGGGCATTAGATGCTTTTTTGTGAGCTAAAAAACAGACACACTCACACACAACTCACGAACCCGATAATGACAAGGGGTTGGTTGGTTGGTTGGCCGTTTCAAACGTTGTTTTGATATCCAATATTGAGTTCCTTTTATGTTGAAGTAATTAAAAAAAAAAAAACTAAAATGAAATAAAATCTTGCACAAGATCTCTCATAGAGCGTATATTGAATCTTCATGATTGAATATCTGTGTTAAATGTCAGCTCGAAATCTCAAGGATGGTATAAAATTTTGAAAAATGCCTTTCTTCGATACAATACGAGATTCCAGATTAAAACACAAGAGAAGGAATTTTCATGTTTTGTAACTTCACACATATAATTTAAAAGAAACTTATCAAAAGGGTACGAGTATTACTAAAAACAAAAACAAAAGCAAAAAATTAGAAATCAAATGAAAACATAATTTAAGGTTCGTCTTAAGCCGAAGCAAAAAAGTCTGGCAAGAAAAAAACCCTGAACCTATTTTTTCAGTTATTATAAAATATAGTTTTTGTTCCAAAAAAATAAGTCTGGCAAGAAAAAAAACCCTGAACCTATTTTTTCAGTTATTATAAAATATAGTTTTTGTTCCAAATTCAAATTTTATTAACGGATTTTCTATATTTTTAAAGCTTTAAAGTTCAAAAAGAAAACCATTCAATTTACTTATGGCTGCGCATGTTTTTATAGCTCCAAAAATCATTTGAAGTTTTTATTTTAATTTCAGATATAAATTTAATTTATGGTTTTTCGTGTACTCGTATTTACAGCTTTAAAAATAATAGAAAAGATTTCAAATTTTAGGTATTTCAAATATTTCCCAAAGCACTTCCGCAAGTAATTTTGAACGCTGAAAATCTTTAGCATAATAAAATTGCGCAATTTATTCCAAATAGTTTGTAATCATGTGATTTTGTATACCGGTGACTTAGTGTGCCTTTCGATTCGAATTAAAAAGCTGTCGAATCGTTGTGTGTTGGAACCGTTTTGCTGACGAATCGAATTGTATAATAAACCACCCGAATTTTAGACAACTCGTGCTGAATTCAATATTAAATCATTTCATTTTCTTCCTTCTTTTCAGAGTTCAGCTTCAGTTTCCTTCGGCAACTCTGTGAAGTGTTCTAATTGCCACTTATTTTTGTAAGTAGATTTAACGAAGCATTTTTGTTTTCTTTTAAGATTTTAATATTAATGTATTGAAGAAGATTTTAACCAAAAATAAATCGAATCATCAAACGAATTTTGAACTAAAATACGAAACGAACTAAAAAGTAATTAAAAAATCTGTCTAAGCCAAAATTCCCACAAACAAGACAAAATTTGGTTAAGTATTAAAAGCTGCTCAAAAAGTTGTAGAAGCAGACCAAAGTAATTCCAAATTCCGCATAAAAATTTCTAAGGGTTTCGAGACATCAACTAACAAACACAAATAAATAATTAAAATAATAATATATGAAAAGAGTGAATAAAATTAATATAACCAACTGAAACCACATATTTTAATATATATTTTAAACAAAAAACCACCAGCTTTATTTTTGAATTTAAGAGAAAAAGTACAATACAAAAGAAAAGATTTTAAGAAAATTAAATATCTTTTATTTTCAAATCGATGTACTTTAAACTGTTTTCTTCCCTCATAGTTAAGGCAATAAAAACTTATAATAATTTTCAGTTCTCAAAGCCCTTTAGCCATAATTTATAAATCGAAACAGAGCATTTTTAAAGTACCAAAAAAAACACAAAAGAAAAAATCAATCAAACTGCCAAAAAAACCACAAAAGCAAACTTTTTCACATACTCGTAAATTATATCAATTCTGCAGCATATCATTTTGAAAATAAAATTTACAACATCGCACATGAAAATGTGTTTAAAAATAGCAATAGCATATAAAATTTTCTTAAGAAAATATAAAAATAGTTTATTAAAGTAAGAAAAAGGCAAGTTGCAAAAAGGACACTCGTACTATTCCATAGAAAATGCTAATTTCTTAAAATAATTTTCTGTTTTAATACTTAATTTTAGTGCGGATTAATTTATTTAGTTTTTCTTCTTTGCTCTTTCCAAACTTAGTAATTTTAAGGCCAGCTCAACTAATCTCGGTTAAGCCACGATTAAGTCTTTGCTTTTTGATGAATGCGATTTATTTCTGCATATTGATTTATTTCTTTATTTTTATATAAGAAATTATATTAATTTTATTTTGCCGTTGATTGAGGCGGTTTTAATTTAATTAATTGAAAACATATAAAACTAATTTTAAATAACTCTTTCTTCCTTCTTAAATTCTTTCAATATTTTGTTTGATGCAAAGTTAATATTTGTTTGGTTATTAAGAAATCAGCATAAAGGCTGAAGTCACACGCTGCCAACAGCTTCTTTTGATAGCGTAATGACTTTTGTACCACTTTCTACATTTTACTCGTTAACGGTTATTATTAAAATATTATTTTCATTTCAGAATCTTGATTTTTTATCTAAATTTATTTATTATTATATAAACAACTTTTTTTTTCTTTTAATTGTATTATTTTCTTGATAAAACTTTTTTCCGGGTTTAATCGTTGTTCTTTGTTTTGACTACCCTTTAATCCCACTTCAACTAATCGTAGATTAAGTCCCATTTTTGTTTATATCAAAACCTTATTTCTTGTTTATATGTTTGTTGAAAGTTGACCATTAAACTTGGCTTAAGCGAGTGTCATTAAACATTAGATTTATTAACAGATTTTTAATTATCGCCTGTCCCATGACTTCGAACGTTAACATAACACCCGTACATGGAAAGTTTCCGTGTCATATAAAGCTTTTCTTTTTGGTCTGGTCTTGGTGCGACAAACTCTTAATTAGCTCACTTATTTATTTATTTGTATTGAATAAATCCTATTTTTCATTACAAACTATAAGTTTTTAAACCTAAGTTTTTGTTATAATTTCAAAGATCTTATTATTGTGACACTTCTAATACATAATATAAACCTGATTTAGCTTATCTGAATCAAACCCGACCAGTTTTACTTAGTTTTCTTAGCTCGTTTCTGCAATAAACGTCTCTGTTATCGACCAGAACTGTTCGAAACTTCTAGATCGAATAAAATATATTTACATCGTGTTTTTGTTGACGTCGATACCATCGATAATCAAAGAAATAACACTATTTGGTCCGTCCCTGGCTTCTGGAGAACAAAGCAATAATTTAATATGGCATATACGCTTTGCTGGCATCCTCCAAAGGCGAAACTTTGCCGACTGCTAACTCCAGTTATGAATGCTATTACGGTCCATGTATGCATATAGTGGCATACACGGGGCTTTGAAATACACGCAGCTGTCTTTATTCGATTCGAACATCTAGCCGCCCGTATGGACAAGCTCTTTATACATAGAACATTATTATGCCCAGGTTGATGTTGACGAAGGCGAATAGAAGCAAATCGGCGGATCCATTACTACGAATTCATTGATGTTTGCCTTAAATGACTCGTATCGCATTGTTATTCGATGCGACCGATGGGTCGTGGTTTTTGTCTTCTATTTGGAGACTGTTTCGATTAGGAAGACTTTAACTAAAAGAAGTTTCTTTTCACTCACAATATTTTTCTTTTTTCCATTGATATTTTCGGTTTTTTAAACTATTTTATTTTAAAAAACTTTAATTAATTGTGCTTTGAACAAACATTAAAATTATTAATTTAATAACTTGTTATTTTCATTTAGTCTAAAATAATAAACGGACGAAATTGATTTAAGCTGCAAGTTGGCTTAAACACAGTTTATCTATGCACTACTGGCATAGGCATTTGTTATATACGAGGCCTGTTCAAAAATTAAGCTGAACTTGGAAATTTCGCGGCCGGTTATCGTCTTCCTTTGATGTCAGCGTCCACAGTTTCCCATATTCAGTTTGTTTAATTAGTTAAGAAGAATTTTGTGTAAAAACTGGAAAAAGAAGGGAAAAACGTTTACAAGACGGGCTAGAAGATGAAAAGGACGACGAATGAGACACTATTCGAATCGAATCACTATTAGAGAAGTTTGCTGCCATATCAGTTGGCTCATGTCGTGCAAATTTATCGGAAATCTGGGGCATGCAACGTGCCTAATCGTCCATATGCACCAGATTTGTGCACCTGCTTTGAAGGGCATAAAATTGAAATAGCGGGCTAACTGAAAATTCAGACCTCGTATCTCTCAAATCTGTTTTCTTTCCAAAACAAACAGCTGAAATTGGTGAATAAATAAATATATATATATTTATATATGTTGATAAAAACTCAAAATTCACTTTAATTTTTGAACAGATCTCGTACATCGGATGTTATTTTTCAGAGCTAAAGAACTTCCGAAACACATGACTTTAACGCGATTCTTATTTATTCTATATTAAACGGTTCTGTTTAGTTTTTGTTTCAAAGCAAGTTTAACTAAACGAGGCTTAAGCCACTCTTTTGTTCTTTTAATGAAATTTTACAATGTGCAATACTATAGTTTATGTTTAGACAACTTAATAAATTAAAATTTAGTTTAACTTTTACTTAAAAACAAATCAATAGTTGAATAAAAAATAACTGGCCAAGAAAACTAAATTAAGAAAAAAGAAACTTAAACTCAACTTCAGGTATTTTAAACAAAAACTGACCAGAAAATAAACTACCTCGTCGTAAAAGATTTTTAAACCAACTGTTTAAAAACCAAAAGAATTAATTAAAATTGATATCATGAAAACGAATATTTTGCGAAAGTTATACGTAATTGTAATAATAAATTAATATGAAAAATTTTAATTAAAATCTTGCAAAAAAAAAAAAAACAAAAACAATAGTTAATCTTAAGCTTTAGCCAAGTAAAACCCAAATCTTAATATCGAACAAAAAGTCAGGTATGGATAGTAAAAACAAAATACTAAAGAAATTAGCTATTAATAATAAAAATAAAAAACAAACGATACTTAAACTAAAAAAAAAAAGAAAATAAAAATTATCACAATACTAAAAAAAAAACTTTATAAAACTTAAGTTAAATGTTGTAAATCTTTGTTCGCAAATTGTCAATGATTTTACGAATTAATAAAATGAAACGAAGAATAAAATGATTATTTATTCGAAAAGAACTTTAAAAATAACCGAACTCTTGTCCTTCATTTAAACAGGATTTTCTTTTAAAACGGTTGCAGAAATCGCAATAATTTTTTAATTTGCAGTATTAGTTTAAAATGAGATTGCAATCCTTCTCTTTGATGTTTGATTGGTGATTGCAAACTTTGCATTCAACTATCAATATTATAGATAATGATTTGGAAAACCAACGCAATCTTCAGTCGAATACAATTTTTTATGCTGCAATCAATCAACTGATCTGCAATCATTTGATACGTGTTCATTGCATCTGCAATCGTTTGATTGCACCACAGAAATTTTATAATCCATTTAAACTCCAAATTGACTTACATATAATTTTTAATGCTTCTGTTGTTATTTTAAAGTTTTATTTACCAGCTGATGTACAAGTATGACTGTATGTATGTATATAATACATACAAATTTACGAGTTACTGCTTGAACTTGAATTAGACTGTTTTGTCTATTTCAATTTTTGAGTCCAAAGTGCTTTTAATTCTGAAATTATTGAGTACTTCTGTTTTATATCTTTAGAAGCACGTTCGACTGATCTCGGCTTGTAAATTGCTTTATATTATTGGTCAATGGCAGCTCATTCGCAGCACCTCTGCGAGAGACAGCCAAAGCCCCAAAGCGTTCATTCAGAATGCGCATTGTGTAATCCGCTGCGTGGCCATTCTGCAGGAACCACATGCCGTTTATATCCATATCGGTACCGACGCAAAGTCCTCACTCAACAGCAACTTAATTTGAACTGAACTTACGTTACTTTATTTTTTAATTGCTGACTTTAATCAATTGAATAGTTGCAGTATTTATGAAATATTTAATTTTGAATATTTCCGAACTTCTTCTCTAACTGCTTGAGGAAACATTTTTTCTTTATGATTTTTATACAAAAAATGTCATGAAAAATTAAATAAAATCGAAGGCCATTCAATGCTGATGGAGAGTATAGCGACCGCGAAGCTGCTGGCTATCCCCATCGCTTCAATTACTTATCTGGTATTTCTAAAAAATAAAACCAAATATTAAATTTTAGCAATAACTTATAAAAATATTCCTTCAGAAGTGTCATTTGGAAGGGAGGAATGAGCGTTATATTTAGAAAACGTTTATGGAGTCCTTAACTATTTGGGGGCATTCCATACAAGTTGCTCAGTCGTGGTTTATTTGTGATGGCCGGCCATTTGATCGGCGTTCCACATTCATGCGTATCAACATCTACTCGTGTCCTCCCTCATCGGCAGCCTACTTTATTAAAATTGGACTGGAGGCTACAAGTAACAAGGAAACTGTTTCAAGAAACATGTTAATTCTACATGATGTTTCAGGCTTCTTTGTTCTACGTATAATATTTGCTTAAGACATGTCCCACAATGCCGGACGTTAGCGTTTGCCAGCAGCAGAAAACTGATTAAGAACTACTGATTAAACAAATTGTAACATATCGAAAGTTCAAAATAAAGTCATCCGTTTGTCACCATTCAAAATTCTGACGAACGTTAAGTTTCGTTTCTGCGGGACAGGCGATTAAAGAGGATTGTACAACAGTTGGATTAACTAAAGCGAGCTTGAACGAATCAGCTATAAAATAACTTTTTTGTTTGTTCTCAGTTGTTTACTTTAGTTTTTAACTGAAATAATATTCATAATAAATAAAGGAACCCGGTACCTCCGCAATCTCAAGAAGTTTTTGCATTTAAGAATAAGTATAAGAGAAGAAATCTTTATTTAATTTAGAATGTAATTTCTAGAGTTATTTAGTACGATGCGTTAAGCTAAAACTTTAAGTCATTTGATTGTGTTAAAGAGAATAAAATAATAAACAAAATAAATAAATAGTTTATTTTCTATTAAATACCAATTTATGATTTGAAGAATTTCCTCTTCCCAAGGCCTCTAAACTAAAAACTTCTGAACTAAAAATATTTTCATGAAAATAAATCGATAACATAAAATTGTGAAATTATTTATGTATCTTGTTTATGTTTAAGTTTTAATTTACTGGTAAAAATATTTATAATTTTATCATATTTTTCTTCTTCTTTTTCTTACAATTAATGTATGTATGTACATATTATTCAAATCGAAATTATAAAGAGAATAATAAAAGAAATTTTAAAATATCTAAACAAAAAATAAAACTGGATTTTTACTTTCAGCTTCATCGGGGCAGGCAGCTCAAGCATTTGAACTTAATTTCAATGACTCATTGCGATGAGATTTTGCCGGCTCATTAATGAGTCATGTCTAGAGCATAAAGTTAATATTAAAGGCTGAGAGTGCGCACAGCACTCTCGCCCAAAACAGTCAAGACATACTCGTAATTTTGGTTGGCTGCAAAGTCAATAAATACCCCCAGCGAATCTTTAAATTTACTTAAACTTTAACCGAAGCCAAAACAAGAGACACAGAAATGAATAATTTTTTAATTGAAATTTAATTGACGCACATTTTGCTTTAGAAACAGCTGGTGATGTGTTTTTCACTGTAAAATGTGGAACTTTTTCAAAGTTTTAGTTTTTACTTTGAAACTTTTGTACAATGTAAACTTTTTGCGGCAATGACAGTTTTCCGTCTCTCTGGCAACACTATGGACTCCGCCTCAGAAGAACAGCTCATCCATCTCTTGAGGCCAAAAACGAACTAAGCCAAAGTCCGATAACCTGTTCTAAAGCAGCGCATCATCTAGAGCAAGAGCGCTCTGCATCGATTGAACAGGTTGTGAAATTGATTTACACCAGCGGCCATATCTGAGGGTGGACCAACATGTCAACAGCTCATGTGACTTGCAAGTAACACACAGGTGGTAACTTCGTACGATATAACACACAAAAGTGACTAACACTACCAGGGCAGTGCAGGAAAGCAGGCTGAACACCTTCCACCATACAATTTCTTGCGAACAATATGACGTCTATCACCAGGAACTATTGAAACACTTTTCTGTGATTTTAGGTTTAAGCACCCACCCAGCACATTTCAGCCAAGGATGATGGGCTTCTCAAATTAATGAACAACACCAAGATCTCTTTTTCCCGACCGGTTTTTGGAATCTATTACGCAAGTGAACATCCATCCCAGTAAAAAGCCAATGATGCCGCAGTTGCGAGTTTTTAGCTTCGATTGGGATAATTTATAAAAAAAAACTTATTGGTGATTTTCGAACTTTTAAATTAAATTTAAAAAAACAAAAGCTTTTTCGCAGCACAAAAACAAAATATATTTTCTAGAAAATCGCACTTAAATCGAGAAACTCTTTGAATTGCGAACAACTTCTTATTTTTAAAATGTTAAATTTTCAGAGGATCTCTTTTTCGTTTTGTTTTTAACGACTTGTACTTTTGAAGCTAATCAATCAAAACTTTGTGCCACGTTAATGAAGTCATATTGAACAGTTCGACATGAGGGTGAAAAATGGAACTCCTCAAGCTTTTTACGCTTCACGCATCTCATTATTTTTACACACATGCGAGGACCAAAATAATTTCCATAAAAAATTATATTAAATCAATAAAATATATTTTAAACTAGTGAAAAAACAAAGTTAACCACCTTTTGGCTCTAAAGCGGGAAATTGTTACTTTTAAAAGGGGGGGGAGGGGAGGGGTCGATTAGACAGACGTACGAGTAACAAATTTACACACTCGAACATGAGAAAACTCCCCTTTGCTTTTGTTTAGAAGATTTTATAACGATTCTGGCTGATGATGTTGGCTGCCTGTTTGACTGGCCAGAGAGCCATCAGTTAAATTGGATTTACTCACACACACACACACTCACATGCACATACACAAACTTGTGTATACATATTTCACAAGTTAACACCACACATATACGCGTGTGTGTATGTGTGTGTGTGTGTGTGTGTATTCGAGTGTATGTGAATTTGGGAATTTTCAAAAAGTAAAAGTTTTTAATGTCTCTTTTGCTGTGTGTGCATGTGTGTGTATGTGTTATGGACAAGTTGCATGTGTGTGCTTGTGGCCGTGTGTTAGTGACAGTAGTGAAAGGGGGGGGGGGGGCATGGTAGAGGAAATTGCTGGCAGTTTCCGTTGATTTGGCATTATGGAGATTTAAGATTTTAAACTTACATAAGTTGTGTACACAAAAACTCACAATCGCCCATCCCCCCTCCCCCATCCGCCATTCTGCATTCCCCATCCCACCCCTGCCCTGCCCTGACCAAAAAAACTTTCCTCTATTTCCTTCAATCTAATGATGAATATCAAAGCCTTCTACATGCCCCACATTACAGCATTACGTATGTAAATTGTATATTAGAGTAATTTAGTTTCAAGTTTCCCCCGCATCCAGCTTCCCACTCCCCTTCTCGTGTACACAGTCCCCTGGCCCCCTAAACTATGCTACAATCAAATACGTTCCAAGGGTATACTACACAATAAGAAGATTAAAATGATGTTGTGCCTCGTAGGGGAGAGTTTTAAGGATTTCTCTTCAGTTTTTTTTATTATTTATTTCTACTTTTTGTTCAAACACACATCATACATACATACATATGTATGTACATGTGCACGTGTGCACATACATAAATACACTTGTAAATATCTACATACATACATGCGAGTATATGTAATTTAAATTTGTTTGTTGGCATTTTCTTTTCGGTTGATTTAATGACCGTCAGAGAATTTACACATGTGAGCGTTACCTACAAACCCACCTTCATAACACGCACACACACACACACACACACACACACACACACACATCACACATTTAAACGAGTGTAGCTAAATTGCTGATTGTTACTTTTATGACCTGAAGTCATAATTTTCCCCATGAAATGAAGGGTTATTGGGAGATTTTTGCCTTTGATTGGACCTTCGACAAGTCAGCTGTAATTTACACATAGAAAAGGTTGATTGCCTGGGCTGCTGCTGTTGCAGCGTTGAGTCTGCTCTTTGATTTAAAATCATTGTTGCTTCAAGGGAAAGGGGGGGGGGGGGGGGAAGCTGGCAAGAAAATGAAAAACATACAATCTCGAATAGTTTATAAAAAGGAAACCCTCTTATCACACTTGAACAACAAGTTAAGTTAAACCTGCTTAAAATAGTTTGAAACAGTTGAACAGTTGTAAGAACTTTTAAATATTTAAAGCTAAAATCTATTTAAACTTATTGTTAAATTAAAGTAAATTGGCCAAATCCGAGCTTAAGCTTTCTCGCACTCGGAAAAGCAAAACAGCAAATAATATATTCTAAATCAGTTTACAACTCAAAATACATACATATATTTAAAGTTATAAAATCTCCAACTTAAAAGTTTTAGTACTAAAAGTCTTTAGCTTTAAGACATTATGCAAAAGATCGGAAACTTAAAATTTATTAATTTTTTAGTGTTGAAAAACACAAAAATGTGTTTTGTACTAAAAAATGTTTAATAATAAATATGTACATGTAGTGTTGTTCTAAAAGCGTTTTTAGTACTCTTTAGCAATAGACTCCTTCTTTATCAATGACATTTAATTCAAAATTTTAAAATTTCCCAACTTTTTTTCCAACTTGTGCTGCTGGCCCCCGAATAAAAACCACTAATAACACAACATAAATGTCACATAAAAAGATAATTAATGTATTTGTTTCGAAAATCTGTTAACAAAAACTATAACGTTACCAACCCTCAGAGCAAAACTAAACTAAACCGAAAAACAACTACAACATTTGTTAAATTAATCCTTTGCCATAAGATAACAAAATGACATAAAAAGGAACTTTTTAATATAAAATGTTCTAAAACAGTGATTAAAAGCAATGGCATCTATTATAGAAGATTTCCACATATAGAAAAGCGCACACACACACACATGCTCATGCCAGTGTGTGTGTGTGTGTGTGTGTGTGTGTGCAAGTGTAAGGACAGGAGCCACAGCAACTACACATACGGACTATATAGAAACTTTAAAATTTAGACAAAAGAGAGAAAAACGAGCACGAAACTTAAACAGAACTTTTTAACACACTAAAACAGTTGTCCAACCGAAAGAGAAAGTTTGTTTATGGGGAAGAAACACTTGTGTACGAGTAGAGATTTGTTTAAAATAGCTACGGCGATGTAAACGATACAGTTAGTCCTGGGTATAACGAGCCGGAAGCGAGACAAAAATAAATGTCCTTACAGCTGATTGATTCATTGCATCATTCAAATTTTGTGGCTGCCGCGCTCGAATTTCCGGAGATGCGTAAAAAGTGACAACGCATGTCAGGGGCTTTAAATATGCACTTGCAAACACATTTCGCCATATGCAGAATTTATGGCTCAGAATTCGTTCGTCGCCTGAGCGAAGAAGTTCATCATATCGAAGTCACACTGTACGCACATATGTTTTATATGTGTGTACACGCGTGCCCTTTGCGGATCTGCATTAAAGTGTAACATTATATTACATACATATGCAAGTATATTGGACATATTTACGAGTACAAGCGGAGCGAAGGAATGGAAAGTGTAGCAGCTCTCCCGCACACATGTGTATGTGCATATGTGTGTGTATGTGTGCATATGTGTGTGTATGTATGTATGTATAGGTGTATTGTTAATTTGTACATTGCATTAGGGGTTGCGCCAATCTGGCTGAATGAAAACTTTTCAAAAAGTAAAGATTACGGTTCTTTTGAAAAACAATTTAGATTTTAGCTTCTTCTCAAATATAGTTAAATTTTAAGGCTGGATTCAAAGTTGTAGCTGGGATATTAAGTATCGAAAATATTGTCATACCACATTTCAGTAGTTGTAAAAACATTTCAATAGTTGAAAATTTAAAAAGGTTTCTTGTCATTTAATATTATATAAAGCAAAAAAAAAAAATAGTTTGTTTTCCAGTGGAAAAAGTCTTACATTTTTATAAGTAATTTGCTTAATCAGATCTATTGTTAAATAGATTAAAAGCAACTCTTTTGCTGAAGCTTAAAACAGATTATTGTGCATAAAGTAGGCTTTTTCTTGCTTATAGAAGATAAAAAAATCATATTTAATTAAAAATCACTTGACATTTCTCACAACATACTTTTCTTGCGGACTATATCTTTTTTAACGTTTGCGTCATGTTGGGTTCTGTGGCTTTTTTGTCGCCAGTTCTACAGTGACGACTGTTCATGAACGCAGTTGTTCATTTGTGTGGTGCCCCTTCGTATGAACAATGTGAACACATTCAATCTAATTATAGTTTTTTTCTTCTGTTCTTTTATTCTGCCATTGACTTTATTCTTTTGTTCACTTTCTTCGGCTCATATCAGGTGAAATTAACATAACAGCTGGTTGTCCTTTTTGTCCTTTAGCCATGGCTGGCTGTCAAAATGTATCAAAGATTTAGCAAAAACAAAGATGCATACACATGTCCTGGGACTTGAAGATCTTGTGCAGATCTTTTTTCTTAAACTAACAATAGCTTGTTGTTGTGATTAAAACCTTTAACGAAGGCAAGACAAGTAATTTGTAGCCGTTTGCCACTCATTAGTAGCCATTGACCTACAAAATTCTAATATTTTTCTAAATTCTCAAAATCAAAATCAAAAAACAAAAAGTTTGTATCATAGTGATAGTGACAGCTGATCGGAAAAAGTTAAATTTTGTCACGTACAAGAAGTGATACTCACCTAATATACATATTGAAGTACATGTATATATATATTCATATATACATGTGTATGTACATAAATATTTTATGTATGTACATACGTACATGCATAGACATGTGTATACCTGTATTGTGCTTTGTGTGAGTGTACAACATACTCGTACATTTTCTGGCAAAAACACAGCAGAAATTCAAAATTTATAGTCAACACAAATGCCCACATACGATTTGATATTACAAAACGATGTAAAAACTTATGTCTGTACACACTTACATACATACATACATACATACAACTCGATGTTAAATATGTAAGTGTATGTGCTCGTTTGCGATGCTCTTTGTTACAACAGGCTTGTAAAAGCATTTTCCTATCTGTATGTACTATTCACATACATACATACACACACACATTCACATACACATACACACATATGTTATTTTCTGTTAGAGTTTCAAACAACCCTTTTTTGGCTTTAAAAATAAACTACGTACATACGTTTGACTTGCCGAAATTTCTATACAGCAATAAACAATAGCAGATCTCCTTTCCCGTCCCCAAACTCCTTTTTTAATGTATCCCCTTATTTCTGGTCAAATAAGCAAAATATTTTATATACATACATACATACATACATACGTACATACATACATACATACGTATGTATGCAAGTATTGATATTTACTTTCTTCATATAAAAAATCCCTCTCGCTACATGCGAGACAGTACTTTTGCACCAACATCCTCCGTTCTCTTACATAAATTATGATTTAAAAAAAAAAAACCGAAAAAAAACCAACTTCATTCATATACATACAGACGTAATTTTATATGTACGTAAAATTTTTAACTGTATTTTTTACTCGTACATACGATTAGAGTAGAAAACTTATGGACACTCAAAAATGTTTATGAATTTCTCTGTTATTGCAAAAAACCGGTTTGGGAAGAAAACGACCGTTGGTTTTGTGTTGGTGGGTGGTTGGGCGTCCTTACGTGTTTACTAAAATAAGAAATGCACTCTTCTCCAGGGAGCAACAAAAATAATATAAATAACTGTGTGTGATGCCAGATTAAACTGCTTAGACATATTTTAACGTTTAATGTTGTTGATATTTGCATTAAATCGCTTATAAATGGCCGATTTGTTTACTTTGTTTCTAATTGATTTAAATGCTTTATTTTTTTTTTGTAAACTGGCGAAATAAAATGTTGAAAGCAGAAAACGGATTTAAAATGTGCATTTGATGACAATTGTCTATAGAATACACATTTCCATCCATTTTACATGTATAATCTTTTTGTTCTTAGTCTATTTTCAATTGTGTTTTCACGAAATTATTTTGGTTAAAGTAATCAGAATAATCAGAACCTGCAATTATTTATGAATTAAGAAATAAAAGCTGTTTTGGGTTCGAATTGATCAACAATGAGTGAGAGGCCAACCACGGCACCCATCATCAGAGTTCCTACTACTGTTTGTACATACATACATACATATGTAAGTATGTATGTATGTATATGTTGAGCTATCGAAACTAAACAAAGTCATGAAACTGTTTCAGTGTCTTGCTTATAATTAATGGTTTTATTTTCTTTTAATTAAAAGTAGTTTCTTGAAAATTTAAGTTCAAGTTTGGAATGAAAAATGAATTGCACATTTTATGAAGAAAATAACCGTTTTTTAAACAATTTCATATACATACATGTATGTATATATATTTTTGATGTCCAATTAAAAATATGTATATGTATGTGCATAAAATTCTAAATTAATATCAAGCAATATATTGAATTGTGGATACTTTATAACTTTTTTTTTAGTGGTGTTAAACATTTTCCAATACTAAAAGTAGAATTCAATAATAAATATGTCAAATTATATCTATTAGGTAATTAAAAAAAAAACAAAATTGAAAGTAAAAATTCAAATTTATTGCTTAACAACCTTGAAAAAACCCATGAAAACAGAAAGAAAAACTGAGATAAAATTACCAATTTATTTATTCGTTGTACAAATAAAACCTATTGATATGAAAATATTCTACACCGTAAGAATTTTTCTTTTCATAAAAAGAAAGTAAAATTTAAATAATTTTGTTCTATTAAATAAAACTGAACGTATTTAATGGAAAATGTGTTTTCGCTCGTTTGGAAATTTTATATCGAATCAAAACATTTGTTTTTATAAATTTTAATTTAATATAGAATTTCTTTCTAATACAGTAAATATTCCTAGGACTTGTCCCACAATGGCGAACGTTAACGTTCTCTAACACTTTGAACAACAGAAAACTGATTAATGCAATTAATGGTAAATAGTCTACAAATCAGTTTTGTGACCTGACGAACGTTCAAGCGCGATATCGTGAGACAGGTGGACAGAAAGAATAAGTTTACGACTTTTTTTCGGTGTACTTTTTGTGTAGGGCAGCGTAAAACAGCATGGCACTTGTCACATACAATATTTTAAAGTACACACATACATACACACACACACACACACATTTACATCTGTATGTGTGTAGAGATTTTTAGTTATAGGCAGGTGAAAAAGGTTGATTTTGTTTTTCTCAAATATTGTCCGTAGTCTCGTATTTGCTGTTTGACTAATCCTGAACATTTTTCTACCTGCCTGCTTTCTGGATGTTTGTTTTCTATTCGTTTCAAATCTTGGTTTCAATCCTCGAATGTAGAAAATTAAAAATAAAAAGAAAAAGAAAAAGAAAACAACCCAACTTAAAATACTATTGAAACTCATTAACAACGTGCCTTCATAAATTTTCTAAATTTGACAAACACATCAATTTTGTTATTTCCAGACAGAGAGATCAGAAAATAGAAGACAGACGGACGGAAACGAACAAACACCAACAGACAGACTGCAGTTAAATAGTGGTTATCTCTAAAGTATGTCCATATGTATGTACGTTGCTGGGCTGTGAAGGCTGTGTTTTTCTTGTTGTTTCTGGTTTTTTGGTCATTGCTGGCTTTTCATTACAAAACTGGAAAAATAGTTGAAACGACGAAAGCAACAACAACAAAAACAACAACAACAACACAAAGGCATCATATAAATCGAAGGACTTTTCAGGATTCCTCAACTCTGTTGAATTGTTTGTACGTGCATGCTTTTCAGATTTACTGATTATACATCCGTTGCTGTGCATAAGACCGCCATTAGACATGCTTGTTCTTGCTCGACCACCTGTGGATTGTTATTTTTCTTTTCTTTTCTTTTCTTTTCTTTCCTTTCCTTTCCTTTCTTTCTGTGCACTTTCTTTGTGCGGGTTTTTCCAGCCAAGTCATATGTTGGCGCCTTTTTTAATTATAAACGCTTGGCTTTAAGTCGGCTTGCAAAGACGGTTTTTGAAACTGAATTCGCTCACGGATTCTAAGACCGCATCGTCTGAGCGCAATCAAACAAAAGCAGACAAATTTTTGTAAATGCAATAGTATTTTGCCTCAAATCGTCATAAAGCAATAAAAATTCTGGGCGGACCTCTTTAAAACAAGTTCACGCATTGAAAAATCTGCATACGACGAATATTTCAACGGAACTGCGACAATTTTCGCAAAATATGAAAAACAAACAACAACAAAATCTTACCAATAAAAGTTTCTCAAAACACTAAATTCGTGGTAACAAGCAAATGAGACTTAATACGAGTAGGAAAAGGTCTAAATCTAACAATCTTCTACTTTGACTAAAGTCTCCAAGGACAGCGAACAAAAGCAAACATATCTTTTTTTCTTTCCTTACATTTTCAAAACAAATTCTCGACTTGAGAAATCTACATTCATTCAGAAGATTCGCGAAATATTAAATTCTAAGTATGAAAAAATAAAAATTTGGAATACATTGCCAAGATAATTGGCAATTTTCTTCAAGGGCGACTAGGAAGCCCCTTAGAAAATTTCTCCAGGAAAATTATTTATAAATTTTTAATTGTGCTTTCAAAAAAGCCAATTACATTTAAGCGCAGATTGAGAAACTGATTGACATCAGCTTTAGGCCATTGTGGCCTAAGGAACCAATAGCACCTCGAAGGCAAGCCTTTCGCATCAGCTGTTCTATAGCGCGAATGCAAAATTGTTTGCTATTCCATAAAACAAATGGCTGTATTTTTGGTTTGCGGTGAACTGCACAGTTGGTGACAACAAGTGTCTTATTTCGCGTCTTCTAAATTCGATACCTGCGATATGTTTGCGGTAAAAAATCAAAATGTATTTACCAGATAAATCAACCATTTGCACTATAAGAAAACAGAAGCACAAATTTGTAGTTGCTACAGATGCCGAACCTCATCCTGCTTGTAAGAAGTGGACACTTAAAGGAAAGAAACATTTTAATCTAATAAAAGGATTTCGCCAACATGAAAAAACCACATCAAACTGTATAATTCGTAATTATTTTACAGCAGATACAAAACAATAACATGCCATGGGACTTGCACTTGCAGTTGCATACGGGCTTTCGATTTTCGCTTAAAAAATTTCAAATTTTTTGAAGTATGAGAGTAAAAATTGAATGCGTCATGGAGTTGATGAGCTTCATGATTAATGAAAAAATTGATTTTGCATTTTTCATGGGTTATTTCTATTAATATGGATGTGTTTGCTGGGCTATTGAGTGCTTGTATCTATAGTTGTTTGATTTGCAGCTATTTTTTCTTTTTTTTTTTTGTTTGTATTTGGTAGGACTCCAAACTACAACCTCTGGACTACCATCTCATCCATCGAGGCCCTGTACTTAAATCGACAAGGTGGCAGATGATGATTGAAAATTGGGAGTAGCCTCTATTTGGAACACTACAGAATATTTTTTTATTAGCCTTCCCAGTGCTGGGAAATACATAAATTACTTTTTTATCAACACTGAAATAATAATACAATGCGTTGCAGGCCAGACAGCGTCAAAAATCAACGTTAAGGGAAACAGACCAGTTTTGGTAAAGGTTTTATTCGTTTTGTGAGTCGGAGGCTTAAAAACGTTTTGCTTACGATATTGACTAGATCAATTTTGGAATCGAATAAAACTACTGACATCTTGGTGTCTAGTGAACTTTTGGGGCAACAACATTTGCTGTTCAAACAGAGTTTTAAAAGTACCTCTGCCCTGTAAACACGACGCAAGGCGTGTAGTATCATATGGTTCATATAGTCACAAATAATTGGGAGGACGAAGGGACACACTTTGGAAGGATATTTATATGGCCGTACAAATACGAATGTCCAGTGACAGAATCGGAAAACTGTGATACAGTATCAAAATAATGTAACAAATTTGGAGATTTTGTTTTTGTTTTGCACGACAATTTAAAAGTGTTCAATTGCATAAGAAATGGGGCATTTATATTTAAAGTTTAATCGCGACATTGAAAATTATGGCGTTCCGAAAATTGTTTGTTCGCTTATAGAATCCCATTTCCGAATTGCATTAATTTCTCGCAGTTGGATCAATCAGCTGACATATTAATAGGCCTTATTTTTTTGCTTTCTTGTAAAGCGACCTTGACGTTTAGTTTGCGATAGAAATGTGGATTTTACTCCTATTCTGCTTTTATGCATTTTTGTTTGTTAGTGAGAGAAATCCTTGTTTGCTCGCATTTTGCCGGATTGTGCCCATAACTTGGCACAATTGTATTTCTTTTGACGCTATTCGAAACTCAAATGTGTGCAACTGCACCCCGAATCACTAATTTGTTTTCTTCATTTTCCTACCTTGTTACGGCAAAGGAGTTTTATTTCATGTTTTGCTATTTTTAAGGCCCATCTTGCCGTGACAAGACCCTATCCAGAAAAGTTTTGTACCAGCCCATTTTATTAAGTGTTAAGTTCCTCTATTGTATACATGTGCCTGAGTGCGTAATGCAAAGGCACTTCTCCATGCCTTGTTGTTAATTGGTAAGATTGTTTAGCAAATCGAATTTGATGCAGTCGTACTGGAAAAACCGCACTTGCGGTACCTTTCCCAGCCACGAAACCAAACGCCAGTTATACGGCACTCTTTGGTTTTTGTAAGTTTCCAAAATGCCTCACATACCACTCAACTAGGTGGCATCACAAACTCTGCTGAGCGGATGTGACTTTGCATACTTTCGTGCAAATTTATGTCAAAATGTTCTGTTCACAAAATGTTGTTCACAACAACACAAAAGATAACAGGCATGTGAATGTCGTACTATTGTAACAACAACTCCTAATGGCGTCACCTGGTAATTACCAGTACGCAACAAACCTCGGCGAATCGAAATAGTAGGAGAAGCAAAAGTTCTGCTCCTGAGATGACATAACAAAAATGTCATCAGCTGTGCTCTCAATTTCACCTGTATAAGTTCGCTTTGTCGTAGGCTGCATCTATATAAATATAGTACTTGCAACAGAGTTGCCGTGGGTGCCGACCCACGCTGGTGATTGTACGATTACGGCTGTGCTGTTGATGATTTAAAATGGATCACTTTGAATTGAATTTGAGCAACTTTGAATTGGGGTTTCAGTTTGATAACTAATTTCTTCTTCTTTATATTAATTTAGCAGACAAAATGAGTCTTTGCTCGGTTCCTCGGTTGCGGTCTAAAATGACACCGTCGAGTCACTGAAAAGAACACCTGAAAACAGCAATCAATTAACATGGCAAAATTAAGGAAATATTTGACTTGTACTCCGTTGGAAAAATGTGCGAAATTGCTGAAACAGTTCAAGAAAAATCGGCAAGATGTCCGATTTAATACGATTCTTTCAAAATGGTCCACAAAGTCAAGAAACTTAAGAAAATTAACTACTGACCCACATTGTCGAAGTTTTACGTTCGCAAAGCAACTGGCATCTTTTTCACTAACCGAATTACTCCATGGCGGAATTTATTGATGTGAGCGGTAAATAAACTCGGAAAATTACAATTCATAAACAGTCACCAAACCTGTTTCTTACAGTTCCAAAAGCCGGCGAACGTCAACGGTCGACATTGCGGGACAAGTGAATAACGTGACACCAATAACGCGAAAAGTATCGTAAGTAATCGCATTTAGTCGAATGTCTTGTGGTAAAAAGAAACACCAGAACTCTAAACCCGAACTACGATTCATCGTTTCGCGTTTCCCGTTTCCCCTTTCCTCATTACTTTTTCGTTCCTTTACTTAAGATTATTTTCTGAAGTTCTCTGCTCCGCTTAAATGGGAATGGGCCCATTTTTGTGTTTTTGATTGCAAGACTGTTTTTTATTTGTTCCAGCTTCCATTTGTTACCAGCAGCACATGGGTCCATTTTTTACGCATGTGTTTATTTATTTTATTTAAAATCCTTTTGCATATTTATGCGTGTGTGTTTGTGTGTGTGTGTGTGTGTGTGTGTACGAAAACAGACCTTAAGGATGTTGACTAAAAGCATTTGTCCAAACACATGTTCACATACTAAATCTTCATATCGATGGCATAAATTTGAAAATGAGTAACACAAATTATGAATTAATTTTTAACAAATAAATTTTGGAATTTCTGAATTTATTTTTTAAACATCGAAAACTTAAAAAACTATTATACAAATTTAACCGCAATAAATTCTTTTTGAAATTTTATCCTGAAATCTACAAAATATGTGCAGCAAAACTATTTTGAAAAAAGAAAAAATTAGCCGCAACCATTGTACGTTTCAGCTGACGTCATGTGCATATTTAAGTATTAAAAAATATACGGGTATTTGTTTTCTATTCGAAATGTTCGTGTGTGGCACACGTGTGGGGTGGTAAGTGAGAGAATGCGTAGCACTCACCCACGCACACACTTCTACTCAAAAACACACGTACACAAGCGTCTCTATAAATGTAAATATTAAAAATTAAAAAGCTTCTTTATTGTTGTGCGATAAAAAATTATTTTTTACTTCATTCCTGCTACATACAATGTACATATGTATGTCCATATATGTCCATATATGGCCAATTACCATTTTCATATGGTCTGTAAGGGGGCCGATGTTTCCAAATGGCCAGAGGGCGAGACGTTTTAAAAAATATTATACAATATTTTATTTTATTGATAATAATATTGATCTGTACGCTTTTTTCGAGCTAAAGATATTACTTTTATTTTTAATCCTATTCAATTTGGGAGGGGGCGGGTACGGCAAGACGCATTTAAGATCTGCAATTTTGCATAGAAATGACACACAGGATTGTGCTTGAGGGAGTTTTATTTACTTAAATAAATTAGTGATATGCCCGATTTCACACTTAAATGTGTACAACTAGCGAAAGCAACTGGAACGAACACAACTGAAGCGTTTGGTGCAAATACGTTTCCCAAACGCTTGTCGATGGATTGGCTCAAAACTAACAACTCTCGCACAGAAGCAGACAAATGAACGACATTTAATACGAACGATATTTGGAGCCTAAAAATATACTAGAAATAACAGTCGTATTCAGCCCATCAGATTCTGCCCACATGTGCTTGTTTTTCGTCCAATCCCCATCGCTGTTCAATGGCGTTTCTGTAATGTCCTGTAATTTTCGTATTATTTGGCAAATTTCTCACTTTTCTAAGTTCAAATATGGTGTAAAATATAACTTTTTTAACACTCTAACATTTAAATAATTTTTTCGTCCCGTTCCCGAACATAAATAGAACACAAACTGGGATTTTAACTTTTTAAATAGATGTCATTTAAAAAAGTTTGTGCCTTAAGTCTTTTTTGTAAAGATTTAAGACACAAACTCGAGTTTCTTGCCCTCAAATTTTTCCTTAAGTCTTCTCTATACAGACTTAGTCCTTTAAAAAAGTTTGTACTTTAATTCTTTTCTATGGCGAACTTGAATTTCTTATACATATTTCCAAAAAACAAAGATTGTGTCTTCAGTCTTTTCTACAAAGACTTAAAGCACGAACTTGAATTTCTAATTTTAACTTTTTCAAGTAGATGTCATTTACAAAAGTTTGTGCCTTAAGTCTTTTTTATAAAGACTTAAAACACAAACTCGAATTTCTTGTCTTAAAATAAATCCCGAAGGCCAAAGTTCGTGTCTTAAGTTTTTCAAATAAAGACTTAAGACGCAAGCGCGAATTTCTTACCCTCTCAAAAGCAAAGTTTGTGACTTGAGTCTTTTTTATAGACTTAAGGCACGAACTCGAATTTTTCTCTCTTTTTCTCTTCTACAAAATAAAGTCTCGTTTTTTTTAACTTTAAGTACAAATTTCTGCGCCCTTCGAATTAACGTTTTTGTTTTAAGTCTTATTATTATATTAAATCTTTTTTCGAGAAACGAAATATTTTATATCGAAAATTTCCATTATCGGCTATACAAACTCTTTTACCGGAATCAGATAATTTGCGTGTAAGTAAAATTATTGCCACGCCTATTTCGTATGGTTTAATTTGTAATAACACAAAATGTAAAACCGGCTCCAATGTTTAACAAAATAGTGAAATTTCCATTATAATTTTGGAATTTGTTTTATTTTAATAAACGGCTTAAAATAAAACCACAGTTTTTTACGCTTCATAATATTTATTATTTATTAAACAGTTTTGTATAATTTCAGTTTTAGTTATAATGAAAATTTTTATATTTTATATTTTTACTTCCATCGTTTATTATTAAAAGTCTTACAATAAATTTTCAGAATATGTATTTTTTTAGTTTTAAGGTTTTGTTTTTAGCAAATTCATTTACTAGAATAAACAAGAAATTTATAGAGAAACGAAATCACCTTCATATTTAAAATACTTATGGCTCAAAATCCATTTTTACCTTTTAAGTTTTGATAACAATGATTTTTTAAGGAGCCAAAAATACTCTAACGAAAAACATTTTATTAAAAAAATATTGTAAAATAAAAACTACTTCAAATATGAATTAGTACAATTTTTTCCATATAAAATATTTTCTAAAATGTAGTTTTTTTCATGAAATTTGTTTGAAAAGTGTTAGAGCCTGAATATTAAGAATTTTAATGAGTTAGAAATGAATTTTTAAACAATGTTTTCATAAAAACAAATTAAATATATACTTTTGAGTTTTAAATATGAATGTTAAACTTAATTTATTAACTAGACAATAAACAATTTAATAGCTTTTATGTGAATAGTTGTAATTAATAATTTGTTAATAATAATTTAACTTTTATTGTTGTTTATTTTTTTTCCGTTACTGGAGTAAATTTTAAAGCAAAACGGATAAACTGATAAAATACTTACACAGCCGCCCGATGTCCCGTTGGCATCCCGTTTACTAAAACATGTTGCGCAAAATTTTCAACCAATTTTAAGTACATCCATTGACATATTTCACCAACTACTCCAGCAACGTTTTAAGTTTTGCAGAATTTTTATTTAAATTAAAAGCTAGAAATTATTAAAACTGTATACATATGTACAAATTTTCTTAGAATTAAAACCTAAACCCCGCACCTGGCTAAAAAATAATAATAAAAAAATTGAACAAAAAGCAGCAAAGCAGAAAAAATACAAAAATGTTACCAGCTAAAAATAAAAATTAAATGTATTCAATCATTCAATCAATCATTTCCTGCCACATGTTATTGAGAAAAATTATATTTTATTTTGAAATGCGTTCAGAGAAAACTTCTGAAAGAAGCCGAATACTTTTCTCTCCAATCTATTACCAACTGTCGAAGTTTGTTTGGCTGTTTGGCAATCATGCATATTACAGTTGTCGATTGACCCTAAAGTATGTAATAGATTAAAGGGAATCCTATTACTGTTTCTTTAATCTACTGCAAACTTTTAAAAAACGTTTCGTTAAATACAATGAGAGTTGCAATAGATTAAAGAAAAGAAGTGCGGCAATTCCGCATTAATGGACTACAAACTACAGATTTCATTGCAGAATCTTGAGAGTTGTAATAGATTAAAGAAAATTCACATATATATCACATGGGGAAAATAGTCGAACTTCCTTTATCTATGAGCATGACTAAAATACTGTAAATTTATTATAAAAAAAAATGGAGCTGCAGCTCTCGTTCATTTGTATTGAAAATACTTGTAGTAACAAAAAAGGCACTCAAAAGTGTTACATGTTTTTGATAGAAAGTTTGAAAACGAATTAATTCGACGAAATCTTGCCAAAATACATGATACTCTTAACATTAATTAATACAACTTTTCAGAACTTTTACACAAAAATTTAAGAACAAAATAATTAACCAAAAGCTACTCTTTCTTTAAGTCAGTTTTCATAACCTAACATTTTAACAATAATGTTTAATTATAAAATGTTTTCTTTCTCTTTACAATTAAAAAAAATAAAAATATATTATAAAAATCACAAAATGTTAGAATATGTTTTAAAAATTTTTTCTTAAAAAGAGCGTTAGAATTACAACTTTCTAATTATTTATATACACATTTATATATGTATGTATATATGTAGGTATATGTATGTATGTATGTATGTATAAGTAGGACTACAAATAATAAAGTAAAAATTATATAAGAAGCACGTAAGAAAAGAAGTGCACAATGTACAGACAGAAACACTGAAAGAAAATTTATCAAACACCAGGCAAATTCAAATTTACAAAAAAGAACAGAAACATTTTTATTAAAAAGTAATTTCACAAAGATATTTTAACACAAGATTATACATAAAACACAAAAACAAAGCAAACAACCACTACGACATTTGTAAAGTGAAGTAGTTGAACTTGTGTTGTGTGGAGTTTAAATACAATTTATAATAATTTTATAAATCTAATATGTAATACAGAAATATCTTTATATAATTATTCTTTTTTCTCTCTTTTTCAAAGCGATTATTTTTTAAGTTTCTTCAATTTTTTTCCTAAAATGAAACTTACAAGAAAAATTCAATTTGTTGTAGAAAAAAGTATTTTACTAAAACAAACAGAAAGATGTTGTCGTATGTAGTTTTATAGTTTTAGTTTTCATTCCTAAAAGCAAATATTTATATTTTCGTTTACTTAGTGTCTGTCCCACGCTAACGAACGTTAACGTTCGTTAATATTTGAAGACTACTTATGAACTTTGTTTTGTTAAACTTATCATGTCACAATTAAGTCAAATAATTGGCGTTCTACCATATTCACATCAAATTTTGCTCAGAGTAACTTCCATTTTGTTTAATATTGATGAATTATTACAAGAGTCGTCTTCGCAATCTTCTCAACTCGACATAAAAATAATTGGCTTACCAATTAGGATTTATTGAGAGGCCTTAAGGTCTGGAAAATATACACATAACGGACACCTGCCACAACTGCCAACCGGACGAAAATGTACGCTTGACCGCTGAGTGTCTGGTTGTAAAAGGTTCCACTGTAATTATTAGCGAACACTGGCATAACCACGCAAACTTCATAATATCGCCTTGAGATGACGACGACGACAACAATAACGACTCTTGTAAATGGAGGTTGCATTTAAGAAAAATGCTTAATATAAATGTATTATTATTTTTATAATTATGCTAAAGAATGTATTATATGTATTTGTGTATATATTTGTTTTGTTTCATTATTCAATAAATTCAAACTATAGACATTTCATAAATCCTACCACACACTTTAAGCATTTGCACACACATTTCTTTTGTTCTCTCTTATTTCCATCTCCAGGTCTTAAATTTAGGTCTGCTCTAATCAAATTAATTTAGTTTCATTTTCCAGTGAAATTATTTTAATAGCCCGTACCGCTGGTGAATTGATTCGGATTGTAGAATTGAGGTGTCTGCAACAAATTGCACATCGAGAATGAAGAAATAAATAGATTAATGAAGACACACATTTGTGCAAAAAAAATTGTATATTTTTTAATTTCCACTTATCCGGCCTGTTCTGAAAATCATATGATTCAAAGTCAGAGGTGCCGTTAACAGTTTACGTGTGATTTCTGCAAATCACCCGCTCTGTATGATTTTCGGTGTGACTTGCAATTGTTTTGAAGTCCAACAACAAGTAATATTTTTGTGGCAGAAAACGTCTTTTAGAAGTTTCTTAATTTGAAATTATTCGTTTTAAATAAAAAAAACTAATAAACAAAATAGAAAAGTTGAGAAAACGAAGAAGTGATTTGAAGAAGTCGTTGAGGTACTTGGCTGATCGTTTTAAAATCACAAAATTTTATTTGCTGAAAACTGTTTTTGCTACGCAACGTCACGACAACCAAAAAAGCCTCGACTTGACACTCATCGTGGCCGAAAGTCGTGTAATCTTAATAGACACTTGGTAGGAGTATATTCTGGATACAAGAGAATAAATTTGCCTTGGTTGTCGACAACGCGTTTACTAGCGGCCAGTGACTACATTCAGAAGTCTAGGAAAGGAGTAAGAGGAAAGATATTTTTGCCCCCCCCTTTTTACAGTTACAATAATCGGATGATTTAGTCTGTATTTTTAAAGGCCTGCACTTTTTTTTGGAATTGTGCTCTATTTGTTTGTTTCCATGTTAAGGACCAGCCTACAGTTTCCTGTAAGTTTGGACATGCCTTTTGGAACATTGTATGAACACTAACGAGCATTTAACTTACATCTTGTTGTTGTGGCTGCTGCTGATAATGTTGTTCTTGGCCTGAAGTCGGTTGCGAGACACCGGGAATGAAATATCCACCTTGAGGTATAGCAGCAGGAGGTACAGCAGGTGCTAGAATATTTTCGGCTGCTTTATTTACGGCAGCACCTGAGGGATTGAACACATCGACGTAGGCGTTCTTTAAAGCTGCAGATTACAAATATTTTTATTAGTGTGTTATACATGTCTTTTTGCTTATTATTTGCAGTGGAGAATGTGTAAAAATAAATGTTGGGTAAAGGGATTTTCAATCAGAACGGGTTGTATCAGTAAAGTGCCATACAAAGTCCCCCGGACGATCATTTAAGTGTAACACTCTAATGGGTAGGGATATAGTGTTCGATGATATAATCTACTCGGTCCAAATGTAACTTTAGAGGTACAGATCATCCAAGACGAGTAATATTAAGGCGTGTAATGAAAACCGAACTTCTCAGAAGCTGTGATAGAGAGCGAACGATTTCGAAATGGCTTTGTGGACAATTCTTAGATGATTGCCTTTTGAAAGCCATGGCATTATATATATAAATTGCAATCAGAATTAAATAAGTAATCAAAAATATCTATAAAAAACTGAAGGAAAGTATTTATTTATGAATTTCTAAATTGTGCCTGTTATGGTTCTTGAATTGTGGGCATATGGTCTTCGTTGCCCCGCCCATTGTGTGCAGGTATCACTTGTAAATTTACTTTGCAAGTTATAAAATAATAAATAAATGGTTCTTGAATTCGGCGACAGTTTGTAAAAGATTGAAGAAATTCCGAGTACTTTTTCTTGAATGTATAACAGACAGTCAATTATTTAAATTTTTCCCAACCGGACAAAAAATGTTGGTTTCCTTTTTTTACGAGTCGTTTTCAAAACTTGTCAAGCAAAAGATGGACACGTCTATATATTCACTTACTTCGATTTCTTTGCATTTTAAACATGTTTGACTGCAGCGTTGGTGTTTTGGCTGGACCAGGAGCTTGGGGCTGGGTTTGGTTTAGATTTTGCTGCTGCTGGAGGGGGTTTGGTGATGGCGCTGATTGGGGCATTGCATTAGGCACAAATTGTTGCATTTGCGGCTGTTGAGGATCCATAAATGGTAATTGATTTGTTTGAACCTGCTGCTGCTGCTGCTGCTGCTGCTGCTGTTGTTGAGTTAAAACGAGAGGTTGCTGTTGCGATTGCGATTGCGGTTGTAGTTGTGGCTGTTGTGGCATAAAATCACTCATTTTGGGTGGAGGCTTGAAAGCTTCTTGCTCCCCTTCATCGCCATCGGTATTAACCCATTTCTTTTTCTCCGCATCCCAAACAATTGAGGGATTTTTGTCATCTGGTAAAATCATCTGATTTTTAGGCTTCAAAGAAAATTTATTCCAAATACCTCCAAACCAGCCCGAGTTTTGATTTCCATGTTGTTGACTTGTTAGAACATTAAAAAAAAAAAAAAAAAAAAAAAACAATAAAATAAAATAAATTCAATTCTTTTAAACTCACTTTCTATTAGCATCTTCTTTCTTAGCACCCTTTTGTTGTATTTGCTGGGCTGGCTGTTGTTTTTTGTTGGCTGCGTTACCTGTACGTTGCTGTTGTTGCAAATTCTCGTCATCCGTTTCGTAAGTTTTTGTTTTAGGCATCGATATCGTTGGTCGTGCATTCTAAATTGTTTACAAGGAAGTTTGTTTTAAGTTCTCAAATGGTTTTTTATAACAAAAATTACATTTATTTACGAACACGAAATATATATCTTTGCTTTTTAATTAATATCATACGAGTATGTAGTTAATTTGTCGAAACTGTTTTTCCATTATATACATAAACTTTATTTGAAGTTGCAATTTATAAAAGAAAAAATACGATAAATCATTTACGTTCATACTTAAGTGTAAATCTATTTCGTACGTAACTCCCGCAATTATAAGTTCGACTTACAAAGCTTCAATAATTTTCGAATAACAACTGGAGGCAAATTAAAATATCTGATAATACAAACGAAATTCTTGCTTAATGTTTTACATACGTAAAGTTTTAAAGCTTAGCTACAAGCGGTTAACATTTTAGCCAAATATTCTAGTTGGAAGCATTAGTGGCTTTTACCAGTGGTAGTAAAGTACTCTGGTAGATCTGTCAGTACGGTACTAAGCAACCACTAAAACCCGTGGTAAATGCACCAAAGTATACGCTTAGTTATGTTTACTGGCAAAACTGATAATCATTTAGTATTCTTCTATATATTTATACATACATATATGTAAGTACACAGTTCACATACAAATAAGAATAATAGTTACAGCGTAACAAAAGGCGGGCAGGGCAGGGCAGCAAAAGAAATTTTGTATTTGTGTCGACGAGAAATAAGCAAAACTCAGTTGATAAGATAATTTTCAATGCGCAAAGTAACCCGCACTTTGTGGAAAAGATCGTAGTAAATAAACGGAGCTACACTCGTATGTTTACAGCTTTGTTATTTTACTACACTGTTTTACCACAGAGCGCGAGTAACTTTTTTGTGTATTAAAAACTGAAATTGCTGGTCAGTTGAATGCATAAAATTGGGGACGGTTTCTGGTAGTTTAACCAGAGCGAAGTAAATGAAATTCTGCACATTTTGTTGTTGCAGGGATGGACGAGTAGATACCAGCATTACATTACCGAACACAACATTAACATGTCCGTAAGGGTATTGCACAACCATGGATGAAAACCACTAATAATTCCTTGTCCTTTAATATTGCCCACATTCCAAGAGTCGTCATTGTTCACACCCTTAAATCGACACAAAAGGTGGAAGCTTGACGGCAACAAATTAACTGGTTTTTCCAAAGCCATCTGATGTGGTGGACGGCAGGCAGGTACTTCCAAAAACGTTGCAACAATTTGCTGTCAAAATATTTAGTATACAGGAGAAAATTTATTGCAGTCGATTTGGTGTGTCGGATTTTGGTGTGACGAGTTCTGGTGTAAGGCGGATATTTCGAACATTATTGTACACATATAATAAGATTATTATTTTGATTTTCTAATTTTATTGTATTTAAACATTTATGTTTGCACGTTTTCCTTTAAATTTTTTGTAACAAACAAAAAACAAACAAACAAACAAACAAACAGTTACTTGAGTTATAAAATTAAAGTGAAATTAGTTGCTAAAGAAAAGCAGGACGCAAATAAAAAATAAACTATTTTGAAAATTAAACATTATTTGATCGAAGTGCGGCACAAAAACTTACAGCACTGAATATTCTCATTTATCACTGGATATGACTTCAATAAATTTGTCTATAGCTTTTGATTTCTTAAATTTGTTTATTAATTTATATATGTATGTATGTATGTGTGTATGTGTTTCTTTTGATTATTTTAAACTTAAATATTATTGTAAATAAATTTAGATATTTAGTTTTTTGTCTGTTCATTTTAAATATTTTTCTTTGCATCAATGGGAGCATCGATATTAAAGGTGCGCAAAACTGGTGGTTTGGCCGCCCTGAAAGTTTTGTTATCATTGTGGGCTTTTGAATCAATGAATTGTTCAAAGTCCTGCAATGACTGTTCAACTTCGTTGCACATTTTTTTATAGTTTAAAGGTATGGAAGGATCACTAATTAGTTCCTGCATAGACCACACCTGCGGTGGCTTCTGTGCGCTAATTGGAGGAGAAAATTTCGTTTTTGTTCGGGTCTTTATAATGCCGTAAGAAGCTGAAGACTTGTAATGATGTTGGGAATGATGAGCATGATTTGGAGATTCTAAGTGTTGGTTTGTAATTGAAAATTCAATATTTTCATCGTCTACATTGTCTACATCATAATCATCATACACATCTTCGTCTTCGTCTTCGTCTTCCCCATCACCGTTATCATTATTATCATCGTCGTAGTCGTCATTTGAGTCCGATTCAAAGACCTGATAATTTGAGAGATCGTATCTCTTGAAATTGGCCTCTGGGTCGTAGTCGTTCAGGGACGAGTTTAGTGGCATATCAATTGGAAAGGTGCCATTATAAACAATGTTTTTGTTGAAAAAGTTATGACGCTGTCTTTGCTGTGCAAAGGCTTTCTTTTGTTTACAAACATTGTTGCTAGAACATTGTGGTCTATTTCGTTGTGAGTGTTTCACCACAATGTTGCTGGTTTGGTTTTGTGGATTTTTTGTTGGACTTATGAAATGTTGCGGTTTTATTTCATGTTTATCAACATGTGGCTGACCGGTCGCTACATGTTCCTCAATGTTATCATCGGTTGAGGAAGATGAGTTTTCAACATTTTGACCTTTCGGTATAATAAAATTTACTTTTTTGATTTGCAGAGCGGATTGAGACAAATCATTTAAACTAATGAAGGACTTATGGGACGAGACATTGACGGATGTAGTGTTTTTTAATATAGTTGTAGTGGTGGTAGCAGTAGCAGTATTTGAAGCAGTTTTACTTAGAAAAGGGGACTTAAATAAATGAATACTTTTAGCATTTAAATTCAAAGGGCTGGCGTCATTACAAGCTGTGGCTATTGCAGGCGGCATGTTGCTGTTTGAATTACTTACATTATTAATAGAAAATGGTGTAGCAGACGTGTGGCTGCCTGTGTTTTCTGTATTGTTAGACAGTTTTCTTAGAGTCGTTGTTACGGCTTCTGTTGAGTTTGCATTTAAATCTAGAGATTTATTAGCAGTTATTAAGCATTTGGTAGGATGCTTTAAAGTTGAACTAGTAGTGGTAGAGTGTTTATGTTTATCCGTTGCAGTTAATTTGTTGTTAGAGTTGTTTGCAGGCGAGTAAGGGGAAATAATGTTGGATTTGAAATTCGGTAGGGATTCTTTACTATGCAAAGCTAAGGGAGTTTTATGCCTGACAGCCGTGAAAGTGTCGTTTGCGTTGGCCAGTTTGTTTACTGGCTGTAACAAATTGTCTTCAGTTTTATTGGCAATTTGCGCAGGCTAGTAAAAGTCCAATCCCAGGTAGGCATGTATAAATTTCAGAAAGATTATTTTTTTAATATATTAAACTAAATAACGATCACTTTTTGTGTTTATGTATAAAATTATAAAAATTAAATTTTGAAAATGAAATTTGTTAAAAAAAAAACGACAAAAAGTGGATAAATTTGAATAACCTTCTTCTGTGTTAAGAGCTTCAAATATAAATTACAAAGAATAAGTAGTGAAAGAAAAGCCTAGAAGTTCTTTTAAACAATTTTAACAAAATGATCAATTTACAAATTATAGAGAAAAAGAAGACTTTGAAGTAAGAAATGTGTATTATTTAAACACTTACCTCGTCTGCTGTTTGATTAAATAGTGGTTGCTGTTGTGCCCAATAGTCATAGTCCGACTGCTGTTGGCTGTCTAAATTATTGCCGGCTGCGTTGTTAGCCTTGTACTGATCACAATAACTAGCACCAAAACCACTAGAAGCTTGTGTTAATTGTGGATGTAAATATTGCGGCTGTTGTTGATAATTATCGGCGAAAGAATCTACTCCCTGAGCTGCTACTGGCTGCTGTAAGTCAGTGGCACTTTGTTGTTTAGGCAGTTCAGTTGTAAAGGATTTTAGCGGCTCCTGCTGGTAAAGATCTAATTGCTGTTGCTGTTGCTGTTGCTGTTCTGTATTATAAAACATTGGCTGTTGCTGGTCGGTATTTTCCGTTGTCTGCTGTTGTTGATATTGCAAATTTAGTTCACTAAACTGTTTGTTAATTTCCATAAACTGTTGATCTATTTGTTGTTGTTGTTGTTGATTATAGCAACCAGTTTCATGTAATTGTGACTGCTGCTGCGAATTCTGTACAGCAGTTGATATTGGTGCGATTGTATTGAATTCTGTTTTACATTGTTGAGCCAAATGTCTAAGATTCTGCAACCATTTTTGTTCCTCCATTTGTTGGGTCGTTGAATTTTGTACTGAATTATCGTCGGATCCGGCTTGTTGGTCATCCATTGTTTTCTCCAAAACGGGATCGTAGTATTTTAAACGTTCAGCCAATTCGTACACCTTAAAAACAAATACAAAATTTACAAAATTACATTATTTTCAATTTTGCAAAACTCTTCAATATTTACAATGTAAATTGTTGCAGTGAAAAAATAATTAATCCATAAATTACAAATAACAATATTCTATTGAGGCATGTTTTAGAGGAGAGGTAAAAAATTGGATTTTAAACTGAGTTTGTTACTTTTTCAGATCGTAGGAAATACTATTTTATTTGAACATTTGACTTTTGTCAAGTGTCCAAAAGCATTCGATTTAAAATTTGTTTACTTTTTACTTGCCCTTTACCTTATTTATTAAACTGCTGTCATATTTGTTCGCGTCCATGGCAATATGTACAGCAATTTGTTCCAAATACATCAAACTCTTTAAATGGAAACCGTAGTCCAATAATCGGGTGGCCAATAGGAATTTGTAGGGCTTAAAAAAATCAAAAAGGAAACGTCCATCAAATTCAAAATATTGATGTGTACAAAGATGAAATACCTGGAATTCAACTAGAGAAAATTTATCGTCATTCAAAGAGCAGGCGTACTCATAAATTTCAGTCATAATAATGGCCTCATTGTGGGCGAAATCTTTAAAGTGTTTGTAGTGAGAGGAGCCCAATAAAACCAATCTGAAAAAGTGAAAGATTTTACAAGTTTAAAGTCTAGTTAAGCTGAAAAAATCGCTGAAAAAATGTACTGACTTAGGAAAGTGTTGTTGCAAAGAGGATTCGTTGGTAGCGGCTTCCTGAAAGCGACCAAAACCAACTTGAGCCATTAAATAACAAAAATGAGCAGCATACAGATCACCACGATGAAACAGGGAGTCGCCTAAGCTGGTGATAGCTTTACGATCCAATTCAGGTTTCTGCGAAGTATTAGACAAAATCATAGACAAATGCGGACGCCAATCTCCCCATTTCTCGTCCTGGACACATGTTACACTGGAGGGCGTGCGACCGCTCATCAACTGATAAAGCGTTTGCAGGGGATCATTTAAGGACAACTTATTGGCGAATTTCATCATAACGTTGGCATGAGAACGCCGATCTAATTTAGATGCCAAGAACAAAGCATGACCCCATAAATTGTTATCGGTAGCCCATTCTAGGGCCTCATTGACGTTGCCGTAAAGCAAATAGTTTCTAAACTTTTCGGTTATTTCCTCTTCGGTTAAAGATATTGAGTTTGACAATGATTTGGATAGAGAACTGTCCTCTAATTCATCCACTTCTTGTTGAAGGTTTTCGGGCTGCTGGGCCAAAGTATCTTGTTCTGGATCAGTTACCTTTGTTGGCTCTTCCGATTCCTTATTGGCATTTAAGTCTTCCGCAGAAGAATTAGAACTCGATTTGGTGTTCAACGAGCTGTTGGCAGTAGTAGCAGGAGTTTGATAAGGAAACTGTTCTTGGTTTTTTAACAATAATTCGGCTATATCAGTACCTACCACCATCTTTAAATTAAAGAAAAATAATAAATAATGAGGCTTAAAAGCATTTTCCAAAACTTACCCCATTTTGCTTCAACAATAGTATTAATAAATTCCACATTAATGTATAGGAGCTGCGGTATTTTTCAGCGTTGTTGGTTATTAACTGTTTGGCAAATATGGTGGTCTCCAGAGGGCCCAAACGTATTTGCTCTTGGCAAAATTCAATAACAGTTTTCTTGTGGGTCAAACCTCTGACCAACGGTCCCGGAAAGACTTTGAACAATTTGCGTGTTTCATCATTCGGCTTAAATTTCAGTAATTTAACAGTATTACTGATGATGCCATTGGCTGTATATTTCGGTTTGACGGTTACCAAAATACCACAACCAAAATTAACCACCGTATGCTCGGTGATAAATTTGCAAGGGGTTAAGCGTTGCGGCTCCTGGGCAATGGGATCTTGATCACGCGCAGATAAAGCACCCGATCTGTTAGAGAATAATTCAAGTCAACAAACAAGACATTCAAAAAGAATTAGTGTTTAATTATTTGTAATAAAGAAAACAAGGACTTTCATAAATAAATTATATATACAATACCTACATATATGCATGTACATACACACATATATGTGTATGTATATGTACATATATTTATTTCGTTTTTTGGTCGTGCTTGAAGAACTAAAGCGAAAAAATTATATAAAAGAATATTGAAATTTAAACTGAAAGTATTTTTCTTCCTTTACATGCTTCCTTAAAGCTGTCGGTCATGCAGAGAGCGCGTAGGTAGGTTTTGAAGAGCGAAATGTTAGAATGCGAGTAGAAGAGCATTAAAAAGATTTGAGGAAAGATTTGTTGTTGTACCATGCTGTGAAATTGTTTAGATATTGTTTTACAGACAGAAATGAAATATGAATTTAAAATGGATGTGATATTTTCCAAAGATAAAAGATTAAATAAGTGTCTACAACTTTTTGTACAGAAAATACATCCACCCACTGGTGTACCACAATTTCAATATGTTCTTCTAAAATGTTTCAATTGTCGAAATAGTTTTTTTAGCAGAAAATTTTTATTGAACATCATCTGCTGACTTAAGGAATAAGAAAGTTGTAATTGACATTTGACCTATCAAACAAGTTAATAACAACATTTAAAAAGAGAACATGCATATAGATTGAAAAACTGAAAATCTACCAACATTGAGACGTTTACCACGACTATCTACAATATTTCCCACAATAAAATCCATAATTTTAAAAATACCATCTCAATGGATATTCGAAAAATTCGAACAAGCGACGAAAATGATTCGTGATGATATTTTGGTTTTCGAATTGTTTTTGTTTTTCTGCACTCAGAAAAAAACCGTTTTCAAATACACAGTTTGAAGAACCTTTGAAGAGCAAATAATTTGATTTAAAATATTTTAAAAGCTTTTTATTGGAATGAACTTTGCGTCAAATCGTCGTGTGATTAATATGTTTTGCACTGTCACTTACATTCATCAACTCGCCCACGATGGCGAACGTTTACATTTTGTTTGGTGACGGATCAGAATTTATTAAAGCCAACAATAGCTGAACTTGGCCAAAAGCTTTTGCAGAACAGTTGGTTGCACTTCATGGTACTTCGATAATAAAATTGTGTTGTCCGGAGATTGCAAATTGTATATTTGAAGTAGATTTTGTAAAAGTGGTAAAATGTCAAATTAACAAACACAAGTCTTGAATATTAATGGAATTTTTCTTTCAAAAAAGGTTACAACTTTTCTAGCCAGAATATAAACCAAAAATATAACGATGAAATTACTCTTGTTGAGTTGCAAGTATTGAGCAAAACTGTTTTCGCCTGAAAATTCGTAAACGTAGTTCGTAATTCGAAAGCAAAATCAATAATTTTGAGTCTTTGTTTCAGTATAAATAAACGAATGAATGAATTAATAATGCAATTATAACTTTTTTAATAACGAACACGAAACTGCAAAGATTTTATTTATTATTGTGTTTTCAATTTCCACACAAATGTGTGCATATCAAATCATTGTTTAGAATTATTAATGTGCTGTTCACATAACACGAACGGGCGACACGTCTGGAAAGTTTTAATGAAAAGTTCTTCGTTTGCCAAGATCCAACCAACATTTGGGTTCTGCAATGACACTCAAGGAAAGAAGCGTTCAATTAAATGAACTGAGACTGGTAAATACGAAGACACACACGAGAAAATCCGTTTTGGTTTATTCAGTTTTCAGCCTCTTGCTGGTTTTGTATGCTGTGTAAAAGCATTTTTACTTGTTAATTACAAAAGCGTACAAGCATTCGATTACGGGAAAGTTGTAGATAGATAGATTTACCATAGAAGTAGTGCAATCCATTTGATAAAAGTTAAAGACAGACAGACAACCTTGAAGAGAGAATCCTTTTTGGAGTCTTACAATCATTTAACAATAGTTAGAAACTTAATAGACGACACGCACACTCGAGATATCAGCAGACTCTTTCAAACTATCTTACATACAATATAAATATTATAAGTATTTTTAAGCCATTATAATTATAGACTAAAACAACCAAAAGAACAACCATATAAAACTAATTTTGATCTAGCAATTGTACCAATAATAGATAATTAGAAAATCAAATACACTTGTTTTTGGTAAATAAAATTGTAGAAGAATTTCTTTTTTTTTTGTAGTGAATTAAAAGAAAAAGCAACAAAGTTTTATTTGTTTTAAGCACCTTGATTCCGCATAATCAGAACGTGCATAATAAACTCCAGCTACTGATGAACCCGCGGTTGTAGGCAAATAATAAGCACCATGAATTTGAGAGAGATTTGTGTGCGACCGAGCCAAGGATAGACTTCCCAGGCCACTATACAGGCTACTGTTATGATTTGGATTTTCCTCATCCAACAACATGGTGGAATTTAAGCTCTGATTATAGGCCATTTGCTGTTGCTGTTGCGGTTGTTGTTGCTGGTGTTGATGTTGATGGAAATGTTGCTGATGGAGATGCTGTTGTTGTTGATAATGACGATGATAATCATTGGCTTGTGTTATGTAGGCATGTGTATACCTAATTTTAAGTAGGGAAATGTGTGTTGGTTTCTTTTTTTTTATAACATACATACAAAGTTAGAAAGAAAGGGATTCGTATAGGTTTGTTTATTGGCTTTTTATTTCTTATACTATAATTAGAATTCAGTTTCTTTAGCGTTATCGTTTCGATTAGTCACTCACTAAGCATTAGCACTAATAATTGGAGTGTGGAGTATTTTTGTAAAGTCAGACTCTCACAGTTTAGATTTTTAATTACTTGGAAAAACATAAAATTGTTCTACGGGTAGTTGTTAAAAGTCTTTATTTATAGAAACGAAGTCTTAACAATTTAACTTTTTTACAGTTCATATAATAACAATGTTTCGCTTCTATGTATAAAAACTTTAAATCACTATGTTATTAGAATACTTAGTATTACTTTGAGTGGAGTGTTACGATGGACAAGGTTTTTCAAGAATGGTAACATAATGGAAACCCGTCCAATTTGTAGCTTTAAACTAAGCATGTAGAAAAGAAAACATTAATAAGATAAAACGCAAACAAAGTTAAGAAATAATAAATAAAAAGAAAATATTCTATAAATGAGATGAACAGCTAAACTACGAATATGTCACTACATTGGGAAAGCGGAGAAAAGCAAATAACTTCACAAAACTCTAATGCAAACGTATGTAATAAGCGTAATCTGTAGTTGGTAACTGTGTTGGGAAGCCTATTCACGAGCTGAACAAAAGTATGAACACAGGAATGTAGAGAAATTATTACATCTTATTTAAATTTAGTTTCATATATTGAGGAAAAACATCAAATATGTACAACATTTCATTTAATGGCACACAGGTAATTCGCAATAACATCAGTTCACTTTTGCAAACAGCCTAGAAAACAATTTCTTCTACTTATCATATAAACGTTGGTTATTAGCTTTTTGCATTTTGTATGTGCTCGATATTTATTTGAGACCTCAAACAAGCCATTGAACCTTTTCGATGCAGAACCTGTGGGACAACGGATTAGAGGACGCCCACGGAACCGATGGTGCACACAAGTGGAGAGGGACCTCAACCAACTTGGTGTGCAAAATTGTTTGTTGGTTGAGGCCCAGGTTCACCACGGACTGTAGCGCCAAAAGAAGAAGAAGAAGAAGAATAGGTTATTGCAAAAATACTGCTTATTTTCTGTGAGCTTTCAAGACTCTCGTTGAATTCGAGAACCATATCTTGTTAGATGTTTATCAAAAAGAAGTAGTGAAGAATGTTTCTCCCTGGTTGAACCGATAACTGCTTGCTTAGACTGTAATAAATACTCAAGCTGTGAATATGTGCTTGTGTGTACAGATGTAGCCAAGTACTTCATTATTAGCTGTTTGGTTCTGACGTTGTGTTGCGCACAAAATATAATTTAATTTAATTTAATTTGTGAAACTAGTGGTATTTTTTATTTCCGCAGTGCACATTTAGTTTAAATATGGACAAATAATAGAAGCCCACGCCTGCAGAGGAAAAGAGGAAAAAATGCGCAACAGCAAAATGTGGTCGGACAAACAAATTCAACAGGTATTACAACATTTACAAAAACATTCAGCCTTTATTGTAAATTATTTAAATTTTAGAAGTCAATTGACTACATTTTTTCCAGAAAGATTTTGGTAACACCAGCAAATGGTGTAATTTTACTTTTTTTCGGCACATATAGAAAAAAATCACTGCGCCTTTTTCATAAGAAAATCGTAGTAAATATAACAGTGTTGTAAACATAACCTAAAAGGTGAAAACCACAACTGGAAAATAGAAAAAATTTTGTTTACACAATAATTCGTCTATTTCAAACAAAATTGTTTTTAAATTGATCGATTCGAGGTAGAAAATTGAATATTCATGCTCATTACGATTGCCGAAGTCTTCTAGAGTTTATGAGAAATAGCTGAAATTCGAGTATTTTTCTGTAATGTTACAAGCTCTGGAGGAGTTGAGGAACCATATTAAGCATGAATAATTTAGGTTGTCACATATTGATGCTTATTACGTACGATTTTCGAAATCTTCGAGTGTTTTGTAAAAGATTCAAGAAAAAGTACCGCAACATTTCTGTTAATCTATTACAAACTCCTGAATATCTCGAGAACCATCAGAAGCCCAATTAAGTTTCCAATTTACTTTAGAAGCGTTTGGTGATATAACACATATGAAAACTTTTTAACATTTCGTGTAAACATTTGAAAAACTTAATTATTTACTTAAAAATAACTGTTATTTGTTCTCTATATGAAAAGTTAATTCAACTTTCAGCTTGAAAAGTAAAACTGCACCGACGAATTATTATTAGTTTCCAATGGCAATAAAAAAAAACATTAAATATCTACATCTACAACTGAGTCCAAGTTTACTCAAAGAAACGAAATGTTAGAGACAATGTCAAAAAGTTTTAGAATTTTTTAGTTCTTGATAAAACACAAATGGGGAAGAAACGTAAATATTGCAAAAAATCAATTCAATACAAAATTTAAAAGTATTAGAAAATAAAAATTGATTAAAATCAAAACAAAACAAACAAAAAAGCAACAAGGAAATAATACAACTTTAATAATTGAAAAAAGAATCATTTGGAAACTGGAAACTAAACTTTAAAAACTTACCTATCTTTGATGTCGTTATGAGCAGAGCTGCGTCCCGAATGTACTGATTCCCTGCCATCATTGCCGGATGTTGGCAAAGAAGTATCAGCATGCAGAGAATTGGCCGCTCCCTGAACGCTACTACCCTGGGTAATACCAGCAGCAGCTGCCTGGCCATAATACTTTTTATACCACTCGGCATAAGTTTGGGGATTAGTGCGCGCCATTTGTTGGTAATAATAGGCAGTATAAGGATCATAGTAAGGAGAAGCATAACCATACATAGCAGCTGCATGCCTAGAATCATGGTGCATGCGACCAGAACGCGACGATGGAGCTCCAACAGCATCTTTTTCCAAATCACTTTCTCTAGCATTGCGTGAACTATGCTTACGGTATTCTTCATATTCACGGGGATCGTAACGAGGATCTTCCCTGTAACGAGGCTCGCGATGCTTATCACTACGTCTGTGTTCTCTTCTATCGGATTCATAGTTATCCGCAGCTCTCTTGGCGGATCGATGAGCAGCTCTACGATTATAGTCATCGTATTCGGGCGCCTGATCGTCACGTTCGTGGCGGCGAGTGCTACGTCTTAAGGCATCTTTACGGCTGTCAAAGCGTGTAGATTCCTCGGTTTCATAACGCGAGTCGTTATCATAACCTCTTTGGCGTTGGGAACGCCTTTCGGTGTTTGGATGTTCCACACCTCTTTCACGATCGCGATCATCCCGGCCACCACGTGTACGTGCTTCCCCCTCATAATAGTATTTATCACGTTTGTTGCCCACGCGTTGACGTCTCGAACGCTTCTCTTCGTCTTCATTAACACCACGTTCACTGCGTACACTGCCCTCGCGATAGTTACGACGGCGTTCACGTTCTCTACGTTCTCTCTCCTCGCGTTCGCTTGTATACTCACCTTCGGAATTAAAATATTCATCGCTTTCGTAACGTTCAACCGAAGAACGTTTGTCGCGACGTCTAGTTGCGTTCGATAAACGTTCATTGCCATATTTTGTTCGAGATTTTGAGGATACAGCCGTGCTTTGGTTCATGCCTCCTCGCTCGTTCAACAGACGTTCATCACTTTCATCGTCATCGTTGGGCGAGGAAATGGGAATAGAATCTTTAACTTTGTTCAACTGATTAGATGAGTGGTGGTGGTGCTCAGCTTGTTGCTGATCCGTTGTGTGAGCAACATTGATGGATGTTAAATTAGAGGCAGCAGCAGCCACACTATCATCTGCTCCTTCGACGGGTGGTTCATTGCGTGCCTCGGCCGATAATGAAGGATGAACGTGCTGATGTTGTGTTTGGCCATGGTGCTGCTGTTGTTGATTAAATTGCTCGTCTTCTAAGTTCTCACCATCCATTTCGATTTCGCGTTGCTCTGCTAATTCCACTCCCGTTACAACACGTTGTTGATTGTTATTCGTACTATTACTTTCGCCAGGTACCATGTACAAATTACGATCCGAGGATATGGTAGAAGAAGTGGATGGCACTGCAAAAGAAAAAAATATAGTTTTAGATGTGAAGATATAAAAATTAAATTTTTCTCCCATAAAGCCAACCTCCTTGTCCGCTAGAAACTGTTACAGATACTGCGTTCTCCGAAGCAGTATCTTCACCATCGGCATGGCGTTCCTCTAAATGCATGACAGCAGCTTGACTGACAGCGTTATCGACATTAGGCGCCTCTATACCCATAACCATGCGCTGTTGCGAGGCTTCCAACTCAGGTTCACCCAAAACCAAACGGGAAAGTCCAGGCGGCGGCAGTAAGCCATCAATTTCTGGCAGTTGCTCCTCAGAGTTTTCCGACAAATGACTCGTTTGTAGATATTGATTCCGTTCGTCATTGGGTGGGGGAGGAGGAGGAGGACTTTGAGCTGCAGCTTGTGATGGCTGCAGGCTGGCTTTTGGCACTGACATTTGTGTGGTGGGAGGCGTAAGAACTTCCTGATTTTCTTGTAAAGGAAGCTCATTATTATCTGGTTCCACTACCGAATTGGCTAGACCAGCGCCTTGATTGGCAAAATCTAACGGAGGTGGTGGCGGCATATTAAAGACAGTGGCTTCTTGGCCAGTTGTAGTGGATATGAAACCCGTAGCACGATGATGTTGAGCCACACCCGAACGCTTAAAAGGATTTCCAGTTTTGTTTGAAGCTATAGGCAAGCTAGCGGGCGGTGGCAGGTTGGCAACAGTAGCAGTAGCTGTTGGTGGAGGTGGAGGTGGAGGTGGTACTTCCGGATTTGTTGTTAAAGTGGAATCTTCCACATTTTGAAAGCCTTGCGGTGGCATTAAAGCAGTTTCGGGAGGATTTTCTGCGATTGGGGTGTTGCCACTGGGTGGCGAGGCATATTGTCGTGATGGTAGAGTAACAGGTTTTGCTTGGGTAACAAAAACGGTACTAGGAATGTTATTGGGTGCAGCAGTTGCTGCGGCATTCGTATTATAGTTATGATTTTCTGAAGCAGAAGAAAATTCCAAGGGTGGTGGTGGCGGCGGTGAGCAATCCATTTTCAAGGGTTTTGTTGCAACCGCATTTATTTCACTCAAATTTTGTACAGAATTTGTCTGCTGTAGATTTTCATTTGTGGGCACTGCTTGCCAGCTAAATTTTTGCATCTGGCTGCTGTCCTTGTCATTAATTTGATCATGCCAATGCAAATGATCCTTTTGAGTTTCTGCTTTAGCGGGATTGTCTAATTTCGGTATCTCTGTGTTAGAAATATGCTGTTCATTTTCCTTGCCGTCCCAATTCCAAGAGTCGTTGTTATTTTGTGTATTAAAGCTGTCAGCCAACAAAGAATTATTGTAATTTGTCTGTTGTAAAGCTTGTGTATTTACATCAGCCTGTTCGGGTGTAGGTTGTGCAGACATCACTGTGTTATCATTCCAATCCCAGTCGCCCCAGGCATCAGTAGTTGCTGTTTGGTTGTTATTATTTTTTGTCGACTGATCAAAAAAATTAACAGCATTTGTTTGTATTGTCTGCGGAGCATGTTGCTGTGAATATGTTAAAGGGTTTTGTTCAGAAACATGTGGCAGAGATTGAGCGGGCTGTTGTTGCAGAAATATGTTGTTATTATCTACTTGTTGTTGATAATTATTATCATAAGTTGTTGCCGGCGTTGAATTTTGTGGCCACGGTTCTTGATGTTGAGAAACTGCAGCATTTTGCTGATACATGTTTATATTTTGAAAATTTTGTTGTACTTGCTGGGCCGATTGTTGAGGCCAATTATTTACAGTTCCAGCTGCTGTTGCTGTATTAATAGGCGATGGAGATGATGTCTGCATCGTTTTTGTTAATGGCGAATACGTCGATTGTTGATTCGGCCAAGGAATTTGCTGATTTTTAATAAACACATAATTAGTACTTTAAATGTTAAAGGAAAGGTGAAGAACTGAAATTGCAAGCAATTGCTAAAAATCCTTAAATCGTTAAGAGGCCATTTTTGTCAATGATAGAGCTGATTAGTAGAAGTAAGAAGCAAAATGCTTTTTTAAACTTTTTAAATGCCATCAGATAGCATTTATGAAGCATTTCAGATAAATACTTTTTATATTAAAAATAAGTTTATTGAAAACAGGCAAATAGAATTACATACATATAAGCATGAGTGTGATTTTTTAAAGCATGCTTTAAATGAAGCAGCCAATACACATTTAAAAACAAAATGTTTCCTGCACAAAATAAAAGAAATCACCAGAACTAAAGATTACAAAATATGTTCCCATAAGATTAAAACCTAATATAAAAAATTTAAAGAAGTGTGACTACGCTTTATTAATCTTATACAAAAGTAATGTACAAATAAAAGAAATCTCTCAATAACGAAAAATGGTTACAAATTGCAAACGTTTCAATAACGAAAAATACTTATACAGTGCGCGTCCAATAGTACGTACTTTCGCGTCCATGAACTTCAAATAATGTTCTATATTTGAAGTCGCAAAAGCATATGTATTTCTTTAGAAAATAAATTAAATATTGTAGAAGACAATGGAAGTGTATGTCTATATGAAATTGGTAGCAAGTGGCACAATAAAAAAACACAGACGGCGCAAATTTTATTTGGTTTGAATTTGACGATTTTCAAATTAAACTAAGTTAAATTAAACTACCTGCATGCATTTTATGTTACATTAAATGGAGAAATAACTGCAGCAGAGTAATATGAATTTTGTAACATTACGAAAACGCCTGACATACTGATAGAGGTATAATTCATGTTATCGGACACCCGTTTTCGTATATTAAACGCTTATACGCGAATGTGCCGTTATTTTTAACTCCCTTTACAACTTGTAGTGCATATAAGAAGTTATATAAATGAAAGAAAACAAGTCAAAAACATGCGTTAATACAATTATTTCAAACAAAAATAATAAGAGCAAATACAAATAAAAAAAAAAACATACAATATATGAGCGTCTATGAATATTTTTACAGGCAAACAAGTCAGCAGAGCCGTAGTAAACAACACGAATTTACCTGTTGGCCGTTATTGTTAAAAACTCCTTGCGTTTGGGGGACAGTTGAGTTTGCAGTGGCTGCGTGCGTGGAAACTTGTGATGTTGGTGGTTGTAATGCATTATTATTCGTTGTGCAATGGTGCTGTTGTTGTGATTGTTGTTGGTGTGGGTGATGACGTTGAGATAGAGTTGACTCTTGTTGTTGTAGTTGTTGTGAGTGTTGTTGTTGTTGTTGTTGTGAGTGTTGTTGTTGTTGTTGTTGTGAGTGTTGTTGTTGCAGTTGTTGTGAGTGTTGTTGTTGTTGCAGTTGTTGTGAGTGTTGTTGTTGATGCAGCTGTTGCTGTGCTGAAGGTTGGTAGCGAGATGTTGTATTTATACGCATTGTTGATGTAGGAGGCGTTTTTATTGTTGTATTTTCTTTAGTAGAATATTGTGACGTCATCAACAAGTTTTGGTTAGATGGTTGTGCAGCATTGGTTAAAGGTTGACAAGCCTGTCGTAAGGAATTCACATTGCGATTTATTGCATTGCAAAACGAAGTACTATTACTATTTAGAGATGAAAGTGTATTATTTGAAACGTTGGATGATGTTGTGGAAAATGCATTAGACGATGATGATGGTGAAGCATTTCCTGCTATTGATGAGGATGATATAGTGGCAGCCTTTTTATGTTGTACCCAAGCCATTATGCATTAGGTATGATACAGGTTTTACGAATAGCAAACACAGACTAACAATTTGGCCCCTAAAGTATGTATGAAAAAATCAATGAACCAATGTGCAATATACATACATACATACATACATATGTAACAGATATTTAAAATTATTGATTTGTTGTTTTATGAAAGTGAAAAACCGGATTATAATTTGAAGTAAAAAATGAACGCGAACAAATATTTGTCCCCAATTCATGCACACACATAAAAAGTTGAATGCACCCCTGTCAGTATTTTTGAGACAGGAACACGAACATAAGCATATTGTTGTTGACAACGACAACTGGCCAGATAATACGCAACACAAGAAACAAAATATCAAGAAATGATAAAGCAAAAATTTACATTCAAACAAACTTACATAAATATACACATATGTATGTATGTATATAACAAAAAAAAACATATCTACTGCCTGGTATATGAATAAAAAGCACTTAATCTATACACCACTTAATAGTGTGCATATGTACATATGTATGCGAAATGCAGGTACAATAAGTGCAAACAAGACTTTCTTGTAATTTTTTTAAATACTTGTTTGTACTTAATGCGGTACAAAATACTAATGCATACAGATTTTGAAGTAGTTAAATATTATTACACTCAAGAATTTGTGTGAAGTTAAAAGTGAAATTGGCTACAGAGTTTACGTGGACCATTTTAATATTCAATAAACACCACAATATTATGCACACATACACGCATACATACATATGATACGTTGGCACCTTGTTACAAGTGCAAGATTGGAAAAAATTACCTTTATTTACTTTCGTTTATTTAATGTATTACGATATCTTAAGACTTTTGTTTGCTTTTCCAGTATTGCACATACTATTATGATAATTTTAAGGTTTGGAAGAAAAAAATCGTAATAAAACTTCGATTTTCTTAATTGAAAAATGAAATTTTTTTAGCAAAAACTCACGAACTGCACGAAGGGGCTTAACGAAAAGTCAATGTAGAAATGATAAAAACGATAAAACGTCAAAATTACAGAGATGTAAACTAAAGGTATTAAACGGTTTTCTACCTCGCGACTAGAAGAAAATTGTTTTCAATACACTAATTTGAAGCAAATCCAAGCTATTTATATATGTACCATGAAAAGTTACATAAATTTCCAAATTGTGCTTTCAAGTTTAAATATTTTTCATAAACAATTTTATTGGTTTGTTACTTTTTATTACTGCGCTGCTATATTTTCATTTGCTTACTCTTCTCTTTTTTTCTCTCTCACAACATTCGCCCACTCAAACTACTTTAAGCAAACAATTATGATTTGTTCCCAATAACTTACACAGTTGGATTTTTGCAATAAAACTATTTCGAAATCGAGTTAAAGAAATACTCGCATGTATACAAAACTCTCTTTGTTTTTTTTACAATTATTATAGTTTCTGATTTCAAACCGCCTTCTTTTGTAAGATACTCGGTAAACACAATATGTTAGCCAGGAATTTTCAAAATAAGCTGGCAGTCAAATGTCCCCAGCAAAATTAAATAAGTTGTTTGCACTTTGTTTTGAGTTTCAATTTCGTAATTAATAAACAGCTGAATGCCACAACTATTGAGCTATGACACATCCGGTATTCAAAGGCGTTACTGCACCTATAAATGACGTTTCTAAAATTTTAACTTTTTGTTGACGTAGCTGACGTGTGCCTGGTTAAAATACAATTACTGGATAAGTTTGGAAACAGTTCGGTTTCTTGTGATTGGTGCAAAATATTTCAACAACTAATTTTTCAAAGATATCACTAAACAAAGAGAGAGAACGGAGCTGCTTAAGCAGTATTTTAAATATATTATTTAAGTGCAGAATACAACAATTTTGCAAACATGGCTTTGCTGACAATGATAGCTAGAGTAATTGATGGCCTACCTTTGGTGGCCACTATGCAGGATGATGAACAGGTAGTAGATATTCATATTTAAATAAATTGTTTTGTATTTGGTTTATTATTAGAGTGGACGCAGTATTATGGAATATCAAAATCAAGCCAAAATGTTATTTCGGAAATTAGGTTCACACTCACCTGCCCGTTGTAGCATAGAAACAGGACCCTATCTATTCCAGTGGGTTATAATTTTTGCTGCCGTTTTTGACGTTACATAATTAATATGCTTTACTTTTTAGCTGTTTAATCGAAAATGATGTTTGTTATTTGGTAATGTGTGATAAGATGTATTCGAAACGTTTGGCTTTTAATTATTTAGAAGATTTAGCTCAAGAATTCCATGCCAATTACGGACGCAAAGTTAACTCAGTAACAAGACCTTATGCTTTTATAGAATTTGATGTTTATATACAAAAGGCCAAAAAACAGCTCACTGATCGCAGACGCAATATAAACACAATTAATACTCAGTTACAGGATGTTCAGCGTATTATGGTAAGCTAAAGCAAACAATTCAATAACTAAGAAAGAAAAAATATCGTTTCGACTCCTACTTTCTAAGGTTCAAAATATTGATGATGTTCTCCAGCGAGGCACAGTGTTATCAGGTAAATATACTAAACCGCAGCAAGATAACAGACTCAATGCTCTTAATGCTTTGCAGAACTTGATACCAAAACCCAAACTCTTTCCATGATGTCTCAAAAATATAAAAAAGATGCCACATATTTAAATCGAAAATCAATGTATGTTAAAGCTGCCGCTGCCGGTATAGTTATAATAGTATTTATTTTATATTTCTGGGTTTTGTAATGTTGCAACGTGTTTGAAACACCACTAACAATAACAACGTAGTATCTAACAAAAGTAGTAAAAATGAAAGTTTATGTTAAACATGTACGAAAAGCAAAAAGCAGTTTCTAATTTTACTTAAAGAAGTTTAAAGGATTCGGGTTTATCCTAAAAACTATACTTTTTTATTGTTTTATTTACAATTAGATTTCTTTTTTTTTTTTGTTTTTATATAAAAATACATTATTTATGAGACAAGTTATAAATTTAAAACACATTTTTGGAAAACAATAAAAAAAGGTAATTCAAAAACTACTTGTACTTTACTTGCATTTATTCTCCATCTTCCGAGGAAGATGACAGCACCTCCATAAGTTGGTCATCAGTAAACAAAAAATTGTTAGCTTGTTGTTCATATTCTTGCCTTTTACGTTGCCGTTCTTGTTTTCTTTTTTGAGTAGCCAATTTTTCAATGGCTTCCTTATCAGAATCGACTGCCACCTCATTACCGTCTTCGTCACCTTTTTCACGTGTCTGCCTTTGTTTTAGTAGCATTTCTTTGCGATAGGCTTCTAAACTTTCTTCGTATTTCTTAGCTTCAGATTCAACCTCTTCATCTGCATTGCAAGAAGTTTTGGAATAAGTTTATAACAAAAATTGTTTTAGATATATTTACCGCTGTCGATGATATCGAAGCCATGGCAGTCATCTTCATAGCTAACATATATACAGGGATATTCAACCAAAGTTTTGCCGGACAAATTAGTATTGAAGGCTTTATTAACATCCAACAAATAAAAACGATTTTTGCACCGTTTTATACCCTCGGCTTTGAGTAAAACCTTAAAAAAGAATTTTCACAACAACAAATAAAATGTAAAATTCTCAGCATTTTTAAAAAATTTCAAGTTTTGTTATTAAAACTATATAACTACGTATTATTCTTTTACATTGAAGTAGCGTTTCTTTATTGCAAAACTATTGATGAGTCAATTTTTCTATAGAATATTCGAAATTTAACTGTTTTAATAACTAGGTGTCTGCATAAAAGTTAAAATGTTATTTACTATAAGAAGTAGTCGAAAGTTATCAATAGCCTTTTTTCACAAAGCCGTGTATGATTTATTGCAATAAATTCCAATGTTTAAAAACAACTGATTCCAAAATAATATGTTTTAACTAACCTTTAAATTTTGCACCCCTTTACTTTGATAGTACTTTAATTTTCCCTTTTCCGGGACATTGTCTTCCACACTCTCGGTGTCGACATATTTTTTAAGTAAATCCCTTAAACAAGCCTCTTCTAGGCATTTCTCGTCCGTGTAACATAGATTGCCAGCGTTGACAAACACCCATTTAATACGCCACCAAATTTTCTTGGTACGCCAATCGAAATAGGTTGTATTTTCTTTATGGCGTGCAAAATTTTGCAATAAAAACTTTAAAGTTATGCCACGATCTTTGGCAGCATAGCGCAATCGGTTCAAGTGAATAGGCAAATCGCGATTATAGCGTGTATATTTTTTTATTTGATCAGTTTTGCGATCCTCTGTATAACGAGTGCATTCTTCCAGGAAATAGTAGTCACTCATAAAATCCACTTTGGTCATTTGTTTGAGTGGTATAAATTTTGTACGGTCTCGTATACCATCACAATTCAGTTCCTTCTTATGAATTCGTACACACTCAAGACAGCAAGTTTTAACCTCACATTTGGGACAGGTATATCGCGCTTCCTTAGCGGCACATACTTCACATTTGCCCAAACGTTGGCTAAAAATAATTTTGACACAAAATATGTGTAACGAAAAAAAGACATATTAATATTTTCTGGGTTAGATATGTATCTTCTCTCTACCTAGAACTGTCCAGCTCTTCCTCCTCTTCTAAATCACTCATATCTTGATTTGCAGATTCTTTAGCTGGCTTCTTTCTGCCGATATTGTCAGTCTTATCTTCCACATCACACAAACGTTTCATTTTAGACCTAAGAGATAATAATTTGAATATTGATACATTAACGATTCATTACATTCTTATCAGTTCAAAAATTCGTTTAATACTGCTTTCTCTTAAATCAGAAATATTTTTGAAGTGCACACATACACACATACATAGATGCAAACTTAAATACTACTATAAGTTTTTTAGTTCGAATTGACCACTGTGAAGCCAGGTCAGTGTTAGAAAAATGCAGTTGCGCAATAAAACAGCTGTTTTTTGACAGTTGTTATCACAAATAGGCGATGTACATAAATGCAATTGCGGTGTAAAAAATCAGTGGCGTAATTAGATCAAGTAAATTTAATACATACATTTGTACATTTTTATAGAAATACGAAAAGTTAAAAACTCTGTAAGCATTTGATTTGCAATGTTTGTGTTGTTAAACATAATTTTACTGTGCCTGGATGAATCTAACAATATAAGGGCATTATTATGTATGTATGACCTGATAAATACTCGTAGGTATGCATGTGTGTATGTATATACATACATACATATGTATGCAGATATGTACCTATTTTGTTCAAATTGAAGAATAGTAAGTCTTATATGCGTTGAAATTGTTGTGTCCTGCTAATTAACATTTTGTTAATTTTACACACACATTTTTATTATTTTTTACCATTTGTTTAAAAATGTTAACACTTATTTTAAATAAACAAAATATGTAGTTAAAGTATGATAAACTTGTAAACGAAGAAGCACTAAGAAAACATGTGCATATTACAGTGTTGCCAATTGAGAAAGAAGTTTAGCATCTTAAGTATTTATTTAACCGAAGGAAAATTGCGCCACAATGAAAACGTACGTACTATACATACGAGACATGAAGAAATATTCTCCTTAAATGTATGTAAATATATAAACGCTTTACAGCAAATAAGTATTTGAGATAAAATTCTCTTTACAAAAATGGCATGAAAAATAAATTCAATCAAAGTTCAATATATTAATTATTTAGAATTTATGCTGCTAAATTTTTTTCAACTCGCAAAAAACAAATGATCGCTCTTGATAAGTGATATATGTATGTATGTATGTACATATGTATAACTGTATTGTTTTGGGCCTTCTTTTGGGGAATTTCTTTTTTAGTTGTAAATTTATAGCGATTTTTTTAACGCAAACATTGGGCACACTGGACAAATACACGTGCTGAGAGAAAATCTTACGCTATTGATTATGTTTTTTAAGAGAACGCTAAGAAATAAAATCTCTTGAAAACAGTGGCGACTATAGGAAACTCACAATCAAAGTACATTTAATCCAGTATATCAAGATTTTAATCAAACAGTTTACTTTATACTCATATTTTTCATTGAATTGTGTCGTTGTGAAATGTAATGCGGTACATTATATTTTGCGACACACACAACAATTTCCATTAGATTTTGTTTAACCACAAACCCATGAAAATCCTATGACTTGTATTGTAGTGCGAACTGCCAGCCTTTTAATGGGTTTGTTCTTTTGTCACAACTTCACTTAATTATCGTGAAATTGATTGATTGGTCTATTAAGCAAAAAATTGGCATATTTTTTCTTTAAGCTGAAAGTCCACACAAGACGTTTCTTAATTTCAAGTAACATGTCAGTCAAAATAATAATGGAAAGCACCGGAATGGATAGAAAAATTGTGGCTTTCAGAAAAGTTATGGAAATTCTTAAATTTATGCACGTAGTTTTTTATTTAACTTGTCATAAATGTGTTTTTTCCGAATTATTCCAACAAATAAAAAGAGAGCCGGAACAAAATTTATTAAATTTAGTTCTATAAAACATTATTAAGAAAAACAACTGATCGCTATGAATGGTGGGCTGTGCAGTGTAACTTGCCGCATAGAATCACACTCAATCTGCTTCTTCAACAGACCCGTGGTGGACCTTTAACTTTGGGCATTTTAAATGGGGGTTTATTAAACCAATTTTTACCAACTGTAACATTTTTATAGGGCTTTTATTCCTTTTATTATTAACGTAACTTATGCAGTTATCTTTAGAACAATTAAACACATGTAGTATGTACCTGTTCTTTTCTAGTGTGCAAATTGGTTCATATCTATCAAGCTATTCAGCTCTTATTTATAAACCTTACAGTCTAGAACTAAATGCTTATTCCATGTAATTTTTAAATTTAAAAAAATCATCTGTCTTTAACTTTTCGTTTTGGTGGCCGGTGTTTTGCCAAGCGCTCTAATATTATTCATGTTTTATTTTTTCGACTTCTCACTTTAGAATTGTCTCTCCATGAAAAACACTCATTTTCGTCTCGTCATTAATTTAAATGGAATAAAAAACAGCAAACAGTTCAACATGTTATCAATGAATTTTCTAATAGCAATTTTTAGACGAACGTATGTTTTGAAAGCGATCGGTTGGCGTGGTGAACCAGTAAGGGAACGTTTTCAAAGCGTTTACAAAATGTTGCAAACCTTTGAAAACTGTGTTTTTCAACAAACCGATGAAAAATGTTTAACTAACGTCGATTACCAGTGTAAAATTGTGAACATTAAAGAAAATACCAAAAATAATATTGCTGCCATTAAAAGTTATGGCAAAAGTCAACTAACAATTTGTAATTCCAATGCGGAATATGAGGTAAGCAAAAAGAGGTACACACATTCACACGTACATACGTAAACACATTTTTACAAATGTGTCTAAATTAAGAGAAATTATAATATATGTACGTATGTTCTCTTGTGTGTTTCTCTTTCAAAGGAAGCGGTCAAAACTTTGAATAGTTTACAGTCGAACGCAGAATCTTTACGCAGTTCTCTGTATCAAGGCAAACGTTTAAATTCTTTACAAGATACTAAACGTTATTTATTAAAAAGTGGTTTAACGATTGAGGATCTGGAAAAACTATCTTATATACATGTATCGGGTACTAAGGGCAAGGTAAGTTTATAAAATGTGAATGACTTTATTCTTAAACAAGTGTTTTAAAACAAAATATATATATAATACATATGTATGTATATACTTATGTATGTATGTACATCTGTTTAGAGGCGATTGAATATAAAGTTGAATGTTTGAACATATTTTTCAAAAGTTTTCAAGTTTACTGGCGAATAGGGCAGCACTTGCAAAATTTCGGCATATACACCGCAAGAAAATACAAAAAAAAGAAAAACATTAAGATTGAATTATCAAAAATCCAGCTTTTCAATATCTGGCATTTAATAGCGTCTTTATTAGCATCTTATTTACCATTTATATAGTTAACAATTAATGAATTTTTTTATTGATAACCTTAAAATGAACTGTCATTGATGGTAATCATAGCAAGTTTAAGATGTATGTATGTATGTAGAAGCGTTTAAGGTGACCAAGTGTTTTCCTTTAACTTTCACCAAATGTTTGGAAGGATTTAAGGTCCAACTCTTTTTACACTAACTGTGGTAAATAATGTCACTTAAATGACGCCCCTTTTTATTTTCGCAATTATGGGCTCATTTTATGCACAATTGCACTTTCAAGTCAAATTTTTGGAGAAAATATTGATCAGAAATTCGGAAATTAATTTCCCAGCGCCAGATTTGTCAGCACTTTCTTGGGGTTATTTGAAAGAACGAGTGTATGTGAACAAGCCCGAGACAATCATTTAAGTAACAGTATTTAGCGTATTTAGACTAAAACTCATACAGTCTCCATTTTGTATATTTTATAATCAAAAAAATATATAATAAAAAATATGAGCTGCCTTAACCCAGCTTAAACAATTGTGGTTGCTACTATAGTGTGCTTCAATGAAACGTTTCGTCAAGTTTCATCAAATGTCATTTGTTTGAGTCAAATACGAAACTGAATGTACTTTGCGTGTGGTTTAAGGATATAGTTCGTTTGTTCGCATAGTTGCCTTTAAAACACGGATTATCAACTTGTCAAACTTTTAAATATTTTAAATAACTTTATTATTATATATATATGTATGTATGTATGTATATGTTTTTCATATTTTAACAGGGATCTACTTGTGCTTTAACCGATTCCATTTTACGTTCGTACGGCGTCAAAACGGGCTTCTTTAGCTCCCCTCATTTGGTCTCTCTTACCGAACGGCTGCGCATCAATGGCCAACCGCTTTCAAAACAAAAGTTTACCTCATATTTTTGGCCCGTCTACCACAAGCTGATGGCTACACAGGAATACGAAAATGATATGCCGGCCTATTTTAAATTTCTAACAGTTTTGGCATTTCACATTTATTTGAACGAAAAAGTCGATGTTCTTATAATGGAAGTCGGTATCGGAGGAGAACTTGATTGCACAAATGTTATACCCAATACTAAAACAATAGGTATTACCTCGCTGGGCCTGGAACATACACAATTACTGGGCAATACACTGAAAGAAATTGCCTGGCAAAAGGCGGGCATAATTAAGTCCAACTCCACCGTTTACACTTCAGTTACACAGGAGGAATGTTTGGAAGTTATAAGGCAAAGGGCAAAAGAAAAGCTATCCACGGTCTATAGAGTGCCTGATTTTGAAATCTATTTTCAAGATCCAAAAGCCGAGCAGGTTAAAAACCAAATCAATAAATGTGCCATGTTGAATGGTTCTTTGGCTTTGCAATTGGCCTACGACTGGTTAAGACAAAATCGTAATGGTTTTCATAAAGACTACGCTGTAAATAAAGCCCACTTAACGGAACATGCTGTCACTGGTATCTTAAATTGCAACTGGCCCGGAAGATGTCAAACCATCAAGTTTTTTAACTTTAAGTGAGCTAAACTTTATTTAATTTGTATCTTATGAAACTAATATTGTTTTCACTCTTACAGCATTCATTTAGATGGAGCCCACACAGTGGAAAGTATGCAGGTGTGTGGCGATTGGTTTGCGCAAGCAACCTCCAACTCTTTGTTATCAAAAATTCTCATATTTAACACAACGGGAGAACGTGATTCTAAAAAATTGCTTACAATTTTAGGCCAGTTCACGCAATTTGATTTGGTTTGCTTTGTACCCAATATAGCCTCACTTTCTAGCTTTAGAATAAATCAAGACACAAAATCGGTTTTGCATGGCCAGGTGGCGCAATTAAAACGCGCGCAATTGCACTTATCCAATTGGCAAGAGGTGTGCAAAGAAAATAATCAATCAAATACTGGCAAAACGTTTACGTCTATAGTACAATGTTTTCAACACATACGGGCGAAATACGGGAAAGCTGAAGAGCTGAATGTTTTAGTAACGGGTTCCATACATCTTTTAGGCGCCACGATATTAGCGCTGGACGAAATACGTCCCGAGCTAAGTAAAGAATATGCGTAGTAGTTTCGGGTTTTTTCAGTGTGTAAATAAGTTGATATAAAAATACATAATAGTACATTAATAACTATATACAATATAGTACATACATACATACATATATACATAGTAAGTTATCTAATAGAATAAATTTTAAAAGTAATTTCAAAAGGCGAACCAAATTTTTATGAGATAGATGAAAACTTCCCAATTCTGCTACCGGGTTCTAAAAGTTTATTGACCCACATACGATTAATGGCGCTGTAATGTTGAAATAATATAAATTTTCGTAACTCTATTTCAGGACTAGAGGTTTTAATCGATGTAGAAGTGGACCACTTACATGTGTGTATTTCTAACATGCAAACTTGACTTTAACTCTTGCATGACCAAAATTCTTTTTTTTTAAACTATTTTCCATTAAAAAAATTCTAGTATTTTCTTCGAATTCACAATACAAATGTGTGTATGTACATATCTTTTCTCCCCGGCAAGTTCTAAAGTAAATGTTTATTCTGTGGACTTGGTATTCAGGATTGGTCTTAAAGTTCACAATTTCGGGCACTAACGGTCGCAAACATATAATTATTGAACTGAGAATTCAATCCAATTTACAGGACCTGTCCCACGGCCTAGAACATTAACGTATTTTGCACAACAGAAATTTGATTGAAAGCAAAGTGACCTGTCGGAACTTATTAATGTCAGTTGTCGCTAAACTTGATGGAAAAAAACGCTCATAAATAGTCTCTACATCAGTTTTTAGCCGGTAGAGAATACTGGCAAACGTTAATGTTCGATATCGTGGGACAGACGAAAGTATACATCAGCAACAAGAATTACATACGACTTTAATGCGCTTCTAATTTTTAAAATCGGTTGCTATATTTTCTATATCAACTGCAACTCCCTGGACAGCTTTAGATACTTGAACCGACTTCTAAATACGTGCGATTTTTTCAACAACAAACACAAGTTTTGCTTGTGTGCTAATTGTTTTTAGCTATAAGATTTCTAAATTACACAAACGTATAAGAAATAAACAAATATAAATGCAATAAGACAATCATCATCATGGTAACAAAAGCAATCACACAAAAAGTTATTAAAATTTTCCGCATCAGAAATTATTGAACATGTACAAATGATTGTATGCGCTTAAGAAAATATTGCAATTTGAAAGTTTAAACAAAATAGCGGACTTGGAGCGGAACTGTGAAACGAGTTTTAAAGAAATTTTCGTACAAAAACCAATAGCACATAAAAGGATATAATTAGTTACCACATTGAATACACTATTCCATAAATTGCTGAAAATTTGTAACTTAATACAGTTTTGGTGTTATTCATATGTACATACGAGTACATATGCAGACATTAACCTAAACATCTAAATGAGAGTGAATTACGTATTTAAGCGTAATTGTGCAACGTCGAAAAACCATGAGATAGATGTCAATATTTGATTGAAAAACAAATGAAATGGTTTAAATCAAAATCACTTCAACTTTTCCTTTGGTAACAATTCAATTTAAATTGAACAATTACATACCTACATACATACATATCTATTCTCGACCGACATTTTCTAGACTTAACGCATGTGATTACGGCGGCGACTTTGAAATAAGAGGACTAATTTTGAAAACTGTAAAAAAAATTATACTATTTTATTGGATCGATGCATCTTACGATGGCATGGATCCGAATGCCTCCGAATCAACGACTAACAATGGCGTTGGTTATGTTGACTGTAAAGACACCGGTCAACTGCGTTTTATGTACGACTTCAGGAAACCCCACAAGAAAACATTTTGTGAGGTGAAATTGTACGACCCAGACGGTCAATTCATATCACCTCTTCGAAAGAGTAGGCCATCGTAGGTTTGACGAATTAGAGCTGGTGAACATGTGGCTCCAACAGAATGGATTAAGGACGCATAACGCACAATCGAGATTTGGATACGACTTTAATTTAGTCGGCTAATGTTGTATAATGATGCCCATTAGACCGCAATAAATTGCATTAAAATACATAGACATGTACCCGATTGCTGCTCAGCGTCTTATTCAAAATATTCGATTATGCTCCGGAGTTTTTATTTCTTTAAGAGTTCAAAAAATATACTCATATGCTGAAAGTGACTGACTTGTTGGTTGGCAAATAAAATTAAAAATTCTTCACAAAACGTTCCACAGAAAATCCTGAAAATGCATTTCGGGGATGCAAGAGAAGCGGCCAATAAAACCACAGCGGTCATTAAAGATAAATATTTGTCGTTGGCAGTGCAGAACTTGTTTTGATTTGACTTGTCTTTTTTTGTTTTGTTTACATTTTTATTAAAAACGAATTCAAAACCAAGACCACACTCGCGCTCCACACATCGTACAAGTCTGTACATATGGCCACAGATAGATATTTTGACGAATATCAGTTCTTCTTCGGCTGTTGGATATACGATTTTTATCATTTATTTGCAAAGAATAAGCTTTTCTTAAAGCTTATAAAGCAAACACACCAGCACTTGCATTAAACGTTGTTAAATATGACTTCGTCATTTTTAGCCTTAAGCTTCGCGTGGTGAACGTCTGGAAACTAGTCTTCGTTTGGTAAGCTACGCACGAACAACACGTTTTCTGGAATTTAAATTGAAACGCACGCGTGAGCGTTTAATTCTACAACAATTTATAAACTGTATACTGAACTAAAGAGTTTAACTAAGGTTTAAGTTAAGAAAAAACAACAAACATTTTAACCGATTTTACTCTCTTTCAAAAAATAAACTGAGACATTTTCTTCTTGTGTATATTGATCGTAATCAAAAACAAACAAAAAGAAGAGTAAGAAGAAATAAAAATTGTTTAAGGTTTATTTTGGGTGCCTTGTTCGATTTGAAGTGCTTTTTTTCCATTATTTGCGTCTTAGAGTTGCATTTGAAGCGAGTCTGGTTTAACTACTACCACTATTCGCTGGTTGTTGTCTTAACGTTGGTGGGTATAGCGGCAAAACATATTTGTAACAGTCAAGCCAGCAAATTTTTAAAGTGTGATATTAAAAAAGAAAGAAACGAAAATAAAATTTAAGAAAAAAAATAAAATTGAATATCAAAAATATAGTATAAATGATCAAAATCGTTGAAACAGTTTTATAAAGCATTTTAATTAATTAATTAATAATAATTTAGTGTGTTTCAAGCATTATAAATATTAAACTCGTTTAGTTTTTTGTGTCAAATTATTGTTTAATTAACATTTTATCACGGATTAATTGCAGTTGAGAGCTGGCCGACATCATTCATAGTTTGGGATTAATTTGAATTATTATTTTTAAAACGCGTTTTGTTAAAAAAGGTAAGTCAGTATGTTAAAAATATTTTTCAAAGCTTTAATAATCTCAAAAACAAACAAAAATATAAAAAATATAATATATAAATAGAAAATAAATGTGTATATTTATGTACATACATATATATTTATAATAGCCAAGTGGACAAGTGATGAGCATTCGAAAACCCAGAATATGTGTTTTGAAAACTGCATTAAATTTTAATAGAATTATATGTGTACATGTATTAATGAAATAAAAGACTGAAGTTTAAAACTTACGAATGAAATAACATCACTTTGCATTCCAGAACAACTGAAGGATCCACTGATCCCGAAAAAAATTACCCAAATTTTTATATTATTTAGAAGTACATACTCGTATTTAAATTTTTACTAATTTAATCAATTCAACCATTAAATTATGCACTAAATGGATCAGTATAATGTCAATGAAGTTCTTGTTGCTGGCAGTGTTTTTCCTGTTTCAAATAAAAGCAGCTCGGGCTGCTTACTTAGTCAAAAAGTTCATTTATTATCTAAGTAACATCGTTTTTCCATAAATATTTCGCATTTGATGATAAAAAGAACATTAAGTTGAGTTATAGCTAATGTCATGTAGAAAAAGATCTCTGCAAAAGCCAATAACATTACGTCTGCACTGCCACCTTAAAAATCCTCTTAAAATGTGAAAATATACAGACGCAGACATACATACATACATATGTATTTATTTCAACATTTGATTGCTTCGTATTCACTATTTTGGTCGAAATCTTTCACTCCAACAAGACTCTCAACTACTAATAACAACTAGACAAAAATCAATCCTATTTCAAGATGTTTGGAATGTGCACACTTGTACGCGAAGTGCACAACAAAACTTGACCGAAATCCAGTCAGCACCTGTCGCCATGTTTGTTGTACACACTTTGGCAAATTTTTGTAATGTTTTACTGTTAACAGCATCAAACGAAAACCTGTTGAAAAACCAAGAAACCTGTTCGATACAAATTAAAAACAAAATTTCTTAATAGCAAAAAATATATTTATGCTCAAATATCTAAAAGTAAATTTAAATACATACTCGTAGCGAGTACGAGGAGTCTTGAATAACAGACCTAATGATTTAAAATGCCTCAAATACTAGTGAGATAAGCAAATCATATATATGTACATAAATATATATGTACATACTCGTACCATATTTAAATTACTGTCTACGAAATACAAAGAAGCCCCTGTCCTCTCTCAGCCAATAGTTCCAAACTTGTTGCCGTAAGAAAACAAAAAATACTTATTAAAATGATCTTTTTTATTTAAGAGACTTAAAGCATTAAATGAAAATATACTTTAAGCTTAAATATGATGTCAACATTTAATTGGTGAAGATGACAATTTAGGGGAGTGTCAGAAACGCTTGAAAAATATCTTACAAGATTTTTGTTTGCTTATTGTATTAAAACATCTAACCAAAATGAATGTACGTATGTATATACATATGTACATATATAGCACCAATTTATGTATATAATTACCATAAAAAATAATTTTGTTCAAAGCGAAACAAGTTTGTAGCTTTAGTATGCAAAATGTGTTTCGAGTTATGAGCAGGTTTTGAATTCTGGCCAAATTATATTCTATTAAAGCAGATGAATACAATTAATGAAAAATTCTATAAAGTTACAACAAAGTATTGAGGAAATCAGCAGTTTGTCTGTCCTGCATTAAATGAATAATAAATCAAGTAATAATAGATATAATTGGAATATTTATGTACATATACTGAATATTGACTGATTTATAGCTAATACTTAAAAAAGAAATAGAACGACTTTAAGAGGAACTTTGCTCTTCGAAAGAGTTTAATGTCCTTTAGTTTATTTCGTCAAGATTTTGTTTTTAATTAATTAAAATAAAATATTTTAAATAAAATTATTTCTCCTATCTCTCTCTCTCTCTCTCCGGGTGGAATCCAGTAACTCACTTCTGTATTCGAGCATCGAGAAACTTTTCAAATGAAACAAGGGAATTGAAAGAATAGCGATGTAAATTGGGACTAAAAATAGGGTTTCTCACAAAACGGTTTCTGTATGATTGTCATGCGGAACCTCAGCAAAAAAGTGAGTAAAATCATTTTTCAAGAAATATTGGAAAAATGCTAGAAAAAGTTTACAAAATTTACTCCGTTTCAATTTGCGTAAATGTGTTTCTTCGCTTAAAAATAATAATTATAATTTATAACAACTTTGTATTTCTAACTATATACATGTATGTATCGACGTCCATTCATATAGAGTGTAAATCAGTAATTGTAGACGATTAGGCCTTAGCATATTTCGAAGATCATGTTGATAATCTATGCAAATATGTAATACACTACGAACATTCAGTTATATTCATTTTATTTGTCAACTAAAAGGAAAAAAATGTTTTTCTAAAAATATTGTACTCAATCCAGTACAAATTGGTTTTCGTTTCAAGACTTATCTTAAAACAATCGCTTGAACGCACCTACAACCATTAAAACAATTTTCGTTTTGGCATAAATATTTAAATTTCCATAATATTACATATGTATGTATATAATTCTCATCAGTTGCATTGTTGTCGCTTCAGATTTATTTCTATTAAAAAAAACAATAAGAAATATTCTTTGTCATTTATTTTCGTTTAGCAGCTTCATTGTTCTTGTAACACTTAAAGTTTATTTGAACCTTTTCATTGTTATTAGCGAAAAAAGAAATAAATAAAACTGCAGTTAAATATCAAATTTTTTTCTAGGTATGCGGCGGCTTAAGTTTAAGAAATGCAAACTTGAAACAAGATTTTTCGTACGAACGTTCGTTCACCAGACACCAAACAAGTGGTTTTTTAATTTTTTTTTTTTTTTGCAAGTATTAATGATTGAGTGAGTGAATGAATGAACGAATACGTATGACTTCATAGTGCCGGGAAACTGGAAGGAAACGTATTGTTTATATCTATTTGTGGTTGCTTTAATGAAATAATTTCGCATAATTATTTTAAGACGTTATGGCAATTATTTAAAATGATTTTAACATTAATGGGCTCTTTTTGCAATTTAAAAATAATGTGTTTTTTCTGTATATTTAACAGTATAATAAAAAATACTGCTGAATTTATACTTGAGCCTTTAAAAAAAATTAATTTTGAAAGCAGTTTTGAGAACTTCTTTCTTTATAAGAAGAAATAATTTTGAACGGAAATTCTGTAACGATATCAAGAAAAAATTAAATTTTATGGTGATAACTTTTCTTTTAATTTGAAAGGAAGACTAGTTTTTTTCTTAACAAGTTTTTTTTTAACTACCCGTAGATAGAGAGAGATAGATAGAAAAATAAAAAGTGGCGTAAAATATATCACGAACTTTCTTCTTTTAACTGTAGTTTCGTTAATAAGTGAAAACTGTAGTTTTGCTTTTGCAGTATGTTTTTTGAAGGAAAAATGTGATATCGACCAAAATAATTGCCCGGCTTATGGTCAGAACTTCCGGCAACATATTTCTGACTTCAAGAGCCCAATACTCGTTGTAATAGACTTGTGATTTCAAGGACAAAACCTACAAATGGGCGAAATCACTAAAACTATTTATTTTCTCAAACGAAGTTTGGGAATCGCTGCATGCCAATGTAAACTTCACCCGTTTTATGATAAGAACGCATTAACGAAAATAAATTTATTGTTAAACTTCCTTTCTTGATTTCCGTTTGACCTTATTAAAGTAAAACGTCATTCGCTTACACTTATACTCAGTTGGTATTCAACTAAATTAATTGTTTAAAATGTGTTTTTTTGAGTACCCAATTGGCCAACGTTACGTATTTTCGACGTATTGACACCAACTTGAGTTATTGAAACAAGCAAATAATTAATTAACTTTGAAAATTTTTTCTTGCAAAAATGACAGCTTTTCTATGAAAAATGTTTGCTAATATTTGAAAATAAAGTTATGCTGTCATACTTTAATTGCAATTATTTTTAACTTAAGAACTGAAACCGTATTTAAATGCAACTTAAATTAAAATGAAATATTTGTAAAAATTGGTCGAACAAATTCCTATTATTTTCTTTAACAACATTTTAAAGAGAGGATATTTATTACAATTAACTTTCATTTTCTCACCAAACCACTTAAAACAAGACAATTTGTTGGCAATTGTTGCTCACATAAAGTTATTAAGTCAACAGAAATTAGACTTCTTGGACTGTCTGTTATGTTGAGGGTCGTTTTTATGCGATTTCTTTATGCGAAAGAGTCCAACTGGGTACATCTGCAAATGCATCTTGTACAATATTTTGTATGCAAGTCTTTTGTAACCTTTTTAAACAATATTTTTTATAAATAAGAAATAATAATGTTTAATAGACCAAAACATATTGTTTAAATTAAATTAAATCATGAAAGACTTTTCAAATGTAAACTTTATGCACCGCTGATTGAACATTTAAGAAAGTTTCGTTCGTTTGTTACAAAGAATTAAATCTTAAGCTTGTGAATTATCAAATCAAATAAGTTACCCAATGTTTTCAAAAGGTTTCAAGAAAATGTGCAATAGCGTTTGAAAGCAGTGAAAATAAAAATTAACAAAAAAGAAAATAAATATTTGTTATTAAAAATAGGAATTTTTATTATAAAAAAATAAATTTTTACTATAAAAAATCTTGAAATTTAAACTGAAATTTTTTTCGGCATTAGCGATACTTAAATAAAAGCCCTGCCCATCAAATTCTGAAAATATGCAGGTCTAAACAAGAAAAAATCTTGTTTTCAATTTGTTAGAAAAACAATTTACTAGACTATAAAAAATGGCATAATTAATATGTTAATTTTAAATGTTAATTGGAAAATGTTATTAAAAAAGCACATAATTTATGCCATAGCAAAGCAACTTGTGTATAGATTTAATTAAAACACATACATACTTATATCACAGCTTGCATGTAAATGCATGTTTTAAAAATGTAAAAAATTATTAAAAATGCATGGAATATTTAATGGAACTTAAAGAGAAAGAAAAAACAAAAAAAAAAAAAGAAACCACCAACCATACATATGTCAGAAATTTATTTCAATAGTGACCCAATAAGCCGCTCGAAAACAAAACAAGAAAAAAAAGAGTGATAGAAAAAAACGAAAGTTTTGACCAAGCTTAAGAAACAACAACAGCAACAACAATGAAAATAACAAATCATGTACACTTTTTTACTGCAGGAAAATATATTGTAGATCATATAATGGACGAGGGGAAAATAGAAACACTTATAGATATCCCCAAAAAAGTTGTTTGCTTTTTAATAATAAAAAAGAAAAATTATAATTACAGATATTTTGTTTTCGCATTATTTATTATTATCTATTTTGTTTTATAACCTGCAAAGTAAATTTAAAAGTTATACGTAACTGCACAGCATGGCCGGAGTAGTGAAGATCATGTGGCCATGATGGTGTTAACGGATTTTTATAATTGTGTCTGTGACGAGCTGAATGCGCCCACTCTCTTCACACGGAAAGTAGCAGCGTCAAATAAAGAGTGCGATAGACACCCAAAATTATCGAAGCAAAAACAACAACAACAACAGCAACAAGCTCCAACGCACTTGAAAAACAGTACAGTAACGATGACGTGAGAGCTGTTCTTCAGCCCAGAGCTGCTGCTTTGCGACTGTTTTCGCATTAATTTAGTTTAAAGTGTTTATTCGTTTAGACAAATTGCTATCAAAAGATCACGACATTTGTATGTTTTTAAAGTAACTGCAGAACAGTTGGCAGCATCTTTTTGTTGCATATTTGGAAATGAATAACACGTTATTTTTATATTTGAAAAGCATTCAGCCCAATTATAAATACTTGCAATTAATTTATCTACCGCGGAAAACACTTTTCTCAAGAAAACATTCTTACAGATATAAGTTCCGCGAGAACAGAAAATACTTATTGCCAGAAAGTTTTCCTCCCGTTATAAAATTTGCCAATACACTCCACTCTTTTCGAATTTGATGAAAATTTCATTCCATTCAGTGTCTCAAATTACAGGCAAAAAAAAAAATAAACATCTGATTACAATTTTAATGAGCAACATTTGTTTAAATTCTTTTGTTGGTAACGTCTTGAAAACAAATTGCTTTCAAAATGTGTGCACCATATGACACAGCTTTAAATTTTTGGTGAACTTTGACAAGCAGTACGCGTAAAACTGGACTTGAAGGTGTGAGCTGCGAGAACTAAACATGACTGACATAGATGGCAACGTTGATGCCAAATGTTTTGATTACATTCAGTTTGATTTGTTTTGAAAAATTAATATCAGTCTTATTGGCAAAATGAACCAGAACATGGGGTGTCGTATTCGGAATATATGTACATGCATATATATATGTTTCAATCGGTTCAAATTTATTAGCCGACCATTTTAAGGGTGTGATCATGCGAGATCTTCCAGAGTTGCCTCTAACCTATTACAAGCTCTCCTTGATTTCGAGAACCGAAATTAGCGTGAATAGAAAATAAGATAAATACCCATCTCATCTCACTTTCCCTGCTTTTTCCTACATTATTATGCTTTCATGTTGTGATAATTGAAATATTTGAAGTTTAACTAAGTAATTTTTAAGATTATTAACACGAAAATGTGATACATACCCGCACATATACATATGTACGTATTTCGTAAGCGTGTCGGTCTGTCCATCTTGTATTTTTTTTAAGTTTCTTTATTTCATTTAGTGCGCCTCCAGTCGGAGTACAAACAAATGAAAGCGTGAAAGTTATTGTTTGCTGGTAAGAGTTTTGTTTTTTTCTTTTCCTTTTTGTTTTACTTCAAACGTGATGATTGCACCATTAAGCCGGCATAGAAAAACTTCAGCCAACTCACAAGTGCAGCAGCCAAAACCAAAACTCATAATTGAATATAGTAAAACGTTTCAAAAATCCATAAAGCATACAAAAATTTAATTTCTAAAACTTTAGTCTTCTATTTCAGTTTAGTTTAGTAACAGCGCAAAAAAATGCAACAAAGTGAAAACAAATTGCTTAATTACAAATTATTAATTAAATTAATGTGAAATAAATTTTAGACATTTTTAATTAGAACATGATTTTTAGAGGAGTTTAAACAAAACTGTAAAGAGATCAAAAAAGTTTTTTTTTTTTTTTTAATACAAGTGGGTTTTCAGGCAACAGCCAACTTTACAAAATTTTATACTAGAAATAAGAAATACGAATGGGACGTACAGTATTTGTTTATATGATAGTAGGCGCAAGCCTGGCCTCGACCGAAATTTCCTATATGCGGCGAGCTGCAGTAGATTTTTGAAAGATGATCAAATCAATACCGTTTTAGCTTTCAAGCGTTTCATTAAATGTATATCTAAGCTATTTTTGCTTGCTATAACTCTTTTTTATATCATTATATCTTTTTTCACAAAATACTTAAGGTACGTTTAGACGGTTATACAAAGAAATGTGTAATGCAATGTTCAGGAAGTCATTATCAACTGTTCAACGCCATAAAAGCGCTCCCAAATTGTGGAAATTTTATTTGAAAAAATAAATCGGTTCGCGAAGATGCTACAGATATATCTGCAAACAGTATGTTCACTGACGAAGCTCATTTCTGGTTAAAAGGCAACGCCAATAAGCGAAATTGCCTTATTTGGTACGTTTCCGAAGTTTCCAAAAACCAGCGATACATTGCGCTTAACAATCGATTTATTGCAAAATTAATTTGATGACACCGTTTTACCCAAAGTGCTGCCAAATTCTCGAGTACAGCAACGCTTTGCGAGCAAATTGAGTCTCCCGGGATCCGAAGCTTGAATAAAAATACACCTAACCTAAAAGAACTGCGCCAACATCATAAAACTCATGAAGAAATCTCCAAAAAGATACCCTTCTGCAGAAAGATTTTGAAAGTAACTTCTTAAGAATTCATTTTATCAAAAATTAGCTTCGCAGAACCGTAAGAAGTCTGAATGTTACTTTTAAAACCAAAACTTATTTGAAAATAAAATTAACAACAGAGTTGCTAAAAAAAAATGCTTACTAAAACAAATTAACAATTCAGGTCAAAACTGCATATAAATTTCAACTTTGTTGTTGTTGTTATTTTTAAACAGCGCAAAATTAAAAAATTAAACAAACAAACAAACAAACAGAAATAAAAGTGACTAAAAAAACAAACTTCAAAGCTGCCTTTGTGAATTTCAATTGGTATTGTAAATAATAAGACCTTAAAATAGCACGTATGTATGTATGTATGTATGTATGTAAGTAAAAAACGAATCTATGTCACCAATTTTAAGAAGTTTGTACGTTTGTATCACATTTTAAGTGCCTTAAGAATATTAAAAGAAAAAAGTAAAAGAAAAGAAAATATATAATATATGTAAATATTATTAATACGACAGGAGGGTATTTTCTTAATATTGAGTTTCTTTTTTGACTAACGAAGGCTTTACATGCTTTCATAGGGTAAATTGGTATTAAATGGAGGGGAAAATTGTCACTTTTCCAATTGAAAAAGTTTTTCCAATTTATTAGTCTGTTTTTAAATTTATATTTTGTGTTTCAATTTAGTCTATTGGCAAAATTTTTTCTTACAAACTAGAATTGAATTTCCCATTATATAAAAGTTGAACAATCGTTTTGTGTTCATTAAATTAAGTTGTGACATTTGTTTGAACAATAGTTGAAAAATTCGAAAAGAAAAATTCTTCACATACGGCAGCTTTGATTTTCCAGACAAATTTTTCTGTCAGTGTATAATATTTAATTTTATTGCAAAACCCAATGAAGATAAAAGTGATTCTGTATGTATGTAAGCGTGTTATTAACAAATTGAAATGCTTCAAACGCCCTCAAATGATTTGATATCGTCTGGCATTTGATTGCCCAGTTTCAAATCGACTGATTTCAAGAATTTGTCTGCGCAAACTACATTTTCATTGATTTGAAATCACTTGACCATTAAGTGATTTACAGCACATGTCTGATAATTTTATATTAATACCAGATTAAATTAATTAAAAACTTAGTTAAGGCTGAGAATAAAACAAAGTTTAAGCTCGAATTAAAAAAGTCATTTTTAAGCATTTGCTAAAACTGCAAATAACTTGTTATATTAATATTGAAGGCTATTTTCATAATAAAAGTGTGTGACATTAAAGCTTAATGTTAATTGTTTTGCTACAAACTTGACATTTACTCGCAGACTCTGGTTTATTTGACAGAATTGTCTTTCTAAAAAAGAGCAAATAGACACAGGCTGTGAAAATTTTGCACAACAAAATTTTTATAAAAACAAAAGCAATTGAAAAAGCTAAATTTTCATCACTAAAAAAACAAACACAACTAAAAAGAAACTGCCTTTATCTTAAGTCAGACCAAACGCAATATCATTTTACTATAATAATGTAAATTATTATAAATGTTTCTTTGTTTCTTTTCGTTTTTAATGTTTAAAAATTTTACGTTTTGTATAGTTTCGCTTTTTTCAATTGTATTAGTTTCAATTCTGTTGCCATTAGTTAATAATACTTACATATACATACAATATATATGTATGTAAGTATGTCCGTTTCATGCCTTCATACTTTTTTGTATGAGAGTTGTCAATGAACTTGTGATCATAATTAAATAAATGTTACATTAACTGTTATAATTATGAACACAATTAAAATACTTTTATCACAATATTGTATGCAAAATAGCTATTACTAAGTAAATGATTATGTTTATACCAGACCCGTTTTCGTTATAGAGGAAACGGAAATTTATGAACAAATAATTAAATAACTGAATAGAAAAAAAACAGTTAGAGCTACCGCCTGGTGCATTGTTTCCAATTGCATAAAAGGAAATGCAGTATCGCTATTACGTGAATAAATATACATATGTACATATTTGTAGAAATTGATTTACATCAGCACCTGCTGTTATGACCCAATTTGATAATAGACCAAATCCTTAAGAGTATTTGTTCCTAAAATAAGTTTTCTGTTATATGGCAAATTTTCTCTAATATTTGGAAACTAAGCAAGACGCCAATTATTTATTGGCTGAAAGATTGAAACCGTATTTAAATACAACAACTGAAAATTATATATGTAACTTTTTATTTTAAATACGAAGTTAAAAACCGGTCATTTTTCTCTTAAACAATTAAAGTCGGACAAGCACAATATGTTTTACATTGATAGTTTTCTTTTATTATTCCTATTGCTCATATGTAAATACGTACATACACACATTAACAGGCATATTTTTCCAATCCGCACACTTTCATACATCATTTGCCAAACATGCCAAAGTTGCGTCTTTTCTTCTAGTTTTAAAAGAATCACCGGGAGAACAAACTTTAACAAATATAAAGTAGCTGCTATTCGTATAATTGTTGCGTCGTTTCACTTTAAATTCATTTATGTATGTATGTACGTACATATGTCCTTAATTTTAATGGCTGCACAAACTAATTAATATTTTCGCATTTCCTTTTCAATTATTATGTGATGCGTGATTTTTTCATTGGTTTTTTTGTTATGCAAAATTTCTGATCTTCGAGATGAACTTGAAAATTGGTTTTTGCATAATATTTTTTCTCATTGCTATTTAGAGTCGTAAGTTTTTTGCACAAATTTGCCAAACAATGCGTTTTTTGTATCTTGTTGTGAATAGTTTTCTTCACCTTGAATTGTTTAATAAAGTTTTTTGTACTATGTTATATGAATGTAAATGTGTACATACTTACATACATACATACATATGTATGTATGTATGTATGCATGTTTACAGGTTGGAGGCAAAAACAACAAAAAAAAGGTCAATGCACTTCTCTGCCATGTAAGTTTTAAGACAGTTTGTTAAAGGAAAAACAAGCATAAAATATTGCATGTTTAGACATGAAATGAAAAACATAAACAAACAAACAAAAAAATCTCATGTCTACAATGGCAATAAAATATGTATGTACATTGTACATACATACATACATATGTTGCGACATTAATGGTTAGTAAGATAAAATTTTTTTAAATTGATATACATATGTAGCTTTTAATTAGTGATAATTAATCGAAAACCAAAGAGTGAGCTCGATTTGTGCAACCACCGATTAGCACAACAGGGAATATTTTTACATTACAGTCTTTATAAGTACCACTTCTTTCAAGAAATAGTGTGGATAAGTGCAACTTTTTTCCTTTTATTAAAATGAAAACAATTTTCTGTCCGAATTTATTTGTTCAGAAACGTCAGCAAGAATCCACTTTGCTGATAGTTTTTATTTATTGCTACATGTTTTCACACAAGAACAGCGTTTAGCAAATTTTAAGGAAAAATACTTCTACGACAATTTATAATATTGTACAAAAATGTTGTGTTCTAATTTGGTTAGTGTTTTCTTTTGCTTTAACGAATTTTGCACAAACTGTTTATTTGTTTTATTTGTACAGCACTGTTTTTTAGTGAAGAGAATCAAAATTGCATTGTTGGGCACTGTATGGGAAATCTTTCCAAAATGTATTATACTTGGCTCTAAATCTCTTATGTATAAATTTGATTTCTATAAAACTCAAACTTTATATTTTTGGTCAGGCTTGTCACCAGCACGTTTCCATTTTGAAACAAATATTAATTTCTGTTCACACATTCGTTCTGAAGATAAATATTTTAAAATCAAAACTGTATAAAGAAAGTGGAGAAATTTGTTGAAATTGATGCAAACAAACTGAAATTTGTGTTAGACAAAAATAAAAGAAAACAAATAAAGTTTTGCTTACAAACCACAATTTTAAGACTTTAAACAATTCCCAATATCAGCTTATGAACAAGAAATGACCACGCACTTTTTCCAAAATAACATGTTAACAAAATAACCACAATTTAAATTTTAATTGGGCTACGCACAGTTTGAAAGCTTTCTATCATATGAGGTGAAAAAAGAAGAGCTAAAGAGGTGCGCGAAGCTTGCGGAATTCTTAAGCATGGACGAAGGAACACGTTCGGTATCCGCAAACTGATATATACAACATACATAAATATGAAGAACATAATCTTTGTGTCCAGTACTTTTTGCACAATAAAAACGTCAAAATATTTTTTGTTGATTGAAAATTAATTGCCACTAAACTTACCTCAAGATCTCATATGCACTAGATTTCAGATTGGTGCAAGTCCCCTCCCTTGTAGTTTGCTCGGTTTGGTCATTTCATTGCGGCAACGGAAAACGCTTTTCTTTCTTTGCAACCACTGTAATATACATACATACATATATTCGTTAAATATGATATAACTTACAATGTGTTTATTTATTTATTATTTGTTGTTGTATTTTTTTTAATAAATTCATTACATAACCTCAGTGTCGGGTATAAACAATTGCTTGAAATAGCGACAAAAAGTCATTAAACTTGTAATAAATGGGAAATTGTGTTATGCTTAAATAAAAGATAAAAAATTTGCTAAAATTATTATATGCATAATTAATTAAAAACGAAATTATTTTGGCGGGCTAAAATAAGACTTTTCAACCAAAAATAATAAATTAAAAAAGTTGGCTTATGTGCTCCATAGGAGCGCAATCTTTTTTATTACTTTAAAAATAATAAAACATTCATGTGCATGAAGTTGTGCATGAAATGGTTAAATGTTGCATTTATGTTGTTTCTCGAAACTCTACGCGCGCTGGTAAGAAGAAATCAACATAGATAAATAAAAAAATCTTTTCAAAACTTGTCTTAGTTGTTTTTTTTCGTTAGACTTCTGCATGCTTTTAATTGTAACAAGAAATGTCTAGCTAAACCATGATATATCCTCTTTATCTGTGCAATTTGTCGATATAGTCATGCGTTAAATTCCACACTAACCCACTAACCTGATTAAAGCAAAACGCCTGCAAAAAAAAAAAAATTAATAAAAGTAATTGCAGAATTGCAATAGAAGAACACACCTTATTTGGAATGGTTGCTGGCATTCATGGCAGCTACTTTATACAATCAAGACATCTACATAACTATAAAAAGACATTTTGGACGTTGTAAAAAGTATTAAAGCCGACAAAACAATACAGCAAGTCAACAAAACCAATTTTACTACTCATTCGTGTTGAGATTTTAATTTTGTTTGGTTTTCCAATCAACAAAGGAGCAAATTTGCTGCAGCGAAGAGGAATAATGGTCATTGCATCTGTGTGCTTTTGATATTTTGCTTAAGAAAAGAAAAAAGAGAAAATTTTATATGTTGACGTTATAGGTTTTTAGGTTATGAATGCCATGAAATTAAACGTTAAAAAATTGTGTTTGTTTTGAGAAAATAATTTCATATAGGAGCAGGCAGGCGTTTGTTACATCGGGAATATTAGATAATCGAATTTCGCTGAAATTTTTAATTTGTTTGCGCTAAGTGCTCGACATAGTTATACAGCCCCTAAGGCTTTATGTCAGATATGTTATATACGAGTATGTACAACACTTAAGCAGCTCAGATATCAAAGAAACATCAACTAACGCAAGCTTAAAAAGACAATTAAGGCTCTTTTGGAAAATGTTAAAAAAACTGAGTTGCTCATTAATTTTTTTACTTTCAAATTAACATACATATTCTTGAAGTGTCTATTTTTAAGTTTATTTTAGTTATAAATTTGAAAGTACCAAATAAAGTACGTTGGCAGACCAAATTTGGTATGCGCTGCAAAGTAAATTAATTCTTAATTAACAAAAAATAGAAAATCATTTCAGCTAAAACGTTTCTTAGTGCAAAGCTTTAATAACGTTCATAATTAACTTGAATCATTAGCCAAACAAATGATACTCGTATTTGTGATGTTACAATGGTTAACAATTTTTAGAAAAAGAAAATAAAACCACTGGAAAAAAAGGATACTTCACAAGAAATTGTGCAACAACTCACTCAATATACTATAAACTTTTGAATTTAAGGTCAGGTGGTTTTATTCATAAACAAAAACAACAAATTAATTATGAACGTTTATCTAATTAAAAAAATTAAAAATATATATTTGTAATTAACTTGAATTAATTAACAATTAAATTAGGGAGTTTGCCAATACAAGCACAATCCGTCTAATTGTTTTCACTCTGGGCGCTCTGGCGGCATAACTCACCCACTGTACATACATATGTTAACTATGTACCGTTAGTTTGAGGATGTGAATAGTACTGACAATTGAGTGATTTTGCTGTGAAGCCTTTAAACACTTTTGCACAACCGAACCTTTGGATTTTGGCGGTTCCCAGAAATTTCCTACCATTTCATTGAGGAAGAAAAAATATTTTTAATTTTACGAATTTTGTAGTTTTTTTTAGTAAAGTAATGAAAGTTGTAGATAATAATGTTTAGTTTTTACAACAATTACATCGTCTAACAACGAAATTCATAATGTTCAACGAACCAAGTGGGGGATTGGCTGTCTTAGTTTTTTTTATTTCTTTTACAATAGCAATCAGCCAAGTGTCCATATGATATACAATATTTGAAAAGTTGAAGGCATGAAGGCATGCAACTACTACGCATTGGCAAAGCAGAAAAAGCTCTAAAATACGTAAATAGTGCTTAAATTCATACATATGTATGTATGTACATGCACACATACGCTCGCATGTATGTAAGTGTTTGCATATACATATGTACATATATACATGTGTATGTATGTATACAAAACTAAGATTATTTACAACAACAACAAAACATACCAAGTGCTTGTAGAAAATTTTAAAACTTTAACAGTGAAAAGTGCAATCCGAAACTTTCTTTCAAAATTAGGTGTTTGTTGTACTGATGGTACTCTTAAGGTCCGGAAATAAAAAATGTTGCTGTATTGTTAACTTCTTGTTTTGCTATAAGTGATTTCTTAACACCAGGCCAAGGAAATTGTTTTTATGTTTTATAATTTTGTTTAGAAATTTATACAATTGTTACAACCAAAAAATACACAAAATAAGCTTTAAAAACATTTGCAATTTTTTGTTGCACATTTTCGAGAAGGAAAAAAAAACTTTCGTTTTTCTTGCACCTAAATTTTCGATTATATAAACAACAAAAAGCCTTACCATTATTATTATATGAACATGGGTATACACATATGTACAGATATCTGTATGTATGAAAATGTTTTTAAACAAAAAAAAAATAAAAATAAAAACTAGCCAATACCAATTAAGTAACGCAACGAAACGTAACGTTAAATATTAATTAGGTAAAAAATTGAAACAAAGCAAAAATTCGTTCAAATGTTCATATGTACATACATACATGCCTAAAATACTCAACATACACACATATGTATAATGTTCGAGCAGTCATAAAACTTGGGCATGTTAATATTATTTATAATTTTTGTTTTTAAGGCATCAATTTTTTCCAGACAAAAGTTTATAGAACGTGACTAAATTAATAGTTATTTGCTTTAAAAATTTAATTTACTTGAACATTTATTGCTGCTAATTCAATGAAATGTCTTAATACCTACAGAAAACAATTAAATGTCATCGACAAGTAATTAAAATTAATGTTAGGTCTTCAATTTTGTGTCATTGTTCTTTCTTTATCAAGTGTAAATTAGAAGGAAAATAGTAGGGCTTATATCTGTATTTTATATACATACACAAATATTCCTTTTGATCTGATAACAAAAATTACCAACAAAATCGGAGGTTGGCAGTTATCAATGTAGCAAAAACTAGAAAACTCTGGAAAAACTAGCAAAAAAAAATTATGTTTCTGATGTTTCTTTTATTTCTGCTTTGAGCAAAGGCAATTTGTAAGCTTGCCTTGTAATATATAGTAATTGTTCTAGAAATAATTGTTCAATATACTTTATTCTAACACATATTCATGCGGCCCACATATTAACATCTTGTATTGGCAATCAAATTACATAACAGCTACCACTGCAACCATTGTCAGAATTATCGCCCGGATGGTCACTGTGATTGGAAATATTGTAAGCAGGCCTTAATTCGCCGTCGATTGTCGTGCGTTTCGAAACTTTATCACATGCACAACCGGCAAGTTACACAACACGCATTGAAGAAGTCTTTCCGTCAATTGTTTTCCATTTGTTCTATTGGAAAAAGGATTGGGCTTCTGTTTCTATACTATACTACTTGTGTGTATATTCTTTAACTTCTTCAGTGTGTTTTTCCTGATTGATTCACAACTTTACTTAATTCTGTCTTTGTTATTGTGAGTTCGTTACTTTTCAAAACCACACAACACGTTAAAAAGTTTAAATTTAACCACCATTTAACCATTAATTGACTTGTAATATGAAAAGAAAATAGTTTAACGTGTTACATGCTTCTACCTTTAACGTGGAACTGTTTCAGAAATCATATGTCACCAAAAATAAACACTACCGATTACCGAAAGCCTACCAAATAGGCAAGGAATCGTCCAAACAGACCGCCAGCCATGTCTTCCACAAAAAATGCACGGCAGTTCGTGTTGTTTGTCTGCAATAGAAATTCTCTATGTGCTGTTGATTACCATACATTTTTGTGTATGCAAATGATGTAAATAGAAACAAATGCACTCGTATTTAAGTATGTTTACAAAATCAGAATCGCAAGCAGCAATTCACAATGTAGTTACCGTTAGTTGTTTACAAAAAGAACAAATGTCAATTGCAGTTATGTTGGCAGTAGTGCCAAGTTATAAAAGTACAATAAAAGCGGATCGTTCAGACATATGGATGTGTGTATGTATGTAGATAATACATACATATATTTATTTAAAACAAAACGGTTATAGAAATTGAAAAAAATTCACTTTTTTAACAAGTTAAGCCAAATAAACAATTTCAATTTAAAAATTATCTCACAAATGGAAATATGTATGCATGTATGTATCTATGTATGTATGTACGTACATACATATATATTTACATAGATTTCATTGGTAATTAATTGCTATCCAGAATTGAATTGAATTGAAATGTTGAGATTCTTTCTGAAATTTATCGACATTATTTTAACACATTCAATGCTATATTCAGTATTTTTTCTTCACAATTAGCTTTCTGGGTTCAAAAATTTAACTAACGTTTGGTAAGAAATAATACGCATAAATTAATTAAAAACAAAAAATATATGTAAATCTATGTTTTCAGTGTTTTGTAGCTTTCTGTATGTCAACATTTCTCATGTGTCACCCTTTTCGTCAGTAGACTTGAAAATCTTAGGAAATTTTTTTCAAACGTTTAACTTCGTACTCAGTTGTCTCTAAAACGGCAAAATAGAGAACTGTATTGATAAGTTGTACTAAAAACTGTAAATGTAAAATGCATACAAAATTCAAATTTAATTCAATACACAAATCTTTTAAAACAGTAATTTCGATTCTTCTCTGGCTATTGCAACACGTTTCCATATTAGTTTAGCTAATTTTCTCGTAATTTAATTTGAGTTGTACATAATTAGTGAAAATATTGCGCGTGCTTCTTCCCTTAAAAATAATATATAATAATAATTTTAGCTCGATTTCACAGAAAATATTTTTTAACGAAAAGCTGTTAAAATTATATTTTTAGCACATAATATACAGCATGTTTTTAATACATATGTGCGATATAAAAAATTTTCAAGCTATATTTTATTTCTTATATGCACATACATATGTATGTATGAATATGCGTTTATCTACAAGAAACAATAAGTCTTCATTCAATAATACGACGGCTGTATGAACTTCATTGTCAGACCAATCGTCGGCCATTAAAATTATAAAGTCTGCTTATAATCGTTTGAAGCGGCAATTTATCTTCTGGTGGCAGCTTTTCATTGTCAGTACATTGTAAGATGTGACAATCGTCTATAGATAGCTTAAAATGAATGAGCTGCCTTAAGCCAGCGTACCACTAAAATGTACTTAATGAAACGTAACGTCGTCGTAACGTTTTGCCAACTGGCAAGTTGCTTAAGCAAAGTACGAAACTCAAAGCATTTTCAGTCAGTGACTGCTAAAGGATATCGAGCTCAAAAAAAAAAAAGGATTTTTCTTTTCACATTTTATCGATATCCTCCAACTGTTACTTTTTGTTTAAACATGACAAACATAATGCACGTTTTCAACAAATTCAAATTGCTTAAATACGAGTATTACGAAATATTTATTATTATTATTATTATAATTATTTGAATTCAAGACACACATACATACGTATTTAATTTTTTCCGTAGCTTCATTTAAAAACAATGTATGGTGTACACAAATATTGGTCAAAACAAATATGGTGGCGTTCGGCTGCCACTTTGGCCTAAACGGAATGCAAACAAAAGCTTCCGCTATGACAAACATTAATTATTATTTTTGTTGTTATCAAAAGTACTTGCAGGTACTTGTATATGTTTGTTTCTTCTTAATTAGTTATTAGCTTGCTAACAAACTGCAAGAAATACATACATAGTTACTAGTCGTAAAAAGTAAAAGAAAAGGTTGCTCTAACGCTGGCTGGTTTACTGGCTTGCGGTGCTCTAAAGGTAATGACGAACAACAACCAATGTTTAATAACCTACAACTCTGTAATAAAATCTTATTAAGGTGTTGTGTTGTGTGCAGCTTTTTAAGCCTTTAAATAGCCTTTATGTTCGTGTCTAAATGTTGGTTTGCTTATTGCTTTTGCTGTGGAATATCGAATAAAAAATTTCACTTTCAAATCGAATTTTTGTAATTGTCTACGCTTCATTTGGTTTTTAACCTTGTGTTAAAATACGAATACTTGTTGTCTTGTTAAACTGTTTTTCATAACAAGCTAAAAATAAATTTTATTTTATTGTTAAAATTAAACACTCAAGTTTAAAAATCTTTTAAGTTTATTACAATAATTTGTAAGCCAGTCTTGGTAAAAAGATTTGCATGTTTAATTTAAAACTTTGGCCCCAAATTGCTGTAAAACGAATTTTTTAAGACACAAGCTACATACGACTATATCACTTTTAGTTCGTGATTTTCATAATACGATATTGATTTTCAGAAAAGTAATACTAAACTTTTTTTAACTGTTTTATATAGACGAAAAAAGAATTAGAACAATGATTCTAGCAGAAAGAACCAAAAAGTATGGGTACATCAGAAGTGTTTAGAAAGCTCCCTATTTCTATTATTATGGAGGGGTGTTCGACAGGCTCGGACAAATGTTGCCAGCTTGTGATCGCCATTTTATTTTTTGTTCTTATTTTTATAGTTCATTTACTGATACCAATTGAACAGTGCGTTCAAAGGATAAAACTTTCGCTGAGGCGACCAACGTTCCAATGACTAAGTTTTCACGCAATAATTTTGAATTATTTCTACATATAAATCGTATGATTTCTCATTATTTATTCTAACTTAACCTTTTCATATACCGTTTCAGCGATGCCATAATGGAACCAATGACTGCCCTTGTACTGGCCTTTCAACTATTGGCCCTTTTCTCTATAGCTGGAGCTCTCATTATTTATCTCATCTGTAAAGTGCGCGAAGACAGTGTCGAAAAAGCCGAACAAGAGAAATCAAACACGGTGCTGGTAACTAGTGCTGATACAGCTCTGGGCCTTCAACTGTGCACTCATTTGGCAAGCAAAGGTTGCCGTGTCGTGGCTGGTATGCGCGATGGAGTGGACAGTTTACCGGCTAAGCTGTTGGTGGGTTGGCTAAAAATGCGCGAATTTACCGAGGCTCCCGTCTCTGGCACTATTATACCGATGCTATTAGACGTTACCAAAGATGATGTGCTGCGTGAGGCCACCGAAACTATGGGCTCTCATCTGAGTGTGGGTGAACAGGGTATAGCAGCAGTCATTAATACAAGTGGCACTTTCTACCGTGGACGTATTGAATCTCAAGAACTCTATCAAATGGAACAAATGTTTAAGACCAATATATTGGGCTCTTTGCGCATAGCCAAAGCTTTTGTTGACTTTTTGCGACCTACGCATGGACGCTTGATTTATTTGGGTGCCGCGAGCGGAGGACAAGGTGATGGTCTAATAGCCTACAATGTATCACGTGTGGCCACTGACAAATGTGTGCAAGAATTGCGCCGCGAACTGCAGCCATTTGGTGTTAACGTCGTATGTTTGGATACTTGTGGTTTGCATGCGGAGACGCTCTATAAACCACCAACAGCCCAAAGTAAGTGTGATGCACGATAACAAACAAAAAATGCTATTAAAATCATTGAAGGGGAAAATTAATTTAAAATATTGCAATACATTTTTTCTTTTTGTTTTTATTTCATTTTACTTTTTTGTGTCGTTTATTCTCCCTTTGTGTTTTTTTTTTCGTGAATTTTCGTCTGTTCAGTCTCCAGCGGTGCCCCTACAACATATACAGCCAATGTTTTAAGCCCCAGTGCATTGCATGTGGTTGAGAGAGCTTTATGGGATCAAGCACCTCACGAACGGTATTCACTGTTGGCCACCACTAAATATCAATTCGCGTTGCCATGCCGTTCCTCTTTGCGTTTGGCAAACAAGAGCTCAAATGTTAACAGCTCCCATATTAAGAAGGCAATGGAACATCAAAACAAGGGAGAAGTACAACGTGTTTGAGCAGCCACTAACCACTACCGCAACGTGCAAACAACAATAACAAAATGAAAAAAGTAATCAAGATTTTTTCTTGGTTTGGTAGTAAGAGGGGAAACCAAAATTAATGGAATTTCTTTTCAATTTTTTTGCTATTTAAGAAAATTTCCAAAGATTTTGTTAAAGGAAAATTACAACATAACGAAAGATCTAGAAGTGCATACAGTCGTACACGAAAACTTGATCGATGGTACAAGAAATGTCTAGAAATTAAATAACTTTGTTTAACGAAGTCTTTGTTTATATAAATATATATATTTTTTTTTTGTTTCAGAGAATTTTTGTAAATAAACAAATCACACTTTTTATTTTACTCTTAAATATTTGTTTACAATTTTAACATTTATTTGTAAAACTGCACACAATAAAAGAAGAGCAGAAAATTGGCAAAACAATTCGTTAAAGCAAAATGTATGTAAATATAAGTTTAATTTTTTATTTCTATTATTAAACTATAAAATATAAACGTTCTAATTTATAAAAAATATTTTTGTTTTATTACAGATTAATAAGTTAAATTTTTAAAACAAAAATTCATTTCATTAACCTTTAATTACTGAACATTTTTTATAAAATAGACAGACCATAAAAATCTAAAGAAATGTAAAAAATTTCTAAGTAAAAATAAAAAGCATAATTTTACAACACAAATTTTTTGTACGAAATTGTTGTTTTACTCGGAAAATATGTTTGCGCATATAAAAGCGGCATTTTAAATAAAATGTTAATAAATATTCGAATTATTGTTCAACCCATAACCAAACTAGTAGCTGCATAATTATTAAATAAAATAGTAAAAACATTATTCGTATTTAGTTATAAAATCATAACGCAGCACACTGGCTGGCAAAATATCGCCAGCTTGGGCCTCCTTCTTGTTTCCACTGCGTGCCGGTAAGTGTACAAGTACATCAGCTCCTACAATACTTTGCAGGCGACTGCTCATCTATTCAGGTGTGGCAAACAGAGGCGAAAGTGTTGTTAAGGCATATTAAAAAGCAAGTATGTATGCATACGCATACATATGTATGTGGTTAATTGAATGGAATGGAATTTAAAAAGGGGGAAGCGAGAAGAGCAATTAAAAGTAAAATGAGAATTTGTGGTATGAAAACGTATGCGTATTCAAAAACCAACCTGATTGCCAGTTACTGAAGCATATAGTTGACCATTTTTACTAGTTATTGTAGCACGCATATATTCTGGTCTAGGATCCAGTGCAATGCTTGGATTTTCTAACTATCAAGCAGAAAACAAACAAAAAACGGTTAAGAAATTCAATATATGTATGTATTTGTAAAAACTTATGCAAATGAGAACTTGTTAGTTGGTGTACGCAAACCTAACTAAAGGAATGGGATTGGAAGCCTGCAACCAATTCTGTTTGAAACAATAAATAGGAAAAGAAGATTCGAACAATTATAAATTCCGTGAGAACAAAAAATACATTAGTTGGCAAAATTGATGCCAGCTGTCTTGAATGTTTGGTTTTTTTTCCTGTTCGGAAAAACCAAACCGCTTTTTTCAAAAATCATACAAACTTAGTCTTAATTTACTTTAATAAACACTAAAAAATTATCGGAACATCAAAACTTCTTCCGGCTTTCTATCTTTTACACTTCAGCGCATATTTGCGTCTGCTGCACAGTCGAAAAAAGCCGCATTCATAAGCTACATACATACATATGTATGTACATACGCGCTTTTATAACAATTGTTCTGTTAAATATTTAGGTTCTTTAATTTTTTGCTGAAGAGAACAGTTAATTTCAACTACTTTTCTTGTTTTTAATGTTAAAATTGCGCTTTTCTTTATCTGATGTAAGAAAACTAGAGAGAAATTTCTTTTTCAAATCAGTTTTTCCCCATGGGAATGTTTACGAAAGGAAATTTTTGTTCATACTAAATTAAAAATCATTAAAAATTAAATATTAATACAAATTTCCATAGTTTCCGTTTCTTTTCCCAACAATTGGCAAAGGCTTGAGCAATGATTTTATTGAGAACAATTGAATGATTGAAAATGAAACAAATAACAATTTATTAAAAAACTTACCGTTACTTGTAGCACAGGAAGTATGCATTTTTCGTGCATCCAACCACAAAACCAACGTATGGCCGGCAAACAAAACATATGAAAACAAACAAATGCCGACACAGGATTGCCGGGCAGACCAAAGAAATATTTATCACGTTTTGAAGCAAAAGTCATGGGCTTCCTAAAAATTTATAAAAAAAATTATCTTAAGCAATTTTGTTGTAAATGACACGAATATATACCCCGGTTTCATATTCACTCTACCCACTTCGATGTTGAAGTCTAACTTTTGTAAAACTGGCTTAATATAATCCTTGTCGCCCATTGAGACACCGCCACTGCAGATAACGAAATCAACTTCATCAAAAATGGAGGATAAAGTTTCATAAACTCCCTGAAAACTGAAAATAAATAAACAAAGTGTTAAATGCAATTAAAGTTTTGTGCGTACATAGTAAGTATTACTTTTTTGTAAGATACTACAATTGCACGCGGCGTTGAAAGCCTACAATCAAGATTCTTGTTTGAAACAAAAAGAAATTAGAAATAAATAATAACAGAATAACAAAACACTAAAATTGGAATGGAACAAAATTTTGATTATCGGAACTGTTCTGAAATCATTTTATAAGGATTTGAAATCGCCGGAAATATTTTTTTTGCATAACAATTTATTCAACGCACTTTTTTCCGAGTTTCCTGCAATAAACGTCATAATAAATTAGTTAAATAAATTACCCAATGTGTTGTTTATTAATTTTTTATGCAGTTGGTTATTTTATGTAGAAAATAAATACAAATGAAGAAAATTCCAAGACAACTTTTCTGCCACAAAAATTTTATATAGTATTTGCTTTTGTGGCTTCAAAGCAATCAAATGAAGAAAATAAATGTCTGCTTATGTTTTCGGCAATTGAAAAACGCAAAAAAGGTATAAGTTAGAGAACACCAGAAAATCATGTGTGTGGTTTTAAAAGTACATATGTATGTACATACTTTCATTGCAATGAACAAATCATTATTCTCATATTTGAATGGGAGGAAATATCTTCCATATTTAACTTTTTGTGTTTTTTTATATCAAAATTTCTGCGGACTATATATTAAATTTGCAGAGGGAAAATTTAAATTAGATGCGGCAACTTAAATAGCGTTCTACTCAAATAATTGGGTTTTCTTGTTCAGGGTCACATGCATATGTATGTATATATGTATATTTTACTACTAAGCCAACGATTAATGAATGAAGCGACTATTTTTACTTTTTTAATACATATGTATATGTATATTTCGTTGCTTGACAGGTAACGGCATCTTAAAAAAAAAGGATGTGAAAAAGACAATAAACAAAACCAATGTGGGCAATGAATGCATGGCAAAAGCATTTAATATATGTATTAGCTGAATAAAAATCTGGCAAGAATATAATCCATATTATTTACATACATATATGTATGTATCTTTTAAATTAAAATTTGATTGACAAAACACATACATATGTACATACAAACACAAGTATCAAACTTTAAATTCGTTGAATTAAAAAATGGTGAAACAAAATCGTTCTCTTATGCATTAAATACTTACTCATCGGTTAAGACTTTATTAATCGTACACTCAAACCCAAAATATTCTAAAAGTTGCTTTATCATAGTGGTATTTGAGTCATATATTTTTGATTCCATAGGATAGTTTAGGGGTTCCATCAATTCACTGCCCGTGGATATAACAGCCACCGAAGGTTTGTGTAAGGGTACAGTATGGCCTACAGATGCCATTAAAGACTTAACCACAACAGGAGACAAATCAATTCTTGCAAAGAGTTCCGAATTCTTTGCCAAATCGGAGCCAATAGGCCTAAAAGATAAAAATGGTAAGCGGTTCAAAGAAAGCATACTTATGTATGGAAAATTTGTTGTTACCTTATATCCAAATCTTTTCTTGGTTCTATCAAAATTTCAACCAGGTCTTCTAAACCATTTTTTTTAGTTTTCAACAATTTTGTATCTTCCACTTGTATGACACAGTCAGCCATTAGAGGTACAGGAGCACCAGTATTAATTTTATAACATTCATCTTCTTGGAAATCACTTTCTATAAGTGAATCTCCAGCTGAAATGTATCCTAAAACCTTTTTTGAACCTGAAAACCCTGAAGATTTCATAGCATAGCCGTCCTTGATGGAGGCTCTAAAGGGCGGTATATTTACGGGGGACTTAAATTTTTGTAATAATTGTTTCAAGTGGGCTTGTGGTTCTATCGTAGCTAATATTTTATTTACTGTTTCATTTACAGACAGCATTGGAAAGGGAGAGTGACGGTCATTTTCATCACCCGTTCCAGTTTTGTGCGGGCAAATATGTAGCTCTGCCTGTGGAATAGCCTGATAGGCTGGCATGTGATCATGTGTTTTCTTCACTAAAGCTAATTCATTGTTAATCAAATGCAAAGCATGTGGCAGCAAGTCTTTAACATAATCAAAACACTCTATTACAGCTTTTTCGCTGCCTGGAAAATTCAAAATTAAAGTTTTGCCCCTAATGCCACAAACACTGCGTGATAGTGCAGCAAATTTCGTCTTTTGCAAAGAGTGCAAAGCCAATGCCATAGAAAGTTGAGGGCATTCTTTATCTATAACGGCTTTTGTGGCCTCAGGTGTGACATCCCTAGGAGCAAAACCTGTTCCACCTGTAGTAATAATACAAGCAACTCGAGCTTGGTACGATGACAGTTGTTTAAGTTTTTTAGTTATTAAATCCTGCTCATCTGGTAAAATTTCTTTAATAATTTTGGAAATTTCGAAACTTTCTTTTATTAATTGTACCAAACGGGGGCCACTGCGGTCTCTAGCAGCATCTTTGTGGCAAGTATCGCTCACTAAAAAGTTAAACTCCAGCTAATTTTTATTTAAAAATAGCTCCACATAATACACTTACCGGTTATAGCGGCGAATGATATTTCTGACATTATTCTTAGAAACCCACACTTAAAATAAATGCAACAAAAAAGGCGCAACAACCGTCCACTTGCAGATGATAACGAAAATAAACAAAAGATAACGAGAACTCCAATTTAACAAAATTACTTTACATTTAGCCATACTGCAGAAAACCACTAAGTGATGCCACCCAACAATTGGTTATGCTAATCGTTTTACGTGAATGTATTGTTTTTGCAAACATATGAGTACAACAAAACTGTTTTAATTTTTTTACTTTTACTACCATTAAGTAATTTTAATCTTTTGAAAAAAACAGAAACATGACAGAGGCTGATGCCAGCAACGACATCTTCCGGGTAGAGGAGGTAATTATATTTATTAGGTCCAAACAAAAATTTTAAAATGTTTTATTTTTGCAGAACGATTTTCTAAATAACGTTATCACCAACGCCAAGAACATAAATGACAAAAATCTTTCTCCTGGCCGGCGGAACCTGCGACGTTGGTTGGGTAAGCCATTTCGTGTGGTCATAACCGATGGACGCGTTCTAGTAGGTTTTTTCAATTGCACCGACAAAGACGCCAACATTGTTTTGTCAATGTGTGTGGAATTTTTAGAAGGCGGCAAAGATGCCCGCATTTTGGGCAATGTCATGATACCCGGTAAACATATAGTCTCAGTGTCTGTAGATATGCCTCAGGAAGAGGTATATGCTGTTTGATTCAAATAAGTTATAAATTGTATATTTGAATACAAAATTTTATTTGGTTAACATAAACACTAACAAAAGCTTTCGAGTTTTGAACTTAAGAAAATAGTACTGATCATTTTTTTCGAGCTTTTCCATCAAGTGGGTCGTAACCTTGTTGCATTTTCTCCTTAAATTGTTCGTATGTTCGCTTTCTGTCAAAGTGTTTCACCCAGGTACTTGGACAACTGGACTCAAACAACTTCCGAAAATGTTTGCACTGTTCTGGTACTTTTTCACCTGACGTTGAACTATGCTCAGGTGCATATTCGTTTAAACATTTCCAATATTCATCACGATGACTCCAACATTTTGCTCGTTCTTCTTTATTTAAGAAACTCATGCCGTCTTTAAAATTTCAGTTCAAAGACTCTATTAAAATAGTTGCATAAATTTCTTTTACAAGGCCCATATGGTTGACTAGTACAGACGTGTTATAGTTTTTTATTTAAATACAGGCTTGCTCAGCTTTACAGAGATGCCATTATTTCGTTAATTAGAAACAAATTCTGTAGGCCTCAAGTATCACTAAAAACTATTTTCATACTTTTTTTCCCCGGGAATATTACAAAGTAAGACTTACTGTAATAATTTTAAGTATTATTGAAAATAATTTAGTTTTTACAAGTGTTTTGTACAAATATCTGCTTATACAATAAAAAGACTATCCAAGAGTGAGAAATTTTTTTAAAGTTACCTTAAAAAGATTTTTCATAATAATAAAGACCGCGCAATAAATAGTAAACTTTTTGTTTCAATTACCTTAACTTTACACGCTTTATATTGGCTTCACCGTGATTAGGCAAAAAGCGTTTGTATGTGCCTACACATGTATTTTTTAAAATTTGTTCTTTCGTCCGCTTCACGCATTCATCGTAGTAGCACTTCTCCACGTTATGTAAAAATTGAATTATTAATTTTGAATCTCCGCCATTAGGACCCACATAAAACTCACATTCTAAATTCGAAAATTTCAGATCGCGTACACAGCAATTCAAAAAATCTGAATTAGCCGAAAACCAAGAATTTAAGCGCTGCATGGACATAGCTAAAGGTTCACGCAACAAGCCAGTTATCCAAGTATCATCTATCCAAAAAATTGGAGACTTTTTTGACTGCTCTACTAAACGTAGTGCTGTTGGGGGATTGGTTATGTAAAGCCAGCCGGATAAATAAGATGGGTAAATGTTTCCTGCATATTCCTCATTGAGAACATACCATTTATTGGCTTGATTCCGAATCACTGGCTCAGAGTCCAATATATATCCAGCCAGTAACTCTGCAGAAGTAGTCAATTTTAGGTTTTCTAGCTCTAAGGCGTCTAAGTAACGTTTTACTTGAAAAATATCGAATACAATGTCGTCATCTATTTTAATAATGAACCTGGCTTTGTTGCATTTTGTTGCTGACCACTGTAAACCCATGATATGTTTGTAACTAAGATTTCTATACGATTCAACAAAGTTTCCTTGTAGCAAATCACCAAATTTTTGCTGTTCATTTTGAAGTTGAGATTGGGTAATAAAGTGTTCGCGTTCTGGTATGGCAGCTAAAAGAAAAATTCGTTGCATTCCCAGTTCAGAAAGTTTATTTTGTGATATTGCCTGTCTATGAGCTGCTCTTAGTTCATCGTGTCCCGCGTAGGAGGTTACAATTATTATTGCTAAAATTGCATAATTTACAAGATATGTTTTATTGTTTATTAACCTTAACTTGCAAATTCTCACCCAATAACTCTTTTTTATATTCATGGCACACTTTATTTTCAATTATAAACTCAAAATTAGACAAATTCAACAACCGTCTTGTCGACTTTATACTGCCCTGCAATACTGCACTTGAATTTTCTTTGATTATTGTTATAAACTCTTCCATCTCAGGATGTTTAGCGATTGCATTTAGAAATACAATTAGCAAAATTATCCCAGCTCCCAAAATTGCTAGAATTTTGTAAAAAACTGTAGCGCGCAGCCGCATTTTATTTATTGTTTTTCTCATATCTGTAGATTATTTGATAAGATTTTAAAAAAGGTAAACAAAGAAAATTAAACCTTAAACGGAACACAGGCCTTGGAGAGAACATAAAAAAATCATATGTAAATTTGAATATATATCGCTAAGTTAAAAACTCTTATAAGCTTTATTAAATACTAATTTTTGTTTCGAGTATTATTTATAAATTAATATTAAACGTAAACTACTAAACAAAAGGGTAGTCAGTAGCTACAAAATAATTCAACAACAGTAAGGTGGCATTAAGGCGACAGCTGATAACTTTTAGCTCCACTTGTTTGGTTAGTCCGGCTTCAGCATAATGTACGTAAAAACTACGAATTTATAGATTATTGGAACTACATTTAGCAAGAGCTCTCGCAAAGTATAAAATATGAACGGAAAGTCTGTACGGATTTTCCAGCCCTGTAGCAATGTCAGAACGGCAAAATGTTGCCAATTGAATTTGGTTTGCTGAAATATAATTTGCATTGTTTGGGACAATTCAGTACTTCAAGTGCAAAAAAACAACAAAACACAACACAAGAAACAAACAAAAAAGACCGCGCGTGCGGTAAAGAACGAACGAATTCAACTTAAGAATATAAGAAAGTACAAAAGGAGTAAACAAATGTAAGAGATTTTCTTCTTAATGTTGTTTTAAAATGAAATTGTGCAAAAGAAACAAGAAAATTTCAGCAGCAGCAAAACAACAAAAAATTAAGTAAACGAACAAACATGAAGATTTAAACATTTTAACTATAGTTCGACGCGAAAAAGGAGCGAGTGTCTGCAGACCGCGTGTGTAATTAAATAATTCTTACTGATGTTGGCAAATGAATAAAGAAAAATCAATAAATTTTGGGTATTAAATAATTATGCAGTGATTTCTTTTTAATATGTACAAGGTTTTATAAATTGAACAAAACTATAAAGTTTAATAAAGAAAATTGTTTTAATTAGAAAATTTTTTAAGGAATCGAAATATATAACGAATTGGTGAGTTTACTGAAAATGCAGATCAGATGAATTATATCTTTTAAAGTAATAATTTTTTAACCAAGATTTTAAGTACGTACATATGTAGAATTTATTTTAGTTTATCATTTCCTTAGTTTTGAGCTATTCCATTTATAGCATCAATTAAATGTAACCCCCCCCACACATTTAGTTGAATAAGATTGTATGTATTAGTTAGTACTTCCTTTCTGTCTCCTGCAATGGTGTTAAATAGAATTTTTGTTATACTTTTTTGTTTGCATATCTTTTTTACTCTTTATTAATTCTTTTTAATATAAAAGTAGTTGTGCTTATAAAACACACATACACACGCGTATACATTAACTCCTTTTGTTTTTATTCAAGTTTTGTTTATTTTGCCTTTTTGTTTTAAGAGCGTGACTTTTTTGCGCGGTGTTTTGTTTCGTTACTTCACTTTGTTCCCCTCGCAAACTTAAAATGAAATGAGAGATTTAAAGCTGCCATACTGCGATAAATGTTTTGTGAGGAATTTTCGCAAATGTTTTTAATTATATGAAAGTTTTATGTGAATTTGTATTCTTGGCATAAATATGTTTTATAGTTATATGTTAAAGCCATAAAGTTATAAAAAAAAGTCTTTATTTACTAACTGTACTACATACAGCCGGTAAATATTTGTTATTAAAGCTTAATAAACGTTTAAAATATATCAATAGGTTTTATTACGCGATATTTTTAGGTTTGGCAACTTTGTTCTCATATTTTTTGGATGTGAGAGTTTGGTTTTAATGTTCCCCTTCGTAATGTTTAACTTTAAGATTTTGTCTACAAATGATTTTGTTGTTTTACGTATTTAACGATTTTCAATTAAACAAAGAAATGAAATGTACTACTACATTAAAAGAAAAATCGTAAAGGACGCGCGCAGACATAAGTTAAACAAAAATTTTCATTATATACGCAGGGTTATTAAAGAGTTTGGGTGTGTTTAAAATAAATATTGCGAGGAAGCAAAAATCAATTTTTATAGTATTGCAAAGTAGCCTCATTCAGTTTTAGATATTTTACAATTAAATAAAAATTGTAGATCATATTTTAACCAAGTGTCTGTCCACCTTCTTCTTGCTTATTTCCTGTCTTAATACGGTCGTTTAAGTTGATCAGAGATGGAAAATTGATACTTTGATTTTGTTACCAACGCCAAGAACATATGTATACACTTTCGGATAAAGAAAGTTAAAGGGGTGATGGAAGCTGCACCAATTCATTCATATACTATTTATATTTATTATGAAATCAATGCACCTGTAAAAATATATGATTATAGTATATTGAAATGAAAATATAAAATGGAAAGTGTCGGAACCGTAAAATGGACTTTTGAAGTTTTCATATACATACGATACATATAGAGTGTATAGGATTTCCCACTAATTTATGTAAAGAATATTGGTATAATTTTTAATTATGTTTAATTATTTGAGATTCTTTTTACAAAACGTGTGTAAAGTTTTTCTTCGGAAATTGTTCGTAAAAATCCTCTAACTGGCACATGTTTGGATTCTGTCCACTTCTACCACCTTAGTAGTTGCCAAGTTGACATTTTTAAAAATGTTGCAATTCAATCTAGTGCAAGGATTTTTTTGTCACTCAATTTCATACATATGTATATAAAAAAATCAATCACAGAAATGTGTTCATTATTAGAAATTTTTACGTTTGCTTCTAATTGTTTTATAAAATTTTATTATATGTGTATGTAAATACATTTAAACGAATACAAAACAAAACGGATAAAAAAATTAACTATGTATGTACATATGTATATATACTACCATCTCTGTAACAGGAATGGTAAAATTGTACATTTTTTGGTACTATACAAACTAGAAAGACAGAATACTACGCCAATGGCATATTTGAGGAATTAAAATAAGGCAAATGAATTTACTTTCAAGAACTTTAAAAAAATGATAGAGGAATATTATTAATCAGTAAATGTGGAAAGAATATTTACTTAATAAAATATAATTGAAAGGAAAGAAAGGAACTACAAACTGCATTGCGTTTTAATCCAAACAAAATATTTACTGTTATCACTAAATTGCAATTGTTATGATATAAATATTTTAATTTATTATCAAAATCGTGATTGTGATCTCGAAAACGAGGGAAAAGCCAGTGCGTACCTTAATTTTCTTTATGTGTAAATACCTCATACGTACTGAATGGTTTCTTTTTTTTTTAATTTAATGTACCTTTTTATATTCTTAATAAATCTATGTAATAAAAATTAATATACAAAAAATAGTACAATTAAGGTGATAAAAGTACAATCTTCCAAGATATTTGGTACAATTTAAAATTTTGGATGCCATCCCTGCTCTGTAATAATGTTGGGTGCAAATACTCTCAAATTATTAATGCTAAGTTGTTTCAGTTCCACGTAGTTTATGTTTCGTTTTGGCCATGCTCTAAGTAGCGTGAAACTTGTATTGTTTGTTTTGTTTCGTCCATTTAGTTTTTGCTTATCGCTCTCCCTGTTATTCTTTTTTTTTAATTTTACTATTGTGTGGAAAAAAGGAATCTTATACTAATGTTAATTTTTAGGTTTGCTGTACAACAGCAGCTTCTTATTAATTTTTTAACTTTTACGTCTTAATACATATATTTCTCTTAATAAGAGCATCTCTTGCATTTATACTCAAAGGCTCTTTTTTTCGTTTGTCTTCAAAGCAGCAGCAACAACAACATGAACATGGTACATTATTCTTAATGCTTTTTCTGTGTTTGGGGTTTTTATTTTTGTTTTCTTCAGGATTCTTGTTTTTTTCTGTTATTAATTTTTTAGTTTGCTTTTTTGCAGCAAAATGTATTTGTGTGTTTGAGGAAAATCCGTGTGTAGATAACTATGATTGTATAAGTGTATTTTAAGTATTTTTATATGCTGCTTCTCCTTCTTGTATTTTTTTATAATAATTTTTCTGTTTTATATATTAAGTACAGTGTTCAAAAATTGTTCTTTTAAGCTATTTTCTGCTTTTCAATGTGAGCGTGTTGTTGGTTGTTATTTATTATAATTTTATTTGTTGTTTTTGCTTCTGGTGCGACTGCTGTAAATTTTCAATATTACCTTTTAGTATTTGTCTTTGTGTCTTCCTGGCGTCATTTGTTTAAAATATAAGACGGAGCAGGTATAATTAATAACATAAGTAAGAACATTAGTGGATATATGTATGTATGTACATACATATGTAGAATATATGTATGTAAATGTTTATTTTTTCGTTATGGCTCTATTGTACTTAAAGAAATTAATAATTTTTTTTTGCGTTGTACTCATGCATTAAAAATTTTTGTCATTAAATGACTATTGTTATATCTACATATGTATGTAATATGTACATATGTATGTAATATGTACATATGTACATACATACATATGCACCTAATTATGTACATACATACATACACACATAGCATGTAGGATATACATACATACATATGTATGTACATACATATGGACATATGTATGTACATACATATGGACATATGTATGTATGTATGTATATAGACATACATATAGATATATATCTATGTATACATACATACATATGTATATAAGTAGCTAAATATGTAAGTCGATATCGATTTTGTTTAAGTAATCCGTCCAATCTTAAAAGGAGCAACAGCCAATTTTTTAATATTATAATCTAATAAAACGAGTATATTTTTTATTTGCGTAGTTTTTCCGAAATGCTCATATGTATGTACATACATGTGCATACATACATACATACATACATAAGTAGTCAATGAATTCCATTTCAACAACTTTTCTTACCATGGTTTTAATCTATTTTACAGGATTTTAGCCAGAACTCTTTAAGTTAGACTACTGATCACAATTTAAGGGAAAAAACAATAGCATATATACATACATATATGTATGTATGTATATGTATTTACATACATATGTATTTGTGAAAACACTTGTAAAATTGACCATTAAAACAAAACTGAAATTTTAGAGAAGTTGCACCATGGCGCATTAGTCCAGAATTAGCCAAATTAAAAAAAAAACAATCTAGCTATACAAAAATATATTCGAGAAACAGAGTCCTTAGCACGAATCCGTCAACATTGAAAAAGCTTTATTTAAGTGGTTTTTGGAACAAAGACCATATGTATGTATGTATGTACATATATGCCCAAAAATAAATATTCATACTTATATGTGCCTATGAATTCATTATGTATGTACATCCTTTTAAATTATATTTAAGGCTTTGTGTAAATTTTTAATACCTCTCTAATTAAAATTTGGTCATCCTTTTTCAAATCTATTTCCAGATGACATCAGATAAATTCAGATAAATTTTCTTTCGCTGCTAAACTTAATTCCTTCAAAAGAATTAAAGACAACAAACACTGACATACATACATACATATATATCTTCCAATTCTAGTCTTCAAACTCATAAATAAAAGTCCATTTAATTAAATTGTGATAGTCACCTAAAAAGAAAAAAAGAAAGAAATGACACCCTCTCATCGCCAAGAGTTTTGTGTCCGTTGGAACAGTCATCTGGGCAGCATAGGCGCTGCTTTTCCCCAGCTGTTGGCAGGTCAGAGATTTGTTGATGTCACCTTGGCCTGCGAGGGTCACCAAGTTCACTGTCATCGTCTAGTTCTTGCTGCCTGTTCTTCTTATTTTGAAAGTATTTTAGCAGAAAATCCCTGCAAACATCCCGTAATAATATTGCCCTCGGAAATTAAACTATGGGAAATACAAGCTCTTGTGGATTTCATGTACAAAGGTGAAGTTAATGTTACACAGGCTGGTTTGCCGCAGCTATTGCGGTGCGCCGAACAATTACGCATAAGGGGTTTGTATGGCTCGGATGCTGCGCTCAATTTAAATCAGCTGAAAGCAATGAGCGGCAAGTTGTCGTCGACACAGAACAATAATAACGTTAACAATAACAGTATGCCGACGTGTTTGCAAGCAGACAGCAACGATGAAGACACCGCCACTAATTCTACCACCACCACAACTGCAACGGCCGCTAGTACCATTCAACATACAACACAAAATCAGGTTGTTATTAAAAAAGAACCCACCACTTCACACTCATCAAGTCAATCGAATGTTTCGCAAACTATGCAAGTTCTAAATCCTGCTAATCTCAAATCGATGTTAACAAACCCGGCCATGGTGAATGCTGTGGCGGCTGCCGCTGCAGCTTCAAATTTTACTTCTAATGACTCGGGCGATGAATCTACCACGAATGCTTATGAACAATATGAAAATAGTCAAAATGTTACCACTTCAGCAGCGCCGGCGCATGTAATGAGTCATCATATGGATTCAACTGTAGAAGAGGATCACAACTATGTGGCTCATGATGAGGATGACAGTTTTGGTGGCGCTATGGCCGACTCAGAACACGACTCTACCGCCAACAACTCTATGTTACAAGCACTGGATAATAATTGCTCTTTAAGACGCATACGAAGATCAGAGGAATCTCTGGAACAGGCGGCTAAATGTGTCTCCAAAGGACAAACTTTTCAAACTGTGAGTAATATGTTCAATATACCTGTCTCCACAATACGATTCTATATGGCACGTAAAGGCATTTTACCCAAACGTAAGCGGGGTCGTGGCGCTGCCAACACTGGAAGTGTATCTGGCCTTAATATGTCGGGAGCAGCAGCTGCAGCTAATGCGGCGGCTGTTATGTCTCAGGCATTAGCTCAGATTAAACGTGCCGACAGCCCCAGTTCAGCTCAATTTGTTGAGGCTCCATATCATTTAATGGGCTATAAAATGGAACCTGGTACTGCTCACTTAGTCTAAATACAGCGCAGGCAAAACAAACGAAATATCTCTTTAATTAAAGTTGTGAGTTTTTAAAACTAAAACTTATTTATTTAAGTATAACAAAACGTCATTATAAATTATTAATATGTATTTAAAAGAAGTAAAATAGTATCGAACAAAATCTCTTTCAATAAGTTAGAGAACGAACAAATCAGAAAACGCATAGTGTGTTATATATAATTTTGTTTATTCTGAAAAAGTAGAGTAACCCAAAATTCTGTGCAAGAATTTTAAACTAAAAAAGTCTACTAGGACGATTTAATTAAATAATACACATGGATTTCACATGCTGTCGATTGCAAATACATATTCTGAAAGGCAAAGAACTTATTAGCGATGCGCTTAAACAAACGAAAGCAACTGACTTGTTTAAGTTTTTATCGTGTAGCTAAAGCAGTTTATATAGAATCTATAATATATTTTTATAGGCAAATTGGGCTGCTTTCGTGTAATTGTAATTTGTAAAAACCAATTCCATTAAAAAGCTGACTGTACGTTTTTCTTCGATAATTAAAACTTTGTTTAGCACTTAATTCGTAATACATATTCAATAAACCTAGTGAACCTATTTTGGATTTCGAATCCTTCGTTTCGTTTGAAAACTTGTGATTCTGTAGAACGTGTCTGTTTTTTATTGTGAACTTTTGTGTACTCGTTACGCTCAAAACAAAAAAATCTGATTTCTAATTTGTTGTCGATTCAAATCTAAACTGCACAGGCGCAAGGCTCAAATATTGATATTGAATTCCTTTAAAAATAGAACCCAATCATTTTGAACTTAAAAATCACAACGCTTTCAAAATTGAGTTTTTTCCTCTCAAAACACGAAAACAGTTTAAAAGAACTGATTCAGAATTTTAATAAACACATGTTTATAATTAAACCTAATACTCATTTTAAGGCAAATAGATACTTAAACAAATACATACACATAACTTTAAAAATGTTGCCATTAGCTTTTTATTTTTATCGAAAGCTAAACTCTGTAGTAATAATGTATAAAAAAGAAAAATTAACAAAAACTCTGTATTATAATTATGCATTAAGCTCGAACGAAACATACATACATACATACATAATAATCAATTAAACTTTTTGCCACTAAATATTCTTGCTGATCAGCATTAGAATGTGGAGTAAGTTTGCCCGCCCTACCCTAATCACACCCTCTTGTATATTACACCCACGTTTTTCTTATTATCGTTGTATGCAACCATCATCATTATTTTATTACATTGTAGTTATGCTTTTGCAACATACGACATACATACAGACATATAATTTCAGTTTCACTTTATAATGTTTAATTGAAAGAAACAAAACATAACCTGTATTTTTATATTAAGCAAAATAATGTGATTAGTTTGTAAATCTGATTACATGCTTTGAGAAAAATTTTAGTAAAGTTTGTGGATTTCTGTCACACAAAGAAAGGAAACGAAAAAAATTGATCTTCCCCCAAATTAAATTCTAACACAAAGCAAATATGTACATATACATATATATTTTTACAAAGATTTTTTTGTGGATAATAAATAAACTAATGCATTGTTAAAAGGCGTAACAGCTTACATATGTTGTTCTTCCTTCCCTTCCTCTTTTTATTAGTGCGTAAAAAATCCACAAACTTTACACAGTTTTTTCTTTAACATTAAAAAGCTTCAGTTTTCATAGGTTTCCTATTTAACTCTTACAAAATGTAGTTAGAGCTTAAGTCACTAATTTAATTATATACATACATACTTATATTAAAACAAAAAATGCTGCTTCGTAAAATACATAAATATATACTTTTAAAATTAAACTTAGTTTTATATACATACATACATATATACTACATAGTTGACTCGTATCAGGCTTTTATTGTTGAAATGTTTTCAATTTTTATATTAAATGAAAGGACACCCCTTTATCTTGGTAGGCGACTTTAAGAACCGCATGTTTTCATTAATTTAGTACAAAACTAACGTACTTGTTTTTTCTTTTTAATCACAAATCAAGATAAGAGCCAGCATTTAATTTTCATTAATTTCGTTTTTTGCTTTGTCAAGGTATGAGGCAACGAAAGCATAGACCTTACCGGGATGGAATGGAATATATTGCCAACAAATAGTGTTAAATTAAAAAAAGAAAACAACTAAGAACTAACAGGAAACTTGCTGCATAATTAAATTTAAAAAAAACTAAGAATATTGTTTCAAGATCACAATTTTTATTTTCTTTGCGTAAGTCCTGGAAGGTCTAAAACTCTTTTGCTGACCAGTGTTTGATTCATAATTATCAAATATTTGTTATATTTCCCTGATACGTGCGGAACCTATTTCTGATCTCTTTTAAAATGTCTTTAAAGCGTCTTTGAATTGATCGTATACCTCGAGTTTACGCTGTTTAATTTGTTTGCCATCTTCAAACTCCTCTGTGATTTTCTTTAAAAAAATTAGTAAATATTTTACGTTTTCAGTCCCTGCCGTAGTGCACTAGTTTCTTATTTCGATTTCAATTCATTTGTGTTCGAAGTTTGTTGTCATTGAGATAAATAACTAATACAACTTTAACGCAGAAGGGTACAATCGTTTTCTCCATTTTTAATCCCTGCAACTCCACACTTTAACAGCCTATAGTACCTTCCAGACATACAGGAAGATACCCTATAGACTGCAGACTAGCGTACATACATATGTATGTATGTACATATGGACATGCAAACACACATTAGTTCTTATGTTTGTAAGTAGATAATTACATATACATATACATACATGCATATGTACTCTGTATGTATGTAATAGAATGATGGGATAAACATCTTTCATCGCTTTGTTTTACTCGGTCTCGATGTGAAATCATCAGCTATATTTTCCGCTGGTAGAAACTTAGTCTTGATTTTTAGTTTCATACCAAATGGCCAAGTCTTGAAACAGTTTCAATATTAATGCTCTGTTCGCTTCAATAGAATTGTTTTTAATTTGTCGCTAATTATTAAGTTTGGTTTGTTTGTCATTTTTTAAAAAATATACATATTTTGTAATTCCACCATTTTTGTTTTTACTTTATTCAAACTAAAACAAACATACATACGTATGTATGTATGTTTTTTGTGATATATTAATTTGCCCCAAAAAATAAATAAATGTTCATAAATAGTTTCAAACCATTTTTTTCTTTGGCTTTATAAATACCGGAGAGCGACAATAGTCGATATCGTGTGACAGGCATTTACTCATTAAAGTAAATGTTATTAACGGAATTAAATAACTGCCTGATGAAGTTGAGAACTTGAAAGAAACTTAAATTAGGCAGATTCGTAATTTGAAGAAAATATTGAAAACAAACAAAAATGTAATGAGTTTTAAAAACATTTCTTATGTAATACTTGAATTAAAACTCATTTCAAACTCACATTAATTTTTCTGAATACGCTAAAATTATTGTACTTTAGAAGCCTAAAGGGAAAAAAATTAGAAAATGTCAAGAAACAAACACACATACGAGTACATATGTATATATAAGTATAAATTAAATTTTAGTCCTCATATTGCATAAGCCTTTTAAAATATTTTTTTATCATTGTATGATGCAGATCGATATATATGTATGTATGTATGTACATGTATATGTATTTTTAAAAAACAAATACATATATATATATATATATATATATATATATATGTATATATAAACACAATCAGTAGCCTTTAAGTTAACAAATAAAAGTATTGAAATTAAATTTACATGCATACATATGTAAGTATTGTTGAAAGTAGAATATGTATGTACACACATGGGCGATTTCTTAGAAATTCAAAATGAGAATTTTATATACATACATACATACATATATTTTTTTAAATTAAATATTCAGCAGGGCTAACTCATGAACATTTCCTCATTCCGTGATAAAATAAAAGAAAACTTCAGCTTCCTGTTAAAAAAAAAAATTTGAGAATCTTAACACTTTGTTATGGAGCAAATTTGATGTCATAACAAACATTAAGTCGAACAAAGACGCAAGACTGATAAAGTAAATGTTACTTCAATGTGTTTAAACTGGCATCAGGCAAGTGAAAAATATAACTACCGGATGAACTATAATCACACCAACTAGTTTTTTAAACTTCGCTTCGCTGGAATTTCCGCAGCAAATTTCGGTCTTGAGTTCAAGGATTGTCTCTGGCTTGTTCACATACACTTTCTCTTTTAAATAAGCCCCGAGGTAAAAGGAAATAGTCGAGTGCTAACAAATTTGGCGAATGCGCTGGCCAATTAATTTCTCCAAAAATTTTACTATAAAACTGGCCAAGCCCCTCATTGCGAAGCCGATAACATGGCCATTTCAGTGATATTGTTTTCTAGACTTTGTGTAAAAAATCCATTGTGTTTTATATTAAAAAATATGTACACATGTATGTATGTAAAAGAAAAAGTTATTAAGTTCTTAAACCCTATAACGGCCTAACCTGTATTTCGCACACTAAATCATAAACTGTAACCATCCAATATTTGAAAATTTCATCAACAACAGCATCATTTTTAATTTTATAAACAAATTAAGTTGCACAGTCAATAAGCGTGTCTCAGAAAAACGCTTCCTTCACTTTATTTTAAATTTGTACTATTGCAGTACTATTTTTAAAATAACGGTTATTTTTGAAGTGTCTCTCCTAGTCGGAATTTGTTTTAAATTATTTCTATAATAATGTCCAGTTTCAAAAATAATACACGCCATTGTAATCTCATTTTTCAACAACAAAAATAAAAATACGAATGATACAGCACAAAACTGAATTCCATTTGCATTAATAGCGTCACAACTTGGAAGTACAACGAGTATTCAGGTTCAGTGCTTTTCGGTTGTTGCTGTAAAAGATACACGAGTAATACAAAATTACTGAACACAGTAATTTGGTCGCAAAGATTACTTTTTGCTTCCAATTTTACTTATGTACACGTGTATGTATGTACATATATACATAAATGTGTGTCTTCCGCATTTCGTGTTGCAACAAACTAAGAAGGGGGTATCTTATATCATCACATTTACACTCTGAAGTGTCTTCCTCTGCGTCGCCTTCTTTACTACTTACTACAACATTCACTATCGTGATATACATATGTATCTTGTTGTTGTCTCCTAGCGGATAACTTTTGAATAGTTTCCTTTTTGTAATGAACCCTGAAGCTCTTTGACATTCAGCTTCTTAGCGGTCAATTCTAATTAAAAAAAAAACTACAACGACAACAACATTAGCGCTCAGCTTTTTTTACTTTTCTGTAATAAGTGTCATAATAATAATTTAATTAAATAAACTAATCAATGTGTTGTTTATTAAGTTTTTTACGCGATTGGTTGTTTTGTTTTCAAACATATATTTCAGAATTAAGAAAATCCCAAGGGACTTTATTAGCTACAAAAATTTTGTTTGGTGTTGTGATTTCAAAACAGCTAAAATAAAGAAAACAACTTTTTGCTTGTAAAAATCAGACCCAAAAACACAAAAAGGATGTGATTTACAGAACAACAGCACATGCGATTTTCAGAACTGGCCTTAAAGTTGTACAACAATAAAAAGTGTGCGGCTAAAGTGGCCAGCCTGCCAGTTTGATTAGTTTAAGGCCTGTTTTTGGCTTTTCCATTATTAAAAAAAGAAAAATTCGAGGTATGACAAATCTCCTAATTTTCTAACCTCAATTTTTATAAATTAGAAACCGCATTAAATTCAGGTGTCAGAGTCCTGTGAACGACTTTAGATTCAAAAACTTTTAAAACAAAGTCTTACTAACTAGTTTTTTTTATAAATAATATCTATAGAAACTGTTTTGTGTCTACATATAAATTTTCTTACCATCTTGCATTTATTATTGATATCTTAAAGAACTTATTTATTTTTTTATTTATTCTATTTGTTTTTAACAAAGTACAATTTGTGTTTCACAAAGTTAAAGAAGAAACAAAAATAATTTTCCTTTTATTTATTGAAAAAGAAAAATTATATATGACTTATTGAACGAAAAGACTTTTATTGCCATTTATGATTTAAGTTTAAATTTAAGTTTTTTTATATTATTTCTATTACAGCAGCATGTGTTGATGATTCTGCCTTACAAAATAAATAAAAGTAAACTCTCGAACACAGTAAACACTTTAAATAAATACCATTAAAAGCATAAACAAATTTTAAATATATACCTCGTAAAAAGAAGCCATTAACTGAACAAATTAAACAAAGAAAAAAAAAAGAAAAATTGTTAAAGAATATTGTTGATATAACTACAATAATAATTAAAAAATTTAATCAGCTACACAAATTTGAACATAAAAACTTAACTTTTATTGAAGTTAAAGAAATTATTTCTTATATAAAAAAAACATCCTTTTCCAAATTTAACTTAAGCATTTCAATTTAAAAGCCCTTTTATAAGTTTCGTTTGTTTTAACTTTCATGGCAGTTAAAAAATAGAAAAAAAAACATAGTTTAAAATAATATTTAAGGCAAAATTTCAAAGGCGCAGCAAATCAATTAATTTGTAAAATATATAAAACAAATTATATAAAATTTGTAACATTTAAGAAAATAAAAAATATTTTCAATAAAAAAAATCAACAATTAAGAAACACGTACAAGTGTGTTTTTTTTTTGTAAACTGACACTTGGCGGGATCTGTTCACTCCCGGCAGGTAAAAAAGTGATGAATAGGCTGATTTAAACCTATTAGAAGAGGTACGGGAGAAACAGGTACATATGTTTTACAAACAATTAAATTTTGTAAGTGACCTGTGTGTTTGGTTAGCTTCTTTAAAGCAGAAAATAAGTTGAATGAAAAGTTCAAATATACGAGGTATGTTCCAAAAATGTATGTATGTGCGTTACGTACACCACTGTAAAAAACTAATTTTCTACTTTAAATAAGAAAACGCTGAATAACAAACCAAAATTTTTTAAATTATTTATTATTTGTATTGACTGGAAAGAAAATGTATTCCTATTTAAAGCTTTTATCCTCTAAATCATCATACAAATAATCTTCAGCCTCAAAAAGCTGACGCTGACGTGTGAACATAATTTGGTCGAGATAAACATGTTCATTCCCTGTTTTTATGTCATCTATTTGATGATCGATAACTCGAAACTTTTTACGCTCCGGCGTGTTACGCCTTTCCTTTCGTTTAGCCAAAAAAGATGCAAATTTTTCTGAGTCCGCAGCGATTTTGGCTAATTTTTCATTCCTTTTAGCCAATTCGCTAAAACACGTGGAGGGTATTGTCGATGTGTTTTCTGTGGTATATCTTTTTTCGGACTGGAATGGAGGATTTTGTAAATGTTGGTCCCAAGCCTGCTTAGATTTTCTCATTTTAGTAAGAATTTTGAACATAATACCTTTATGATCTAATCCTAAAACGTCATGACGCATTTCTGGTACATCAAAATCTGCGGACGAAAGTTGTTCAATATTTGATAAAGTTTCATTATTGTTAATAGTCAGCCCTTGTTGTTTTGCTGGGTTTATTTTACTGCCATAAAAACTTTGCTTTAAAACATCAGCTTTATGTACTTCAATTTCCGCTTGTTCCCCTTCTTCAAGCCCTTCAAAATTCATATTTCTTAATAAGTTTTCTACCTGATACATATTATCGTAAAGTTTGTCTTTGACGAATATAACACGCGGCACTTCACCCATTAGACCCAATTGTGAAAGTTCATGTCTCAATAAACCAGAACAACGTTGCAATTCATTATCCATCATTGAATCTTTACCCACCGTTCCACTCGACAGCCAAAATACGTTAACGTAGGCAAAGTCTTGGGATATTTTTACCCTCGATATCTGCAAACCTTTGCCTAAAATGTTTTCCGATATTTCTCCTGTCGCCAACAGATCTGTGATGTGTTTCATAAACAATTTATTCAAAACTGTCATGCGTCGTGTTGAGTTTTTGCCTCCTCCAGAAGAAGCCTTGCCAAATCTTGATTGCTTGAACAAAACATGTGGGCCGGCAGCCGAATCTGCTGCTGATGGAAACCATCGTTTCTTGCTACCACTCACACGGTGCCCAAACAGCTTTCCCATAATTTTTCCTTCGCGAAAGACATTTGTATTTTTATTGCAAAGTACTGATTTATGGTGGTGAACAAGGCGTTGTTCTTGTGTTATAAGAAATAGATGCCTTAATAATCGTTCACTTTTGTGCTGATTTCGTAACATTTTCTTTCTCCGTTGTTAAGCCAAAATTATTTAGTATATTTTTTTTTCTTAGTTAAACAATTTACTTTTTGTCTATTCAATGTACTGTGTGCCCTTCAATGTGTGGGCAAAAAACAGTACGTTGCTTGTTTACCTGATCAGATGTTTTGCATGTAGTGTTGCACAGTCCTTTTATTTTGAAGACAGTTCTGATAAACAGTAAAATATAATTCAAGTAAAATCATCGGCCCATATATGATAAACATTTTGAGCATCGACTAAAATATGTTTGAACTTAGATTTTCGATTTCATTATAAAGTTGGTTTGCATTATTACTCTTGATACTCTACAAAAACTGGTTTTGAATACCCAGCAGATTCCTAAGGCTTGATTCATAAATTGAAAAATAAGTAAAAATGTAAGTGCACATACATACATAGTTTATAGAAAATCAGAACCGCATTTAACAAAATCAGTTACTTCTTTTTTTTAAACAAACTTTGAGTCATATCAAACTCGAAATTAAGCTTGCCACCTTTCTTGGATTTCAAATTCCAATTTTAATCATAAAACGGGAAATTTCTGTATATAAAACATTTTATTTCAATTAGCGTTTTGAGTTTATTTTTAACAACAATCTATTAGATTTGCTTCACAAAACTCAATTGTAATTAAACAGCAATTTCTAAAATGGGTCAAAATACACAGGATCTCCTTGGTAGCTCATCAGTAATAGGTTTCCCGGAAAGATGATCCACTGCAATTGAAAAAAAAACACTTTTTATTAGTCACAAGCTTTTTAAACTGTAAAAGAAACTGTTGCTTTAAAAATATCAGTTAAATATTAAACATCAACAATTTTCAGTCGAAAGATGGTAAAGTTTACTTCATCACTTAAAATATTTCTTTTTAAACCATTAATTGGCAATAAGCAACGTCAAGTTTTAAATACACTTAATTAAAGTTATTTTTAATAAAACCAACCTTTTTGTTTTAATATTGTAGGTGCATTCGATGACAGTTCCCAGGCTCGCCCGCAATTTTCCTAATAGAAACATAAAACGTTAACTACAACAAAGTGATTGTTTAAGGTCTAATAAAAACTCCAATAAATTTCTTTAACGTGTAAAAACTTCTAGTTTTCTACATTTTATTTCACAGAAATAAAAACCCTATTTGCAAAAATTTGTACAGGTTTAATAAAATAGTTAAATGTGAAATTTTTCTGAACTTTTAAAAGAAAGTTTTTAAATATTTTTTAAACCGGCTGTAGTGAAGGCTGGATGCTGGATGGTGGTGATGAAAAGGTTTTGCTTATCAATTTGTTGGTTAAAGACGCTGAAAGAAACAAAAGCAAATTCTGTTAATATAGAATTGTTCACAACGGCTAAAAGTATGTATATACAATGTATGTATATATTAAATAAAAATCAGTGTATCTTATATAGCATCAATGAATGTACAGTCGAAAGATGGTAAGTTTTGTTCATCATGAAAGAAAATGTAAGAAATAAGAGATACTTCTTAAAATTCTTAATAACAACTAAAAATAAGTGTGACTCACTAACCTAGACAAATTCTTGCACGTAAAAGATGACCAAATTGTGGCGCAAAAAGAATTTAATCGAACAGAGCGAAACCCATATCGTCATCTTCAGACTCGGATTCTTCCTTCTTCTTCTCTTCTTTCTTGGCTTCCTCTTTCTTGCCACCAGCATCGGCAGCTGCTGGAGCATCGGCGGCAACAGCAGCACCACCACCAACTGGCATGGAGGACAACTTCTCACGACCAGCAGCGATCAATTCATCGACAGATTTGCCGGTTAACTCAGTGACAACTTTGGTCAAGCGTTCTTTGTCAGCTTCAATACCAACAGAGCTGAGGATCTTTTCGATATCAGCATTTTTAGGGTTTTCCAAACCGCCTAGAACAGCCAACATGTATGCAGCCACGTAACGCATTCTAAAAATGTATCACCATTAAATAACTTGGAACAATTTACATACGTATATGTACAAATTTAAAGCATTTTTCCTGGCATATCATCTTATATCTTTAACATCGTTTTATCAATTTCTTTTTTATTCATAATAATCTAAAGGTTATTAATCGATTGCTTAAAATTTTCTAATTTATTCAATATTTTTACGTACTTTAAGCCTTAGTTTTGACACGAAACGCGTACAGCACAATAAAATACACAACTTTCGTTTAAAAATATTAGAACGAAAAGAAAGCCGTCAGCAAGTTGACATTTGTAGGTAACTTCCGCTTTCTGACATATTGAACAATAATTCAAACAGTGAAGCTAGTTGTAGTTAAATATGATAAGGCAGTGTTATGTCTACCATTTTTGAATTTTAATATTATATTATTATTATTGGGAACGATAATTGCGTTTACAAATCGATACTCTTTGTTCAAGATATAGGTTAATTTATAAATAGGCACCCTATAAAACTCAGTTATATATATTTGCAAAGTATCAAGGCCGATTTGCCTGATCTTGAAATATTTTGGATGTGTTTTCATTCGTAATCTTCTGGCAATAACACGAAAGTCGTGACTTTCTCCCTTGACAATTAGTCACAGTCAAAACGCCACTGCAGAAGGAAGGAAAACAAAAAAATTTATGTTTTATACATTTTTATTATTTGCGTAAATAAATAAATATTTGTATGACAATTGCAGACAGACACTTTAATGTGAATTGTTTAGTTGCAACAGTTTAATTGCACATTTATACGGATATTGTGGAATGTTTATAAAAATATAAAGGGGGTTTGTTCTAAACTTTTTGTATTAATAGTTTTGTGTTTAAGTAAAAAGTGATTATAAAAATAATAAAAATTAATCCAAAAGAAAAGTTGAATCATGCAAAATAATAATTCTACTCACGAAAAGGAATGACCTTAAAATTTGCATAAACCCCTGTGCATCATTTTAAAATATCAATTATAAATAAATAAACGAAGACTCTTTAATTAGTTACACAAAAAAATTATTTGCAAAAGTTTAAGATATTTTTTTTTGTATTTCGGAAAGGTTTGCATTATCCACTGGTTTTTTTATAGTGTTCCTTAACAACCCTGTGTTTGCTTGAGACAGCTAGAAGCAGCTCTGTTTCCTAACACTCGTTTTGTATGTTTTTAATCTGTGATTTTCTTTTTTTCTGAAAATGGGAAAAAAACGATGAGTCGTCCGTGTTTTGAATGACTCAGAAAGAAAAACGGTTTTTACTAGAAGAGGAACTGATTTTTTCTTTAAATTACTGTTTAAATTGTTTTGTCTTTTTCGTCTTATTTCTCCTTTATTAATCTTGACAACTGTCTTTCCAAATGTCATTTAACATTTTGTGTCTTTTCCTTTTCTCTGCTTTAAAATTCTAACTGGAAGCAGACCAGTAAAAGAAACACAGAGAAATACCCTCCAAAAGCGAAAATAGTGAAAAAATAAATAGCTATCGAAAGCGAAGAGAACAATTGAAAAAATCGAAATTTTAGTCGTGTAACGATTCGTAAACCTGATAGATACCAAAGAATTGAACGTCAATGAAAAATAAGAGATTATTAATTCAAGTAGAGTAAAAATTGTAAAGTGCTAATTTAAACAATTCACTAAATAAAAATATTCTTTTCGAAAAGCAATACAAATTTACATATCAAACTATTAATATTTTCTTCATAAAATAACAAAAGTGCCAACGAAAAAATAAAATTATAAAAAACCAAGTGGAGTGAAAAATTTCTGACACCTTTTTAAGGTGTTGGAAGTTTTCTCGATATTTTATAACCACACAACAAAGGTTTAGGAGAATAACTTGCATATTTTATTCCACACCAAAATGGAGAATCTCATTCCAATTGTTAATAAGCTGCAGGATGCCTTTACGCAACTGGGCGTACACATGCAGCTTGATCTGCCCCAGATCGCTGTAGTTGGTGGTCAATCGGCCGGTAAAAGTTCGGTCTTGGAAAACTTTGTGGGCAAGTAAGTATCGAACATGTATTGTATAATACTTCTTTTAGGATAACAATATACGCATACATACACACGTATGTTTTCATTAATCAATGCTCTTGATGTAGGTTTTCTTTCTGCCAACTTTGAGTCCGCCTCCACCCCCTTTTTCCTTGCGTCACGTTCCTTATAAGGTTTTCTTGTAGGTTCTAGTTTTTTTATGTGTAAGCCAATGCCAAATACAACAATTATTGTTTGGTGAAAAATCAATGGCAATTTTTCTGCTGAATCTTGATGTTCGTTCGTAGTTCGTCTCTTTCAATGGTTGGTTCCCTACTTGACAGTTGCTTTTCTTTTAGGTTCGCTTCCATTTTTCATGGATTCTTTTTTTTTGTGCTCTTTTATGACACTCTCTGTTGAGTTTTAATTTTTTGTTTTGTAGGTTCTTGTTGTTGTACTTGTCCTTTGAGCAATGTTAACGTATGTTTCATTGTTCCCAAATTTTCGTATATGGGTGCTTCCGTTCAAATACATGATTATGCTCTTTTCAAATTCTCATTGATAGGCCTATTTATCTGTCAACTTTAAAAACAAATTTTATTTTGCAAGTTACATAAGTAATGAAAAGTATCGATTGTCTAAAATTTTAGTAATTAGGTACATGTTTATGTATGTACTCTTATCTAACCTAATTTGTTGTTTTTCGCATTCTTTGAATACAAATCCTGTAGGGCAAATATGTACGCACTAAATATGCTTCATGACATTACGTAATATCACAGAAAGATTATAATCAAAAATGTTTTTAGATTAATATTATAATAAATACACTTATTTAAAAGGGTTATTATATGAAATTCCATGGAATTCAGCCACTCCTATTGTGAATGGCTTAAAAATTTTTATGCCCAAAAGTGGAAAGTTCTCTATCATTTCTACATGAAATTAATTGTTCTGTTATTTTGTAGCTTATTGCTCCGCAAGTCATTTCCCATTTCAAACTGCGTAAATCGTAACTAATTTTTATAAATAATCTCAACAACGCCAGTAAAATAAGAAAAATGTTTATATTAAAGTACAGATAATTTATTCCGTCATCGATTTAGCAACCATTGCGAAGCTTGTGTCCTTTAATAAAAATTGTGTAGAATACTTTCATATTGAGTCACTTAGTTGATATGAGGAAACACCCATATTTGTTGAAGGCAAATGTAAATACATATTTACATACAATTGTACGTACATATACATATCTTTTAATACGTTATCTCATTATTGTCCATGTACATACATTCCTAAATATGTATGTAGGTATGCACTTATATAATATACATATGTATGTATGTATGTACATACATATTTATAAACTTCAATTATAATTTTACCTTAAAATTATTTGGGAAAATAAAGTTCTATAAATTTTGTCGTCTTCAGATTTTACATACATACTACATATGTATGTAAAATTTAAAAGGCTGATCAACTTGAGAAAAGTCAATGGCTTTGTTTATTACTTATTAATGGTATTTCTCTCAGCTCCTTTTTTGCTTTATTTGAACAGTTATGTATACATACATACATATGTACATATATACATATGCATGTATGTACATACATATGTATGTATGTATGTACATATGCACGTTTTCTGTTCTTATCAAGACTTTAAGTTATACGATTTTAGTACGCAAAATTAACATTTTTCTCTTTGCAAATAGACTTGGAGTGTTATTAAGTTTTAAAATTCCTTCTTATAACTCTTATGTAAGTGTGTAGATGATTCTTAATTTATTACCCGCTCAAATATTTCAAAAACAGTAGAAAGTGTAGTAAAAAGTTTCCTTTTATCACGGTTGGGAAATTAAAAAAACGGTTTTGTAAAAGATTAATAAATAAATAAATTTGGCCCTCTCAATCTGTTATGAAACAGCCGTCTTGCACTTTAGCAGACTAGTTCCTCCGTTTTTTTTCTCTTCTTATAAATTGATTTTTTTCTTAGTAGTTAGGAACTTTAACTGAATAATACACGTGAGTTTTAAATTTAAGAGATACTTGAACAAAATTAAGTGCTATTTTTTCTGTCATATTTATACCTACACTATTTTGCATTTTATGAATTTGCCAGTGTTTTTCTGGCAACATTCATAACTCTAGCATTTTTGTTGAAAAGAGAGCTTTGAACTTTTAATACATACAGAGAGCATTTAAATTGCTTCCTTTTATCTGTTGTGTTAGTTTCACTTGCTTACATCCGTTTCCTTTTTTCGTGCAACTGTTAATGATAGTGCCCTTTTGTTGTCAGTGATTCTGTTATGTTGTTGTTATTTAACGATAACATTTTTACAAACATTTATACATACACAATTGGTGTAGAAATAAAATGCAGAAATTGTTCTCAAAATTAAAAAGGGGAGTAAAATTGTATTTCGCTATAGAAATGGTTCTCTCTGTTTTTGTTATTGCAGTAATATATTCCGTTGTTTTTAAGTGGTTGTAATCAGCAGGGTTGCTGAATGGTTGTTTTAATAGCAATTTGTTTTGTTGTGTATCTTCGGGAAGATATTAAAAGTGTTTTGCACAATAATTATGTGTGTGCACATACATACATACATACATACATACATACATTTATTGTTTATTGAGTGACAAGTAGTTGTAATTATTTATTTATTTATTTATTTATAAATGCCATTACGGCTTTTATCGTCCAATATTTTTTATTAAGCATTCCTTACTCATATATCACACCCGATTAACGCAGGAGACAAATTTTTACATTAGACTTTATGTTGTAAGTGTAACTTTTCCCAAGAAATAGTCTAGAAAAAAAGTTGCAGCTAACTTTTTCTTTGAATTTATCTGAAGAATGTTTTCCACATGGCAGTTTTAATCACGTAGAAACGGCAGAAAAATTCTTCTACGTCGATATAATATTGAAAAATGTTTGTTTTAATTAATTTTAAAATTTATAATTGTGCTTGACAAGTGACTTTATTTGTTAACGTAATCTAAATTAATGAATTTGAGTTAAATAGTGTTGTGTTTTTATATATTTTTGTGATCGGTAAAAGCAACAACCCCCAATTCCTTTCGGTTGTGCTCCTACTGTATAAAGAATTTGTTGAAAAACGTGTTTTCAAACACGTCCTTTGGTACGTGCGCAATCTGGTTTTCTTTAATTAACAATTTCATACACCATATTCCTATTAATCTCTAAATAATATGACAGCCAAAAAAATTTGCAGTCATTATGTTGCATTTTGTTCCATTTACTCTCCTCAGGCCACCGACCAGAAATCGATAAATACTGTAACAGTTATTTTCACATTACTGCCCTTGCTCGTAATTTGCTTCAAAAGAGGGAAACACATAAGACATTCACGTCTCCTACTCGCTCGATTTAATGAATGTATAGACAAGTTTCGCCATACATACATACATACGACTGTTTCCCACAACACTCGATAAAAAAAACTATGTCTTGAATAGAGCTTTCCTCGGCGTTCATTTTAAATTTCACTTTAATAAAGAAATATAAACAGTCGCGCATATTTTTATTTTGTTCTTACAGAGTGTATTTTTGCTGTCATAGATCTAAACACATTTTCAATTAATTTTAATAAAACTATCACATCTAGCATTTACATATATAGGTAGATTATTTGAAACTCGCTATCGATTACAATTTACAATTATAAATATTAATTTAATATAAACTCAAACTATTCAATAGAATAGAATAAAACATATAAATAAAAGATAACAAGTCTAAATATTTTTCTATAGAAAACTACTCGTTAACAAGATCTCTCTGTAAAACGTGTTTCGACAACAAAACATGTCTTAATCTCTGTAGTAGAATATTTCTTTAGAAATCTTTTTGTAATCAAAATTTTCTGATGAAATTATAAAATGTTTCCAAACCAAATTATTCGATAACAATATTTTGCTATAAAATTTTTTTCCAGAAATAAATTTTTCTGTGGAAATGTTTTCAAAAACAACATTTTTTATAGAGAGTCATTCGATAAAAGTATACATATTTCTATAGAAAAACTTTTTCGGGTAACTATTGTATTTTTGATAATATTTTGCTATAGATTTTTTAATAAAAGATTTTTCTATAGAAAACTTGTTGATAGTAAAATAGAAAGATTTTCCACAACTTAATTTTCTGTAGAATAGCGACATTTCTTGTAGAAAATTTTTCTATTAAAAATTTTTGATAACTAAATTTTCTAAGGAGAAATTGTAAATATTGTAAATAGAGAAACCAAACTCTTGTACAGATTTTCAGCAACAAACTTTTGTAATAAAACATTTGTTTTAATAAAATTTTTATAGAAAATTATTTAATTACAATATTTTTCCATAGAAAATTATTCAACAAGAATATTTTGGAGTAAAAAGTTGAACAAATTTCACAATAGAAAAATACAAATCTTTCTATAGAGTTTAAAAATGTCTTCATGAAACTGTTTTTAATTAAAATTTCGCTACATTAATTTATTAAAAGCGTATTTAAATATTTTTTTAATTGTGTTTTATGTGTATTTTACTTTAATGTTATAATTCTGTGCAAAAAGAATAATTTTTTATAAAAAATTTAACTCTTTTTTTGAATTTGTAATATTTTGAAATTTATTCAGTTTTTTAATTCTCCTCAACATTTTTTAAAATGTTAGATGATATGTCTTGCAAATTAAGACAACGATGTACATATAGTTTTTAAAGAATTGTTCTCTTGAGCAACTTGAACTGTTTAATAAAGAAGTTTGCATTTTCAAGTTAACTTTGACGTTGAATATGTGTGTTGGTATGACGTTTCCAAAGCGAAGAAACTCTCTATAGATTTAGTTAGTCTTTTTGTTTTGTTCGACTATTCACAAACCATTGAAATTCCCGTCGAATATTTAATAAAAAATATGACTACTGGTGGCTGAGTCACTGAGTAATTAAACAATCTATTAATTGATTAAGAAAAGATATTAAAGTTTCATACTGTAGATATTTTTCATTGTTAAATCTCCTCGCCAGCACTAAAAGGTCTGAATAAAAACCAAATGTTTAACAATTTTCAGTTTATGCGCATTATGCAACAGCAGCTTTTCAGTAGAAATGCTGTTTATACATATACATTTTTTTTTTCTCCAAACTATAAAACTTGCACAGAGTTTTGACCGCTAAATGAGCTAAAAGTTTTTCGTTCCGTACGAATATGCATGGAATAGGAGGAATGATGATGGAGAAAAACCAAATCAGGTCTCAATTCAGTTTTCCTTTTTCATTCATTTAAGTTATTCAACTTAAATACATACATACATATGTATGTATATATATCTACAATATAATAAAGCGAAACCGACGTGAAGGAGAGTTGTTATACTGATTTCGATTTTTCATGGTTGGAGAGCGAGTTTCTGAGTGCACAACTCAAATGTTAATGACCCAGTTAGTTCGATTTGGTTGGGAAATTCACTTTGCAAAGTAAAATAAAAAATTACATAACTTATTTGTCAGTTTAGTTGAGTTGCATAAGAATGGAAAACAAACAAATTATAAGAAATGGATGAAAAGTTGTTTTGTTTTGTTGTTGTTGCTGTTAAATGATGGAATTCAATAAACTTTTTTAATTATTATTTTATTAAATTTAATCATTGATAAATAGAAATAGAATCCTCAAACCGCAGGTCATTTGAATCATTTGTCTTTGGCTAAAATATTTCTGTCTGGTGTAAAACACTCTCCTTTTTTTTAACATTTTCAATTAAATTCAGATGTACGAGGACTGTTTAAAAAGTTGAATATTCAACTATAGTTTTATTTTTATGTTGCGGCACTCGTTTCGAACATGTGTTCACTGTTTTATCTATCTGGGACTATAAAATAAAAAAAATGTCTCTGTTAAAATGTTGTTCTCAAAAATTTGTCTATCAAGAAAATTTCAAGAAATATGAAGTTTTAATAGTCCGCAAAAGGGCATTAAAACTTTCAGACTTTTTAGACTTCAGAAGAATATAAAGCAAAAAACAAACATGTTTCAATAAAAACATACTGATATGCAAAGACTAAAATTCTTTGCTTAAATAACAGCCAATATTAATTACTACCTTGTGGTCAGATAAGATAATTGTTTTAAAGATAAAGCGAATATCAGAAAAAGATCAGAATTTTGTTAAAAATAATGAATAATAAACAAATGTAGAGAACATACGAATATTGGGACGTAGAATTATTATATTGGCTTAAATCAAATCCGGATGCCAATTGCATATTTCGCAATGAGAAGGTTCGTTGCACAATTTGCGGCGAACTGTCCGTCTGAGTGAACGATGGACAAATGCAAAGAAACCTCTCGTTATATGTTTTAAATTGAATGAATGAATTGTGTTATATTCTCCTTGTATTTTTTCGCCTTAATTAACTTATTTAATTAAGTTGCTTTCTTGTAAATCCCTACTATTAAACAGCAGCCGGCATCGCTTTGTTACACTCCGATGTTGATTAAACGCCTCAGTGACGAGGCTTATGTAGTTTCCCAAATTCGATTCGAAACAAATGCAAGTAATTTCTTGTTATAATTAGATTTAACACGCAAGTGTCATTGTCATTGGCATTGGCGATGTTACCACATTGTGTATGTATGTATGTACGAGGTCTGTTCTAAAAGCAATATGAATTCATTCACTTCGCATAAAATGGTTATTTTTAATGAGTTTGAAGCGCTTAGTTTGGTTTATTTATAACAAACTTATTTGTTAATGTTGTTGGAAATGGAAACTTTTGTTTAATAAAACTAAATTTTTTGTTTGCAGAGATTTTTTACCCCGCGGTTCGGGCATTGTCACCAGACGTCCCCTGATATTACAATTGATTAACGGCGTTACCGGTAACAATTTATTGCAATTTCATAACTGTATATTTTTGTTGTAACATTGTGCTTCTTCCAAATGTTTTAGAACATGGCGAATTCTTACATTGTAAGGGTAAAAAATTCACCAGTTTCGATGAAATACGCAAAGAGATTGAAGATGAAACAGATCGTGTTACCGGCAGCAATAAGGGAATTTCAAATGTTCCAATCAATTTGCGAGTCTACTCGCCTCATGTACTCAATTTGACCCTGATTGATTTGCCCGGTCTGACCAAAGTGGCCATTGGCGATCAGCCTCAAGATATTGAGCAACAGATTCGCCAAATGATTTTGCAATTTATACGGAAGGAAACTTGCTTAATATTGGCCGTTACGCCGGCCAATACAGATTTAGCCAACTCGGATGCCTTGAAGTTGGCCAAAGATGTCGATCCACAAGGTATACGTACGATAGGTGTTATAACCAAATTGGACTTGATGGATGAGGGAACAGATGCTCGAGATATTTTAGAAAATAAACTATTGCCGCTGCGTCGTGGCTACATCGGCGTAGTGAATCGTTCCCAAAAGGATATTGAGGGCCGCAAAGATATTCATGCCGCTCTGGCAGCGGAAAGAAGATTTTTCCTAAGTCATCCTTCCTACCGTCATATTGCTGACCGTTTGGGCACACCCTACTTACAGCGAGTCCTCAACCAACAATTAACGAATCACATTCGCGACACATTGCCTGCATTACGAGATAAATTACAGAAACAGATGTTGGCTTTGGAAAAGGATGTGGCTGAATTTAAACACTTCCAACCTGGGGATACCAGTTTGAAAACGAAAGCCATGTTGCAGTGAGTTTAATATTATGAAGACATAATAATAACAAAATCGAAATTAACAAGAAATTATGGTAAACAATTTTCAGAATGATTCAACAACTGCAGTCAGATTTTGAACGCACCATCGAAGGTTCCGGCTCAGCTTTGGTAAACACGAATGAATTGTCGGGCGGTGCTAAAATAAATCGTATATTCCACGAACGGTAAGAATTTTTATATGTCTGACGTTTAGCTTTTCGTAAATGAATATTTTGTTTAAAACTGAAAAAAGTGGCTTTCCCCGAATCATATTCATCCGGGTCGAATCACTTCTGTATAACTTAACTTTTTATTTAAAACTTTACGTAATTTAATTCATACATTTAATGAGCCTCTGGTTTCCTCTTTATTTAAAATACCAATTTCGATGCCAAAACTGAAAAAAGTTTTCTTTCAAACCTTTCAAAAAAACTTAATAAAGCAAAACATGGCAAAATTTAAACGAATGATAATAATAATGAAGTTGTGGTATACAAAATTTTTTAATATTAAAATCTAGAAAATAAAAAAAAAATTTAATAACAAAATTGAGAAATGTTTTGATATTTTTCAACAAAATATTAGCAAAATTTATACAACATTTAAATTTTCTTTTAAAAGCTGCTTCTTTTGGGAAAAATCTAATTTTTTTTAATCTTTTCCTAAAGAAGTTTTGTAAAGAAAAATTAAATATTGAATACAAATATTAACAAAATATATATAAAAAATATTAACAAAATATATAAAAAAATATTAACAAAATATATAAAAAAATATTAACAAAATATATAAAAAAATATTTAAAAAATAAATTTAAAAATTTTTAAAAAATATAAAAATAAAATATTAAAAAAAATTAAAATATGTACATATATACAAAAATAACAAGCCTTACGATTTCACATTTTTTAGATAAAAATATGAATTGCAATCCTAATTTTATATTATTATATATTTATTAATATAATACAATTAATATAATACAAAAAGAGAAAAAAAGAGTTCTAGCAGCAGAGGCTTTCGACTCGGCATTCAAATTGGATATGTACTCATTCGTTCAATCGTTAATGAATTATTCAGAAATAATATTATAATTGTATAACGTAACAAAAAGGACCGAAATAGAACTAACAAAATTAACAAAAAATAACAAAACTAAGAAAATTTAGAATAAAAATATGATAAAACATCGAGCAACGAAATTTGTGACTTCTTTTCTTTTATTTTTCTTGCCAGCTTACGTTTTGAAATTGTGAAAATGGCGTGTGACGAAAAGGAATTGCGTCGTGAAATCTCGTTTGCCATTCGCAATATTCACGGTATTCGTGTTGGTCTCTTTACACCCGATATGGCTTTCGAGGCCATAGTCAAACGTCAAATTGCACAATTAAAAGAACCTGTCATCAAATGCGTCGATCTAGTCGTACAGGAATTGTCCGCAGTAGTACGTTTATGCACCGACAAAGTAAGTACCTAGTTGAGCACTTCGCCTACGCACTTTTTTTTTACCATTTACGCAAATACCTCATAGTATTTTACACAATTGTTTATACCGTATGCTAATTGTTGTATGCTTGAACTTATTATTTGTATTTTTCTCCATCTATTCTTCATTTTCTATTTATAAAAAAAAAAAGATGTCACGTTATCCACGTTTGCGTGAAGAAACAGAACGTATTATCACCACGCACATACGAGAACAGGAACAGCGGTGCAAAGAACAAATTTTATTACTTATTGACTTTGAATTAGCCTATATGAATACCAACCACGAAGATTTTATTGGTTTCGCCAAGTAAGGGTTTTTCAGACCAGGTTTTATCATTTTGAACTCAATAAATAATTTGATTTGTTCTTTTTTCTATTTTTATTATTCATTTATTTAGTGCTCAAAATAAATCTGAAAACGCAAACAAAACTGGTACACGTCAACTGGGTAACCAAGTGATTCGCAAAGGTCATATGGTTATACAAAATTTAGGCATCATGAAAGGTTTGTATTTGTACTACCGGCACTCTATTTAAACATGAATTAGGTTTATGAGTCCTGAATCATAGATATTTAGATTTTAATTTTAAATGAATTTAGGTCATATTTTTTGACATTAATCTTTTCATGTTCAAAAATATATTTTTGTTGTCTTAACTGCATGCAGTTGTTTTTTTTACGTAATTTAGTTTAAAATCTTAATTTGAGAGTCGCTGTTTAAGTACCTTTCATTTCTTTTCTTTTGAATTCGTGTTGCATTGTTTTCAAAATTTTTTCGTTTTTATTCATTTTTCTTTTTGTAGCTTTGATGTTTTTATTACCTCGCGCTCTTGGTTCGTATTGAAATGCGCTCTTCTTTTCTTTTCTGTTTGTTTGTAATCTGATTTTCATTTGTATTTTTTTTTTCTTCTTTGTAAACGTTAACTTTTTAGCATATTTTTTTGTGTAAATCATTTGTAATTGTTTGTTTTTAAAATTTTTCCTTTACAAGAAAAAAAATTGCATGCCTTTTAGTCTAGTTTGTTTTTGTGTGTTCATTCAATATTATTTTTTCCATTTCCCCAAAAGAGTTTTAATAGGTAGACAACGTTTTTGAGAAAATGTTGATGCCAGCAAGGAATTTTGTTAAAATCTGGAAACTTTTTTAGCAACAATGTTTTAGAAGAGTCATTTATTGTATAAAACTTGTCGTACATGTTTTTCTGTCACAAGTGTTTTTTCGACACATTAAAAACTTTTTACTTTTCATTTGAAGAACACGTATACCTTAGGAAAGACGCCAACATCTTTGAAAGATTTTTAAAACTACTTTCTTGAAAAAAATACTAAAAATAATGAAATAAATTTAAACTCCTTTTAAATTTACAATTGTGATAGAACACATAAATTGTTGTTTTTATTTTTGTTTGTTTTACATTTGATCTACAGATGTATGTACATACATACATATCGCACCCTAAATACAAAAGTGGCACAATTCAAAATTTTCCAAAACTGACTTTTTTCCATAAATTAATTCAGAATACACATCTCTAACTACTGCAAAAATTTCTTTCACATCACTATCTTCTTTAACTGGAAAAATACAGTTATGTTAAGTGTGTTGCTTCTGCACGTCGAACTAAACATAAACCGTTTTTTGTCTCCCCTGAAAATTTTAGTATTTTGAGTTGTGCCCCTTTGGTATTTAGGGTGCGATATGTATGTATATACACATATGTATAATGTACATGAATACATTTATGAGAAAAATATGAATCAAATAGTTCTGTTGGCAAAACGGTTGACGGTTTATTCTGTTACTTATACCCCACCCAGACGGTTTACCACAGTTTTTTGGGTTGTATTTTAACCATAGCATTAACTAGAGGTCCTAAAAGACTTCAGTTTTGAAGTTTATTCAAAAGTTATTTGTTATTCAAAATCTAATCATAAAATGCCTTCCTTCCCCCCGTAAAATAATACAATTTTTAAGCAAACAAAAAAAAAAAAAAAAAAAAATTGCCTCTGGAAGGCTAGAAACGTTGTATATTTCGCTGTGCAGCAATAATTTTCTCAATAATCGTATTTGTATTTAATACTTTATTATATTTTTTGTCTAGTTTCATTGTGACTTTCGTTCATGGAATTTAAACAAAGATTTTTATGCCTGACTTTCAGAATGTGAATTCAGATGTGATGAACTGGAAGGTGGCTTTATCTTAGCAAATTATACTTTAAAATCTTTGTTAAATTTTTTATTCTTCCTCATCTATTTACTATTTAAAAAACGACACATGCAAGGCTTAATAACTTAAAACATAATGGGAAATTAGAATGAGTAGAACAATTTCAGAGAAATTTAAAATTTACCAGATAAACAAATCATGTTTGTTAACAATTTGTTTTCTAAAAATTTTATGCACTTCTATTTTAAAAAATTAATTTCCCATATTGTTTTTATACAATATTATCTAGAATATGTATATTCAAAAGTGGTATTTTCATTATTGCCTTTAATATATAAAATTGTTCAAACAACATTCAGGTGGCTCTCGTCCTTATTGGTTCGTTTTGACTTCCGAAAGTATTTCCTGGTATAAGGATGAAGATGAAAAAGAAAAGAAGTTCATGTTGCCATTAGATGGTCTTAAATTGAGAGACATTGAACAGGGTTTCATGTCAATGTCCCGACGTGTAACATTTGCTTTGTTCAGCCCTGACGGTCGTAATGTTTACAAAGTAAATTTTATTTTTCGATTACAAACGTTTTATGTTTTGTTCACTTCAATGAATCTTTCCATTTTAAATCTTAAAGGACTACAAACAACTTGAATTGTCTTGCGAAACCGTTGAAGATGTTGAATCGTGGAAGGCCTCATTTTTGCGTGCCGGAGTCTATCCCGAAAAACAAGAAGCTCAGGAAAATGGGGACGAGGTAATGTTTTGCATGTTTTTCTTAAAATTGCAACTATAAATTATACTTAAAACAATTCTATTTCTCAAGTTTAACGGAAACAAACTATTGAGTTACATATAAAACATTTGGCCAGCTTAAAATAAATTTTGTTTATTTTTCGTCATAAATGAATATGACAATAGAAATCAAATTTCAATTAATTTTTCTAAATCAGATTTTTAAATTGTGTGATTTTAAAACATTCAGCAGCTCTGTCAAGAATTTTTTCAAATCACTTTGTTATTTTTTGGACTTCTCTGTCGTTTACCATAGATTGCTGTTTCAATTGTTGCAATTTTCAAACTGTTTACTTTATTTAATGTGATTTTAAAAGCATGTGTGATTTGGAATCATGCGGTTTTCAGAACATGTCTGTACAAACCAACACTAATAACAACAATAATATTGTTTTCTAAAGTTGTCTCTTTTCTTCTCTTGCCCAGTGTTATTTTTCAAACTCAATAGTTTGTTAATTACGGGAAAAATATAATCCTCCTTTCATTACATTAATAAAATTGAAATCGTATTGTTCATCTTAAAATTATTTTAGAGAAAAGCTGTATAAAAAAAGTATCTGTCAAGTAATATCTTTTTGTTTTGTTGTTAAAATCATAAACAGTAACTGCATATAAAAAAACGGTTACAGTTTTATTCTTTTAATAATATTTATAGTGCCTTTCACTTGTACAATTCTATTAAATGTTGTCATCAGTCACATCGTTTGCTTCATTGTCTTCTCTTCATTTAAGACTTATTTATTTTCCGCTTTATTTGATTTCAAGTTTTTAATTTCATTATTCATTTTTATTTCGAAAAGTTTTGCGTCACAAAAAGGACCAAACTAAGAAAAGAAAAGTAATCGAAATTATGTATTAGCCATTTATTTAAAAAGTAAATCTTGTTTTTCATACTTTCAACGTAAAGATTTGTTTTGTTTTAATACGATTTGTTTTTATGCTTGCAAAATTAAGTATTTAAAACTAAAATTTAGTTTGAAAAAAATATTCGTTTGTTTTACTTAAATTGGAGAAATTGTACTCTAATAATGTTTACCTTCTTATGAGTAACTCTTACCTGTCATTTCTGGTTTTCAACACCGTCGATTCCCACCTATCATTTTTGTTTTTCGTGTATGAAAATGTGTTTGAATTTGTTTATCATCGTAGTGACCTTTAGCTAGAAATAATTTAGATTTTGTTTAAATAAATATATTAAATACTCTATAATATAAAAAAGTTTTATATTTTTTTCTAATTCTGCATTAAAAAATATTTACTAAAACAAAATAATGATCAACATAATTAAACAAATCAACAAAGCAGGAAGGACAAGAGGTTTGTTTTATTTGTTTTTGTTTTTTCTTTAAAATCATTAAATACTCTCATAAAAATTACGGTTTATAAACTAAAAAACTAAAAAAAAAAGGAATAACAATGTACATTAATTTCTTATTTCTTAATTAGGCTTGAGTTCGGTTTCCTCTCTTTTACTTTAAACCAGAACGAAATTTTTATCAAAATTTATTGTATAATTTTTTAAAATTGGTTTTAAACAACAGGAGTCCTTTACATATTCACATAAATACATAAATACTTATATTTTTCTTTAAATCTTTAAACTCATTTCATTCTTATTACACATTGTTTTCCCAGATATTTTTTTAATATATTTTTGTTTCTTTTTATTTCATAAATGGTTTTTGGTATTAAAAAAACAAAAAACGAAACCAAAATCTTTAACAAAAACATAAAACTAAATACCGCCAAAACAGAAGAAAGTATGTGGGTTTATTTTACAATTAAACATTCTTTGAATTACTTTTAACTTGTAAAACTATTTCTTATGAGTTTTAAAGTTTATTGCTAAACTAACGAGCATTTGCTATTTTTTATTTGTGTTTGTTTATTGGATTGGGGTTTTTATAAAATTTTTTTTTTTAACTTTTTGCATTTAAAAATAATTTGGCTCTCATTTTTAAAAATCGTTGGTCATACGTTGACATCTTGTGACTGATTTTCTTTTCTTAATACATTTGTGTTATATCTAATGGTTAAAACAATTTGAAAAGGCTCACAATATTTATATAATGAGAAATATTTGCAACTCCGTTTTCTCCGAATTTCTTTGTGCAGCTCATTTTTTTCTTTTTAGGGCGAGTTTTTATTATTTTGTTTATGTATTAATATTAATGCAATTAGTTTTGCCGGCAAAACAATTGACAGATTATTCTGGTACGTTGACTACAGCTTTTTGTGTTGTACTTGAACCACGGTGATGTAAATAAAATTTCAACACGTGTTTTAAATACTAGTACTACTTTACTACCAGACCTCTACTACACTAACAAGCATCACAAAAGTGACGAGAAAGTACTCAAGAACTATTGTTGGGGTTATTTAGTGCATTTTGCGCGTAGTTTGAGTTACAACTGATCTCACACTTTCGAAATTTTCTAACTAAATAGATTTCATTCAATATATTCAGATACGGGCAGAAAATTCAAATTTTTTGACATAAACAACTCAATTAAATTGTTTTTTTTTTGTTTTTTGTGCGTGCTACGAGGTGTCTCCATACGACCTTCAATAAAATTCATTTGTTTTTTCCTTTTCGTTCATTAATAATTAACTGCTATAAGTTGTATGGTTTTTTTTATTAAAAAAAATTAATTTTGATAAAATGAAATTATTAAAATAAAGGTTTGAGTTGCAAGACACAAAATTTATTCTAAATGTTGTTACATAACAAAAACTTTTATTAACTCTTCAGGCACACAAATTTCCAAAAATGAGGCTTAAAATTAAAAACCAATTACCAAGATTTATGTTTATAATAGAATGGTTTTTTTATTCGTGTAACCAAAATTTAAAATATTGTACCGAATAAGTAAATCAAGTCGAATCGATTCATAAACAAATATTCTTAAGGCATCTTTTTGGGCACTGAAAGTGTTGCAGGAGTGGAGAAGGCTGTTTTATTTGATAATAAAATGTTTACATGAATAAAAATACGTAAATACATGTACATTTACAAACTGATAATATACTTTTTCTAACTGGCCAGCAAAGAGTTGTTGCTGGTCGAGATCTACAATTAATTTTTGGTCTTATTCGATACAAAAGTATTATTAGTGTGTTAAACATCTCTGGCCTTGTTTATAAAAGAATTAACTACTTTATTAAACGATTGTTGTTTGGAAGTTTAACTTATAAAACTTTTATAGTTCGGTTTACAACTCTTATTATATTTCTGTTGGTAATTGCCTTGCAATTACTTGTGTGAATCTTATAAATATTTAACAGAATATTTCACCACAAACTTCCGAAAACTTTTCCTAAATCAGGGTTGTTCGTGAAGAAACCACCATCAACGGCGAGCGTTAAGAATGACGATAACAGAGTTGTTTTCTTCCGGCTCTCGCTCAGCAGGATCACTCCGGCAGAGCGATAGAACCAGTTGTGTGCGTGTCACCTAAAGAGCATCGGCGGATGTTATATTTCATACATACAAGGGAGGAGGATGGCATGGCTTTGAAGTAAAAAAATAATTTCATCGCTACCTCACACACACCTCGTTTTGTTCTTATTTCAATATCTACCCGAAACCCTTTATAAAAGATATTTAAATCAACTGGTTTGCAGGCACATTCAACGCAAGTGCTTAACACGGCCTAGTAACCGAAAGTTCACTATGGTATTGTAAATACTAGCACTTTCTGCCTGGGTACTTTACTATTAAGGGCGCACCACGCGACTTTCTTAAATTTACTTTTTAAAGTACATTTCTCTCTACCAGAAAAGCTTTCGTTTGTTCTACGAAAAAAATGCCTTTTGAAAGTCCCAAAATTTAGTTATTTGCAGCAAAAATTCAACGTTTTTTTTTGTTATTTGTTATATTATAAATAGTTTTTAAGCCTCAAAGATCTTACTAATTTTTGTACTTGAAATCTAATAACGAATAAAATCTCTCCCATTTGAAGAACTTAAGCAAAATTCTTTGTATAATTAATCCATACTTAAAGCTTTTATTCCTGTCTATATTTCTCTCTGTGTAACTTTTTTAATTCAAACTCTCTTAATGTCAACTTGACTAACAATTTAATGAATAGTAAAACAATTTAATAAAACAATTATTGCTATTTTTTAATCAAAATTTGTTTATTTTGTTTATTGTAAAAATCCAAAATATGGTTTTATATATTTTTTAATTAAATATTTAAAAGAGCATAAAAAAATTGCATGATTATAAAGTTAGATTTTATTTCGACTACCTTATCAGCAGGCTAGTGTTGAGACCTCAACTGATCCTCAATTGGAACGACAGGTGGAGACCATACGCAATTTAGTAGATTCCTATATGAAAATTGTAACGAAAACGACTCGGGATATGGTGCCCAAGGCCATAATGATGATTATTATTAATAACACCAAGGACTTCATTAATGGTGAATTGTTGGCTCATCTGTATGCATCAGGAGATCAAGTATGTTAAAGAAAAGAGAGCAACTGTTTGTGTGCGCCTGATTTCTTAAATGTGTCCGTTTTTCCTTATTTCAGTCTCAAATGATGGAGGAATCTGCTGAAGCTGCCAGCAAACGTGAAGAAATGTTACGCATGTATCATGCTTGCAAGGATGCTTTAAGAATAATTGGTAAGTTGCTTTTCTTTCCCGTGCAAATAACTAAATAGTTTATCAAATGCTGCTACGCGTCTTAAAAGGTGATGTTTCCATGGCCACTGTGTCGGCACCTTTACCACCACCAGTGAAGAATGATTGGTTACCCAGCGGCTTGGACAATCCACGTTTGTCGCCACCAAGTCCTGGTGGTCCCCGTAAACCTGCACCAGCAGCTCAGGTAAAGAGATATTGCAAGCTGAAGTAGTTTTTCATACAAAAATAATTTGTTTGTTTGAATTATTTTAGCCTGTGGCTGGTGGCCGTGGTCCCCCACCACCTCCCGCATCTGGTCGCCCAGCACCAGCTATTCCAAATCGACCTGGTGGCGGTGCTCCACCATTACCCGGTGGTCGCCCAGGCGGTGCTCTTCCACCACCACTCTTACCTTCGTAAGTAAAGATTTTTTTACATTTTTAAATATTTAGTTTTATTCGGTTATTGGTTTTTTATTGATTATATTCATTTTTTATATTTCAATTCATCTTACAATTATAATATAAAAATATCTCAATATATTTTATTTATCGTCGGTTGGGACCTCTTTTTCATGACTCGAGTTGAAACATCTGAGCAATTTTTTTAATTTGTTCATTTAAATATTTTTTGTTTGTTAAAGCTTCTGAAGATTCAGACTCAATTTAAGATGCAAAATACAGAAACTACAAGTAGAAAACTTTAAAAATTTAAAGAGAAAAAGATTTTTGTTTTTATTGGTCTACGTCCCCGATTTGTTAGTATATTGTCACCACCTTTATGGTTATTTAATGCAAAGGGCTATTTGGCTTATATGTATATGCAGCTCTAAACATTTTATTATGCACAAGAAATCTTAAGCAGCGTTACCGCTTCGATATCTCAAAAATTATTGTATTTAACAATTAAACTAACACGAAATTTAATACCTAAGCAACAGTCAGCTGTTTCGAGTTCTTTGCCATACGCCATAAAAGGTCGCTCACAAAATTTTATTACATTTAAAATAGTTTTAAATTTAATACGAGACCACCATTCTGTACTCAGTATTTCTCCAGCAATAAACACTATTAAATAAGTAGGTCGTTTTCTAAATCATCAGAATCAAAATTGAACCACAATCCTAGTCAAACGCTAAAGCTGGTTCTTCTCAACAACTATAGCCGAAATTAAGGCTGGATTTAAAGTTGAAAAACAAACTAGTACCGGAAATGTTTTCATAAAACTTTTTAACAATTTTATTAAGGTGCCATCTCTCACCAACAATGAATGTTAGCAAAATACTCCTGTATTAGTAAGAGCGGTTACACATTGGCCAACTCAGTGGCTCAGCGCAGAGACTTGCGCAACTAAGTTGTCCAAGTGAAAGCGCTCTAATTAATACAAGACGAATTTAAAAAAAAGGAAAACAAAGTTTTTTAAAAAGTTTCTTATGAAAAAGCTCTATTTATAAGAGCCATAGTTTGTTTTTTAATGCAAAAAGTTCTGTGTTAAGTCAGAAATGACTTGATTGGTGAAAACTGTTGGTAAATAAATTGAAGGCAGCTCTTTTTTTCCTTGTTTATAGTGGAAAAAACGAGCTTTTTTTTTACTCTTTTGCCAACAATACATACATTTTTTATTTCTTCAGAAGCTTTACTCGATTTTTCTTTCTATTATTTAAAAGAGATGAATATCACACTGCTTAAGTGTTCTTAAAAGCTTTTGTTTGTAGCTCATTTATCATTTTAGTCATTGTGTCCACAAAAACTTTTTGTCTAAAATCACTTGTTTCTCTTTCACTTTTCTCTCCCGATTTCTTGTGCTGCTTAACGTTAAACGAACCAAAAATATATATTTAATACCAGACGCCGTTAAATATGTGACTCAAAAGCAAAAGTAAGCAACGTTAGAAAAACGACATTTAAAAATACGCAGCATAAACATACAAAATTAATTATTAATTAAAAAAATTGACAGAATGAAATAGAAAAGATGGCATTAAAACGAAAATGAAAATGAAAAACAAAAACTTACAATTAATTTAGATATTAATATTGGATAATATAAGTAAATCAAATTTTAACGTCGTTACAAATGCATTAAACAAACGCTTAAAATACATTTAATAATAACGAAAAAGTTTTGAATTTATTTCTATTTTAATAACTATTTTTGTTGAGAGGAAAAAGTTGCAAAAAATTTCGAAATATATTTAGAATAAGTTATTTAAAGAAAAACAATAAACACAAAGTACCTTAATTTAAATTATTTGTATGTTTATTTTGTGTTGTGCTTAAACAAAACTTCATATTCAGTATCTTATTATAAATGATGTTAAAAGAGAAAAGAAAAAGTTGTTTTTAAAATAATTTAATAACAATAATAAAACGTTTGCACTAGAGTTTGATAAATCCAGACACATTCATAACAGCCGACGGCTTTTATTTCCTGCTTTAATGCAGAATTAGTTTTTACGTTCGTTTCTGTTATGAGTCAGCTGTTTTATTTCTTCTACACTGTACAAAATATAATGTAACCCTAAATGACAGTTTGTTTTATGTTGAAAGATGCAAGAATTTATGTTTTTAAACAAAACATATTTCTAAAAATCAATTAAATTTTACACAAAAGAAAAGCAATCAATGGACGATGGAAAACTTATCATGTTATTGGCAGAAAATTATAGTTTGTGCAACAAATTCAATGAATTTTAAAGGTTGCTAGAACAGAAGCCGAGCTTCTGAAGAAATTTTGACACAAAAAGTAGAATATATTTGCTAAATAAAAGAACGGCGGCGAAAAAAAGTTTCAAAAGTAAAATATTTATTTGTCTCTGTTCAGACGCTTCAACTGTTCGTTGGAGAGATTAAAAAGAAGAGTGGCAATTAGTACTCGTTTGAAGTGCAGGCATGAAGTTAGCAGCAGGTTAACTTTTTTTTAGTTCTTTGCTTCGCCACATAAACCATTTAATATGTCTTCCTTCTTCGCCATCATCAGAATTTAAATCAATGGCTGCTCCGATACAATCAATTCTTTGTTTCCCTTGAATTATTTCCACACTTGAAACTTTCGACTCGCAATCCATAGTAAATTCTTTGGTTTGGAGAACACGAAGAGCAGCAGTTTATTAGGGGCCACTTGCGATAGACTCTAAAGCAATAAAACAGAAAACAAACTCTAGTGTACACGTTTTATTTACACAAAAATTACAATTAGACTATAACATCTTCTTGTTTTTTCCGTATCTTTAGTTATAATTAATTTTTGTTATTCACTAATGTTTTGTGTGTTAAATTGTTTAGCTACTTGTATGTATGTATGTTTATTTTGCCTAAAAACAATCCCTTGATTAGATAAGAGAAAGAAAATCAGTAATCTTGGAAAAAGGGGTTTCAATCGTAACGAAATAAAACTAATAACTCGTTGTTAACCTAAATGTTAATGTTAATTTTCACCCTTTTTTTTTATTTCTATGTATTTCTTTTTTGTTTGTTTTGTGTAATGAAACCAAATGTCTACAAAACTTTGATTCCATCTGACATCCAAAATTGTAATATTATAAAAAACAAAAACGCAGCCGTGTTACCGGAGCTGTGGGCGGCGCTATAACGCAACAGACTGGTGCTAATCGTTATATACCTGAAAGTATGCGCGGCCAAGTAAATCAGGCTGTCGGTCAAGCTGCCATGAATGAGTTATCGAATGTGTTTGCCCAGCGTTTCAAGTAAACATTCCAAAATTTATATTTTCCAAATTCAGTATCGCGCGTCCCTCTTGCTCTAACATCACCTCTGTCTCTCTCTCTCTCTCTCTTTAACTGTTATGGTTATGCCACTAATTAATAACAGATGAAAATTAATCCAACATTGTAAAAACTACTAAGATAATAATATAAATATATTTATAAAACAGAGCTTTTGTTTGTCTAATTACATACATACTTGTTAAGAACTTAATTCGAGATCAATAATTTTGTATTTTTCATAAAATTCTCATCATTTTCATTAATTTGTCTTGCTATTTCCCATTGTCATGATTTACTTAAAACAAAAACCTCTTTTTCTCTTTTCTTAAAAACATTTTAAACCACACAAAACATTATTTTATTTTGTCTTTTGTTATGAGTAATGTTTTCTTATTATTCCCTTGTAATTGTTGTCTTGTTTAATTTTATTTGTACACAAAAACACATTTAACAACTCAACAAGTCAGTCGCAACCCACAACTTATTTAAGGAGAATGTTAAAATTGTATTCCCAAGTGTTCACAATTAAAACTTTAAGCGAAAGCGGCTTTAAACTTGCAAGTTTGAGTGAGAATTGTTTAAAATAAAACTGGGCAAATATTTCTCAAGAAAATAACATTTCGGTCTTATCAGTCTATTAATATCAGGCGAAAAGTGGTTCAATCATTCACATTTTTATTTTCAAAATAATTACGCTGATGATCGAACGTTTTAGGCCGACTTTATTTGAATTTTTTTTATTAAGAACGGCTTTAAATTTGTGGCAAACGAACAAAAATCACTGAACAGAAACTTGTTATTTTTTTAAAATAAATATCAGGCGAAAAATGGTTAAATCATCAATTCACTTTTGATTATTGATTCGATTACGCTTGAATTGCCTTGACTACAATTTTGCCTAACGGTAAAAAAAAAGCGACGCAAACTTGGCGATTTTTCGCACAATCCGCAAAATATGATATCTGATAATTATTTACTTTCTTTCAATAAAGTAAATTGCCACTTTGACATTTATTTTAACACTTCTCTTTACACAACAATTTTTTATTTTTTATTTTTGCACAAAAACACTTTCTTATATCTCCTTTTGATCAGTATTAAATTTGAATATTATATACATATATACGTGTATGAAACATATTTAAACTGTTTTGAACCAATTAAAAAAGCAGAACTCAAATATTAAAAATATAAAATTTATCATTATACAATATTATATTTAAAGTCAATGCAATTTAAAATGTTTATATCTAAAATGTTTAATTGTTGCTAATGTGTTTTTGTGTAGGTTTTATAAAAAAAAAATTACATGTACTCGTATATCAGCAGATTTATAAAAAAGAAAGAAAAAAACAAATGTTGCTCTTAAACTCATTATTAGGGAGCCTTGAAGTAAAACACACATATTTTGTGTTTCATTAGCTTTTGTAGACTGCACTAAATTATGAAAACGTTAATTGTTGTCTTACTGTTTTCTTGTTCAAAAAACAGTTAAATACAGTATTGAAGCAAACAGTTTTTTTTTTTTAAATTATGATTTATTTTTTGAAAATTCTTTTTTTGATTTATTTTTGTAAGATCTTTTGTGATTTATTTTATCAACATTTTTTTAAGACTTATTTTTTTTAAGTTTTTAAAACAATGGTGGCCAATAGTTTACTGCAGACTTTTGACTTGTTCGTTGCCTTGATAGAAGTGTCTATACACATCGCTAATTACCTTACCTGCCGCCTTCACGATTGTAATTGCTCTCCCTGTTGTACAATCTCAAAAGTCTAATTGTTTGTTCTGTTCTGAGCAGAGAAAAATTTCTGGGTTTTAACCAAGATACGGCTTTTGGAACGCTTAACTTTAAACACGTTTTACATAAATTGTAAAAAAGGCGATGAATTCTTAATCAAGAAAATTTTCTTTATTCGTAAGATGAAAATAAAATTTTAGAAATGATTTCGGTCATATGTTCATCCGAAACGCATTCTGAACGTCTAATTTTGGCCGACTTCTGCGAACATTACGAATAACATGAACAAATCAAATTGACACGTCAATAACTTGAAGCTTTGATTTGTTTAAACCACATCTCGTCCCGAAAAATGGGACAAAGCCGCAAATTCTCGAGCTGGAAGAATATTAGGAATAGAGAACTAAGTTTTTTAAATCGCTGTGAAGTTTTATAATTAAAAAAATATGACTGCCTTTTGTGCGTTTTGCATCTGTCTATATGACACTATTTGGAGGGTGCCACCCGACTTATCATCGGCAGACTTTGCAAAATATGTTCGAACATTTAGCTTTATATTCAATTCTTTTTAATTTCCAAACCCATAATAAATGTAAATGGAAATGAAAATAAAAAAAAAAAAAAAAATGGGTTTTTTCCAAAAATTGGAAACTTCTTTTTATGTTGCATGTTCGAACAAATTTTAACAACTCTACACAGGAGTTAGAGTAGACAGCCAGAAAACCAGTTACATACATGTATGTATGTATATATTTTTATATTATGCAATAAATAAATAGAGAAAGAAAGATCAAGATCATTTTAGGCAACATGAACAGACACCTCAATAACACAATTTCACTGTTATATATATTTTTCTTGCATATTTATATGCCTGTTGTCTCAAAGTACTGTTGCACTATTTATTGAACAAAGAACCACTTTTTAAAATTTTCTTTCATTTTTATATATGATTTATAGTTTTTAATTATTATATTTCTAAAATTTGACGCTCTCTTTGACTCACGAAAACAAGAAAATTAAGATTATATAAATATTAAATATACCAAGTGTTATTTGCTGTTGTTGTAAGTATTAATTTAACGAAGAATTCTATAAGAAACCTAAATGTAAAATTATCATATACACACATACACACATACATATACAATATAGATGTATAAAGTACGCAGAAAAACATTCCGCAAACAGAAAACCAAAATGCGCCCCTAACATGGGTATAACCACTAATTTTATAAATGCATGCCGCCAAGGCAACCTTGTTCAAGGGTTTATAACCTTTAAGAGAGCATTTAAGAGCGCTAAATAAACAGCTCTCTCAAATTATTTGTGCATTTAGCGATGCAGCTCCACAGAACATGTTCTCCTTTACGGGATTGTTTGCTAAAGTAAAAGAAAAATTTAATTTTACAATGTTATTATCAAAAGACGAAAGTTAATTACCAACCTGGTTAAGAACAAAAACAAAACCAAAAACAACCCCAGATGCATGAAGTTGTTGATAGACGAATTGAATTAAATAAAGTAACAAACGAAGAAACGTTCACTAAAACTGAATAGGACGCGAATTGCATTCGCACACCTTAAAACTGAAAATAAAACCTTTGAAAATTTAATTTTATGATGTTATATAGTATTTAACAGGAAGAGAAACGAAACCCCCATTAAGATCCACTATAAATTACATTTATCCAAGTCTCTGAATATTGATTTAAGAACTCAAGCAATAGCGAAAATAAATCAATAAAAACAAAAAAACGTTATTAAGTTATTTAGTTTCTTGTGACAAATTTATACATATACACATACATACATACATACATATACGTCTATATAAAATTAAAAAAAGAATATATACTAGATACATACATAAATAAATGAATAGCATGGTAGGGTCCATGTTCTCTATATCTTTCCACCAACTTCACTATATTATATATAAATATTTATCTTATAAATAATTACTATACATATGGATTGCATTATATAAAAAAAGAAAACAAAAACAAATCAACAAATCAACAAATTATATATAATACAGAATTAATTGAATAAAACTTACTAATGTTAAATAAAAAATTCCAAAAATCATAATTTTTAATTGCAATTAAGTGCAGAGAGCTGAACTCTTATCGGCCAGATATGTTTGTAGATGTCAGGTGTTTACACCTGACAACAGCCAATACATAATACGTATGTATGTATGTGTGCGCTCCGCCTCTAACTGGAGTACGTGTCAAATTTGCTCGATTGTCTGATGTGCTGTCCTTAATATTGGTGAAACCGATTTAAATGAGCAACTGCTGTCACATGGCCCGATCTGACACGTCAGGCCTTAACCAGGCTCGCCTGAATCTGTCTCCTCCACCATCCAGTTTTTACAAACAAGAGATATAACGAATGTACAATAGAACTCCATCAATAGAATGTCCGTCCCTTCCTACGTTTGTAGTTTTCAACCACATCCTTCTCTCAACGCATCCCATTGTCACGTTGGCCGTAGGCCGTAGGCCGTATTCTGGCGCTCTTAACTTGGCGGTTCGATTGTAAACACAGCTGACAAAATGGTAATAACGAAAACAATTGTAGTTGTTGTTTTCCTACCTCTTTGGCAGCCAAAAATTTGCTTCCCTAAAATAATCGAACCACCGGTGGGGGAAAGTTTCGCCACGTCATACAGGAACTTGCAAGAATTGTGGCTGTCGTGCCAACTCAGAAACACCTTCTCCGTGTCCGTATTTGGAATACACCAAGGCAAAAGCTGCTGCCCGCTGCTAATTCCGTTGCTTACCATTATCCAACCATTGGTGGAGGTTTCGAGAGGTCATATAGGCACTTCCTAGAGGTTTGGTTGCCGTATCAGTTTGTTATTATATTCGCAGGCATAATATCATTTACAACACCAAGTAGAAAACCTTTCCTTGTACATCAGAATGGGAAAAAGATCAGACAAGCAACGCAAACTCCACAGCATATTCGCTTTATGCGAGATTTCTGTTTTCTTTTATTTGTATTAGTTTTAAGCGAATGTAACGCGCGCAAAACGTGCAACATGCCACAACAATCGAGTTGTCGTAACTATTGTTGGGACTTCAAGACTACGGAGACAAGTATCAGGGTGCTTGACAACTAATGAAATAGATATTCTAAGAATATAATCTGGTTATGACACGATTATCAGGTGTAAGCGCAGGTTTAGCTTGCAGAAAATACACCGATTTATTGTCCCATTCGTGACAAATAACTTTCATTTTATACATACATATATCTTTAACTTTGCAAGCTTAAACAATAAACGAATGAGCAATAGCCGCCCCTCTGCCCTGCCGCCAGCGCTGTTCCATGATGCGGCCGGTCAAGGATGGATGGACTGGTGGTAAACACCAGCTCTAGACAATATTTTTTGTTGGTCTTTAATGTGTTGTTGGGAGACAACCCTGATTTCATTTGATTTGCCATTTACGAAACACGTTGTATTCACACTATCACAAATAATACGTGCCAGTTATTTGAATTTTAGACAAATCTTTTAAGCAGCATAATCGTCTAAACTGGCTCTTTCTAGAGTTTTGTTTAGTTTCGTTAAGGACGGATGACGACTTGATGACTTGACTTGAAACAGGGGTGTGACTGTTGCAATTTCTCAATGTTTATTTTACAATTTTAGGCTTAAGAAGCCACAAGATAGAATTCGATCAGTTTTTCATTTTATTCTTTTGTTGTAATTCCTTGGCAATCTTTTTCGTGATAGTAAAAACAAACTTAAATAAGAAAATCATTTTTAAAACTGCAATATTTTTAAGTTCATGTTGGCTTTTATATGTAAATATATGAAAAAAATATTCTGCACATGTGTCATCAGTCATTTTATTTCATGGCAGGAAAAAGTAAAAATAAAATAACATTCGCACCCACATTTTATATGAGTTTGAGTTGCTTTTGTTCGCCCTAACCTCAAAATAGCATAAAAAGTATCGCCTAAAACCACTTACATATGTACATACTTTATACTCTCTAAAAATTACTCTCTTAAGCTTCAATTGCTCTTAGTCGAAATGGTGAGTGGCTGCTCGCATTAATTTAACTTGTTCAATATTTGTCTCATTCCTTGCTCTTAGTCCTAATAACTTATTTAAATAATTGTTTTCTTTTTTCTCTCTCTTCCCGCCTTTTTGTTTCGGTAATGCGAATACAATAACATTTTGTAGTCGCCCTGTGCCCAATGCACCGCCCAAATTACCTGAACGTCCCAACTACTACGGCAATACAACGAATGGACGACCCTTTTAAATTAAGTTGAATAGTAGGAAAGAAATCAATTGCTGCGCACAAGCCATCGCGGATAGTTAATAAATTTATTTCTGTAAGTTTATTATTAACAAATAAATATACAATATAATATGATTATTTTTTATATACTACATAAATATTAAAACTAAAAAAAAATGTTATTAAACACTGACTTCCGTTAAAAAAAGCATTAAAGTTAAGAAGCTTCAAAAACAATAAATTAAACTTTATTAGCCCGGTCTGGTCTTAAATGATTTAATAAGAGATTCCAATATCACGATTTTGGGGACAAAAGTCCTTGTTCGGCGCTAGAATGCAAAACTTTTGAACGAAAAAGTATTATTCCCCTTATTTTGGCAGCGAATTAAGAAATATCTACGACAGCTTTGTAATAGATCAATGAAGAGCTAAACTTGCTGTCTTTAATCTGTTACAAAACAGTCGTCCTTCTTAAATTCGCCAACCACGATAAGGCAAGCGCCTTATTATTTTTTATTTAATTGTGTTACTTTTGAAGTTATAAATAATTAGAAAAAAACATCCTGTAATTCATAAGTCTTACACTATATGTATATGTACATACATATGTGTGTATTAAATTGTAGTTAAACAAAAAGAAAAGCTAATTTCGAAAAGGCCCTCTACTGCAGGAAATTAAATACAATAAATTACACATTTTGTAAGATCAGTCCTCGCGAGGACTGGGTGTTCAACAAAAAATTGCATTGTTTAGTTTTAGTTTAAACAATGAAACTGTTTAATGGATAAGAAAATAGTTTGTTTGCTATAAAAAGAAATTATTTTTTTGTCTAAATGTGGACATTTTTTTTGCCGCACGAAAACTCAGAGCAGATTGCAATTGAGTTCATTCCATTCACTACAATTTTTTTTTTTTTTTTTTTTGTAAAGAAGATTCCTCTTGAAACAGATTTTACGACCCGTTCTGTTTAATCTGTAACAAAAGTGACGTTGGCGTTTTTCCAACTCGCCAAACCAGATTGACGTTAAAAATGTCTTGCTTGTTGAACGCGCACAATCCCGCTGATTTAACCACCTGCAGCAGGCGTTCCTACAGTCTGAAGATTAAAACTTACTGCTCATACAATTTAATTGGCTCTTAACATTAAAAATTAATGTAGAAACTTATAAATCTTGTAATTGATAAAAATCGTTTAAACTATAGCTTTTCCCCAATTAAATTATTTATAAACGTTAGTTTTTGCTTAAGTGCAACTCTGTGTACAGAAACGTATTTTCACCATTTTTCTACTCGCCTGTATTATTGTATATAAATAAGTTATTTATCTAAATGTAATAAATTCTTGGAAATTTATAGTTTAAGTTTTGTAAAAGTCTTTAATAATAAATAAATAAAAGCAACAATTATCCACCTTGTAGTTTTAAATGCAGTTTGCAAATAATAAAAAGAAATATTGAAAAATGGAAAGTTGTGGTCTTATAAAACTATTAACAAAGATACGTGCTGCGAGTAGCTGAAACAAAGAACGTGTCCCAGAAGCTCAGGCTTCTTTAAACTCTGACGCGCGGGTCAAAAAATTTACTTCAAGAAATGTCTTGCATTTAAAATTTATAACAAATAACAATATTGAGCCAAAACTTTGATAAACAGTTCTTTCAATGTTGCTCTTCCTTTGTTCAACCCAATTTGTCTGTTTGCCAGTTTTTGGGCAACGGGTTAAAAGCAAAACAAAAAATACAGCGAAGAAAGAGTTCATTTTTAGATAACGACAAACACCAGCCGTTGGAGTTTCGAGTTTTTGTCCTTTTTGTGATAGTTTTTCATATTTAATAAAATGTCTGAAAAGTTTCTTGAAAATCAATAACTGGAAACTTCCTGGTAACGAGAGGCAGTTTAATTTTAACTAAACCTGTTAATTACACAGAAAAACTGTGCGCGTAAGGAAGTCGAGGACGAGCAGCAAGAATTTAGAAGTCTTGGATTTACAAAAACACAATATAAAGAGTCAGAAAGATGACTCCTGGCACTGACACTGGCAACAGGTAAAAACTTTAATAATAATTTGACCCCAATCCAGAAACTTTGCATGCAAATGTGCAACATTATTATCATGACAGTCCACTGAAGAAACAGAGCGTCTTCGGGCTTCATACTCTGGAGTTGCCCTTCAGCAGCTGGTTTTGTTTTGGCGTTTTCTTTAGTAAAATATTGAAATTAAAATTTACTTATTGTAAAAAAACATTGTCATCTTTTGACATTTAATTTCTTACAAATGCCAAATATTTGCTTGCCGGCAAATATACAGCCCCGGCGGGGAGCTGCCCTAGTGAACGGAAAACGAAAGGAAAACCACACAAAGGGCTGCATATAGTAAAGGCCTGTGGTAAATGTGCCGGAATAAATAAGCAGTCGATTATTTATCCCAGGTCAAAGGTAAAACGAAACAGGTAATAAAAACTCACACTAAAAGGGAAAAATAGAATCTTCGACTCTGAACCGGTGGGAGGACGCAACAGAAATGCCAATTGTCAGCGGATAAAGAAACCCCCACTCGAAATGCAAGTAACTCAAGGCGTAAGAAGCGCCCTGCGTTTACGCTAAACAATTCTTACAAGTTTTTGAAATAAAACACGTTTGTCTGTCTGTTGTAGGGGGTTTTTAGAAATGTGATTTTTTATTTATTTATTTAAAAATTTGATGAAAACTTATGAATCTTTGTTGTTCTTTTTACTTTGTTAATAAATGTTTATTATGCTTTTTATTGCTACATTTTACGAACATATACATATATTTTGTTTTTTGAATTTTTTAATTGGTTTCTTCTTCTTTTAATACGTTTAAATGTGAATTTTGAAGTTGAGATGTTGTTTAAAATGCAACTAAATTTCCTGGGAATTTTCTTGTTCTTTCGTCAGCATTTTGCCAGACACACATTAAGGCATTTTTGGCGAACAAATTATTTTTATTAATTTGAATTTATTTTTGCTAATTTAATAGGCAAAATAGTTTGAATAGTTTAAATGGTTTTCAGAAAAAGATCTTAATTTTTTTTTTGAAGGAAAAATGGGTAAATTCTGTTAGAAAATTTGTTTTTTCAGATTTCGTTTTAGAAAAATGATTTAAGTATTTTGTTCGTAATTTTTTAGAAAATTTAATCTCTCTTAAGTTGTTTTAGGTTTTAATGAAATGTTGAATTTTAGTTTTTGAGTGATTTTTGTCTTGTTTCAAAAAAGTGAATTTGGAATTTTGTTCAGTCCTTCATTTTTGTGTTCTGCAAAGAAATAATAATTTCTTACATAAATTTTGTACATATTTAATAATCGGGCGGTCGTCTTTAGTGTTGACGAATTCTTTAATCTATTTCAAACTCTCGAAGATTTCAAAAATCTTGAATCTTGAGGGGAGCGATTTGGGGGGCAGGGGAGGCCCCCATCAACAATTTGCTTTTTTGTCGCGTTTCGGTTTGTGATTTTTTTCCTTGTTCTCTATTACAATTTTGCATAGAATGTTTGTTAATTAATTCATTTTTGGAATAAATTGACTGCTATTGTTTTTATTTTTAACTGCTTATTTAATTGTTTTGGTTAAATACTGGTTACTGCGTTAAATTTGCATTCGATTGTTTAAAATGTGAGCACTAAATAAGTTGTCGAAAATAATTCTAATAATGATTTGTTAATAATTTGCTTATAATAAACAATAAGTTAAATAAATTTGCACTTACTAAAGTCGTCTTATAACTAATTTTCATATTTTTTGTAAGCAATAAATGTTCGGTTTATCAGAAATTGTTCGGTTTATTTTCTAATATTTGTTGGGCTTAAAATTATTTTATTCTTCTTCTTTTTTTTCATATATATGTATAATATAATGTTTTAATAAATTTCCGTAAGTAATTAATTAATTCCGGTGAAGAAAGTAAGAAGGACACGAGTAACAGGAGCTTCTTTTAGAAACCCGCAAAAAGATCCTCAACTTCTTTGTACAGATTTATAAAAGAAGGACTCGAGCTCTGGGATGTTCGTTCGGTTATTTGATAGTAAAAGCTTCGTAAAAGCTGGTCTTTGTTTTACAGAAATTTAATTATTTTAAATTAATTGATTAATTGTTATAATAATAGAGGAAAAACGAAAAGATATGGGCAATTATTTTGAATATGTTTTTTAAATCAACTTAAACTTTTATTTATATGAATTTGGTTCAAATAAAGCGTTAATAAAGTGTTTAAAATGTGTTAATAAAGTATTAAGAAAATGGTTATAAAGTGACTATAAAGTGTCTATAAAGTGTTAATAATATGTTTATAAAGTGTTTATAAGTATTGCTTAGATATTGTTTGTTGTTATTTTCTTGATACAAAAATTGAATTGTTTATAATTTGCTTGACATTTAAAACTTTGGCTTGAAACCGATTTTGTTTTCCCTCAACAAGAGAAAATTGAATTCCTTTTATTCGCAGCGGATGTAGTTTGAGCCTTAGCAGGACACTGTCAAGCCGGCTGCTGCGTTCGAAGTAGCAGTCCAGCTCGGCCATTCAAAACTCAAATTGTTGAATAGAGCGGTAAGATATTTGGAATTTTTGCGGGGGAATGTGTAAAGAAATGAATTGCAGGCGCAGTAGATGTTGGTTTGGATTGGAAGTTGACACGCTTGGGAAAGCGGTCACCAGGAGAACTAAACGGCTCCAGGAGTATTTGATATGTCAGGATTGACAGGATTAAAACGATATTAAATTTCAAGAAGAACAAACTGTACTAATCTTCTTCCTAAGGCACTGGATGTTGTGTGCGGCCGAGCAGCACAACTGGCACGATCTTGGCTGCACGCACATGTTCTTCTGCAGTAAGGAACATGCGACAGTGTTGCGCTGCGAAGCTGCGCAGTGCCTCAGCAGAACACAGTAAGTTTGTGGGAACACCTCACATCGGCCATTCAATATCCAAATTGTTGAATAGGCCGATAAAATATTTGAACTTTTCCGGGGAATGTGTAGAGAAATGAATTGCAATTATTAATCCGGTTTAGTTTTGACAGTGTGTGGCGCTGTCAAGCAGCTGGTCGCGCTTGGGACAGTGAGAAAAAGTGTGAAATTGCGATATTGTTCAACATTTAATTTTAGTCGCATTTAAGAGCACGAAATGTTCCTTAGCTGCCCGCAATGAGTTCCAATATGCGTACAAAAGCTTTCCGGATTTTGTAAACGGTTTTGTTTTTGTTCACAAACTTGTCTTGTCATGTCTGAGTTCAGTTCGTGGCTTAAACGTGTACGTGTTTGAATAGCATCTGCCGGCTAATAGCATCTAAAGGCTTTATTTGTAATTCTCGCAAGCTTGTTTGTTTGTTTCTTTATAACCTCAACATTTTTGCAACTTGATTAAATAAACCTACAGTATTTCGCTAAGTATTCGGTTTGGTCTAAGTTTTCGAATAAATTGTTGTGTTTTATAACGATCAATTAACGTTTATAGGTCAAGTGTCAGGTGATAGATAATACATATATTTTTAATTTGAAAAAGTTATTTGTTATTAACGATTTGGAAAATAGTTTTTGCTTTTTTGCTTTTCATACTCGTACATACATATATATGTATGTACTTGAATGTATGTAAGATTTGTTTTCTTTTGGTTCAAATAAATGACTTGCACGTTTAATAAATTCGATGTTAATATTCATTTAAATAGTTTAAGATTATTTTAAGTTTGTTTGGTTGTTTGTTGTTTTGCCTTATCTTATATGTATGTATATATAATTTACTTACTTCATCTAACTTCATTTGGAAAGAACCTAAACTTCGATTTTATGCTCTTTAGTAGCATTTACAGGTTATGTTTTGTATAAGTATTTAGTACGTTTTATAAAAGTGTTTGTTAGTAAGACTTTAAATATATGTACGTATATATATTTATATGGATATAATATGAGTAGTCATTTAAATAGTAGATAAACTTTATAATTAGCTGATGTGGCTAAAGGCCGGCTGCGTTAATTCTATTAAGAGAAAAAAAGCTCTATTTGACACAAAACTTTGAATGTTCGGCAATCGACAAACTTTTCTGTGGCTAAACCAGATTAGTAAGAAATTGTCATCAGAAGTTGTAAGAATTTGCCTGTTTTCTACGCCTACAAGAATTTCACAACCTTCCATAGGCTTAAATAGCCATTTAAAGGGTCTTTTAACAGATGCATGTTGTATAAGAGTTTGTGGTTAAGAAGTTTTGCAACAAATATTTGCAAGACTTAATAAAAATAGTCTCATACCCATAAAAATTGTTAATGATATTCTGCAACATCAGACATCTGTAATTGTATAAGAGCTGTTTAAAGGTTTTCCCCGGGTGGGAAATAAAAAATACAGAAAAGAATAGCTTTTTCTAGTTGTTTAATTCTTGCAAATTTTTAGAGAAAAATAAAGCTTTTGTTTTTTTTTTAGCATATTTTCATTCATTGTGAGAGCCAGTGTCAGATTTTCTGCTTCTGGATTTACATTTCGTCTAGATTTATGATGTTACAGGCCAATAAAAATAAAAATTCGTCCTGTTCAGCATAATATTTTTTTTGCTTTTCTCAAAGGAGGGAATGGAATTATTTTAAGCCAAAGTTTTAATTATTTGATTTCTAATAAACATCTTATGAGACGTTTGGGGATTTCGTTATTAGTTTAAGCATCACTGAATGAAATACGTATGTAATAATTGTTGTAAAAAATGTTCGTGTCTTCCTCCAGAACTTATTCACTAAATCACTTAAAACTATACATTTCTTTTCCTTTCCTTTCTTTTCGTTCTGTTCTGTTCTTTTGTTTTGTTTAACTCTCGAACACGACGCTTTTCCAAGTTTAAGAATTTCATTTAACACTTTCTTGGTATTTTTGCTTGTGTGGCGCTTTTTATAAGAGTTTGTATAAGAAAACCAAACCGTATAAGAATTTTTGTACAACTTCGCGCAACTCTGTTCTTACGTGTAGGTTGATGGGTTGGTTGATGTTCTTTGTAGTAGCAATGAGATGTTCGTTGGTCACTTTCACGTTTGATGTTGCCTTCAGTTCTAGAATAGAGTATAAGAGTTGTTGTACAACAATCCCTACACCGTTTTCGCCAGTTTCATCAAGTTTGAAAAGCGCTATTTTGAAACACTTTCTTGTTATAACTAATTATTTTTTTATTATTAATAAATTGTTTAAGTTTATCGTATTTATTTGAGAGTTTCATAAGTTATTTTTGCTTAAACTGTTGCAATATTGAAATATTTAGCGTAAATTGTGTATAAGAGTTATAATATAATGGGTGTTCTTTAACTATTTCTTATTTTAAAATCTTTTTTCTTCAATTTAAAATCTTCTCCAGCTTTTGTGTTTTTTTGTTGTTGTTGTTAAGAATTAAGAAAGTTTTCAAGGAACTTGAAAGGAGAATAATAATAAAAGAAGTTTTAGGTTTTATGAAAGCTTAAATATTTTGCTAAATTGTATAAGAATTTTGCAAATGCTCTAATAACAAAAAGCTCTAGAAAACTTTTAGTTTAAATTACGCTTTTTATGTAAAATTTCAAGATTTAAAGAACTTTTTTTTTTTTTAGCAATTTTAAGAACATTTTTAATAAGGAAAAGCTCTCGCTATTACTTCGAGTAAATTTTAAACCAAGGCTCTGTAAGTTGAACACAAGAACTTCAAAGCGAAAAGCCTTTAGCTTCCAGCTGTTAAATTTTTGTGAATTAATTTTGTTAAAGCTTTTTTAGCTGGAAATTTAAAATTGAAAACAAAAGTTTTCGGTTGTTATGGTTTTTTCAAATAAATTTTCTATTAAACTTGTCTTCAAATGTGTTAATTTATTACTTAAAACTACCATTTTCTTGTTTTTATTCTGTTGTGTGACAATAAAGTTCCGTTTTAATTGAAAACCCTTTTTTTATAATTATATAGTATAAGTACGATTAAATAGTCGGGTTGTTAATTACATATATGTTTTTTTTTAACTTACAGTCTAATATAAATATGGATCAATATCATATTTTATGTATTTATTTTGTTGTTGTTTTTGCTAAATTTGTTTTTAAACTCCCAAATCAACGGCAATTTCTTGTGCCTTTTTTTTTAAGAATATTAAAAATTTTTATTATTTTTTTTGTATTCAGTTTTGAAATTAGTTTTTTCTTTTGTTTGTTTTTTTCTTCTTCTGAAATTAAAGTTCCGTTTTAATTGAAAATTTTCCATTAAATTGTATATTTTGTTATTTCTTTTCCGTATGTTGTTGTTGTTGGTGTTGTTTTTAGTATAAATTTCACGTTCGTTAACTTTTATTAGTTGTTATTTAGAATGAGAATTATTTGTAGTTGTTTGTTTATTTATTATTATAATTTTTTTTACTATTTTTGGTTTTTAATTTGTTTTTTATAATTTTTGTTTTTTTTTAAGTTTTTGTTTACTTCAAAATCTTAAAACAGCTTTAAACTGTGCTTTAACTTACAGGCACGAATTTTGGGGCTGTTTAAAAGATTTTGAGTATTTCCAAAGGAGTTTCGGATCTTAGTTAAATTAAATCATATTTGGTGTTACTGAAAATGATGTTGTATTTTCAAACCTTATAAAAGCATTTTTTCCTTTTTATTATTTATTTAAATTTAAGTTTATAGAATCGTATTTCCTTTAATATGTTAAGGTTGTATATATATATATATATATTTATATATGTATATAGGGTTTACTAGTGTCATTTATCTGCTTGTTAATCAATCAATAGCATATGGATATATTTTTCTAAATTGTATTGAAGAAATTTGATCTGTTTTCTGTTAATATCTATAACGAACGAGGTGCAACACATTAATATGGGCTTAAAGTTTGCTTTTATTCTCTACTGTCTGCTATAAACAAACATCAAACGTGTTGTTTCTTATATAAGTTTCTTAAATATTTTACTAATTTTTTTCCGTTACTATCCCTAAACCCAATAGGTTTCATTGAGTCCATGCGTGGTTCAATGACTGTAAAAAGGCAAAAGGCAAATACCGTGATCGATCACCCAACTTTAAATATCCCTATTCCAACCGGTTGTCTGGTTTTTGTGCTTTCCCAATTGTTGTTGTTGTTGTTGATGTTGTTGTTTGTTGCGAACTAGTGTGTCAGTTGGTTATTTAACGAGGAGATGTTTTTGCGAGAGTATAACAGAATAGACAGTCCGCTGTTTGTTCACTTGGCAAATGGTCATGATTCTCTTGATCCTGCTGGTTCTTAGGCAGGTAAATTGATTGTTGTTGTTGGTTGTTGTGTTTGGCAAGTAGCCCAAACAGGTTGTGCTATTCTTATATCTCGTAGGAGTTAGCACTTTCTTCAACTGTTGTTGTTGTTTGCGTTGGGATACGATTGGTGTTGTTGGGGGTTCCTTCTTGAGTAAAATCGATGATCTCTGATGTTTAACGGTTCTTTTGCCTGTCTGCTTCAACTGCTTAAATTCTAAAACACTATTGATTTCATTTTTAGGGATTTTTCTGCTTAAGTCTATGTTTAATTTATAATTCAAGTTTATTTAATAATTCGAAAAACGTTTTTCTGTAACTCCTACTTGACTTTTTTAAAGAACGATTATAATATTTTGAACGTGAAATATTTTAATTAATTTTTTTCTTAAATTGGAGCATATTGCATAAGTAATTTTTTCAAAACACATTATTTTTAATTTTTATGATTAATTTAGGTTCTTCAATTAGTAATAAAGACAGCAAATACTTTTGAAAATTTTCATTTTGCTTAAAACTACTAATATTTTTTCTTCCTTCTTCAGAACAATTCTTATATTTTAAAGATCATAGAATAATTTATTTTTTTGTTCAGAATAAAAAATATTTTAAGATCTTAATGCATTCATGGAGCTTATTGCAAATCTTATTATAATATTTTTAAGTATAAATGGAGCACAATTGCAATTTAATTTTGTATTGTTGTTATTAAAAAGAAAAACTTTAATTAATTAATGCACTTCTCTCTAAATTTGGTTACTATTAACTCGTTAAATGTAAAAAATCAAATTTGTATACATGTTGATAGTTTAGGAATACGAAATTTCATTATTATATTAGAAGCAATAAAATGAATTTAAAATGTATTTTAATTCAAAATTTTCCTAAAATATTTTCATTTTTTTTTTTTTTTGATATGGAAAATTTCATCATTCTACAGATTAAACAACGGATGAAATTTAATTAAACTGCTATCAGATAAATTGTTTAATAAATTAAAAACTTCACCAAAATCATAAAGAATAATAATAATTTGTGACTAAATTATTATTTTATAAAACACGATTCAATAGCGCGAAGTGAATTTTAAATCACTTTAAATTTGTCGATTTTTATCTTAAACCAAATTACTGCAGAATTTTGCAGAACGCTTGAAGAGCCTTTCGTTTAGTATTTCCTTTTATAAAAATTCAAAAATTTCTTTCGGGTTTTATAAAACAAAATTATCATAAAAAATAAAAATACACCAGCAATTCGTTTCGAAAAAAGATGTTTTCTTGCTGCTAAAAGTACTTTTCGGCTACTGTATAAGAGTTTTCCACAGCTGTATAAGACTTTTTACATTTTTAAATAAAGTTAAATTTAAAATTAACTTTAATTCAATTTAAAAGTGAAGTTTTTATTCAACAAAAAAGCACATCTAAATATTTTTTTATATTTTTTTTTTTTGAATAGTATTTTTTGTTTGCAAATTTGTGTATTTTTTGAAAGAATAAATATTTTTTTAATAATTCGAAACTTTTTGATATTTTTTCCAATAAACCTTTTGAAATTGTTCGGCTATTAATTTGGCATTTTTAATATAGTTTATGTTTTTTTTTATAACCCTTTAAACATTTTTTGAGGGCTAGAAAATATTTTTTTTCATGAATTGATTTAAGATTTTATTTTGTGGAATTTTAATATGATTTTTATATTGTATTTGTTGTATGTTTTATGTTTTTGCTCTTAATGTCTAGACATTTAAGTTTTAAATTTTCTTTTGTGAAATACAATTTAGTTTCACTTTCCAATTTTAATTATGAACTGAAAATTTGAGAGCAAAAATCTTACAAGCAGACATTCTGCTAAGAAGTTCATTGGGCCCAAGATTGAATCCCATCGGCTGACAAAGATTTGAGATTTTGCTAAGAACTATTTTGGTGAGAAGAATTTTTATGAAACAAAAATATTTCATTGAAAAATGGCAGATTAACGAAAACTATTTCATGCAATGGATTAATTTTTGTCTATTGCCTTAATATATTTTCGAGCCGTCAAATGGGGTAAATCTGCCGAATGGAAATACTAACGCGGCAACATTGACCCCATAATTAAAGGCATTCACAATTTCTTGCAAAGCTGCTAATCATATGATTATACTTATTAATCGAGAAAAGACTTCGGACTTGTGTACAGCGCCATAAACATGATTGTGAAAGTCTTGGGCATTTGGGACTCAATGAGTTTCAAATTTTCACTTCAAACTTAAAATTCTCACAATTTGCTTTTATTTCGTGTTTGTTTTCTTATTCAAATTTTAATTTATCATATTCATATTCATATATAAATATTCAATGTTAATCACTATCAAAACATGTTTCGTTCTCTTTGCTATTTAACTATTAGTTATTGTGAATATTTTATTTGTTTTTTTGAAATTCTTCATTAACACTCTTACGAAATTTTACTTAATTTCTATTTCTATTTGACGTTTCGTTCTAGACAATAAATCAAAAATCGCACTTAATCGATACAATTTTATTATGACAGATATACATACATCCGAACTTATAAAATAAAATATGTTGTTGTAATTCGGCTTGTTCCAGTGCCCGGTTGTTGTTCGGAGTTCAGACGAGCGATGGCGTTTTCGACAAAACCTGAAACAAGCGCTGATTGATTAGTTTACTTTCATGTTTCTCTTTTCTATATTGAAGTGTATAAAACTGTGTTTTCGATATTAATTTCTTATGATTTTCTTATAATAGTTTTCTATGATTTTCTTATAATAATTTTATATGGTTTTCGTATAGTAATTTTATATGATTTTCTTATAATAATATTATGCGTTTTTAGTTCAAGTTGAATATTAGTTAAGTTTCGGTTTCTATTAAGTGATATTTGACGTTTTTCCTTAACGGTTATTTAATTTGTGTGAACTTTAATATTTTGATACGAGCAGTTGTGTAACATAAAGAAGTTTCCTTTCCTAAATATTATCTTCAGTGCAGACAGAAAAAGCAAATTGTTCTCATGTTAGTCGCTTATGAAAATCTCCTAATATTTTGGCCCCCTCGTCTTAATGAAGGAGAGGAGTTGGCATCTGTGCCACTTCTGTAATAGATTAATGAAAGCACGTCTATTAACTCGTTAATCTATTGGCCAACCGGCTGAAACGTTTTGTTTTTAAGTTGACGAAAGCCCGACGCAAGGCTTTATTTTTCAAGCTTTTGAATTGAGCTCTTTAATTATAATTATATATTTGAAGAAATATTTTTTTGACGCGTTTTTTCGCTCATCTGTTAAAAACTTTTAATTTTCGAAAGCCTTTATTTTTTGCTTTCTTGCACATGAAAAAAATATTTCCCCTGTTGCGGTGGACATATTTGAAAACCGCCCATGGCAGTTTTGTAACAGATTAATGGAAAAGTAGTCAGTTTTTACTTTATTAATAAATACTTTCATGAAAATTCAAAAAAGAAATTTATTAAGATTTTTTTGCAGTTGGACTCTATGAAATAGTTTTGCGTTTTATTGAATTTAAATGCCTGTTCGTGGAAGCCGCCTGTTTTAGTGCGAAACTTAAGTATTATTCTTGTCTTAAGTGTAATTCGGCGCTCAAGCAAAAGCGTCCACCAAGTTTATGGCAAGACTCGCACTCTGAATGGGCAATTCTCTTTCAAAAATTGATATCAAATAAAATTAAGGAAACCCATTTTTAATGGAAGACATACCCGTACATTTCATCCAATCTAAAAGCACTTAAGACCTTTTTACGGATTAACTGTACGAATTAGCAGTTTGCTGAAAGCAAAAATATTAAACATTTCTGTTCCAGGACACTTAAATGTCGTTTCAGAAAAATTAATATAATTTTAATGTCGCTGAAGTCCCCCTTTTTGGCGATGGGCTAATAAAAAAAAGCCCTACGTTTTTTTTTGTAGTAGATTGAAAGAATTGCTTCACTTATTCTTGAATCTATTAGGGAAAAAGTCGTAGGCGTTCTTTCAGTTTTCCATGCGCAACAAAGGGAACCCTTTTGTAACACTCTTGTTTGAAAAACGTTGCTACTGTTAAAGAAGAAAGAAGCTTTTGACAGCAGGAAGTTCTTAATATTTTAGGATCTCGTAATTCTTATAGATCCCTTTTTATCTTCGAGTATCTTGTGGTTGAAATTTTTGCCTTAATGTGTGTAAAGTGGCTGATTCTAAATTAAAAAAACTTTCGTTTTTTACCGAAGTCAGTTTCATAGTTGCTAATGATGTTTGAATTGTTGCCAGCAAAAGTGTATGTATGTTTCGTGTATGATTTCAATACGTTCCATATTTCTTTCTTCTTCTGTGTCTGTGTCTCTGTCTTTGTCTTTTATTCGAATTTTGCAGTTTGAATTTAAATATGTATGTATTTTAGGTTTTAAAGAGAAGAGAAAGTTTATATAATTATTGTTTTGTTGTTTTTCCATTTTTTTTTTTTTGTTTGTTACTTTTGTAATTAATTGTTTATAACTATTTTGTTTAAATAGGGGTATGTGTATAGAGTTGTATGCATCTGTGTGTGTGTGTCTCGGTGTACATACACATACACGTATATATAGTGTGAAGTTAAACGATACTACAACATAATTAGTTAGTTGTTATAATTATCTTTGTAATAAAGGATTTAATAATAAGTGAATCGAAAAAGAGTAAAATGTTTTTAAACTTATAACTGGTTTATTTAAGTGAAAACTTGGGCTTTCAATTAAGTTTTGTTTCATAAACACTCTACATATTTGACCTTTACTTTGTGAACTTTGAACGGTTTTGTTTGTTTGTTCGAGATCGTTGATTATGTAAGACATTTTAGCAGCAGATTATAAACATATAGAGACAAAAAGTCTTTACTTCGATCTCTTTGATATATTGTAATTAAGTATCAATTGTGGAAATTATTTGAAATTGTTTAATAAATTAATGAAACACATTTTTTATTTTCTAAAAAAATACAAAAACTTGGGAATTGCACAAATTTTTAATTTAATTATTTAACAATAATAATTAGAAAGTAGGTCGTAAATGTTTTTTTCTGTTTTTTTTTTTTGTTAATATTTTTATTTAATTATTTTGTATATTTTCTTTAACATGCAGACTATTAGCCAAGAACTGTAATTATTAAATATTTTTTTTTTCGCTTTTATGAAACATTTTATTTTTCAAAACTCTTCTTCTCTGTTTGTTGTTGACTAAGCAATTTTGTTTTTAATTTATCTTGTTAATAATCTTATGCAAATTTGTTTTTCGGTTTTGTTTTCTTTGTTTTTAAATAAATGTTTTTTAATATTCAGCATTGGTTTCTTGATTTTCGCCTGTTGCTAAATTTGGCGTACTGAACTTCTAGTCTTCTTTGGAGAGCGAACCCAAATCGCTTAAGAAATTCTCGGGTGTTAAGATATGCGATGAGCCAACTATAACCTCCCAGGTTTTGATGGCGTTTGTTACTTCGTAAGCACAGCGCATTTCCGACATACTAACACCGCCAGTGATGAAGACAATCAGGCGCGGCACATTCTTAACCTGGGCTTGGGTTTTGTCTTTATGCCAGTGGCCGTAACGAGCGCTATTTGCAAAGCAAAGAAAATGTAAATGATTTTAAAATCAATAAAATAATGATTTGGAAATAGTAAGTCTTTGTCAAGTTGCTGTCATGAATCTTCCAGTGTTTTTTTCTTTTTTTTTTTTTTGATATTAAAAAATCAATTATTCTTCAAAAAGTTGTACTTATCAAGAGACTAAGATCTTTCGTAAAAAGGTCGAGTAGCTTAAAAACAATATGAAGAGCCTTTCGAACCGACCATAATCTTCTACTTTTTTAACATCTGGTCTGGTTTTACCACTAGAGGAGAGACAAATGATAGACATTCTCACCTGGTAGGGGCGTGATAGTTGGTGTTTTGCGCCCGTCCTGCCAAGAAAGCAAAATGCCGTTGATCCAGTTTATCTTCAATGCAATCTTCCATAATGTCCTTAACAACGGGTGTCCAGCGAGACATTTGGTATGTGTGTTCTGTAATGCGCTCTTTACGCGGTACATTATAGACTTTTTTGCGTGACTGAAATATAATTTTATGAAATTAAAAATTATTTAAAAAAAAATCCAAAAAGGAAATAGACAGACACTTACATCGGCTATAACATTCACGCCTAAATGGCTCAAATTGCGCACCATGTCCTGATCCTTGGGGGATAGCTGGGCGTGAGTAAATAATTTGGTGAGATTTTCCTCAGTAATGCCATTCTTAATCATAACATACAGAGCAATAATGCGCACTTTGTCGAAGTTGGTGACGTTCTGGAAGAGCAGATAAAAGCAAAATATTAGATAGAATTCTTTATTAAAATGAAATAAAATAGCAGGAACAGAAAAGAAGCTGCTAAAATTCGACTGGAATTTAAATTATTGCCTTGTCCTGTACATAATTGATTTCGCTGCAATTGACTTACAGTATCTAACAAAATGGGTACAATACTGCGCATATGATCCTTGATCTTCTCACCCTCAGCATCTGTGCCCATCGCTAAATCTTGTTCCACGCGGCATAACTTGTCCACATAATTCTAGATGAGTTGAAGCATTTAAAAAGAGTTTCCAAATGAAATCGCTTTCAAATGTATGTGTGTGGACGAAATCAAACACTTACTTGATAAGATTTCATGCAATCTTCGGCCAAATGCAAATGAGTGGAATACTTGGAGAGCTCCTTCTGATATTGTGGCATTTTCTTGATCATTTGTGATAAATCGCGCATGGAGGCTTTGTCGGCTAAGCAAAACAAATTAAGAATAAATTTTCAAATTTCAAATTTCAAAACATTGAACAAACAAAAAAAAAGAAAGTTCTTTTTTTATATGTACATGGATGTGTGTATGTACATACATACATACATACATATATAGAAAACACTGGCTGTGGCCTGGAAGAAAACTTACTAGAGGACATTCGCTTTGAATCGGTAAATTTCTTAAGATTCTGGGTAACCTGTGTTGAGACAACAGCAATGTGTTCGTGACGCAACTCAATCCACAAATCATCATTCTCATCAAGCAATACCTCCTTTTCGGGCTGATTAGGACCCGGCGTGAAACGATAGACATCGTTTTGGATGGGCAATAAATCGTAGGCCATCGCCTGCAGGGTTAACTCGTGCAACAAAGGCGACACGCAATCAAAACCACGATCCAAAATCAACAATTGTGAACGTGCCTTCTCGGAACCCTCGCCCATCGTTGGCTCGTCAGCCTTGTACGCATCCAGTTTTTGCTGAACGACTGCAGCTAAATCGATGTTGCGGTCCCAATCGGTGCGATAACGCACCATTGGATACTCACCGAGCGTAGCGCACAACGTGGCAATTTGCTCGGCAATGCGCTCGATGTGTTTGGCGCGTATCGATGCGAATGCCGGAGAGTACAAACACTGAAAAGTGTCTGGCGAATCGAGCGAGTAGACCTAAGAGAAGCACATTTTTTTTTTGATTTAGAGTATATGTTTCATTTACATTTACATTTACATTTTTATGTATTGTACACATGTATGTAATTGTGTTTGTTTATTGTACAACAACACATATTTAGAGGCACAGAAAGTGATATAGTACATAGATAGAAAAATAGTAGTAGTATTATTAGTAGTAGTAGGAGAAGTGGTGACGTTGGTGGTTAGTAGTTGTTAGTAGTAGTAGTAGTACAATTAATTGGTTGTGGTGCGTTATTTGTGGTCGATATTTCAACAAATTTTGATTGCGGTGCAGATTGTTGAGATATTTTTTATAAAGAGTTGGTAGTGCAGAGTTTTGATAAGTTTTTGAAAACAGAACGTGCGTGGTGCAAAGTTGTAGACAGGGGGTTTGAAAACGTTAATACATATTTTGAAAGAATAAAAATAGAACATATTTGTATTAAATAAAGAAAAACTCGGAAACATTTTTACTTATTATACATTTTTCTATTATTTGCTTAGTGCTAGAAAGACATACAAATTTACAAGTCTTAAGTTAAATTCAAGAAAGTTATAAAGCCATTATGTTTAAAGAGTTGAATGCAAAAGCTTAAAGCGCAACAATGAGTTAAAATATAGATGAAAAGGAACAACAAGAATTTGGCTGAAAGTGTAAATGAAATTAAAAAGCAACTCATTTGAATTTATCCAAAGTAGAACGACACGAGGTCTGTATGATTCTATTCAGCTAAATTTTTGCGAACTCAGAAAACTGTCTTAAAGCAAAATATTGGGGCTCCTTTAAAATCAAACCATTTTTTCAAATCAGCCACAACATTTTTCTATTTTCCATTTATGGAATTAAAGTTTTTAGCGGCTTGAATTAAAAGTTCCGCTTTTATTTCAGTTCAGCCAATAAAATGTTTATTCAGCTACAAGTTATTATATTCAGCGAACTGAACTTGATTTCGAAGTTCATTCTAAAATGTTGATATGACTATTCAGCTAAAATTTGTTCTGTTTAATTCTCACTTGTTTGTAAGCACAGATTTCACTTCAGCTGTTTTAAGTTTTTATATTCAGCTACCAGTTTAGACATGGATTTCTAAGTTCAATCTGAGCTTCGATTTTTCAAATTCATCTAAATTGAAAGTGCTGTCTTAAGCAACTTGGACATTTAATTTGCCGATTATTGTATTTCAGACTGACTTTTTAGTGTTTCGAAATTTAATCTTTTGCTTTTTATTTCTCACTTCCAATTGCAGTTTGGATTAAAATTTTAATCAGCTGATCTTTTTCAAAATTAATTCTGACGTGCCGTTAAAGCTGCTTATAGTTTTATTCAGCTGAAAAGTTTTTAATTCAACAGCTAAGACTTTCTTTAAAATAATTAAAATTTTGTTCTTAGAACGATACTGAAAAAAATAAATAAACAGCTTTAATGAAGATGCCTTTAAGTAATTAACATTTTAATTGAAAACTATTCTTAGAGCCAATCAATATTGATTGATTTTTTGTTTTGTTCAATTTCCAACAAACATTTTAAAAGTACAATTAACTATTTAGTTAATTACGCAAGCCATAGAGAAATAAATTACAAAATAAATAAAAATGGCATTCAATTAAATTGAAATGCCGCGGCAGAGAGTTGTTAGTCATTTTCGAAGAAACGATGATAATGAGCGAGAGATAATGCAGCAAAAGTGCGCTGTTGGCAAAAACTTAACACTAAAATCCATTCAAGTCCAAGCTTCTACATATCTACGTATATAAATACATACAATAAATACATGCTCGTGCAATAGTAGCATATGGACAGGGTTATTTTAAATTGCATGCATAATTCTAGGTGGGTCGGTTTATTACAGTCTATTTTTAGGGATTGAAGATTGCGGTGGTGAGACGGTGACGTTATTCGTGGTGTTTTTAGTATTTAATTGCGTTTGACGAATATTCTAGTGTTCTTGGTCGTTTAAGGCCAAACGGTATTGTGCAGAAAGTAACTTTTAATTGAAATACACTTGGAGCCAATTAACAAACAACAAATTTCAGTATCCTGTTTATATTTATTTCCAAGATTCGGTGAAATATTGTCGAAATAAGACCTAGTGTTCGCCATCTTTGGATCGTGCCCTCGAGAAGGCGGGCGAACACAGTCTAATTGGCAGGCAGGCAAAGACACTATTCTGATGCCCAAAATGCATGAATTTAATCAGATTAGCCCTCAGACTGCTTTCTAGTGCCAAACTTGCTAGAATGGGTTGGTGGCAGGGAGTTGAAAAGTCATGGCCTCGTTCTTCCAAAGAAAGAAGGCTGCTACTAGTGTGATGGCGGAATCATTCATCACGGTTCACGGTTATTGGAAGCTGCTAGACACTTCTCACTCTAAACAGGGCATCGCAGCTATTGAATATCGCTGGGAAAACTGTATCGCACTAAAAGGATACCAGATTGAGAAGTGAAGAAAATTTTTCACAAATTTGTTGCTTTTTCCTTGTGTCAGATCGTTTAGTTTTGCCGTTTCATAATAAATCAGGATAAAGAAAATCTTCCAGTGTATTTCATTAAAATTAAATTGTACTCCAAAATTACTAAATGCATGTTGCACAAATCAAAAACAATAAGTTACTTGTGTTAATTAAAAATTAAAAGTTCTGTTAATGTAATAAGTAAAATTTTGTTGTATTTTAGTTTTTAGTAATTTGGTTTGTAAAGTGCCCGTGAGAGTTATATGTCAAATTACATAAACCAATTACAAGTCAATGTACAAAATGAAGGGTTTGAACGGGAAATTTTGCGAATAATTGTGAACATAAAAGAATGCTGCTCTTAAAACTTTTTGTTGCAGCCAATTTGAAAGAGTTTATATGTACATTAATTTGTAATTATTTGTTGTTTTCATACAGGAAATTAAAGGATATTCAGCAGGATTGGGAGGGAAAAGTGTTTGTTGGTGGCTCTGTTCTAGTCTATGTATTTTGGCATATATTTGTCTATTCGTGTAAATATAAAATAACTGGTTATTTATATATTTAGTATTTTGTTGTTGTTGTTTTTTTCTTCTTCCATTTTTGGAGTTATATAGCCAGATGACGATTTGTTTATCTGTATATAACATCACATACACATTAAATTGAACACTACAAAACAAGTAAAACAAAACTTAAGGAGATAGAGTTATTGCCGGCGTTCAGGGTCGTCTGTCTGCCGGACAGTTCGTGGAGGCCGAGTTTGCAGACGTTGGTGAAAACGTCTTGAGAAACTTTAGAGAAATATGCAATAAGAATGCAGGACTTCACTAAAGCAGAAATAGTTTTTATTTTTTATATGAAACAGTTGAAGGAGAAATACGCACAACCAAAAGTTTGACAACTTTGGGTTCTGTGTAAAAGTAAGTGTAACTTTCAAGACAACAGCAACATTTTGAGGGTTAAAATGATTTTTTAAGTCAGTCTGTCAGTAAGTTTCTGGCGAAAGACTGTACGAGTATAAAACACGTATTCGTATTCTATTTATGCAAACGTTCATAATGTTCCGCAAAATCTTATATAATTAAGTTTTGACTTTTAGCAGTTATTTGTTTGTTTTATTGATAAACTTTTTCGAGATTCTGAAATGTAACAACGACAGCAAGTTCGTATTAGAAAAGCGTTCATTATACTCAGTTTTTGAATAATACTTTAAGGATTTTTGTCCAATAGTGGATGGTAAACGGATGGCGAATATGGCGGCTATCCTTTTCCATTCCATTATATTGTATGTTGTGCTTTACGCTTTCGTTTTTCAATAAAAGTTAAAGTGTTGATGACGCCTTGTTTTGGTCCAGGAGCAAACAATTCAAAATGACGTTGGACACACAGCATTAGGCGTACTTTGAAAATCTCTGGATAGTTTTTATCCAAAACGAGATTTTGACTCAATGTCTCCGGTAATTTCAATTTTAATTGCTTTTTGCTTCTGCTGTAAACTTATGAAGGGTGATTCCAAATTGCTAAAGTTCCTAAGGTCGTGCAGCAGTTTTCAAACATTTTGCTCGTTGTTATTGTTGTTGTTGAGTCGAAAGCATTAAGCGGCCTGGCGACGTTCAAATATACACATCCCCCCACCCAATGTTTTGATGCAGTTGATTATTTGATTGTCTCCTGCTTGACAAAAACTTATTCATTTGATTGGTGTTTGCCGCCATCAAAAGTGCACGACATGCTTCGATAGGAACGCAATGAATTCAAATTAGAAACGATGATTGACGTGCTTTTTTTTTGTAGGTCTCACTTAAAGTGACAAGCATACGATACTAATACGTGTGCCCTGATTGATGGGTGTATTTGAACGTCTCTAGGCCCCTTTTCACTCATTTGTTTTTAGGTTATGCCTTTAAGAAAAGAGGCCATTTCATATCAGTTGGAATATATTAATTTTTTTCCATATACATACATATATAAACAAAGGCACACCGAAATTCAAAAATATATTAAACATAAAGTTGTACATCTTAATTACAACACTTAGAAGTTTTGGAAATTAGTTTCTGTATATGTAATTACAAACAACATGTAAATAACAATTAAAGTATGTAAAAGTTGAGGTGTTAGATATTTTGTTGGCTGTTTTTAGTTTTGTAAGTAGTAGTTGTTGTAGTAGCAAGTAGAATAAGAACCCCATTTACTTTTGTACAAAAATTTTTGTTTTCTGTTTTTCTTTTTTTTTTTTTGAAAATTGTGTTTTGTTTTTTTATATTATTCGCACCTGACATTCATATGGTAGAAATGCGATATTAATCTCCTTTAGAGTTTTGATCTTTCTTGCAGCGCACGATTTACACAAATCGTTAAATAATTCCTCCGGGCAAACTATAAATATATTATAAATTTTCCAAAAAACAAAAAAGACATACAAATGAAGATTTCTTTTTTTTGGACACAACATTTTGCATAATATTGGAGATTAATATAATAAAATAAAGTCGAAACCGAAATCAAAATCAAGTGCTTAAATACGTAAGTGTAAAAAAACTAAAATTAGAAATTTAAATTTTTTTATGGAAGCGCCTTTTCGGTCTTTTTATAGTACAGGCGTTTTTAAAACCATACTTTTATGCTTAGTAAAAAGTCTAAGGGAATTTATAAATATTTTGAGAAAAAAACATTTGTTAAAGTAGAAGATATTTAGGAAATTTATGTATGTAAAAAAACTCACTAAGTATGAAAATAATATACTTATGTTTTAAAAATATTAAGCTTTTTGTAAAGAGATAAAAAAAATCAATCTCACCGACTATTTAACTGAAAATTAAGATTTCTCAAAACATTATTGTGAAAAACAAACGAAAAAACAAATGGAGAAAAAATGTTTACAAAAATCAATAAAATAAAATTTCTACAATATGTAATTCCCAACAATTTCAAGTCTGGCCCTTAATATTTAAAAAAAATTATATTTGTAAGTTCTCATTAACAAGATGCTTGCAAAGAAATATTGCATACTTTGCTTTGTTGTAAAAGATTATAAGTTGTAGTATACTTTGAGGGTTGTACTCTTTAATCAATTACAGTCAGGTTAATAAATATTGCAGCACTTTATAAAAAGTAAAACAATGTTTGCAAAAAGCAAATCAATTAAGAGCAGCCCCGCATCGATGAAATAGAATACAGAAAGTATTCCCAGAAGGAAAAAAACGTCCTTTGATGCGACCATGTTATTCTAGTTTTTTTTAAATACAGTGAGACTTGGATTATCCGTAAAGGTCGGAACAGCAAGTAGTCCGTGTAATCGACTTTCCCCGATAATAGAGTAACAATTTTGAGTAGTTTTTTTAATATATTTTACTGATTTCGAACAATTAAAAAATAAGATTGTAGTCCCGAATAATAGAGGTAATTACGACTAATCGATGCAAAAGCAGGCGGGAAAAACTTAAAGCGATGTTGCCGGTTAATCGAATAGAAAAATATTTTTATAAATCAAACAAATCAGTACAAAATATTCAACTTGAAGTCGATCGTTTTTTTTTTTTTTTTGGCAGGATAATGCACGTTTGACTTGTTAAAACTCAACTGCATAGAGTTTTGCAAAAGAGAAGATTCGACTTATAAAAGTTCAACTGTGTTGATGTTTAAAAAAAAATATTTAAATTTCTGTGTTAATTTCACAGATTGTAGAAAAAAAAACTCTGTCAACTAAATTGCATAAAGCAGTTTGTAATATTTCAAGGCGTAAAAATGACTAGCAGAATTCACTACATCCTGTTACTGGGTGAGTGGTATTCTCTTCTATTATCCTTAACGAAGGCGTTAGTATAGTTGATCAGCCGATAAGGGTTTTTGTTCAAGGTAGAAATGTAGGATTTGCCATTGCAGTGTTAGAAGACAAATGTATAAAACAAATGAGAGAGAAGAAGAAAAAAGAAACATTAGTTGCGGTTAGACTTAAAAGCCAGTCATATTTCTTTTTTGGCTGTTGCAAAAGTATGTAAAGAAATATGACCAGGACACATGTACATACAAAGTATAATAATAGGAAATACTTGTACTCGTACATGCAATGGGGTTATTTGCTTATAAATAGAACACTTAGACAAATGATTACATAAAGCGTTTGAAAATTGCTTTGGCAAACTTTCAAGTTGAGAAGAAATTTTGTTGGATAACAATACCTGACTTTCATAAGCTAGAAATGCAATATTGATTTCTTTGCAAGTGCGCATGTAGCGTATTAAATTCTTTTCAGCTTTAATCATATCAAAAATTTCATTAGGAATGGCTAAATCGAATGAAGAAAAGTAAAATAAAATCATACAAATTAAAAACTAAGAATGAATTAAAAAAAAAACAACAAAAAATGTTCTTAATAAACCTCATCAAACAACTTACCCTCAGTGAAAAAGACATGGGCATAGCGGTACATGGGTCTAGCAGGATTTTCAAAGTCCCGTATTAGACCCGCCACCGAATCTTGAGAAGGTGTTATCAAATATATGGCATCCATGGAGGGTAATGGTTCACGTTTCTTATTGATGTCTTCAACCACTGAAATGCCCAATCAATATTATTCTTTGCTAGTGTTAAATAATAGCTGCTGTCCAACTTACATGTTATGCCCTCGGCACTGATTTCGTGCATTTTTGTACATGCCGATACCATACGCATGCCCAACTTGTCCACAACCAAAACACGCCAGTCCATGTTAGCCTTAGACGCTGCAGCTGCTGCCGCTGCAGCTCCTGCTTTTTTCGGAGGTGGTGGCTTGTACTTCACCACCTCGTTCATAATTTCTATAACAACAAAACAGAGGAGATATATTTATAATTTATATTAAATTACAGTTGCAATTTCCATTAAGAGGTCTATGTGAGACCAGCCCATGTACGAATATTTCGAGGAAGTAAAATCAATTTGGTGACAATAGTAGACCGTAGTCGGAAATCATATTTAACTAAAAAACAAATTCTAACAGTTTACGATAAAGAACACTTCACTTCAAGTTCTCAAGCTCTTAAAAGAAACCCCCCTCTAAATATTTATGTGTGTACGCATGAGTATATGCCAGCAAATTGGTGGTCCACTTAAAACTAATAATTCAATGTAGTGCAGAATTTTCCCCCCTCCAAGTGTGTATTTATGTTCGGCTCTTCCGTTTACTTTTATGCGATCGTTTCCTCCCGACGTCTTCAAATCGTCGATAAAAGTTGCAGCTTCTCCAGCTTTGATAAGTTACAAAACCAGGTGCAAAAAATCAATTTATAATCTACTGATGAACGGGTTAATTTCTGGGAGTTTTGGGAAAACTAACTTTAAGTTAGTTGAAGAGTAATGCAGAGGCGGGTAATTGACTTCCTCGATAGGACATCCTCATTCCAATGGAGATAATCTAAGTGTTAAGCACCATTAGTTGTAGAAAAGTTAACTGAAAATTCATTCCATTGTAAGTACGTATGTATTACATTGTGAAGGGAATAATGCAGCTCCAAATGGATAGATGAACAATATGAGGCCTGCCAAATAAGGCCAAAAGAATTAGATTTCATTTACGTACATATATAAAAAAATTAAATCTAATTGCAGACGTATTTACATACAACATACACAGAAATACATACATATGTAGATGAATGTGAAATTTACGTGCTCCCAAACTGAACTTGCAACAAATTAGAGGAACATAAATTTACGCAAAAGAGAAAAAAATAAGTACCTACATTTTGTTCTCTATTATTCAAAACAAATAATGCATTTTTCTAACAACTTTTTGCCGTTGCTTTTTAATCATTAATTCTTTGTTTAAATACGAATTTCATTAACAAAACAAAACCCAAAATAAAACAGAATATAATTAAATCAACGTTTGCATATACTTATGTATGAGTCATCACTTATCCCCCCATCAATAGAAACAAAATCGTTATTAACAAAATCAATTTTTTTTTGTCGGGGACAGAAACTGTGATCATCAGATAAATAGAAAGAACAAACTTTTAACTTGCTAAAATAGACTATTTTAAACTAAAAAAATATATAAAATAAAAAGGCGTAATGGAAAAAGTTAAAACATGTAATTAAGAGAATGAGTTACTACTATACAGGACATGCTAACGCTCCCATTGAAGGATTTGGTCTTGTTCTTTAACGTATGAAGAGAAGGGAAAGCACAATAGAGCAACGATGGTTGCAGATTGAAATACAATAATACTTATTGTATGGTCACTGCTCTTGTTTGGTTTTTGTTAATTTTCTGACAGCTAAATTTTCAAATATTATTTTATGTTCTTAACAAATTACAACAATTGCCACCATTAACAACTATGTTATTACAACTATTACAATACTTAACTGTATATGTATGTATGTACTCGTATCAGTTAATGTTTGTCCAACCCAAGAAAATGGACTTCAATGCCCACTTGACTATTTATATATATATATACTATATATATTTTATATATTTTGAAACTAGCATGTACTCATGTGTGTATATGACGAAATTTTCGTTTTCTTATTTCTAGGAGGCGGCTTACCGAGATTTCTTGTAATAAAAAAAATTATTGTAAAGTGTAGGAATGCCGTTAGGCAGAAACAAATTGATAAATTTTTCTCATTGAAGAAAAAAAAACCCTCTACAGATATTACAGCTCACAGCCATGACACAATCATTTATGACACACGGACTGAAAACATTCTAAATAAGTACCTACATGTACATACATATGTGGAAGAATATGTTATTAATAAAGTCTATGATTATAAATATGTATGTATGTATTTTGGATATAAAATTAAATTATCAACGATAATAATATTAGTGTCAAATGACGTTATGGTTTACAATCGATATAGAAAAAACCAAAACAACAGTAACAACAACAACACCAGAAAATACATACATATGTATGTATGTAGTAAAAATAACTAACGAACGCATTTGCGCATATATGTATGTACATATGCGTGGATGTAGTATGTATTTCTGAATAGAGTAAGAGAATAGTGAGTGAATGGGTGGAGGTGATAGGGATAATTTTATTTTCGGTATCCAGTGCGAAATATAAAAGTTCGCAATACATCGAGGTCAATTTGGGGGCGTAACAAATTGTCTGCTCGGTTTTACAGCCGCCTAAACAAAATGCACACAACGTCACACAACTGCAGCATAAAAGTATTTCACTTCGAATGGTTTTATGTAAAGGCATTTCGCCCAAATAACAGACATGTGTAGAACTAATCCTTAGTGTTGGTATTCTAGTCGTTATTTGGGGGGAAAAATCAATAGCCAGAATCCGGGCAAATGGAAATTTTATAATATTTCAGCATTTTGAAAACCAAATAAAGTGGCTTTTAGTTAAACGAAATAAAATTTGTAATTTTTTCCTTTTTGTTGTTAAGAGATTTATCACGATTATTTGTATTATATTCGTTTTTCATTTGTATAATATGTACCTTGAACTACTTTACTTATTATCAAACTAAAGTTAAAGAAAAAACAGAAAAAGTTTTAATTTTATATTCTACGATATGAACTCACTTTGCCCAACTAAAACCTTAAGTGCCATTTTCGCTGTATTAATGTAGGAATTTTAAAAACTTAATTATAAGAATTTCAAGCACTAGTAAAAACACGTAAATAATTTATATATATTTTTTTTATATTAAATTAAAGTAAGAACACCGTAAAAATTACAGCACAAAACTAAAATAAAAATTGTTTCGTCACACAAAAAATTATGAACCCCGTTTTAGTTGTTTTTTCCAGGCGCCTCTACAACTTGAACACTATTGCAGTTTAATTTTTTTCTTTCTCTATGCGTTGTTGTATTGTCTCCAAAATTCCCCACATAACTGATTTATTGTGGGCTAAAGGCGAAGGAAACTGGCGACTGGATTTGCAGAGGGTTTAATGTTTCACAAGTATATTATCTATCTTTTTTCGATTTCGCTTTATTTCATTCAATAATTGTAGATTTTTGTTATTGTTGTTGTACTTGTTCTTTGGCTCTCATTTCTGGTGGCTTAAGAGTTGCCAAGTTACGAAAATAAGTGTATGGAAAATCGCTTCAATTACATATGTATATGGCTTCTTTATTTACAGCGTGTAGGCTGTTTGACGCAAGGCACAACAAAGGCTTTTTGGGGCACGGATATATCTTAATGGTTTCCGGGAAAACGGCATAGAATGATAAAACCACGTCCTTTAAAGCAAAGATATACATACAAGTCCTTTGTTTTTGTTATTACAAAAATGTGTGAATTTTATATATAATGCGCCACTTTTTTGTGAATAGTTCCTGAAAGAACAAAAATTTGTATTCATCTTGTGCGACTAATTACTTAAGCATCGCATAATTTATGTGCACAGTGGAAGTAGGCAGGTACTTTTATGTCATAGCACTTGCTCAGTTGAAAAAACGCTTCTAAGTTTGGCAACATGCTGGCTACATATATACGAAAGATGGATTTTATGTAAACTATATTCTAAAAGCCGTGTTGTATTTGGAACTGAAAGTTAAATGGGTTGTTGTCTTTGCTGACGCACGTATGTATTTGGCTTATTTCTGCTAAATTTCAATATTAAGACTATCTAACGAGGCATAACTGAATAAAATTGTCTAATAAAACCATGATTGCGTTTGTTGTTGTTTGTATTTATTTAAGCATTTTATTAAAGAATAAATTTCTTGTATATAATAGAGAAATTGCATTACATTCATAATTACTTTTTTATTATTAATTTTAATTAATAAAAATTAAAAATATACTTGTTGCAAAATTTCTTAATTTTAACCTTTTACGTGGTTATTTATCATGCTCTTGATTCAGATTATTTGTTTATAAGATTTTTATTCAAATCTTAACTTGGACTGTTTTTAATTCAAAATTTTCTTTTATATATGTATGTAGACTTATTTTTTGTTGATTTTGTATTTTTTTTGTTTTTTTTTGTTTTTAACATTCTTTATATAAAGTACGCACACACATTTTTTTATATTAGACTATGTTTTATTATTATTAAATATTTTTGTGATTTTTTAAGCATCTTTTTTTGTGGGAGGATTTTGTTTTTTTATTTTCGGATAATAAAAATTATGTTTCTGTTGTATAGATTTTAAAAAAGCATTAGAATTTATGGTTACTAGCGAATTGTGTTGGTATATATTAAATATATGTATGTGTGTTTCGATATTGCAGATGTGTTGGCGTTGTTGTTATTTAGAAGGGTTTATTATAAATATTGAATAGTTTTATGTTAAATATTGATTTTTGGTTGTTTGTTAAAAGGCTGTGGCTATAGTTTTAATTAAATGTGTTTAATAAGCATACAGAACACACTAAAGTTTTTTTCAGAAAATATATTTCTTTTGAGTTAATTGATATTATTTGAAAGTTATAAAATAAACATTATATTAAAATATTATTGTTTAAAAAACTTTATACAGGTAATTTTTACAACTTAAAAGTAATTCATAATTCAAATGCCGCATAAAATATTCTATTCGTTTGAGTGAAGCTCAAAATAAAGTGCAAAAGGAGACATTTGGTTAAATGGATTAAGCTTTAGAGAATTTTTTAATAAATATATTTCTTATTTTTGAGTATTACAAAATATACATAAATTAAATTCATAAATTTTTATCTGCTTGTAACATTTTTCTTTTCGCAATTAAATCTTTAAAATATTTTATTTAATAACCCTTTTAAAATCCATTTAGATTTTAGTGCCTTTTCTGTAAAAAAGTCTTTAAAAAGAAATCTTCTTCTTTTTTGTTTTGTTTCTATAACAATTTATTTAAATAACAAGATTTAAATAAATTTTATTTTATATATTTGCATAAATTTTTGCTATTATTTAAAAATTTGTTTATAAACTTTAAATAAAACAAAAATATTTTATTAATGTTCTTTGTTTTTATTTTGTAAAACATTCAGGGCAGTGTAATAAAGGATCCAATTTATAAAAAAATATTTTTAACAAAAGAGTGTATTTTCAAAAGTTTTATCATTGCGGTGAACAAAACAAAAAAATAATTAAATAGGAATTCAATTCAAAAAGTTTTACAATTTTCAAAACAGATCTTTCAGTTTTGAAGAAGTAGACATTTATTTGGGAAATAAACTGCTTTTAGAAAGAAAATAAATTCGATTTTAAAGAACTTCAGTTCAAGTTCGAACTCTCGTCAAACTCGAACACTGTTCAAACTCAAGCTCCGGTTCAAAGTTAAAAATATGTAATAAATATTTCTTTATGCAAACATTTTATCCAGAAACTTTGTACAATTTCGACGACCACATTTTCGATAAGTTCGAAAACAGGAATTTATAATTTAGTACAATTTTCTTTTGAAAAATCTCTTAAAACTTTGAACGTTTGAACGCTGTAAAAAGCTTTCTTAGATTTTTAAACTTAATTTGTAAATTTACTTTTTCCTTTATACTTTTTCCCAAAATACTGATTAGCAGACAGTACTGAACCTGCCAGAATAGCAACCATAAATAGTCCGAAACTCAAATTAAATATAGATATAGATACATATACATATATGCATATATCTGTGTATCGAAAATTCATAAAATATTTATTTGTAGAAAATTATTTAATTCTGTTCTTTGTACACAAACTATTTGTTTCGAAATTGTAAATTTTTGCTTCCGGCTAAATTGGTTTTGTTTTATTACTTTTATTTCGCTGGCCCTAAATTATATCTGAGGGTTATTGAGAATTTCTATTGGAAACATTTTGCTCATGGAAGTGTTCGCAGTTTGGATAGTGAAAGGTTGAATAGTTCTGTTTTTCTTTTTAGAAATTTCTTGGTTTAACAATATTTTAAAGACCTTTTTCTTCAACTTTAACCCAACTAAATTAGCATCTAAAATGTTGTAAACAAATTTTTTACTTTTAGAAAAAAAAAGTAAAAAAAACATAATGAAATCTTAAAACTAAATTTTTTTCTTAAATTTTTTTCTGCTATTTTAGATAAATACTTAAATAAATTTATGTAGGACATAATACCTTCAGAATGTAGTCCGTTAAAAGTGTGGGCACAGTGGGACTGTCCTCGTTTATGGCTTTCAAAACTTCAAAAAAAAAGAAAATATTCATTGCAAAATATTAAATCAGAAATAAAATATAGAAAATATTAAAAAAAACATACTTTTGATTAAGACTTGTAAATTTTGATTATTTGGTGTGCCGTTCTCCAGGGTGTAGGGTATGACAGTGGTCAAATATTTAGGATCGGGTCCCTGGAATTTGCCACGTTTCTTTTCCACATGATACTGCCGTCGCTTATTTTGTACTGCCAGCAGTATAGAAATAAAAGAATTTTTCAATTCCTTTTCAAACTCCAGTTCATCGCGCAATGCCAACTCATTGATTAAAGTTTCGCTTAGTTCTTGTATCAAAACTTCCATTTCCATATACAATTCGTTCAATTGGGTTATAGACAGATATTGTAGCTCTATGAAATATACAATTAGTTTAATAAGAAAATATATATACATGGACTATATTGGGGGGGAAAATAGTCAAACTTACTTTCCGCGTAGAGTGGAGCACCCAATACTTCTTTGGCCTTTTCTATTACCTCCGATTCACAAGTGGTGGCATCTTCTGTTGGACTCTCAGCTTCATCGATTATATATTCAATCTCCTTGATTACCTCCTCCACGCTTTTAATGGGTTCTTCGGTTTCGCTATTGAGGCCGTTTAAAATGAGGGCATGCATATCGAGATCATTTGCTATGGCTTCGTCTTCACTGTTTAGTTCATCGCCAGGTGTTTGTGCATCTAGAGAATCAGATTGTTTAGGAGGATTTTGTCCCAAATTTAAAGTAGGCATATGCATTTTACGTGTATAAGATTTAGACCAATCAATGGGAAGTATATTTCCAAAATTGCCCGTAATAGTCCACCACATTCTGCAATAAAAGAACAGAAGTTCGTTTTAAAAAATGATATATAAATAATTTTGATACATAATAATAAATACTGTGATGTGAAAAGAATTTCGAAGTTGTTTACGATTATTCGAATTCTACAGGTTACAGTTATGTTGTCGAGATATCATCTTTCACTTCCAATATTTCAGTTTTATATTTTGCTCTTATGGGCTACTTATACATACATTTATTTTTCTTTCTTTTTTTGTCAAAAAATTATAATTATTTCTGAAAACAAACATCAATTTTGTAAGTTCTTTCATTTTAATGTTTTCCCAAAACTAAAATCTCTTTTTTTTTTATCTAAACCAGAGTTTTTCGAACTTAATTTCAAATCATCGTATTTATTTCATTCCATAATTTTATATAAGAAAATTATTTTACAAGCATTTTTCGAACTTAATTTTGACAATAAATATATTATAGGATTTTTGTTTCAATTTTCATCAAGCAAAATGACATACATTATTTTTAATCATTCTTATCTTTTCTATAAGCACTTAATTATTTATTGACCACCTTTAATAAAAAAAGTATTAAACTTGCTTGAAATAAAACAATTTTTTTAATTACTGATTTTTTTATAGCAAAACCCACTTTCCTTTCTTTGGCAGAATTACATCATGTGCTGCTACAAAAAAAAAAAAAAAAACTGGTAACAGGCACATGCTCGCTCGTCAGTCAGTCAGTCATTCGAACAAGTAGGAGCGCATCTGGATATACTACATACAAACACACGTGTGTGCGTGCCTGCAATAAACCTACTTTCATTGTATTGTATGTATGTAACTATTTCACTTCATTACAAGAATAACAATGAATAATGAAAAAAAGTAAAATTAAATTCTACGCCCAGAGCATTTCACATACAATTATGTCAACTTCTTTAAGGAATTTACATACATACATATGCAAAAAAGTAACAATTACACTGTTTGAATATTAAAATGTTAACGCACACACACACACACACACACATACACACACCTTTTAACTTACCACACGAATCAGGCATGGTAAATACAGCAACTTGGAATGGCCAAAGATTTGCTCAGTACAGAACAATTGCAAAGATGAGACGACTTTGAGAGCCAGTTATCACTTGATGATATCAAGCATGATTGTCAAGTCCTTTTCGATGGTCTGATTTTAGTATTTAATTTCAAATTGCAAGCAACGTTTTATGAACTGGTTTTTAATTATAAAAATTCGAATATACTTGACAGCGATTAACAGCCATTGCAACTAGACAAGTGTTCAAAAGAATGAATATATTGCAAATATTTTCAATAATCAGAACAAATTTTACCTGCTCTAAAACTAATTACTTGTCTTCCATTAGTAACGCATTTATGTATGTATGTATGTATGTATGTATGTATGTACATAGATTTGACGTCAACATATTAATAAGACGTACACACACACATACATACATTTGTAAGTTATGCACAAAAGGTACTCCAGAGGATGATTCTAGATACGCATTTATTTATACACATACATACATATGTACGTTTATTCACCGATGTATGTACGTACGTACATACATATTTACATATGTATGTATGTATGTATATGAAAGTACATTTTTGTTTTCTTTTGTCTGTTTCCATGAATTTTATAGTTTTAAGTTGGTTCGGATGAGTAACTGGCATTACCATCCCTGCTGCAAAACACAACTGAGTGGAAGTAGCGGTAAAACAATTAACAATATGAGAGGAAGTAGAAAAAGAGGGAAAGGTGATGACACAAAAGTAACGGCTATTAATCAGGCGGTTACATACGAAAACATACACGAGTTGGTTTTGTTCTTTTTTCTACTCTTTAACATGACTTTAACAGCATGAAAAAATGTAAACGACCACAAATGTACATGACCAGAGCTTTCATCATTATTCTACGATACATACACACTTTTAGCATTCAATGTATGAATGTACGTACGTACATAGTATGTATGTATGTAAATACTTTTCTCTACATTAACATTTTATTAGTATTCCATTCCAATTTTTTTACGCAATTTCTTGTTGCTTCAAAGTCAATGTCATTTTCAATATTTGTTTTCTTGATACTTAAGAAAAAACTGCAAATAAACGATAAAAAAGCTTATAAGTGTAAAATATCAGAAAGAAGAAAAATACTATTGCCCACGCAGAAATTCATACTAAACAACAATCGCAACAAAAAGCAAAAGAGAAAAGAAACAGATTTATTACTTTCGCGGAATTGTTTATGTGGATTGTTGTAGGACGGAAATTATAAACCAGCCAACAAATTTCTTGAAGTTTGAAACTAAATTGAAAGCAAATTCGATAAAAAATTATATATGTATGTAAATCTTAATGGGAATCATTCATAGCCGGCATATAAGACCAGTGAAGCCACCAAATTTATCAAGTTCATGATTTTCATAAAAGTTTGATTGATGACCAACAACAAATTTAGGAAACTTACATAACAAAAATTATTTCTTAACTCAACCCAAACTTTTATACACATACATACATACATACATACATAAGTACATACATAGATACAGACATATTTAAATCACTTCAGAATGAAGTCTAAGCGAGTTAATAAAAATTAACATTTTAAATGTCAGCACAAAACACAGTAGGAGGAATTATCTATTACGAAATTTTGTATTGTTTGCAAATATGATAATCGTGTAAACCATTTTGATCTTCAATTTAACCTCAAATTTTCACCATAACGTTTGTTGATTTTAAAGGTAAAATTGTGATAACATTTGTAATGTTAGGACAAGACTATTTAATTATGTACATACTTTCAGTACATACATACATACAATACAGATTTCTTTTAATTTAAGTGAAGTGCAGCATCATATCAATTATTTCTCTGAAATAATCTAGTTATTCGTTTTTTTTCTTTCACTAAATCAAATTACTGCTCTTGCATTTTACTGCAGTAATATTAATATTTTATAAAACATCATAATCATCTACTCCGTTTGACCATTTCGCTGGGATTTCCATTTGTGCAACCTGCTGTTTCTTCTTCCTTTTTCACTCATTTCATTTCATTGCATTGGAATAAAACGACGAGTGTAAGTTGGTGTGTTCTTGCAAAAGAAAAAAATATCTATTTATGTATGTATGTATGTATGTTTGTATATAAAATAACCCACATTTAAGTCATTCATATTCTTATTTTATAAAACGAGTTCATTGCCCGGCAGGACCTTTTTTTCATATGCTTTCTTTTTATATAGCATGTTTTTTACTGTGTGTATATGAAACTTGAGTTTAGATTTTGCTATTTAAGTCTTTTATGAAGCAGGTTGAGGTTTTTCTTTATTGAAGCTAAAAAAATAGGATATAATAGAAACTTGCAGTTATATCCTTAAGGATTTTCCATGAATGATGTCTAGCAAAAGTTGTTGATTTAGCCGTTTTATTGTTTTTTTTGCGTTTTTGTTCTTTATTGGATTTTTTTTTTCCTTCTTTTCTTTAATAAACTGGCCTTAAATAACCAAATATTTGTTTAATAGTGACATTAGATACTTCCTGTTCCTTGAATGCATTTATAATGACATGTTGAAAAGAAAAAAAAAACACAAAAAGGTTTCAGTTTAGTCATATAAATAGCAGTGAAATTAAAGAAACGCAAATCGTTTCCCTATTAACGTTAGTATTAATACGAGTATACGAAGGATTTGCCAGGCAAAGGAAAAAACTGGCACAACGACATATATTCGGTGTATGTGGAAGTGTGAGCGCAAACACGGCGTTTACTTTTCTGTTACCAACACGGCAAAGATATTTTTTTAAGAAAACTTTTGGTTCACAAAACATTTTTATAGAAAAAAACTTTCGCAAAAGCAAACAAAATCATGCGTTATCGAAACCTTGCATGTCTCACTTTTCTACTTACCATTCCACAGCAATTCTGCGCACTGCGGTACAGATGAGAAATTGGTTTACACGACCAGCTGATTCCACGACTGGCGGCCATATTTAATTTTATTATTTTTTATACATTTTGCTGGCATATCTTCAAGAATATGCCACCGAATTTATCTTGAGCACATGGGCGGATCGTATATGAATCGCTTTTCAATCCCTTAGCATCGAATGGGATTTGAGAAGACACTCTCGATGTTGAAAAAACTAATATGACATGACATGAAGCGCAGTGCGCATAAAGTATTCATGATTTGGTATTTAAGTGAAAATTGAATTGGAGGGCTATTGCTTTGTATGGCAGTTGTTGGTTGTAATATATATATATGTGTGTATATAGTTACAAGTTAAGAGAAATCTGACATCTCAGCTGATTACAAATAACTAAAAGAAGAAGAATAATAGTACGCGTGGCCTGTGCAAAAAGAAAATAAGGGAGACCTAAAGTGGATCACCCGTTATTATTATTATTTTTACTTTTTTAAAATAAGTTTGTTTGCTTCTTAACTTGTGGTGGTTTTTTCTGGAATAACACTTTATTTATAATTTAATTGAAAGAAAAAAAAAGTAAAATACGAAATACCAGTTTTTTGAAGTTTTGAAATTCTAAGTTTATTGTTCGACTTTGTAAATATTTTTGTAAATATAATAATAATTTTTTGAACAACAATTGCGAAAAGCTCTTTACGACTTTTGTCTCGCGCTAATGGCTTTTTCTAGTTTGCTTTTGTCCCTTCCTTTCTTAAATTACAGCTGAACCTCGATTATCGGGCTCGCACATGGGGTTTGTAACCGATATACTTATGTATGTACTTAAATTTGATCTGCCTCTAAAATAGAATTACTGGACATCTCAAATTTTCAAAGAACTTTCAGTGTCTATTATCGACTTTAATGTGTATGTGAGAAGAATGCGATTTACCGAATTTGAACTATTATGGAGGATTATGGAGGCGCAGTTAACCCAAGTTCAACTGTATATAAATATAAAAGTTGCCTGTTAAAGTTTAAATGTTTTATGTATGTGTGTCTGCGTAGAGTAGAAGTTGCCCCCTTTTAAAGGTTTCCAATATTAATATATAAAATTATCTGCATGACTTGTTTTATTATAAGAGAAATAAAAAATGTTGCATTAAAACAGTTGCTATGAAATATACGGTGAAACTTCGATATGAAGAAGTTTGTTAAAACGAAACACTCTATATAACGAGCCCTCAATAAAGGACCTTGAAAAAAGAACCCTTCATTGCAAAGTTTTCAATACAACAATATACTATAGATGTAACGCAGAAATTCTGAACCATGAAGCTTCTATATAGCGAAACAAGAGTATGCAATAAAAGTGCTTAAGTCCAGCCTCTATACAGGGAAATATTTCCCCAAGATATCATGGCTTTAAGGTTCAGTTAGACCTAACACATCCCTAACCATAGCGGCGGTTCGGCAACGCTGATATTTTTTACGTGCACGTGTATGTGTGTATGAAAACAAATTCCAGCTGTTTACGATTACGTGAGCACTAATCGATAGCAAAATATTGCTACGGTTACGCCGTAAGGATACTTAGTGGATTTAATCAGAGATTGATAGAGTGGAATAGTCATTGCCAGAAGGAAATATCCATAAGAATTGCATACAAATTATTTCTATGTACAAAATATTTGATAACCGATTCGTGTGCCTTTTTTATCGCATTCGGTCATCACATTATGAAAAAATTAATATAAAAACAATAAAGCTGGAAAATTAACAGCACTGGTGACGTCATGTCTAACTGAATATCTCCTGTCACATAATCCTACGCACAAATAAGAACAAAAGCTGTAACGAAGTTTTTTTTTCTTGTTTTCCTTCAGATTCGTTACAGCGAAGTTTCACTGTATATGTAAATTGCTGTGTGCGTATGTTAAGTTATTGGCAGTGTAAATTTATATTCTTTAAACTCATTTTAAATTGACAACAATTTTCTGCTAAATTATATGTTGCAAATGAAACAGAAGCCCGGGTAGTAAAAAGGGTTTTGATAGCCCCCCACCCGGCTCCTTTCCACCTCTTTTTGCTGTTCAATTTACTAACAATTTGAGCGGCACTCACTTTTTCTTTGTGCTGCCATCTCAACTGCAAATGACGGGTAAATGCAAACACACGCGCACACCCTGGCACTCTCAACTTCCAACTCATTCCTTTCACAGGTACCAGACACACACACACACACACACACACACACACGAGCACACAAACACACGAGTGTATAAATAAATATAGTAGCATAATTGTAGGGTAATTGGATTTAACATGAAAATTTATTTACTTCATTTAAAATGACTGCAAACAGACACGATGTGTGTTTCTTTTCTTTTTGAGGTGAAAAACAAGAAAAAAGGATTTTAATAGCAACTTTATTGATTTATTTTCAATTGGGGGGCAAGACTAAAGGAAAACCCATTGAGAAGCGACACGAACTTATAATTGAAATAAGTCGTGCCAATAATATCAGAAATGGAGGTCTCTCTATTCGTTGAACATCTGTTAAGGAAATCAAATGAGTTTGGACATAATTAAAGTAAGAATATTGTCTGGGCTTCAATGAACACACAAATAGAGTTGCAATATCCCCCAACCAAAAGCCGGCAAATGGCTTAAGTCGTTATTATTGTTTTTCTTCGGGCCAGTACTTAGAGGACGACCCCCACATCTGCAGTGCATTGTACTAGCACTAGGGCAGAGGCAAGCATTTAAACGAACCTCGAGGAGGTAATTAGACATAAAATTATTTTATTCAAATTTTGCCGTTTTTTGTAGAATATCTTTGGCAAAAACTTCTTTTCTTACAACATTTTTCCATTCCATGTGTAGATAGAGAAAATGCCTAAAACATATTTTTAATTCGATTTTCTTAACTTTCTCGTTAGTTTTTCCTTCTGCAAAGAATGTTTTCTTAGCGATTTTTGCATACATTTTTTTGTTTGTTAAATTTGCTGTCTTGTGAAAATTTTTGTCCCAAACAAAATGTTTCACCTGTATTAATTAAGCCAATTACTGCAAAACGTTAATACATTCATACATATGTTCTAAATTGCCATTTTCTCTTCTATGAGTGCCATGATCTAGATCCGTATTTTTGTTTTTGTTGTAATCAATTACAGGTTTTCGTAGCTCATTGCTGATTGTAAGTGAAAAACAATCATTGTTAGTTGTTTCAAAACGCCAATCGAAATCGTAGCAGTATTTCATACTGATTGCACCTGACTAGAATACACAATACAATTTCTATGGTACATTTATAAAATATTAATAAAAAAGTTTTGGAAAAGATTCGCACATACATATCGCTGGCTTAATATCGAAAGGCCATAAATTGTTTTTAAGTTGGTTTTTTTCGCTTGTATTGAAGTGCTTTAATTTGTGAAAACTTGCCAAAAAAAAAACTAGACTTTGAAAAAATCTCTTTCGTGGTCTTTCTGCAGTAAGCTGACGATATGTGTCTATGTAGTACTCGTAGTTGTTGCATCTTAGCCCAAACAATCAGTTATTTCTACGTATCCGTACGATGTACTCGTTTCTAGGTATTTCTAACAGTCACTCACATTCACACGCATTCACTGACATCCTTCCAATAACCTTGACCGCATTATCCTTTTTTATAAACGTTCTCTATGGTTATTAGAACAAATATTGTGTGGAAAAAGAAAAGCCATAAAAGATTTTCTATATGCTAAATGCCATAAATATTTACATTTTTAAAATATAAAATAAAAGCAAGAAAAAAATTATGTAATTCTCATTGAAATCTTGACAATTTTTGTTTTTCTTTGGCTCTTAGAATTTGTAGTTGCCAGAAGAATAAATAGTTTTTATAATTTTCTTCTCGTTTTTCCTTCTGCTCTGGGTGACTTAATTTCTGTGTCTGCCCAGATGAAAGAGATTCTTATGAATCCTTAACGAACATGAAAAAAGAATCCTTTCAAAGATTTTTTGTACGATTAATTAATAGCTGAGGAAAGTTAAAACACGTTTGGAAATTAAAAGCAAAGACAAATGTTAGTAAATGCAATATGGTCGCAACAAAAGATTTAAATTTAAAAAAGTAATTAAATTTGCTTTTATATAAAAAAAAACTTTGTAAAAATATTTTATTGAATAAATTAAAATTTTCATTTTTGCAAACTGTTTAAGTGGAATGTGTTTTCCAAACGTGGTCAAGTCTTCTGAAAAGTATGTTGGCATATAGACAGCTGGAAAAAAGCAATCTATGTATTTTGTTTGTACGTCTTTGAGGCAACTAAATTAGCCGAGTTACGCATTTTGTTATCGAAAAATTTTTTATACGCAAGTTGTGGTATCGCCTTAAATTTAATAATTCTTTTGGTTTTCCATACTTCTGAGAAGGACTCTCTCTACCACATCCCTGAAAATGTTTGACCCTCCAGACATTTTTCAGATTATTTGGATATGAAAATTAAAGTGAATTTGCAATGAGTTTTTTTTTCACTAATTTTAAATACATATTATTTGTTGTTAAATAAATTCATAAGTTTGTTTTGTTAGAAGGATTAGGGATCCCTCTCAGCAAAAATTCTTAGCTACGCCGGCGCCACATTTACGTTTCAAATAATTTTTTTAAGCTTCGTTTTTAAGGCAAATTATAACAAATTAACCTTTACAATAAAAAGCACATAAAACATGTATTGCAAAAAACGCAACCCTGACAGATTTCAGCAATTTTTGCGTCTTCCATTTTGTTGCTTCAGCACGCGTCAATTTGGCGTCTTATTTTCTTCTTTCCAATCATTTTGTATGGTTTCTATCAAGTCTCATCCTTTGCAGGCGGCCATGGTGTGAGAAAACATGAGTCATCCGAAAGTTGTGACATTAGACAGAGAAAATAAAGGAGGGCAAGCGGGAGCGAAACTCAATTGAGTGTTTCCGCTCGTTTTAAGCTGAATTTTAGGAGGGGTGGGTTGGCTTTTGTTAAAGAAGTTTGGTTTGATTGGAAGGATTTCTAATTTGAAATTGATTAAAGACAAATTTCCAGTCAAAATGCAAAATTTTGATTTTTTCATAACTTCGGAACAAAACAAGATATTTTTGTGGTAATTCGCTTCCCGCCGCCAGCTTTCAATGGAATTTCTTATTTTTTGTTTCTTTTTCTTTTATTACCTAATTTTCTATTAACACATACATACATGTGTACATACATTTATACCTGCATATTCAATTCTTTTGCACTTGGTTGCACATACGAGCACTTAACCCATTAACGAGCATAAACCGAAACATCGTAATGGCTGTGTTTAATCGAATAAAGACAACAAGCAAATAATGAAACTAAAGCTTTTGCCAAAACGCCACAAAACCGCACAAGTTTTGAGAAAAATATTAAAGAATATTTAATTTGTAATCCAATAACAACAACAAAAGCAAACCGCATGTTAAACTTCAAAATGTTCGAAATGAACTGGAAAGAGTTTAGAGTTTTTTTTTAACCACTTCAACATTTGAGGTTAAACAGCAAAACAATAAACAATACAAATCAATAATAACATATAAGAAAAGTTTTAGCACTGAAACCTGCAACAGCACCAACAAAAAAAAGAAACATTTAAACAATAAAAGCTATTGTTTCAATCAAGCCCCATTATTAGGAGTATAACAACGAAAAACTTTCTCAACACTTTTGCATAACGAATATTCAAATCAAAATTCAGCGAATTTAAAACAAACCCTAAGCAAAGACTTGATTATTCGAGCTTTCGAGGCAACGAATAATCGGTCATTTGAATTGGTATTGAATTTAAAATGCTTTAAGTAACAGCTGACTTGCATGAGTTAATGAGCGTTTCACTTATCCGCCCGCCAAGCATTTCTTTCTTGGGCATTCATTTTAGTGTGAGAATAATAAATAAATAAAATAAATTGAATATTAAATAAAACATTTAAAGAAAAAACAGAAACAGAAATTTTTATAAATTAAGACAAAAAACTTTTGTGCTCGTGCTAATTGTGTAATTTTGATTTTTCATGAAACAAATTTTTATAAAACTGTGAATAATTCGTAAATTTCGTGATGTTACATCGTCTTTTAAATCAAAACGAACGAAAACTATAACAAACATTTTAATTTCTTCTTTTGCCAGTTGAACTTCTTCCAACTTCCAAAAAATTACGTAATTGTTGGCGTTTTTGTTTCATTTCATGTGAATAATCAATTATTTGCTCGATAAGTCGCATTTTTCTACAAATAACCATATAAAGTCTGACATGTCTAAGATTTGCAATGAAACAAACAAACAAACAAACTCGTACATTTGATTTTCTTTTTCTGCGTTTTTTAAGGTTGTTCAAAAAACAACTAATAATAACTAACAAGCACATTAGTTTTCCCATAAACAGTTATAACCACTTTTCTTCTTATGTACATACAGACATGTGTGGTGTGCACACAGTATGTATCATGATGGCGCGACATTTTGGTAACACAAACGAAAATGTTGTCAGAACGAACAGCCAGTTACCGGTTTTCTTATTTATTAAAATTTAGCATTTGTGAGCGAGTGTGTGCGTGCAGCGATACATATGCCCACAACTGTAGATACAGTCGTTTTTTAGCAACTGCCAATTTTATAGCCTGCTAAATAAATATTAATGACAAATAGTATTTGAGGCTTCGTTTTTCTTTTCAGTCATGTTCAGTGTCGCATTAGACAACTTGTTTGGGAAGGCAGAACGACGTCATCTGTGTCATTTCATTTTTCTATTGATGGTTATTGGTTTTGGTAAGAAACAAATTTAAATTGTAATGGCTTTGAAATGAAATTGCCGGGCACTTTTACTATTAAAATTGACAGGTAAGTACGAGTATTCGTTCGGAATATGCGAACATGTAAAACCCGAATATGTATGTACATATATTGATAATCGATTAATTGATCATTGGATTATAAAAATATTGTTTTAAGATTTTATCAAATCAAAATCGATGCCAATATTTGAGCAATCGTGTAGCCGCATAATGTTAATCGGTTAATCGGTTAATCGAATAAGTTTGAATAAGTTTATTTATTTCATTTTGAATGTATGCCAACCTGCAGCTTCATTTTAGTAATATCCAAATAATCGCGTAACCGAATTATATTAATCGATTACTCGAATAAATTTTTCTTTTTTCAAGCTTGCCAAGAAACAATTTTTATCGAGTAATTTTTCTTATAAAAGTTTAATCGCTCAAAATTAGTTTACCAAGTGTGTAGATAATAGTGTCGCTTCAAGAAATTAATTTAATTTGGGTTCACTTTAAAACATATGCGAATAACCGATTAGTGAATACCATTAATCTAACAAAGACAGATGTATAATTCCTATCGAATGAAACAATTCTATTAGTTTTAATTTAGTTGTTAAGCAAATTGAATTGTTTGCTCGATGTTATTTTTCGGAAAATCGAATAAATAATATTCGAACCAATTTATTCGTTTCATCTTTTTCAATCTTTTAAAAATAACGCAATTTATTTTGGAATTTTAATGATTAATTATTCTTACATTCGCATAAGCGATTAGTTTTATTAAGTCATTAAAACTTGTTGGCTTTATTTTCAACAAATATTTGTGTCAAAATTTCGATATAATTTTAAAAGATTGATCAAATATATGCTACGAAAAAACATCAATTATAATAAAACATATTTCGTTTTTGAGGTGTTTGTTTTCCCCCCATTTCTGCTATTAAATAAAAATTTTTATTAATTTTTTCAATATGCGAAAATTTGCTTTTACGGACAAGAATTTTTTTTGTTGCTTCTGGCGATAAACGTCTAAGGCCAGGCTGTTTAATGATCTCCCCACTTTAATGATGATGATGCTGACGCTGATGTCTGCTCTGAGCAACTTGATTGAAATGTTTTTGAAATGCTATTGTAAAAAGCCACAAAAATTCTCACGCCTCAAAAACAAACACAAGAAGCCGATAACATTTTCCGAAAGACTATTAAAATGAAAAAACCAACAATAATAATAATAATCTGCTTTATTAATGAAAAATGCGAACAAGTACGATACGATATCAAATGAATAATTAATAAAAGTGCTAAAAATAAAATTTAAGCAATTTATTCGATAAAAAAAATCTGCTGAATACAATTGAATTCGAAATAGAATTTAATTCATAAAACTTAAATTGAAGAACAAAAATGTGTTATATTACAAATGCTTGTACGAACACAGAATTTTACAAAAAAAAAAAAAAAAAAACAAATATGAAAGCACGAACCGGAGTGTCATGATTAATAATTTCAAAGAAAAATATGAAAAATTATGCATGGGGAATGTTGATAAAACAAACAAAAGAAAATACAAAAAAACATGTGAAGCAACTAAAATGCACGGTAACAGATTTAATGCATTTCCTATAGAAACAGAGAGTGCAAGTAATGAAATCTTAAATATTTTCAATAAAATTCCAAATCGACAAATAAACTTTCCAAATAAGTTTTACGGAGCACGACACTATCGTGGAATTTCAATCCGTAAGCTTTCCAGATGAATAGTATTCGATTAATTTTCAATCGGTTGTACCAATTGCATTCGCGGAAAAATGGTTCAGCCTTAAACACAATCAAAATATAATGAATCGGATAATATTTAATCGATTAATTTTTTTAAAGACTTTACAAATAATTCAACCATGAATTCAGTTTAGAGTAAAAAATCTGTTAAAAATTTAATTTTCCTAAAGTTAATCAAGTAATGATTAATCGATTAATTTTTTAATTTCGCTTAAGAATTAATCGCTCTAACAAATATGCTTGTATTTTTTTATTCATATATTTTTAAAATTTGAATGTTTATTCGAATACTTTTTTGACAAATAATCGAAAATGAGAACAAAATATTTTGTTTTCGGAGGTGCTACTCCTTAATAGACTTGAAAGAAAGCCTTTGAAATCAGTTGCTTATTGGCAAACGTTAACATTCGATCTCGTAGGGCAGCCCTTTTAATATCATAGAAAATAATTTGAATGCTTTATTATTCATAAATTCTTCTTAAAAGAAAACCTGACAAGTCTCCAATTTTCTTCGGTGCTAAAAACAACACCAAACAAATCAAAACCTCTGAAATAATTAAAATATTTTTATATTCTCTTCACTGACATCAGTGTTAAGTTTCTTTGATTTTCATTCGAATGCAGGGTTTCTGGTTAAATTATGGCGACACTGAATTTTTTTTTGGTTATTTCTTTTAATTTTTCTTAAAATGGAGAAATTTCAAAAATTATTTTTTATTTCTTAATATTACAGACGAAATAAAAATATATGTTTTCTTTTTTTTTTTTTGGTATACAACTTAAAGGAGAAACTTTTATGAACGCGTGGAATTATTTTGGAAAACAGCCAACTGAGTATATTTTTCTTATTTTAGCTCCACTTTAATTTGTGTATTAAAAGAAATTTGATTTCTTAACAACATAATCTAGTATTTTGTGAGTGAAATTACCACAAAAAATAATGTGTAATAACAAAATTTTTATTAGTTATAAACAATTTGGCAAATACAAAAGGGTGGTTGGTTTTATCTAGAGAAAAACTTCATTTCGTTTCACAAGGCCAGCAATTAGTGCTGCCACTTAAAGTGACAAAAGTCTTATTTATTCAGCTCAAGTCTTAAAAGTCAAAACTACGAGTACAAAGAAAAAAATATATATTTAGTTTGAATAAGAACAGGAAACATTTGTATATTTCAAATACTGTCAACAACCATCCAGCAAAAAACTTAAGAAAAATAGAAGAAACATAAAGACGCACCAAAATGAATAACAACCCACGGCTACAAACAAAATTAAAAAAAAAACAAATCAAATCTGAGTTCCTTGGAAAGATAAAATTAAGTTGGGGAACTAAAAAAAATAAACAAATTTATACACTTTCCGAAATATGTATCTAAGTAACATAAAAAAGATTTTCATTCTAACCTTTTGAGCTCCAACTTTTGTCCATATTTTTAGATTTTTTTATAATAAAACTAAGAATCGTGAGCTTTGGAGAAAAATCATACAAAACAATGTACACACATACATACATACATATTGAGTTCTTCCAATCTTTTGCAAGTTCGAAACTTAAATAAATAAATTTTCACAACTCGTGACACTGTTTCTATATACGAGACATATTTGTATGCATGTACTCGTATGTATGTATGTATGTATATAAAAAAATAAGAACATAAATACTCCACAAATCATTTCTCCCAGTGTGTAGCGCTTTTTTACCCCCTTTTTTTTTGTCAACATTTCTGTTGCTCTTTCTTCTATTTAGGTTCTGTTATTTCGTTTTGCTCATGCAAACACACAAACACACGTACCTACAAATACGCCACACAACCATTATTTTTGTGTAAAATTGGTGCTGCCGCATGACGTTGTTTTACAGCTGCTAATGGGGGCAATGTTGTCGAAGTGCGAAATGAATTAATGCGTTTCCTCCTCCTCTCTGGGTCTGATGTGTTATAGATTTTTAAAGCGGAGAGGGGGCATCAAATGAAATCACAACAAATTATTGACAATCGTATTCAAAACAAAAAACAACAGTGGAAAACTTGCATGCCGAGATAGAAGATACACAAGAGAGTGGGAAAATAACGGTTTAGCCAATAAAAGCCCGAAATAGTTCAAGGGTATTTTATTTGAAATCTTTTAATTGGAAGAATTTCAATCATATTTTCAATTTAATTTTTCTTGCCAACATTACGCTCATATTGACTTAAATAGACATACAAACGTACATACATACACACATACATACATACATACAAAAAAAACTTCATAGCCGGAATTGCAGTCTTACTCACACGCCGTTTAAGTGTTTAATTACATTTTTGAAGAAGATTAATGTCTATTTTGCTGAGGTAATTAGTTAGAAAAAATGCCGCTACTCTTTTATTTTAAAAGCAAAGTGTCAGCAGGTGGGTGGTTGTGGCTGCCTTTACAAATTCTCTTTACTTTGTGGCACCGATTTAGACACAAACATAATTCATTTGGAACTTGTAGATGGTTTTCTTTTTTAAACACTTAAAGTGAAATAAAATTAATATAAAAAATAGACAAATTCTTGAAATATAATTTCACAATAGAAATCATCGAAGGTTTGGAGAAGGAATTTAAAGTGAAACTATAAAAATTAATTTCAAGTTTTATGTTCGCCTTAAAGCGTTAAATCATGCCGCTTATTAACTGTAGTCGCCATAACACGATCAGGGAAACTTGTACTTTAATCTTGCATACATACATACATATGTATGTATCATCATCAAGTGTGTCTGAGTTTTTTTTTCAGTGTAGTCGTACTTTGGCCCATCACCATACAAAAACTTAAACGAGAATAAAATTTACAAGTTGTGGAAATTTCTGTCTTTTTTCCACATAAATCTAGTTTTATATTGAAGACTGTTTGAAACCCAAAGCAAAATCTTCAACAAATACACATTCACAAATAACAAAAACATGGACTAGAAACAAAAACTAATATGACGAATCATCGAACTCAGATATCAGGCATTTAGTTACATTAATAAACACCACAAGTTTCGCATAGAGTCAGTCAAAGCGTTCCTGCAATATCATCTGCTTTTATCATAAATTTCTATTAGGCCATTAGTAATGATAGTCTTGGTAACATTTCATACCGCTGAAAATGCTTCCAAGTTCCCTTTTTCCATATGACTTTGCATGTATTCTCATTTAAAGCCGGTTCATATTCATACACTTGTATACAAAATTTAATTGTTGATTTTCGGTTTATCTATTCGTATGGACTGACCTTTTGCTAAACGATTGCGATGGCCTCTGCAGTCAAATTTCCCATTTCCTACTTAAAAGGTCCTTTTAGTTTACGTTTCGTATTGCCTTGAGCTGTTTTCCATACAACACAAAAGTTTTGGTAATCTTTGCCTTCGCTTAGTCGATGTGCAAACAAATTTTGAAACCTAAATCTCACTTTCCTTCCTTCTTTCTGCATTCTTAATCACAAACATTTCTCAAAACTGGAATTTTAATACGGTGTTGGAACAAAAAGTCCTCTAGGCTTGAGTTCTGTGATTTTAAAACAATCTGGTAGGAAGGAAGGTTAAAGGAATGTACGGCATGTACATATACATAAATATATTGCTCTGACAATAGCAAAGTAAATTTGGTGGTAAATCAAAATATGTATATGGTACTAGATTTGGCAATTAAAACTCTGAAATGGTCTCTCTGGCTTCTACATTCAGTTGAAGCTGGTTTTCAAATACTCGTAATATCTTTAAAAGCAAAACTATTGCCAATAAACCTTGTTTTTCGAACCTCTTTATTCAGATTTAGTCACCATTGAATGCATTCCTTGTGATCCAGCTTTTCAATCAGCTTTCAAGCAAAAGATTAATTAAAATTCCAATTATCTAAAAAAAAAAAAATTTTTTGTAATTGATTTTCATGGCAATTTTGTCCACAGAACATATAATTTGCCAGGCATCAATCATTTAACACTTCAGAGTTTTCTGTTTTCTTTTTTCCTTATTGTGGCATGATTGGTGATTGTTTTTTACTATTTCTGCTTAATATGATGCAACTTATCAACAATAATCTTAACACAATAAATAAGTACATGCAACGCAAGTTTTATGTACTGGACGGACTTGTAAACCATTCGTACCTAATGAACAAATCTCCAACTGCAATTGCATTATTTATTAGAAGAACCGAACGAGAAAATTACTCAATTCAAACGAAAAAACATGAAGAAATGGCAGTTTGTGTTTCGCTTTGAATACAATATTCTACATGCAGCGAATAAAACTTAAGTGGTGACTTCTTAAGGGGCACTTTTCAGAGTAGAGATTTTATTTTAGCAGAAAAAGAATTAACAACAATAATCTTTTTTTAGCTACAAAAAGTTCTATAAAATTAGAAAAGTGTCTTTTTAAAAATTAAATGCACGTTCGTGGTTATCGAACGTTTTCGTTCGATCTTTTAATTATATTAAAAATTATTTAAAATTCAGGATGGAGACAAATTTTGAACATTTTAAAGCCCAGACAGGAAACTGCCGTATTAACATACGTCTGTTAATATAGTAACAGGGCTCTGTTAAACATAAAAATGCTTTTAAACATTGAATACAAACAGAAAAGCTGTTTTATGACAAACAATCATATGCAAATAAAAAACATAAAATGTAACTATTTTCCAGCTGTCTAAGTGCAGAATTTACGTGGGTGTCCTACAGGTCGAAAACTGATACTGATACAACGGCACACATGTAGACAGCTGGAAAACACACAAAAGAACTGCCACATTTTGTGATATTTACATATAAATTGTACAATTTTAGAGCGCTTAAATAAACTCAGTTGTTACATATAAATATTTTTTATGATCTTGTAAAATTGTTTATGAAGTTTTCTTTCCCGATTGTTTTGCCTTAAAAAAGTACCTTTTAAAGTGTAACCGCTTAATTGCAGGCCATTAGAGATTTTTTTTCTTTTTATTCAGCTGCTACTTACAAGAGCCGCTTATAAAGTGACGAGTTGATTTGTTATCATGGAAAGCAAATAAGTCGACTGGTACTGGAGCATGTTGTACACAATGATAAATTACACATTAAGCAACAAGAAAAGCTAAATGAAACAATAAAAAGAAAAAGAAAAAAATATGTACGTATGTAGTTATTAAGGTGGAGTTCACAGAAATCCTGTAACACTCTTTTTAAACTCATATTCAAGCAGAAGTTGAAAAGCACTACCGTTAAATCGCTGAAAGAAAAACAACGAACTAAACTGGCAAAGAAGGACATATTTTTGAGAAAATCTGCTCTGAAATACGGGCCAAAAGATGGCATTTGCAGTTGAAAGCGAAAAGAAAAACCAAGCCAAGTCCCAGGAGAATAGCAGTTTACAATAAATCAAAGAATAATGATTAAATAATAGTAAAAAGAAAGTAAAGTTATTGTTGACATACTGTAATTTTTTGTATTTGAATGTTTGAATTAAAATCCTGTCTGCTAGAGACTAGAAAAAGTTATCGTTAAAAGCTCGTAAGAGGTTTAGAGACGGAAGATTTTTTCCACCAACTGAAAGTGCTGTCTACTCTTGCTTATTGTAGCGTTTTTTCATTCTTCCTATTTTATCTACTTAATAGAGACATTCTGCCAGCCTATTTCACACAAAAGAACAACAAATGACTGGAGCAAAAGCTCTGGAAAAAATGTATGCAAATGGGATGTTAAATAATAACAAAAAAACGAATTCGTGATTATTTGTTAAACTTTGAACCAAGAATTCATTGAAAGATAAAGAGCAGAATGTCACAATATTACAACCAGGAAAGATTTATGAGTTTTCAACGAAGCAGCAGAAAAATAAAATCTCAGAAAAACGATATATAAACAAAAATAACAATTTTTTATAAAATAAAACCCATAAAACATATTTCTTTAATTTTTAAGTCTTAAGATAAGATTCCTGTATCGAAATAGTGTAGCGATTTTTGTGGTACTTGATTTGTCGATAGTGTGCATTCACTTTACAGTTACTTTTATATAGAAAATTTATCGATAACTTTAATTGTATATACTAAAGTTTTATTGTTAGCTAAATTTTAAATGTTAATTTAGTCAGCCATGACTTAACTTCCTTCAGAAAATCTGATTTTCTGCTTTTTTATTTTTCCCAATTAATTTATTTTATTGCGCAGATTAAACTATTTGCATCGGTTTTAGTTTTTAGTAATATCTACACTATTTGTACTATTTAACAATATCATTTTCTACACAGTTATAACTTTATAAGTTCTAGAAAAAATTGCTCTTTAGCTGCCAATATTCTCTTTTTCTTTTTTTGTTTGAAAACAATATTCCAATAGTTGGCAATTTTTTTACTTAATTAAAATCAAGGTCATTTTTTTTTTGTGTAACAAAGACAACATATTTCAGTTATTAAATATCTTTAGAATCTTTCCATGGAAAAAATTGCTTGTGATATATTCAAGTGGTTTGTCATGCCTGTGTGTAGTCAGTCAGTAGTTAAATATGACTGATTAAGCACTCGGTGGGGCCCGTTTATTTTAAATGCCGCCTCTAAGTAAGTTTTTAATACCAAAGTAGTTTTTAATTGCTGTGCCTTCCTCTTACTCATTTTAATACTTAAATATAATATAAAAAAGCTAATGTAAATGTCTACATATGTATGTATGTATGTATGCATATATGTATGTAATATTTCTTCTTCTGTCGAGAAACTGAAGATGATGAAGAGTGTGTGAATTGCTATAATTTTTTCGTGTCCATCAATTATTGTGTTGAAACATTGCAGTTCAAGTCTCATGATCACTGCCAGCCACACACACTTGACGTTAAAGTTGGTTTGAATACAGTAGCACGGAAGAAAAACTTTGTAAAAGGGAGGCTGCGTTATGACAAGAAGAAAATCAAATTTAAACAAAGCAACACGGAGGATTTTATCTATGCAATAACTTTTCTATTAAGTGCGTTTGAAATGGGCCAATATTAGCGATAACTTTTTGTTATAGAAAAATAAAGTTATCCATATGTTTTCAATGTCAAACCGTGCTGCATCATAGTTTTAATTTGTATTTGATTCCTTTTTGAATTTGTTTATTTTGTGCCTATAATAATTTTTTCTTAAAATCGTGATGACATGACATGACATGACATATCGTTATCCTAATAAAGCAACTCTAACTCATACTTCGTGTTAAGTCGAGATTTTTGCGTATTTTGATGAACTAGAAGGATCTTATACAGAAATATCCAAGAAGTTTCTCTGTACTTACATACATATGTCTGTAGGTAACGGTATGTACGTATGTATGTAAGTATGTACATACATACTTGCATATGTATGTATGTATAAGTATGGTAAAAATATGAATTAGAAAGTTTCTGATATGAGGAACATACGATACTTACGTAAAGGCAACGGCAACTATTCAATCTTTTTCTCATTTTTTCACGAACTTCTTTAATTTCAATTCATGACAAAATATGCTATAAATTTCATAATTAATTTTAATTGTTTTTATTTTTTTGTGTGAAAAAACGCCAAAACACATTCCATACAAATTGTGTAGAACATGTGTTTATGAGTCATTTGCATTTTGTGTCATTCATTTAATTATAGCTGTAAATTCTTTAATAAGGAAAAAAATACATACATATGAGTTTCTACCAGAATATGTGTAAGAAGAGTGATTCCACCCTCACACTCTTTTCTTTGTTTTTAACAAACAAAAAAGAAAATAAAGTAAAACCAAAACAAAAATGATTAACAATGACTTGAACAAATTAACAAATCAATGTCGGCAATGATGTTTCTTCAAATCGATTTTTAATACGTGTAACGGTAAACACGCACCTCCATTTCAACACCACGTGTGCTTTTGTTGTTGTTTTTGTTCTGAGAAAACTACAAACCATTGCATTTCTGTTACAGTGTCTCTTCCTCGTTTAATAAACTTCCGCACCTCCTACAAACAAAGTAACAACAACAAACACCAATACTGGGGAAATTATTTGAATAAAGTTTCGTAAATACTAATACAAGAAAGTTTAATTTACTTTATTTTTTGGCAAAGTACGTACATACGTTTTCAATTAACGCTTGAAATTTAAGTTGCTTATTAAAAGAAAGAGAGAGTATTTACATGCATATGTATGTGTGTAATTATGTATGGATGTGTGTATGTAAATGCGCACGAGTGAAATACATACATATGTAAATGCTTTGAAACGCACTACATAATATGCTTTTTAATAAGAGGTGTAGGTATAGTATGGACTTACATATGTAAATACATATGTACATATTTAGGTACGTATGTATTGTATGTATGTATGTACGTACACACTTACATACATACACACATGCATAGACACAAGTATATCATTAAAATTCTTTCTAAGCGAGACATCTATGCAGAGGAGATTAAATGCCGTTATCACGTTTATGAACAGATTTTTATAAATGAAATAAATTAATTAAAAAACTTAACCTACTTTTCTGTTGGAGTCGACAAAAAGCCAATGGCTTACGAAAAATTATATTGTAGTTATCGACGGCTTTTCCATACAAAACTTATGTTCCCAACACCGACTTTCTGGAGAAAAGTTGAGTTATCGATTTTTTTTCCTATAAAAAAAAAACTAAAGTAAATTGATCGAAAAATTGTCTATAGAAAACTAAAGTTATCGATAAGCTACAGCTACATTTTCATTCAAATTAAATTGTTATCAATAGTTTTTCTACAGAACTGAACAGAGGCTATCGATAACTTTTCACATATAACGATAACTATTCTAGAGAAAATCAATCAATTAAAGCTATTTATCTTCATCTTTTAACAATGCTTGGAAAATAGCTCTTCGTAATTCCTGGAAAGAAGAATTCCATTCTTCCTTTTTTCGCAGGATCCTACAAGTAACATGTTCTTCCAGCAAACAACAGACTACAGAATAAATACACCGAATATTTATGTATGTAGTTGAGTTTGAAGACAAACGTGACATGACGCATGAAAACATTAGACTTAAAACGACTCGCCCGAGCATGAGTGCATCTCGAAGAGATGATTGTTTTGCAGGATGTTGAAGATTCACATGGTGTTTCAGTTTCTGAGTTGGAAAGAAGATTGTGCATGTTGTTGGTGGACAAAGCTGACTTTTATACGTTAAGAAATTGCTAAGAACAAGTTTTAAGAAAGAGCAAATCGTGGGAGCACAAAAAAGGGAGCAGCAAAGCGTTAAAAATCCTGTACCCACAAGTTAAATTAAAGTGGTTAAACATCATCTACCTCTTTCACCGCTGCAAAGTTCATCTGAGTGTACGAGTATGTTTGTGGCGTGGTTCTGGTTTTGTACACCTTTCCTGGCAAAAACAACTTCTTGTTTTCTTTCTTGGGATTTGGCTTTTGCTTGATTTTCGTACTTCTTTTATGCCGTTGGTGAGTGACTTTCAAAGTTGACTTTGTTGTGGTTGAGAAGGAAAAAATATATGTATGTATGTACTTATATCGTATATGGTTATAGTATTTTATTAACGTTGCGTTGCGTTGCGTTGCTTTTTTCTGTGTTTTGTCTTTAAGACATATGTACAATGTTTGATGTATTTGTTTAGTTTTGTTTCTTGCAGTTTCATTTTTCTTACACCACTTCTTGCCTCCTGCTCTTGTCTTCGGGCTTTATAAGCAAATTCCTAACAGTGGAAATGATATACGATTTTTGATATTAAAAGTCAGGAAATACTCGTACATACTTACATACATATATGTACATAGATGTATGTATGTAAGTGAATATATGCAGATGATAAAGCGAAAACAAATTATGCATTTGTCTGAGAAAAAATAATTAAACCATGCAGCTGGGAAAGAAACTTTTTCAAATAATGTTGAATAACGGGCAGTTTCTTTTTTGCTCTTTTTCGCTATTTTACGTAAATAAACAGTTGGGAGGTTTATGAGTTTTTTCTTCTCTTATTGCGAATGTCCAAGTTACGGTTGCTTATAATTAAGTATTTTGGAAAGTATGACAGAGAAAAGAAATCGCAAAACAAACCAAAAAATAATGGCAAGCAGTCGTAAACAAGTTGGCCAAAAACGGACAGACATTGAAAAACTCATTAGTGAAACTTTGCCTAGAGAGAACCTAAAAATACTCCGTACGTCGTATGTCTTAATTTAGTTTGTGAAAATGTTCACAAATGAATGAAAACGCAATAATAGTCACATATGAAGCAAGAGCGATTTTAGTCACAAGCACTATTTCAACTAACCCAGAGAGAAAACCTTGTACCCTATTTCCATCTTTTGTTATCCTGTTATCGTGGAAAAAACTAAAATGTTAAAATTTTAAAAAGGCTCAATTTTATACATAATTTTCCTTTTATTTCTCTAAAGAATCCTCACCTACAAATTCCTTTAAAGTTTTACTCTTCCACTTTCTTTGTTTCCCTGGTAATTCATTTTGAGGAAATATTCCGTATTTACTAAAACTTCAAATTCCTTAATGCCTCGAGCATTGCTAAAGGCTGCGTCGCTTTTCAAAGGAAGTTTCTGTAATTTCTTTTGTGAGTTCCATTTCTATTTTAAATCTTTATGACTTTATTTCATAAAATTATGTTTTAAAAATATATATTTACACATTTTTTTAAATAATAATTAAATGTGTAATTTTAAGTTTAACACAACACTGTTACCATTTTAACAGAAGCATGTCAATATTACCGGTTCTTGTCTAGGGTTGCAAATTTTAAAGTTTATCTTCACACATACGTATTAGTTTCAACCAATTTCATCAATTGTTATGCATCCATTTTCTCTTACAAATCGGATATCTGTCTGAAAATTGTAGCAACTAGAAGTTTCAGCACATTTTGACTTCTGTTTCTTATTTCTTATCAGTTTTGAATTTTCTTAAGAAATCATGGGATAAGGATTATATTTCACTTCGTGCCGTTTCACACACATCCAATTTTATTGTCCAACTTTTTATTTTTCCCGCTTAAAAAAATAATATTTGTAAAATTTTACAAATAGACAAATTGAAATTTATTAGCCTTCAAAATATATTATGAAATATCATAAGAGTCTCTTTGTAGGTGCCGTGCGGCTACCAAATTTAAGAAAAAATTATTTATCATGATAAAAGCCTTCTTTTGGATTATCTATTTTATCTTTATATGTATGTAAGTATATTTAAAAGTTTTATTTTTTAGCCAGGAATATAATAAAAAATTTGAACAAACATTAAAGTCATACAAGAGACGATTACGAAAAACCTCTGAAACGTGAGATGCTGCAAAACGTCTAAAAGTCTCAAACAAATTATTTTTTTATTTCATTGTAACAAATGGGGATCGTTAAAGAAAAAAGATATGAAAACAGAAAGAAAACAAATAAAATCGAGTTAAAAATTTATGTATTTATTGAAACAAACGCACACACACATGCAGGTAGGTCGTCTTTTGAGCTGCTGTCGAAGCAGTGAAGGCAAACGTCATGTTATTTGATAATCTTCTGGCACGAGTGATGAATTACAATTATGGCGAACGGCTGGCTGACAAACCGTTTAAGTGTTTTTAAGAGCAGAGCTTTATTTTGGGGTTAATGAGGTGTATGTGGGCTGGCTGGCGGTTACCTAAGAGGTGCGGCAGGCGGCTGCTTTTATTTTAAATAACAAGAAAGTGGAAAAAACGATGCTACGAAAGACAAAACTCAAGGTGTTTTTAGGCTTAAGAGGATTTTTGTGGTGTCTTAAATCAGTAAGAGAAGCCTACAAATGGAAAACAGCTCTGAAATTAACTTGTCTACACTGTGCGAGAAGTATTGAAATTTTTCAAAATTATACAATTTGACCTTAAGATCCGGGTTTCAGTTTTCTAGTCTTTCTTAATTCAGCGGTTGCTTCAAACATACAAAAACTCCACTAATTTTCATGAGGAAATGATCAAATAGAAGCAGTTTTATTTAATTTATATTAATAATATCTAATTTCTACTTTTCGACTCAAAATACATAAGATAAGATATTGCAGTCGAATTGTGTATGTTTTAAGTTTTGCCACGTTCGAAATGCTACTTCTTCTTTGTCATCCGAAATTTCGATTACTATCGACCTTAATATACACATTCTATATGTATGTATATATAGATTGCATAGTTTCTCATGAACTATAATTTAAGAAGGATCTTTTTACATTACAACGTATACGACGGTCAGGTTTGACACCCTGAAGGTGCCCATATGTACATATCTGAGAATAAAAGTGTTTTGAATTTGCGTCAGTAGTTTTTGGCGGCTTGTGACCACCATATTGTTGTGCTGGCGTCTGTCTGATCTAAGTCTATTACTCAGTCAGTGATGCCAAGTTACCAGTGACACGTTACGCGATGGAGCAGCCTGTTAAAATTGTAAGTCTTTATTACCAAAGTGAGTGTTCTCCCAGTTTGCGTCGTAGCTCGGTCCTACACCCATACACCACAATTTGGGCCAGTGGGTTCCGCTTTCTGCGTAGCGCATGCTACACGCTCCATGACAACAAACTGTTTATTGCCTGAAACTGGAAGCCGTCGTAGCGTTCAGCTACACACAATCTCTTGTTTTTCCTTCGCCCTTCGTCTGTCGCTCTGAATGTGTTTGCGCACTTCCAAGTGCTTTAACGAAGGTTAACTGACGTTAACGTATATTTGTACTTTGTAAATGGGGTCTTTCCTTTTTTTTTATTTATTTTCGTTTAAGTGGCATGTGTTTATATTTTTTCTCTTTACGCTTTTTATCCGCAAGCATCTTTGTTGTTGTTTTATTAAATCCACAGGAATTTCAAGACACAAAATGAAATGATTTTTTTTATTCGCAACAAATGCCTTCACTGAAAGGTAACAGATTCAAAAAAAATAAATTCAAAGAGAAAGAAAAGTTAATGGAGGCTGTGAAACAGACGAGTACTCACTCGTACAGGGAATGACGGGCCTACAGTCAACATGTCTGACTGAACTGTGCTTCAGCTACAGCAGGTAGTTGTTCCTAGAGTTTCGTTTTTCTTTTCTAATTTGTGTTTGTTTATTTCGAACCCATGTTGCGCGTTAATTGTAGGCGAATGTTATTGAAAAAAAGGGGACATAAAATCAACTTCACTCATTTATATAATTTTCTCTAACAAATCGCAGTTAGACATTTTCAATTACCATTTTTATGGTGTTCGGGACAGACGGTTGATCATCTTTTGTTCTTAAAAAAGGTTGTCTCAAGTAATTAACGTGAAAGTGAGGTGTAAATTATTCATTAACGTAAATTTTCTTGTCATTAGAGAGACTTAAGGGTCGGAGTAAAAGAGGTACTTTTCATTGTTTTATTTCGTTCGGAATGTTAATAGAAAACAGCCACAAATAATGGGATTAAATCATTAGAAGAAAAATTCTAATAAAATACTCCAGAAAGTAAAAGAAAAAATGCAAACGAAATGCCAAATCTGTAAAATTATGCAAATATTTTTAATGCCACCTTTACAGTAGTTTTATGTTAAATTTAAGATTAGGGTTTAAAAATGTTGTACAACAAGAACAGTTCTTTTTAACAACAGAAAAATAAAAATAAATAAAATAATTACTTAAAAAATTCTTCATAATTTTCTTTAGTTTCTCTACTAAACGTTTTCTTTAAATAGTAAATATGCACTTAGAAATGTTTAAAGGAAAGAAACAATTTGCTACATTGATTTTCTTCCTTCTGCACTTATAAAATGTTAAATTAGGTTTAATTTACGACGACCCATAAACAAGTCATTGTCGTTTATTGACGGCAGAATAAATAAAATGTTGGCAAGCAATTTTTTTAATAGACAAACTTTTATATAATTCAATATCTTGTATTACTCCTTTTTGCCAGCACAAAATGTCTATTGATCACTCAATGTTGCTTTCCGCCTCCACCCTCTTCCAAACCAAGATTTTCTAGTTTTTTTTAAGTGCTGAAATCCCAAATATACATATAAATCTATGAAATATTCAACTGGTTGTCAAGGAAACCGTCATAACAACACAATAAATTTTATAACCCCTCCCCTTCCATGTCCTTCTTTTACAGTACAACGTAGCAAAAGCTCTTGTTATTAAATAAGTACAATACAAAAAAAAAGCACCCCAAATCAATTGCAACATAAAAGCGGGGTCATTCAAGAAAAAATCACAAAAATATGAAAAACAGATACCGGTAGTTGGAAAATGCAACCCCGCAAAATTGTTGTTGTATGCTTTTCGTTTTTGGGGGCTGCTTCTGGTTCCTACTTACTGGCATTAAATGTTGACAACGTACATATTTTGAGGCAAGTCAGAAGAAAATGAGCCGTGCAAAAAAATGAAGAAGGGCGTGTTATTCAGGGCTTTGGCCAGCTGCCTGTCGTCTAGTATTTTTGTTTCTTGTTGTTGTTGCTAATTTCGGTTTCTGTTAGTGTTTTGTTTTCAATAACTATTTGTAGTTTAGTAAAAATTAGCCCGAAGAAAATAAATACTAAAGCCTAAAGTAAAACATTAAAGAACTTGTATGTGTTTGAAGTGTGGCCTGAATGGAAATGTCATGTTGTTGGAAAAATCATTACGCAGAAATGAAAAAAGAGTTCAGAAAAAAGAAAACAGCCAAGCAACTAATGACAACACTTGATTGGCACACATTATCTAATCCAAGCAGCACATAAAACGAACGAGCGGCTACAAAAAGAATCAATAAAGGCAAGGCAAGAAGACTCAAATTGTTTCTGTTAAGCCTGACAGTAAAAGCAGAATTGGCAACTTTTTGAAGAGATTAAGAGAAATGATCGTTTGGAAAATAACAGTTATTTCAAGATCGATTTAAAGTTTTTGACAATTTGTCTCCGATTTCCTTGCATTGGCTCATGAAAAGAAATTCGTTTCTTCAGTTGTGACTTTTGGTTCAGTTTAATTATTATTATTTTTAAAAGTGTTTTTCAAACGATTTTTTTATTTTGTGAATTTCAGCAGAAAAGGTTATAATTTATATTTAGGAGGAGAAGTGAATTATTATTTAGTTTCCCCGCATTTTGTTTAGTTTTTACATTTAAGTTTTTGTTCGTTTGATTTTCATTTAATTTTAAATTCTAACTTCGTGACTTTTGGGACAAGTGCTAATTAATTTTTCAAAAAAGACACATACATACATACATATATATTTTTTAAAAATATTTTTCTTTAATTTAAAAATTAAAACAAATAAATTTCCTTATTTCGCGCGTGATTTCCTATTTCGCTGTCAACTATTCGGCGCGGATATTGTATTCTTGAAATAATAATCTATTAAATATTTTGTTTGGATTGTGGGAATATTTTTTGTTTATTTAAAAGTTGTTGTTACTCCTCTTTCCCTTTGACAATTTTTTCACAAACCAAATTGACGATAAATTTGTTTCTTTGCAACATTTTAAAATCAGTTTAGTTTTAAAATAAAAGACTTGAGGCTTAAAATTTTAGGCAGAGTTTTGCAGTCTTGGAAAATTTTGGGAAATTTCATAATCTATTAACAAAAACGCAAAGCAAAATAATTAGTAATAAGTTTTCTTAAAATACACGGTCTGATCAATTTATCGGCTGTTAAAAAGAAATTAAATTTCATTTTCCTTAGAACAAATAACGAAAACAAAAACAGTTAAATTATTATTTTGCTTTTTAAGTACTTTAAAAAGCAAAACAAAAATATATGTATGTAGGTTTTTTAAATTAATTTAAAATTAAACCTGATGATGTCAGACTGTCTAAATTTGTATTTAATACATGTTTTTCTTTTTTATTTCGACTTCATTTAATGCAAAGCAAAATAGCAGAAAATAAGGAAAACTTATAAAAGTTGGAATCAAGTGGCTTTTAATTTAATATGCGAAGAGTGAAATTAACTTTTTAAATATGTACAAAAAATTTAAAAGCAAATAACGATAACAGTTGTGTGTGTGTGTTGTCGCTTACAACTCAACGAAACTGGCTTCTAAAAAGGGCTAAAGAGGAAGTTCATTTTAAAAGCTATTTGTCCCCTGTACGAGTACGAACACTTATGAAGATTCGCGAAGCTTTTTTCTTTGTTATAAAATGACAAATGCAAAACTATTCGTAGTCCAGCACTACAACCTACGAATAGACTTGGAGTAATAAAATTGTTTATAACAAATTTGCAATGAAAGTTGTGAAAAAGCAGAAAGTCAAGTACGTATTTATTTTATTATTTATTAAAAGAAATTGGCCCAAGAATGTGTAAGACACTCACATACATAAAATATTATCTAAAGGAGGCAAATGTTAGCGGCGGCAGCAAAACAACTGGACGGGATTATCAACCAAATTCTAACGATAATCACATCTAAATACAATTCTATTCAACAGTTCCTCAAAGTACCGCCTAAATTAGCAGCTTAAAAACTCAAAGATTTATATTTTGTTGTAAAGTATTTTTTCAATTAGCGCAGGCTGATGTTCAGGGCCTATAAGCGCCACTTTTTTTGGTAGCGTCTGTCTAATGCGTTGTTTATTCTTCAGTCACTGATGCCAAAGTACCAGTGACACATTACACGATTGAGCAGGGCGTTCAAATTGGAAACTTTATTGCCAAAATGAGCATTCTGCATTTCTGCTACCCAAAATCGAGACAATCTGTATTCTTCAAAAAAAAAAAAAAAAAAAAAAAAACACCATGTCGGTCGGAAACAACGCCCTAAGGCTATCCGTAACGCAATGTCCAAACAAACTAAGCAAAAAGCAACTATCAGCTGTTACAGGGTTGCCAATTCAACCTCTAAACAATAGCCTTTTATATATTAAATAACATTTTGAACAATTCAATCGCACATTTATTTTCGTGCTCTGAAACAAAAACGATAACCTTTTGTACCCGTAACTGAAGAATTTTGTTCAATAACAATATAAAAATTATGCAGAGAGAAAAATCTTCATCTTCATCTTTGAGTTAATATATGTAATAATTATTTTTTTTTCAATACATTCAAAATTAAAGCAAAAAAAAACTTGTTTATTTTAAAACATGCAATTTGATATTGAAAAAATGTATTCATTATTCACACACACACACACGGTCATACAATTTGTATTAAATATTTACACATTGTTTTTAGTTATTATTTTGAATCAGAAGAAAAATTTTATTTTACTTTTTTTACCTCTCTGGCTTCATGGTGAAATCAAATAAAACATGATGATTTTCGCCAGTGTCTTCTGCATTTATTTGTTCGTAGGAGATGATAATAAAAATAATCATGCAAATATTTTGAAAATAAAAATTTCTGCATTCATTTTACGTTTATTTATTTATGATTTCTTCTTTCAAGTAAATAGTATTAGAAAATGTTATATTTGACTATAATTTGTGTTAATTACTTTCAAATTATACAGCTGAACACAACAACATAAATTATATGCACTTGATGGATGCATTCATTGTTAGAAAGAAGAAAAAAAAAACATTTTTATTATATTAAATTAAATGTTAGCGCTGCCATAAAACTGAACCCACGTTGAATATTTTGGTAGAGGCGAGATTTTTTGAAAATAAATTCCAAATCATTTTGACTCATATTGGAAACAAGACGCAGTTACATTTTTACTTAAATACACATATATTCAAATTACATATTTGAAATCATATTGACGACAGAGAATGGATTATATTAGTATCTTTTGAGGTTTTTAATAAAATTGGTATGGAGTAGCTTGCACTGGGAAACTTGTTCGATGTATATACATATACACATGAAGTTATCTGCAGGTTAATATTTTGTGGAAATTTCCTTGTTTCTCTGTAAATAAGGCGATAAAATTGGATATATGTATATAAAAACAGACAAAACTTAAGGAAACTAATTTTATTGGAGAAAGAACAAGATCATTTCCAAATACATTTCGACTTACAAAATTAGAAACTTGTTATCAAATGACGGGGTCTAATTTTGTGTACAGCTTCTGGCTTGAAATTTTAAAAACAAAATCTAATTTAAAATATTTTCAAAAAAAAAAAGTTCGAACGTTGTTTAAAACGCTTCTCTTCATGTGGCATTTTCTATTTCGAGAGCAGGGGTTTTAGTTCGATCCTATAAACAGTATTTCTTGAGGCTTGGGTGCAGGACGTCACTTTGTGAACCAACCAACAAGTGATTATCATGCAAACAGAGTACTGGACTGTTTTCCTAAATCTGCAACATTTTGCAAATAAAATATTTGCCATTCTCCTTAATTAGGAGACATTGACCGTTCATTTACAACCGGTTAGTTCTGACTTTAAAAATTTGTTTTTTTAATATTTTAACGTAACAGAAACAGGAAAAATTCTCTGACTGCTGTTCACGTATTTGAATTGTTGTTGTGGCTTAAGTGTTTTGTTATAATTTTCAATTTAAATAATTAAATAATAATAAATTAAATTCTCGAGCTTAATTCGAGCAGCAGATGAAGTAACCAAAAACAGTTCATAGTCTTTAAATGAGTTGTTTGTTCTCTAAAATACTGACGACCGTTAATGTTCGATATTGTGGAACAGTTCTACGAAAAGAAAATCTGTTTAATACAACTTTTTGTTTCCTTAAATCATTATTTTAAAACCTACTTTCGATTTCATATTAATCAATGTTTTTTTTCAGTTTTTCACGAGTGTAAAATATACCAGTATCGATCCATTTCTTTGATAAATTTGCAATTCTTTGACAATTCTTCAAGTCTTTTGTAAGCGTCGATCCGTATTTCGCTAAACTTAACATTCTGGTATGTTTTCGATTAAATTGTTTTAGTGTTTTTATATCTCGAGTTATTGATTTTTTCTTTTCTTTGTATTGCTTTTGTGTTAAATACCAAAGATTATTTAATAGCGTCTGACAGTTGTCATCAATTCGGCAAATACTTTCGAGGAGTTGTAACAAAAAACAGGGCAGGGTTTTCCAAAGAGAGTCAGAGGTCGGGGGCAATATTAAACAAAAACACAACAACAGGATATTACGTAGTTGTACTCACAACTAAAAAAGTGTTTAAGAACATACAAAATATAGGAAAATATTTGCAGCAAAGCAGAAACAAGGATATTAAAGCGCAGGCGCTAAAACTTTTTTGCCAACACACATTTTATGGCCAAGATTACAAAATGATGGGAAAAGAACAAAAGGAAAATTCCTGTTAAATAAAGTCAAGTGCGTAAAATTGTTTTTCTTTACAAAAGATTTATACCATTTAATTTATGTATATTGTTAAATTGCAAAACTTACTGGCATTCATTCATGATTTCCTCTTGACTGCGAACCTGCACGGGCGCCAGCGCCTCTACATTTTCCTCATAGTTACCAAAACATTTGGTGATTTTCTCGTCAAATGTATTCACTAAATCCTCTAAACTGCCACCAAAAGTTTCACCGAAATTATCCACCGATTCGCCATTGTGCATGGCCTGCTGATTCGTTTCCGGGGTAGTATCGAACGCCGATAAATCCTCACCCATTAAGGTGTTACAATTGGGACTTATATTGCCTGAATAGCCGTTCTTGCTAACATGGGCATCCCTGACCGCCTCCTCCAGCATCCGTATCTTGTTTTCTTGCTGGACCATTGGATCTTTGAGGTTAAGATTTAAAGTATCATTTAGTTGATTTTGATTCGAAATGAAATCGCAACCGGCCCAATCATCGGTTTCATCTAGGTTTGCCAAAGGAGCCTCAAATTTTAGCTCGGCCATTTTAGAACCGAGGTCACGCATGGCCTAAGCACAACAACAATTGAAATGTATTCCTTGCACTGGCAGCAATCAAATAAATAGGTAAGCAAATTTAAGTTTTTTGCAATAAAATTTTTCAAAATTGTGGAGTTTAATCTTTTTATAAGTCTATCATTGACTCAATTATTTACGATTATTTTTGATTCACATTTACTTTTTATACCAAAACACTTGATTTGGATCCACACATACAAAAACACCGACTGATACACTTTTTCACAACCCCCTTTTTGTTTGTGTTGTTGCTAATTTTGTTTTTGCTTTTTAATTCAACAACGAAAAAAAGATTTTATGAAAAAGAGAGCAAAGAGGGGTGTTTTTTGTAATTTTTGGTGTATATTCTTTTTCCGAAAATTTGGGGAATTTAGTTTGTTTGTTTTCATGAACTTTGCACCCAGTTAAATTAATTTTTGTTATAACTTCCGTGGAATTATTAGCTTTTGTGCATAAATCTCATATTTTCTTTGCATAAGCGAATGTTTATTACACTATTATTTTTTTACAAATAAAAAACCAGTTGGAATAATAAAAGCAATTTGTTATTATCGCTATTCCTCGCTTGTTATCCGCTCACGACCTTTTAGCTCAAGAGTAAATCAAATACTAAACAAAAAAGCACTCAATAACACAAGAAGAGGCAAGCACAAGAAAATCGCCAATGAAAACTACGAAGATGCCATATCAAGTTATTTGGTTAATAAACAGTTTTAAAAAATCGCCGTTAAGGCCATGCCAACGCTTGGTTGCAACAAACGGGACTTTCGCCAATGAATAGTGGAACTAGTGGAATAGTGAACAGTTTTAATAAATGCTATGAAATAAGATATTGTATGAAAACATTGGCGACCTCATTTAGGAAATAAATGTATATTTTATGATTATTAGGAGTTTTTTTTTTGACAATTTTCGATAAACGTGAAATATTTTTTGTGAATAAAGCAAAACAAAAGTTTTAGTGTGCTAACGGCTGCACAGTGTAAAAAAATGAATATTTTATGCAAAAAGGAAATGGCTCGAGGCCGCAATAAGTTTTGCTTATTTTAAAACTTTTGTTATTAAGCAACTGTTTCCTTAACGAGCAATGAAAAGATCTTTATTGCAAAAAAAGAACATGGTTGCGCCTCCCACAACAGCTGGAGGAGTTAACAAGATGAAGTACAGTCGTCTATTGTTGCCACAACAGCTACCTCGCTTCCAAATTTCATTGATTTAGTTATCAGCCCAAATACATACATACATACATAAATTCGTCTGATTGAAAATGTGCTTCGTCGCTATACAAAGTTGTCCATGACTTCGACGAATCTTCCCTTAGCTGGTTTGGAGAATTTGAAGGAAGGAACTTCAAAGATTTCAGTTCCTGGACGAGTGGAATTAAATCTTCATTCACTCATTCCTTGCAGCCTATAGCTATAGCTAATGAATGATCCGTGAAAATATAAACTCAATGCAACATTTCACTTAATAACACTAAAGATTCGCCCTTTTGCCGTCAAAAATAATTTGGTTATTAAAAACTTGCAAAACATGTATATACATACATACATATGTATGTATGTGTATGTCTATTCACAATGTGGTAAAATGTATGAGAATGGAACCTCGATTCTCATTACGATAAAATATAGACATATGTATGTATGTATGTATGTATGATCATTTTCTAGCTTTGACACACTTCTTATTTCTTTGATGAAATAACTTAATTATAATAAATTTGTTAATGATTTTGGTACTGATAAGTTGATTTTTTTAAAAATTTTTATAACTTAATTTTTCAAGGTTTTAAGTCTCACTTCCTTTATAAATAAATAAACAAACTTGCTGACAAGCTACATACATTTAATCAAATAAATTGAACCGAATAAACTGCGATACTTAACTAAGAAATAATTTGGTTTGGTAAAATGAACATAAACAAAATATAATATAAAAACAAAAATTCATATGTTCACATGTACTTAATAACTAGGAAAACGTCCAGGTATTTGCAAAAATTTCCAAAAAAAACCCAAAAAAATGCTGTATTGAAAACAGCAATTCTAAGGTAAATAAAAAATGGCCGCATCGCATACTTTTCGAAATTTACTTCCTTAAAATGTGTTCGGAGACTTTGTTTGAACGATACTTTTGCTTTTCTTATACAAAAAAGTACTGATTAATGTATGCCAACAAAAATTTTGCTTATGTTCTGAATAAATCTTCTGAACATATTCTGTACCAAAAACATAAACACTTATTTTGTTGTTGACGCATTTCCACCGTTTTTATTTCTCTCAAACCCACCAACAAAAAAACATTACTACCTTCTATAGGGTACATTTTGCGGACGACATTGATTAAACTTCCTTGCATTTATTCGCGCTTTTTTAAAACAAAATTTTATCATTTATAAAAGAAAAAACCACAACTAATCTTGAAACGATACTGGGGCATAGAAATTGTAACGAAAGTGAACTGAATTCGTATAATATTTTAGTATTTTTTCAACACTCGCCATGAGACGACACACAAAACTCCCACTAATCGCACTATTGGTCGCGTACTGCACTCTTGTCAACTGCGCCGAAGAATTATTTACTTCAGCTAAAAATAATCGATATGTCATAGAGCCGGCCGCTAAAGTGAGTGAATGTGGTTAGAGAAAATTTAAATCAAATAATTGATTAAAGAAATTTGCAAAAACATTTTCTAGTACAATTGGTTTGAGGCCCGCAAGGAATGTGCAAGAAAAAAAATGGAACTATTAACAATAGAAACAGAGGAAAAGTCCATAGAAGTTAAGGAAATGCTTAAAAAAGTTTTTACAGGTAAAGTTCTGGTTTTTTTGTTTTATAAAGTTTATTGCAAGCAAAAAATAGGAAAGTTAGGTTAAGAAAACGTGTCGCCAAATTTTGGATCAATTCTTTCGTTTTCATTTTGACGTTTTGCAAACTTTTAAGAAAGTACATTCTTTGGAATTTGGCCAGTTTTTATAATAGCGAGTTTGCCTGCTATGAATTTTTCGAATGGATTGTAAGCTGCAAGGCGAATTGGAGCTTAACTTACTAGTATCGAAGCGAATTCATCTTTAGGTGAACTTGACAGCATAATTTCCCAAGTATGTCTTGTATCTTTGTTAAATATTTGTGAAACCACAAAGCCCAAATTTTGCTTTTGAACTCTTGACATCCAAGGGGGCAAAAGATAAAAACTAATCAGCTGCGCTCTTAATTTCACCTGCTCTGAATTCGCTCGGATAAACTGATTGGCTGATATTGACAGAATTGAAATCTTTGTCAATTAAAATTAAATTTCTTCTTTTACCGATTTTATTTCCCTGGAAAGCGTCATCGAATTTTCAATTTCTCGGAAATTGCGGGGATAGATATATAATTTTGTTGAAAAAATTAAGGTGAATTATACTTTCATTCGACTTTCGTTTAATATAATATTTTTTTTTCTTATTAGGAAAACGCACACCTCGGTTCTATTTGGGAGCCAACGATTATCCGAAATTTCGCAACTTTTCTTGGCTCACGCCGAACGGAAGGGTCAATTTCACTTACACGAATTGGGAGAAGACAGAGCCCAATAACTATAAGCAGTTGGGCGAGCATTGCGTGCACATGGGCTTCCATGGCACCGATGAGTGGAACGACATCAATTGTGGCCGCAAATATGGTTTCATATGTCAGGAAAAGACGGACCTTCTGAGTCTATTAAACGAGATCAGCAGAGCTTAAAAGAAAAAAAGAGAAACTATGAAGAGTAAATTTATGCAAATTTTTAAAAAAATTTTTCCGTTACTTTCAAAAGTTTTTAATAAGCTTGAATAAAAGTTTTACATGTGGGGATTTTTGGTAATTTTATTTGTTAACAAAACTATTATTTTAATTTGTCTTCTGTTTGGTTTAAATAAATCAAATTTTTAGTTATTTTTTATTTTATTTGCTTTTTTGTTTTCTGCTATTTATTTTTATATTATTTTGTTTTGTATTGTATTATTTTATTTGGTTTTTTAGTTTTGTTTTCTATTATTTTATTTCCATTTATTTTACTTTTTTTTAAATATATTTGTTTCATTTCATTTTATTTTTTTAATTTAATTTCATTTAGTTTATATTCAATTTTAAATTTTGGTTTTATTTTTAGTTCTCTTTGCTGTCATATAGTTTTATTTATTTTTTTCAATTTTGCTTTGTTTTATTTAATTTTTTTTAAATTAACTTCATATTATTTTAATTTCTTTTTTATTTTATTTGCTATTCTCTTCAGTCCAATTTTTTGTTATTTGATTTTAACATATCTTTCTTAATTTTTTAATTTTATTTAATTTTGTTTCTTATATTTTTTTATTTGATTTTGTAATTAAACTTGGCGAATTTTGCTTGATCCCTGCTTGTACCTACTGTTTTTTAATATATTCTTTATAAATGATTCTTAACGGTTACTTGTTGGAACCAGTGCTGCCGTATATTTTTTAATTTTGATTAACTCACAAATAAATTAAAAGAAACAAAAACGTACGCAAGTGAATAATGCCAATCGTTACATTTTTAACATAACTGTCAAGCTTTAACACAGACCTGAATAATAATAGTTGCTTGTCGTGTTTTAATTGAAAATATGTGGTTTTAGGGAAACATATTTTCTACTGAAGCTCATTTTCAAAGTTTTCTTTATATTTTAACGGTTCATTTTGTTTTCAACTTGGCATTACCTCCATCAAACACTATCAATTTGTCTTAATTAGCCTACAGCCTAAGTATGGCAGCGTTCTTGCAACTTACCATCTGGCAGTATTTTAATATTTCAAGTGACAAAAACTAGACGGGGTAAAAATTGCATTTCGTGTGTGTTTTATATTTTTATGAGAATTATTTTTATATGAATGCAGTGAAAAATAAACAAATTGCAGTTTTATTGAAATTGAAAAGTTTTTCTGAAAACAGAGTCCAAAATGTGAGCAAGTGGTAATAAAAACATGAATTTTTAGAGGCTTGAAAATCCACAATCTTATTAAGAAGAGAATGAGAAAAAAAGTAAATTTTTTCTTCTTCATGAACACTACCAACAACAAAAACAACAAACAGCATAAGTTTTTGTTTGCGAGTGTGTGTTTCATATTTAAGAGAAGAGATATAAAAAGATTTTTAATGGTGAAGAAAAATGTTTGAATAAATAAGTATATTAAAAAATTAATAAAAAGTTAAGCAATAATTAATGCTAATTTATGAAATAAATGCAATAAAAATTTATGAAAAAATAAGACAATAAGTTGGTGAAATTTTTAGCAAAAACAGAGAAAAATTATTGAAAAATACACAGTAAAAGAAAAAGAAGTGACGTCAAAACCAAAATATATAGAAATATATTTTTCGCATGCATGGAAGAGGTGTGTTAATAATTTAAGAATAATTTTTGTGAAAATTATCTAAAACTGAATCGTAGCAACTATGACAGACTGTTTGGACACTTTATTGACCAGCATGGTTAAAACATTTAATTCGGATTGTCCTTCTAATGCTGAAGTGGATCTAACTGATGACAAGACTTTGAAATGGCGAAATTTGTCAAAGAATCAGTTTGCTTGTAAAGATAAAGATAAGAAACCTTGTGTGAAATCAATGACTAAAACAGACATATCAGCTGCACCAGCACTACCAGTAGTGGAGACGGGAACAGAGAAAGAGCCAACAACTTTAAATAAAAAGGAATTTAAAGAGCAAAACGTAAAACAAGAAATTGAAAATGATCGCAATAAAGGGGGGGAAACAGAAAAATTAAATTGCAGTGAAGAAAATTTAGAGGAAACATTTAAAGAACTTATGGAAGAAGTAGAGGTGGATGAGTATTCTACAGCAAATTTAAAGGAAAACTCCCCGAAGGGGCTATACTCAAAAGCAGCAACAACAGCAACGGCAACGGCAACAGCAAAGGCCGAACAATTAATTAAATGTAATAATGAAGCAGAGGAGGAAATACATGCTAATGTCAATAATAACGAAAATAATAACAACAGCAACAAAAGCAATCAAAATCAAGGTCAGCAAGTTTCAACAAAACAAGCCACCAATACAACAACAACTAAAACAACATCCAGCAACCAAACACAATTCAATATAACAAACACAAATAATTTAAATAATGTTCAGCAAGAGCTAGAAATAAAAATTGAAACTACTAATGAAAATGAAAGCTTGGGCAATACTCCTTCTGAAAGCGGATCTGCAGTTACAAGTAAAACAAAAAATAATAATGAGTGCTGCTCATCGTCTGCAGCAACTTCAGAGATTGTCAAAAATATAAGTTCTCCCTCTCCCAAAACACTTGTTGTGCAAACACCTACAACAGCAAACCAAAAAGACCCCAATATAAACAAAAATACAGTTAATTATAAAAAACAAGAACTACCAGCATCCACCTCAACATCAACATCATCATCGTCATTGGTTTCTCAACAAGAAACTAATACAGATCTACTAAATATTACAAATAATACCGTTGAACAAAAAGACAACGGCAAAGAACAAAAACACACCACAAATAAATGTTTGGCTCCCACAACAACTACTGCGCAAACGTTAAATAACATCTCCCCTCACAACCCCCTTGTTCAAAACAGCAACTCGAATAAACACACCGATATTATAAAGAACATAAATGCCAATAAAAACAATGATGATAATTTCAATACTAACGCAACAACAAATCATAACAATACAAATCCAAATAACGGTGCTGCTAAAACTACAACAACTTCGAATGAAAATACGAGTGCTGCCAGTGGTAGTGTTGATAACATTAATATGGTGAGGGATGTTAATGTTAATTCGTTAAAAGAGTTAAAAGAGGTATCCGATAGCCACAACAGCAATTTCAATAACTCTGCAGATTGTAGCGATGGAAAAAATATTGAAGAAGACAAAAATGTCAATGAACAGAAGAATGTCAATAATGATGTTAAAGGTGTTACAAACGTAAGTACCAGAGGGTATTCTGATTACAGAAGTATGTACTTACGTACATACTTACATACATATGTATGTATGTAAGGGCATACGTTATGCAGTTTAAAGAGAGGAAATTAGGGTTTTCTTAACTTTGCAGTTACACAAAATATTTTTGTAACTAAATTTGATGGATTAAGTAACCACTACTGACTTGAAAAAATGTTTCACGTTCTCTGTTTCTATCTGTAGTATGCAAACATTAATAAATATGCATACATACATATGTATGTACATACATATATTTGTTCGTTAATTTCTTGTTTTCTCGTTGCCAGATACCTGCATGCATACATACATACATACTTATGTATGTATGTACTTATGTACATATGTATGTACATGTCGTCATATGATTTTATACAAGCCTAAAGTTGCAAAAAAGATGCAAAAAACGCTAATATGAAAAACTCAGTACCTAAATAAAGTTTGTTTAATCAAACTTTATTTTTGTTGAAGAGTTAATGTTTGAAGAAAAATATCAGTTTTTTTTTGTTGGCGTAAAATGAATTAAAAAATGGTTTTGGTGTCATATTTTCTTAGTTAGTTTGCATTTCAGTTGAAAATATCCGAATACGTACATCTGTATTTAATTAAGACGATTTGGCAATGATTAAGCGATCCATATTCCAATTCGAATATACATACATATGTCTGTATGTAGGTATATATGTATGTATGTATATGTATGTACATGCCTATGTATACATAAATATACATATGTACATATGTATGTATGAATGTTTGTGTACACTTTTTCATCGAATCATCTTCCATATTGTTGGCGCAAACGGTATGAAAACGTCAAATGAAATATTGTCAAAAATTTTTAATCGAAAAATTATTTTTAAAATTAAACAAAAAACAGGGTTTTTATTCAGTTAGATTTAAACAATATTAAAAAAAAATTTAAATAGGTATTAACATTTTTTATTAACCTTATAAAACCTTCGAAATATGTAGTGCAAAAACATCGTCAAAATAAAAAAGGTGTTTATATTTCAAGATTCAAGATTTTATAGCTGAAAGAGTTAAAGAATAAAATATTGTCAAAATAAAAATTCAGAAAATACTATATTTGAAAAAAACGCTTTAGAAAAATAGAAAAATCCGAAATAAAATGGACCTAAAAAAGTGGCTGAATAAAAAGCTATTTTACACTAGAAAACCTACATACATATACATATGTAAATAGATATGTATATATTTATACTTAGAAACGTATTAATAAACAATCCCAAATTAAATTATTTTTCTTTATTGAAATTTATGCCAAAGGATGTCGTGCCTTTGAACAAAAGCATTAGAAAGAAGGATATTATTGTACAAGCAGATACAATTTTTCTCTAAGTTTTTTTCTTTTTTTAATTTTGACAGTCTCAGATTCAGAGTCAGTAAGATTCGCTCACTCATAATAGGTCAGATTGACAACTCAACTGATAAGTCTTTACATTTTAATTACGATGATATAATATCATAATTTTTAATTTGTCAGTTATGTCGAGTTAAGTCATTGTACGGGTGATGTTATCTGTTTTAAACAAATATTTTTAGGTAATTTTTTTACTAAAACTTACGGTTCAATTTTTTTGATTATCACAGCAGAACGATGAAGTTCCGAGTGGTCTTCTGCTTGAAGACAACGCACAGGAAACTAAAACTAATTTGGACCAATCAGCAGGCAACGAGGGCGAAGATGTGAAATTGGAAAATTTACACGAAGACAATAAAACAGTAATAGACAAACAACAACAAACGACCACAAAAAGAGGGCGAGGTAGAACTAGAAAATTTTGCACTCCGGATCTAGATAACAATTCTCAACAACAAACTTCTACAAACGAATTACCACTAACTGAACGCCACAGTTCCCCTGTAAATAATGAACGTAAATTGACCCGCAAACGCAAGAATCCTGCAGAAGAAGAAACTGACGTTGTGGGATTGGTGACTAAATCCGAAGATGACGAGGGCAAACGTACCAGGCGGAGTGAACGTCTATGCAATCGTTTGGATGGCTTCAAAATTTTCGAAGAAGACAAGGAAGCGGAGGAGCACAAAAATATTGAGAGCCATGACTCGCCCACGAGAAGAGGCTTAAGGCTTACAGTGGATGAAAAAACGCCGCCCAAAAAGCGGGGACGCAAAGCGAAAGTCCAACAAGAAACAGAAAAATTGCAGCAACAAGATATTGAGCAATTAACGCTTACAAAGGAGGCAACTTTTAATAAGAAAGCGTGTATCGAGCCTGCCGTTATAGTACCCAAACGTTCCCAGAGACGCATAAAGCCGACAACCAAGATTTTAGAAAACGATGAGTTACGTTATGAATTCGAAACCAAAAATATTGTGCGTATGACGGCACAAAATTGGAATTCTGCGGAACAACAGCAGCAAAGCGATAGCATTACACCCACTCACCAACTTGTTACACAACCAACGAATAGTGACTCTACTGCAAGCAAACAGAAAACCGAGAGGTCGGATAACAGCAATGACAGCCATCCCTCGGGTACAAATGCCATCAAGAAGAAACTGTTTCCATGTCCTGATATTAAAAAATTTCTACAAGAAATCAAATCGGGCAAATGGAACATGAATCGTTCGCCAGAAGACAAAAAATTAAGCAAAAAGCAACAACGCAAGCTGAATAAACAAAAGGATAAATACTTTGAAAAGATGGGTCTGCGACGAAACGTCAGTAACGAGTCCAGCGACAATGACAGTTTAAGCGATAATGCCGAGTTTGTGCCCACCACCAGAGTTCAAGTGGGCAAACCCAGTGTCACGTTAAGGGGACGCAAAGACACCAGTACCACCACCCAGCCGCCAGCAATAGCACAGGAAAAAGTTACTCTTCATACACAAAAATCACATTCATCCTCTACAACTCCACCCCAAACTAGACGGACTCAAAGACAGAAAACTTCTCAAACCAACAGCGATAAAGTAGTGGAACTGAAGTCACTCAATGCCTCCGTAGTGGCGGAGAATATTTCGGAAGCAACGACCGCAAAGCAAACGTCATCTTCAAGCTGTTCATTAACTTTAAACTACAATGAAACTGCAAAGAAGACGTCTTTCGACTGTTTGTGTCAGAACAGCTCCAGTTATTGCACGCCCATGATTAAAGAGACTCAATATTGCTGGGCCATCGATAACATCGACGAGGAGAAAGTGGGCTGTTCGAATCAACTTACGGGCGAAGTTCTCAGCCTGTTCAGGGCCAGTCAACGATCCGTTTATATGGTTTTATGTGAAGATCATCAGAAAAGACTTAAGGCTCACAATTCTTGTCCCTCCTGTGGCATATTCTGCACGCAGGCAAGTTATTAAATACTTAAAATCTTCCCATTTCTTTGTACAATTCCATAAATATTTAATTACTCTCTTCAGGGCAAATTTGTTTTATGCAAACAGAAGCATTTCTTTCACGCCAACTGTGCTCAACGTATGGTGCTGAGTTCAAAATATGATCCCCAACAACCTGCCTCGAAAAATACTAGTCGCACTTTGGTTTTAAAATGTCCTCACTGCGGTTTGGACACGCCAGAACGCACTTCTACCATAACCATGAAGACCCAAACAGTGCCCATATTCCAGGCCACTCAAAAACCTTTGGGCATCCCCTTTAATTCCAACAATAACAACGCAAACTCCTCTCTTCTGCCTGTGAGCAGTCTGCACAGTCCCGCCTCCTCGAGTATTATCAGGCCCTACGTCAACATCAACTATGATAAACTGATACCAGAGTCCGTTATGAATGTGGTAAATGCGCGCGGTCGCACCTTGCAAGCCCACGGCCAGGTGACAGAGTTCACCACAAAAGACATGTATTATGCGGTTAAAAATGATGATCTCGAAAGAGTGGCCGAGATATTGGGTACTTAATCTCTCCCTATTTTGTGTTCATTTACGGTTTTACAGAAATCGTTTTTCTTTCAGCCTCCAATTACGATGTTACCACTTGTATGCGTGAATTTTATCACGGCACTTGTTTGCATTTGGTCGCCCATTATGGCACCATTCAAATGGCCTATTTGCTGTTATGCCAAGCTGTTGGTAGCGATTTTATCAATATGATGGATCGTGAGTTGCGTACGGCCATCATGTGCGCCGTAAAGGAGGAGAAATGTAATATTGTTAATTTATTTCTACAAAATCGTGCTGATTTGTCTTTAAGGGTAAGTCGGCATTTTTTTTTAGTAAATATGTACGTATTTTCATTCAAAGATACCCAACCAGAATTATTTGTTATTGCAATGCTTTTAAGAACGAGCAATAAAAGAGTAGTATTTTTTGCTACATATTTTTCCATAAAACTTTTGTTAAGATTTATTTTGTTAAGAATTTTAAATAAATTTTAAACAGCTTGATTTTAAATGATTTTAAATTTTGTGTACAATATTTTAGTTAAGTCACTGGAATAGCAGTGGAAGAGTAGTAGTTTATGCTACCTTTTACCACCAGGAAAGTTATTAAAAAAAAACGGAGTTTTATAAAAAAGTAGGGGAAATAATGACTCTCATTTTAAAATTTTTAAACATTTCTAAACAATTTTATCGCCTCTAAATGGATGTTAAGTCACCGCTTTTAGGAAAAAGTAGTAGTAAAACTTGCAAAAAATGGAAAAAAAAAACAATAATGATTTTTAAATATTTTTGCTATAACGAAATAATAAATTTTAAATGTTTATAAAAGTAGTATTTTTGCTACTATTTTTCATCACAAAATTATAAAAATGGTTACAATAATAAAGCGCGATTTTTGCGACTTTAGGGTCCCGATGGCCACACAGTTCTGCACATTGCTGCACGCACTGGAAACTTGGAAATACTTAAGCTCATTGTTCATAGTTATAAGGCCAGTAAAGACGTTTCACAATTCCTTAGCTTCATTAATGCCCAAGATGATGGCGGTTGGACGGCCATGGTATGGGCAGCAGAGTTGGGTCATACGGACATAGTCAGGTACGAAAAAAGTTCATCCGTTAAAGAAGTAATTAACTTTTTATTATATTATACAGTTTGCTATTGCAACAAGGTGCTGATCCCAATATCTGCGATAACGACAACAATACAGTTTTGCATTGGGCGGCACTACAAAACCATGATTTGGACACAATAACAGTATTACTGAAGGCGGGCATTAATTGCAACATACAAAATGTTGAGGGTGAAACACCCCTGTAAGTTTTTTTTTGACATGTTCAAAAGATGTTCGTTGTTAATTTCTCAACTCACTCTTCTTCACAGTCATATAGCTTGTCGTCTTTCGAGCAAAAAACTCTGTCTCTTATTAATTTTCAATGGTGCCGACTTAATGTTGCGCAATCGTTCTGATGAGTTGCCTTACGACTGCATACCCGACGAGCATTCGGACTGTGCCCGCCATGTTGGCTTTCAAATGGAAATGCATGCCTTACATCGCCGACGTTCGAATATTGTCTGTGGTGATATAAGCAACGGTCGAGAACTGTGTCCCATACAGGCACTACGTAATGAGAATAACGTTACGCCCGTAGAAGAATCCGACCAACTGATGGTGCCCGATTTTCGTTACATAACCGATACAATTATATTGCAAAATTCAGTGCAAATCGATCAAAGAATATCTCAAATGCGCATTTGTACATGTGCCGATGGGTGAGAGAAAAGACCTAAAAACAAAAACCAAAACATTTAGTGATTTTTATCTAATACTGTTTTGTAGATGCACTACAGATCGCTGTCAATGCACTGGCGCCTCCGATCGCAGCTGGTATACGGCAGAAGGTCGCCTTAGTGCCGACTTCAATTTTGAAGATCCTGCCGTCTTATTCGAGTGCAATGATGTGTGCAATTGCAATAAGGTAGTGTTAAAGGGGTCCTTGTACTACAACATTTCGTTTAGTAAATAGTAAATAGTAAATAATTTTGTTTGTTTTTGCTGCAGCGCTTTTGCAAAAATCGCGTAGTACAAAATGGGATCACCATACCGCTGCAAGTGATTGAATGCGATGACAGCTGTAAGGGGTGGGGAGTACGTACCATGGTTCATATACCCAAGGGCAGTTTTGTGGCAGTTTATACGGGTGAAATTTTAACTGAAATGGAGGCCGATCGTCGCATGGACGATTCGTATTTTTTCGATTTGGGTCACAATCATTGCATCGATGCGAATTATTACGGCAACGTAAGTCGTTTCTTTAATCATTCGTGTGAGCCGAATATTGTACCGGTGCGGGTGTTTTATCATCATCAGGATTATCGTTTTCCAAAAATATCGTTTTTCACTAGTCGTGATATAGAGGTGGGCGAGGAGATCTGGTGAGTACAACAAAATATAATCTTTAGCTAATCTAAAACAACTTTTCTATAATCATAATTAAAATAAAAAGTCTAAAATTTGTTAAGTAGAACTTGAAAAAAGTTCAAATATTTATTCGTTTTTTTTTTTTTTTTTGTTAATTACATTGAATTAAAAATCGCAATAAGTATTTCAAAAAAATGTAATATTCGATTTCGAAACTACTTTAAATTGACGTGTGGGTGGGCCATATTAAATAATATTGGTTTTGGGGGTAAATGAAATTCGTTAGGCTGCTTTTAAGAGCTAAAACCATTACCAACTTCCAATTTACATATACATTTGTATTTCTTTTACTTATATCCAAATTTAATTTTTAGCTTCGATTACGGGGACAAATTCTGGTCGATTAAAAATCGTTATTTCACCTGCAAATGCCAGTCGACTTCATGCCGTTATGCCAGCCTACTGTTGGAGAACGGAGATGACGACATGGAAGTTCAAGAGGTTACACCACCACCTGCTCTCAGCGAAACACAACCAATTGTTGTGGCATCAGTAGCACCCTCCCCAACCTCAACCTCAATCTCAACCTCAAACTCAAGTGTAGCCATTATTCCAACAATGCAACAGCAAATAATGCAGGCAGAGCTGTTGCTACCCAACAACAATGAACTCTCTATAATTCCCATTAACCCCTCCGCCTCGTTGGCGTCTTTGCCCACAAACACCACAAACGGAACTCCTTAGCTTATGGACATACAAAACTATTCCATTATCATACTTTACGAAAGTTAAGACACTAAAAACCTAAAACTAGTTCAAACAAATTACTAACGCATTCAGATACTATATTTTCTTTTGCGTTTCTCTAAGCTTTAGGTGTTCGTAAAATTCAAATTAAAGCAAAAACAAATGTAAGAAAAAAAGCTTTCGATGTTTTCTAGATGTCACATTAAATTTTTTTATTGTTTCTTAGTTTTAAGAGTTGTCCTAAACCAAGTGGTTTGGGTTCAGTGTGTAGTTTCCTTTAGCAAATAAGATAATTCGAAAGAAAAAATTGAGAGAATTAATTATATTACAACTTTAAAGCTGTATACCAAATTGTCAGTTTAAAAATCATGTAAAATACGCAAAAAATTAGAGCTTTTTCGATATCAAAGCCAAACTTTTTTTTAAGGAAAAAATTAATTGTTAAGAAAACTTTCAATTAAAATGGTGAAAATAAATTATTTGTTATAAAAGCTTTGAATATTTATTATTAAATTATAGCGCTGTGTATGAATTTGAAGCTTTAAAAGTTTGCTTTTGCGAAAACAATTTTATAAAAGCTTTATTTTGTTCTCCAGCTTGATGGCTGCTCGTATGAATAAACTTATCTAAAGCTATAATTTATAATTAGGGCTTTGAAAATTTCCGAAAAACTTTCAACATTTCCGGCTGTTTGAAAAAGCTTTTCAAGGCTTTTTTATATACGCGTTTTTAAGCTTTTAAACATTTAAAACAAGTTTCTCTATTTCACTGCTAAAATTTATGTGGATTTTTATTTTTCTAAATTTTAACTGCTATCGAAAAAGTTCGACAAAAAATTGATTGTTTTCAACTAAAAATCTAAAAGCTTTTAAAGCTTTTTGAAATAAAAATATTATCCATCTTCTACATCACAACTTTTTGTTAACCATTTTTATTTATTTTTATGTTTATTATTATCTTTTAATTTAACAATCAACAACTGCCATATGATTTAAGGCTTTGAAAGCTTTTAGCTCTAAAAATTTCTCTCTTTAGAATACTGTTTAAGAACCCATTAATCATACCTATGCGATACATATGTATGTCAAATTGCAACAACAATTTATTAAAATATATGCATACATACATACACACATATGTATATTACCGTTAGTGCCTAAAATATAGTTAAAATCATTAATAGAACAAAAATTGTTTATGAAATTTTCTTTCTTTCGTTTTTCGTTTGTTGAGTGAATTTTTGATTTTATTTTACCTTAATTTGTTTTTTTTTTTTTTTTTTATTAAACGCAGTAGTCAATTAGCTGATAAGTAACAATTTTTATAACGTCTGTATTTAAGGCTTAAAGGGGTTTTGTTAGAAAAAAACTTTGTCCGTCCGTTTTGCTAACGAAAATGTGAATTTTGGAAGTTTTTTACGCAATTCCAGATTTATTTTTTTCTATTTTTAGACCATTAAAAATTTCATTTCCAAAGAGACTGCGTTAAAGAGCTTGTTGTTGTAATAGTTTTATTTTATTTTGTATTATAAGAATATAGTTTATTAGAATTATTTTTTGTTGCTAATATTATTTTGTCCTACATTTATTTGTTTAATTTAGTCAAATCTTGTTTCTTTCTTTTAAAATAAACTGATATGCGATGAATATCAAAGAAAAGCCAGCAAAGAAATGAAGAAGAAATGCACGAAGAGCATAAACACACTTTTATAATAAAACAAGTTTCTCTTGTAACTAATAAGGAATTGGCAATAAAACTTACAAATTTTATTGACATTTTAAATACATATATATTGAAGTTTTTCTTTACAAAAAGTTAAAAATATTACAATTTTTGGCAAATCCAAGAAACTCATTTGGTAGCAATGCGCACTAACTGTTTATGTTGTCTAAAATTAAGGAGTTACGATTTGAATTTTTTTAAATAATTTTTTTTTAAATAGCAAAACTAATGAAAATCAAGTATTTTCGTTAGTTTTGTTGGTTCGGAAAATGAATGAGAAATGGTTGGCAGTAGATTTAGTACTTCTTGTAAACAAAACTTTTGACTTCATTCACTTTCTAAATCGAGTGTTCAACAAATTGTGGCTTTTCAAACCCAAACTCAATCAAAAATGTTTTAGAAACTTAGAAAAGTGCATTAGATTTGCTACTAATTGTGAAATCAAACCTCTTGCTTAAACCACTGACGAATTATTTGCCAGCAATTTATGGCATTTTTAAAACAAATGATCTCATTTCGTTATCACGATATTACAATTGACTGTACAAATAATAAATTTTAGTAGCAAAAGTCGAGCCGTTTTCAAGATGTCAGAAAAATTTTAAATGACCATTTGCCGACCATCAATTGGAAAATATTTTAACAACTTGTTTTTAAACAGTTCAATGTTTATTATTTTTCAAGCTAAAACTATTTTTTTCCACAAATCTTCCAGCTTGAAAAAATAGCTCAGCAGAAGCTTTTATTGTTTTTGTTGGTAAAATACTGTTTTTTTCGAAGCTTCCAATATATGAAAATTAGCCAAATAACCAAAAGTTTCCTGACTATGTCGACTGCCATCGATATAAAAACTTGTTAATTAGGAGTAAAATGAACTTTTGCAAAAAATAGCAGCAAATTTCTTTATATTCTGCACAAAACGGACTAATATTAGACAGAAGCCACTGACAAGTTTCCAACATTAAAAGTTTATGCTCTAATTTGAGTCTTTCACTTATTAAAAAAAGTAGTACATTTTTCTGATGGCTTTAAATAGCGACTTGTTTTCAGCAGATTCCGATTTCTAGCTGCCAAAAAGCGCAAGTTTCTTGATATTTTCCAAAAATGTCTGGATTTATTTATTAAATAAATTAAGAACAGAATTTGTATCATAAACTATAACCAGGGGGAAGGTTTTTATAAAGATAATCTACATAATCACTTTTTGAGAAAAATATACGTACAGACATAATAATTTTTTCTACACACACACACACACACACAGACACACACACACAAACACACACGTACTACATATACATCCACATATAAATTCGATACGAATGAATTGCTTAGTAACTATTATATGAAAAAAACTTTAGTTTATAAGTATTTTTTGCACTCTTGCAGCAACTGGCATAATCACATAATCATAAGTTGAAAAATCATTAACTATTTTGTGAGATATCAAATCAAATTTAACTGCAAAACCTCTAAAAATAATTATATCTGCCATGATTGCAGAAACAAAATCGTATAACATTTATCTAAGATCAACTGAATAAACTTTAGAGAAAAATATATAGAATATATAAAAAACACATACATACATACATATTTATATTCCTTAAGCGAAGTTCTTATATAAATCATACAACAACAACAACAACAAACAATAATTATACTATTTTAAATGTTTTTATTAGTCGCATAAAAAACAAAAGTATTGAAAAAGTGAAAAAATCAATAAAAATGAAGTTTATGAAAAAAAAACACTGCAGAACAATTTGTTTAAATAAGAGAGCAAAAGGAACTGGAGTAAATAAATTCGAAAATGTAACCATACCCCAACATCGCTCTTGCGTATGATACAGCGCGGCGTCCGCTGTGTAGCACTTAACCCCACCCCACTCCGGAATCAGATGTCGCTACGCCCACATCGTTTGGTTTGGCTCAAAATAAATCCCGATGACGGTAACGGCCTTACCAACGTCGTTTTCGAACAAGTTACCGATAACTTTTGCTTTGGAAGTCACGTTCTCAGTGCAATTACTTTTCTCCATAAAAGAAAAGTTGTCGTTGACTTACTTTTCTTCAAAAACATTTATCGATAGCAGCAGTTTTGTAAAGAGCACGCCAAAGTCATCGATAGGTCGGCTTTGTAAATAAAAGTTATCGACAACTTTACTTTTATAGGAACAAACGATTGAAACTTTTACTTTCCCCTAGAAACGTTATGGATGACCTTGTTCTTTGAAAACCTTATCGATAACTTTAGTTCAGCTATCGACGAATAACTTTTATGCAGAAAAATGATTAAAATAAATTTATTTAATAATAAAAGTTATCGACAGTTTTATTTTCATAGGAAAACTTTTCCCTACAAAATCAATCAAAACGGCTAAATTGTCGTCGGAATAAAAATTCTTTCTCTTTTATTAAAATTCTTTTGTTTTTATTATTTGCACAAGAGTCTTCTTCTTATTTACATATCTAATTATAATTAGTTTTCTTGTTTAAAAAAATAGTATTCTTATGCTATTATGAAAATTTTCTATAAATGCCGTTTTGAATTCGTAAAATTTACTTTTTGCTCATTAAATGGTTTTTAGTAATTTCGAACTTAAAAACTAATATATTTCTTTAACTTGTGTTGCTATTTTTTATAATTTTTTATAATTAGGGATATATTTAGTTTAAAGAAAATAAATGCAGTAAAATTAAGCACAATTTTTAATAAATAATTTTTGTTTGAAATAAATTTAAAAAATAAATAAACTAAAAGTAGACGGAATAAATACAAGAATGAAAGTTTTTTCTAATTGAAAAAAAAAAAAAAATATTTTATGAAATCAGTCTCTATGAAAGTTTAAAAAAAAAATATTTTTATTTCAAAATGATTTTTAAACTTAATAGAAAGTGATTTTTCATATGAGTACGAGTATTTGAAAGACAAGAAAAGCTCCATTTCCAATAGTAAAAGCTCTTGAAACTAGAGAGCATCAAAGTAGCAAATTTGTGCATGTTTTGTTCTCGTTGAGCTGTTGTTGAAAAAGCTTTAAAAGCTTTTAAGGCATTATCACCTCCCTTCTATGACTTTTAAAACTTTAAAACTTTAAAACTAAATCTAAATGAATTGGAAATTCTTACTCACTTCCGTAATACAAATAGCTTTAAAGTTGCTCTACTTCTTAAAAGCTTTTTCCCTTCGTTTGTGTTCTTTTAGGCTTAAGTTTTATCATAAAATTAAATATATATGTATGTACCTAGTGAAGAAACTTAAACATAAATTTCAATTTAAAACTATTAATTAATTGCCTTTGATTGCGTCTGGACAATGGACAAAAAAGCTCAACCACTATTGTCCACCAAGCTTTTTCGTGGTTAAAAGTTTTACGTGTTATATGTTAAAATAGGAAGTTAACTGCTATTGATTTGTTAATTGTTAATTGTTTTTGTTTTTGTTTTTGTTTTTCGTAAATAATATTATTAAATTTTGTTCCCAACTAAATTAAGGCTTTAATACTTATGCTACAATCTTATGGGGCTGCATCCATTTCTTCATATAGTACACAAACAATGTGGAAATGTACAGCAATATCATCAAAGCACAGGTGACGGCCAGAGCCAAGACGGACGTCTTTGTGGGACAGGGCTCAATGATGGTGACGGTCTTATCTGCGAATCGGGAAGAGAGAAAATTTTTGGATAAAAATCGAAAGATGGCAAAGTTTTAGCTCACAAGTTCTTTGATTACCTTTAGCGAAATCTGTGCTGGGGTCAGACTTGAAGAATTCACGTTTCTCATCACCAAAGTCCAAGACCAAAATCTCCTGCGAAATGTTCATATCTTCGTCGGCCTCCTTGGTCTCGTTGCTTTAAGGAAAACCACAGCGAAACAAAAAGAAATTAAGTCACCGCTCTCACAAAAGCTCTAAACACTATTTACCTCTCCACCGAACGACGACGTCTTCTGCCCAACGACTCAAACGATTCCATATTCCATTCACACACGGCCGGCTCACAAGGACCCAAACAATATTTAACGTTGCACTGGAATATAACGCCATAGCTTTCGGTGAAACGAAAAGCTTCATAGGTCGATTGCAAAGCATTGCCGTCGGCGGTGAAGCCCGGGAAAATGGTGGGATCTGTGGGACAGCCATCGTCATCGATTATCTTAAAGCTGGTGCGTGCATCTTTAGCCATGGCCACACAGGAACGAGCAAAAATGCCATAAGGAGCTTTTTTTTCACGAAAAACAAATCATTTAATTACTGACAGCTCCCCTCAAATACACATACACATGTAGTGGGCAAAACTTACTATCTTCTGGTATTTCGATACGGAAGTTCAAGCGATCACCAATGCGCACCGTCTCAACCTCCCGCTGACGGGTATCCAAAATGCGAATTCTTGGTGGCGGGGCTTCCGGCGACGAGTTGATGTGAATCATTTCAGGATCACGTATCGGCATCATGCCGAACGTGATGTTCTTCGAGCTCATATCGTAGGTACACTTGACCTTATAGATTTTATCCGCCTTGGTCATGACCACGCTATGGTGTTGCAATACCACCGTATTCGAGTAAACGCCGGTCTTTTAATGCAAAGAATTTGAGTCTATTGAAGGAGAGTAACAGTTTCAAGCACCACTTACCACACTTTGTGTATTACAGTCCTGGCCGGCCATCGTCAGATCCAACCGGAAGGCGTCTGAGTTGATTACATCGATGTTGCAGGTTTCCGAGCGACCCAAGGCATAAATGCGGCCGTTGAACGGTTTGTTGGTGCGCACCTGAACAGCAATGCGGGTGTCCTTGCAGTGCACGGAAACTGGAAAGGTGCAGAAAAACAAATGTTATATTTTAAGGTATTTTGCTGAGAGCTTTAGGTTCCCTTTCAAGAGTTTTTCTTCTGTTTTTATTAAACACTCACCATCATAACAAGTGCCCGTCTTATCACAGTTGACGTCATTCCGTGTTATATTCAAGTTGGGATCTTCGGTTGTGTCGAAGGTGACTGGCAAGGTATCCAATTTGTCCAAAGAAGAAGGTCCGCCTAGAGGACCACCCACCGCCGAATTGGTGGCTGCACCGGTCTTGTCGCACACATTTTCAAAATACTGGCCGATTGGTTCGCCATGATCGATCAGGGGACGTTCATGATTCAAATATGTGGAGGGGCCGTCTGGCAGAGTTTTGTGATCCAAATGATAGAGGCGGCAGTTGTATTGAGCACCCTGTGGCTGGCCCAGGTACAAGAAGGAGCGGCACAAGAACTCCGATTCGATTTCACAGGCCAGCCGGCAGGCCGACTCCGAAGTCACTTGCAGCTCTTTGTCCGTGTAGTAGTGCAGGCCCACATATTGAGCCACCTTCTCTTCGGAGACGCCCACTCGGGCATTGGCAAAGGTGCGCGTAGACTTGCAGGCCTGTTGCGGCTTCAGGCAGAGATTTTCAAAGTAGTCCGTACCCTGGGCATCCACCAATTGCACAAACTGGCCACCACTACGTCTGTCCGTATCCGACAGCACACATTTCATGCTGTTGTAATCGTACTCGACCGAACGGCACACAAAACGTTTCTCATTGAGGCAGGCCGACAGACAGGCCTCCTTGGTGCTGGTGTAGATCAAGGCATTGTCGTTGCCGCGTATCACCTTGTTGGGCACTCGTTCGAACGACCAGGGTCTATGACAAACATTCTCACTGCGCAGCTGCAGCTTCACCATGTAGTACATATTGGCTGAACGTTGCGGAGCTGCTGACGGATTGTGGGCGGAGGAATCGTTTTGCAGCTGGCAATGGGTCTCCTGGGAGGGCGAAAGAGGATTGACTACAAAGCTGAAGGCTGCTGCCTGGCAATCGGCTTCTTCGCGACACCATCCCTGGCATTCGTACAGCGAAAGATTTTTCACGCTGTAGTAAGTGGTGCCGGCAAAATCGAAGTCTGTCAGCTTTTCGAAAGCCATGCGCGCCGAAACGTACGACGGCCACATGACGAGGAGACAGCACAAAGCGATGGCAATGCTGGGTGAGAGGGGTCGCATAATGCCGCTGCTGTAATGAGGGGAAACAAGTCGCATCTGAAAGAGAGTATGAGAGAGAGAGAGAGAGAGAGAGTGAGTGAGGGACAACAACAAACTGCACAGCTAATTTGTTATTTTAAGAAATTTGCGTTCGCAATTGTTCACTTTTAGTTGTCCTGGAAAATTGATTGGTTTTTGTCCTGACTGAATACTTGGACGCCTCATTTTATCCTTAAGAAATAGTGCATTTAAGCCAAACTTTTCTCAGCCGATTAAGTTCTACATAATCACACACTAGACTGTTGGGCGTGCCTAAAACGAAGAAGCGTCAGCCTATTGCATGACAGCATCTCTGTGTTGCTATTAAAGTATTCCTTGTTTTCAAGGCTGCTTTTAAATGGTTGCCATAGAAGTGTTATGGTTCCAAGCCTTTGTTTAGCTTTGCCATATATTGCAGGTGAGATATCCCGCCAGGCAGAGCAGCTAAAAGATTCGCAGTTCTGTGTTCTTTTCTAAAGAACTTTTCAGTCTAAAGCTGTGAAATTTTTAGGCTGGATTTTTGCCGCTCTAGAGACAGATCTGGCAGCTTAAGCTGTCATCAGCTATTCGATGACAATAGACCGGAAAATTTCTGGAGAAGCAGACTTTGAAGGTTTGGAAAATGACAGCAACACAATATTTTCAATTTCATCATCACTTTGTCCACTCAGATTCATTTGATTTTTTTTTGTTTTGCTACAGAAGAGCCAAATTTTCAAAAGTCTGTCTGTTTGTAACTCTGTTCTTACATTTTTAATTTCCTAAAGTTGTGTTTTGTTGGGTTGTGTTGTGCTGTGCTGTGTTCACTTACTGTTACTTTGTCATATTGTTAATTTCTTGAAGAGATTCTTTGCTGTGCCGTTACTCTGGTAGAAGCAAAAAAAAATGCTTTAAACCGCAACTTTGTTTGTCATTTAGGAAACACACACACACACACACACACACACGCAGTGAACAAGCTTCGGTTTTCGTTAGTAGCAAAGAAACTGTTAAATCAGTTAGAGCATTCACTAAGTCCATGTTCACAATGTCTCAACAACTAGACACAAAAACTGGCAAGACGTACATACATATATTTTTTGTTCGCCACTCTTTGACTGCTGCCACTCTGCTGACGTCTAGTCTCCACTGAATGTTTAAGGCAACATTTAAGTCATACAAATGATGAGTCTGAAGTTCAGTGGAGGTTACATGCAAAACACAAAGTGGAATTGGAAGTTTCACGATGACAAACATGTCACAAACATGTATCGTATTTCTGTGTTTTTTATTTTGAAATGTTTTCCTCGAATCGACTCAAAAGTTTGAAGAGTTTAACAATCTTCTGTCTAACAAGAAGCACTTAAAGAACTGCCCTTCCCGATTTTAGAACAATTGCATTATGAAAATAATAGATTTTTATGCTGGCCGCCTGTCTAATCCACCAATAATATTTATTGTGTTCGCAACATGTATAACTTTCCATCTAGTTGATGGCTTTTTACCCTTAAGCAGAGATGAGATCATGTGTCTACTCGCTCGTGGCAGTTCTTTTTATTCCTTTTTGTGGTGCCTGGTGTGCAACATACACAAAATAACAGAGTTCTTGATATATAATTTGTGTGTTTATTAAAGCATGAAATAGTTTATGCTTGAGTTCATGATCTAAGTAATTAGTTTTCTTTCTTTTTGCCTTTTTGCCTTTTTGCCTTTTTCAGATTTCTGTTCGAACCTTCAAAGTGCATATTAGAATGAAGGGCTGCAAGTTGTTTAATATTTAACGTTTCTTTTATAAAGTTTGTTTCTTAAGTGTTTTGCTGGTCAGCTGGAATATCTCAACTGAACTGATGAAACACCAAGAACTTCTTGAAAATATATCGGCTTCATATAGAACCTGTTTCATAACTTTTGACGTTGAGGAAAAAATCAAGATTTTCTCATGATTCTTTTTAAAATCTTAGAATTTTCACACAAAAAAAAACACCAGATAGTGATTTTGGGCTTAAAAGCTAAAACAATTTTTTACTCGACCCAACGTTTTAATAGAGTTTGTTTCCTAAGTCTTTTAGCCGTGATTTTTTGGGTTTTTGCAAATTTTACAAAGTTTGTTTCTTAAGTTTTTTATTTTATAGAAAATTTTAATAAATAAGATTTTGGCTTTACAACATTTTGCGAATTCTACAAGTCAAACAAACATTTCTAACGAATATGGAATTAAAAGGTTTTTGTCTTTTACAAGTTTTTCATAGTTTTTGAAAAAAGATTCCATAAAATTTGTCGAAGTTTGTTTCTTAAGTCTTTGAGTTTTTGTGGCAACGCATTTAAGCCTAATTTAACTGTTTCAGAGATGTGTAATTGTATTAAATATCTTTATTTTCCTAAAAATATTATTCCTAAAAATTGTTGCTTAAGTCTTTTTTTGATTTGTAACAGAAACACAACAAAAGATTTAAGCAACAAACTTTCCAAAACTGTTGCTTGAAATTTATTTGTAACGCTTGTTTCTTACGTTCGTCTGCTTAAAGACCGGATTAAAAATCATTCAGTGGAAGTTCTAAAAATTTGTTTGAAATGTGAAATTTTTCATGAATTTTGCTTCGCAAGCATTTCCGTTTGTGCGCATTTTTCATCTTGATCGTTAACAATTTAATTGCTTCTGACACAAAACACAAGCCCGTACATGATCCCAGCAACGCGTATTATATCTTGGCTGTACTTGTTGCTATTAAATAATATTTTTTTTTATCAATTTATGTTCTTTTCCGTTGACACATGTCAAGTGTGGTTTCTGCTTTGATAAAGTATTAAACAAAGCTGTTGCTTAAAACACGCTTCAGAGCTAAAACAACAATCAAGAGCAGGATCAGAACTCTTTAATGCTCCTCCCTGCGTTTCTTGCAATGTTTCTGTTTGCTTTATTTTCGGTCGGGCGTTGCGTGTTGCAGTCTAGTAAATATCCAACATTACGCTGCTAATATTGAATTTTGTCTTTAAAGATGCAACGATAGCAACAACAACAACAACAACAACAACAACATCTACTAGTGCAAAATTTCATTAATTGCCCACACAGTGGCAAATAATAGCAAAAAGTTAACTTTTCTGGAGCTATGCAGAGCTGGGAAAGTGCGCTTTAGAAAAGCCGAAAAGAATACTTATGGGGAGAACTGCTGTTGTCAAGACAGCTTCTTATAGTTCAATTTGCATTATAAATAGTTGTTGTTTCTTAAGCAGGGATGGAAAACTGTGTATTAGACCAGCTTGGAGGTTGGACGGAAAGATGTGGTTTAGAAAATCTCCGAACTGAACCGCCACGTGCATCATTAATTTTAGAATTTCTGTTGTAAAAAACGGGATGGGAAGTTCTATTTCAGCACTCAGCTGTCACTTCAGATCGAGAGGAATTTATGTGTTTCATTCCATTAAATACTTTAATTTGCAGGTGTAAAAGCTGCATGTTTTCATTCCTTTGCACATCTGCACTTTATTGCTCAAATTTATTTTGTTTGTTATGGCCAGATGTTATGAAAATTCTTATTAACTTGGACCTTCAATTGGCAAGTGCTACATTTTATTAAAGCCAGCGTGCAGCAAATTAATTGTAGGATGTTGCACAGCAGGAGATCAAGTTCTGCAGTTTTTGTCTTAATTTTTTTAAAGCATGTGAAATGTTTATGGTTTTTAACTTTTCTCTGTTTTTGCGAACTAGGAAAATATTTTAAAACAAACAAACAATGTGATAAATTAATGATGGCAGATAAAACTTTAAATAAAGCTCTAATTCTGCTACTTTGGTGGTTGGTATCAATTTTTCAAATTACTTTCAACTTACGAGTACTTTTATATCAAACCGAAGACTTCAGCACTTGGAAAATAAATTAATATTTCCTTTTCTAAAAATAAATTTCTCAGCGAAGGCTGCTATTGCAAATTATGACACCAGCCTTCGTAAAAACTCTCAACAGTCTCCATTGTGGCTTTTTTTCTTTTTTAACAGACACTTGCAACTTGCACCGGTGGATAAATTTAAAAAAATCGGATTTTTTAATATTTTACATTTTTAATTAAAAAACAAATTGTTGACAACACCTCCAGTTTTGCTGCTTCTGCACTAAAAATTAAATGACTTTAACAACACTGTCATTCATTCACTACTCAGTCTGATTTTGTTCTGCTTGTCCTACAGCAGTACAGCAGCCAAAGGCGTATCTGAAGAGGGGAAACAATATTTTCTCAAACGAACTATTTTAATTTTCGCCATTCAAAAACCATAAATTTGGAACGCTGCTGATGGCAGGTACCTGCATGTTGTTTCTTTTGCTTTGGAAGAAAACAAGAGCCATTTATTTTTATACTCTAAAAATGTTGGGCTGTTACTGTTTGGTGGAGGAGGGGGGGGGGGGGGGTGATATATATTCGAAGCAGAATGAAAACAGAAAATTTGCATGAAATTGGTTTCGGTATTCAAGAAAATAAATTGGTTTCAAATAAATTACGCAAATTGAAGCTAAAATTATCACGGTAAACTGCACTTATATTGTACACTCCCCTGGCCTCTTAATTGACGGACTAAAATTTGCAAAAATTTTCTAAAAAGTAAAAGTTATTAAAAAATTTGTTGAATAAATTTTTCTTAAATTCATTTTGCATCTAAGAAAATAATGTAATCTGCTGGCGTCACTACCCTGGAGGAAAGAAAAGCTTATTGTCGGGCAAAGCCATTTGCGTTGTTCCTCAGTTCCTCAGTTCCTCAGTTTTGTTGGTCAGGACAATTTGTGTGAGTCCTGCGGCCGCTTTAAAGTGACCAAAAATGAAAGTGATTTAGTAACATGAGAACAGAACTTGCGTTAATCAAGGACGCTTCGTTGCGAGTGTCTTTAGCAAACGTGGTTTTAGCTTCTCCTGAGCCACAAAAGCACATACAAACTACTTTCGTATTCCGTACACTGTAATTAATTTAGTTTTCTCTGCTTTGTTGTTCTTACTTGTATTTAATTGCTCAAATCGGCATTTGGTTTGAAATCATTTTTCATTTCTTTAACTGCTGGTCGTTAGCGCCAAGTCCGCTCTAGCATTTTAGGCTAAAAATAGCAAATAAGTAGAGATCTGAAGCCCGCAATTAGTGTAAGGAATTTTTGAGGTTAACACAAAACCAACGAGGCAAACCACAAAATAAGCGATCAGTGAAAAACTGCAATTAGCATAGAAGCGAAACGGATCATTCGTATGTGGAGTGAAATGCTGGCCGAGACAAAAATAGGAGGCAAAGCTACTGAGAAGTGCGCTATCAACTTTATTGATTATTGATTGCAGAAATCGGGCAATTGTGGAAAATTGACCAGAAGAAGAAGAAGAAGAAGAAGAAGAAGAAGACGAAGAAGAAACAAATGTAGAAATAAATCTGGTAAAAGAACAAAAGCCCACATTCAAACTGGTGGATTTCTCAACCCGTCACAAACATTGCAGCAGTTGTGAGTGCTGTTTATGTCAGAGGTATTAGTTGCTGTTGTTGGTTGGTGCTACGATTTCTCTGCCCCAAGACTGTTTTGTTTCCTTGCAGCTTCTCCCAGCGCTGCATTTGTTCGATCGGTGCGGTGCCGGCATCTTGTATCTATAACATTGATTTACGTTTGTTTCTGATTGTTCTTACAGCTTTGCTTTTATTGCCAACAATGTTAATTGTTGTTGTTGTTAGTGTTCTCCTATTTTTATTAGTGTTGGCATAAATCTTCGCCGGGATTTATGAGAATCTCTTTTCTAGCATTAATTTGCTTTGCTTAACCAAAGTGAAATATTGATAGATTTAAGACGAAATGTCGCCATAAAATTGCCACAATATGAATTGGCTGTTCCCTGAGCTGATGTTTATGTATTTCTTGAAACGAGATTCGTTCGATGTGATTGGGAAAGTTTGGAGATCGCGAGATTCAAAGGAGAAACGAATTTAGCATGAGAGCGGTAAGAGTTGCTTTGAAGATATTTGCCAAGTTATTGTGTTCTGAGGCTTTTTTTCTTAGACAAGTAACGAGACTTATTAACTAGAAATTTGAAAAAACAAATTCTATTGAGTGTGTTTTTAGGTCTTTTAATTTTCGAAACTAAATTAAAAAAAGAAAAATGCTGTAAATGTAAGTTTTTCCTGCTTAAGTCTTTTCATTTTCGGAACCAAAATGTTATTCAAAATCAAAGAAAAAAAATCTAAATGTAATTTTTTCTTTAAGAAAAATTTTATTAAATTTAATTCTTTTAGTCTTTTAATATTCGAAACTAAAATCTGATTTAAAACGAAAGTAGTTCTAAATGCAATTTTTTTTGTCATCAGGTTCGTTTCCTAAGTCCTTTTGTTTCTATATTGAAATCTGAATGGAATTTTTTGTTTCTTAAGTCTTTTAGTTTTTAGAATTAAAATTTAATAAAAAAATACGCAAAATAATGTCTGTTTTCTTTAGCATTCAAAATTAAAGCAAATAAAAGACGGCGCTGTAAGAGAACGGGTATCGCAGTTATTCTTGAGCTGGAATTTTAAAATAAAAAACAACTTTGTAATTTTTGTTGTGCGGCTTGGATCTGTCTTCTTACGGCCCTAAACGGTCATGGAGAACGATGCGTGTTAGTTGAATGCCACCATTTTTGGTGCTGTCACGAATATGTTGGAAACCGGGCATGGATTTAGTTTCGCAGCATGACTTGGATCTCTAACCCATACCCTTAACTCATCATAATAGACGACGCTGTGCGTTCGCCGAAAAATCTGCTTTAGCCAGTAGGCGAATTTCCCGCCATCAGGATGAAATCCAGCCAAGTTCAGTTAATTGCGTCGTCAGATTCAATTAAAGTTGAAAAGAAATACTGCGAAGATTCCCAGGCTTGTTGGTGGGATGTTTGTTATTTTTTCCTGCCCAGCTAAAAGTTTTATGATATAATTTGGGGTGCAACCGTCATTGAAACAAACACTAATCGCTTACGGAAAAATTTATTCGTCGAGATGCACTGCAGTTCTGTTGAACTGCAAGAGCAATAAAACACTTAAAAAAATATATATTAAACTTGAGAAGCAGGGCTCCAACTGCCACATGCTGTTTTTATGTAAAGTCCAACTGTTTCGGAGAGAAATGCGCAGACGAGAACGGCGTCGATGACGATGGCGATGGAGATGCAGATGATATTGATGCTGATGATGATGGCGAGAGTTATTGGAGCAGAATACAACAAAAAGAAACAACAAAATACTTTCAAATTCCATGAAAGTTAAACGTGGAGCCGTTAAAGCTGTTTGGTTAGAGTTCCTGCTCTTTTCTTCTGGTTTTGTTTTTGTTTTTGTTTGAAAAACTGGAAAACAGTTTTTGTTTTTATCTTTTGCAACCTTGAGCCATTAAGCTGGTCGTGCAGCAAACTGGCCACTACGAAACTCTATCTCTGAGTTGGTTACATAATCAATTTCCTGTTTTGTGTGGCAAAGAAATTTCTGCGCACTTTCCAGCCATATTCCATCCATTTTCATTGCACTTACAAGTATTTAGAATATCGTTTAGGTGGGTGTATTTTGGGTTTTTTGTTTTATTATTATTCGCCAACGATTTTAAGAGTGACCTGTTGCTGGCTGTTTATGGCCAAGTTGTTAATGATGTTTTGCAGAGGCTGCGCTGCAGTGGGTGTTAAGTGGCAAATTGTTAACGCTGATGCCGGTCACTTTCGAAATATGAATTAAAGGAGCAGGAATAAAACTGGATCAGGTCTATAAAACACTAAAAAACAAAATGCCCTTTCAACAGCTTTCCATAATAAAAATATGACAAAGAAACTTTTCATTCTTATTTTATCTTCTGATTAGTTTGTAAATTTGAGTAAAACACAAACCAGCAATTTCTTTGATGTGGCTTTCCCTACTGGTCTTTAACAGCACCAGCACCAGCACCAGCACATTCACATTCACATTCACTCTATCGATCATCGTGTGGCCGCCGTCGAACGACCACTTTTCATGGCAACTCAATGGCTTATAATTTGTTTTAATATTATGACACAAGCCATTGTACTTTTATGGCTAAATAATGTTTTCTGTGCCATATATAATTGCTTTAATACGTACTTGGTCTGTTGTTGCCTGGGACTAGCCCAGACGCAGAGCTGAGCTGAAAGTTATAAAATTGTGAAGCAGGCATGAATATGCGACAGCGTAAAGGGTTCGGCTTTGAGGGGATCTTCGCTGCGGTATAAAAATAGACAAAATACCTTTAACACATTAATTAATGTTAACAACGTTGTGTTCACAATGTAAAGCAGAAATTGGACGGACGGGTGGACGGTCGGACGGGCGGACGGGCGGCCGGACAGGCAACGTCATCAAACCCGTGATGGGGCGTTTGGCCACATAAAATTCTAAACAAATAATTTTAAAGAACGTTCTTCTTAAGAAAACGAAAAACAAATGCTTTTTGGTTCGGTTCGGTTTGGTTTTTGTTAAGTATTCAAAGAGTGATTTGTAACAACCAAACAACTGAACATTACAGCAAGAGGAAGGCAATTTTATTACCAACAACAACAACAACAACAAAGAATTCAAGAATGGGCATAACAAGGAATTGAATTGGTTGATGTTTTGAAGGTTTGTGAGAGATGGATGATTTCAGCAAGAAAAGGAAAACAAAAAATATGTTTAAAAAAAAAACTACAAATTTGTTTAAAAAGGTTTTTAATCTTGTTGGCAAAATATTTATAATTTTTTTTATTAAGACAACGTTTGTATTGTCTTGTCCGGACATACAATAATGCCCGCCGACTCCCTACGCAACTCTATTGACTCGTGATGAAAGTAGTCGGATGATGGCAAAACTTTTCCAACGCTATTTTTCCGCGCTGTAATAAAAATTTATTTTTCGATTTTACGTTCAGCTTTTTTTTTTTTTAACGAAAAGGGTTACGATCTTACTTCAGTTGCACGATCAAGACTCAAGGCTGCATCATTTAAAACACTTTGTGATAAAAATCTAATTTCTACAAGATTTCATAGCGAAACAGGTCGGAACTATTAGGGATTTGCTACCCGAGGCCGATGCAGTGGACAATAATTAAAATATTCTTTGAAATTTGTTTTGTTTGGAACCATCAAATGAGCAATTGTGCTTTTTTAATCAACGATCAGAGACCCAAGTTTACCGTCGTACTTATAATTATACATTATGCGCTGCGAAAGAGGGTCGCTGCAGACTAAAACGTGGAGGGGTATCCACGCCTGACATAGAAAGTGAATTAGGCTCAAACGAATTCTTTGAAGGCGCTTGTGAAAGAGCTGGAAGAACAGCGAACGGCGAAGTGGTGTTATTTGCCATGCAACTGTTGCGCCGGTTTTATTTGAGCCCCAACCAATTCTTTCCACATCAAATATACAGAGAAGTTCTTCCTCCGCAATAGAGAACATTTCGCAGCCCCTGGACTATTGGGACGACGTGATGTCCTGTGATTATGGAAATATTGTCACATATCGCTGCATTTTACTCTTTCAAACTTTATTAGGGGGTTGCATTGAATTTCCCTGTTTCCATACGGTGCCACGAAAACAAGTTAAATTTTTTGTCACGTTTGTCAGTTTTTATTTTGATATTTTATTAGCGATTACAGCACGTATGTATATGTATGTACTCTTGTGTGTGTGTGTGTGTGTATGTGTATTAATGCCTGCAATTATTTCTTCAATTTTGCACCTGTTTGAATTTTTTAAAAGAATATTTTGTTGGAAAATGTTACTCAATTTGCTGTTGTGATATTCTTCTTCGTTTTTTTCTATTTTCTTTGGAAAAAAGAAAACTAATATAGAAATATTTTTGTACAATGACAGCTCGTTTGAAGTCACAGCAAAGTTGAGAAAAAAAGAAAAAAAGCTGTAACTTATAAATAGTTCCTTCCAGATGATGAAGCACAAGCAGGCAACATGTTTGAACAGGTTGTAAAACAAAACAGGCCACAAGATTAAGACCAGGAGAATGATGAGCAAAAACGAACAACAAAAGCAAAGTGTTTGCCATACAATTGTTAGTGGCATTAGCATTAGCATTGGCATTAGCATTAGCAATAGTTATAGTATCAGTTTTCCTTCGTTTATGGATTTTATTTGCTAAAAGCGGCTGCTTGTGCAACATCAAACACATTTTGATTTCGAATGTGGCAATTAATAATGATGGCAAATAGACACCATTCGTTGATTAGAGTCATGCATAGAAGTTTGTTTTCTTCTCTTCTCTTCTCTTTTCTTCTCTTCTTCTTGGTTTTTTTTTAAATTAGTTTTCTTTCCTTTTTTCAATTTGCGTCATATAAACATGAAGGAAACAAGCGACATAAATTAAGAAATAAATTATGGCTGAGATTGAAAAGATAAGACGCATGTTGAAGGCTAAAAATAGAGGCTATAAATAGCATTTCGTAGGTTGTTGGGAAAAATAATTAGAGAAAAAGCCAGGGGAGAAGAGATAAGGCAACGATTAATGCGCTAAGAAGTATGAAGGTTGCTCCTTAAGTCTTTTGAATTAAGACTTAGAAACTGTTCTAAACATGTTTGTGTCTTGGGTTTGAAAGGCTGGCAATTAAATAAAGTTTCACAACGAAGTTTGGGACTAAAATTAGATTTGAAATCCGTTTTGACTCACAACTTTCAGTTCGCTGATTAAGTATTAGTTATACTGCTTTTTAGGAACTTGATAGTTTCGTAATAATTTTGGATGCGTTTTTGTCTTAAGTCTTTTGTTACTTGGACTGAAAAATTGTTGTTGATTTTCGTGTGAAGTTTGAGGAAGTTCTTTTAAATTTGGCCAATTTGTAAGTATTTTGTACACCATCAGGTTTTCTGGCTTTTCGTGTCTTCAGCTTTTTGTTTTATGACCTTCGATTTATTTTCTTCTAGGGCAGTTCTTTTGCAAACATTTTAATTTTCTTCTTTGTACATTTCCCTTTTAATTAAAGAAATTATTATTCAAACCTTAAACCTGCCACTTTGGCTACATTTTTAGATTTCTGCACGTTTTGTTCTATGACAGCTGGCAACAGACAATGACATGGGCAGAAAAAAAAATGCAATTTTTGTTTTTTGCTTTTGCTTTTGATTTTTTTCTTCTGTGAAATACATTTCTTGACTGTTGGCATGACAGGTGCTGGTAAGTGGCAATAAAAAGATTTGTAAAGGAAATGGCCTAAAAGCAAATTGATATGGTCGGGCACACATTAAAGTTTCTGATGTCATTATGACATGAGAGGAAATTAAGCAACTTTGCAGAAAAATCAAACCAAAGAAATGGCAATGAGTTTAACGAAAGTTAACAAGAATCCCTAAATCCCTTCAACAAGCAGATATTAAGTTTAATGTTTTGCTGTGGCCTCCTCTAGTGGCTTTTGGCTGGTATTCAGTTTGAGGTTGGTCCGTTTGGTTACTCTGCATTACCATCACCATTCTTATTGTTGGCTTGGCAAATTCAAAAAGTCAGTATGACGTTTAACTCAAAGCACAAACATCATGTTAATCTTTTAACATCTTAGATTATTTAGATTATCTTATAGCTGGTTCTTAATGTTTTTCCTTAATTAAAAAAAAAGACGAACCAACTGAATTGCAAACAATGGGTGGAACAGCCGAATAGACACAAAACTTCCGCAAACAAGTCGAATTTGTTGTGTTAAGCCAAAAACACAAAAACAAAAACCAAAAAAAAAAACAAAATAAACAAACGAATTCTTTGAGCCTTAAACCTCCCAGACTTGTGGTTATTTGGGGCCATAAAGTTTAGCTTGTTCTAGTCTCAAGCAGCAAATGATTAATTACCCTGTTTGAAACCTATAAAAAGAAAACAGCCAACAAAAATATTAAACTAAATGTTCTGAGTGCCAAAGAACTACTGGTCAAAATGTTTTAAATGAAGTTATGGGAAACCTGAAGAGATGATTAAATTAACCGCAAAAAGCTGTAGTTCTGTAATAAAAATGTTATAAAAAATAAAACAAGCAATAAATTATATAAAGCAGGCTTTTTAAATACGAGTGCAATATATTTTTAATGCTGTTGTACGGCAAGTTAAAACTCCGGCTTGTAAATCTTAATTACTTGAGAATGAATAATTTTTCATTAACTGGAATGAGGGTATTAAAAAATCCACTGAGGAAGTGGGAGTTTCCTGAAAAAGGACTGGAAATATGGATTGTGCAATACACTCGTATATCAAGTGTTATGGAGTGAAATTTTAAAAATATATTCCTTTTACAAATACAACAATTTCTGAATGCAGTAAATCAATATTTATTTAAACAAATTTACTAACATTTTTAACAAAGTACTAAAATACTACCATTTTTTGTGGAAATAGACTAATTTTAATTCATTTATGTTGCATTTTTAAAAAAAAGTAGTAAAATACTACTTTTTCAGTGTTCATAAAATTATTTAAACTGTTCGTTTTTGTGAAATGTTTAATGAATTAAAAAAAATAATAATAAAAAAGTGCGCAGAAATCATAAATATTAAAGAAACTAAAGTTGTAATTTAAGAAATTTATTTTAAAAAATAGTAGTAAAAATACTACTTCTTTAAGAATTTCATGAACTGACACCGAACGAAAATTTTTGTGTGGCAAAGTGTTGGTTGAACAACTTCTATTCCTGGGTCTGTAGTGAAGCTTTGCGCTTCATTTCAGTTCAGTTGTTCAACGCTTTTCATAATGGCCGCTTCTTTTCATTAAAATATTATTAATGGTTTTCATTTCATTGTTATAATTATGGCCATTTATTCTTTGCACTTTTCTTTGTTCTTGCTTTTGCAAACATTCATTTCTTAATAAAGATGATCTTCTTGTTATAAATATTGTTGCCGTTTTGTTTTTGCGCTAAACTATCTAATATTTTTCAAATTCCTAAGTTGCATAATGTTCTCATTTTTGCCAGTTTCTTCAGCCTTAAGAAGCGCACACACATCCAGCGTCCTTGCAGGGGGCTCTTAGGCCACAGTTTAGTTTTTTATTTCAGCTTTTTAACTTGTTTTCATCTAAGTTTATTGCATTTCCTGATTATCTTGGCAATAGAAAAACGAGAAGGAAAACAGCGATAAAAAATTCGTTTGTAGAAGTTCTTGTAGAGGCTGTTGGTTGGGTTGTTCAGTTGCTTGGCAGCCTCAAAAGATGGTGATAGCCCAGCGCAGCCGAGTGTCCGTATGGTGGCTGGTATATTGTAGCAACTTGGACAAGCTTTATATATAATTGCAACAAAACATGCAACAAGAAAAGAAAACTTGAAGGAAAAGCAAATAAATTTGTTTTTTGCACAAAAGAGCAGAACTTTGAAAAAGTGAAATCTCTTTATTTAATGCGTTAAATGCATTTCACGCTGCGCCTAATCGGCAAATGGTTTCCTTTACATCCTGTCTGATATATTTTTTCCTTATGAAATTTTTAGTGCGAGAAAAAACCATAACTTTTAATGACTGCTTTAAAAAACAAACTATTTTTTTTTTAATTTATTTTTTCAAATAATAACGAAGAAGATGTTGTAGGATTTTTGTGCTGCTCTGAACATTTTCATGATTTCCGCGTGGTTTAGCAACAGCATTTAATTTCTATTTAACCTTAAGCTACAAGTATTAAGCATATGAAATACACTTTTTTGCTGGTATTATATATTCTTAACAGCATAAAGTCCATAATAAATGTCAGTTTTCATACCATAAAAAACTGATCTTTCAGCAAAAAGTTTGCATAGTCCGTCCGCTTCAGGTTTATTAAGAAGTCAAACTTTTGTTTGTTGGCTCTGGAAAAGAATTTCTAACAAAAAGGGGAGGTGACTCTTAAATGGCTGAAGAGGAGGTGTGGTAAGTTAAAAGGAAAAAAGTTATTTCAAGGTATGATTTAAGTGAATAGAAAAATATGTATGTAAAAGACATTTAAGGTCTCTCTTGAGACTTTAACTGGAAATTTTGTTACGAGCAGTTTTTGTGTTAATTTGTCTTAAAACTGTGAATAGCTGGAAGATATTGAGAGAAATATATAATTTATGTTACATAACAATATATTTAGTTTTAAGCGAAAAACTTAGAAATGCTTGTTTTCTAAGTCTTTTGTTTTGGGGGCGAAACACTCGTACACGAGTATATATTTCATTTGTTGTATATAAATCGTAATTTATAAAAACCAACTTATTTATGTTCAGCTTATTTTACGATTTAAATGATGCCTTTTATATTTTTAAAGGGTTACAAGTAAATTTAATTAAATACGAAAATTTGTAGTATTTTTTTGGCCTATTCTTGCTACCTTTTTGCAGATCTCTTATATTTCGTTTTATTTTTGTACTAAGTGTTAGTTTTTTTGCTCAAATAAGTTAAACTTTTCAAACTATCCTCTTCCAAAAAAGTAGTATTTATACTACTATTCGACAAACTCCTTAAAATGAAAGAAATTTCCTCAGGTATATATTTTTGGACTTATTTTTAACACGATTTAAAAAAGTAATATATTTAATACTATTTTCTAAAGGCCTTTAAATTGTTGAAGAGTTTTTCATTACTTTTTCCAGTCATAAATTGTGTTAATCGCTTCTAATCCATTTTCTATTCACCTATTTCTGTTAAGCTTCTTGAAGAAATTTTACTTAACTGACCATTATGACTGCTCAAGCCTGGCTGCAGATTTAAAAAGCAACAACTTTTGTGGAGCAAAAATATTAATATTGACCCATTTTTTCCACTTTTTGCTTTTTGCTTTTTGCTTTTTGTGTTTATGTTTTATTCAAAGCGGAGAAAAATATGAATATTTAATTTTGCTGAAATTTCTTAGAATTGAATATTTTATTTGGATTTTTTCACACCAACCAGATGGTTTCTGTTTGCTTTCTTACTGGCAACTGCTTTAAAAACCGTTTTATATCGTTTTATTGCACAGAAAGATTTTCCACTTAATTGTGGCAACGCAAGAAGAAAAGCTACAGCAGAACATCGCATGTTATAACAGGAATTGCAATAAAAGAAAATTCAATTAATCATAATGCAAAAAACTCTGAGCCACGAATGGCAACAGAACTCAGGTCTCTCAGTCTCTGCTCTAAAGCGCTAAATAAATGTTATATGGTTGACGTTAATTTATTTTATAATGATTCAAACGTACCAGAAAGATTGTGGCTGCCATCCAAAGGAAAGTTGAAGTGGAAAAATATTTAAGAAACCCGCCGCCTGCCTTTGGATTTTCTTTGAATTAATTGTTATAATGTGAGAATGAGAAAGTCTCTAAGTAGTCGTAGTAGAAATAATTAATTTAAGCAAATCATGCAAACAGACAAAATTGCAACTGCTGCCACATATATTTCTAAAAGAAAGAGGACTATTGTTGGGGTGCTCCTTTTCAATTTCCTTTTCAATTGCTCCTTTTTGTCTCACAACCTCTGCTCTGCTCCTTTAGTCAGCTTTTCTGTGGCATGGATGTGAACATGTGTGAAATGCTTGTTTTGGAAACCGCAATTTTGCTTAAAGAAATGTTTTCATAAGAATTAGGCCATCTAACGGCTGGAAAAAACAAAACAGCCAACCACAAGTCTTATAGCCATCATCTGTGTTTTGAAAAGTTCTCTGCGGATGGAGAGGAAAAGCTTCAATTTAAATGGAAAAAAACGACTTATAGGAACTCACAAGAAATTTGTTATTGAATGCAAATTTAAACCTTTAAAGGCTGGAAATACAAAGAAATTTGTATGAAAATATATTGAAACAGATTGAAAATAAAAAAGTCTCCAATAAAATTTCGTTCGCAGGACGTTTTCTTTTCTCTTAAAATAAAACTAGTTTTTATATGTTTTTACGAAGACACAGAAGAACAACGGAAAATATCATCACGAACGTAAAACAACTCAAACATCCAATTCATAAAGATGCAAATCTTTACAACTACTTTTTTTAATTTAAGTTTTTGAAACGGCCATTAAAACAGTATTTGCTTTCATTTTTAAGGCATATAAAATAAAATAGTAGTATTTTACTGCTTTTTTTTTAAATAGTTTAGCTACTTTTTCCGAAATGTCCGTGCTATGGGGTTTGATTTTGGATGAAACTGTGGGGGTTCTTACATATTTTTGGACTTTGGAAAAGTAGCATTTCAGCAGTTTGTTTGTGGCCTTAAAGGGTTAACATTTCTTTGTCACCGCTTTCTTTAATTCCAAATTTAAGCCATACAGAAGCTGTGCCAACAACAACAGCGCATCTTGTATCATTTCAGCGGTGTTTGCTTATCTTATTTCTTGTGCATTATTTTAAGAGCTACAGCAACGTTTTTTCGTTTAGAAACTTGTATTTCTGTTTGTCTTTCTTCTTTCGGCTCTTATTCTGCTTCTTGCTGCTATTTTAGAAAGCAATTAACACAAGAATCATTGAGAAATGCCTGTGTATGGTTTCAGCCATACGTCACTTAGACTGAGTTACAGTTGTGTTAGAACAAACATTAGGTTGGCGGAGAAAGACAACAACTTAACGATATCGGCCAGCAATTGATTCAGGTTATTAGCGCAAGTGCTAAAGAATTCTAAACATTTACTTAAAACACAAATAAGATAAGAAATCAACCAAAAGGTGGGAAAAATTTATTAAAGCTTCCAGAAGAAAATATTAATGAAATCATGTAGCTGCGTAGTCTTTAAATAAAAAAAGGTTAGGAGCAAAAGACTTAAGCAACAAACTTGTTGACGAATGGTCTCTTAGACTGGACTGAACAACTGAATGGAACGATGTACATACAAGTGAATAGTATAATCTTTCAGCAAAAGCGTTCAATACAAAAGACCTAAGCAACGAACTTGTTGAAAAATGGCTTCATTCAGCTGTCGCATTGATTTCTTTCCAAATAGTTTAGTCAGCCTTTCACTTGGGCGTAGCTTCTTATTACACGTCGTGATGTCATGACTGCGACAATTATTTCCCCATAAATATTTGTTGTTCAGTCTTTTTTATTGACTCTTTGCCAATATTCGTTTGAGGAATATCTAGATTTGTATTAATTTCCAATTTGTTTTTTGCGATTTTTCTTTGTATAGAAACTAAAAATTGTTTGTGTTCGAGAGCGTGAATTGATTAAACTGTCGTTCACATTTTACGACCCTCTCTTTTGCTTAATGTTAAAATGTCACGTGTTAAAATTTCAATATTGTACATGTTTTAATAACACAAAAAAAAAAAAAAGAAAAAAGAAGAGGAAAAATAATCCAAAACCCATAAAATGTGCCGTGAATGGTAATTAAAATTGTACAATAAAGGAAAAAAGTACGAGTAACAAAAATATGTCTATTGAAATTTGTGTTTATATGGCATTGGAGCGTTGAAGAAAACTGTGTCATAAAAAACAATAAAAAAGAAATGTCTGCAAAAGTCATAAAAAATAGGGGATACTATAAACTAATTGGCAAATAAAGAAATAGAAAAAAGAAAATAATTAAAAATTCAAAGAAACTGAAGTCTGTACATAAAAATGGTAAATAAATAACAATTACACTAAATAAAATACTAATAAAGTGGGCATTAAATACCAGTTGTTTCCAGTTAATATTGAAATTAAAATTTTAAAAGTTTTTTGAAGAAACTAAAACTAAACTCTTTCAGAAAAAAGTAGTAGTTTTACTACATTTCACCACGACCTACAAGTGATGCTTTGCAAGCTTAACGCCGTAAATTTCATTTTGGCAATAATGCTTTAACAATTTTGTCGTATTATAACAAAGAATATTATTTAAGAAAAAAATAGTACTTTTCTTACTACGGTCCCATACGGTGCCATACGGTGCCATAAGCCATAAATTGTGCTCTTCCGTTTTAACACCACAATTTCTGTTTGTTATAATGATGGAGTGGTAACTGTTGGTTAATATAACAAGAAACAAATTATTATAAAAGGTAGTATATTTGCTACTTTTTTTTAGCACAAAAAGTCAGGCTTTAATTGACTACTTTTTTCAAATGCTGCTTAATTAATGAAAAGTAAGAAAAGACATTCTTCTCTTCAAATGATTCTTCTTCTGGGAAGTTTTTGATCTAAAAAATAAGATATTTCCCATTTGAAAAAGGTAGTATTTCTGCTACTGAAACCAGGAATCCAATTTTTGTTTGAACAAATAACAACCTGAAGTTTGGCTCTCCAAGTTGTAATTTCTCTTAAAAAAATTATCGTTCAAATAAGTTGTCTTATAATTCAGAAGAGATCTTGAAAAATTTTCGCTTGAAGCTGTTTTTTTTTTTTTTTTTGCAAAGTGCAAAGAAAAGACTTAAGCCAGAAACGTTTTTCCTTAAAAAGAGAGAAACGAACAAAAATTGTTGGCAACAAGATTTTTTCATGTTTATTTTTGTCGTTAAATAAAAATGGTCAATATGCAAAACAAAAGACTTAAGCCACAAACTTGAAACTTCTAATATTTCAAAGATTTTGTTAACTGTCTTGGATTTGTTTGTTTGTTTCTTGTTTCTTGTTTCCTTTTTATTTTGGATTTTTCGTCGTCTAATTTTTTTTATTTTTTTTTTTTAGTAAGACAAAAATGGTTAGTTTTTATAGCTGTTGCTGTTGCTGCTGCTGTTGCTGGTGTAGTTTTTGCTTTTGTAACTTATTGTTAATGTTTGTTGCACGCGACACAAATTTAAGTGTTACCATACAGCCATAAACAAGTCGCCACGGCATTAGACAATATGCTGTTTGTTTCGTTCCTTAACACTGCAATTTTTTCTCGTTTTATCCATTTTCTGTTTTTTGTTTTTTTGGTAACAATTTCAAAGGATTTTTCCTAAACTATTGTTAAACACAAACCTTGCCACGGCGAACATGTTTTAAAGTAACAAAAACCATGTTAAAGGTTTCGTTAAAAAAATTTTCTTCTATTGCTTTTGTTAACTCAAGCATAAAAAGTTTTCCAATGGCTAAAGCTTTGGCCATTTTGAAAAAAACAACAATTTTTTTGCCGCTTGTTGTCTCTACTCTACATATAACAAATGTTAAATGAAAAGTTCATGCCCTTCTGTATAGTTTTGTGGCTTTATGTTGCAAAAGAAAAAAAAAATACTCTTTCTATAAAAACATGATGGTACCATCCGAGTCACATTTTCTTGGCTTTAGGAAAATATCTGAAAAATGTGTGCTTGATGTTGCTTGATGTTGCTGTTGTTGCTGTTTTTGTTGCTTAAGAAAAATGTGCAACTTTACAAGTATTTTATTTAAAGGTTTTCTTTGGTGCTATTGATTAAACAAACGTTTGGTTTAATAATGGCTTGAGATTAAGTAAATGGAAGTCAAGTTGGCCAACCAAAACAAAATGTTTAAATAATGGCTTTAAAAGTGCTGAAAATATCCTTGGACGACCTACTTGCGGACGAAAATACTGGATACCCAAGAGCCATAGAAGGAAACAAATTACGAGCAACTATAAAAAGAAACTGAAAAGGTTTGGCAGATGATGCTCAGAATTGTTATAACAATAAGACTTTATTTATAGCAAAGAAGAAAATTAGTAGTTAAAGAAAATTGTTTATTTGGCGTTTTTAAGCAAAGTTTTATTCTCTTACCAGCCTTAAAAGTATATTTATTATTTTCGTTTTCGTTTCGTTTGTCAAAAGTAGTAGAAATACTACCTTTTCGAAGAGTTTCAGTTTCTATATGGTTTTTGTTTATTTTTTGGTTGGAAAAATGTATTGGCAGTACTTTTCTTGGTAAAGTAGTAGTAGAAATACTACATTTTTGAAAAGTTTAGTTTCTTTAGCTTAACAGGGTTTTTTGGCAAAAATTATGATAAAGTTTTCACTTGGAAAAAGTAGTAGAAATACTACTTTTTAAAAAAGCTAATACGCTTAATAAAGTTGTATTTTTTTCTGAATTTTTCTAAGATTAATAACAAATTTCAGGTCGCTGTCGTAATGATGGCTCATTTGCTCAGTTCAATTAACCTTCTAAGTTTTCTTCTTAAGTCTTTTGTTTTCCTTTGATGATCATGTCATTACTCTGTCCCTATTTATTACCTGAATTAGTCTTTGCATTTTCCTAATATTTTTTTATATTGTAATTTTATCAGTATTTGCTTTAACATCTTTTTCTATTTTTATCGTTTTTTTTTTTTTTGCTATTCGTTCTGGGAAGAACAAATTTAGTTCAATGACTTTGAAATAATGTGGAAAGATATCTGCTTCTTTTTTTGCTTTTTTGCTTTATACTGGACTTATTTTTTCTGTGTGCTTTTGTAGCCAAGTGTGAAAAAAAGGAGGTGGAATATGAAATTGCTTGGAGCAAAAAAAGAAAAGAACTACACGAAACGCAGATGCATACCAACATGAACTTATAGTTCAACTAATAATTTTCTCTTTCTTTATAATTTCTCTGCTGCTCTTCTTGATATGCCCCCCTTTTGCATCGCCCTGTGTACGGGAAGATAAATGAAATGTTAGAGCCATGTTGTAAAGCGATGAAAATATTATTGGTCGGAAGCAAAAGTACACTTTAAAATTTTCTTAATACTAAGAAGAGAACAGAGAAATCCTAATACTCATATTTTAATTTAAATTTTTTCTCCGATTCACTGACTTGTGAGTCCAATATTTCGCTTCACTTTTACTTTTAGGTAAAAAAAAATCTAATTAGAAAAACAAACTCGCTGAAAGATCTGCTGTTTCCAAATCTAATAAATTTCATGCTTTCTTGCTTTCCGCTGCTCTTTGTGGAGGCGAAAAAACGTCATAAATATTAAGTTTTTTGGTCATGCTGAACACGTTTAGCTTTAAAACGATAAAAAACATCTTGCTGATTTCTATCTTACTCAAATATATTTATGGTTTGGGTTGTTGTTATTTTTGTTGCCGGCGTTAATACAAGAATTTATTCATTCGTTGTCATGTCCAACACAACAAGAAAGTGTTGAGGCTTCTAGTCGAACGAACAGAACGAATGGCGTTGAAGAATTCCTAAATTATTGTTGAGTCAGGTCAGCACTACCAGCTCTAGACTCAACTTACGAATCTAAAATGAATGACAATTTCCGGGTTAAAAAGGCGGAAAAAAGAAGAGAAGCAACCATTTGAAGAGCATTCAGCTGGTTTAATAACATATTTTATTGTCTTTGCTGGGATCTCCGCTGGAAGCTCATAAATTGGAAATACAAAATGTAAAAAGTTATCAGATCGTTTGTGATAAATTGAACTCGAATTGTGAAATATTAACAGAACAGTAAAAATTGCTGCAGCCTTAACCTAGAACTGTGTAACAAAGTAATGTTTTGCCGAAAAGACTACCGTTTTGCAATGCCGTTTTGAAAAGCAAACAAAATCTAACACTAAAATCAGCTGCATTTTTTCTCCAAATCTCCTCAACTGAATCAGGTGCATTCGAAAAATATTGTAAAAATATTACGATTTCGGAAAAAAACAATTTTTTGTGCCTTCATTAGTGGGATTAATACTTTTTTTATGTGACAATCTTAGAGGTGAAAGAAGTTTTTTGTGTTTTGTGTTAGTGGAGGTCGGTGTTCGACAAGTTCGCCAAAATTTTGTGTGGCTCATTTTGAAACCTTTAAAAGCTGCCATTAGATATTTGTGTACGCGATTTTTTAAGCTGGTAATTGATTCGCAGCTGTTACTTTGAAACGTTGCTGAAAGTGGGAGATAAAGTTTGCAAGATCTGCAGACAGCTTCCACGAGTCCATCAAGTCAAAATACATTCCAAAACTCAACCATTCAGTTTTTTTTTTCATGGGGAACAAATTCTGTCCTTTTGATAGTGAACAATTAAATGAAATAAATGGTTGTCTTGGCAAAACTACAACCAACATATAGAAATTTTGTGCTCGTTTTTTTTAAACTAAAAAGTTTTTCATATTTATTTTTAGGAAACAGTAATAAAAATTCACTGCTTCTGAATAATATTTTATGAATATCTGGCCAGCAACATTTTACGAATTTTCCACCTGCAAACTCTTAATGCAAACATTCTTCGTGCATGTGGCTTGAGTCTTTTGTTTTCTTTTCCAGTTTTAAGTTCAATTCTGACTTTTTATGTATTTTGTTAGCAAGTAGGACCTTGACTTGTTAACGAATTTGATCGCAAACTTAATTTTCTTGGCTTCTAAGTTTGTGCCTTGAGTCTTTTGTTTGGTATACTTAAATTTACCTGTTTGTCCAGCCATTAACCGTGATTGATTTCCAAAGTTGTTTTGCACAACAAACAAAAAACCATTCGTTACGCATAATTTTATGATATTTACAAGCAAATGATAAAAATAAAAAAGAACGTCATACGATATTTCTGAAGAATCAAATATTCTCACAAGTTTCTGTGGCCAACCACACAATTATTTATGGTAAATTTGAAGACAAAACAATGTTGGGTTGGAGCACAGCCCGTTGTCCGCTTGCTTTTCCCTCCGATGAAAAGTTATCCGCCAACGAAATTCCAGCCCCCCAACCAATATCGTTTTTCCCATTTTCATGTGCAATTTTCTTGACGTTTTTTTAGTTTAACATTTATGCGTGGTTTGCTTGAGTTTAATGCTAATGAAGGTCCACTGTGTGGATGTAGAAGTTGTGGTAAATTTCCTAGAACTCAAACAATTGTGCTAAAATAAAAAAAAAAAAAAAAAATAAAACGAAACGAAAAAGGAAAAAAAGAGGCTTGAATGCTGAAATTGCTTCGTTTATTTCTCATGTTACTCGGCAGCAATTGTGGTTTTTCCGTCGTCGTTGTTGTTGTTTGCTGTGGTCGAAGTGGCTCTCAATCACTATGATTTTTGAAATTCAAATTAAACATTTAAACCAAAAAAATGAAGAAAGAAAGACAAGGAAATTTGCAGTTACCGCAGAAAAAGGCACAAATTCTAATAGATGGAAATTATTTGCTAAATTGTTGCGAATGATGTTAAACGAAAACTGGTTTCCTTTGAGTGCATTTCAGTTCTAAATTAGAGGAAAGTTTAAACAGAATTTCTTTTTGCAAACTATTTAAATTCAATTCGAATATTTCATTTTATTGGAAAAAACATATAAAAATGTATTTCCTAGTCCCGTCTCGTTGCAAACAATTTCAATGAATCGATCATTTTGGTCCTTGACTTAATTTTCAACTGTTAACAAACATTCTACTGAAGTCAACTTTTTTTCTACCGATTTCAAACTACTTAAAGTTGTCATTTTAATTTTAACACTTTTGGAATTATTTGTTCTTCTCTAAACTGCAGTTTGAATTCAGTTCCAAGAGTAGGATGCTGCCTGCATGCAAGTTGCTCAAGCAGATCTATTTCTAAATCTGTGTATAAATTTCCAAGTGATGGCTCATTAGATCGTTTTCGTTATCTGTATTGAGAAATGTCTCATTGAGCAAATATTTTACCGCGATACAAAAGCGTTCAGACGCCGACCCAGATTCCGTCTTTTAACAGTTAATTTTCATGCCAAACAAATAAATTATTAATAAAGAATTCTAAGATAAAACAAACGAAATTTCAACTCTATTCTGCTGGAAACTATTTGCACAAACAAACAAACAAGCAGGAAAAAGAATTGCTGTTCAAAAACACTGTTTCCCTCATCTCTTTTCTAGGTGTTCTTAATATGAGTTTGATGTTTTTTTTTTTTTTTTTTTTTTTGATTAAACACTTATCACTTAACATTCATCTATTTGAACAAAAGCGTAAAAGATTATTTATTTGCAATGCCATTGTTGAACAACAGCGAATCAACATAGAAAATATAAAACGATACCAAAGAAATTAAATTGCTACTGTTTTGTTTAAATGCTCCACTTTCTTTCGCCAGCACAGTTTTCTTTGTTTCTCTTATTGTAACAATTTCCGTTGTTTTGTGGCGTGAAAAAAGCAGACAAATTATAGTGGAAAGAGAAACAAATTTGCATAAATAAATAAAGAAAAGAAATTTAACGCCAAGTTTTGAGCTCTAAATTCTATTTTAATTTGAAATGTTAAGATTAGCAACAAACACACATGCATTAATTATAGGGAATTATGAGGGCGGCAACGTTGCTATTCACTAATGTTTTCCCCTCTACAATGCAAAGCTTTAAAAATTATGTTTTCCGACTGGCCGGCGCTGTTCTGAGGAGTTGTAAAGCTCTTCCTTTCATTTCTCATCTGGAGAAGAAGATTCAACCACGAACTGGCGGGCTGTAAAGCGACATGAGCCTAAAAAGGCGTCTACGGATCCAACGGTTAAGGTGGCTGGGCCTTGCAGAGCTCATGGCAAATACTGCTCCAACCCGTAGAGGACTCCCCCAGAACCGATGGCACCTCAACCAATTTGGTGTGCAAAATTAGAGGCTGCCGGCTAAAGATCGTGTCAGGCCCAGGTTCGCCCGCACTGGAAACATTTTTGTGCCAGCAAATAACTTTCCGTCTTACTCCCTGATTTTATAAAATCCTTTGCACAATACAATTTAAAAAAGTAGTAAAAATACTACCTTTTTCAAATGGCACTTTTTACTACATATTTTAATAAAACGGCTTAAAGCTAAAACAAAGATTTTAGATTTCAACAGTTTTTCTCTAATTTGGGCATAATTTAAAAAAAATCATTTTTGACAAGATATTCGACAGCTTTTTTTTCCAGCCGAACTGTCAGAACAGAATAATTAATTACATTTAGGAGCTTCGACAACATTTCAGCATTAAAAATACGACCAATTTTTAGAGAAGAAAACAATTATTCATATTAAGTTTCATTGTATCACTTGATGGCGTTTTACTACCAGCACCTTTTTGATTTTTAGTTCAGGTATAACTTAAAAAAACGTTAAGAATGTTATTGTACTATTTTCAAAAAATGTTTGAAAGCCAAAATGTTGCGACTGTGTTTTGTAAAGTTGTAAAGTTTTAACTTTTAGCGGAAATAGTAGCAGTAGAGGCTTCGGTGTTGAGCTTCTTGGTATTTGTGTTATCATGTATTTATTTCAATTAAAGAATAGTCCGGCTGCCGTTTTATTTTTCATTTTCTTTTACAATTTTTCGTATCATCAGAACCAACCGCAGGCTTGATTTTCATTGAGAAAAAAACATTAAAATTCATTGAATACTGTTTTATGACCAATTAAGGTCTGGCCATTTCTTAATTCGGTAACATGTTGTTGTGTTCCTCAGAGCCAACAAGACATAAAAATGTCTTCAAAACGTCACAACTTTGTCATGCCACTGTCAGCAGGAAGCTTAAACGGCCGCAAAAAAGAAAAAGTTCTCTTTCCTCTGTTTCTGTTTTCTTCTGCGTTTCTTTCTTAACAGATTTAGCTGCTTTGGACTTCTTTTTGGTGATTTTTTCTTATTTCTTTATCACACCGAAGCATCGAAAACTTTATACACAACAAGTGCAGCAAAATACATTTCTTTTGCCCCAAACAACAGCAATAAATACAAAAGTTTTAACAGACAACAAAAAAAAAAAAAAAAAACAAAAAAGAAAATATATTTTTTAAACAAAAAAAAAAACCAAAAATACAAACAGATGAAATTAAAGAGATAAAACGAAGCAACGAAAAGAAAAATTTTATGTTCAACTTTGGAGCCAAAGTCAATGGAAAACCGGTTGATAAATTAACCTACATTACACAGTTTTAAAAGCTCAAAGCCACCATAAACCAGCCCAACCAAACACTAATATAATAATAAAGTTGTGGCTTAAAACAGCTTAACATTGTACAGACTTTTGTTAACAAATTTCTAGTATTTAGAGGCTTTAATAAGAGAAACAACTAAACGGTTAAATGCCATTTGGAACGAAGACCAAGAAACAGCAAAATCGTTTTTTTAATTCAGGCGCGTTTTAAGAGTTCATTTGCTGTTTCTGAGTGTGAGTGCGAGTCTTCTCTAACAAAAAAAAAAAAAAGAAAAACAAAAAATAACAAAAATCTTTCCTCATTTTTCTGGCAGAATTGAAAGAAAGAAAAACTTTCTTTTTTTTGTTGTTTTATAAGCCATGATTTATAGGAATTTTCTAATTTAATGAGTAGATTTTTTTCTCTGAGGAAAATCTACTTCAAAATAAAAGAAAACCAACAGGTGTTTATTTGGAAGTTTTAAGTAGAAGTGTGCCAAACGATACTGGTTTTAAAGGGGGGAAATAGCTCGGAAAATGCATAAAAATAAATAAAAAGGCAAAAGATAAGCATATGGGTTAATTTTCTTTTAAACGTGTTTTACAATCTTAATGCTGAGTTTAATCGCTTGAATGAAAAAGCATTAAAATGCAGCCTTTTCAAAAGAAAGAAGCTTTAAATAGAACATGCTTGGCATGCTAATAACTTAAAGTGGCTGCTGAGGAGTGGAACAGCCTAAAGTCTACAGTATGTCTTCTTTCAACAAACAAAAAACGAAACGAAAAAAAAAAACGATAAAAACAATTTACAAAAAGAAAATATCTTTCTTCGCATCAAACAAGACAAAACGAACTTAATAGCCTGATTATATAATTAATGCACATAAATCGTTATTAGAAAAAAAGTTTGTTCCTCAAGTTGTTGTTGTTAAACAAATATTTAAAGTTTGTGGCTTAAGTCTTTTGGAAAACTATTTCTTTTAAGTCTTTTGTTTATAACTCGATAAAGTAACTAATTTCGTAACGTACAGCTGCACTTGGGCCAAAATTTTATGCTTATAATCGCATCAGTTTTTCCTGCTTTCAAGCAGGTATGTTTCTTAAGTCTTTTGTATTGAATACTGACTTTACTGACCACTAAAAGCCACATTTCTAAGGCACAAACAATAATTATTTTAAATTTAAAAACACTTCAGATATTGACGTGTTGAAATGAATATAAATAAGTTTGTTGCTTAAGTCTTTTAATAAAAAAGTCGTAAAACACAAAAAGACACACATCTGCCCAATAAACAATAAAGATGGGATGTTTCGAATTAAGCGAGAGCAAGAAACGTGATCAAAAGCCGTAGAAAACAAATTAGACGCCAAAAAATCAAAATAAAGTTTCTGAAAGTAGGATTTTTATTTAATTTTAATTAAATTAATAAAATCAAATTGTTCTTTGTTAATATAAGCGGTAACTTGTTCAGTAAAATGATTATGAATGTGGTAAAGAAGGTGTTATTGGTTCTCAAAAAAAAAAAAGACTTAAGACACACACACACACACACACACACACAATTTTGATAAAAAAGTTTTATTCCTGAGTGTTTCACTAAAATGTTGAGGAAGAATTTCTTCTGGCTACATTTTTCGTTTTGTGATCGTACAGCGTTTGCAGGTAATTGCATTTTCCCAGAAATTTCAATTATTTCATTAAAAACCCATTTAAAAGTGGAAAATTTGCCCAGTTTTTTGTCCACATTCGTGTTCACGATGCTTTTGTTTTGGCATCCAACTATTTTGTCCTTCCAGGTTCACTATTAATTTACATCCTTGTAACCTGCACTACTTAATAAGGCAACCGAAACAACCAGCAACCGCATCTAGTGTCATGCATGTCTAAGTTGCCATTAATGAAATGATTACTTGTCTTACATCACGAAATATAAAGGAAAACGTGACTCTAAATAGCTCACGTCTGGGGAAAAGAAATACTAAATTGAAACCCAAACCAAACCAAACCAAACCAAACCAAAACACAACAAAACAAAGCAATAGAATTTTCTGAAAAAAGCAACAAATCAGAAGAAAATTAAGATTGAGAAAAACGGCGCAATAGAAACAGAAGAGCGGAAAAAACGTGCCAAAAGACATTTATATAAATGATTTTTGTACGTCCTTTTTTGTTAGTATTTTTTCTACTGGTCGATGGCATTTTTGGTGTTGGTTTTCCAAAGCCATTAATTTTAGGTCTTTAGGCGATAACAAGAAATATGGTTCTGTTCTGTGCTCTGGGCCCCAGCATAAGAAACAAAGGAAAATGTGGAAGTCAGAAATGGTTTAAGAAGAAAAATGAAATTGATTTTTCACTTCGAGTTAAGCGGCAATTATTAAGGTTTTAGTTAAACAATTTTTACACCTTTCTTCAAAAACATGATTTTTGTTTGTTTTTTTTTTTAATCGTCGAATTAAATAGAAAAGAATTAAAGAAGAGAGAAGAAAATGAAAATCAGGTGATTTTTTATTGGCACGCAGAACAACATCATTGAATTGAGTACCTGCACTTAAAACAAACATAAAAATCATGACATCCTCTTCTTCATGTTGATGATTGGCGTCGTCGGCGTCGGCGTCGGCGTCGTCCTCGTCGTTAAATCAAGTTTATGCAGCATCCTATTTGCATTTGAAAATAATGTTGCATTGACATGACAATTATCATTAAATCATTCGAAACTGTGGAAATTGTGGAAGAAGATGCAGGCACGTTCACGTTTGAAACTAAATACTATTTCAATTTAATCTTGACTTAAACCAAAAACTAATTAAATCTAATGACATTTGAAGACTAGATTACCAGCTAACAAATGTCAAGATCATGTCTTTCAATACTTAACTTAAGGAGTCTGAAGTTTTCTTTTTTGTTGTTGCTGGACAAACCGGGGTTCTCTGAACGCTGCCTTCTGCAGTCCTCTTGGTGCTTTGGGATAATGATGGTCAAATTATTTCAAACAATTTGTTGCTACTTGATTAAAAACCAAGGAACGAAGAAGCAAATCAAAAGTGTTTTGCTATATTACAGAAAATTGCTCTGAATGTTAAAAGGAAAAGGGTATTTAGGGAAATGCAGGGATTGTAAGACACGCACCAACTACAGAGATCTCAATTAATAAGAAAAACACACATGTGCAAATTATTTTCAATTAGATTTGATAAAGAAAGTGAATTAGAAGTCTGAACCTAAAACCAGAATTCATTCATTCATTCTTGAAAGTTAATACAGTTCCTTAGAAAAAGTTTTGAATGCACCAAAAGCCGCTGAACGAGACTTAAGTAGTTCTAATGCACGATAATATAAAATAAATAATATAACAGCAACGACTTAGGCAAGAAACTTTAGTTTTTAAAACTATAACGGCATCCCTGTTAAACGGTCAGGAAAGAAGAGCAACAAAAGCAACAGTTTTATACCTTTTCTAGGAAAATTAATAAAACCCTTCAAAATAACTCAAATAAATAAACAAAAGTAAAGACTCGGAAAGAAAAAGTTCTGTTCAAATGATGTTCGAAGTCGAAAGTCGAAGGAAAGTTCCAAAAACTTAAGAATCAAACGTGGGGTTTCGGAAGCCTTCAAGAATGCAGGTCTATTTGCATTTTTTACTACAACATAATTTTTTCTTTTTTTCCCTCTCATTTCTAATGATTTTTGCTAAAGTCTGTCGAGATTTTTGAGTTAAATGTTTCGAAGCTGAGGCCTGTTAAACGTCTAATTATTTTCATTTTGCTATTGCAACAACAATAATGTTTCTATTAGATTGATTCCTTGACTACTTTGTTGAGGTAATTACCAGTTGCCATCTCTCCTGCCACCTGCCATCTGCCACCTGCCACCTGCTATTCAGGTTTTCGTTTATTAATACTCGTCTTAATTTGATGACTGTCTTTGGCTTTGCAGCTTCGTTGAGCTTCGCTTGTATTCAGAAAGCCCTCAGGAGAGTGGAAAAAGTGGTTCATGCCACGCACGCAAATGTGTTAAAATTATGACTGGGAAGTGCCGAAGTACTGCACTTTTAATTTGTTTTAATTAAAGGAAGTTTTAATCAAAGTTGTTTGTATTGTTTGTCTGTTATTTAATAGATTCAAATCATACCATTAAGCAAAATAAAGTCTCTATCAGTCGGGCCAGAAGAAGTGTGTTGGCAATTAGGATAAGTGGCGGTTTGGAGAAAAGAAATTACCTGAAATGAGGAAAGAAATAAAATGAAATACATTTATATTAATTGCCTTGAAGTGTTTAAGCCTTAATTTTAGTGCAACCGCTGCCGCTGTTGCTGCTTTACTAATATCTCTATTAAAATCGGAGTTCTCTTGTGGGCTTAATAACTTTTTGTTAACTGTTACTTCAACAGCTGGCAATTACATTTAATGTCATTTAGAGTCTTAAAGGCACTAAATCATTTTAAATGATAAATTTTAATCATTTATAATCACACAATAACTCACTTTAATTGCTTAAACACGGCCGTGCTAAGAGCTGCACAATGGCCACAATATTATCACTGTTATTAATGCTCTGGTGGAAGAGAAGCATTCAAAAGAAAATCCAAAAAAAAAAAAAAAGAAATCCTTGCAAAATTAATAATCACTCTGCCACGAATACCAACTCAAATTAAATGTTTTAATGCAATAATAATTCCATTTGATCATTTCGTTTCCCTTAAGAGGTTCTCTCAACATTTAAAGGCAAAAAGTCCAACAGCTCGCCCGATATCACATTATTTTTCAATGATACAAAAAGCAACAAAAAATGCGCAAAACAAAACGAAGTCTGTAAAAGAAAACTCAAAGAATCTTCTTAAGAACTTCTAGAAACCTTTCAACAATTCTGTACTCGTGTGCCGCCTTGCAAGGGCCGAGCAGAGGTGATGACGGAACTTGGGCTACAAGCAGATTTTACCTGATGCTGTTCACAAGACACCTTTTGTAATACAATTTACCACAGGGACACCCATTAGTCAATGTCTCTGCCAGACCAATATGGATGGCATTTAGCTATTTCTGCATTGAAAATGCGATTCATGGCTGGGCTGGCTGGCACACACACACACACACACACACACACCATCAATTGTGTTGCCAAAAGATTATTTCAAAGTACACAAAAGCAGAGAAAAGCAGAGAAAAGCATAAAAGAAATAATAATAACAATAACAAAAATTATCGTTGATAATGTACAATTGCGCTTTGGCGTGTTATTGAATTATAAAAGAATAATTTAAATTAATAAGTTGGGAACGCAAAAAAACCAAATCAAAAAACAAAAACAAGACCTAAAGAAATGGCGACTCGGCAGCATGTAAAACATTGCAGAGGTTCTATTTGCGTTGCAAAGGGGTCTTCAATTGAGCAGGCCCGCCTGAATGAACTTGAGTTGGCCCCTAAGATCAACAAAAACGAGGGCATTGCTCTCTCGGATCCACAATTACCATTAGAAGCCTTGTTTTATTTGATTGCCAGATCTACCCGTCCTTATTGTAAAACCCTTTATATACCTGCCACGCAGAAAAGGTTCTAAAGCCTGAAGTTATTTTATTTGTAAGAAATACTCCTCTTATTTAAAATGTGTTTTTAATCTTAAACAAACTGATAAAAAATTGCTGCTCTTAGAAGAAAAGGTTTAACGAAAGTTATACATCAATCTGACGTAAGTTTTAATTACAGTTTTACTTGAAAAAATAAACTGTTTATCTTAAACCAAAAGGAAACATAAAATTAATACAATGATGCCCGATATAACCTTTTTTTTCTATTGTATATGAAAAACATATGGAGAGTGGAAACCTTCAGGTTTATCTTGAAGAGAATGATGTCTTCGCCGTCCTGGAGATGGGAACATGAACAATATTATTGACAACTCCCACACGCGCCTGAGAATCAGAGTTGAAACAAGAAGAAGGGAGTTTGATTTCTAGATTTTTCAAGATTTCTATAATTTTGGCGGGAGTTGTTCGATTACAAGAGATGCCCATCATGGAACGTTTTAACGTTCATACAATACAAGATCTTCCGCTCTCAGCATCGCTTCTCTTGCTTCACCTGCAAGAACTATTTTTGTCTGCCTTTTTTAATCTCGTAATAAATTCATTAAGTCGGTTTTAAACTAAATGGCAAATGTCAGCAAAAATACAAAAAATTGAACAAAAACTGCCTGAATAAAGATAAAGTATTCAGAACAGAAGACATATTTGAGTTTTGTAAAGTAGGCCCTACTCCTCGCATTTAAATACCTTAAACGAACACGTTCGAGAAGGGGCAAAAAGGTTCCAAATACAAAAAAAAAAGATATGCAAAAATAAAAGAAAACTAAAAAAATGTTAAAAACACTAATAAATGTGTTCGAGACAAGGGATTTATAACTTGGCAACTGCACAGGGCTGTAAAGGAGCTAAATCGTCATATAGAAAAATCTCTATTTTCTAGGTCACAAAATCAGTCAATTTCGAAATGCTTGGAAACTTAAATGCCGAGTTCGAAAGTTCCCAAATTTTAAATTCGAAGAGCGAATACAGCGAATATTTAGAGAACAGGGAAATCTTAACAGGTTTCTATACTATTTTGGCGGCAAAAGAAGCAACTCCTTTGCAAAATGCCGAACTCCTTTCAGTTACAATTTTCTTTGCTTGTTGTTCATTTAGATTTTTTTTTTTTACTTTTGAAACGAGAACAGACCAGGGTTCTTACACCATTTTAAACATGTTGCAGACACCAAAAAACAAAAAAAAAACAAAAACAAAAGAAAAAGCGAAGGACAGACAATGTGCCGCAAAAAAAGAGACCCAAGTCCCAAGTATTTTTAATCATCATCGGGCATGCGCATGTATTTGTTAACAAGACTTGTAAATATTTAACATTATGCAAATAATTATTGCACTATTTGAGATGCCAGCAGACTGATAGAACGGCGCAGAAACCCAACAAACCGTCCTGGTCATTGCAAAACAATTTAGCGAGAAACCTTTTTGCAATAAAAATAATGTTGTAGAACTATTTCCTGCAATTTCCTAATACGGTTTGTAGAGCAACTTGATCAAAAAAACGAAAACAATATGTATTTGTGTGTGTGTGTGTGTGTGTAAATAGAATATTTGCAGCTCCAATGAATGTTTGGACATTAGACAAAAGTCGTAACCCATATTAAGAAAATGAGGTTCCTGCTGCACACCGAATGTGTTTGGCCCGTCCGTCCGTCCGTCCGTTGGCCTGTCTTGCCAGCCTAGAAGTCAAGTAAATTTTCCAGATTTTTTGCTTCTTGCGTTTGCACAGAGACATGTACTATATATTTTCTACTTCCTTATTTAGCTGAAAACACCAAAAAGCATTTAAAAGAAACCCGCTTACGATGTGACTGCAGCGGAGAGAAGAGTTGCAGAAAAACAGTTAAACAGAAGTGATGGTGAGCAGAATGTACGAGGGTGGCAGCGCTTAGTTTATTTGGAAAAATCGTATCGGCTCACTTGGGGGGTTTTGGGCAGCAGAAACAGTTTCCTTAACAACTTGACAATAATTGAGCCGAAACGCACCTTTGAAACACTTCTGTGGGTTGGTTTGGCAACCACCCTCGTTTGCAGCGAAAAACAAGTCCATGTGGTCTTTTGCACAGCACCAAGAGCCGTGTTTGAAGAAACGTCTCTATGGCCTTAAGAGCCAAATTGCTGAAGGCTTGTATTGATTTTGTTCGTTTCTTTTGTTCTTCTCTCTCAGGTTGGCATCATTCATGTTTTTATCTGCTGTCCATTTGGCCACGCTTGGTTGCCACATCCATTGCTGTGTGGCTCTCAACTCATTTTCCTTCTTTAATAATTTGCGTGTCCAATAATCGTATGTGCTACTTTGTAGTGGTGGCCGGTTGCAATTCTTGTTTTTATTGCTTCAGCTCCATCAATGAGGTTGGAAGTTTTCTTAGGCCGGTGTTGATTAATGTGGTCTGGGGGTCATTGGTGGCTGATTTTAATCTAAAGTATTTTACAATTTATTTAAAACAATTTTCACGACGGACGATTTTCACAAGAAATTTTCGCCATAAAGTTTTTGGTGTGTAAAATGTTCTTTGTTTCTATACAAAAACGTTCTCGCACTTAAAAATTCTAGCGCTAAACAAAATCATTAAACTATTGAAAGTGACAGCCAGTTTTTCGGAAATGACAACAAGTTTTGTTGAAAATTTTCCTCTGAGAAACAGAAATATGAAGCAAAAGAAAAATGTACAAAAGTTTTCTTTCGTAAAAATATTGGGAAAATAGCAATTTGGTTTCGATATTAATTCACCAAAGGGAAAAGAGGAATTCGCGTCCTTTATGCTATTGTTTTATACTAAAAACTATTCCACATTCAAAATTTCGTTCATTGAGTTTTTGAGGCCAGCAAAAAAGAAGAAAAAAAAAATATAAAAAGAAAAATCTGGGTAAAGGAAAACTTCTGAAAAGGAACTGTAAAGAAAGTAGTTTTTTTTGTAGGTTTCTCTATAGAAACTCGGCAAAACTAATTATTTGTTGGATTTTTGTCTTGCAAGAATCGCTAAAAATAGGTTCCTGCTCGAAAGTTCGAACTCTGCAACACAATTCATTATTTCATATATTTTTTTTACAACAATAAAGACTTCACAAGAGAAGATCGAATGCACGTGCGAATTGTCGAAACTGGATTTTGTCCTTAAATGGATCACTGAAAAAATACAACTGATTAACTGGAAATTCATAAATCAGTGGTTGGCTGCTGAAACGAAACCAGTTGAGCCCCCGGACTCCCCTGGCCATGTTTTGCAATGACACATGTTGTGGGAGGGGGCTTTGTTGCTCATGTCGCAACCAGGCAATGCCAAAGCTCCGGCTTACAGTGTCGCCTGGCCAAAACCATAAATCATAACGAGAAGGTCTCATCGTTTCTCATGCAGATATTTGTTTGGCAAAAAGACACTTTTTCTATAGTTGGGAATAGCCACAACGATGTTGCAGTTAAACACGGCTAAGAGCGAAAAAAATAAACCTGCAGTCGGTGACATGTAGTCGCAGAGATATGAGTCACATGTTCTGTTGTGGGCAAACAGAACTATTGACATTGAAAAATGCCTGCATCTCGACACATAAAAAGCCAACTATTAGCATGATTTTTTTGTTCGTCCATTTGTTCGTCCATTTGTTCGTCCGTTTGTTTGTTTTGTGAGCGCACAGAATTCAAACGTATTTGTGGCGATAGCAGCGAAGGGAATTGCTGGCCGTCAATGTGGGACATATTGAAGCTGGCAATAAATTTTCATCTTGGCTAAATCTCTTCTGCAGCCCATTTAGTCTGTACCCAGACTGTGTTTGCACGTAATTTTGTTTTCTTTGTTCTTACGTTTTGCTTTTGTTGTTGCCCGTAATGTACTTGTCATTTTTATTTAAATGCTGCTGCCTAAATGAGTCCAACTTAAAATTTGCGTCTTCTATGCTGTGCCTTTCCCCATCTGCAATGAACTAATGTTGGACTTTCCCGCCTCGCCCCTTTCACTGTTCCGCCCAGGAGATGCATCTTCGCTTTTAGTTGTTGCAGCTACAGAGTTGCACGTTGTTGCTGTGGTAGCCTGGTACAGTAGCAAGTCTTGCTGACATGCTGCGTTGTGATAGTTTAAGAAATTCCTGAGTGTTCTCTCCTTTTGAGGCCATGCCCGAATGTGTTTGTGTGTTACTTGTCGTTTCCTATCAATTGTCTTGGCAGCTATTGATAGACATGTTTGTATGCAAATAAACAATTTGCATACTTTTGTGCAACAGGGCATAGATTTGTTGGGCACGCTCGAAGGCATCTCCTTGACTTGTACAGTTTTACAAGATTTTAATTGGCAAATATGTCTGCAAAGTGGTTTTAGGCAGAGATTCGAAAACAAAGTTTTAAAACTATGAAATAGATGTCGTAGAAAACTATACCAATTCGATGGAAAGCACAAATAAAATTAAATATTTAAGTTTAAGTTTCCGAACTGCCTGATCAGCAAATGCGTGACAAATTTGTACAATAAATCATTTCTTACACTAAGAACCACCAAATTAGAGTATTAGGGGCGTGTTGAAAACTAGAGCCAATTTGAAATTGAGCTGTCGAAGTCTATTTCGAGTTTTGGGAAATTTTGAAGATATTTCGAACTTCGGACAATCTCTAACTGATGTCATTTGAAATGGTAGAATTTTTGATATTCAATTGCGAAATTGTGTTCCAATATGGTTTCTCAATTATATATTGGAGTTGAAGTTTTTGTCCAGTGAAAGTTAAAGTTGTGGTTTGTGGAGCAATAACAGCATCTGCTGGGGTAGCTCGTTCTTATCTCGACATCAATAAAGCAACACATATTGGAACAAAATCTTTTCTTGGGAGTTTGAATGGCGGAAATTGTTGGACTTTCCAGCAAAACTAAACAGACCAAACAGCTAAATTCACTACCCCAGTCACCAGACCTTAACCCAGTCGAATTCGGTTGGAATGCGGCCGCAAATAGGGCATCAGAAGTCAAGAGACTCTCCTCAACGCGTGTGAAATTACATCCGATGTTGCTTTTTATGTGTAAAACGGGAGTTACTAACAATTTTTTTTTTCATTTTTTGTGGTTCTTCGGGTCTATGAATTCAATTTTTCAGTTTACAAGAAGAGTTATTTTTGCATTTCTGTGGGGGGGGGCTGAAAGTTCTGGGGAATTTTAAATTTTCATAAAACTTGTTGTTCATTTTACTTGAGATTTCCATGCGGTTTCGGGCTTGGGCAGCTCAAAAGCGGAGAAAGTTTTTAATTAGCGTTCTTTCTTTGTTTTAGTTGACGGCTGACTAAAGGAAAAAGTTTTCATCTTAAGTCTTTTGTTTGTTAATTGCTAAGTTTCGCTTTAAATTGAATAACGAACAGCCGTTATCTGAAAACCATTCAAGATGGATCTCTGTAATCATTTTAATGTGGTAGAAATACCATTAAAAACAATAACCTTAGGGAGTTTTTTTCTCTCTACCATTTGCCCACCGACAGCAGGCTGGAAAAAAGGGGAAGCTCAAGATAGACATTTTGCATATTTAAGCCTTAATGCATTTGAACACTTGGAAAATTTCTAACTTCCGCCAAGCAGCAAAAAATATTCGTTATGAAGAATGCAATCGAAACAGGCAGCAGATACACATGAATGTTGAAGAGTTCTTCTTCTTTCTTTCTTTATTTGTTGTTTCTTCAAGGAATTGGTTGGCAAGTGAAATTATACATTTGTGTAGAAATTGGCTTGCACGCGCTCATGTACGAGTACGACCGGCTGTTGTTGCAGCAGTTTTCGTTTCGAGACGCAGCCAACATTTGTATAGATTTCCATCTATACGACACGATACTTTGGAGAAGTGGCAGTGAGCTTTCAACACCTGCTGGCCCAATGTCGTCTGTCCGTGTTCCCAGCACAGTGTCTAATATTCTGCAAGTATATCCAGCTATTACGCATTTCTCTGTCTGTCTGTCTGTATCGTTGAGTCTTTCTTTCTTCTTATCAAATAAATATTCTTCTTTTTGTGTCTTTTGTTTAAGAATTAAAAGTGTTGTTATTCTCTGAAAGTTTATTAACTTTATGGTTGTTCTTGCTTTTCTCCGGCATGTGAAAGGTAGAACCTTATTTCTAATCGAACGTTGCCAGGCTGGTGGCATTGTGTACGCCAAATGTTAATTTATGGCGCCCTTTAATAGATTTCTTTGCCAAACTCAGCAACGCGCACAAATAAATTACAATTATTATTACTAGTTGCTCTTTGTTCGGCTGAATATAGTGTTCAATGTGCTCAGACATACCTTTTTGTGCAGCAAACTAGTTGAAGTTGTTGAGGTTGTAGTACCGAAGCCAATCCCAACCGCTGAGGTGTTAATAGTGCAGCCTGTAATCAGGAAGAGAACACAGATTAAATCAGATTAATACTTTTTCCGAATGAGGGCAGTTTGATTTTATTAAAGTTCGTAAAAGAATGATTATTGAGGCGAAACTGTTTAGAGTTGTTCTCAATACTTTTGTGTGGGCTGGGAAACCTAATAGAAAATTGTGTTTCCTTCATGCTGAAAAAACAGACAACTTAAATCTGGTGCTCAAACAGAAACTGCAGTTTCAGTTTCTTTGAAAAACTGCCTCTTTCAACGCTTTTAATTTTAATTCCTTAATCTTATAGTGAGTGGCCGGCCATTACTTTTACTTTAATTTTCCTGCTGCTCTTTGGCTGAACTATTACTTCACTTTATTTCAATTTTATACTTTATTAGAATGCAGGAAGTTTTATGGTTGGGAAAACACACACACACACACACACACATGATGACACACAACTCGTATCTCTATCAATATGCTATTAACTCTAATTGCTGCCATAATTTCATGTTGGGGTCTTGTAGCTGGTTTTGGTGGCAGAAAGCACGAGAGGCAGAAACAAACGAATCCAGAATATATGGAAAATTCTTTTGTCAGTGTTGCAGGCTTAATTTGTGTTGCTTAAGGTTTGTAAAAAAAAAAAAAGAAAATAAAACACGTAACACGGCCGATACATCGGTGTGCAACATGCGGCAACATGTGTGCTTACAGTATCAATTACCAATAACAGCAGCACCAACTCCGGGTTTTCTTTCATTTTTCTTCCTTTTTAATGCATTTTTTAAGCGCAAATATGATGATATTTTTATTTCTTGTATTTTTGGCTTAATTGAGTTGAAGTGTTTGCTTTTGGTGTAATAAAGTAGTTTGGATGTGTGTGTGTGTGTGTGTGTGTGTGTGTGTTGCCCGCTAATGCTCTGCATGTTCAATTTCGTACAATCAAGATCTTGATGAACATGTTGCTGAGGCAAAAAAGCGAAAAACATCAAACTTAAGCTGCTGCTGCTGCTGGCTGGATGCCGGTTGCTGGTTGCTGGTTGCTGGCCGCTGCGGCAGCTGCGCTTCAAATGCAGCCTCCTAAATACCATTATTATTGAATAACGAGTACAAGTCAAGTAAATTATATGCCGTTATTTGCCGAGTTCTTTCTGTTTGTTGCTGTCTCATGCTTGGCCAACTGGTGGCCAGTTAAACCACAAACAAACAAAAAAAAAACACATTTTGCTCGACAGCAAATAACACAGATTCTGCGCTTTTTACTGCTTAAACTTTTTCCACTTAAGCCGCACTAAGAGCGATATCAATGTAAAACTGGCCTTACTGGTCAGTACTCTGCTACATACACACATATTGTGGAAAACATTTTCCACTTCTTCAGCTTCATTTTTATGTATTATTATCCCAGCAGGTCTGACTTAAAGGCAGGCTGGGCTTTTGTTTAGCAACAAAACAAAAAGCTTTCCGCAGTCTTCGCCTAATACTCTGCTGTAAAGCATTCAGTCATTCAGTCAGTCACAATATCTGTCAGCTGGGCGTTTGCCGGGCTATTAAAATTTTAAGTGGCCACATTTGTATCCTTAAATCAACTAAATTAAGAGCATCAAATGCTTCTTTCTTACACATTTTTTTTAATGTTCTGTTTTTATTTCTTTTTTATTTAGCAACAGCTTAAAAGTCTTTCTCCTACTAGTTTGGTGAGGCTGTCTAACTTGATTTTCAGCTGGCAAAAAATCATTAAAATAGTTAGAGAGAGCAGAAAAGCCATAAACGCAACTTATTTTTTATGCAGGCAAATGTGCGCAGGATTTTCTTTCGGCAGATGTTATTGTGCACAGGTGTTGTTGTCAACTGGAAGCCCAAAGCAGACAGCTGGAAAACTGAACAGAAACCAATCGGCATTGGAAAAACTAATTTGTTTGTTCAAATCAGGCACCAGTAAATTGATTGGATTTAACAGCACGATATAAATCTCCAAATAGTGGCGCAAAAATAAAAAAAAAAATAATTCAAACCTGTGTCAACAGCATGTTGCTGGTAACACTGGGCAACATTTTCCGGAGTCAAATGATGGCCGATGTTGTTAGTCAAACTTAATTGAAAATTGTTAAGACTTATTTCTTAATACATTATTTTAATTTAATTTCGGTTGGTAAGAAACTGTATTTGTTTGCAATAAAAAATAAAAATTGCTGGCAACAAGTTGCGCCCGAAAATAGTTCAGCAACACGTTGTTAAACTTATTTGAGTTTAACTTAGATTTTTACTAATTGTGTTGCATGCAGCATTCGAAAAAATATTGCCACTTAATTGAATATATTGTTAAGAAGAAGAACACGTGGCTTTCGCGATGAAATTTATAATTTTAAATTATAAAAATATAGCCGGGCTGAGTCGGAAACAAAAAGTTATATGTGTTTCTCTTTGCTGTAACAATAAATTCCTTGTTTTCTATACAATTTTCCAGCAACAAATTTGGCTGCAGTTAAACGTATAAAAAAAAAATTTGCCTCAAATAATAAAACAATAAAAAGTATAACACAAACTTAAAAATGGCGGCCCCAACTCTGCCTCTCCAAAGGCTGTGATTTTCCAGCCGCAATTCTTTTGTTCTTCGCTTCCCAGTTGTTATATTATTATCTTATTAAGTTCATACTTTAACAATGTTGCCCGCAACTTGTTGTTTGTTTTATTTATGATCGTTCATAACATTTACGGTCTTAATAAACTTGTGCACTACACACTTGCATCTCTTCCTTCATAATTTACAGAGTATTTTGTGATAATTTATGATTATTTTAGCAACATTTCCATAATACATTTTCATATTAAACGCTACTCATATATGCGAGTATATGGAAGATAAACTTTGGGCCAAAAGCGATCTTTTTAATGGTCTTAAAAATTATGCTAACACAAGTCTAAAACCCTTTTATTGTGTGCATTTGAAACCGACAGAATGGCCAAGTCAACTTCAAGCCTGCGGGTTTCGATAGAAGCGAAAGAAGACAACAGCCAACCTTCATGGCTGCGGGATGTGGAAGAATTCCTAAGAAACTCATAAACAGCAACACATGAAAACAACAGGAAAATGAGAAATAAAACAATAACAATATTTTAGAGAGGAAAAAATAGCAACAAATAGAAAACTTAGATGAACTGGCTGACAAAACACTGCCAGCAATTATTGTAACTTAATGAAAAAAGTTGTTCTGTCAGTTCTCCATTTAGTTTCTTACGCTTCCAAAAGTTTGGCCGAATAACGAAAATTTGCTCAGTGTAAAAAGCTTGGTCCGACAAAAGTGTGGTCTTTAACGTTGTTGCAATAACACCCGTTCACCAGCATTTAGACTACAGCCAGCAAAACTGTAACACTATTATTGCCGGCCGCATTGCAAGCAACATTCACAACAGCAACACAGCAACGGGCAATACATATTTGATAACATGGAAGACGGTAATAACCAACCACAAGCGGCTTTACACCAGAACGGAAAACAAACTTGGCCAACAACAATAACAACAACAACAACAGCAACAGCAACACTAGAAGCAGCAGCAACAAATAAAATTTCGCTCAGAAAAAATCGAAAAGCCAAAACTTCCACTTTTCGTTGTTTTTGCCAACATCTTCCTTTTGCTGTTTAAGGAATTTTAATTTAAGGGCAAACAAAGAAAAAAACTGAACTTTATAAAATGCATTCAAACGTAACGGTGGTGGGTAAGACAATTAGAACGCTGTTAGTCGGGCTTGAAACGAAGTGAAAGCAAAAGCGAAAGCCCGCTTTTGCAGCTCATAAGACATAGAACGATAAGGAGACCGGGCAGTTTAAACTTCACCGCCAATTTAATATTTTCCACAATAATAAACATTTTGCGAAATGCTTTGTATTACGATTTCTTTTCTGGAGACTGGGCGGGCCCCTGAGGCTGAAACGAACTTGTGTTTTGCTAAAGAGGTTCGATCAGCTGATTTGTCTGTTCTGTTCTTTATCTCATTGAAAATGAGAGCCGAATGCCGATACGAGAGCAACAATTTATATTTGAAATTGAAAAATATGACTATTTTTGTGTGTTTTCCAGCTGTCTCTATGTCTGCTGAGAAAAGCTGATTGAAAAAAAGGGCGCTCTGTTTTTTGTGATTTTAGAAATATAGAAAAGTTTCTTTACAATAAAATTTCAGGTCTTCTTATAAGCAGAGCGGGGCCTGCGAAATGTTGCTATATAGACAGCTGGAAAACACACAAAAAGCTGCTAGATTTTCTTCTTAAGTGAAGCATTGACGAGAAACTTGTATATTTTTTTCTTATTTCCCAAAATAATTTCTCTAACTGTTTAAGTATTTGAACATTTGCCAGCAACATGTTGCTTTTAAATTAAAGAAAACCACTTGATTAAGCTGGACTTGTAGGCCTCTGGACAAACTGAAAATTGGCTCGTATTTTGCATTACAAAGATTGGAATTTGAATGAACGTGAAGAAATTTCTGAATTTGGAACATCCTTGCAAGAAGGTAGAAAGCTGAAGTCACGCGACAGCTTACAAAAATTCATTAAATGCAGAACTGAAGTAAAAGAATTAAATCGTTTTCATTGTCAGCCCTCAGACACATGAACTGACTGAAGTAAAAGTTGTATGAAGTTTCGTTATGTTCTGAACAACGAGGCTGCTAAATAAATCATGTTGCTTGAATACTTCTGGCAAAATGTTGGCCAGCATTTTCCTTTTGAGGTTTTCTTAAACGAATATACGAGCGCTTGCGCAGTCATTAGGCTGCCGACTGAACGAGATGCAGCACAAACAGCAAATTATTAGCAGAAAATTTTCCCGCTCATCACGCTTTTTAGTCGCTACAATAAAAACAATGGCTTTTCAGTTTCACGTTGTAGTCACAAAAATGTATTGTAATTGCGACAACAAACACATCGTACAACTTGGGGAAAAAAGAAAAAGTTTTCGTTTTCTCTCTTTTTGTGTGTGTTACGATTTCTGCTGTTGTTATTTTCCAAAGTCATAATTGTGAACAGCGAGATTTTAATGGCATTAAAAGTGTTACCAAACTAATATTGTGGTGAAGCTGAATGTTGCCGGTGAATGAAATGAAAATCAAACTAAATGAGACCACTTTTACGTTCTGCACTTAATATTTTCCAATTGAAACGGCCCCAGTGGCTTCATCAAAACTGCTGGACAGAAATATAAAATATTGAATCCCAGGGAGCTTAAATCCCGGAATCACTTGCCTCATGCACACAATGGCAACATGTTGCCGAGCCTGGCTTGATTGTTAATTGGTGTCCTGCAGACCTTGTCATGCCGAGAAAGACCTTTTACTACCCACGTAAAATACTTTATACAGTGGATGCACAAACAACGTTAACGGTTTCATATACAAAATTAATTTTGTGGCAACATGTTTCTAAACTTTGTTGACGGCATATTTTGTGAGACAAAATTGACTTCTCAACTTTTAAAACTATTTCGTTGCAGACTGTTAAACCGAACAACTTGTTCATGAAAATCACTAAATATTATCAGTCACGGCTGTGAAAATGTTGATTGTGCAGAATAAATTTTAAGAAACATGTTTCTAGATTTCGTTGGGGAAAAATTTCGTAATTACAACAATTACAACAACTTTTTATGTGACCAAAACAAAAACTGATTTAGTGGAAGAGTTTCACTGGTTTTATATTAATCTGTCAAACAAAATGTACACAGCACAGAATTTGGTTAAAATGTTGCCAGACTGTGTTGACGGAATGCTCTTATACTTCTTACTCGTAGTTGGCAAGAGCGAGAGATTTGCCTGAATTGTTAAATATAATAATAGAACGAAAATATTGGATATAGGAAACTAATTTGTTCAGAACATTTGTCCAAGCGTTTTTGATGCATTTTTCATCTCAAAAATTTCCTCTCATGTAATAAAAATAAAATTGTTTAATGGAATTTGAAAATTGCTCGACACATGAAACAAGAAAATTCATAATTTGCTGGAAACACGTTTCTGGGACTGCAACTCAACACTTAATTTCTGTCAACTTGTTTCTGACTTTAAAACCATTTTTTTTTCGATCTGTGAACTTATGGATTCACTTTTGTTTTAGTAAAATCAACAAATACTTTTATGTTTGAATTTGTTCTGAAGAAAAAATTTAGGTCAATGAGTTATTTTTTATAGCATTTGTTGGCGTTGTATCACTCTTTGGTGTTTCTTTTGACAGCGTTTTATTTTATTTTGTTTTCATTTACAGTTACAGTTACAGTTACAGTTACCAGTCAAAGTGTTGTTTTTTTTTAGAATTTCCAAAGAACGCTACCCCAGTTTCCAGACAATAGATACAAAAATGTGTTGTCACCATTTCGGAGCCCAGACATCATACAAAATGTTCATTGTTAAAATTGTTAAGGCACAACAACAACAACAACAACAACAACAATATATGTAAATAATAACAAAACTTGTGGTTGGAGCTGGAAACTCGAAAAAAGTGTTACAAAAACCGTCGAATCACACAGATTCTTTACGATAAACAAAACGCCTCTGAAAACGTCTCTTTTTGTTTTCATTTATTTGGTTTGGAAGTGATTTTCGTTTTCATTTTGTGAAATACTTTCTTCTTTTGCTTCATCAAGTCGAGGGCCGGACACCAGTTGCGTGTTAAAATATTCGCTTAATCATGAATTCGTTATTTGTTCAAACGAATCGGTTTCGGGAAAGATGTTTCGAAGGGCTCTTGTTAATTTTCTTGATCTTTGGTTTTATAGTTGGAAGGGGGGGAGTGAAAAAAAAAAACACTGATGCTTTTCAAACTTGTTAAATTGTTGTTTGCACAAAAAGTAATTTACACTTTGGGCTGCTCAATAACGGCCAGCAAATTATCGTTTAGGTTTTTAGAAAACGATGATTAATAACATCGCAGGGGCATGTCTCGTGTGACGCCGCATTTGTCTTAAGTCTTTTGTTTGCCAGCGATCACGTCTTGGCTTGTTGTAAATTATAACGGTTTTGATACCTACACAATCTCTACTAATTGAATTGAATTGAAGAGAAGAGAAGAAATAATTAGTTGACATAAAAACTACACTGACAAAAACCGATTTCAATGATTTCTTGTTTGTTTTCATTTTTTATGAATATGTAAATGAAGAAAGCAGAAATTTCTTTTGTTGAAATGCAATTTGTTAAGCAGCTTTTTGGTTTCTATATTTAATGCCTTCTGCTTCAAAATATTATTTTACTTTTCTTTTTTTTCTTTTTTTTCTCTTGCTGACTTGCGTCTTTGCCGTGTTTATTAACAAAAGTGAAATTTAACAAAAAAAAAAAACAAAAAACAAAAAACTAAATGTTGGCGTTTATTTTATGGTTGATTATAAACAATTAAAATTTTGTCTGAGAAAAAAACCGGTGCTTACTTTGAAGTCATTTGATAACACTTTTAAGGCTATAAAAATCTAGTTAAACTTTATTTTCGGCAACTCTCTTAAGTGAAATTCTGTGCAAACTTTCAATTTCTTTTTGACGTTTCCACTATTAAATCGATCAATTATTAGGCTTTTGAGACTGAAAAGTAGTTATTTTGAAATCTATTTATGACTCTAATTATATGCTGAGCAATTGTTTATCAAAAATATTCAATTAGTGAATGAACTGTTGAAGTTAAAAATTCTTGTCTCAAGTTTTTTGCAGCCACAAATTTTCTTGCAATAATTATTTGTTGCAATTGTTGGTTAAAATTTGCTTTAGAAATTTTCTGAATTATTCTAAAGAAATCAGGGAACAATAATGCAAAAAATTACTATAAAAAATTCAAAGGAAGAAACTTTAAAAACTTGAAACGAATCTGTGAATAAATAAATTCTTTTGGAATATTGTTGCATTTTTTAAAATAAGTTTTTCGAATAGAAGTTCTTTGCACCTGTTTCTCAATAATTATTCGTTCAAGTTGTTTCTCAATAATCGTTGAAATGGCCTTTAGAGAATTTTTACTCATTAGCATTTTCCTGAGAATATATTCGCTCGTATTTAAATTATCAATTACTTTAATGTTCCAAGCCGTGATTCAGAGGAACTGCATTAAGAATTGCTGCCAGATTGTTTAAAACATAAAAAGTAATTACACAAAGACGTCGTTCGCCCCGTCCGTGTAATTTTGCCCCCCTTTCAGGCTTTGCCAGATTAAACAACCGTTTGGAGCACCAAGATCGCCATCTAAAGCCTCTAAGTTATCGAAAATACCTTTCAAGGTGCCAAAGTTGTTTTGCTGCCAACAGGAGAACAACACAAAATTTCGCCAACAGCAACAAACACTTTAAGTGTCGTTAAGTCGAGGAGGCTACTGTGCAACCAACAACCATTTTAAAAGGCGGTTCCCAAAATTTAAGAGGTTTCAGAATTTGCTCAAGTTTCTGCTGGAAGTCAAAAAATCTCAAATCTCGCTTACAGCTGCGCAGAGCTCTCCGCAACAAACACATCTTTCCATCATCTTTCCTAATACATATTGTTTTTTGTTGTTGTTGTTGTTTTTCACGAAAATTCATTTTTTTAGTACAATATTTTTTACTGGCATTTTGTTCATTTTGTAATACTTTAATTTACATTAAAATGCAGACTTTATATTTAAGCGGCTGTTTCCTCTCTCTCTCTCTCTCTCTCTCTCCCCCTGAGTCTCTATCTGTTAGAGCGGCCTGTTGCTTGGGTTTCGAGCGGCTTGACCTTAATTTCACTTAAACAAGGTTTGGAGTTTCGAACTTTGTTGCTTTTATGCAGTTTTCTTTTCAGTTTTATGGCCGTAAAATATTATTCCGAAAAGAAAAAAACACACAGACACACACTCAGCGTGTTCTGGTTTTCGAAAGTAATTGGAATGTTTGGAATTGTTTAACGGTTGCAGTTAAAAAACTTTATGGGAACTCTTTTATTGAAAGGAAAGAAAAAACCAACATTAACAAAATTAACAATAAAGATTTTGAATCAACGTCATTAAAAGTAATTAAACTAAAGAGGTGGTAATTGCCTAAAGACGGATTGTGTTAAGTTTGAAACAATTCATGAAATTTACACGATCAATCAATCAAAATCTAAAAGATGAGAATAACAGAAGTGACAGGTTTTCATATTGTAGAAAAAGCTGGAAACTTTTATTGGAAAACCAGGAATGGCTCGGACACATTTTCCAAGGCAGATGTTCCCTTTAAACTAAATGATTATTGAAAGTAAATGGAAAACTTTAAGCGAATAATTATTCAAATTACTTCAAATATATATTGAGCGGACAATTTTCAAACAATTTTAAGGTGTAACAGGACCTTCAAGAAAATATAATTAAAATAATTTTCAAAGAATAATTATTCGAAAAGTTTCTTAAGGCAACTTTAAAGGGTTATTATTTAAAATGTTTTCTTGTATAAGATTTCAGTAAAAAGTTTTACCGCATGAATAATTATTCGCATAACAAATAATTATTTGAACGAAACTTATTTGGACATTTTTCCAAAGAAAATTTTCAGGACGACTTGAAAGAGTTTCCAAAGAAAACTTCCTCAAATTTTTGCAATTTGGAATTTTTCCAAAAGTTTTCTGGAAAAGTTTAAAATTCTAAAGCATCTCCTTCTGTTCAACGAAACTTTCGTTCAAACGAAAACTTTGTTGCAGAAAATTCAGTTGCTGTGAACTCCATTCAACTGGATTTATTTTAATTTACTTAATATTTTCCAGATCTCTGCCTTTCCTGCTTTCGTGTGCAACCAGCCAAACTGTTTGCCAGCAATGGCACACATTTCCTTAAAGAAAACCCATGTGATGCGGAAAACCGTTGGGAATTATGGGAAAATCAGATTAAGTCATTTCCTTTATTGGCAGCGAGTTTTTATAGCTCCATGACAAACTGATGAAGGCAAAAATATCCGCTTGTTTACAAATTAATTTTAAAGAGACTGTATCGCGATGGCCAGAAAGTCAATTAAACGCTGGCCGCAACAAGATGTTGTTTAATTAAACAATTTCTTAGCGAATCGCGACTTTCTTACGACTTCTACAGTTTAAAGAACAGTTTTTACAGCCACTGGGTGCTTAATGGCAACTAACGGGCAAAGATGTCTTTTCCTTTTTGCTAAGAAGGTGGTCGCAACAACTTTTACTGATTGCCTTCCAACAGATATTTGGAAGAGATGCTGAATAGTTGATGGCGGCAATTGTCTTAAGAATACTTCTGGACTTGTTTTATGTTCTCTTATAACTCGTTTTTCTTTATAAGAAATTGTTGAGATCTTCGCTTATTTTGTATTATTGGTGTAACTCAAAGAGAAGGAGTTACATTGGACTTTGCTTTTGATGTTTGCACAGAAGTGTCTCTTTTCTCTTATTTTATGTCTGTACGAGTATATCTCTGCTCTAAAAAAGGACAATAAGACCCGTTCCCCGTTTTGCCGTATTTGTTGGCCCACAAAAAATATATATAAATCATTTGTTGGATCAGCAAATATTTTATTTGAAATGTTTTCGAAGTTCTGTTACAAACAGCTGGTGTTACAAAAAATTTTTGTAACGGCGCAAAGTGCCAATTTTTATGCATTTCATGAGTCTTAAAATGCCAGAAACTGTTTCGAGCAGTACCAGGCTGGATTGTGGACCACCAAAATACACCCCGGCGCGCCACAAAACTGTTTTCGACAATTTGTGTCTTTGGGGGAAAATATTTTGCAAACCAATTCATCTTGACCTGAATTTGTTGACCTTTTGGTGTAATTTTGACTGCAATATTTTACGTTCGCGGTGTTTGTGGTTTTTTACGGGAACCGAAAAAGCTTCAGTTCAGCTTTTTATATAATTTTTTATATTGTATGAATATAGAGGTGAATGTTTTCAAGCCACTGACTACTGAAAACACCATAAAAAATATGAAAAGTTTTAAGTTTTTGAAATAAAGTTTGTGCCTCAAGTCTTTTGATCTCATCGTTCTTTAACTTTAGAATTTGTCTAAAGTTTTTTTATTTTCGGGCTTTCCGTTAATTTTTGTTTAAATATTTAGTTGTTTGGAAAATTTCTTGTTTTTGTGCACTTTTTTGTAATTCCAGTTTGTGTCCTAAGTCTTTTGATTTTGCAATTCGTCTTCACTTGAATGAAACTTTTGTGGCGTTGCAAACAATTATTTAAGTTCAACATACCTTTTTCTAAGCTAAAAGCAAATTTTTTTACTGCTTTGATGGTTTTTTCTTTTTTTTTAACTTTCCAAGTGTTTTATATCTTTAGACGAGAATTTCGGATTTCAATTCACTTTTTTGTGCAACACCAAATCGTTTGCTACTGCGTTTATCTTTGTTTTCAACACCAGCACTTTTTATTTTAATAGGTTTTCATTTAATTGTATTGACAAGATTTTAGTGGCTTTGATTTTATTTCTTTATTCAGGAGTCTGATTTGCTGCTGTTAACGGAAAAACTATTGAAATAATCCACAGGAGGAGCGCTGCTGCTGCTGTTCACCTTTAAATTTCTTGCCTTCTTACTTTAATTTTTATTTTCTTTTGTTCTTCTTGGAAAAATAGGCTTTTATTTTCCAAATTTATCACCGTTGTTAACACCACAATTGCATCATGAGCAATGACTTTGAACCTGTAAAATGTGTCTCTTTTATGCCTTCAGACGAGGTCTCCACAAACACAGCTTTAAGAAGTGCTAGAAAAGTAATTGGCGTTTTTGGCTTGCACGCAATACACGGGTGTGTTTGATGGTGTCTTGCTGGCCGCCAAACTTAAGCGGAGAAGCAAAGAAAAAACACACAAAAGCCAAAAGAAACACAAATAACTCTGTAAAAAGAAAGAAAAACCAGAATAAAAGTAGTTGCCAGCAGAGAAAGCAGCAACAGCTCCAACAAACAGTCTCCAGCTGTAGCCAGTAGCCAGCAACTGCTGCACAACCGCTCAACAGAAAAGTAGGAAAGAAGAAAAGAAAGACAGAAACTAACAGTGAGCGCCAGCCAACAGTTGGCTCTTACAGCAGAAGAGCAGAAGAGCCGATGAGCCGAAGAGCCGAAGAGAAAAGAGAAGCTCTGCAAATGTTCTTCAAGATCAAGGTTTTTTCGGTTTTTTCGGTTTTTTCTTCGAGGTCTCCTCAATTTCTTGGTCAAGTGTAGAGTTGTGCTCTTTGGTTGTGGTGCTCTGCCAGCAGAAAACCATTTCTTTAGCCCTGAACTTGAAGGCAAGTCGGTGGTGGAATGTTTCTGCAGCTATTCCACTCAGTTGTGCTCAAGCCGGGCAGGCAGCAACTGCGATTCGGCGGACAGGTTTCTGTGACGAGGCATGCAACGTCTGCAAACCGTTTTGGTTTCGATTATGACTGAAGCCAAGTTGTTTTCATATGATGAGTGCTTTGCCATCAACAGTTGAAGGGGTCTCGCAATTTGATGAATTTTCAAATAATGAACGCGCCTCTTATTCATCATCCCAAATTAGGAATGCCAGAGTCCTGCTCAATGTTTCAGGGCGTTTGATTTGATTTTTGTGTAGCAACTTTTATGCAAAATTTTAGTTAATGAATTGTTGCCATTTCAAATAGGGGTAAAAATATTAACAAACTCTTAAAATCTTTGCAAGATCTTACATTCATCTACATTTTCATTCGCGAAGCAAGAATAAGCTCAAAGCTATTAATATATTCTAAATTCATTCATTTCGGACACCGAACTTTTTTTCAAAGACAAAATTTATTCTTATCCACAAAAATGTTCAAATTGTCAAAGAGTTTTCTGTGACAAAAAAGTTTTTGCCAGAGAAGCAAAACACCGAAGAAATATTTCTCACTCATGGCAAACAAGTGTTTGCAAATCAACCCTTTTGTCTTTAGACCAACAGTTTTTTCTTAACATCCGGAAAATGGGAAGCAAAAGAAAAAGGCAAAGAAAGCAGAAAAGCCAATAGATCACTCTGCACATACATATTATTGGCGAAATGCTGTCCATTTCTTATGCAAACTACAACCACGAGCCGGCCATAAATCTCTAAATTGCTTCACAAATATTTGGAGCAGTCAACAATAAGAAAGTTTTGTGGTCTCTGCGACAATAGAGGAGTCGGGTCTAACAATCATAAAGTTGGCAGACAAAGAAAAATTAATGGACAGTCTGTCCGCCGCGTCATAATTGATGGCGTCTAAAAATTCAAACACTGATTCAAATACGAGTGTCTATAAAAGTTCTTAATCTAAATTCTTGAAAGTTTTACTGTTTGGAAGATATTGAGACAGTGAATTCTATAAAGACTGATGGCCACAAAGTGGCACAACAGTGGGTGCCAACGAAGCAGAAACGCCAACTGTAATCAGGGGCCAGCAGGCATTCCTTGTTGAGTTCGTGTTTATTGAAGCTGTTAAGCAAAAACTTTGCTGTTGGCTGTAGCCCAGCCCAGCTTCTTTGCCCCCGTTTTTTGCTCTTTTTCTGCAGCATCACTGGCAGTGTCATTGTTGCCATATGGCTGCCACAAAACATCTGTCGAAGATGATTTGAAACGGTTAATGTCACTGTCACTGTCACTGTCACTGTCACCGACTTGTGTATGGGAGTGTGTTTCTGTTTCTGTTTCTGTTTTTGGTGTTGTTTTTGTGTTTGCGTTTCTGCAACTCTTGTTGTTGCAATTTTTCCATTTTAATTGCCGTCGAGCTTCTAAGATTTCTTTATTTTATGCATTTTTCTTCTATTACTCGCATCCAGCCCCCTCATGTTGCCACCAAGAGACGAAGACGAAGAAGAAAGTGCTCTTTTTTTTGGCCAGATTTACAACGGAGCTTTTTTTATTTAACATATAATATTAAAAATTAGGCTCTTAATAAGTGAAAAGTAACGATCGGTTGGTGCGGCTGTTAAGCGTCAGTGCAAGTTGCAGTTGGGATTGGGATTGGAGGGTCTTCTAATTATTTATAGAGATTCTTTAAAGATTTTGTTACGCTTTCCCAGCCACTTCTTTTTGCATCTCTGCTTATGTTTTTTTTTTTGTTTGGTCTCTTCGGAGACAAAGAAGCGACACTAATGTAACGCGATGAGCGGAACACACACACACACACATATTTACACGTGTGTGGAATTTCTTGTCACTTTTCTCTTTTTTCCATCTACTTTTATATTATTTAAAAGAAACTCAAATACAGGTACGAAATAATTCAAATTCATATCACAAATTTGGAATATCTTAAAGCGATTCCTCAACTTTACTTTCTTTACAAGATATTTACGAAATTTTCCGTTTACTTTCCATTGTTTACAGTGTGTCAAAAATGCCAACAGCATTCTCTTCTACCTCACATCTAGCAAAGTGTAATAATTGAAAGAAAAGGCAATTTAAATGGCATTTTACGAATTCTACATTGTTGACATGGTGTAAAGAATGAGCAAAAAGTGCGGAAAACTGACAGTTTACAAACAAAAGAATTATCGCAAAAACATTAAGTTCCTCGGAAAAACTTTTACTTATATGACATTTGTTCAATTTTACGTGAAATTTACTTTGTTCACATGATGTAAAGTCTTAGTTTAACTGTTTAAACTGTTGCACTCTTTACATTGTGTAAACAATGTGTCAGTTGTGTGAAATTTATCAAAAAAAACTGTTCACTTTCCGTTTGAAAGATTTAATTTCAAAAACCTTGAATCGGTTCATAAATTTTACAATATTTACATGATTTTTTGCATTCTTTACATAATGTCAAGAATGTCAAGAAATGTATTTTCCTACCTTGAACCAAACAAAAGACATTTAGTCAAGAAAATGTGCACTTATTTCTTAATTTTTAAACTTTACGTGTAATTTACATTGTCGACATTATGTAAAAAATGGGTAGATTGTGCAAAACTCATAATAAATAAAGACCACAACTATTTAGGGAAATTTTGTTTTAATCGATATTTTAACCAATTTTACGCGTAATTTACATTGTTGACATCATGTAAAGAATACGCAAAAGAGACTGAAGACTGACTTTAGATTATAGAATAACATTTTTATCGGGTGCAAGATAATGCTTCGATTATTCTCAGGCAAAAGCCTTGACTTGGTTTCTCTTTTAATCAAATCTTCGTGCTTTCAAAAAAAATTCTTTAAATGTGTTTTTTCTTGCGAATGAATTTGGTCCACAACGGCTCCTTCAAGGAGAGTCTTAGCAAGAGCTTTTGATCCGGCACGTGGGCTTGAAGTTGCCACCTGCAGAGTTCGCCACAGAGTGTTTTGCGTTGGACGTTGACCCGTTGCAAGAGTCCCCAACCGCGTTCTTGTCATTCTATTATCCAGTTTCATATTTACGAATTCTTAAATTGCTGTTTACAGAACGCGACCGAGTGACGTGTCTGTTCGTCTGTTTGCCTAAAGTTTTTGCTATTTGGTTTCTCGTTTTCTTCCTATTGGTCGCTGGATCGTCTATTTGAAGAAAACATTTAGCGATTTGTGTGATAAAAGTTGAAAACATGTGCTGCCACTTTAACTAAATATTACACAAGTAAATGTCGTGGGTAAACAAATCACAGAAGAAGGGAATAGAAACGAAACGAGAGTGGTCGTTAGCACAGAATCATTGAAACGTCTTGGGTCATTGTCACGGGATGGCTGGGAGGCAGACCAGCCCAAGAGTATTGAGAAAAGTTAAGAAAACCACTCGAAGCTCAAATCACAAGCACAAAATGCTAAAGAATAGTGTGTGTCCAGAGGTCTTTAACTCGAAACTGTAATCTAACAGGTGTCTTTCTTTAATTAACAGTGACAGCGCATCAGGGTTTACAGATACTCGCACCACAAGGCAGGCATTTAATCAAACACAAGCAGCGGCGCATCAATCACTTCATTTCAGACCTTTTTTTTCCACAATGTCTGTTGTTGTTGGTGGGTTTTCTTGATACATGTTCAATGAAAGAGACACACATGAATTTATGAGTTGCTAACAGCAGCAGGAGGGCTACCAGTTGACGATCGAAAACATCAAATCAATCAAGTCAGCAGTAAATCACGTTGTCCAAATTGTTTATTACCACTCGGACGTGCATCTCGAGACTTTTCATTTGAATAGATAAATAAACATGACTTTGAAAATATTTGACTGCGTTTACAGGCAACTTGATGATTATTTACGGGTACTTGACTTAATTCTTTCCCGCCACTCGCGAAATTCGCAACCCGCCACCCGCAACCCGTAGATGGCGGCAAACCAAATACTCCAAATTCACCCTCAATCGGACAGACGGGGACGCCAGCATCAGAAACTACAGCAAGAAACTCTTATAAAAATAGAAAACAGTCATTTGCAACGTCTTATAGATCTTTTCATATATTAATTAAAGGAGAGCAGCAAAATATGAGTGGATTTAATTAACGCTTTTGTGAACACGACCCTGGACTGACGTACAACTTAATTTTATTTGGCGCGGCTGCAAAATCTGCCTAAAGTATCTGTTAAGCTGAGTGTTACATGTGTGAAATGTTGAGGCGGATTCCGTTTTCTTCTGTATGGAAAAAGAAAAAATTACGAATATGTGACTTAAAGTACGAACGGGAAAAGCAGGCCACTGACAATAGCCAAGCAAAAACCACACGCGCGGTGCCTGCAAAAATCTGCAATACAAAAAACATATTCAAGCCATTCTTACGTCAATAAAAGGTCAAAACGCTTTCGAGCGTCCAAAGAGTTGCAATGACTTTTAAAAAGAAAATTTCTAAAGAAGAGGATCGACCGCCTTGAAGAGTTTCAAGGCCAGATTTTTGTCGCAAACAGTCTCTGTCGCAATCAAACTATTTGTTTTGTCACAGGCCTGTTTCCTGTAGAAAATGTGTCGTCACAAAACTATTGCCAACAATTTCTTTATCACGGCCTTCCTTCCTGTTGCATTGGCGTTAGAGTCGGCATCACCAGCCCTTATTGATGCAGAACATGGGCCTGAGAGCCGGCCTCATTCAACACACTCTCAATCAGGTACATTCCAGTGAACATTTTTGGTACAAACTATTCGCTTTCCGCCCAAAAGTTTCTGTCCGAAATCACCGTCTGGAAGACAGTTTTTGGCACAAACTATTTAATGAATGGATTTGATTTAATTTGGATTTGAAGGTACGAATATTATAAATATTACAAGATCTGTTTCTAGGCTTAAATGCACGTTGGCATCACTGGACCCCCAGCACAATTTCAGTACATCTCAAAGGGGTGGAATCTGAGCGGCTTTTGGGGCCACAATTTTATGTATCAGCGTCTGTCTGTCAAGCGCAAATCAGCGATTTTAATGCCGATGTGCCGCTGATGATGTTCTGCGTGCGTATTTTTTGTTTTTGTGGCAATTTTATTTGTTTGTGAAAGTTTTTATTTGTCTTCCATTAGAAAGAAACTTTCGATGATTAAAAACAAAAAGTTTCGGTTGAAGAACAGCACGCGAATACGTGATTTGTAAGAGGTTTTCAAACGACAAGTGGTGGCCGAAAATTATAATTAAATGGGGAGAAAGAGCGGCTTGAAAGTCATTTCCTGTAGAAAGTCTGACTACAAGTCCAGCTTTAGGGCAGGAGTAAGAGAAAAAGCATTTTCAAACCAGTAGTTCAAAAGCAGAAGCTGGATTTTTGGGTGTTTGCCGGCTGTCTATATGCCGGAGTATATAAAAGCGACACATTCGTGAGTTTGTCAATGGCTCATGTGGCAGGCGGCAGGCGGCAGGTGGCAACTTCTTGTGATAAGTGGGGCCTAATCGCTTTTGCCAGTAGTTATCCAGAGGCACCGGAGTCGGTAGCCGGAAAACCTCAAGGAACTTGAGACCTTAACCAACTCGTCTGTACGACCATCCAGTCGTTGGCAGACAACGGCACCTCAAGGACATTTGAAATAGATTATTTTTGGGTTTAAGCTACAGCCAATCTATTTTTAAGACCAGGATGTCCAAGGACAACCCAGACGTGCACTGACCAATTAACCTTTGGCGAAGGTTTCGCAGTTGGATGCGTGTCAAGGCAAAACCTTTGCCATTTTATACCCAAAACATATAAAATATTCCAAAAAAAGCCATACGATCATTGACAATTCGTTCGTTGTGACCAACTTCATTGAGGCCATTTCATTTTCATTTAACACTTCAAAGCGGCTCAAGAGTAAAGCGGACGCAGAGCTCGGTTTGTTCAGTTCATGTTGTTTTAAGCGAACGTTTTTCGTATTATTCGGAGAGGAAAACAAAAACGCGCTTCGGCTGATTAATTACTGCGCCAACTCCAACTATTTAATTGCTTTACGATAAAAAGAATAGTTGTGTTCGCGGTGCTGGCAGCGTTCCAAGCCGTTGTTAACTTTTCGGACAATCGATTAGGCCCGCTAAGACTTTGTGTTCCGCCCTCCGTCTGGCCTGCAGTCGTCCCAAGACTTTCTGTAATAGTCATGACGAATGACGAATGACGACTTACATAATAGGCAGGCATTACTTAACGGATGTTTTCATCATTTCTCGATGGGATAGAGTTTCTTTTTTTTCGCTTTTCGCTTTTTGCTTTTTCCAAGTTTAAGTTTATGGACGTTGTTATTATGCATTTTTCATAGTTCATTACCCCAAAAAACGAACAAACAAACAACAACAACAACAACAACAAACAATTCTGTGCATTTAATTTATCATACTCCCATAAACAAGTATCGTTGTCTGTATGTGGATGCATAAGTGTATAATTACCAAATAATAAAGTCAATGTTGGGTTGGCAAGACCGCATTAGAACAGACGTAGAACCGAACGGGTACATGTTACGAGAATAACTTAAACTATTCCATTAGTTCAGCTTAAGCAATACGAAGTAACAGCTGAAATTGAAGACGAAAAAGAAAGAAACTAAATGTTTTTATGACTTGATTGCCGCATGCAATTACCACACAATATGATCTAACTGTAGAGCAACATGCCACCAGCCTGACACCGCCGCCACATTCGCCGGCTGAGAATGGTAACGCTGACAAAACAGCAACAGCAACAGCAACAGTCACAGCAACAACAACAACAACAAACAAGAGGCAACCAAATTAAAAATCCACAAAGACAATGTCAGGCAATTGAAGTTCGTTGAAGACACAAAAAATGTTGTTAAGCGGAAAAAACTCCAGTTATTTTCGTACGTTTCTGCTCCTCATATTAATGTGGTTATTTTTTATGATTATTTCCGCTTGAATTAAGTAACAAAAACACGATATAGTTATCACACAAAATAAGCCAGCAAATAAAACACCATTAACAGGGTAAGGAAGGGAGAGGGGCCCGGGGGCGGGCGAATGACTTATTTTACACTTGAAACTGAACGAACAAACAACGAGACGAGAAAAAATAAAAGCACAGCAAAAACTACAATATATTCAGCCGAAAGAGACACCCAAATTGTTGGCAGCCAACGGTAAAGAACAACGCAAAGAAGCAACATAATTTTGAGAGCTCAAAATTGGTAACAACAACAACAACAACAACAACAACAACAACAAGTGCAGTCTTGTAAAAGAAAAACAAACACTCAACCAGAGTTGTGTTTCTTTTCGCCTGGTGCCGCGCTGGGAAATGCTGGCCTGGGACATGCAATGAATGAAACCTGTTGTTCTCATGAAATGCAAAAACAAAACAAAAAACAACACCATATCGAAAGACTTAAGCAACAAGCAGGCTGTGGCAAGAACACCAGAAAGACAATTTATTTCTATTCTAATAAAGTTTTGCATAATATTTATTCAAATTCGAAAGACTTGCCAAAGAAAATTGTTGACACAAATAAAGAGAGAGAGAGAGAGAGAGAGAGAGAGAGAAAAAAAACCAAATAATAATAAAATAATGAAAAAAATTAAAGGAAACAGCAGTCAAATGCTGACTGCAAGACAGTGGAACTAATTTGAAAGAATAAAAGCGTGATTTGCATAGACAGATGCGGAAAAAAGAAATAAAGTAAAACGAATACCATAAAAAGGCACTTTTAAGGCCAATGTTACCAGCCGGCAAAAACTCACACATTTCACATTTTGCTGAGAAAAAATATCACCTATTTTAAAACATTTTCTCTGGCATTATTTTCTACAATGAATTCTTTACTGCTCGTTTTTGTCCCAAACGAAGTCCTTTGGTGCCCAATGAATCTCCGTAGCAACATTTTTAGCTGAAATGTATTTTTCAGAAATAAATTTTTGTCTAGAGAACTTTTCTTTCGAAAACTGATTTTCTTCAATAACAGATAAAACAAGAGAAACATATTTTTTATGAATATTTGAAACTTCAGCTACATTTTGGGAAACTGTTTGTTCAGCCAAATAACTTTTTAATACAAAATTTGTAGGAACAACTGTTTGACGCAAACTATTTGTCTCGACCTGGATCACACGTTCGCTTGTCCGGTCAGCCAAATATTTGGTTTTTGTGCTTTAATATAAATTTAGTAGAACATTTTGGGCCAAAACCAAGTTTTTCTCAGTTTCTTGGCCCCAGGAATTATGATTTCTGAAATATTGTTCTTTTTTTTTTTGAATGAAATCTGAAAGTAAATTCCAATCCGCCTGCCGCCTTCTTTCGTTTTCTCTACTATTGCAATAAGTTTTTGTGTGTTTTTGGTTTGTTTTGGCAGTTGAACACACAACATCAACGACATGACCAGCCGAAATGATGAAATGAAAGTAACAACGAACCGCTAAACAAATTACCAACGAACGAAACACATGCACGCAAACAAACCCATTTGCACAATTCACCGTATTTTTATCGAATAACTGACCACACGCTCGTCCGCTCCTCCACTCCTCTGCTCATCTGCTCATCTGCGCTCACATTCCAGCCACTTGGCTGCTTCTTTTCAGAAATCACCTAAAAACTCAGTCAGTGTGTTATTTTAATGTGGGGAGTAGAAGGAAAAGTAAAATTCTTCTGAAATAAATTAGCGGAAAAAACATTAAATATATTTTAGTGGGTCATATTTTGTTTGATCTGGTGGAGTAGAAGAAACCAGAAACGAGCTTTCCAAAACTAAATTTATTTAATTAACACCATTCCACCACCACCAAAAAAAAAAGAAAAAAAAAAGAAAACAAACAATGAACTCACAGCAACATCAACATTAACATGGACGATAACTAACGAGACCCGTATCATTAGAGCCAACACACGCCACATAAACATGGTTTTTAATCTCTCTCGCCAGTTTTATTTTGGTTAGAATTTTTGGTATCGGAAATTTATTACTCTTGTGGATGCGAAACAACGCCGTTTTATATTATAATTGTTATTGTGAACCTGAAAGACAAACGGCCTGATTAAAGCTGTCGGACAGAATATGCAGTGAAACCTCCCTTAAAAGGGACACTATTTTTCTGCTCCAAGCGATCTCAGTCGAAATTCTGTTTGTTTTTTATCTTTATCGACATTATTATTAATATTTTTGTAAAGCTGTTCGTGGATGGCGCAGTTTTTCTTTTCTTCTTTAGAAAACTTTCCATCACAAGAAAATTGTTAAGGGTTTTTTGTGTCATTTATCGCAAACAAAAGAAAGTTTTTTCTCTTTTGCTCCGCTTTCAACTCATTTCGATCCAAATTGGTTGTCAGCTTCGCCGAATAAAATACACTCTGCTCTGCGTTCCTAAATCTTCATCAAGCAGACAGCAACAACAGCAAAAAGACAAAAACCTGCAATTAATGTTCTTTAACGGATGACAACTACCGGTTTTGGCGGATGCAGGCAAACACACGAACACCTTTAAGAGTTTGAAGTACAAGACAAAATGAAGATTAAAGGCAAAAAGAAACCCTCAAAATTTCTTAACTTCAGTGCATGAAGTTTGAAAGAAAGTGAGAACAGTTATTGGCTGCAGCCGATGCCGTTAGGCGACACCACAACTTCACTTGTTCGCAGTGAACAAGAGCTGGGGCAGCGACACCAGCATGAAACAACGTCAGCAAATCAGCAAAATCTCTGAACAAAATATCTGCGGAAAATTGTCAAAACCTTAACGAAACCAGAAACATGAAATTCTACATCTACAGGAAAAACTTTCTTTCTGCGAGTTGTTTCTTGTTGCTGTTGTTGCTTCTTTTTAATATTTTGTTTTTTTTTTTTTTGATTGTTCGTTTTGGTGTTTGAAGAGGCTGTTCAAAAGTTGTTTTTGTTGTTTGTCGAAATTTTACCCATGTGTCTGCGCGTTTGCGCGCCAATCTGTGGTTTTTGTTGTTGTTGCCATTCTTGATTTTAAAACTAATGGGTTTTTAAGCTGCAAACACAAAAGACTTAAGACACATGCACTTTACCATTTTCTTTTTATTGTTATTATTATTACCATTATTGCTGCTATTGTTGTTATTGCTATTGTTGTTATTGTTGTTGTTGTGTTTTATAGCTTTTGGCTAAATTATTTTCAACAAAATAAAACGAAAACAAAAAACAAAAACAGCAGCAGCAGCAGCAGCAGCAGCAGCAGCAACAGAAACACAAGTTTTCCTATTCGCACATTTAAAAGAAAATTTTGTTCACAAGCTTTTTTCTTCTTCTTCTTCTTCTTCCTATTATTATTAGATATTATTTTTTCTTAACTGTTAAAATGCTTCGGAATGTTTTTGCAAATATTTTTTCCAGCTTTTCTAATTTGCAATAAATACAAGGAAAAAGAAAAAATACATATAAATATTTGCAGGAAGAAGAAGAAGAAGAAGAAAAGCCAATTGCCTCAGAAATGTCTATCTGTCTGTTGGATTTGGTTTAACTGTAGTCACACATGATTGATTAACATCATAATTGTCATTTTCCTTGCAAACGCAGCGTCATCATCGGCATCGTGGTTTCGTTTGATCGCTGTGGCATTTGCTGCTGCCACAGCGACGACCTTAGATAATATCATGGGAAACGAGGAAAGTTATTGGTTTAGTTAGAATGTGGCAAAAACTCTATAAATACCTGAATGTGAGTCAGTGGAAAAATGTGAAAAACACAGATTTGTTTATAGTGATTTTTTCGCAGCTGTTTGTTGCTGTTCGATGATTCCTAAAATGAAAAACATCTCTAAAATATCAGCGTCTTATAGTTTAATTTAAAATGTTTCTCTCATCCAGGACTATTTATTTCGTTTAAGTGTTGCCGCTACTTGTATTTCAGTTCAGTTTATTGGTGTCCTAAAAATTTGTTTTAAAAGATTTTCGCTAAGAAGTTTCTCAACTTAATTTCTGTGGCTCAAAAGATTTTTGAAGGCGATATAGAAAAGAAAACTTTGTGCCCCACACAAATTAATTTCCGTAAAGGAAATTTTAAACCATTTCTGTCTTAAAGGTCGTTCTACAGATATTGTTCCAAATCATTTCCGCTCAAAAACTTTTCCAAATAATCTGTATTGGAAACTGCTTGTCCTAAATAGTTTTCTATAGAAAATTTTGTCCGCTTATCCCAATAAACTTTCTGCAGACTTTTTTGTTCCCAATGATTTTCTCTTAAATAGTTTTCTACAGAACTTTCTCAAAAGATTTTTTGTAAATATAAAGGATTGAATTAAATAATTTGTTCAATAGGGTCGGCAGATGTCAGCAGCGATACTCTTGGCTAAACTACATACATTTATATATATATTATCTTTGTTCTTACACAAAAATCATAATGTTTTTAATTCAGTTCGAACTGCGTTCGCCACAAAAACCAGACTAGGTCAGTAGTGTGGACGGGCTGTGACCACACACGGTTTGCTGACGTCTCAGCAAAGTCTAAGAGCGAAAAACGAAGAATTATTAAAGAACCCAGATGAGTTTCAGCAGCTGACGTAGAAGCAATAAATCCACAATAGAAGTATTATTTAATTTTCTGTAGTGGGACTTTTTGCTGATTAACTTAGCGGTTGTTTCGCGTTGTTACATCTTTAACAATCGCAACATTGTGCATTCTTTGTGCAGAACTGTAGAAGGGGTGCGAGCGCAGCCGAAGCAAGAAAACATTTTGAACCCGTGTCTGCTTCAGTGGCTGTGCGCACAATCACAGCAGCACGCAGTCGCATGTGATGCTGCCAGCACCGCCGTCAACGTCATTATCAGCAACTCAAGTCTTGTGCTCATCAGCAGATGTACAGCTACATATTTAATGTGTTTGCAATTATGTTTCTGGTTAATTATATTCGAACGAAGAACGAACTAACTGAAGACACAACAACAACAATAACAACAGAAGTGCAGCAATAACACAGGGAAAATTGACAAGTGGGCGTCAAAATTAAATTGTCAAAACAAGATTCAAAAGCAGAACAAAAAATGTCTTGTCACACGGCTGCGACTATAGAAAACTTTTTGGCCACAAGTAATTTGTAGTAGAAAACTCCGTAGGCAGATTTCCTCAAAGAAACTTGTTTCTCACAGGCGATTTTTTTTGGCAGAACTTTTTCCATAGAAAAATTGGCAGCCATTGAACTATTTTCTGAATTGTTTTGGCACGAACTACATTTAGTGAGAAAAGATTTTTAAGTGCTGAGTTTGTTTTGGACAACATTTTTCGTCCAGCTCTGCAGTTCCGGGCTCTTGAATAAAACAGAAACCAACTGCGCAGCGCCGCTGCTTAAAATGCTAATATGGAAGTCGCTTTGACTTCCCCCAAAGGTGTCTTCACATCAATGTGAATACGAAACTCTTGACTTATTGATTCGATGTCAAGCAGACGCTGGCGCGACAGCATTTCGGGTTTCTTTCACATTCCTAACGGTTGAAATTTGAATTTTTTTTCCTCCAATATTTATTAAATGCATTGGAAAATACATACACACGTACAGGGAGTATTATTTTTCAACCAACGCCGCTTCAATAATTCCAGCTTTGGGGGGAAAATAGTGATGACTTTTGAAGTAGACAAAAGACTTGAGTAACAAACTTGTTTAGTTGTTGCTGTAAAATTATTGAATAGAGCAAAATTTGTTGGCTAATGAGTTCCAATTCCCATTAAATACCATAATTGATGGACCAGGCAGCAAATGGTCCAATCAGGCGGTTGAATGTCTTCGCCGGCTCTTATTTAAAATATTTGTTAAGCCTGGAAATTTTCGGCAATTCAACAGAACAGACAAGAAACAGTTTGGATAAACAATTCAACAAGTGAAACCAATTGATTTTGTAGTTCACAGGTTCTCAACGACACCAGCCAAGACATGATTTCAAAGCGTTTGGAAACTGCGCCCGTCCTCAAGCATAAGATTTGTGCTCTTGAAGTTGTGCCCTATCAAGTGATTTAAGTTTGAGAAACAAAAGCGTCACGGAATGTTTTTGGTCTCTTGCCAACTTGAATAAATTTCTCCCCCTCTAGTTTCTGCGTATCGGCGCATAAAAGTTGTCTCAAACTCTTGATTGTTTAATTAGTGAGACCCGATAGCGATCAGCCCCTTCATCAAGTCGCAGTTGCATGTGTCTCAGTAGTCTCAGAGACGTACAACTTCTTAAGCCCAAAAGCCAAGTAAGAAAGAACCTTTTCAGTGAAAACTTCTTGTGGCTTGAGATTTATTTGTTTCAAACTCAAATGCCAGCCCCAAACAAAAGTTCTTTGCACAACAACGGCTGACCTCTTTAACGCTCAGATTAACATTCAGAAATGAGCCGTGATCGGAGCGGACTCATATGGCGTATTTTTATGGCACAAATTAATATGTCATTAAGCCAGAGAAAGGAAAACAAAGAGGTGAAACTGCTTCTATTTACACATCGTACGGAAAACAAAAGAAGTCAACGCAGAAGAAGCGCAAAAAGATGCTTAAGAGTCACAAGAGTGAAACAGATTTCTTTATGGAAATTTGTATGTTCCAGAAACTTGTTGGATTTTACAATAAGAATTGAAGCATTAAAAAATTTCTCTTAGGCTTTTATTACTTAATTACACTGCACGAAAAATTTGCTTAATTAATGCTTGTTCACACGCTGACAAATTTTAGCAGTTTTCGAAAGCAATAAAAGCTGTTGCTGGTTTTTATTAACTATTTTAAGTGGGCATTCTGCTTCTTCTTCGTCTTCTTGCCACTCAAATCTGGCGTTCTTGTGGCCCCCCCACCACCAAAAACACTAAAACATAAACATTTATTGCTTTAATTACCAGACTTCGTCGGTATTAAGTAGCAGTTTTGTTTGAAATCATTTACGTTGGCTGAGTTGAGTGTGTGAGTGTGTGTGCGAGTGTGTGTGCGAGTGTGTGTGTGCGTCTGCGTACGAAAGAATTTCACTCGAAATGAAATCGAAGCTGATTAATCTGGTAAGTTTTGTTTCAAATGAATGACCAGCGAAACGTGTGCACTCGTACCACAAGCAGACAATAATGAGCGGCAACACATCACCATGACGACGACCTTCCTCAAACAACATGCAAAGAACTCCAAGGGAAGTCATCCTGTTCCGAAATTAGTTTAAAGGTTAAAAAACTGTTTTAAAATGAAGAAAAAGTGATTTAAATTAATTTTCAGCAACTTTTAAAATGCCAAAATTTTGCTTTTAATTAATTTGTTTTGCATATTCTTCGACTTCGGCACTTCAAACCAATTTCGATCAGGAGTTCCGAAGCTCGAATATCTATTTCGAAACGCAGAAAACTACTTTGATTAGTGGAATGTTATACTTTTTTTTTTGACTTCTTTTGCTGGACAGTATTTCAAACTTAATTTCGAAAAACTTAAGGCATCATGTCGGGGAAAAAAAAGAAATTCGTGTTTTAGTATTCAAAATATATCGTATTTAAGAGCCCCAATTAGTTTCCTTAATCCTTTTTGCTTGTTGTTAAAACGAAATGTAGAACAAATTTTTCAGGATTTTGGATTTGGAACTAAATTTCGGAAATTTTGTTATGCCAAATCTTGGAAAAAATTTCAATTACAATTCAATCAAATATCCCAATCGGGGGGTTTCTTAATACCTTGAACTCTTCGTGCGATTTCAACTCTTTAAAAGGCGTTTCGATCTTAATTTCGAACATTCGGCCAAATGGCTGAGAAGAATGTCTTATTCGCTAAAGAGAAACTTTTTTCGATTTCGATTTTGGATTTTTGGGGGAATATTTTCAAATTTGGTGCAAACGGTTCCATTTTCACTTCTGTTTTTACCTTCAGCAAAGAGTCAAATTGGCTTCACACATTTCATGAAATTGGAGAAATTACTAAAGTTTATCCATTAAACAACAAATAACAATTAACCAAAAACACAACAAGCGAAATGAAAGTTGGAGCGGCATCAATTACAATTAATTTAAACTATTCACTTTTCATTTCAAACCAATTAACGGAAATTAAATAAGAGTGAAACCAGAGCAAACTGAGGCAAAATACATAAATGAGCAACTGATGAAACGGCTTGAGGCCGCCAGTGCTGAGTCGTGAAGTTGCAGCATTTGCACAACTTTTTGAAGCCGCCCCCCCGTGCCGTGAGAATGTTGTGGTCGTAACGATTCCTCCATTTGCTTCGAGTGTTGGCTGGGCCAACTTTCTTCAGTTGATGGATTTTCAATACCGTTTTCTTCGAAATTATACAACCGCTTGACCAACAAAAACTCCCACTCTTTTGTTACGTTTCTTCTCGAAATGCAGATCATCTGATATGAACATTATTAATGCCAATCGGCGGCAACAAACTAAATGGAATTCTTGTGACAGAACGACAATGAAACTCCCAAACCTGTAAAAGCTGTCGCTTGATAAGAATCATCGTCAGCATCGTCGTTAGAATCATGTGCGCCAGCACAACCCCCATCCAACAACAGGTTGTTTTAACAAGACTTGTGTTCTGTTTTCCCCTCCCCTTCTTGTGCAGGCATTCGCCAGCGCATTCCACTGGCTGGCTGGCTGGCTGGCAATTAACCGACAGGCTGCTTAAGATGTTGGCTAAATAAAGAAATTTTCTACTGAAAATTATCGGCTGCTTTAAAGTGCATCTTGATGTTGCAACTCGACAAACTTCAATGTCGCGTTAAAAGCAATAGTTTTCTTTTTTGTTCTAGTGGCTTCAGTTCTATTTGCTTTTCTGTTTTCTCTCTACCAACAAACTAAAACAATTGCAGCAACAACAACAACAACTGTAATATAATCGAATAATATATGCGAAGTATGCAACTCACATTTCCGTCTCTGGCTTAAAGTTTTCTATGCCGGATCAAGCGAAGAGAATCGGATTTTGAGAAGCGCCTTGGCAATAGATGTTTTACAGAAAGTTTTGTGTCACAGAAGGCGAAAATACCGAGAATTCGATGTTGTCGAAATGTTTCCAACAACCGAGAAATGTCCAAACAATATTTCATGGTGCCAACAATTTGCTTTAGGGGCAAAAATAAGCGCAAATTTCATAGCGCTGGACAACAACCATTATGCGCAGATGTGCTAAAATGCAGTTGAGACAACAGTCGGTGGTCAGGTGGTCAGGTGGTCAGGTGGACTGTAAGATTTTGCAATGTTGTAGGAAACAAGGAGACATTGCAGCTGGGAGGCGAACTGCCCCTCAAGGCCACTCTCTGCCGATTGTCCGACAATAAGATTTATTGAAAGGTTTCACAATGTTGTCAAATCTGGCAGGGAACAATTGCAGCTCAGGTCACTGTAATAAGAGCCCACAAACTAATTGTAAGATCTTACAATATTGTGGCATCGGAATATGGGAAATTGCTTAGACTCCCCTAAGAACGAATTTGTCTGCTCACGCAGATTGCCAGTCCATTGTATAGAAACCAATGGCCAAATCTGTTGTCGGACATCGCCAGAACACTTAAGGCTCTCATAAATATATATGAGCATCGCGTCAATAGAAATAATTCTCGGAGCTTAAAATGTTCGGCAATTATCTTGCCCAGAGAGTTTGTAGTACCATCTCGGTTGTTAGACGGGATGCTGCGTTACAATGAGCTGACTTTGCCTCTTCTGCAAGCGCAGAAAGACAGGAATTGGCCGTTCAGGGACTTGTAAGTCATTTGTTTTAGTGTCCTTTAGCTTAACTTTGGTATTGAGTAGTTCGCCGCATATTTCGGTGTCCAAAAGTTCTTCATGCAACAATTTGCTGGCCAAAAAGGTGCTGTAAGAAAATATTCTATAGGAAAACCTGCGAATTTGGTAGTCATGATTTATAGACCTGTCACCATTGAGCGGTAACTTAATCATAGTTCAGTCGTTGTCACTGTCACTTGGCAAATCGTGACTCCTTCAAAGCAATATTTATTTATTTTCTCTTTATTGTTGGTAGATTTCTTCAGCTGTCCTGGACATTTGGTTGAGGTTGACTTCATCCCCTTCATCCTCACCTTCCCCTTCCCCTTCCCCTTTCCTTTCCTCTTTCTTTTCTCATTTCATTTGTGGCAGTTGTCTGAAGCTCTCTAAGAAGTCGCTGTTGTTGTTGTTGTGACACTTGCTGATGTTGCAAGCTTTTTCGTGTCTTACTGTCTGCATTTTGTTTGTTTTTCGTTTGTCTTTTCTTCTTCTTCTTCTTGTTGCGAGTAATGAAACTTTAGCTTGAGGACAAAAAAACTGTTGTTCTTGTTGTTGGTTGTACTGTTGTTGTATTGTGGGTGTTTGTTTTCAACAATAACGTTCTTCATGTTATTTTTATATTTACTTTTTTGTTGTTGTTGCTGTTGCTGTTGCTGTTGCTGTTTAATTCATTCGTTGCCTGATTGTTAATGTCATGTCATTTTAAAGGTTTATTTGACGCTTTGAAGTGTGACAGTTCCTTGACGGCTTTTCTCTTAAACTTCTCTTCCCCAGCTTTTTTGTCTTTGTTGTTTTTGTTTTTTGCAACATCTACAAACTCTTCACATGTTTTTCTGGATGTTTTTTTTTCTGGTTTTTATGGCTGTTGTTGTTGAAGGAAATTAATTTTCTAGTGCTTAGATTTATGTTGCGTTTTATTTCATCATTTGTTTTTCTTTTCTGTCAAACATTTATGGGAAATTGTTGAAATTTATGTACTTTTAATTATTTCGTCAGAGCCAGCATCCCATCCTTGGACTCGGAAATAAAAAAACATGAATTTATGAAATGAAAAATTCAAAAAATTATTGTTAAACGTTCGTCCCTCTACAACCGATTAAATTTATTTCCCTTCTTAAAACTCTAAAACTTAAACTGTAATTTCTGTTGCGTTCAAAGCAGACAAGCTGATGCATGTCAAACCATTCCACGCCCTTTAACAGGCCCTTTAACAGCTGTTGCAACAAGAATAAAATAAACATGTTGCAACTCGAGTGACGCCCGGGCAGGCGTCAAAATAATGTGTTAATAACCCCCCAGTCTGTCTTCCCGAAGACAAGAATTTCCTCTCATATTCGCAGATGATCAGGAAACTCTGGCTGCATGCAATACAAAACTCCAACAACAACAATAACAATGACAATAACAACAGCACCAACAACAAAGGCAGGCCTTATGCATCTTAAATATGCATAAATAATTTGAGGGAAAACATGAGCGCAAATCTGCACAGATGCCAGCAGTTGTTTAAAGTGACGGAAAATTATTTCATTTCTTCTTTATGGTTGTAAAAAGCCGTAGACAATCAATTTTAAAACGCCCGTCCATCATCGAGGAGATGAGAACGTTTATTGTAGTGGAAGTAGCGACCAAAAGCTGGTTGGCTGCATCGTGAGAGCGGCACGATTTATGCGTCAGTGGACATGCAAACTTTAGCATGGCCTTGAGTCAAACTGCAAGTGTTTAAAAATCCATTAATTATATCGAGCAAAATGCAAATTATTCTGCACCCCATCAGCACCTCCGCCAGCTCAAAATAGAATTTTCCAGCCAGAAAGTTGTTGGCAGCAACTGAAATTCTTCCTTGGAATTATTTAAGGTGGAGGAACAAAGTTTGTCGCTAGAAAATACTTTGCAAATGAATTCTTCTTTTCGATCCGACATTTTCAATAGAAAACTTTTAATATTTTTCAACAGAAAACTGTCACATAAAAACAAACCTTTTTTTTGCTTTTATTATTTCCTTTTGTGCATAACAAAATTATTCAAAATAAAATATTAGGGGGACAAGATTGTTCTGAAAAAAAAACAAACAGTTCACAATAACATTCAACAACATTTTAGACACTAAAGTTTTTCTGTCGAAAATTTTTTGGTTACAAAATTTGTCTAAGAAAAAATGTTCGTAGAAAAAAACTTCTCGAATAATTTCTTTCGGATATTTTCGAGGATAAAAAATGTTTCTACAGAAATCAATTCCTATAAACCGCTGACATCTGTCAAATCATCTATTTCAATAATAATTAAAAATTGTTATTAAATTGTATTCAAACAGTTTCCAGCCTAAAACAGCAGTAAAGTTTGAGGCGTTCCTCGAATTTTATGCAGCGAATCTTGTGCTGAATATATAAAGACAAGTTACGAATTTATCTCTGCAGTTGAATTTCTTAAGCTCTTGATGAGCGCAGATGCAATAACGGTTCAAAGTGAAGTGTCTTGCTGTTGGCTTTGAGAAGCAGTTACTCAAGCTCTTTCATAGTGTCGTAGTTTCGTAGCAGCGGCGACACACACGTCTCGGGAGCACCAGAATCTGAAACCCAACCGGAGCATAACGAGCGTCAAGGCATGCGACAATTTAAGTTATTACCGTGTTCATCTTGTAAAAAATAAAGATTTAAATGATTTTCTTTTTTAACACAAAACAAAGAAAACCAACAACTAACAACGGCATTAATACGACCATGTGTGTGTGTGTGTGTGTGTATGTGTGTGTGGGATTGATATACTGACTACCAGCAACGGCAAACAACAGCAACAACAAACCTATGAAATTCTGAATATCAAACGTGGGAGTAACAGAACAATTTTGAATATTTCGCATTCTATTTTTGATCATTTGCTTGTAATAGAGTAAAACTAACACACACACACACACACACACACACACACACACACACATGCATTTGAAAGATTTTTCCTAACCACAATAACAATAAAAACAAACGAACAAGACTGCAGTCGTAGATACATACATACATAAATATCGTGCACGCTGACAATAGAAGTCTGCTGATTTGCTTTCCGAAATACTCGTACTGCGGAGCGTCCGTCTTCGTGTTCATGTTCTGCATATAAAAATCACATAAAAGTTTTTCCTCATCTCGACGTCGGCCAGACAGATGTGTGAAACAGAAATTTATTTTAAGCCGAAACACACAGTTTGTTGGCAGAAGAACAAAAAAAGTAGCAGTACTTTTAGTGTGTTGGCCAGGCTAACGACTGTGCGCCAGATAGAGGAGCGCAGCACCAGAACCACAAGGGAAAAGTTCAGTCAATGCTGATGTTGCGACTGGTGGCGAAACATGAGTTGTGAGGCAAAGCCAATTACCTTGAAAGGACCAACTAAGACCAGGGAAGGACCGCTTGCAAAAACTCCTTGGACTGAGTTTGTTGTCAAAAATGTTCCAAAAATTCCATAAATTCTCTGCAGAAAATTCCTGTTATCAACAGATTTTCTGACTAATAGTTTTCTGTAGAAAAATTTCCTCCACAAAAATTCTGTTATCGATAAATTTTCTTTGAAAATTTGTTATTGAAAAGTTTTCTGTTGAAAACTAATTTTATCGATAAGTTTTCTATACAAAAATTTTGTTATCGAAAAAGTTTTTCCAAAAAAAAACTTATCAACAATAAATTTTTTGAAAACATTCAGTTATTGGTGTAGAAAAATTGAATTATCGAAGCAACTTGTGCGTGAAAATGTTGTTGTCGATAAACTTCGTGGCGAAAAATGTTTCATTCTTGCAATTTTGTTTCTATAAAAATGTATGTACGAAATTCAATATCAAACGTTTTTATAGAAAAACTTTTTATGTTGGTTTCATACAGTTTTTGTTGTTGTTTCGCTATTACTCGTAAGTTTTTTTCTCCTAATTGAATATTGTGTCTGTTTTATTTGTGAATTTCTTATTTGTGTCCGTCCGCTGGGGTTTCTTCGGTCTTCGGTCTTCGGTTGCTTCTGTGAATGTCTTACAATACAATATTATATTCCTAGTGACCTACTTTATGTCAAGCGAACTGGCAGCACATGAATTGGAAAGAAGAAAAAAGAAAACGCTGCAGCTTGAGCTGGAGCGACGATGTTGGAGAAGAAGGTGGCAGCAGGCAGCAGACAGCAGGCAACTGATATTAAAGTCAAATGTTGTAAAGGTTCCCAATTGCATAAAATGATCAACAGCCAATGTACAAGCAACAAAGAACAACAAAGTCAAGCGAATGCAACATAAGTTTTAAAACAGCAACAACAAAAGAAACCACAGCCTGAGATCGAATGCAGCAGCAGTGGAGACATTAAGAAAAAGTCGCAAGTAAGTGCTTGCAGTCAGCCGCAACAGAGGAGATGTTTCAGTTCCCCAGCCACAGAAACCGAAATGTAGAAACACTGAGCGGAATCGAAACAGAGTCGAGAATTTGGGGATTGCGGGTATTGCGGGTATTGCTGGGTCGGCAAGAAGTTTCGTCGCGTGTAGTTATTGGCAAAGCCAACTGATGGAATTTGTGTTCGTCCGACTGTGCATGTTGATGAGAGCGTAAAGTATCTTTTTTCATTGGCCGCATTAAGCTGTTCTTGCTTCTGCAGCAGAGTGCGCTGTCAGTCGGTTTGGCCCCGTATAATCTTAATGATATGCGTGACATTAATTCTGCGTTCGTATCAAGTGCGTTTGTGTTCGTGTGTGTGTGTGTTGCTTGTGACTTTATTTATTTATGCAGTTGCAATGAGATCGAGTCATCCTTTTGCCTGCCTCAAATTTATGCTCTCACATAAAACACCCAACCGTTATAGGGCTCCTCTTACACTCGGAAGCAGAAACATCAGTTCGAAAAGTGCTCCACATATTAATTGCAACATTTTCTTTACTTGGGAACCCAATTTTATTTCAGACCCTCTGTGGGAACTTTCTTTTTGAAAGGTCACCTCTTTTGTGCACTTAAAGTTGAATTTTGTTGCAAGTTTTTTAACTACTTAATTTATTTGCGCTCCCATCAATAAAAAATGAAAACTAAAACAGTTCATTTAAGGCAGTCAATCCAATTTCCCTTGTTTTCAATTTACAAACACTTTTTGCTCCGGCAGTTTACAAATTGAGGTTAACTTTTCCCTTTAATCCTTTTCAGTTCTGTTGTGGTCTGGCTAATAGCGGCTAATTTTCTTTTGGATTGCAGTGAAAAGGCGGCGTTTTTTCTTAACGTTAATTTATTTAAGACAACGTCTTCAAGATGAATTATCTCTTAAGGTGTTGGACTTTAACACGGCTGCGAAGTGGCAGCGTTAATCCAAAAGCCAAATGATACAGAACATCGAACAATTTTACCACATGCAGAAAATGTCCAGGACAAAAAATTGATTTTGGAAGACTTTGGCAAAGAAAATTCTTTTAATAAAAAGTTTTTCCAACCAACTATTTTTCACAGTGGAGTTGAATTTATTTCAACAAATATTTTATATTGGAAACTTTTTGATGGAATATTTTGTGAAATTTATTTTGCAAAAAAAGAAATTTGTTGCTAAAATGTTTCCCCACCTAAAAGTTCAACTGATTCTCAACGAGAAGTTTTCTCTTTCTGATTTTATCAAAGGATTTTCTATTCCAATTTTGCGTTTTTCTTCGATTCGTTCCCAACAGGTCTGAGGAGTTGATTGTTTTTCCGCCCACTGTTCCACATTTTTGTGGCAGAACTACGACGGGGCAGCAGCTGGGATATTTGGTTTTCCGTTTTATTATTTAATAACGTTATTTTTGTGAAATGCGAGATGGTTTTCACTCTGTTAACAAGACGGTGCGCTGCTAACAATGTTGGTGCTTTTTTTCGTTGCATCTCTGCTCTCTGCCAAATCAGCAGTCAATTAAGTAGTCGATGTTCCTTTTTGTGCTTCCGAACCCACTAATGAACCCCCAACCGAATGTAAATCTTGGTTAAATTCGTGTGCAATTTGTAGCGGCGTGTTTATCGTCATGTTTCGTTCGGTGAAGCAAAAAAAAAAAAGAAAAAACCAAATAAAAGGAACGTAAAATTTCAGATCAGTTCAGTTCAATTCAATTCAGTGGCAGTGAGCAGCTTTTTGTTTCATTTTATGGTTAAAGAAATTGCAATTCGCCCAAAACGAAATTCATAAACCAAGAGAAGATTGTTTTTGGTATTTGAAGTTTTCAGCTCTTCTACACAAATTGTTAGACGAAGTTTAAGGCAAGAATTTCTTTTGTAAGGAGTTCTTCAGAGAAAAACATTTGAGTCACTTCAACACGCATTAAATGTAAAATGCACTTTTATCCGACTTATTAGCAGGGAGTCACGAATATTTTGGGCCTGAAAACACACATCTCATGACTTTGTTGTCGTATTTGTTGTGTTCGACACAATTTTTATCCCAAAATGTTGATTGAAATGTTTTCTGCAAGGAAATAGTGTTTGGACTCGGCAAACCGCCCCAAGATGCCCGAAACTTGACAAGTTTGCAATTAAGCAAATTTTTATTTGTTCGTTTCTTTGAAGAATCTCTTGTGATCAAATAAAAAGTAAATTACGACTAATTTCTACAGAAAGTTTTCTGAATACGGACATTTTTTATAGAAATTGTTAAATTACACAAATTCTCGTTAGACAATTTTACAATAACAAAATTTTTGAATCGAAACAGTTTTCCTGGTGAAAATTATTCGCACATTTTTCGCCTTCAGCATTAAAAAAAACAAAATTTGATAACAAAGTTTTCTTTATCGATAACATGATTTTTTGTAATAAAATGTTTTTGCAGAAAATTCTTCGATAACAAAATTTTGTCAAAAGCAAAATTTTATTATTAGAAATTGTTCGTCAAAGAAGATTTTTCGTTAGAACATTTTCCACACTGAAATAATTTTGCCAAAAAGTATTTCGCTAAATTTTAAATGAAAACGCTGTCAAAAATATTCTCCTTTCCTTAATCGATGTGATGCTTCTATTCAACGTTCCAATAATAATATAAAGAGAAAATGATGTCGGTGCGTTCGTTGCCAAGACAATAAACAATCGCACAAAAATCTATTAACAAGATTCGGTCTAACACAAACGTTCACACAAAACGAAATTCTCTGTTCCTAAACAAACAGCGGATTCTTTTACACCATGTTGAGCCATTTCCAAGAACAACAACACCATCGCGGCTTAAGAACTGGTATCAGCATCAGAAAAACCATTCATAATTATGCCACACCATAATGTGGCAATGACTGACATGAAGTAAAGCAAAGAATTTGCAACACAGAGAACAAACAAGACAGGAAAACAACCAACGGCAGCAGTATCAAATGCAACAACATCATCATCGTCATCGTCATCATCATCCTCGCGATCATCATCGCGATCATCTTCTGCGTCTTCTTTAGTGTCAGCCGCAACACAATTGTTTTAATTCGAATGGAAAAAGATATTTTTTAAACTGACGAGGCCATAAAGTTAAAACAGTTGTTGCGAGATTTGATTATTTAAATTAGGAAATGTTGAATGTTGAATGTCTGAATAGAGAAAAGAGAATAGAGAATAAAAGAGATAAAGGGCGAGAGAGGGAGAGGAGGTGGAGGTGTTTTGGATTTGCATTCATTGAGCCCGTTTCTATCTGAGATATTATTTCCTATTTTGGATGGGTTTGTTTCAACCAAATGAAATTGATATTCTAGTGGCAAACGCGGTTACCACTTACGAGTTTTTCTTGCCACCGTGTGGAGAGTTCAAAAATGTGCGCTGCAAACAAATTTGAAGAAAGTAACCGGCTCTAGTTGCAATTATTGCATGAACGAATTAATTTATTTAACAATTTGACGTTTGTGCAACATCAAATGAATATTAATTAAAATTTTTAAAATTACACCAGAAAAAGTGGCCAAAAAGGTTTTTAGAGAAAGATTTTAGTACTGGCAAATTTTAGATACGAGGGCGGTCTTGCCATTGATGATGATGATGGAAAAATTTTCTACAGAAAATGATTGTAGAAAAATGTTGCTGTTGGACATTTTTCCAGAGAACCAGAGAAAAAGAAAATACTTTCTTCTGGGGAGCATTTGTAAATGGCCGCAATTATTCCCAAGATGAATGTGCAGAAGTTTTCTTCAAAAGACCTCATTTTTGGTTAAAAAAAAGAACAAAATCTCAGGAAAAAAGGAAAGAACGTTGACAATTTGTCGGTATCAAATTTGTCGATACAAAATAATAAATTCCCTGTCCCACGATATCGAACGTTAACGTTTGAGTCAATTAGTTTGTTTTTAATCGGCTGGCGAATGTTAACGTTCGACGTGGCGGGTTAGACCCAATTTGTGCTAATGTGCAACTTCGATTTCACTCCGATTTTTATTTCTGTGTCGTGTCGCGAATTTTTTATTTCTGGTACAATAAGTTCGCTCAATTCCCAACCAAATTGACCATTTCTCATGCAAAGATTTTTCTGCTGCTTAACAATATAATTGTTGTTGAGTTAAAGAAAGGCAACAACAACAACAACAACAACAAAAAACAGAATCGACAAAAATCAATTTCCAAACGATTTCTCTTAAGAATTTCCCACCAAATGTCATGCCATGCATTTCTGGTGTCGTTGTCGACGGCCGTACACAAACAACGCCTATAACATTGACACCAAAAGTCCAAAACAAGAAGAAAATAATTGAGCAGAATCAAATGATCAAATGGAATATTGTGGCACACAATAGATGGCCAAAACTATAATAGATACGTTTGGACAGGCAATGCGATGCGGCCAGCGGCCAGCGGCCAGCAGCCATTACAACCCATCAGCTGTAAACACACTGACCCACAAAACCGCCAATGCACGAGTGTCTGTCTACTCGTACTTGTGCCGTCATGCTGCCATTTGAGAAATAAAGTCTAGGAAAACACACGAAAACGGAGGATCAACGAATTGAAAAAATATTGAATAAAACCATTTCTATGAGATGAAAATTAAACATTTTATTTAAATTGTTTGGGAACAAGTTTCTTTTTTTGGCCCGTTGCGAACACTGGGATTTTTTTTTTGTTTTTTTTTCGGCATAAAGTGTGAAACTGTTTGTGGGTTTTTTCGCATGAGAAACATGCGACTACTTTATTTTTGCAAAAACTAATTAGTGAGAAGTTGAAAATGGGGACTCGTTAATGAATCGTCATCTCATCTGACCGCCGGGCGACAAGTCGCACCGGTAGTGAACAGCTTAACGACTCGGAATCGGATTACTCTGATTTCAGTTGCAGGGCACGAGAGGCACAGAAGTAACCGACTTATGGCTTGGCTTCAACAGTGGTCTTCCTTAAAGGGGGGGAAATAAATAGGTCGGTAACAATCACGGTGGGGGAACGATCCTGATGGGCTGGTAAGCTGTTAAATGGTGCTGAGCTTTGAGGGCAGGAGGCCGGACATTCAGAGAACATTAAATTATTCACATAAAAAAGTTGTTCTTACGAAAAACTTTCCATAGATAAATTGTTTCCTTTTTCTGAAAATTTGTTAGTGGTAACAATCGACTTTTTTATTTGACTTAAACGATGAAACCTGCAGATGTTGAAGGATTAGCTGAGAGTAGGGCAATTTTGTTTCAACGAAAGTTTCCAAAATGCTGTTCAGTTGTTCGCATTATTGTGGCAATATGTTGCGAAACGACATCATGACTTAATGCTGGGTTTTATTGTGCAGTTTGACTGCTGGTTCTTCCTCCAGCCATAAAGGCTGCCTGGCCAAATTAATGCAAATCATGTCGCAAATCCTTAGGCCTTTTTATCTGCCATTCCAAATCTAAAGCACTTTAAAGCAAAAAGTTTTAAGGCAAAACGTATGTAAATATGTTTGTGTGGTTTTGCGCTAAAGGCAACCAACCAACCATCAATAGTTTTAAATACGAGTCGCAGCCAGTAGAGAAGAGTAAGAGGTTGATGTGTTTGGCAGTTTGTTTTGTGCGGTGGAAGACAGACAGACAGACAGGATTGGCTTAAAGAGAAACAAACTGAAACAATTTCTGATTGATCACATTGATTTTTGATGATTTTTAGTCGAATATTGAAAATGAATGCCGTTTAAAGAGCCGTAAAATGCAACAACTCGTAGACGTAAATGGAGCCAATTTTTTTAATAGAAATAATACAAAATAAAAGGTGTATCGGGAGAAAACACTCAGCTAAACTGAAATTAAGTAGCTTAAGTTATTTCAGCTTAAATTATTTGAGGTTTTTAAGTAAAAGTAGAGTGGATTGTGAACCCGCCAACATTAAATTACAGCGCAAGCAAAAGAAAGAAAGAAAAAATATAGAAAATTTTCGGATATACATATAAAAATGTTTGTAGTCCAAGTGCTTGTAATTCATATAATTATGTTTTACGTTAAATAAAAATTTGGCTTATTTATTGGTGTTAAATGATTGATAATAAAAAGCAAACAAAATAAAAAAGTGATGTTAAAATTATACACAGACTTCCAGACTTTCTATGCAGCCGAAACAATGAATTTATAGTTTTTAATTTTCTTTGGCTTTCAACTGGAAATTCTGTTTTGTAGAATTTGAGAACTCTGAAGTTGTAATTGAAAGAACAAGAAACAAAATTTAGGGCAACTGCATTAACATTTCATTTTCGGATACTACATAAGAACATACATATTAATAGTTTTCAGTTCATTAACTTTAAATTCACCATTCCAACTTAATGACTATATTTTTATAACTATTTAAGAAGTGGAAATAAAGAAAAAACAATTAAAGCATGAACTGCATCGTTGTGAACGCGTTGATTCCGTCTGGCCGATATCAAGTCAAATAAAATTAAAATAATTTTCTTTTTACACAAATCCTTTAATTAGTCTACTTAAGTTTTCTATCAGCTCGCATTGATCGGGCAACTTTTGTTGTTCACCACGCGTTTCGCATTCATCCATCGGCTAAACATTCAACAAACAAATGTTTGCCGTAGAAAGTGCTTTCTTTTATCATCATCAGATTTCTTAAGGCGTTGGCCCCAACTCTTAAATCTCTATATTAACTTTGTTTTAATTGAACTTAATCGAATGCTATCAAATCAAATGCTAAAGTTCGCAAATTTAACGCAATTTCCTCAGTGATGGAATTACATAAATTAACAAAATGGCCGTTATTCTCGGCTGCATCACGTAAACAAGCAAATGACGGGTACTCGCACTCGCACTCGCACTTGCACTCGCACTGGCACTCGGATTTACCGCTTTCGTTCTCACCATCTCTCGCCATGTGGGAGCAGCACAAGAGTGGTTGTTGCTGTTTTCTAGTGTGATTGACATGAAAATGACCAGCCTGAACCGTTTAGCTAAATCTAGCAATTTTCCACTTAACATTTCTTCAGCATTTGAAAATTCATAGAAGATTTCAAAAACAAGATGTCGGTACTTACACGAGTACGGAAGCGTTTCAAACGAAACTCCTTTCAGCGAGTCTGTTGCTTTTGTCATGCACTTTTAGGTTGTTGCGCTGAAGTTGAAAGAGATTTCAATAAATCATGACAAAAAGCAAACTTGCAGCAGATTAAAGAGGCAAAAAGGCAAAAGCCTTAAGAAAAAGATTGTGGGTGAATCCGTTGGGCGGTGGATGCGTTGCCACCACCTGGACGCGCTCCTCCATCCTGTAACTGGCAATGGCTACTGATTAGGCGGATGCCAGCCAGATTTTCGTGTCTAAAAAGAATTCTTCTTACCTCTTTTGGTTGTACGAGTACTTGTATTTTTTTCGGAAAAGAAAACTGTTCATTAACATTTACACTAAAGTAATAATTAGTTTTCTTTATTGAGTTCGTATTGATTTTTACATGTTTGTTTTGTGTTCTTGGTTTTGTTTGTTTTGTTTTTGCATTTGTTTTTTTTTGTAATTAGATTTGTTCATAGACACAGACACACACAAAAAAGAACAGCTTAGAGCATGGAAGTTTAAATAAATTGTTTTTTTTTTTTTGTAAATTTATTTTTAGATTTTAATTTAATAGTTTTGTTTAACAGTTTGTTCATTGTTTGTTTGTTCATGCAATTTGTTTAGCAATTGAATTAAAATCATAGTAAAATGAAGTGGTAAATGATTGTGATTGATTTTGTAAGATGAGTTGTTGTTGTTGTTGTTGTTATTGTTAAACTTCATTTGCTGGTTTTAATAATTTATATATATATTTCTTGTGTTGACTGTTTATTTGTTTATATATTTTTCTTTTTTTTTTTGGCAGCATTCTTCTCTTGTTTTTGTAATACAATATTGAATTAGTTAATCTAAAGGAAATTTGAAACTTAAAAAAAGTATTAAAACGGCATTTCCATTTAAATGAAGTAAAACAATAATCACTTGTACATTTCTTTAGTCCTTAAGCTTAAATAGGTTTAAACGAGGGCAAGACCAGTCTAGGAAAATAAAAGAAATTTGCTTTTAAAAACCAAAAATTTAAACTTAAGTTTTCCTATTTTGAATAAGAGCCATTGCATTTTGCATTGCCCTCCCTAATTCTAGTCTAAGTTTCGTAAACTTCGTTTGAAATAATTAATTAAGATTAGTTGGTAGTTTCTTTTTAATTAAAATGATTTCTAATTATTTGCTAAGAACTTAATTTATTCCGATTTTTTTTAAATGAAATGAAATAAATCTTATATTAATGTAAAAGATTCGCTACTCGATAAGAAATTTATTTAAAAAACTGAAAATTTCCGAACATTTATCTACTTTGGAAAAAAGGGAATATTAATTAATAAAACCTTAAAAGACGTGTTTTCAAAAGCGGCATTTGTTTAAAGTTTGTTTCGTATCTTGTTTTCGTTCCTCAATAAAAGGCCCAGGGATTCTTAAAATAAAAAAGTATATAAAACCCAAAAACAAATACACTGGCGAAAGAAAGTTTCTAGGAAACTTTTTTAAGCCGTTTGTGGTCTGAGAAACAGTTTTGCAATTAGAAAACAAATAAGAACAAAAATTAGTTTTCCTCTGGCATAAAATCTTTTAGTCTAAAAATTGTGCAAAGTTGCATAAATCATTAATAATTAAATAAATCAAAAAAAAAAAAAAAACAAAAAAAAACAAATTTAAAAGTCCATAATAAGAATAAATTTCTAAAAATTTAAATATATTCTATAATATTTCATAATTTTTCTTTAAACTTATATTTAAAATTTTCTTCATATTTTATTTTATTTTAATTTCATTTCAAGTAATTCCTTTCCTATAGTTTTTATTGATTCTAATAACTAAATTTATTTGTATTTTGCCTTTAATTAAATTTTTTACTAGAAATTTAAAACATTTGTTCTATAATTTCGCCCAGCGTCTTAGAAAAACCCGTTCAGAACCCGAAAACTCAAGCAAGACTTGGCGATACGAAAGGGTTTCTCGTATGACCCGAGCGAATTTCATTTTCTCTAAGTTTTATTTCATTTTTTTTTAGAAACTTATGTTTGTATATGTTAAATTAAAAGGGAAATTAAAAAGTTTAAGGAACTACAGATTTTGCTACAGAAGTTTCGCTGACGATCAGAAGGAAACACATCAGACGTTTCGAAGAACGTAACTTCACCGTTCCGAAAAAGAAGATGTTATCTTTCACTAAGTTGGCGATAACTTCAGTTTAAGTTGTTTACAGTATAACTTAATATTTTAATAAAATAGTTATCGATAACTTTACTTTTCCATGCAGAAAAGTTTTTGATAACTTCGGTATTCTATATAAAAATGATCGAAAGAACAGGTTTCTTTCCTCTAGAAAATCTATCAACAATCTAATTTCGTTGTAGAATAGTTTTTGATTATTTTGGTTTTCTATCGATCAGATATCGATAACTTTGTTGCTTGTTATAAAAAAGTAAACAAGAACTTAATTTTCTGCAGAAAAGTTATCGATATTTTCTATTTTATTATTTTACCTGTTAATAGAAGAATTCTTGATAATTGCAATTGTTTTCGAAAGAAAACAATAAATATATCAACAACAAGTTATCGATAATCTTCCTTTCGCATAGAACTTTATCTACTTTTTACACACTTTTCTTTGGAAACTTTATCTTAATTTCTGGCCTCTTCTGAATTCTTAAAATTTTACTCTGTAGCAAAACACCATTTTCCCCTCCAAGTCCAAAACAAACATCCGATCTTCATTTGTTGTTGTCTAGATGACTAGATAAAGTAGTGTTGTTGCTTTTAATGATGCCTTAAGTAAGTGAGACCGTGCGCACACACGCACACACACACACCGCGGCAGCGTGATTCATTTAAAATGAGGCCTCCACCAAATAAGTGCCATCCATCGGTTGGTTATTTTGATTATTCTGGGCGTTGCTCGTGGCAGGCATGTATTTGCCACAGGCCTTCAAACAGGCAAACAAAAACAACAAAAATGTTAGAAAATATTTAAAAAGGTTTCTGGAAATAAAAACTAATAAGATTAAGGCACAAACCTGATAACGTTGAGAACAGCAGCGGCCACAGCAGGACTGTACTAGTCCCATGGCACTGTTGGCCGAGTGAGCTGGACTGGCCATAGGTGAAGGTGAACGTGGACGCTTGGGCTGGCCATTAAAAGGTATTTCGAGTTCAACAAACTCCCGATCCTTCATATAAAAAGTATTTTTTTTTTTTAAAATTTACATATTTACAATCATCAGTTTGAACAACATCTACAGTTGGCGGAAAACAAAAACATTATTTTCTTTGAAGGAAAACACAAATACAAAAGCAAAAATATAGTTTTTTTTTTTAATTACATGTTTTTTACAAATCTTAAGCAATGGACAACAAAAACAACATTTAAATATTTTCTCTTTTGATAGTGTACAAATCTTAATACGGAATAGTTTTATTTTATATTACGAGTAAATGGACGATTTTAAGACAGTTTTTATTTTGGTTTTTGTTTTTAACTAAAAACAATTATTTTTCTTCTTTTGCTAAAACTTAAAAACAGAAATTTTTAAACAGGGTTCAAGACAAGGTTGTTTGAAGATTTTAAGTTCTGCGGCAGAATTTTTCCAATTTCGTTTAGAGTTTAGACAGTTTTCGTTCTACAATAAATTTTTTTACCAGAAGACAAGTAAATACACTCGCATACAAACACACACACACACACACACACACCGACACAAATAGTTAAAGTGACAGTGACAGTGACAGTGACAAGCACAAGTGAACGGAAGTCATTCAAATGTTTCAATTGCAAATTTTCTGCAAGTCTATGAGTTCTTGGCGTGGTCTGAATGAAGAGAGGGATGAATAGAATGTTGCTGGTTGCAGAGGGGAAAAGGGAAAACTAAACAGAAAAGTAAAATGAATTAAAATAACCAAAATATAACCTAAAAGTAAAAATATAAAACCCAAATGAATAAATACATTAAATAAATAAAACAAGCGGATTATCTGTACAAAGTTTAATATGAAACTGATCTGAAGAAGGCCTTCAGAAACTCTTAGCACTTCTCTTAAATCATATATTCCAAGAATTTCAACAAAAAAGGTAAGAGAAATTTATGATTATTATTATTTACACAATTCCTTGTCATTATATCACAATGAGTTCGTCATTTCCTTAAAAAAGTTATCGCTAATGTAACTCTTCTGCGGAACATTTAGCGATAACAAAAGTAAAGTCAACCATAACTTTATTTTTCCTCAGAAAATTTAATGATAAATTTACTTTTATTTTACTAGTTTTACTTTTATAGAGAAAAGGCTAGTTCTCCTACCGAATATATATCGATAACTTCATTTTACTAAAAACATTTATGGATGTTTTTAATTCTACGAAAGAAAACTTATTGGTACTGTTTTATACAGAAACAATTTCGAAAGCACGAATAGCTGCTACAGAAAACTTATCGGTAACTTGTAGTTTTTAGGAAAAGTTATCGATAATTTTGCTTTCCTATCGATTATTTTTCTGTTCAATGGAATTGCTATTGATGGAATTACTTTTCTAAGCAGAAATGTTTTCAACAACTCAATGGCTTAAAGAAAATCGATTTTGTCGAAAAAAAATAACAAAATTTGGACTTACAAAAAATATTTTATTGTTTTTTTTTTTTTTCATAAAAAAAGTTCTTTACAATAATTAAATGAAGAGATAAAATTAAGCGTAAGAGTAAGAGTAAAAGTAAAATTAAAAATTATTTTTACAATATTTTATTTAACACCGCGTTTCTGGCACCTGTGAAAAGTTTTCACTTAAGGTTTTTACATTATACGGGTCATGCCATGACGAACAGGGCAACTCATAACAAAAATTCTAGGAAGGCAAAAACTTCTAACGGAGTGCAGAGCTGGAGTAAAATTATACTTAAAAACTAAATACAATTAAATATGTTATAAACAAAACGATAACTTTGTTGAGTATTTGAAGTTTTTTTCTTTTCAAATAAAAATTGTCAATATCAAGTACACAGAAGAGTAACAAATAAATTATTATATAAAATAAATAAATTTTACGCACTTTTGCCATTCAATTGATTTGCAAGACTTTTTTTCTCTGTTCGCAGGCGGGGTTTACACGCAAGAAATAGGCGGCTGTTTGAAGCGTTCTTGCACTTACATATTTGTTTGTAGTTTTGGTTTAAGGAAAGGTCTTATTTTTGCGAAAAACGAAAAAAGATTGTTGCATATTTTGTTCTTGGCTTTTCTCAATTAAATTTTATAAAAAATACATATGTATGTTGTCATTGCTTTCTGTAATTAAAACAAATGGTTGCTACATCTGTTTCCCCGGGGAAATTCAGTTAATTTACGAAAAATAAAAAGAAAGAAAAAATTATAAAGAAAAATATATTAAAGAAGGAAGTCAAACAAATTTCATGAAAGAACTTTTCTTTTCAACAAAAACGAAAGCAAACGCAAAATAAACTAAGCGGCGCGTGAAAGGAAAAGTGCACAGCGCTGACAGGCACAATTTTCACTCACCGTTGTTTTCTCCAGACATCTCAGCAAATGATGATGTTGCAGCTCGAAAATATCCTCATCTCTGATATTGTCATCCAGTTCGATGCCGGATTCTTGGGCAGCCCAGCGAGCCTCGGCGGCCTTCTTCTTATTAACGAACGCAGCGCCTGAAGATGCTTTGGCGATGCGTATGCGAGCCAAGCGGGCTTTCTGTAAAAGAGTTTGCAAAGAGAAAAACAAAGCATTTATTATGGTTCTTTCAGTGCTTTCGGGAGCTTGGCCTACTCTAGTCAACCAAGCAGTTACTCGCAGTTATTGAAGGATGCAAATTACAAATGCTTTTATAACACGATTAAAACATCCTTTAAACATAAGAAACACATACATACATACATACACATGACACTTGTAAACTCTTTGCTTAAAAATATGACAGAGAAGGCAACAGGCAGAACATTTAATAATAATAGTTTCCATTTTCATTAAAAAACCTGCGCTTCGATGGACACTATATTTTAGGTCTGCAAAGTAATTCGTTTAACTTAATCGCGCACCACTTTTGGCTCAAAACTTTCTGTTTTCAAGTGGTTAAAGTTTTTTGCTTGCTTGCCCACTGTACGCTTTTCGTAAACAAACTGTGCATTGTCCAAATCTGAAATATTTGACACAGTGGGAATATTAAAGAAAAATTGAGAAGAAAACCAATTTGCTTCACTCATCACATATAAATAATTTAAAAGAAAATATTGCAATTCCAAAAAATTATTTGGGAAAATTTGAGAATCGGATATTCAAATTTTAGCACTCGGTTTGTTTATAGTGCAGATTTTTTTGCGGCCCACTGTGTTATGTCCGGTTAGTGAATCGTTATACAGTTAATCAAATGTTTAAATTTAATCTAACGACTATAAAAGACATTTCAACAGATGTGGCGCTGCACAGTGGTAACACAGAGAAAACCTTAAAGAGAAAAAAAATGAACTTTAAGACTCAATAACTCCAATGCTTTTAATATTGGATCATCAACATAAAATCAATTTATAACCGCAAGTGTTTTACAATGTACTGCAACATTTCTTGAGCCACTGTGTTATTATTTGTATAATCTCGTCTTAAAACGCCTGACTTGGCACAGTGGGATTGCAGGCGAATACTACACGCGAGAAATGTTAATTTGAGAACAAAATAATAATAATAAATTTATAAAACCAATCATGATTATTTAGTTTAATTACCAAATAAAAACTTAAAAGTTATTTTTCCGTTATATTAATTTACCTATTAAATGGATACAAATTTATCTTTGCTTGCGTTATTGTTTTGTTTAAAAATATATTTAAATTTTGTTAGACTTCTTATAGATTTTTTAGAATTTTTAGAGTGGACGCACAGGCGAAAAATAGCATCTAGTAATTACAGCAAACTTATATTTTTGCTAACAAAAGATACATAAATACAATTTGATAGTTTTTCTGAAATAATTATGAAACTAATTTTTTAAGGAACATGAGAAACTTTTTCATAGTTTTGATATATTATACTTGTCATAATTAGAACTCATAACATTAATTAATTTTTCTTTTCTACAGGTCGGAATTTGAACAATTATGTGTTAAAATGCTTAAGTTGTATGTATTTCAATTTTATTTTAAAACTAAGTTTGAGGTTAGAATGAAAAATTTGCCAAAAACTTTAGAACTAAAATATAAATAATATTTGTTTTTGTACAATAAATAGATATATTTTATATGAACCATAAAAATTTGAAATCGGTCACGAACATGCTGGCTGGTAAAGTATTCAAAACTAGAACTAATAGCAGTTCTCAATGTATCTATAAAGCATAATTTGGCTTAAGATTTTATTAACTGAAACAGAAAAGTTAGTTTAAGCTGTCGCATGCAGATGTCTTTTATATGTACATATTTATTTATTTATATAAATTGCATGAAATATGGCTGTAAAATTGAATTTTATTCAGCTGAAATGTCAATAAAAAAAACTTAAAAGATAGATATTAAAACTACGGCTTCTCAGATATTTTCCCCAAAATATCTCTTTCGCACAATAAAAGAAATTCCAAACGGCTATAGTTTGGAATTTCGAAGACATTTCAAAGGAAAATATCCGATACACCAAAATCGCTAAAACCAAAATATTCACCACTCGAAGAGGTGAATAATTCGACTTTGATTTATAAAAAAAATCAATTAGCAATAACACCACTCAACAAATTCAATATTTGTTGTTCCTTGACGGCAAAGCAATCGAGGGCCCGAGAAAAGTTTTGCGGAGGAACTCGAAAGCAAATCGGAATGCCTTCCTCTCCTCCACATCCCTTTCCAATTCCCCATTAATCGCTCCACAATCTGCACAAAGAGTGTTTAGGTGGTCGGTAGACTCTGAAGTAAATAACCTTTTAAAATCAATTTAAAACGTTATTTATGGCATAAAAAAAATTAATGGAAAAATCGCCGCACGGATTTTCTCAATATTTCTTTTTATCCATTCGGAAGACACAAGGTAGAAAAATGTCTTTAAGAAAAATTTTTTGCAAAACAAAGTTGAAACTAAATACAAGTAGATTTTAGCAAAATAATTCACTTGTCTCCAGTCAAATACTTTTAAAGTTAAATTTATACAATAATGAGTATTAATTAAAAAATGTGTCTAGAATTAAAGAACAAAAAAACAAATTGCTTTCAAACGGCAGGAAGAAGTTAATAGAGTGGGGGGGGGGGGGAAGGGGAGAGGAGAATTGTTTGAATAATAAGCTTGCCGCGTTTACGATTAATTTGCCATTTATAAAGTGAAATAAAATTAAAAATTTAACGGTGTTTTCTTCTCTTCTGCCCTTCGCCCATTTTTATGTTCCTTTCTAAATTTGCTGCATGAGAGTGCAAGTGTTATTACGAAGCGAAGTTCAGTGCGAGTCATGTCCCTTCTGTACTACTCTATATGTCAGCTGTTCAGGGCAACAAATTCTTAACAGTTTTTCGCTTTGAAAAAATGCCCTGTTTCGGACGCAACATCAGTGACACATGCAAAGCACAACAATTCTAAGAGGTCTGTTCATAAGATAAAGAGAATTTTTTTCAATTAAGTACAAGTCGTCACAGAACACCATCCTTTCGTGCGTCTGTCTCTTCAACCCTGAGAGGAGGAAAAATTGCAGTTTTTTGTTCAAAAGACAGCGATTTGGACTGAATTTGCCTGCCACAACTGATCAACTTCTCTAAAAGTGATTCGACGATCCTCCATAACAATTCTTTTCACGTTGTCAACATTTTCGTGGGTTTTTGATGTGCCTGGCGCGGCCAGGACGAGGGTCGTGATTCACCTCCTCTCGGACCGAACACGCAAAACACTTCCAACCTTTAAGCCTCCCACAAAACAAACTAGACATTGAACCACAGAACCTACAATAACGGCGTAAACGGTGGATGGTGGATTAATTACCTGGGCGAACTGAGTATTGCGGCTCACCCCCGCCTTCACGAGGCGGTATGTTGTATTTAGCTGAAAGAAAACTATATGTAAATAATGCCACAAAGGCCCTAAACATCCAAACGTTGGCCGATGAATAGTTTTCCATAATTGAAAAGTAGACCAAAATTCTCGATTAGAAAAGAATTTGAAATTTTTTCCAAAACGTATTTTGTCGCTTCGTGGAATTTTGCAGCAATTTGAAAATCAAAGTGCAAAAGGCATTATAAATTTAAACATTTAAATATTTAACGTAATAATTAGGAATATTATAAATAGTTAAAGCAGAGGCTTGATTAAAGACACTTATGAAGCTCTTAAGTTGTTGTTTAATGCAAGCTTTAGTTGTTACAGAGTTATAAGACACATTGAGGCAAGCGTTATTATAAAAACGACTATAAAAAGGCCCTGATTATAAAGCGTGCTATGCAAAAAGGCTTTTAAGGTGCGTTTACATTAAGCAAAATATGTATGTAGTATAAAATAAGAACAGAAGAACGAACCAAAAAGTGACACATTTTTTAAATAGCATCCTCTTTTAAATATATATTTAAAATCATAAGAAGATAGCAATAAAAAAAAGCATTTTCTGTTGTAAAATTTAATTGCAAGAATATAGATTTTTTTTTAAGAATGTATGTAATAATTCTGGATATTTTTATATAGAGACATTTTTCCCTTTTGCTGCTGGCAACGAAAAAACCACTTACTCTTTGTGCTTTACGTTTATCGGCTCGTTGATTTTGATGATAAATTCTACTAAAGTTAGATACAATAACAGGTACTGGTAAGGCGATCACGAGGACACCACTCAACGAACAAACACCACCCACTATTTTGCCAGCTATTGTCTCCGGTACCATGTCCCCATAACTAAAAGACCAAACAATTAATTCATCATCGTTTTCAGTTTCGTGTTTTCTAATATTCAAAGGCAACTGAGGGCTTTTCAGCGCCCATGCTGCTGCTCACTCTGTTGTTCGTTTCTGTTTTTTTTTTGTTCTCTCTTTCGCGCTACAAAAATACTTACCCCAAGGTGGTCATTGTGACAATGGTGTACCAAAAGGCGGCAGGTATTGAGGTGAAATTGGTGCCATTAACATTTTTCTCGGCATAGAACATGACAGTTGCAAATATAATGATGGCCATGGCCAATGAGAATACCAAGAAACCCAATTCGGAAGCACACGATTTGAGGGTGTAGCCCAAAATTCTGAGGCCTTGTGAATGGCGCGAAAACTTAAAAATACGAAAAACGCGAAAAACACGCAACGTGACAAAAGCACCGCTCACATCGTCGTTGTCTGTTATGCCCAGACCAATGTAATAGGGCAAAATGGCCACCACATCGATAATGCTCATGACGCTGCGCACGAATTTGCAGCGATCGGGGGCGGCGAATAAGCGCAGCAAATATTCGGCGGTAAAGATCATGACGCAGGCGGTGTCCAAGCAGAAGAATACAATTTTGTAGCGTTCGCCACAGGGCAGTGTACCCGCACGTCCTGGCCGATGACCACAAGGCACCGTCTCCACCACATTGGCCATCACCGACACGGCAATAAAGAACCCCGTCACATAATAAAATACTAAAGCGGCCGTTGAGGTGTGCGGATTCTCAAAGGCCCTCCACATTTTTTGCCGTATATTTGTTAATTGTTGCAAGTGCTGATCACCGTTCTCCGACAGTTTGTCATCCATCAGCCGCTCGGCATTCTCACGTTTGCGATCACGATAGTCCTCGTAGCAGCAGTCGCCAATCACATCCGGCATTATCCCGAAAAAGGCCAACTCCTCATCGTAACTGGTCAGACACTCATGTTTTGGATAATGCAACTTTCCCGTGCGATAATAGTTCAATATATGACGAAATATGTCCGGGTCTCGGTCAAAGAAGTACTCTTTGCAGTCCTCATCGTAAAAAAACTCACGTTCATTGGATCCCAACAAAGTGTCGGGATACTTTTCCAGGGTGTTGCGCCACGTTTCGAAACGCCGGCCAGACACATTAATCAGCAACTTTTCATCATCGGTTTTGCGTCTGTCTTTGGGTATAGGAGCCGGAGGCAGGGGATGAGTGGCTATGGGCACCCAACCAATGGCCGCCGCCCGTGCAAATGGCAGCCAAGCGGCGACCGAGGCCATACTATGTGGAGGAATGTTGTTTCAATACAATCTGTTTACCCAAAACCCAAAAACAGTTGGGTTTTCTGCGCCTCAAGCCTTTCTTTTGTTCTTCTTTTGGGCAACTGAGGAGCAGCGCAAAAATGCCTACAAGTGTTCCCCGGTGGTTGGTTTCTCTGTCCAATAAAGCCTAGATTAGGTTTCAGCTCTTCTGACGCCCCCCGTGATAACTTTCCCGCCCAGCAACTACCTTTTCTTGTGGTAAGTCCTTTGGTTTTCTTTAAGATCCTCTTCTTCTATTATACATATTGCTTTTTAGTATTGCTACCATTTTGCAGCTGCCACATCGTTTTTAAAGCTAAAACGGAAAACAGGAGGAAAAATACGAATAATAAACTTATTAAACTATTTAAACTTGACCTTTCACCCACTCCTTTTTATAGTCACAATATGATTATAAAGTTCTTCTACGAGAAGCAGGGTTATAAACGACTGGCTGCCAAAACCAAAACCAAAACCAACACCAACACCAACCACCACCTACACAGCAATAAATACAATGTTGCAAATAGGGCAGGCAGTTTCACATCCCCTAAAAATCGATGATTACAAGTTTTCTTCTACCATAAATTAATCGATACGTTAAGTTGTGTGTTCAAGTTTTCTGTAAGTCTTTAACACCAGAGCAAAATTATCGATAAGTGTTATAAAGGAAAGGTAAAGCTTTTAAGAAATGTTCACACACTAAAGTAAAGTTATCGATAAAGTTTTCTGGAAGTAAATTTTCTATATAGAACAAGTAAAACTTTTGGCAACTCTTCTTCTTCCAGGTAACCAAAGTTATAGTCTTATAGTTTCAAAGAAAATAACATCGATATATTCTTTTTATCTATAAAAAAAATTTCGATAACTTTAGCTACTAAAAATCGATGAAGGGAAAAGTAAAGCTTGCGACAGTTTTTTGGGAAGGAAGAAATTATCGATAACTTTAGGTTTTTCCGGTTATTGAAACTTTCATTTTCACTACTGTTGCATGATTCCCAAACCAGGAATTGTTCATTATTTTAATTACAAAAAATCGACTGAATTCAAAGCACATGGCGCGATGGAAAGAACGAATCAAATGTTGATATCAAGCAGCAGAAATCGGCCGTTTTGAACGCTCAGTCAAACGATCAGCTCACCTCGATCGCTTCTGTCGTTTATTTGAAAATCTTCAAAACGATTGTAACCACAAGCTGAAGGGTGATCGAGCAGGTGTCAAAGGAATTTCTGTTGTTCGCATCAGTTTTTAGTACAAATGCCACCCCTTCACTTCGATTTTTATTTCATTGACTGAATTGAATGTTTGGGAATAAAGACACGTGTTGCGAATAATATACACATACGAAAATAATGTGTACGATGCGGGAAAAGTGGCAAACACCTCAATTTGTGTTTTCATTTCACAAAAGCGAATTAGAAATCTGTTCAACGAATTAAATATAAACCGAATTGCATGAGTAGGCGAAACTTTCCATTGATGGATGATTCACGAAATATTAGTTGCCTCTGACCAACGAAAACAAACAGACAACCGAACAAATAATCAAAGAAAAACTCGTTGATTGCGCCTTTTCATTCTCCGAACTGGGGTATTGCGTATTTAATAACTCATCATGCCCATTAATCAACACCATCATCATTATCGTCGTCCTCATTATCATGCAACAACAGCATTTCCATATTTAAATCATCTTCATAAATGTAAACATCTCAAAATTTGTTCATTTTATTTGCAAAATATGAGTGCGAAGGCAAATAAAATATATATTTATGTAAAAATAGATGATTTCTGTTTGGCAAATCTTTATTTTAACATGTCCATAATTGATCTTTTTTGATAAAGGGGTTTCCAATAAGGTCGGCTTTCAAAAGACCCACCCACGTATCTTTATAGCTGTAGTTTTATTTCGTAAAATAATTGCAGTTGGGCTTCGAATATCCGTGATTTGATTAATCCGCAACGGGAAGAAATGCACCGCAATTTTTATTTGCAGCGATTTCAATGTTTTCTTTGTTTGATTCGATTAAGTGCGATTACCGGGACTACACACGCATTTTTGGATTGTTAATCGAACAATTAAATACAATTCGAATGGGTACTCACACGGTGAGTCCGAAACTCACAATCACATGTTTGAGTTTGAAACTTAAGAAATGAAAATTAATAAAGAATTTGCAAAAAACTACTCAAAATCGTTACTCTATTAGGCGGAAAAATCGATTAGTCGGAATGTTGCGGGTCGCAACAGCTACGGATAATCGATGTCTCAATGTAATTCAATGTAATTCATCACTGTTAATAACTCCTGTATTTTCAGACACAATTACATACGTGACATATGAACATATATTTCTTTGTATTAAAGTTACCAGCTGTTTTGGCTGTTCTTTAACATAATTATTGCTGCCTATTAGTGGCCACATGAAAAGTCTAGTTTTAAAATGCGTTGAAATTTATTAATTATTCGCAATATTATTCTGCCTCTTAAAATTTAACTTATACGAACACGAATAACAAGTGCAATTTCGCTTTTTTAACATGTATGTGACATACATATTGCGAGGGAGTAGTCCTTACAAACGGAAAAGAAAAGTTTGTTTTTGTTGTTGTTCCATAGTCGCTGAGCATAAAGCCAACTGACTGGCGTCTTTTCATGTGATTAGTTTTTGTTCAAGTTTTATGTTCTTCTGCGGGAAAATAAACACGAAAAGTTTCAAGGATGCGAAAGAAGAACATGGCAAACAATGAAGCAACACACACCATGTGTTGTCTGTTTATGCAAACAGTATGGCAACAGTGGCTTTATATCACTCTGTTTGTTTACGAGCATGTGTTAAGAAAGGAAACTACAATTGTGGCCAATAGAGAGGGAGAGAGAGAGAGAGAGAGAGAAAGGGAGAGAGCGTGTGTGATATATAACCAGAAAGAGAAAAGTTCTTTGCAAAATAGCGGTAAACAGACAACTCACGCACAAATACGCACATTTTCTTTGCCATTACAACAACTACAAAATAAAGCTTTTCAATTTAAAAAAAGGAAGGGGGTGGGGTGTCAAAAGTATAAAAGCAGCGTTTTGCCACTCTCGAACTTAATGAGCATATTATTTTAAAATAAATTAATTATAGAGATAATCAATTATGAGGAAAGAACCGTTTTTGTGTGTTTTTTGTTAAAAAGTGGTTGAATAGCCAAAGAAATGAGCGGAAAATGCAAACGAATCAACAGCCACAAAACACATGCACAAACATTTCCCACGATTTATTTGGCATCAAAAGCAAATTTTTCACAATATGGCAAATTCTGCCAAAAACAAAATACTTAAAGTAAATTTTTTGGAATTTTTTAAGTTGTTCCATAAAAATAATAAATTTTAATGAACTTTGATGTTATAAAAAAAGTGAAATTAGATTTTAATGAACTTTAAACAGATGGTTTCCATTACGGTTCCTAATTGTACAATAAATATTTTTAATATTCGAACATTTTGTTCTTCATGAAATCAAAGTTGTAAAAAATGTTTAATTGCCATTAAAAGAAGGAAAAGCAGACAAAATCGAGTTGCTGAAGAAACCTGCAAGAGGAAAAACTGTTTCAGCTGTTGTTGTCGTTTGGCTTTGAAAACTTATTAAAGGCGATGGGTGGGGCGGGTGGGTCAAGGGGTGGGTGGTTGGTTAGCATTTTTTCGTTTAGAAATTGCTGTTTTAGCCTTTATAGGCTTTCAAAACAGTGTTACCGCATGATTACAAGCTGCAACTCGGTTAAAGGAAAAGTCATGAAATAATTTTATACGAGTGAATTTCTTAAAAAAAGAGGAATTACAAATAATATATTTAAAGAGATTGATATCTCTTTGAGGAAACTTTTTTATTGATACATTAAGTGATCGATGTTTTACACCCTGTATCTAGACCGTTAGTCGAACAACAACAACAACAACTCATCCGTTTTAGTACGGGAAATGATATCCATCTATCATCAAAGTAATCGATGACTTTTCCACAGAAAATATCGATTGCTTGTCTACAAAAATATAATGTGGTGAACAACTCTCGTCTAATTCCTCTAGAAAAGTCAAATTGTCAATTATTTTATAGTTTAATAGTTTTAATAATAACTTTTTTACGGAAAACTATTATTATCGTCGTGTAGAAAATCAAAGCTATGGGCAACTTTTCCACAGAGCAGTAACCGGTAACTTTTCTGGTGAAAACCAAAGTTATGGTTAACTTTTCTATGGAAGAAAATAGTCATAGCAGAGCAATGTTATCGATAACTGGATAAGTGGAAAGTAAAGTTTCTACAAAAAACTACAAAAGGTTATCGATAACTTTCTCTAGAAAAGTATAATTCATACATAACAAATTTAAGTTACCGATAAACCATCGATCATTTTTAATTATATAGAAGAAAAGTTATCGAAAACTTTCCTCTAAACAGTTGAAGTTATCCATTAGTTATCTGTTGAAATGTGAAAATTATCGTTCGATTGCAAGGCAAGACAACGCATAGTCTGCCTAATCCGCCTAATCTGCCTGTGGAAAGGTAAAATGACAACTTTAAGTTTGTTGCTATTCTGAAAAGTCTGGCAATCTCCTGCTTGAAATTGATTAACAGTTCACTTTTTCTTGCTAATTTTTTACATTCCCATTATTATGATTATTGTTATTTTGTTTGTTGGTTTGTTTTGTGCGTTGTTGTGGATACGATTGCTCTTGTTTTAGATGTTGGTGTGTCTAAGGTCAAATGTGGTGCCAGTGCTACAACCATCCTGGGGGAATGGAGGTTTATAGCATATTTCTACTATTTTCTGTGAGTGTAAAAAAGACTAACTAAGTGTTTTTGTAACAATAAAGAACAGTGTTTGGTGGGAAAATACTGAACGACTTTGGACAAACTCAGGGCTCATTTTTTTGAAGTAAGACACACACACACACACTCGCGTAATATTGTTTTTGGTATTTTTGTTGTCTGAGGCGTCTGAAGATTGTTTGTGAACAGTTTTTTGCCCCTCCCTGATTAGGTCCTGTCTGGTTAAATGCTCGTATATTTTGTTATTTAATTTCTTTCGAACAGGTTGAAAACTTAACTGAATGACTTTTTAAATTTTGAAGCCTGTATGTATGAGGGAGAGAGCGAGCGACCGAGCGGGAGAGGAGCTTAATTTGATGGCCAAGGTGTAGGACTAATGGCTTTCAGACGTTTCTGTTTGATGTGGTGCTGCTGGTTTTGCTGGTGCTGGTGTTTCTTTTGATGTTTTCTATCTTTGACTTGTGATGGCAACTTAATATTTAATTATTGTTTAAGCCAAAAAATTGTCTTTGATTTTGTGTTAATGAGTATTTTTAACTCTCGTTTGTTAACATTTGTTTCGCGCTGGCATGCAATTCCTTTTAATTGATTTTTCCCCTTCCCTTCCTTTATTCATTCAATTTAAACGTATTTGAAATGCAATTTTTTTTTTTGGATTTTTCCATAATTCATGTATAAGTTGTCTTTTCTAAACTATTTTCCTTTTCTTTTTCAAACGATACATACATATTTCGTTTCGTTTTGTTTTTGGCTTTTTTTTTTGTATTTTCCCCGTTTTCTTTCGCTTTAAAACACTTGAGCAGCAGCAAGATTTTCTTTCTTTAACGCAGCTGAAATATTTTCTTCGAAAACAAAAGCAATTTTTCTGTCTTCTTCACTTTTTTGTCATAAAAATTTAAATTTTCTATAGAATTTCATGGCTTTTGGGGGGCAAATGAAACACTCAGCTCACTGCTGCTCATTTTAAACAGAAATTTTATTTGGTTTTTGTATTAAAGCACAGACTTTTAGGTAACATTTAGCTTATCTTTTTTATAATCATAAAATTTTGTGCAAAAAGAAAGAAATCTTTTTCTATGTGAGGGAATTCCGCAGTTTTTCTTTTTGTGCACGTCACAATTTGTTCGAGTTTATGCCACACTGCCACACGGACACTGACTTCTCTATATTTGCTACGTGCTCAATAATGCTGCAAATAAACTTATGTTCGAAAAGCTTTTAAGGGATACAACTATTGTGAAGCAGCTTTGCTTCAAAAAAGTAGCAAAACCGTTTTCTCGCTCAACATTTGAGTTTCGGAAAATCGCATTTCCCAGTTTTTGCTTTTCCAATCTAAATTTCTTTGCTTAGAATAAATGTTTGCTTTTGTTTTGAAACTGAATTCATGAAATTGTTTTTTGGCAGAAAAGGCTACGTTTTATTGCAACTCTGTTTTGGAAATTTGAAAATCATTTTTTAGTAAACTTGACAACGTCCCAGTGTACCCCATCACGAAAAGGCGGCAGAGCGCCTGCTCTGAGAGCAAATGAGTTGCAGGTGAACAGATGTTTCATCTCCCACATTCGCACAACCACCCAAGAGCTTTCCCATCACCGAAAAACACACAAAACTCACTGGGCTCCCAAAGCTCGGCGGTCATCTTCCCCAGTTTGTTGTTGTTGCTTTTGATAAACAACTTTTGTTTTTCGTTTCATGCACACTTTGAAGGCTAATTTCTAATGATGATTGTTCCGTTCTGAAAGCACGCACCACACAAAAAAAAAATGCCGCCTTGAAATAAAAGTCCTTAGAAAACTAATCAGTCGAGTTGCCAGAGACTCAGGCGGACGCATTGAGTGTCTACACTGTTAAAAAATCAAATCAAAAAACGATAAACGATAAACGATAAACGGTAACACAAACAACTTGTTTATAATTAAAATTTATGATTTATAAATAGAGATGTTGCGTTACACGCAAATGTGTATTTTCTTTATAGTCATGCCCAGCCAAGCGGTTAATGCACTTTTCATTAAGATGCTTCTTCTAATTGTTTTTGGTGTTGAACGCCTGTTTGTTCGCGTTCGATTGTTTGTTTGTTTCTTTGTTTGTTTTTACAGCGCGTTTGTTATTTTCCTAATATCTATTTTTATCTTCAGATCAACCTGTGATTTGTTCTCTCACACGGCCTATTCATTTTTCCTTCGTAAGCGAAATCAATTTATTTAAATTAAGACTGAGGAATTTTTCCAGCGCAAACCTTTTACTGCTTTGATCTCCTGACAATTATCAATTAAATATCTTAAACAGCATTTTGTAAGAATTTCTTTCAGCTCGTTTTCACTTTTAAAGAGACTTACGAATAAGTCTTAAAAATACTTCAAGCGATGAAAATTGGTGGCCAGAAAGAGATTTATCAACAATTTTACATTTCAATGGGAAAGTAAACGATAACTTTTCTTGTAGTACAAAAATGTTACAGAAAACTTAATTTTTTACACAAAATTTATCGATCACTTTGTTTTTCTATAGAAAATTAATGGATTTTTCTTGTACATGGGAAACCCATTGACAGTTTTATTTATCCAGTAGAACTTGTATTATTTGTTTTCTTTCGCTTGTTTTTCCATTATTTCAAATTGTTACACATAATAAATGATTAAATCGTAATACAGTTTTGCCAACTCGCCCCTTTAATGGCTTTATGGCGCCGAGGCCACGAATTTATAAAGAAAATAAAAACATTTGAGAAATACAAAAACAAAAACAATCTTTTCATTTTCCTAGACAAATAATGGATATTTTTTTCTATATAAAAAGCTAAAGTTTTCATAGTTTCCAATAGGAAAGTTATCGATAACTTTATTTTTCCATCGACAAGTAATTAGTTTCATTCTACAAGTTGTTTTTCTTTTTGGAAAATTTGAGCCATCCAAATTGTTGCCAATTAATCCTTCTATAGTTTTGTAGATTCCTGGCAATCACTGTTTTCCTTTAAATCATTTTCATTACCAGGTTTTTTTCTTTTCCTTTTGCATTTTTGGTTTCCTCAAACCATTTACCACTTATTTCTCTTGTTCATTTGATGTGCAATTGAAAGTTTTGTTTTTATTCTTGTTGCTTAAAAATTTGCTGTCGAATTTGAATTGTCAGCGATTGACTTTTCGACATGAAGTAGGTTTTGTTTTTTGTCAGCACGAGTTGGCTCAGGATGTGCCTCATAAATGTGCCACATTTCGCTTTCCATATGACGTATTGCTGGAAAACAAAAAAGTCCCTTTTGTACTTGGTTTTGTCAGGCCTGAGGCTAAAGTAAAAAATAAAAAACACGACAAGGCCTTAAACAGATTAGAAATTGGCACAAGAAAAGATGTTCTCATGATTTACTTTCCATGTCTTCACAGTCCGCAGAAAACAGTAGTGGCTTTCAAAGGATGCCCTTTTAATGGCTTAAGTTTTTTTTGCTCAAGCAGCTTAAGCATAAAATTTTAGTGTCAACTACCACTGGCTACTGCACGACATTTTAGCAAAATAAAAACTCAAAGCAAATCGCTTGGAGATTTAAAAGAAAGTCTAATTCTAGACTTGAGTTGGAACTAAATGTGGAAACACACAACAAAGCAAACTATCACTTACAGCCCAGGGACAAAGACGATGGCGATGACGTTGACGTTGACGTTGACGCCGTTTCCACATCTACTGAATATTTTTGCGATAGTGACAAGAGCAATTCACTGCCTTCTTCCCGGCCGTACACGCAGACGGCACCGCGGGAGGGACGAGGACAAGAAACCACAATAAATATTCTGCTGCATAGAAAAACGCATGAATAAGTTTAAATGTTGGTTCGGTTTAATGAGAAGAGCAGGAAGGGGAAGCGAAACGAAAAACCAACACATCGCCCAGTTTAATGAGGAAATGAATTTCACAGCCGAACCAAATAAGTGAAAGTTGAAAAGTGGTTTAAACTAAGCAGTTCTTCTATTAAGAAACTCATCCATCAATCTCCAAATTTGCTTCTTATTTCCCGAACTAGTACCGAATGCCAACGTTCGTCAACGTGGGACAGGCCCTAAAACCCAGACTCAGAGCAAAACAAAGGCCAGTGTTAGATGAACTTGTCGAGAGAACCTTTCAACGTTCAAAATACTGGCGAAATTGAGTTACAAATTCCTGTAGTTCACCATGAAGTCGTTGAAGACCGGTGACTTCTGTTCCTGCTTTTCGCGCTCATTCTTTCCTCTGCTGAGCACCTCATAATTACAAGACATTATATTGCGGTTGTGGCCCTGACAATCAGTTCCATCTTTCATTGTCTTTCACATCGGCAGCAGCAGCTATTGACAAGCAGGCAACTGTTCGACAAATGTTAAGCAAATGTTGCAAGAATTAGCGGCTCAACCAGAGAATGCAGCTCATCACCGCCGTGATCGTGGCCAACACCGTCATCATCTCCTCAACTCGTCATCTCTAGTTGGGAATGGCTTGTCAAGCAGTCAAAACTTATTAACTGGCAAACACTCATCAATCTATTTTTGTTAAATTAGAGCTGCAACTGCCGCAAGTAGCCAGTTCAGTTGGTAAATCGAGTGAAGAGTTTGGAAAGAAGCAACAACAATAACATAGAAAAATGTGTTATTACCTTTCGGCTGCAAAACAAGCCAAGTCAAGATGGCATACTTTTGTTGTTTTTCAAGACACAAGATTCTGTTGTATTCAACTGTATCTGCCACATCTAGTTGCATGATTTTATTAAGGCTAATGTGTGGTTTTATATTCACATCTCTTTCGATCAGAAGCAGTTGTAGGTGCTGGGGCTGGGCGTTTATGTTGCCCTAATTTGTACGAGTGCAACAAAATATTTATGAGGCATGCAACTATCGTTGGCTGTAATGTATGCAAATTTGTGTGTTCGTTTAAAAGGTTTAATGCTGGTAATTTTGTTGCTTTTAAGAGACTCCCATGACTAATCATTTGATTAGGTTTAACCAAATTGTGGGAACTTGCACGAAGAAAATTTCAGGGCACAGCTGAAGGAAAACAAAAAGAGGAATTTCAAAAGCTGCAAGAAACTTGCATCCAGAAATACATTCATTTATTTGGAGAAACGAGTTGGCAAATATTTAAGAAGTTCTTAAATCGAAAGAGGCAAAAAAACAGTCTACAAATTATTTACTATTTTGTGGAGGACAAAAAGTTATCACTGGTTTTAAGTAAATTGAGGCCTTAATAAGAACATATCGACAGGCTTTTTTTCGTTGCCACTCGCAATTGTGAATGGCAAAGCAATTATCGATAACTTATTATCGGTACGTGTGGCATGGACAACTCTTATCGAATTTTAATTTAATAAATTGCAAAAACATGTGTCCAGTTTTATTAATTGAGCAATAAAAACTCAAGAATTAAATAAAACTAATAGATACCGGTGACAAATGGAGTCTTCTACTTCAGTAGGAAGTACAGAGTTGAAATGTGTAGCTTTCGAATTTCAAAGATGTATGTAGGAAAAATTGCAATCGGACAATAAGGATTGTTGCAACCCAACGAAAAGCCAACATAACTTTTGGACGTCCGCTATCACAGTTCAGCCTTTTACAGGAAAACCAAAACAATTTTAAACTTTTCGCAAAAATTGAAGAGCGTCAAAAATAGGTTTTTAAATTTCTTGCAAAACATTAGCCAACTTGATACACATGTATGTATGTATGTACACATTCCTACACATCTACATTAAGTGCATATGTATGTATGTGTGTGTGTGTGTGTGTGTGTGTGTGTTCACATTCTTAAATAAATGCACTTCGGCACGCAAACCAAAACGTATAGTTGTGCTTAAATATCATTATACTAGTTGGCATTTTTCTATGACAAAAAACAACAAAAATAGTTGTATGGAACAAAGAAAAAAAAAACACAGCAACTGCATTCATTCCTCATAAAAACATCCCAGGGAACATGACAATAATTTACGAGCTCTAGAGAGAAACAAAAACAGACAAACAAAAAAACAACAAAAAACAACAAAAGAAAACATTTCAACACACATTTTGAACATTTTCTTTACTTATTGCAGACATTAAGACGTACGAAGCTTAAAAATGCTAAACACAAAAAACAATGAAACGATTTTCCAAACAAAAAAATTATAAACAAATTAAAAACAAAAGCAAAAAAAAAAAACAAACAAAGAAAGAAAATCAAATTACTGTCTTCCATCATGTAAATGACTGTCTTCAGTCGACCGCGTTGTCCACCAGCTGTAATTTTGTTGCGGTTTTCTGTGTTTGTTGGTCAAATTATTGCAACGCGTGAACATAAATCTGCACAGTGTGTGAGTGTGTGTGAGTGAGTGAGCGATTGTGTGCGTGTGTGTGTGTGTTTCTAATTGCTGCAGTATTTTTGTTTGGTCTGTTACATTAAGGTAACTCGGTTAAATGTGACTTGGCATAATTTTGATCTTCTTCTTCTTCTTTTCATTTCTTTTTTTGTATTTGCAACAATCTGTGTTGCATTTTCCACATTTGTTGAGGTCACTCAAATGTTTATTTAGTTTTAAAGCCATCTTCAAGCCTCTCAGTTTCTTGATTAGAAAAAAGTTTTCTTTAATCAGATTAAATGTCTTTTAGGCTGCTGGGTTTCTCTCATACGATTCCATGCGTTGCAGTGTTTGGCTGCCGAGTCTTTTTGACAAAAACTGTTTGTCTACTTGTATTCACGCACACACACGCACACACACGCACACACACGCACACTTGTGAGTGTTTGCTGAACCACTTGAATGATTTGTAGATTTCTAGTTCTAAAGGGGTTTTCAAATGGTGCGGGTAGATGATGGAGGTCATATGGCCACCATGTTGATTTACAGACGCCTCTCTAATCTGTTGTCTATTACCAGGAAAACGGGTGTCGTTGTGGCAAATTTTGTGCTCCTTGCGCCCAGTCGATTCTTCAACGTTTGTTGGCCTATTTCTAGACGATCGGTTTGAGCAGCATCAAAAAAACATCAGACCGAATGAGAGTGTCGCCAGTGTGCCAATTTCGTGATGTGCTCGTGTGCTCAACTCAACCTTCCACAGAGTTCAACTTGACGAATTTTGCATCGGAACCCAACGGGCAAAACTAGGTTCCGGTGTGCTTGGAAGTCGTTCCCAGGTTTGATTGAATGTCTATGGTAAGAAGCAAATTGGTACGATGCCAACTCAGACGAGATTCATCGGGTTGTAGTGCATTTATAACAGTTACTGCTTGATAAGGATCTTGCATCAGCAGCCTCATTCGTCTGTGGTGAAAGAATCACCGTCGATAGGAGATATTATTTGGCCATTAAGATCCTGCAATTTAACTCTGGCGAACACTACAGAATGATGATAACTCATATATTTGAACCAAATTCACGATATGGTCGTATAAATGATGTGGGCGCTACATGCCGCATAGTTGAAGCTACCATGTGCGTTCTGCATTAGCAAACTGAGCGTATGGGTATCTCTCGCTGAGGGGTCACATGACCCCTCACCAGATCCCTGCCATTAGAATAAGCCGCGTTGAATCTGGGTGTGAAATGATATGATTCCACATCCAAGTGCGTCCGTAGGTCTTTCGAAGAGAAAATGAATTTTATTATGTCCTTTTTTAAAGGATCGAATAAAACCACTTCAACATCTACCCGCCCTTATTGAAAAACCCTTTGTTTATACAACTTTCTATTATCCGTCACTTTGCTGCAGGCCACACAACCCATTACATAGAAAAGCTGTTGTTGTTGTTAGTGCTTTTGCGTCTGTAGACCAAATGCGCGCAACCTTGACGCTTGACACATTTATGCAGAGGGCCAAAGCATTTATGAGAACGTTTTGTTAAACATGACCTACACTTTGTGTCAATAGTTTCCTTATGGATCGGCAAGTTCGAATCGCCTGCTCGACTGTTCAGGTGCTGCTTGGCAACACTGGGAGAAATGTTTCAGCGGAACTTGTCTTCAAGTAATAAATATTTTATATCCAATATGAAATCTATTGGAATGAAAGAGGAACAATTCATTTCACTTCTTTTCTTTTAAGTGAAACCACTGAAACCCGTTGTTCTATTAAACTCCGCCATCACCTCTAATTTCATTTTATTGCTCATTTCCCTCCTCCCCTCCCCCCATGTATCACTACCATTTTTGCCACAAAATTCAACAAGTTCTTTTAAATCCTACTCGTTTGAATCGCACGTAAATTGCAGTCATGGCGGCAATCAAATCAATTTTTTTTTCTGTCCAACGCCACTACAATTTGAAAAACAGTTGCCTGCCCCAAATCAACATTAAAGAAGATAAAAGCAACTCAGCTTTTACATGATGCTGCCGGTCAGGAAAAACTAAAAAATGGAAAAGCGAAGCAATCGAAATCCAATAAATGAGTTGTTACAAACAATCGCAGAAGAATCAAAATCAATTGACTGAAGGTAAAATGTTAGAGATCTGTTAAATACCAAATTGACATTTAGGATGGTTCTGTAAAGCGATTCGTTTTCAAAAACGAGGAATTTTTTAAATGCGAGTAAATTATCGGTTGCAAACAAAATCTTAATGTCAAAGTCATCTGTTAATAGAAGAAATTTGTAAATCAATACAATGACGAGTCCTATAGCCAGGAACCGACGGACACCGCCTATAACCGGGTATCCTTCAACCCCACTGCGTGTTTTAATTAATTTTGTTGTGCTTCTATTTGTACTATTTTATTTTCATTCTTTTATTATTTCATTTTTAAAATCAAATTATTTTATTTTAGTTTATATTTATTTTTTTTTGTGTTGCATATTTAATTTTTAAAATTCAACTTTCTAGTTCTCGATCGATAAATAATATATTTTTCGCTTCCACTTTTGCAAGTTTCGAACTTGACTTTTCCAAACGCAGTCAAAGAAACCGTTGCGTTGCTTTTCTTTCCGGCCAGTTTAATTTTGACGTGTTTTTTTTTTTTGCTTTTTTTTGAGTCTCAAATCCAATTTGAGTTTTTTCTTCTTACTTCTTAAACTAAATTGTAAATTCTTGTTAGAATTGTAAATACTTCTGCAGATTAAAGCCTCCTCAATGAAGATTGGATGGAGATTAATTTTCCTGACCAGTTTTATGGCGTTTTCAGTTTGCGGAAATGTGGTCTGGCGGCTGCTGTTGTTGTTGGTCATTTAACTGGAAATTTGCAAGTGAAACTTTTGTAAGAAAATAATTTTTATTGAAATTGAAAAGATGTTCATGTATCTGAATATTAAGAACAAATGTGGGATTTGTTTATGCAAAGAAGTGGGTCACAAACATAAATTCACAACAAGTTGTAAACTTAGGATCACGGAAATTTATGTGAAACTTAAGCGAATATGAATGTGTGAATGTTTAGCCACATTTGAAATTGTTCTCCCATTTTTAGTTGTCTTTCAATTAGTTTTTTTCCGCCTGGAAGTTAATCTCTTCCCGTTTCCAACTGGGCTTCCCACCACAATTTCATTCTTCTTGATATCGATTTCACAATTCGGAAGTGATAGAGATCTGACAAACACGCATTGATTTCCTAACAACTCTTTCTCTCTCGCTCTATCTACTTACAACAGCAACAACTGTTTTTGTTTTTAATTTTAATCATGTTGAACGTGACATTTTTCCTTTACATTTAAACAGATTAAACGAAAATGTTTCACATCAATTCAAGATACAAAAGAATACATAAAAACCAGATTAACGAGAGTGGAGTTCTGTTCCCATCCAACGGATATCAGAACAAAACTGGCAAATGCTCAATTTCTAATGAGAAAATAAAAAATAAAAATATAAAGCAAATCATGAAGTCTGTTGAAGTAATAAATTTTCGTAAAACGTTTTATCACTTGAGTGTATCTGGTGTTGCTGCTAAATTAAAATTCCCACCTTTGGCCGATTCTAGATACTTTTGTCTTGGCTAAATGGTCGATGGTTGGTTGAGCGCAAGTGTTTGGCTCCATCAATCATTTCCTTATGGCTGTGTGTGGCCTGCTAGTAAATATTAATTTACCACTAGTCATCATCATCATCATCATCAGCAGCAGCAGCAGCAGCAGCTGTAACAGCACCAGCACCAGCACCAGCGAAATCTTTGTTCTCTAACAATTTCCGCGTACTTAGACTTCACTTAAGCGCTGTCGTCTTAATGGCTCTTGGATCTACACGCTGTTTGATTGCCTTTCGTTTATCATTTGTTTTTCTTCTTTGCTGCTTTTGTGACAGCAACTCTCTTTTATGTCACACTTTCCAGTTATAACCCACTCTTCCTGGGCCAGGAATTGCCGTGTTCTTGTGCAGCCATATTTTCCCCGCAGGAAATTGTTGGCGCGCTGTATTTAAGCTCTTGTTATCTGAGTACTTCAAACGTGTTGTAATAAATATAAATACTTGTTTTTTGTTTGGCCCAAACCATGCTCACCTTTAAATCACAACGTCCACTTTAACGGTCCAAACACTTTGTCAACACTTGTGTTTGTTTGCCCGGTTATTGAAAATTATGTTCTAAGGCAAGTGTTCACGAAAAGCAGCGAGAAAATTCATTGGAATTCGCACATTATCAGCTAAAACAACACCAGCATTAACATCGGACTAAGCAATACTCCAAGGGCCAACATTTTCTAGCCAAAACAAGCACTAACACCACCACCAGCACCAGCATGCACCAACCTGCTCAAACATACACGAGCAAGCACAGACATGTGTGCATGCCCCAACCTGCAACATCACACACACTTACTGCCACTTAAGAAGAAAAACTTTGTTCTACAAATGTCATAAAGTTGTTAACATGATTTGAAACTGGCTGGCACATGAAACCAACTGATCTATGAGGCTGTACAAACGACAAAAAGGAAGGATTTCATATGGCAATTTTCCTTCGAAATGTTGTGTGTTTTTTTCTTACGCTCTCCGCGTGTCTTATAATTATAAAATTTAACAAAATTCTAAAATTATTTGAGGCTGTAGTTGTCCTACAACGACGTTACGGTTGCGTTGGTTGGCCAATCTAATGGGCCGGGACCATTTCACACTAAAATTTTTTTAACAAAAGCAAATCTTAGACCAAGATGTTATTTCGTACAGTTCCTTTTTATCCTCCTTTTTAGAGATTTTATAGAATGAGGAGAAACTCATGAATCGCTCTCTTCCATTCATAGTCGATGGACCAGACAAAGTTTGTTTCTGGCAGGTCTCTACGATACGACTCGAGCCTAATAACATTTTTATATTGTAGGCCAATATTTGGTCTGTAACATTTATTTTTTCAAAAGGCGTTCCTTATATTCCTTAAATTTTGCCCCCGTTCATGTCCAGGGGAAATATTCCACATCTATTTTGCAGGCTGTTGCTCCCAGTCGCACAGCTGGGAAGTTCTAATTTAAGGCTTTCTTTTTCAACAGCACCATTTCTTTCCCTTTTTATTTTCCCCAGAATTCCAATAACTTTTACCGTCAATTGTTTTCTAGTGTCTGAAAGTATTTTTATTAAAATATTTCTGCTTTCTTTTCATGTTTCCTTCCCAATTAAAATAAATTTCTTTAATTTCGAGAAATCCCTTTGGGCCCATTTACTACTGTTTATTCCTTCTTCTTCTTCAAAAAAAAAGAAAAACAAAAGAATTGTTAAACTTGGTTTTGGGCTGCACAAGAAAACAGTCCCCTGGGAATAATTTGATTTGCCTTACCAGCGCCAGCTTTACCTTATCGGTAAATTGACCCACAATAACCATCAATAAGACTATTGAAAAGGAAAGATTTTTATATTTATTAAGACTTTATGGGCATAAGCGCCAGTCAACCAGCCAACCAGCCATTCCTTCAACAAGCTAAAACATCCAACCAAGCAGCCATTAAACTCCAGCCTAAATGCAGCAGCAGCAGCACCAGAATCCATAATGCCACAAGTAGCAGTTGAAGGCAACATAAACGAATAGAAAACAAATGCCCAACACAAAATGAAGTACTTGAGGATGGAAACTAAATGCCCAACACGGCGCTTTCTGGAAAAAAAAATTAAAATATTTTGAGTCCATCATATGAAAAGCATCGAAGAATGTTTAAGGCAGGTCAAAGCATCTTGGCCAATGCCAAAAAGGTCGTCATCAACAGCAGCAGCTCCGTCATCACCATCATTCACGGCTTTGATCTATTGACTGGGACAACTATTCACTAAGAAATTTGCTCAAACGATGATCATGTCTCTTGGCCCATGAAAATTATGAGAATTAGAGGCAGAAAACGTAGCAGCAAGCTGGTGTCCAAATGTTTTGGTTTCGAAAACTATTGACAACAACAACAACAACAACAACAACAACTTTGGGGTCCAAAGAGTTTCTCATAAGCCAACAGTTCAACAACAACAAGTTGCCCATTAACATTCGCCTGACAGACATGTTCCATATCTATGAAAATGTTTGCGTCCACGGACAGCGATTTCCATACGGGAGAATTGTACATAAATTGTGACTGACAAGGTTTGACAGTTTTGGCCAACATGTGATCAATTGTTGTAAATAAATTAAAAAAAGGTAAACAAGCACAAATAGTCCTCTTACAACATGCGAACCATGAACCACAAACAGACCTACAAAATCCGACTAATCCAGACAACAACAAGCAAAACTACAACAATGACAACACAGAGTACATGTTGATTTAGTCATTGCCGAAGATGTTTATCGAGGAGCAGGTCAGGTACGAGTATCGATGAGATGCCTGTTGTAGGCACCCTGCAATTGCGGCGGTTCTCGCGCTTCCCGCGCTGTTTGCCTCATTTCAGAAAGACCAGCCAAAGAAAAATAGAAAAAAATCAGTTTCACATGTTCTTTTCGCCACACAAAACAATATTCATGCATTTCATCTATTCAGAACCTGCGGCAAGACGAAGACGAAGAAGAAGAGATAGGAGAGCAAGTAGAAGACGGGGAAGGTGGCGGGAAAAACAAAATCGAACATATTTTGCGTTTATGGAAAATTTCTAAACGTCTGTTGCCAGCGATTGTTTCTGTTTTGACAATATGTCGTTTTGTTGCATGTTGTCGTCATCCATCGTCATTTGCAACAGTAAAAAGTCAAAACATAATGAACCGTTAGACGATCATCATGCTGATAGAATTCCTTCGGTTTCGTCTGAAACCAAAAACGAAGCAAAACAAAAACCACAAAAACCACAAAAACCCCAACAAAAATCAAACTTAAATTGACAATTTTTTTTCTGTAGTTTCTTTCTTTTGTTTACAAAGTATTATTCTGCTAGAACAATTGAATTAAAATTTATTAGCACGAACATGCCAACAACATTTGCAACAGCAACAGCAATAACAACAACAGTAATAGCAACAGAACACTAGGAAAATGTTCGGATGATGTAAGACTTGACAAAGGCAAAAACAGAAGAAAATTTTGAACTTCACAAAAACCCAAATCGGCATATATCGATAGCACAATATGTGTCTGTAAGTAAATCGATTGTTTTTCATACAACAATAAGATATCGATAACTTGAAAATAGAAAGATGCCAACAAACAAAGAACTGCCTAGAAATGATTTCCGCAATTCAGATCACCTTTTGCTTACCTGTTTTATGACAACATTCACACCTGAAAACAATACAATATCAATATATCAACACTGTTCCCCGAAATCTCTACAATCGCAAAGTTATCGATAGTTGTTCGGCAGCCACGTTTTGAAACAGAACAACCGCCATCCTCAATCCAACTCAACACCGTTAGTTGGTTCTAAATAGAAAATTGCATGTCATTTCTTGTCTATCTTAATGGGGGAGCCTCTTCATACTTTATTTGAACACATTCACAACTCCCTCTATCGTTCGCACTTCTCATTAAGGCTGTGTTGCAAACACTTTTTTTTTTTTTGCTTACGAAGAGTCAGAAAATGGTTTTTGCTTCCTGATTGCTTGACTGACTGCCTCTAACGTTCCTTCGCCAGCCACAACAGCAGCGACGCATCGAAAGAAGTTGTCATTAAATGTTGGCATTTCATTTTTCGCCACTCCAGTCAGTCACGACTTAATAATTAAACACGCCATTTTAGCATCAGCAAGGTCGTCTTTGAACACCTACAAATTAATGTTGCGAGTTTTGGTTTTTGCTGTGTTTGAAATGAACGGGGAACAACCAGCCGTTACGGGAGGAGATATTAAAAATTATTTCTAACGTTTTGTTGTTCTGCTACGCATGCGCCAAATTAATTGTAGTTGCGGCGCAAATAGTTTGTCGGAGACAATTGCCTGGCACGCGCTTCACAATTGCAGCATGCCACAGTGGGCCGGCTGTCCGATGATTTTAACAAATCCCACTTTTTTCAAATATTTTTAGTTAGAAAATTTAGCGAATCAGCAACAAAAGTTTTTTGTTTATTTAACACATGGAGACACGGCAAATCCTCTCATAACTGGATAATGAGCGCCGCGGTATTTCCGCGCATTTATAGCAGACGAAACTGTCTGTGAACTGTGGAAGCGCTGTGTACAACCATAAGAAATCTGCGCTAGTCCTTAAGTACTTAAGATTCGTTATAGTTGTAGTTATAATAAAACAGAAAAAATAGATATATAAATAGTTGTTAGAACTTAAACTAACTAAAACTTGGTAGCACTGGAGCGCCACCTACCGCCAGCTGCAAGCGAAAACAAAAGCATCAGACAGCTTTTTACAGTGGCTGGCAAAGTGTGTACCAGTATTAAAGACAACCAACACTGAAAAATTGTAATAGTGCAGAAAGAGATCAGATGTGGCTGGACAGTGTTTGAAAATGCGAACAAACAGATGGCGCTATTATCAAATTCCAAAACATTAATAATAATATAAAAGCGTAAAGGTGTCATGGGTAGAGATTGTACAACTGAAATCATCGCACAGATGTCGCTGCTGATGCGTTTACAAAGAATAATAAAAAAAAGTCACACAGATGTCGCTGGTAAGGAATTGAAAATGATAATAAAATAAGAAACAGACGGATGATATTATTACTAGTCGCTGGCAAAAACAACTACAAAAAACAAAAAGAACCGACTGAAGGAAGTGGCAAAAAATAGAGGCGGTCGCCTTTTTAGATAATCTGAAATAATTTTTTTTTACTTCCTTGTGGCGCATTAAAATTGTGAAGCGTTTACTTTGGATACGTCTTCCGACGCATCTATCTGCTAAAGCCAATTTAAGAGTAGAAAAAGGTTCCAAAATGTTCAACCACTCCGTTGTACTTGTTGCCAGTTTCAAACGAACAAAACACGCACACACAAACACAGAAGTGCTGATTATCATAAAACAATTTACTTTGTTCTGATAACGCCACTTCATCTGATGCTTGGCATACACTCAAACGTGACCATAATGCACATCCTCCAGGATGAGTGGGAATTGTCATGCCTCTTGCATGTTACCATTTGACCCAAAATGGCAGTGAAGAGTGCGGCAGCCGAGGGATCTGAAGGAGATTCACTAACTATTTGTATGCTTTACACATGTAGATACATATTTGTTTGCCCATGTTTTATGATAAGCACAAGAATTGTTCACATTTTTGTTGCACAAGTCCTGCAACATGAAGTGGGAAAATAACTGTAAAGGAATACAATCTTAAATGCCATTGAAGATGTTTAGCGCTCATTAGGGAAGTTAAATTTCTTCTACATGAAAATTAATATATGGCAGACTCATTATATAGAGACTGAATAGTAAAATTGTCGATAAATTATTAATAGTTAAAAAAAAAAGTGAAAATAAATGTATCGCAAAGACAACAACTTTTCTGTCAACAAAAATTTATCGATAAAATTTAACTTATCGATAACTGGTTTAGAGCAAAATAAAGAAACGAAGTTCTTTATAATTTTCCGTTGGGAAATAAAAGTTATCGATAACTTTGTACATGTTTGGAAAAGTAAAATTTTTGATAAATTTTGTTGGGAAAATATAAATTTATCGATAATTTTTCTTTTAACAATTTATCTTATAAATTTCTAAAAGTTTTCTCAAAGAAAAGTAACATTATCAATAATTTTGTAAAATCGAAATGGAAAGTCCTTGTGAAACTAAATTTATCCGTATCTTCCGTTTCCAAAGCAAAACTATCGATTACTTATCCTTAGAAAATTAAAGTTATCGGTATTTTTTTTCCTATAGCAACTTTTCTTTAGGAAATAAAATTTATCCAAATCTTTGTTTCAGAAAACTAAAGTCGGCCACAACCCTTCTTTAGAAAATCAAAGTTACGGAGAAGTTTCACATTTTTATACTTTATTGATTCATGTCCGTTTGCAAGTTGATAGTCTAGACTTATTATGAAAGTTCATGCCTTTAAAGCTCTGCCCATTTTCGATTTCATGCTGTTATTACAAAAACTGCAGCTGTTGCTGTTGCTGCTGCTGCTTCATCAATTGCTTGTTTAAATAATAGAATACGTCCATTCATAAACGCATTAAGTCGTGTTCTTTTTGTTGTTTTAATGAGAACCGATTCTTTGTTTAAGTCTTTTTCTTTTTCTAAATTATGCATTTGAAACATGTTCGCTCTCCGCACTGGATTCAATTGACTGGTTCCAATAACATTTTATTAAACTTTGAAAATTCAAAAAGAGATTGTGTTACTCGTAATATTTTGTGTCCAATTAAAAAAAGTCTAATAACACTTTTAAAGGTATTCATTTACAAATATTTATTTCTTGCCACATTCGGTGCTTAATTGGTACAAAATGGAATTCTTATTTTTCTTGAGTTGGCAATTCAATTTCCTGTTTAAGAGGACTTTGAAGGACAACAAGATTGGAGAGCTGTTTTGTTTACAATCGAAATTGAGTTGAAAATAGATCATAAAAACCAAATGCGACAGCCAAAGATATCAAGAAAGCAGACAGCTGGGAAGGGGGTGAGGGGAGATGATGAATAACATTTGCTGTTCGAAAACAATGTAATCAAATTGTTAATCAAATTGTCAATCAAATCAAATCGAAATAGTAGAGCAACCCAGTGAATTGAATAACCCAGCAAATGCGAGCGCTGGAGAAAATCAACATTTTTGTAGCTGGACAACTTGGAAGCCATTTGCTTCTTTGCAATTAATGTTTTAATTACTTGTTTAATTGTTTGGTAGCGATATATACTTTTTTTGCTGCTGCCAAAGAAATCCCCTTCACTTCAACGAATTTTTGGTTGGGCAATTTTTTTGTCTGTATTTGTCAGCAGACTGCAATTACATTTAAGTGCTTCTTTTTCATTTTTGTTCTGTCTTCAACATTGTCCAAGTGTTCAAGCAAAATACTGCTTTGGTAGCAAAAATTTAACAAAAAATTTTAGGAAATTCTCGAAATTGTAGCAGAAAAGCCAAACAACTGCTGAAGCAATACTTTTAAGCACCAGCAATAATTTACCACTGATGCCAGTTGTTCTTGCAGCACCGAATGCCAGAAACAAAGTGCCATTTTGTCTAATTTAAGAAAAATATCATTAAGTTCTTATGACAGCAAAAGGAGAGGAGAGGAGAGGAAAGGAAAACTTCTCTCCAAAACAAGTAAACAATTTTCCGGCCTATTCTGCTTCTGAGAGCTGCAAATAAGTTTTTAGCTGCTCTGAGATCATTCTCTGGACTTTAAAGTTTCGCTTAGAAGTTCAGCTTCGGATTGAAATTTTCCATGTGAGTAATTTTATAAAAGAATTTGTTGCAAAAATAAAATGTTTGTAATTTTGTGGTTAATCCAAAAAACTGTTTCAACTACGAAACACGCACAGGATCACAAGGAGGCAGGAGGAACAAACGGAACAACAGGATGAGCTTTTCAACCCAGACATGCACGAGTTCCTGGAGCATAAAAAGGTAATTAACATTCTTTCATTCCCTTTTTAATGAAATTGTTAACAACAACAACAGCAACAAACATACACAAACATTTTTAACGATGCCATAATTACCAGAACAGATAAAAGCAATAACGGAAAAAAGTAAAAAAAAAAGATACGAGTACAAAACTGGGTGATATAACAAACACTCTTAGACACTTACACTCACACACACACACACAAACACACACACACACATACAAACAACTTCGGATTTACACTGAAAGTGTGGTTTGAGAGATTAGAAAATGGGAAGCCATTATTTAGTGCACTAACGTCTGTGGCGCCACCACCAACCCAACCAACTCAATCCCCCACCACTACACTCGCGACACAAGCACATGTGTTTGACTCAGGCCAACAAAATTTCAGCTGCCCAAAAAGTACACCAGCACGGGAATTCATGGTTACACTAACAAAACGAAAGTCCTTAAAAATGTTCAGGGAAAAGTGGTGGGGCTATTTTAATTGTTATATTAACGACTGTACTAAAGAACACTGTCTGTATGGACTACGTGCTAAAAAAAATACCCCATCTAAGCGCCGTTAGCGTTGTCAAATTCCAAAACGGTTTACAATAAGGCTCTTCGAAAGCTTTACCCAAAATTACACATTTAAGTCAGTTTCAGTACGAAAGTAAAGAAAAAATTAATTATGATACACAAATGAGCAGTTCCATGTTGTGGAACGACTTTAAGGTCAACTTGTGAATTGAGTTAATATTTTGCACGGAAACTGAATCAACAAAAATTCAATTTTACAATATTTTACTCAACTACATTCAATCGGTCATAATAGATCGATAAATTTTATGTGAAAAATAAAAGTTACAAATTTACTTCAAGCTGAGACCCTCATTTTAATCATTTTATTGTTTTATTGCCAGATATTAAAAATTTTTGCATTGATAATACTGCTGATTGTGAATTGAGTTATTGTGTGTGTGTGTGTGTATTTTTTGTTGCTGTTAAAAAAAAAAATTTCCTGTAAAACTGTTTCTTCCATTCAATGTTTTTACAAATCAAGAAAAAAGCTCCTTCCATTCCATTTTGCTATATTTTATTTTACCCATTTTTTTGTTTTTATTTTTTTTCTTACTTTTATTTCCCAACTTAAAGGAAAAACTGCTTGTTAACAGAAACAACAAAAGTGAGAAAAATACTTGTTCAATATTTTATTTGGGTTGCATGCAACAAAACCACCATCGTTAATATTATTTATTGGGCATAAAAATGTTTTTAATTGTTGCTGCTGTTTTTTTTTTCAATTAAAAAAAATATTTATATATGTGTTTAAGTTTTATAACAAAAACATAATCAAATTATTAGGAAAATCTAGTTTATTGTTCGAGTAATAAGTTTTGTAAAAAGTTTAAGTCTCTTTGCAAACGATTTCTAATTTATCAAGGAAAATTCTATACAATTGATTGAATTAAGTTGTTCATACACAACGAGACCTTGTAGGACTTGTATCAAAGTTTGCAAATGAGCGAGAATCTAATTGTTGGCAAAAGAGAAAAATGGCAACAGCAACGAGCGAGAAAACAAAATAGTTTCTAAGCCAAAAGCAACCAACATCACCAACGTTTTAGGTTCAATGCCGTTCATGTAACATTCAAAAGAAGTTGAACGATCTTTTTCTATGCACCAGAACCCCCCAAAGAAGGTCAGCCAGTTGTGTGTGTGTGTGTGTGTGTGTGTGTGTGTGTGTGTGTGTGTGTGTGTGTGAATATGTTCATATATAAAATTAAACATTTATTAAAAATCCGTTTAGTGCTGCTTTAATTAAGTGCTTGAGAAATCTTGCAAGAAAATTATCTTTCAAGTGGTGGCTGGTTGTTGCAGTGTCGTTTCGGTCGGCTCACAGGTCCATTTGTACGCTGAAGTACTCGCATTAATGAATTCGAAAAAGATTTAAATCAAAAACCTGACTGATGCTCCGCCAAGCAAACAAACTTTGAGTTAAGAAGTGGCGTTTGTCTATTCTGGTTTAAAATGCATTTTCCCAACTGAATATAAAACATAATTGATTGTGGGTTAAGCAGCTATTTAACCCCAGAACCATAGTGATTGACATAAAAATGGAACAGTAAAAATTACGATATAGGATATCGGTAAAAAATTGCATATCGTAATTTCTGTGTCATGGGTTTTTCCCCTCTAATTATTACGTCATAAAGTGCATTGGAAGCTGAATTGAAAAATTGTTTGCTTTGGCAGAAAAAATTACGATACAAGATGTTGTAAAAATCTAACATCGTGACTTTCTTTATAGACAGGGGGTTTCGTCTAATTGTTAGTCTGCAAAGCATGTTTCGTGGTGTGGAACAACACTTTTCCTTTGCAAACAAATATTACGATATAAGATTATAGCATAAAAATCCTAAATGATTGTAATTTAATGGATATATTAAGAGATGTACAATAATATTTTACTGTTTTGCTGACATTTTTCTTTTCTTTATGGCAAAATTTGTCGATATTAAATGTGGGCCACTTTTAACCAATTTCGTTAGAAATGACTTTTCAGAGGCAGTTTAATGCCATGAAAATTCGGTGTTAGAATTTTTCTTTTCGCAACTTCATACATAAATTGTTATTAAGGCCTTTCAGAGACTTTATGATATAACTTTATGATAAAGTGTGGCATAGTGTTAATTCTGTTTATTTAATATGTTGTTTTAAGTAAATAGAAACAACAACAACAACAACAACAACAACACTTATCTTGACTTCAATTTTGTGTCTTGAATTTAAGTGGATTTCGGTTTCAAATCCAACTTTTAGCAGCCACAAAATTTAACGCAATTTTTCTTGTTCGTATGACGTTTGTATGCAGGTCTGACGATGCATGTTGGTTTATTAAAGTTTTGTTGTTTTTGTTATTGTTGTTGTTGTTGTTGCTGCTGCTTTTAGCTGCTTTGTGCAACATGTTGAATGAATGGACTTTTAGCCAGTTAAAGTTTTTTTATTATATATATTTTTTGTTCACTTTTATCAGTTTAAGCTGCAATTTTTTTCCGTTTGTTTTTTTATTACTTGTACATTTGAACGTTGCCTGGCTGGGTCTGGCTGTTACTTGAGTTTGAATTTGATTTGGTTTTGTTGTTTTCTTTTTTTTTTTGCAATTTTGATTTTTGCTCAACTTTAACTAAATGCACACAGGCCTATTGCAAATATTTTAGTCAATGCGCATGATCAGTTGCGGTTTTTACTTGCCAGCGAACGGTTCTGGTTTAAACACACAAAGCAAAATATAATTAATTAAGCTTTTGTTTTTAAGAAAATTTTCATAAATAATTTCAAATATTTTAAAACCATGATAAAACTAGTTAAAGAGACTTCAAATACTTGAAGAAAAATAAAATAAACCAAAAAAATATTGTAATATTTATAAAAAAAAAAAAAAAATCAAAAATTTTTAAATTTCTGTAACGGAAAGTTGCATAAGCCAAAGTGGCAACAACAACAAGCAAACAAGTCTTATGTAAGACTTGAAATCGCAAGTGTTTTGTGCAAGTGTGTTAAACAGGTTTAAGCATGCAAAAGGATAAGGATAAGCAATAAAAATTATATCGCCGAAATATGTATATAAATTTATGAAATTAATGACAACCAAAACTAAAAAGACAATAAAATGCAAAATCATTTCCTTACAAAAAAAGACAGTTTTAAGAACTCATCATAATCTAATTAAAAACCGTTTTGAATGGTAAAAAAATCCTTTAAAAATAATGAAACAAAAGTTTCAGACCAATAAATATATAACAATTTTTTGTAAGTTTTGTAGCTGTCTATTGCCGTATACAGCTGTTTTTATGTATATGACGTGTATATAATTTTTTCTATTGCATAACTCGGTGTTATTGTTTTTGTTTTTGTTTTACCAGCATCCACATCCACAAAAACCCACTTCCACCTAAAAAACAAAACAAAACAAAATTAGCGCGTCAACAGGGAAACAATCCCCAACGACAGACAAAAACAAACGCAAAAAGCAGCTGAAACTGAAACGCGTTTTTCACCGGATGTACGAAACCACCAAAATAGGAAAGCAACGCCAAAACGCATTCATGACATCGCTCTAAATTAAGACATGTCCACCGCAAAAACCGTCTGACCATTAAAAGCAGCCGGCCAGCCAATCGACCACAAGTGAGACGAATGTTCAAGACCCTGAAGAAAAGGTTCCAATGAAATGCTTAACACGTGGTTTTCTGATACCTCTGAAGGTACCTGAAGGTCATGCCATCGATATCGAACGTTAAAGTTTGCACAAATTTTTTTTGTGTTTTTTTTATTTTTTTTATTGATTTTGAATACTCAAAGCGAAAAAAGGAGTTAGAAGCATAAATTGAGTATAATTTAGGAACTTAGGGGAGGTGAAGCCTCTATTATCCGGAATGTGAGTCCTTTTTGATTATTAGTCTGTTTTTAAACACTAGTCTGCGGTTCAATCTGTTGGCGAACGTTAACTTTCGACATAGTGCGACAGTAGCAACAGTTTGGCTTCTTTCTGAACAAAGAAGACGCTGATTCTCCAAGTTGATAAAGTTTGTGCCTACTAAAATTTTGCGAAACTTTTGCGGTTAAAATAAATTTAACCGTTTAAAAAGTGCTTCCTTATGCCAACAGTACGATCTAAAAATCTTTTAAATTTGGCATTAAACAAAAAATCTATTTGCGTCAAAATTTTGTTTCTTGACAGTTCGTTTGACGAGATTTGTTTTTCGCACTCGTCTCGAACATCAGTTTCGGTTTCAATGGATGCGAGTTGTTGGTGTTGTTTTTTAATTTTCCTGCCACTTGATTTCAGTTGAGTTTTTCTTCTCGTTTTCTTGTTTCCATTAAAAATTGTGTAACTTTTCTTTTCCAACTTATTTATATATGTACATTGAATGCAATGCAATGTCCATAAAACTATATTTCAGTTGCTTGTCGGCCAACACAACACGTTTTGTGTGTGTGCGTGTGTGTGTGTGTGTGTGTATGGCTGGATGGGCGCATATGTTTTTCTTTTTTTTTTTTTTGGTGTTTCTTTCCAATTGCCACATACCTTTTATGGAATGCACTACACATTCATTCAAAATCATACGTTTGTCGAGTTAAATATGAGTGGATAAAAATGCAGAGTTTTTATTATTGTTGCTCCATAAAACAAACAAAAGACATAAAATCAGGCAAAATATTTTTATTGAAATTTGTAAATCAAGTTAAAATTTTTATTGCCGCATTTTACATTTTATTTGAAACATCTGGCAGTAAAACACACTTCAGAGTTCTTGTTGCTTTTACTCGAAAACGGGTCAGTAAGTTCCTGACCAGGATACGGTGTGTAGCTGGCAGATATTTGTCACAATGTTTGTATTTGCCTGTCGTTATTCATTCAGGAATTTTATGGCCACTTAACCAACGCTACCAGGAGTAGGAGATACCAGCTACTGCATTCACCTCCATATATGCTGGTTGAACCTGACTTGCTGCCATATTAACCCCTTGAAAGGAAGGGGCAGCATCATGGAGTAACGATGGTGGCAATGCGAAGGGCTGTTCTAAGCCAAACCGCCGCTTTTATACATTCTTACATTCTTACATTCAAATACTTTCTTCACATTATTTTAAATCAATTCAAATTTAATGACTTAAGTACAAGTCGTTTGTAAGGCTTTTGTTTGACCTTTTAAATTTGAGCCTAAAACTGTGCTTCATTATTCAAGTATTTACAATACCTAAAACAAGACCCTACTTTAGCTGGTCGCTAAAGCTTCTGATATATCAACATCAACATTAAAATCAAATTATTTTAAATGCCAGCAACCAATTTCCATTCAACATGTCTGTGGCATCTACTTATTGGCTGGTCCCATTAAAACCAATTATCATTTCACAAACGCTTATTCATATGGAAATTAATTATTTATTTATTACTATACAAAAAAAAAATACAAAACACATACACACATTAGCAATAAGGGAAGAACCTAATTGATATTTAGCGATAGCCGGCACATGAGAAATTAACATGTTCGCAAACATGGCATATTTTTAGGGGATTAAATTGGTCAGTTTTTGGGTTTTTAATTCGCATTAAATTAATGGAAAACAGAAATTATGATTAAAAATTGATGCTACAAAGAGATAAAATGCGATTTACAATAAAACAGTTGCAAAAACATAATCGAGGGCATGAAAAATTAATATATTCACAAAACGTGACATATTCTTGGATGATTATATGTTTCGTGTTTTTAAATTCACAAAAATCCATCATAAAATAAAAAAAATTATGCCAAAAATAGATAAAATGCGATTTAAAACAGATGCAAAAGCGTTGTCAAGGGCATAAAAATTAATGTGGTCACAAAATATCACATATTTTTGGGGGATTATATGGTTTATGTTTTTATATTCGCTTGAAACTGGAGCAGAAGGGAAATCATGACTTAAGAAGAACTTTCTGGTCAATTACAAATAGATCATTTCGAAAGAAACCTCATTTCTGATGCGTGCAGATTCTGAGCTGTTCATTAAAACCCCCCGCCCGTCAATTAAAGTACGAAGAGAATCCTATTACTTCGCTTCGTTACTCTGTTTCTCATTCAATACTGACTCGTAATGAGAAAAACTTGATGCGATATTAAATAATACTTTGATTTCCTTATTTTCTCATGTACGACATCAAGTTTCAAAGATACACCTGAAATCAAAGTCAAAGAAATTAGAAATTGTATGTGGGGGAAAAGAAAAAGAAGTAAATAAGTTCAATGGAGATGGCGAAAATTAATGTGTTTTGACATTTTTTTTTTGCACGGCAAATAAACAAAAACAGCCTCTAAAGAAAAAACAAAATGTATTACAACATGTACATATTTCTTGTTGTAATTGCTTGCACATACATATTTTATTTTTATTTTCATCTTATAAAACATGTTTTAATAGACTTTTAGGCTGTAAATTTAAGCCAGTGTTTTTGTTTTCTCTGCGTGTTGGTTCGGCTTTGCTGCATGCCACACCACACATTGCGCAGTATTACGAGTGCAAATTGTACAAAAACGTTGACGATAAACAGGTTATTTAGTTGGGTCAGGTTTCGATTTCTGGTTGTTATTGATGCTGGTTTAACGCAATAAAAAAAAGGCGGAACATCAAAACGAAAATGCAAGATAAGGAGAAGGAGAAAGAGCTGCGTACCGAAATGTACAAACACCGATGAGGCCAAAATATTTAAGGGGGCCCATCATTTAGAGAGTATAAGTAAATAAATTAGTTCTTCGTAAAAATATTGCAAAGTGTCCTGTTAATTCAACATGTTTTCTAGAGTTGTTTGGATATGATCGCTGAAGCCAAAATTCTAACAGTAACCGATTCAATATATTTAAACAAATCTGTTGCTGACCAGGGCAGATACTAAAGGAAATTAACCACCTTTTTTTAATTCTGTAAAGACTTGAAGCATACAAACTAATATTTCCAATAAGCAGAGGAAATGCTAAAATAAATGCGACAGGTTTACAAAAGCAAATAAGCTGCAAGGTCGAAATTCGTGCATTGATGGAGGTCCTCAATGCATGAGACCAGGGTGGTAGGTTCCATTCCTACGAAAGTCCTTGACTAATTCTAGGGACAAGCAAGAACCCTAGAGTGTTACACATCTTTCCAGGGTAGATACTTAAGGAAATGAGCCAGTTACTTTAATGATACAGTATTCATATACATAGCCAGGGTAGATACCTACATTAACTGTTCTCTGCTTTCGCCACGCTCTTCACTAATTACAACAGTACTTTCGAACAAGTATTTCATTATTTTCTCATTTTTAATCAAAAATGATAAACAATTATTTAAAGAATTTCCAAGCCCATCCATCTTTTTGTTAATAATACTCAGACACTTTATTTATGCGTGGCTGCCACACATTGTTGCCTCACGATAAAGATCTGGTTGCTGATGGGGCAAAAGCAAACACAAACAAGGAAATAAAATCAATAAACCAACCAACAACATTAAATGAAATTAGACAAAAAATAAAAGTAAATACAGAAGAAAATATCAACGTTTTTCCTTTTCTTGCATTTTCACTGTCTGGTTATTAAACGAGAAACACAGAAAATTAACTTAAATTACAGCAAAAAAAGTTTAAGTGAAATACAGACGCAAAATAAAAGAGATAAATTTGGATTTGGGTTGCAAAGCAATAACTAATAAAAGAAATTCAATATATCAAAAAAAATTAATAAAAGGAATAAAACAACGTAAGAAAAAAATAAAATGATAAAAAGAAATTAAAACAGAGTAAATAAATAAAATATATTAAACTAAAATATATACGAATTATCAAAGTATATTGTATTAAATTAAAAAATATAAGATAAAACAATGCAAATTAAATTAAAATACCACCAAAAAACATGACTCATAATATATTAAAAATTAAATTATATACATAGAATTTTAAATTTTATAAAAACTAAAATCAAATGAAAATAAAATAAACAAAAAACTTTAAAATTATAGGACAAACATTTTCGAACTCAAAACTTATTTTTTTTTTATAGCAGAACCGTAGACAAAATAAATCAAAGAAATAAATGAACGTTGAAAACTCACAATATTTAAATGTATAGTTAAAGTTTCATGAAGAACTGCTAAAGAAAAATCATTAAAAAAGTTAACCTCCCTCCCAAAAAAAAAAATGCATAAATTAAAACTGAAAAACTTAAAAAACTCTCAGTATTTTTATAAAAAAAAAGTGGAAAAACAAATCAGTAATAATTAAAATAAAAAATTTTCCGCAAAAAAAAATTATCAACTCAACCCGTCAAAACCATCTTTAAACAAACAACCCCGTCACAATGCACATTGCACAGCCGAAGCGCAACCTGCTGACGCTTAGTCTAGCCATCAGCCTTATACTCTGCAGGGCGCCTTTTTCCAACGCCAACGCCAACGCCTTGAATAACACCAGCCTAAAGACCGAGACTTTGGCCTATCCCGGCAATATAACCATTCTGCATGAGGTGCATGAAGAAGGATTTTCGACCAAAAAGGATAAGCCCCTGAACCCGGAAGTGCTACCACTGAAGCCGGTGAAGAAGAAACCATACTCCGCCCTGGAGAAGTCCCCGTCAATTTATGGCAAAACTAAACCCATCAAGGAACTCGATTTGCATCCTGTCATATTTGATTTCAATTTGGGCGATTTAGAGGACTTGCAACATGAGGCCTATAAGAAAAAGGACTTGAGCAGTGAGGAGCAGTTGCTACTGAGGGATTCGAAAAATACAGAGAATGCTGCCTCTCTAACGTACACGGATGTGTTGAAAAGCCCCGATTCGGACTCCTTGCAGGATGACTTAAATGTTCAAGTCGACTTTGTGGCTGCCACAACTATAGAACCAAACCTAAAGTCCTCAGAAATCGTGGCAAGTACCAGCACAGCCAGTACTACTTCCTCCAGCTCCTCCCAGCCGGCAGCTTCTTATGTGGTAACCGTCAGTCCTCACATATTCAAGATTCTCAAATCGAAGTCCACAAAGAAAGGTCGAGAGCTTTTGAAACACGAGGACCTGCACAAGGGCCTGAACAATCACAACAGTCTGGACCATTACTTAACACCGCCCGATAATGCCGAGCACAACGCCACGGCGGAAAGTCGCCAAACGGTGAATGTTTTCCAAATTTTAACCAATTTGTATGATCACTTTTACTGGCAGCCTATGGACTTCAGAAACAAAGTGACTACGGGCTGTGGCCTGGAATTGCAGGCCTATTTAACGGCCCTGCACGGCAACTACAATTGGGCCCAAAAAGGTAAAATAATATAAAATCGTTGGCCAACATCGTACTAATTCTCTCTTGTTTTCCAGCCTACGACTCCTCGGGACGCTACCGAGGACAGGTGTTTTTCGGCAACGACAAATGGCTGGGTCAGAAACAAAACTGCTATGAACTTAACCGTCAGCTGGATCCTGAGCAGCGCAAACATTTCGAATTCGAGTTTTATAGCGCTGCTATAGCCTTCAATTTATCGCTGCCCGAATTGTTGCAACTTCAATTGCAAATCGGCGAATGCCTACCCAAATCTTGCACCGCCCTGGACGTCCAGCACATTATGGAAATGGATCCTCACGCTCAAATGCTGTTGACTTTGAACGCTACCCAATTGGCGCAGTGGAAAGTTTTACGGGTGCGCCCCGTGCCCGGCATTTACAGCTATTGGCGTGAATTGAGATTTCAGATATTCGCCAGTTTTCTAATCACCTTAATTGTGCTGGTCATAGTGGCCACCTGGTTTGAAGCCAAGTTAACTCACTGCCAACTTGATCAGGTCCCCATAGCGGTAATAAGTGGCTCAAAAGTCGAGACTCCGGTCATACATCACATTTCACGCGACAATGGCAAAAGTTTTGAACTATATCAAATGTCGAACTTAAGCGAAATTAACAGCACGGTGGACACGGAAGGCGAAGTGAATGGCAAAAAATCGTCGGCTTCACAAACCCATTATAACATGGCGCAGGACATAAATGGCAATGGCAACAGTTGCTCAAGCCACATGCAAGATGTGGAGTACAGAATAGAAACAATAGCCAATAGCGCGGCGGGAGCAGCATATGAGATCAAACAGCCTTTAAGTAAGTTAAAGAAATTGACAGATTGGCAGAAGAATAAGAAGAAGAAGAGTACTATAAAGAGAAAAGAGTATAAAACAGATTAAGAGAGCTGGAGCATTAAAGTAAAAACTAGAGCGTTAATGCTCTGACAAACATCGAACATCATTCGAATTATGTATGTATGTACTTTTTACTGAACTGTGGTTCGGCTTCCAGTTCATTGCCGCCAATTTCAGAAATGACATTTATAAGTCCATAGAAATAACGAGTAGCACGAGAGACAAGAAAGTATTAAACAGCAAACGACTACTTCAACAACAATGAACAACAACAATAGTATAGAGTATTAATTTCATATTCCATCTTTTTTATCTTCCTTGCAGGCCTGCACGAGCAATTGCTGCTCTGCTTTGCCTTTCAAACTAATGCCAGTTCAATAATGAGCATAGATCACCAAAAAGAGGTAAGAGAACGCTTACGTCGACTAATTTCACAATAATCTTGCAAGTATTTTGATGGCAAAATACTAAATAATAAATAAAAGGCCTGCCTGCCTGCCATTGTCTTTCTTTTGATCCTACTTTATTCCTTTATGGATCGACTGTCAATTGTATTTCCTTTGGGCACAAAAGAAAAAAGATATTTCTACTTCAGTGGCAGCAAAATACAAAGAAGCTCATCCAACTGGCATAAAAATCAATTTAATTTAATTCCAATTCATTTATTCTTTTTCATTCGCTTTACCCAACAGACACAAACATCCTGTGTACACGGTTTGCGTGTCATTTCGGTCCTGTGGACAATCATGGTGCACACATACTTGCAAATGTTCCATATAGGGGAAAATCGGGTAAGTATTTGACATTGAAAGAAATAGGAAAAAACGATGATATTTCCCTAAATAGATTTCCTTGAAAATAAATAAAACTTTGATCAAGCCCCTGAAATTCATAAGAAATTCGTTGTCTGCCTTAAGCAGTTTCGGTGGCTAATAAATTATTCTTTTTCTCTCTCTCTCTCGTTATATTTTCACAGTTCAGACGCATCATGGTCGAACGTTCGGTCTGGTATCAAATTGTGGGCAACGCAACGTTTTCTGTTGATACATTTTTCTTCATTAGTGGCTTTTTGGTTACCCTTTTGTATTTAAAGAGCCTGAAAAAGGACTCAGACTCAGATGCCACAGCCAACATTAAAAAAAACTTTATTGATACCGTCACGTTGGTGGTGTATCGTTACGTTCGCCTGACGCCCGCATATTTGTTTGTGATATTTTTCAATGATTTTGCCATACGGTGAGTTAAAAGCCGAACCAGACACAAGCATAAAGAAGAAGACTTTTAATATAAATAAGAATCATCAACATATTGAATTGTGTTTGTGTATTTATTTTAACAGGCAAACGTTTGACAGTTCAGTGTTTCAACCCACCATTTCGCCAAATAGCTGCAGCAAATATTGGTGGCGCAACATATTGTATATAAATAATTTTTATCCATTAAATGAAATCTGCATGATATGGAGCTGGTACATGGCTAATGATATGCAGTTTTATATAATGGCCACCGTATTGCTAGTATTGTCTACAAGGTGAGTAAGTTGAAGGAAACCGCAAAGGGGGCGGACGAGCAGCTGCAACTGTTTGAAATTGAATGCTTTCCTTTAAATAATTGTGAAATCGATATGGAACTCTTCTATTTTTAGGGAGACAGCGTCAAGTTATTTGACAAGAAAACAAGATACAGTAGTTTTAGGTGTTTTTAGGAAATCTGGAAGAGTTTAAAACAGGGATCGCCCCCGGCAGGCACTCTTGTGTTGGCTTTTCTATCACTTGCATGATTAAACTTGATTACTGAAATTAGACACATGTACAGTTTTACACAATAAATTTTGTCCCGCACATTAAACATTTAAGAAGTTGTACATCTCAATAATAATGAAATAATGAAATAGAGGGAATAGAGGGAATAGAGGGAATAGAGTTAATGAGCTGTGAGAATAAAAGGTTTTGATTATTCAGGTAAAAAAAAGTGAAGTGAAGAAATAAAGGATGAGAAAAGGAAAAAAGCATATCAGTGTATAATACGTTGTGCCACAACAGTATGACAGTATTAAGAAAAAGTCGAATGTCAAATAAGCAAGTCTAAGATTTCGAAAACTTACTTGTTTTGCAGATACTTCAGAACCATGGTACTGACCATTTGCACATTTCTGGTATCATCGTGGGGCATATCAGGCGTTATATCACTGCGCTATCATTACACTCACAAAGTTGCCAAACCTTTTGAGTCATTCGATTTTCTGTACGACAAGCCCTGGCAGAGAGTAGGTCCCTACATAATGGGTAAGTCTCTTCAGCAATTGCTGGAAATTCAACTGAATTCAACCATTGACTACTTTTCTAGGCATGATAACGGGCTATATCATCTACAAAGTGCGTTCACCGCCCAAAGTATCGCAGCGCATTAATAATCTGTTGTGGTGTTTCAGTTTGGGCCTAATAGTTCTGATAATATTCGGTGTTTGGCAGGGAGAGTTAAACGAAATGACAACAGCGTTCTATGTGAGCATAGGTCACACGGGTAAGTAGACATTTGTGTAGTCTTCGCTTAAAAATTCTGTGAAACAAACAAGACTACTTTCTCGATTTCTCGATGTGTTGTAGCCTTCGGTCTCGGTTTGGTGTGGATAGTTTTGTCCTGCTGTTGGAATCTCTCGCCCACCATGAATCGCATTCTATCGTATCGTTGCCTGTGGCCATTATCCCGACTCACCTACTGCACCTATTTAATACACCCCGTGATTATGCTGATCACGGCCTACCGCATGGATGGCACCATACACATGAACAATGTCTTCATCCTGATCATATTTCTGGGCAATGCAGTGGTCTCTTTTATAGTGGCCTTCTTCATATCGGTGGTATTCGAGGCACCGGTTATACGCCTGCTTAAAATCATTTTTCGCAAATGAAATCAAACCATTAGGCAAATTTCAACAACAAAAATATTCTTCGTTTTAAATTCTAGTGACTGTTTTACAATATGTTTGTAATTTTTATTGTTAATATGATTGTATAGTCCTTAAATTTAATATTGAAAAGTTTTAGGCTTAAGGTTTATTTAGTGGAGGCCCAGTTTCTGCGCACGCAAAACATGACAGGAATTCACTTTTCTAACCAAATATATTTAAGTATTCTTGTCTGTTTGTTTTGCTTTGTGTTCTTTTCTTTTCTTTTCTTTTCTTTTTTAAATAAATATTCTTTCCTAGTTTGAATTTCATTATGTTGTATCTGATAAGTATAAAATGTCTACATACATTTATAAGTATAAAATTAAGGGCGTAATAAGCAGAAAATTGATATTGATTGAAATAAATGTTATTGTGTATTATATAAATAAAAAGGAAAACAGTCCCCGTTCTTCTCTTCATTAAAAATGTCACACAAGCCGGATGACACAGAATTTGGATAAGCAGCGAAAGACGAACAAACCTTTTCAAATCTGTAGCAAAATTAATGAACGGAGAAACTCAACAGAATTTCGTTATGTTGGCGCTGTGCTGTCCAGCTTTTCATTCATGCAACTGCATTGTCAGGCGCATTCAATAAGAGAATTAAAATATATTGGAGCAGGTTGCACAGAAACAGATAAAGAAGAGTGAATGAAGATTTGCTAAAACTGGTTAAAGAGTTCGCACGTACAATAAAATATATGTTTGATTATTATTATGTTGTTTAGGGTTTATTTAGGGTAATGGCTCATCGCCATGTTCTGTTAACGTGTTAATTAAATTTACCACGTTATCATAACCCATCATATTATTATAAAAGGCAAACATACTTTCAGTTTAAGAAATAATAATATACTGATTAACAACCCATTACACTGTCATTGTTGTCAACCATATTTGTGTCAAAACGGAATAGTAATAATAAACAAAGGGAGGAGGCCTCTAAGTCAATGGTACTATTTTAAAAAAATTATAATATGACAACAGTGTGATCATAAGCACAGAATATTGTGCGCACTAATTGATCGTATACGATCATAACTGTTATATTGAACCTTCGTATAATTATTATTATGATCAACTGATAAAGAGAAGGCATTTCTGGATCAAATAATGAACATAAAACCATTAGCAAATCACGAGTAAAATACTAAATCACACATAATTCGATAAATGCGAGTAGATCAAAGTTCTGTCTTTATTTCAAACACAGATGGCCCACATCCAACTCATGGCCAACTCTGACGTCAGCTCTCAAGTCGTTCAGCGCCATCCTGCTGGAACATGGAACATGGAACATCGTTGAATTTAGTCTAATAGAAATTGATCCACTAGCACCGGTGTTAGGAAACATAATATGGTTGCTGACAAAAAGAATATGTATGATTGGTCATAGGAACTTCTTGCTTGGCTGTGACGGTGTTATGTTTGGGAACAATTATAACATGATTAGTTAAGAGGCAAAATTTTGCATTTGTTGCGCTCTCGGCTGAGAAGGTCAAACTATTTGCCCAACTACTCATTTTAATCGTCTCTTTACGAAAACGTCTTTTTTATTGCAAATACTTCAGGGCATTTAAAGAAACCATCTCTTACTTTAAAATTGATTAAGTTGAGAGGGTAAAGCTGTGTAAACATGTAATGTCATTACTTTTACTCCTTATAAAGCCCTACATATTGTTTTTTATTCACAACAATTATTTTAAAAAATGTTTTAGCTCTTGTTGTCATTCCGCCAACAGCTGCTGTTTTAAATCGAAAACTTAGCAACGCACAACATTTCAGATAGAGCCCATTTGCATAAACAATTATTTACTCGAAGTATAACAAATAAAACTCATGTTTTCTGCTGAAAATTATTTAATGTTATTCTAAAATGAAACATATTAAGAAGACGATCCCAGGCTAATCGAAAAACGAGCTCGTTTAATTTAAATAACAAATGAGAGAGATTTATTTGATTATCTTGGTACTTTATTGTCTGTAACAACCACTTCGGGTTTGTATGTTTTATAAAAAAAAAAAAACACAGAAATGCAGATTATTTGCGAAAGCTTAAAGAAATACGTAAAAATCAAGCCTACATTTAGACTTGTTCCCAAATTTTCAAAAGCAAAGGCACCGATTACGTGTCGCTTATTTCAAGTGGAATAAATCATTTCAGAATTTAAACAGAACTATTGCTTTTCAATGGCTTTCACTTATTTGATATCTGAAATCTAAATTTTCCTATAAATAAAACCAAATTGACACACAAATCCTTTAAAATAAATCTCTTTTGTGCCCAACAGAAAACCGCATTTATAGTTAAAAAAAAATGTTCTTGGCAAACTTACGCCTAAAAGCACCCAACACTTTTACTATCTTATGCAACGTTTAAAGACTTTGTACGTTGTGTTTCTCTGTGTATTTTAAGGCCATAATTTAAGCCACCGTGAAACTTATTCGCTTTAAATTTCTTACACATTTTACTTTTGATTTGTCTTTAACATTTTTTTGCAAGAAGTTTTTTAAAGATTCTTGCTCAACTCAAAACTACCTGAAAATAAGCAAAAACAAACAACTTGATGTCTTTTAGAAAAAAGTTAAGAGAAAAAACTGAACACATCTGACTTCAAACAGTATTTTTTTGAAATCATTTTATTAAAAGGTTTAAATAATTTAATAGAAAATAAAATTTGAAATCAGTTTTAATGGATTTTGGAGCTTAAGCATTTAAAAACCCTTATTTGTTTCCAACTACGACGCCAGCAAATAAACCAGCAAACATCACAAAACAGCTTAAAAAAGTTTTAACTGTCATGGAAGATTGATTTCTGTTAATTGGAGTTTTAATTTTTCTTTTCTCTCCTTCTCTCTCTCTCTCTCTCTCTGTTGCCAAATAGATGAGGTACTTAAATGTTATATTTTCTCCAAACGTAGAATTTATGTCAATCTCGAATGGAGGTTTTAATAAAATTAAAAGGCAAAAGAACAAAGAACTTCAGTTTTTTCTTACTTTCGGTTTTAAAAATCAATTTTTGTTTTTTTTTTCGTATAGAGTAAAATTAAAATGTGAAATTGAAACCATAATAAACAGAACAATATGCAGCCTGAAAGTAGGCAAGTTTTAATAATACGTGGGGATATTGTTGGCGGCCAGTGACCGCCGTACTGTTCTGGTGGCGTCAGTCTAGAGAGCGAAAGGGGACCTATAAAAAATAAAATCGATAAGATATAAAAATTGTTACAAATACATTCAAAAGTCAAACAAACCATCTGATGGTAATCTAAACACTAACGTTTTTTTGATTGTTCCCCAGCCAGCCAGCCCACAGTCCGAATCAACAAATGACTCATGCCAAAAGGATAAACGCTAACATACCAGTTTTATCCAGCTGAGTGGCACCATCATTTATTTTCTATTTCCACAGTTTTCAAAAGGGAATATGTAAAAGGAAATAGGAAAATTCTTTTGCTTTAGCAGACGAGTGGCGATTTAACAATTATTTCAAGTCCTCTAAGATAAATAAATGGTGTAGAAATAAGTTTGTTGGATGAAAGACAAGTGTACAAACAAGCGGAAGTGAACGGCAACAAAACGCCCAGGCAATAATTTAAAATTCTTAATGTGCTTTTGGGTGTTGAAAAAAGTATGACACAATCGTGGCGGGGGAAAAGAGCACAAAGAACAATTCATGGGAGTTTGGTGTAATTAGTATCGCTTCCGTTTGATGGAGTTATTTGGTGCCAATGACAACAACCGAAACAGAAGAATTAAAGAACGCACATCAATCACCTCTATGTGAGGTAACCGTGCCTTCAAATGTAAAATATGGCTCGCAGCGTCCATGGTGCGGCATGTACTAGACAGTTTGTCCTTGTCTCCCTACAGATGCCATTCCGGCAAATTGAGTGCGCGCAGTGTTACCTAATATTGCCTTGTACATCGTGATGATACTTAAGGCAAATCTCTGTGACTACTTGTTTTACAATTTATGGCGTCGCAAAGTTGTCATAAGTAAATTTGTTGACTGAATTTCAATTAGAATCTGTATCTACCACACTTTCGCCAACGATTTTATTGTATCAAAGGACATCTATCAGTTTAAATACACTTCAATTACACTTTGCCTAAGACTTGTGTTTGTTTGTAGACAAACACAAGTGACTACTCCTAATTAGTTGCTCTTAACAGAGATCCAAATTAATGCGGGCCATAATAAATGAGGTGACTTCCTCCTTCGCCTACACACAAAATAGTGACATAATTTAAGACATGATGCTTTGAGAAACCCATCCACGAAACGCAAAACTTGGAAAGCAGGCCTAAGAAGGAGCACTTTCACAAATTTTTCTGTACAGACTCTACAGTCTACTTGGCAGCTTTAATGAACGTCTTTGTAATAATTTCATCTCGAACAAACGTCTTTAATTAATTAATTTTCTTTTGCTTGATAATTAAATTCTATAAACATTCTTTTGTTATGCAAATGATTTTATTAAACATATTTTTCTTTTGTCTAAAGCAATTCATTATGCGTCCTGTGTTACTCACACGTTTTTGGCTTCTTGCTTTTGGTTGTCCTACTAATTGAATTAATTATTTCTATAGCATTTCCTAAAATGTTGAATTAATTCCATCTTGACAATAAAATTTAAAACTTCTTTAGATTTAATCCTTTATAATTAAAACATCATTAGCAGCCTTTATTAAGGCTATTTGGAAGGATTTGAAAAAGTTATAGCGTCTCACAGTCGTAAAGGAAAAGTTAAGGAGGCAGAATTTTTTGTACTTCTTCTCCCTTAGGGCAAAGACGCAAATAAGCAAGTGTTGCCATGTTGCTTTGAAGTTCGCTGAACTAAATTTTATAACAGTTTTTATATATTTGTAATTTTTGGCATAATTATCTGAAAGGACATTTCTCTACCACATTATGGTGCCAAATTTTCTGTGAAATATTTTCTATGCAGGAAATTCGTAATTTTTGGAATATATTTTGTAGGGAAAATATAAACAAAAATTGCAGACCGATTTTTCACAACAATATCTTTACAGAATAGAATATAGAAATTTTGTATTGCCACATTTTTTTATAGCAAATTAATTAAAGCAGAATTTTTTATATTTTATATATAAAACTTTTTATGCAACAGTTTTTTAAAAATATTTTTAGAGACCGAGTTTTTACAAGCAGATATTTATAGCACAATATAACATTTTTATACAAGAGTTCTTCTCTTTTTAGATTATTTTTTAATAGAACAATATTTCTAATGGCACAATATTTTGTATAGAATAATTATATAATTTTCTATAGAAATCTTTTATGTTACAATATAAATTTTTCGAAATAAAACTTTTGCATCAGACAGTTTTCCTTTCTTTTCAATTTTTCGTGAACTCTTCTTCTTCTTTAAATATCCGCAGTTTTTACTACAAGTCTGTTTCCTTTTAAAAGTATTATTTCGTTCACATCAAATTTCTTCCAAGCGGAATTTATTTAAGAACTTTTTTTATTTTCTCTGCCTCCCTTCGACAACATCTGACAATTTGCCTTTTATTTGTGAAATTCGCAACTGCTTTGCATTTAACCACCGTTTCAATAAATGGCGAATAACACAAAAAAGCACGAGAGCTGAATTGGAATTGTGCTGAAGAAAACAATTTCACATTGAAATGCGCAATAAATATTTAATACGAAACGTTTTAGTCGTTTTCTGTTCAAAAGGTAACATTTGAAATGTAATTCAAGTTCGTGTTTAATGTCTTCGAAGGGAGATTTAAGTAAATTTATATTTTAAACTTCTAAAATATGGAAATAAAGACTATTCCCCTTATGGTGGCAAACGAATTAAAAAAGTCAGCGTTAGCCTTATAATAGATTACTGGAGAAGTAATTTTGTTTTCACTAATCTATCATTTTTAAAATCAAAATACTTTTACAAAACTGTTGGGGCCGTTTTTTTCTAATCTTTGAAAGACACATAAAATACAATTTTATCGTTTTTTACTCAAAACCTTAAATTTAAACATTTTTGCGCAGAAAAAAATTTCTTTCTTATTAAAATATTTTTACTGCAAATTTCTTCTTTAACACTGAAATGAAACAAGTTTTCTGTAAGAACAGATTTCTTTTGACATATATTTAGTCGTAAATTTGTTTAATAAAACCTATTTTTAAACAAAGTAATTTGACGCTACGAAATTGGAATTAAGAAAAAAGTTTCTTTGAATAAAAATATTTTTCTCCACAAAGAGACATTTTATATCCTATTGCGGCTCCGTAAAAACTTGCGTTTTTCCGTTGCATATTTTGCCACTGACTTAATTATTTTGCTTGCTCTGTAAAAACAACCTACAATTAACAATTAATGTTCAATTACTCTTACCATTAAATAAATTGAATTGAAGAAACCAATTGAAAATAATAAAACAATTATGAATTTTTCATAAGTGTTTTGTTCCGTTTCTCGTTTATAATTCATTGCCTTTTTTCAGGGATTAATAAACAAGCGCCAAATAAATGTGAGGGGCCGGCCATGTTGCATAAAACAAAATAAATTAGCAGGAAGCAGAAAAAAAACGATTAAAATAAATCATTAAAAATGTGCTCAGTTGCGAACTAATCTCCGTGAAAGCTAAGACGCCCTTAAGTATGCTTTACAAATTAGATTTTCTGTATTTGTTGCTCTTAGTGTCAACGAACGGTAAAAAGCTTTAATTTTAACGATTCTTATACGATATAAAAAAAGATTCTTATGAAAAAGATGTAAAAGCATAAACGAATTCCATTCCATTGGCTAATTAGAATACAAAACACATATTGTAATTAAGAACAATTTGAGAACAACAGATACTTGGTTAACAGAGCATTTTTAATTTTCCTGTACAAGTAATCAAGACAAGCCTGTAAGGCTGCCTTCAATTCTCATGACAATAAAACAGAATCGCAGAGACTTTAAGTCACAAACACATTTTTATTTCTAAATCACAATTCTTGGAGTTTTAGTATAAAGAGCCGATTCAGACAAGTCACAGAAATTAGCAGTAAGCAGTACAATATGCAGATGACAATGCACTATTGTTATTCTGATTTTTATGCTTCGACTAAACCTACAGCCGAGATAAAATTTCCTGGAAAATTGTTGATGTAGTGGTGGGTGTTTGTCGTGAAAAGCAAAACGAACGAACAAGTTTTCGCATTGTGGCCAGACTTTAAATAACATCCTCATCATTTTTCAAAGCCACACTCAACATTCTACTTTCATAACACACATGTTCAATTATTTAGATAACACCAACACACGCGCAAACACAAACACGCGCACTCATACTGACGCAGTTAAAATTCAACAAAAACGTACATGTAATTTGAATGTATAGAAAAATGTGACAATTACTAGAATGCGGCATGAGTTCTAAGCCTTTAGAATGTGTGAAAGTAGTGACAAGATTACAAGCGACCTAAATAGTCACTATCTTTTTATGAACCCCCTCTCTGGCTGCTGCTGTTCATGCTTTTAATCTTTTAAATACGACGTTGTTTGTACTAATTTTAGGTGGAGAGTTTTTTTTACGGAACAATTTGTTTCTTTAAAATATTTTCCACAGAACCACCATCATATAAGAGATATTTAGACTGATATGGGCACCATTATGGTGACGAACGTGACAGTCCGGTGCATTTTTTTTCTGTAACATGAGGTGTTGGTCATACATACAAGATGTTGCCATAGACTAAATGTTTTCTATGGAACCACCATCGAATACGATGTTCGTTATCATCGTATAAGATGGTAACGTGCGTCACAATGTGCTTATTTGAAACAGTTTTATTTCAAAGACTTTTATTTAATTTTACAATCGAAAAATTGGTTTTGTATAGAAAACTGAGCAACTTCATAATGACGAACGTGACGTTAGTAAAATCTTCCGAACAGTAAATGCGTCGACAAAAAAGGTTTAAAACCTTCAAAGTTCAGCCAAATAGAAGACTTGCGTTTAACTTAAATATTTAATACCAAGAAAAACGGTTGCCATGAATTCAAATAAAATTTATAGATCTCTATGGTAACGAACGGTCGCATACCATTTAAATGAAAAGCGAAGAGGAGACAACTTTATCCAGTTCCGTTTTTAGTTTGAATTATAGGTCATAGCAACAACTATATAGATGAAACTAAAATTGATAGCAAGTGGAAAAAATGGTAATAATTCGAACGTGATAAAAATTGTAGAAGTTTTCGGGCCATCGTATAAAAGGGAGCAAAAAAAGTAGCCATAAACTGCGTCGCTACGTGACATTATATCCATAATGATTCAACGATTAACTTTTTTACTTTTCAATTGAATGAATTTCCTGAGGGAATATGCTGCCAGCGGTGCTTTTTATATCACCATCTCATGAAAATGAGTGGAGTTTCTCGATGTCAGGATATAAGAAAACAGTTACGAAAACATTTTTGGAATATAAATAATTACAGTCGTGAAGCTGGACAGTCTACTGGTCTAAGTGTATTAAATTAGCAACATCTGAGTGATACTTTGAAAGAATATTGTAAAGTAACCAGTTTTTCATAGTAGTTTTTTGTTTGCCTCTGTGACTCTTTCGATTGAAAAGCTCGCATATAAATGTTTAACGAGAATATTCCCTGAAGTAGATATACCATCCTACTTCAGGGCCTGTTTTTTGAATCGATTATCATTCCTAACCGGAAAAATGATGCTTTTAGAATCCTCGGCTCTTCCGCGTTCACACAATTGCCTTTTACTTCTATGAGAAGCAAAGAGATAAGAAATAAAATATATATATTTTTGATTCTTTGAGAAAGAAGCGGAAGGCCGAGCTTAGAAAAGAAAGCGTAGAACGCATCCGTACTCCATATTTTTCCCACTGGGTACACCCATGACATGACCACGCATGTATGTGTCTATATTTGAATTCACATGTGACCGTTGATTTGTCTGTGTAAAGAAGTTTTTTTACTCCGGCATATGTCGTTTATTTTTTACGACAGGATTAAAATCAACTTGAAAAATGTAATCAAATTGAAAGGCCATCATTATAAATTTCAGCCAATATTCATACTTATTTTCATATGTATGATGTATGACAAAGTCCTGCCAACGCAGCTTCTTAAATTGAGTCCCAGATAAGCTTAGCATTAATGTTGTCGATGTGGCTAAGCATTAAATATTGTAAAAAACATGGACTTGTAAAATGTTGAAATGGTTGGGTGATAAGGGAACGTCATTTGCAATAATTAAATCTTTAAAAGAATAAATAGTAATAATTTATATTATATTATTTATCAAAGCTGCATTTTGCTGAAGTGTATTTAGAAAGCAGATACAGGCAAAGAGTCAGGTGACAGCAGTCTTCCCAACTATAAGACCCAACTTCGGACAGAAAACAAGAAGAAAACATCTATTAAAACATTAAAAAAAAAACTCTATCTGTCATTTATACTTTTGCGGAACCGGTTTCCTCTGTTTTTACCTGTCCCCGTTTTAAAAAGGATAAATATTTATCCACAAATATCCTGTTAAAGTTTTAATACTCAACACTCAGCCAACCACCAGCTTAACACCCAACAGTGTGTGCGGATGTACTCGTATCGATGCGAGACTATTTGCAATGTATCACTGTTTGAGTGGATTAAATGAAGGTGGAAATAAAGTTGTTAATTAAGCAGACAAGCATGCACATGCATGCATCCGAATATATGTAAGTATGTTCCTATGAGTTTCCGTTAAATGGTGTGTGTATGCAATTTTGTAAGCAAAACTTGTCTAATTAAGTATAATGGAAGGAAAAAGAAATTGTTAGCAAGTAGCGAAGGATGTTCGTATGTCACATTTTGCTGATTTTCAAAACTAACCTCAAATGTTAAAAATTTTAGCACTCTCTGTGTGACTGCAACCAGAGTGAACACAAAAAAAATAGGTTGTGATACTTCACAAAAAGTTTTTAAACTTTGCTGCTAAGAGGTCGGAATTTGCTCTAAGATCGGAGGCGCTTGCATCTTTTGATGGGGTCATCCCGTGCGTAGGTACTCTGACGCATCAAATGATCAATCGAGTTTCATTACTTCCTTGCCCACCTCAAACTACGATATATTTTATTCGATATCGGTTAACACGATACCAAAATTGAAAATTTTAATAAAATGAATAAAAATGTTGTCCACCTGGAATAGCACTTGAATTTCGAAATTCCAACATCTGACAAAACTGAGCAGACTGGCTACAGCTGGCGTTCTATAGCAGAATTCCGGTCCAATATGTTGGGACATGCACGAGATGTCTTTACTGACGTCAGTTATAAAACGTTCTCCTTGAGAAACATTTTTGTCTGGCTATTAAATACGCTGTACGCCATCACTTCCCCTCCTATAGACAGGTTCTGTGTCAATACCATCTCTCAATTTCAGTGGAATGACAACCTGTGAGGGTTGTCTGTGTTTCGCCTCCAAAATAATTCCTAAAACTTTTCATTTTAATATGCAGATTTTTTCCTTTAAACAATCATTTCGCAAACTTTCCAAAAAAAATCTATAAAACCATCAAAGCAAACTTTATTATTTTATTAAGTCCTTTTTGAAAACAATTTTAGTTTGTTCTAAAAAAAGAAATTAAAAAACATCACTTGAATATTTAAAATTATTTGCTGCTTGATTGTGTGGTTTTCGAAAAAATAAACACGCACACACACCCACACACATACATTTATTGGTTATCCTTCTAAAAGTTCATTAGAACTTGCAAAACTACAAATCAATTTGCTGGCAGTCATCGTATCCGTATTGAATTTTTGCCAGAAATTGTTGTTTAAATTGCCTAAGATACTTCGGGGCAATATTTATGTTCAATGAAGAGAAACATATTTTGGGGCTGCACAATTCATTTATCAAAATATTGTTTATTTAGATTTATTTTTGGCCCTCTTGTTTTGTTTACAATAAATTGTATTATTGTTTTAGCAATTGAAATTAATCAAATAACTTGCAAAATTCTATTGCAAATAATCAACAGCAACAGCAACAGCATACAAAATGCTTTATTATTTTTTAATTTATTATATATCAGCATCACAAATTAGACTTTTGAAAAATTCAATTGAATTTGAGGCTTAAATTAAAATATTATTATTTTTTTTTTTTTTTTGTAAAATAATTCATTTTTATCCCCTAAAGCCTTTTAAATCACATCCCTACGTCCTTATAATTGTTTTATTAAAAAAAACTCCCTACAGAGTTCATTGTTCTGTAGTAATTTCAGACTCAAGAAACAATTTAACACCCACTCCAAAAAGCGAATTGAGACAAACCCTTGAGTTTCCCAGAAAACAATTTATGTATGCGAAAACATTATACAACTGTTGGTTTTAATGCAGCCAAGTGTAAACATAAAAATATATTTATGTATATCAAGTATAAATACACACATACATGTGTATTAAAGTTTGCATGGGACTTTGTATTGCAAAGCAAGTCAAAGAAGCGCAATAGTGAGCAGGCACAAGCACGAATTGAATTAAAGGCAGCAGTTCCATGCTTGTTAAACATTGAAGGAGTAGTCATAGAACTTGAGGAAATCTTTTGATACATTCGCTGTAGCTTAGCCCCATGCCTGCAACTGCTTTAATACAGTTCACTTGTAAGCAGTTAGACGAGTAACGAGGAGCCGGCGGCATGAAAAACAAATGGGCAAATGTATGTAAATGCACACTGAACCCTGGCTTTACTAAAAGCAAGTGCATTTTTTGTTGGAAAACTGATTACTTGAGAAATTTATAATTAGATTTTTTTCTACTTTCCCAATCCCAAATGGTAAAACTTGTATAAAGTTGTGAGGTTAAGAAGAAAACATGTAGTAAATGAACCAAGAACAAAACTGGGGAAATCCATGGTAACTTTTTGCCAAATCGAGAAACTTCATATAGAATCAAATGTGAGGTTAGGGAGATGCAAGTGTGTTGCCAATTAATTTTATCCAAAATTTTAAACTCATAAAACGCTGCCTCAACAAATGACATATAATGTGAGAGTGAAATTTACCAAAACCAACTTTGAGGTTAGAAGGGAAAACTTTGTCCTACTCCAATACAAATAAATGAAAATTATGGCCCAATTCCTAATACAAATGCAGAAGTAACGTAAAGTAAAAAGTTTAAGAGCTTTTGCGCAAACATTTTTAAAACTTGTTCAACTTAACCTCAAAATAAATCCCTACCATCTTAAACATTAGTTCATATTTTAAGAAATCCGATGTTATACATTAAGGAAGGTGCTAAACTTTAAGCTTTAGCGTTTTACTATTATCTAATTCGACGATGAAGCTTTATCAGAAAAGTTTCTAAGCCCCAATTCTAATGAATATTAATATTTGATATGTTGAGGGGAGAGAATAGTGTTTTCTTTCAATATTGCACAGCACATTTCGGTTTAAAGCAAACCCTAATCTGATTTCTTCAGTTTGTGGTTTCTTTATAGAATGACCCTCGTTTATCAAGTAAAACATTTCATGCAAGAGGATTTTTTCTTCTACATTGTGTACGTGCTTCTTCGGTTCTTTTCCTCGACATTACACTGTCATTTTGTTTACAGCATTTTTTTATTTTACTCACAAACACATAAATATTTAAGTTTTAATAAATATATTAATGCACTTTGTCACGCTCAAACGTTAAAAGTTTTTTGACTTCTTGAGGAGCAACCGAAAGAAATGTTTTGGCAGGAAAAAGGAACTTAGTGTAAAATATTTCCAAAGAAAAATCTTTGAAAAAAAACATTCTGCTTACCAAAGTCTACAATCGTTTTTTGACAATTAAGGAAATTCTAAATTGAGCGAAACTTGTGTTTTTATACAGAATTTAAAAATGAGGGCTTACTTGAGCTGCAGTTGGGGCGCAAACAATATTTTATGAAAATTTTTCCAACCTAACCTTAAAGTTAGTTTTTAAAATTTTTAGCAAAACATACAAATACAAATAATTTTGCGTTCTTGGCATGTAAACCTACATTTTTTAATGGAAATTTCTTGAAATAAAATTTTTTTCAATCCAACCTCAAAATTATTTTTCCACAACTTTCACTTAAACTAATAAATACAAATTTTTTTCTTCAACTTAACTTCAAAATTACCTCAAATTCTTCTTACGCTAAATCTTGGTATGAAAAGCAAACTTTTGAAAACAAACATAAACCTAACCTTAAAATGACATCTCAGCATCTGTTTAAACGAGAACCCTGCAGGGTTTACTTTTTCAAATGTGTTTTTTGTTAAGGCCCAGGTTTCTTATTTTTAAGCTGCAAACATACATTTAACTTGAATCTATTTTGTATATGGAAGGAAATATTTCAAGAAACTCATTTGAAACACATTTACAGAAAAGAGAACGAGAACGAGAACGAGAAAGAGCTTAAACACTTCAAAATGTGGCACATATCGTATATTTTTGTAGCCAGTAAACCTACAGCTTAACAACATCGTTATCGTTATTATGCGAAAATCCAAAGAGCTTTTATTATATAAATAGAAATGTGTGCACAACGAAATGGTGAGTAAATTATTTACGTCGTACAGGTATCAATCAGTAATCAAGGATGTTGCTGTGTACACCCGCGCGTGCACGGGCCTAAGCGATGTCACTGACAGTAAACCCCAAAATACAATCGACGATTTTGAGTAAGCTGTCCTTTGTCATGACGCCTTCTGCTCCACTGTAGATGTGCTTATGCAAAAAAATATCAATATATTTATCCTCCTTCAAGGACATGTTGGTACTTGTATAAAAACTGTTATTTATTTTCAAGCGGAGCTGATAAGTTGAGCGATTGTGTGTGAGCATTTGTGTTTGCTGGTGTTGCTACTGGATTTACTGAGCGCATTTCTTCCCCAAAACACATCCTTAAAATCTTACACGTACCACTATTACTACCAATTCAACAGCAGCAACAACAACTACTACGACTACAGCTTTAATACTCCTGCTGTTTATTGACTTACAACCGTTCGATATACACTTTTCACCATTCCTATTCCTTTCAACACTACAATCACTTTAATGCATTAAACAAGTTGTAAGATCTTTGAACTGGAATTGTCGAACGCATGTTGTCTCAGAAGAAAAAAAATATCGTAAATAAAAATCCAAACTGTTGCTAAAAGAAACAGAATTCAACCAATAGCATTAAAGTAGATTTTCTTTAACTTAAACTTCAAAACTTCAAGAGAAAATCTTTGCCAGAGATTTTATTCTTGTCGCAGAATTAATTACAACTCTTCCTTTTTGGCTTTTGTGTCTCTCTGCTGAAGCTTAAAAGAGTTCACCCCAAATGTTTGCGGTATGAACTTCAACAATTTATGGCAGGCACAAACTTGTTATGGGCATGTTTTGCTTTGGAAACAGAATACAGAGATATTCAATTGTTATAGTTTCTTTAAGCCTGAGTGTATGCAGCAAAATGTTGCATATTTTTTAGCATTTACATAAGAGAAGGAAGGAGTGATGCAGAGACACCAGTAGCTGCGCCAAACAAAACCTATAAAGCAGATAGTATTACAATGTATGGGAAAAACTTTCGGTATTTAGTCTAAGCCATTCAAACTGAAGAAGTTTTTTTTGTTTATCTTAAAGAAATATTCTTGTTTGCGCGCTACCCTTCCTCCAACTGCCTGTTACGCCTGCCGTTTCCCAAAAAGGATTAAGCATAAAAACGTTTTCCGTTTCTAGATTTATAAGCTAAACATTTATTTAAAAAATATCGCATTCTCGAATCTGTAAGAGCCCATTTAAGCTGTTCCTAGCAAAACTGTCGTTGTTGCCAAATAACTTCTCGTTTTCAAATGCTCTCAATCTGGAAAAGCAATTTGAGCTGAATGTTATGGTGGCATGTGCTATCAATGAAAAGCGTTGCTGTTCAAAAGAAATTGGAACTAAGCAAAATAGAAGTTTTAAAGTTATTGTAGTAAACAAAGACAGAAGAAGAACAAATACAGAAATGGCAATTAAAACTTGAAGATGCATAAACATTTCACCACAAAACATAAGTCGATGCACCCAAACATATTTCACGCATTTTAGTAACAAAATTCTTGTCCACTTTAAACATATTTGTTCTTTAGAACAAGGAGAAAAAACTCATAAATTTCTATCCAACTTTGAAGCGGTAATAGATTTTTTGTGTTGCTATCGCCAGCAGTAACTCAGTTGGCAACAGATTGTTGCAAATAACCCACATCTCTCCCTTGGAGTAATCAAATATATAAGAACAAAATGAACACAGAAAAATAAAAACAAGCCAAAAAAACTATTTTTCCAAAAAACGTACTTTAAACAGTTAAATGCCATTTTTCATTTCATTTGCAACAGAATCTGAGCGGGGAATAAGTGAAATTCAACTAAAAGAAATTCGTAAGGCGGCACGAAAATTATTTGGCTACTTTTTTCCTAATAAAAGGGCAGCACATTATGTGGAGCATATTTTAAGTGGCATAAGTTTTTCGTTAAGAAAATTTTGCTAAAGAACTCTTCTTTCATTAAATAAAATTTTTACAAAGAAAATGTTTTGTTGGGATAAAAATTTTCGAAGGCCGCATGAAGATATATAAACATCTAAGAGCCCCGACAGTGTGCTGAGCTTTTTTGCCACCCAGTGTTAGAGCACATTCCACCCTCTTAGCATGGAAGCTTAAAGGCTTTTTGGAACGAACGTTCGAGTATTTCGCCTTAGCTCCCTTTTGGGCGTATCGATTCATAATCTGTGTTCCCGGCATGCCCTGTTATCCAAATTAGAGTAATCTGATTCTGAGTCGCCCGCTGCGCCTTTTCAATACTTTGCTAGACGTAAATGTGCAACTGATCAGGGCCTCAGGAGCAGTGACTGACTATACAAAGCTGTTTCAATCCGTAGCCACGTGTATATGCTTATGGAATAGGGCTTCCACAGTTGCCGATATTGCTCACAGTTCCGCTTGAAAAATTGCGGCGTGTTCGATTAAAGTAATTGCTCTGCGTGCTCCAAGTCAAACTCTTCCTGCTCATTTCATCCTTTTTATTTTCTAAACCCCCATCTATTTCTTTTTGCACGAACCTTACGAAGAATGCTTAGCCCGCAGACTTAATATGTGCTGAATGTGGTTGGTTTGTTCCGTTCAATTCTGACCTATTGAACAGTCTTATTTGTAACGATTTTTTTTTCCTCCGAAGGGCTTTGTTCAATGCAGTTAAAGCAAACCAAACCCAACTCTATTTCAATCCCCAAAGCAATAATTTGTGCAGTCAGCCAGAAAACTGCGTAAAGGATAATGTACAACACAGTTTGCCCCATTCATCAGTTGGCATCATGTTGTCTTTAGGGTTATCGCAGTCACAAATGTGATGACAAGTTCTTTCTGTGGTCCTTAAATAACAAACAGACATTATGTATTTCAGTATCATCATTCAGAGAACCTGAAAATTGCTTTTGTATGTCAAAAGAAAATAACACACATAAAAAATCTAATGCATAATAAAGGGATTGCAATTTAAACAATTTCAATTGCCTACTAACAGGGGCTGGAGAGTTGAAATCACATGCAAATTTGCTGTTTATTAACTAAAGCATTTAGTCTTGAGCAAATAACCCAAGTTTTGGCAAGAACTTGTTACTTTTTCTGAACAATTAGTGTAAATGCATAAATTATGCACATTTTCACTTGATAAATGTGTAAAATTCAGTGTTTCGGTAATTGGCCAGTACTTTCAGGATGTGGGGTGAAACACAACCATTCACTTTTGGCATAAAACAAATTTTGTGACTCAAAAATGTGCACAGACTAATTTGGGCATTTTCAAGGGTCAACGGTTGTTAAACACAACATTTTGCTTAGATTAAGACAAGTACAAAAAAACACAAAAAGACCTTAAAGCCACAAAACACGTTTTGTTGATTCGCTTGTATCCTAAAAATTTTACTTTATTGTTCAATTAAGGTAAAACTAAAGGCAAAAGCAAATATTCTCACTCAGTCTTTGAATTTCAGGCCAAGAGATTATTGTATTTATTATTATTGGGCTACCCCAAAAGCGGGCTACGAGTTTAAAGGCATCATCATTCATCATCTTATTTATCACAAATACTAATATTTTTAAAAATTTTGCTACAAAAAATCGTTAAAAAAATTTATAAAAAATTCTTTTATTTAAAAGATTTAAAATTGAAATATAGTTTGTAAAAAAATGTTATTCAGCCGCAATATTTGCTTAGGAAATTATTTTAAAGTTTAAAATTTTGTATATTTTTTATCTAAATATTTCTGATAGAAAATTTTTGTTAAGCGAAAAAATTTTCATAAAAAGGATAAACTTTCCACACAAATTTTGTATCAAATGGAAAATTTTGTAAAACATTTTTAGAAGATGAAAAAACTTTCTGCACAAAATTTTTACAAAATTTCATAACTTTGCTGCAAAAAAATTATTTGCAAACGCCTAAAAGCGTGCTTCAGATTTGGCAGACCTTCTTTGTTTCAACACAAATTTTATTACCGAAATATCTTGGCAGCGAACTTTAATTAAACAAAAATATTGAACTCTGCAGGCGTATTGAGAATGTATTATTACTTCCTTAATTCTGGAATGGGTTTTAACATTAAAACGCCTTAAGCAAACAGCCAGTTTCGATTTCGTTTTCCATATTAAAAAAAATCGTTTTAGCCAAATTTCAGCCGTTGCATTGAACACACAATTTCATGCAAATTTTTGGTGAAATAAATAATGATTTTTTTTTTGTGATTAGAGCATCGACAAATGATGACATGTGCTTTTTACGCAATTTGTGCTTTAGCACCTAAAGGTATGCTTTCAACATTACAACCAAAATTGAAATGTACAGATTAGTTGCAAATGCCAATAAAACTCGCAATTTGCACTTTAAACTTTACTTTAAAAATTCATAAATGCTGGCACATTTGTTTGATTTTTAGTTTTCCACACAGTTTTTCCAGTCAGCCACAAACTGAAAGAGAAATTAATTTCTTTCTCCAGGCAGCCAGAGCCAAGGGAGATATTGGCCACAGCACTAACAAAATATTACACAATATTTTGACAGTTTTTTATTTCTATTATTCTCTCCTACTCTTGACTTGTTGTAACAAATCCTTTAAGGATTCAAACTTTAGTGCAGACGAATAGGAAAACTTTTTCAGTACCAAAAAAAATATTGTTCGAAAAGTATAAATGATTTTATGAGAATGAGTTGTAATGATTGGATCAGGTTTTGGGGAATCAAAAATGAGTTGAGCATTTGGGAGGAGGAATTGAAAGCACTAACAGTGATAGTAGCATACTTTTAGGAGTCTTGGGCAAAGTTCCTTTAGAATTCAAATAAAACAAATAACACATTTTTTTATTACAACAAAAGTTTAGCCCCACCATTTCATTTTATGAAAAATTTATCCATAATCTGCTTTTTCTGACCTAAATTTCGGACAACTTTAAATATTTTAAAATTTAATATGATATTTATTCGTAGGCCGCTCACTCACTTGCTTTCAGTTTAATTTTCTATGCGGAATTCCTGCTGCCATGATTTATGCTTTTTTATTCGTTTTATCTATTTTATTTTTTGAATTCCATGTTTTATTTCTTTCCTCTGCCAGTTCTTAACAATCCTGAAAACAACTTGTGACTAAATTAGAAATGCAAAACGTGATTGAAATAGTTAAAAGCAAATATTTTGACAATTCTACTTTGGCGTTCGTTCCAGCGATTAAATGAAGTATGAGTTGATAAAAAAAAGTCAAACCAAAACAAAATTCATAAATCATAAATCAATTCTAAATATTTAAGTAAAATCTTTGAAAGGCAGTTTTTGTGTCAAAAACAACTGGAACAACAATGAGAACCTAAAACTATACTTTTCGAAAAAAATTTATCTTCCATTGATTTAAATATTAGATGGGACTGTTTGTGTATTAGCAAATCGGAAAGTCTTCTTCCTTGAATAATTCTATGGGCTTCAAGAAGTCGTTGTTAAAAGCACAATATGCGGAGGGTCACAAAAGCGAAAGCACTATCCTGCACACGGTATAATAGAATGTTTGCTATCTCTGTTTCTGTAGACTTCCATTAGAGTTCATGAACAATTTTGGTAGACCAATCCCAGTAAATGGCATTCTGACAAGCAAAAATAAGATTTTAAGGATATAATATTGTAGTATAAGAGCATGAGAGTGTCAAAGTATAAAAGCCTAAAGCTGATCATTTTTTAGACAAGTGAACATTCATATTCCTTCTTTCCTAACAAAGGAGCTCATGTTTTTTAGATTTCATGAATCTACACGAAACAATTTCTTGTCAATTTCTCCATTTATCTACTTCCACATTGAGTATTTTAAGCCCTTTTTATGGCTGTTTTCTAAGCCCTTTTTATTGTCTCTAATAGTTGTTGCATTAATTTTATTGTTTGGTTTACAATTTACGACATTAACTTAATGCAAAATTCCAGCCAACGAGACACTTCATAATATGAGATAATAAAAATGTATCAAGTAGACAACCAGGGAGGAAAGAAGTAGAGAATACTTGACGAAATGAATTTCACAAGCGTTTAACTTTTCAAAAATATAAAACGATTTCCCTGACGAAAACTCCTCCATTTATCATTGTGGCAGGTATGCCAAAGTCGCTACAATCGATAGCGAATATTATACATTCCACAGACAGCTGTCTTCAAAATCGATTTAAAAAGAAACGATTTTCTGAAGTCATTACAGCCTTTGAACAGTTTGTTAGCAAATAGCACATCCCAGTTGGACTTGCTCTTTACGCAAATCGTGTATCTTTCGAAATTAAGCAGCTTTAAACGCCTACATATGCCAAGTTAAGCGTTTTTATTTATGTCCATGTACTATTTCATTGGCAACAAGTTGAAAAATAGCTGGTGTGCAGTAGTAAACTTGTTCCAGAATGTTGGTACAATTTGGGGCACTTGATTTCGCATCCCTGCATCGCAGAAAGACATGGCGTAATAAACATGTTATAGAAACCAGCCTAAAATATGCTTTAGTTTACACATTCCTTTTTCCGAGTTCATTTTTCATTTCTGTTCATATACTTAAGATCGAAATCCTTGAAAATTAGTTCTTCCTGCCGCCCCTCCACCAACAAACAGTGGATTGGCCGTGAGCACAGCCAGAACAAGGGGGAGGAAATAGTGTAAAATAAATGTATATCCACTTGTATTAATTCATTATTACAATTCGCCTAAAATTAATATAAAACAAACTTATGAGATGTAGTTGGATATATTTAAAAATTGACGGCGTTAACAGGCAAATCTTAAGACAAGGGAAATTTATTGAATTTATTTCAGCGCAACGTATAAAGAAATAAAAGTGGCAACAGACAGGCAGCTGTAGGCTTTTAAAATTTACTAAGAAAATGTAGAACATTTTGTACTTCGTTAAAGTTTAAGTTTAATTTTGAAAAATATTTATATGGTCTGGTGTGAGCCCAGACTTTCGTCTGTGAAATAATTAGAACATGTTCTGTTGCCGGCTGAGCTTTTTCGTTGCTTTAATCTTTTCATAGCAAAAAAAGATTAAATTGAAATCTTTATATATTTTTTTTTTTTTGTAGACTCGATTTATGTTATAATTTTATGAAAATATGTATATTTTTAAAAGTAGCCAACAAAAAGTGCTGCATACTTTAAGGGCTGCCACGCGGATTTCAGTGAATTGTAAAAACTCTGCTGTTTTTGTATGGCAGGTGTACAGTTTGTTGAATTAAACAGAACACGAACGTAAAATCATTTTTTTTATGTACTTTTATGATGAATATTTATTTAAGTGCCGTAAAAAATTTATATTTTTTCTTTGTTAGTTTTTACTTGTGTGAGAAAAGGCTTAGAAATGTTAAGCCCTCATTAGAGAATTAAAACAAAATATAATCAAAATAAGGACATACGTGTTTGTTTTAAATAAAAATGATGAACTAAATAACGAAGTTTAATGCTGGACTAACAGAAATTTCTACTACAGTTAAGTTTGACGATTATCCGATGATGCTCCATTAACCGGCATGCTACCTCTGCTGATACTAAAGATCTTGGAAAATTCACTATATCTATATCTGAATTACACCATAAACAAAAATCAATTAAATAAAAGAACATTTGAGCGTAAAGAGGTCAAATACAATGAGCCGGATAGCATAGATTCCACTGTATAATAATAACATCTATATAATAAACTATGGGCTTCTCAAGAGTAAAAGGGTATAGGAATATAAATGTATAAATACGACCTGGTATAAAAGAATAGAAACGAATATGAGTATAAGAATGCAGGGTTATGGAACTACATATATGATTACATGACTATGAGGTCATAAGGTTATAGAATGAAATCTGAACGAATTTAATCCTGGATTAATAGACTTTAAAGTAGTACGTGAAAAAGTTGCAAAAATATAAAACTCAAGTTCAGAATTATAAAAGAAGAAGAAAATTACAGGATGCAGGAATTTCAGCTTTAATTGTACAAGAGAACAAAACTTATGACTCATTTCACATTCAATTTAATTTCTTGTACCAAAATTCACCCATTGAGGTTTAAAAATAAAAAAAAAATATATTTAAGGGAAATTTGGCGACCATTTTTCCTTATTTTTCCCTATTTCTTTTCCTAATCGTTTAAATTAAGTTCACAATGACATGACTCAGAAATGGGCGCCTTTCTTAATGCTAAATAATTTTGAATTTTCACTTTTTTCCTGGGATTTGTAATTTGCTTAGCATACTTTCGGGGGCAGCGAAAGTATATTAAAGATGGCTTTATATTTTAAGTTTTTAACTCCTGTTAATTTTCTGCTGGTGCGCAATAACTTGAAGACTCCTTTAAAATTCATTTCGCGTCGTAGGATTTGTTTTCTTTCTTTTTGTCCTTAATTTGGCAGCAGATTATTTAGACTGTTGTTAAGTTAAGAAAAAATGCTCCACACAGGGACAAGCAGACAACATGTAACGAATGTATGGCCAGTTATGGGAGGATAGGAAAGAAGAATTTATTTGTTTTGATAATTTTATGCATGAAGGAATTAAGTAAAACGGAGGCAGTTTAAGTTAAAGGCAATATAATATTTAGGGGCTTTCCAGTTGGCGCTGTTAGAAGTGACCGCCATTTTTTTCTGGAGGCCTCTGTCCAATCTGTTTTTCAGTATTCAAACGAATTTTGTTTGACGCTTTTCATACCTTCATCTAACCGCTGCAAAACGATTTATTTAAGCGCTGGAACGGTGTTGGTTGGCATTCATTGTCACTTAATGTGGGCTGTCTTTGGAAAATCATAAAATAAAACTGAACGAAATAAAAAAAAAATAGTTCGAAGATGGTTTGTAGCCTAAAGCCAAACAAAGTCAAATGATGGTTTTGTAAAATCTGTCTTTTTGCTCTTTTCAAGCAAATTAAGTTTGCAGAGATTGTGTTAGAACAAAAGTTGTGCTTCGAATGCGAAAGAAAAAACACAAACATTGACATTAACATTGAATGTAAATATTTGCTCAAACATACCACAATCTTGCTTAGACTTTAAGAATCCTAGAACAACAAAACCTAACAAGTTTGTGTGTTTAATGCTAAAAAAAATAAAACACAATTCCTTTAAAAAAAACCAACAAACAGAAAACACATAAAACTGAATTTGCTACGCCTGAAACTATGTTTTATTTCCGGTGACGTGTTTGATAAAATTCTAAATTTTACCCTTGTTGACCTGAAAAGATTATTACAAATGTTGTTCTTTATTTTAAAGAGGAGTAAGTTGTGGTCAAATCAAATACATTAGTTTCTTGGTGTTTTCTTTTTCCGTGTTGAGGTTTCTTGTTTTCTATGTTTTCACAAATAATTTAGGGGAAATCCTTTTGTCCGTTTGTTGCGATAATAAACAAGGGAATTTCACTTAAGAGTGACAAACAAAACGCATTCGATGTCATACCAAAATCTTCCAAATGTCTAACAAAATTATGGCCTACTTTAAGGGTGCCATGTGCCGTGCGTAAATGTTTTCAGTCGAACTAGTGCTGAACAAAAGAAAACATTATTTAATCAAAAGGATACTGAATTTCAGAGAACCAGTAAAAATTTATGATATAATACAAATACACGGAGTGTCGTTATTCCAGCAAGAAACATATTTCATTCAGTTTTCAATTTCAAGTTGCAGATTTTTGTTTTGAAAAATCATAAACTGAAATAAAAAGTGTCCTCTGCTAGAAATCAATACAACAAATAAAAAAAAAGTTTCTCCCCTAAACAACATAAAATGTTTCCCTGTTTTTTAACCTCCAAATTTCGAAATCACATCTCTAATAATATCTTTTATTATTAGTTAGACTTTTTTGAAATGTATAACCGACTTTTAGGCTGTCCTAATACAAGATTCATTCATTGTGGCTATTTTCGTGAAACATGATTTCTCAAAATCAAAATCATTTATATAAATGAATTTAACATTTTTCGAATTGAAGCATAAAATCAGGGAGTTCTTTAATATAGACGATGTCTGAACTAATTAGATATTTTTTAAATTAAAATTAAGAGTAAAAAAAGGTTAATAAGATGTTACAACCTAAAGACACTCTGGCTGCTTTTATTATCCTCAAAAATGGCATTATCTTTGATTGTTGATGTGTGCACATATTTAATACGTAAGAACAGGTAAGAAAGAATCAAAAAGAATCAGTTGCTGGAACACACAAAAGTTAAGTAGTTCTGTGTTTAACCAAAATGCTGCCACTTACGAATATTTGTGCCAGTTAATGCAGACTTAATTAACTTTTTAAGCCACAGAGGATGGAAGCGACAGCAATGAAATGAATTTAAAAAAGCTTTTCTGTCTTTTAATGGACTTGAAGGAAGAGCGTTTTCAGAATTATTTGAAATTTTGTGTTGAAACAAAAGAATCGAACGATGTGGATGTAGACGACACATGGTTTGAGCAGGATGTCAAACATCGGGTTATTTCTAGCAGAGTTGACAGCAACTGGCCAACAGCAATAAAATAACATCCAATCAAAAATGCCATCAATAAAAGAAACAAGGCCAACCACAGACTTATTTGGGGGGGATTTAACAAAAGAAAATCGAATTAAATTATTTGTAACGGGCTCTTGATACAAATCGAAGAAAATTAAACATTTTCGAACACCCGAAAGCGGCAAAATAAGATATTATACAAATAGGGGGGGAATAAAGACAGTAAGACCAACTGATACAAGTTGAGCCTTAAACAAGTCCTCGCACCTGAAAGCAACCACTCAGCTTCTTCCACGGCATAATAAAGCCGCTAAAACACACAACAACAAAAACATTGAAAAGCCCACAAAATGCCAAAGAGATGCCATAGAGCGTCATTAATTTCAAGTTTGAATTTAAGAGCACTGGAAGTATTTGGTACTCTCTGCAAAAGAGCCGACAATTCCTCTTTTACATAAAGAGTTTTTAGTTGTTCGCGCTCTTATTTTGAATCAAAATTGTATCTTTCAAGTGCTTTTTTTAGTATTTGTCAGTTGTTATTAAGAAATAATTCAATAGTTGTGGTTGTTCTACCTTCGCTTTCTATCACCTGAAAAATATCGATACTAAATATTTAATTTTTTTTTCGTTTAGAATTTCTTTTTTTCAAACCCCATCCACCCTTTGTTGTGAGTTCCATTGCTTGTGCCAGTTATTCCATTTTCTTGCTTGCACTAGACAGTTTTATTAAAAAATGCAAATTAAGTTTCTTTTTTCCGAACAACATTGATAGCATGTTGTTGACTCAAAGGCACAGAACATGAATATTGGAGCAACTGAAGTATTTAATAACGAGCAATTTCATTCAAGACAAGCCCTTCTCTTTAAAACTTTAAAACAAAGAAAACTGCACATGCCTTAAAGTAGGCTAAACAATTTTGGCTCTTGTTTAGACTTGAATTTAAAGGCAATTCGTGCAATCAAGTAATACGAGTAGGAAGCAAAGTGAAATTTTAGTATAAACTCTTTGAAAATCAGGCAACATGTTGGTTCCAAATTCGTAAATGCCAGCAGAAAACTTTAATAACAATTTTTATTGCTATTTGACAGGACACTCGAGATGGAACGATTTATTTGCATTCTAAATTTAGAGGAACACTTTTCTACAGAAAGTCTGATCAAGTGCCCGACGACAGGATCCCTCTCTCAATCTTTAGTAGAAGCTTCGAAACAACCTGTACAACCAAAGTCATACAGGACCTTCGCGCCACCACAACCGCAAACCCCCTTCTCCACTATACAGCAAAAAGCAGAATAATTCCGTGCAGTCCAAATCGAACGATAAGGACGTAGAGAACATGTGGTTATAGTTGAATGGTGCTACACGTGTGTCATGTGTACGCTTTCAGGGTAGTGGTTATGTGTCGCAGAGGTGACGTGAATTGCCCGCCAAAATCATGCGATTTTAATCCACTGACTGACCCGTGGATCTGTGCAGCATTCGAGCTCGCACCAGCATAAGAACTATGTTCTAGTTTTCACACAAATGCGAAGACTTTTATTAATATCTTACACATTTCATATGAATATTTCACCGCCCTTGCAAGTGTTTTCACCTGCCACGTCCTTAAAGGCTGCATTCTCCACATCCAAATATATTTCACATGAAAATTGTAGTTTAAAAAAGCAACTTTAATAAAAAATTTTCAATGGAATATTTGCATTTCGAATTCATCTTAATTTGTGAGATTTTTATCCAATAAAACAGTTGAATTTAAATAAAGCAAAACCAACGAAAACAACTGGATGCCGCTTAATAAGAACAAAGTTTTGCAATCACGGAAGCATTTTTGAGGTAATTGAAACGACTTAAAGAATAATCGGTCTAAAATTATAAATGTAGTGAAGAGTGGCCCCATTAATTTCCGTTTACTAAACAGCCCTTCCCATCACTTGTATCAGTTAAAAACTAAAGGATGCTTAAAGGCGTTTTTCAAAATGTTCATGAAAATATCAAAAACAGTTTTTGCTTGCATTTCAGTCAGCTTCGGTCGGGCTGTAACTTGTTTCCTTTTTTTGAATTCCATTTTTCTCCCCCCATTCAGGTTTCTCTATTTTCACGCTTTTGTGTCCCATATGGAATGTTATTAAATATTAAAAAAACAATTTCAGTCATTTTTCCTTCATTTTTTTAAAACTTTTTTTCGTTATTTACTAACAAACACTGACTGTAATTACATTCCAGCAGCAGCCGCATTTGACACACACACACAAAGTCTGTACTCCATGCAGGGGGGAAAACAAGAATGTAAATTCGAGCAGGAGTTTGTACAGTTAAACAACAGCAAAAGAATTCTTCAGTGTCAGCCATTAAATACCAGATGTTTAGAATATATGACAATAGTAACACCAGAAAAAAGAGGTGACGTTTTTTTTTTTGTCAAACTGAAACGCAAATAAAAATTATTATACCTTAAATAGGAACTTGTGCTTCCGTTTGAAAAGAAAAGGAAGGACTGTATTCGGCAGAGTTTTTAATACGTTTTTATTACATGCACGTTCAACGTTAAAACGCTTCGATAAGAGATAAAAATAAGACAGACTCGTAACACTTTAAGACTGGAAGCGTAAGTCGCAATCAGTGTCAGACATGGGAATCGTAGGCTTGAAACAACAAGTTTATGGGACTTAGAAATATGTAAAAGAATATCGGTGAGTTTGGGTTTGAGGACAGAAGGAAAAATAAAGACACAAATAAAATGCCGTATAAATATAAGAGTTGTAGAAGAGAAGTATATAAGAGCTGTAGAAGAGAACTATAACAACAATAATAATAATAATAATTTTATCATTTTCTGTAGAAGCTTTCCCACTGTGTCCCGCAGACATATTGGTCTGCACGAAGATGGTGATGACCTGTCATCTTTGTCTTGCTATCAGAAAAACTCTGACTTTCCGTGGGACGGATAATAACCACCTCTGAACGCACCCTCGGGTCAAGAAGATCCCTTCGGTTCTTACGTCCTGATTCCTCCTTACTGCTGCATTTTACCGCCCGTGCAGGCTTCCCCACCTCAGCGTTCCTCTCTTTTGGTATACACTCGTATAGGAATATTAGTGCATAAGAGACTGACAACATAATGAGACAAATTTAGAAGAGTTTAAGGTTGCGTGGCTACAGAAGACTGACAAATTGAATATCAGGCGAATCTACGGAACCGCTGCAATGCAAAGTTTGCTGTTCAAAAGATATGGTGAGTTCTAATTTTTCTCAAAATGTTTTTATTTGTTCCACAATCCCTATTTTGTGCCCTTCAAAGTACTCCCCCTCCGATATGGTTGTTTCCAGTCCTTAAAGCAGCTCTAAGACGTACTTTTCGTTATGTCCTTGAGCTGTCGATTCGACTCGTATCTTACAATTTTTCTTGGAAATTGGAGAGCATTAGAGAAACCTGATTTTGCCTCACAGTATTATTAATTATAAATATTTAAGTTATTTTTATTTTTTGTTTATGAAATTCAGTGGATTTGTTTTCTTTATTTCTCCAACAAATACCCGGAGAAAATACTTCGCTTACACAACTTTGCCATAAGCTTTTCATATAAAATAACAGCAGCACTCAACGTGGCAATAATTAAATGCCACAACAAAACAAAACTGTATCCCTTTCCCCTTTCACTGCCGCTGTTCACCTGTTTAATATTTTGAAAATGGCGCAACAGTGTTTTGAATTTCGTAACAAAGTTTCTCTGCAACCTCATTGTTTTCATTAAAAGTTGTTGTCTTGTGGCAGTTCTGCAAAGCACCCAACATTATTTAACTATTTAAGGTGTCAAGAACTTGGTGCGCTTAACAATGATATTGTTAAAGTCACGTCACTTCTATGCACCCACCGCTGCAGATCTATAAATGTTGAAAGATAAAACCTCCCTCTGAAATGTGAACAGGGCAAAACGAAGAAGCATATTGTAGGGGTTATACATAAAATGCTGCTATTGAAAACAGTTAAAAACGGCGTGAGGCTAAAGCCCGCAGTGAAATATATTCTGTTTAATTCCTTAATTTCGTTAATAACAAAATTCTTTTGCAAAATTCTGATTGCCGGCGTTTTCTTAGTTGAATTAATTTTATCTCTACAACTTTTTTTGTTATTCCGAAAAGTATAAAAAATATGAAAGAAAATATATCTTTAAATCAGGGAAATTACCTTAAGGTTTAGCAGATTTCAAGACAATGTGTAAGAAATAATAATAAATTCCCGAAATATAGCAAAATGCCTACTTGCAAGTAAAAAAGTGTAGCATATTTTAAGGCCACAAAGAAAATATACGAGTTTATTTCACATACGAAAGTGTGCAAGTAAAAAGGTGTAGCATATTTTTAGGCCACAAAGAAAATATACGAGTTTATTTCACATACGAAAGTGTAACCCAACCAATTTACATTGAAAATATACATACAAGTTTTAAAACATTTTGCGGGCAGGTTGCAAGAAAAAACATCAACATTTTTATCACAGTTTTTTTTTTTGCCAACGTCAGTCAATATTGACTTTGAAGTTGACAAAAAGATTTCAGATAAATTGTTTTTTTACGTTTAGTGCGAGGAAAAAAACTTTGTGTTGCTCAAATAACATTTCGTTTCTGTTGGAACAGCATCCCGTCACATAAACACGTTATATTTTGGCTTTTAAACAAGTATTTTGGACCGCTCAGAAAAATTTAAGTTCAGAAAATTTTTGCAAAAAGCTGTTAACGAACAAATGAAAAAAGTTAGAATGTTATCGACATATTCGACATATTGTCGAAAGCCAGCCCCGAAAATTCCCCATTCGCAGTCCCTTACAAGCCCCGACGAAAATCATTGAGCGAACAGTCTCGCAGGACTATAAGTACTCGTGACTAGATACTCCACTTGGGCGCATTTGTCGATATTGGAACCAGATATTCACTACAAACGCTGGTACTATTGGTGGGTTGGCTCGTTTTGGGGATAAACAAACGTAGAGAATGGAACCACATTGCAAATATATAGTGAGGTAGTATTTTCAATGTGGTTCCGTACCGCTGAGAACGCTCCAGTACCATAATAATATCATAAAATAGCCACTTCTTAATAATGTTTTGGTCACGGAAATACCCATATGCGAGCTCACATTCAAAATTAGTATTAAAAAAGAACATATTTTCGTGCTACAAAATATGAAGTACTTTCAGCTGCGCATAAAAAATCCTCAATAAATTGTTTATAAGACAAAATGACAAAAAAGAGTTTCATATAATTCACAAAAGGCATAAATATTTATAAATGATTAACAAGAGCACTTACCGAGTCTGCAGTCAATGTGCTAAAAACAAGCAAGAAAAATTAAAATTATTTTATTATACACATTAAATTGTTAAATTGAAATGATTAAAAATACGTTTAAACAATAACTAAAGAAATGTTTGCTTTGTGTAGACTTTAGATCAGAAAAATGAAGGCGGGAAAAGATTGTATATCTTTTTAGCTTTATTTTCCGAAATGAAAAGTTTAATTTATAAAAATATATTTTTTTTATAAATAATTTTCGAAACAAACTTTATATGTAGCCACCAAATAAATCACTATTATTTCGTTTCTAGTGTAAACTAGTGGCGGGGCGTTGCAGTTGTCGATATATAGAAGCCCCCCCCCCCCCCCCCCCCCGTTATACGGACATTGACTGCTACCGGCATATTTTACTTCCCTCTTGGCTTGAATTAATTATTTTATTCTCGGGTTTGGCTAAAACGATCTCCTAGTTTAAGGTTTTCGTATGTTTTTACGCACGTCCGCACGACAGCACTTTTTCACTCTCTTTCTTTACCATCATTCGACTCTCCTGTTTCTTCTCCTTAACGTTTTCAGTGATGTCAATACCCGATTTTATTTTATTCCATCTTGTTCGTTTTCACTGTTGTCAATTCTCCACTTTACTTCATTCTGTCTTGTTCTTTTTCACTGTTGTCAACGCTCTATATCATTCTCTTTCTTCTATTATCCTCTGTCTTTGCCTGATGCCATCTTCTTAGCCCTTGAGGACTCATTCCCACCTATATATGTATGTACACACAATTATTTCCTTATTCGCCTAAAAGTAGACCTCATTCTTAAACCAAATTTGTGGCGATGAAGTGAAATCCCTACCAAAAGCGTACAACTGATTTATAGCACCGTAAGCAAAAACATATAATTTATAACTTTTACTTAATTTTAATAATATTAAGAAAAAATACATATTGAAATTGCCACGACCACCCCATAGGGAATTCAGATGTGCGTACGCATCGTCAATATGCCGGCAATTTCAGCTATTTGTCATTTAGGCGCTTTTATGTTTTACTTTTCAGCGCAGGCAACCGAAAGAACTCATCATATATTTCATTTATATCGCACATAAACATTTATTTTTCTTTATTTTCGGTCTTCCGCCAGTTTATAATAATTATTAATTTGTGCAGATTAGGCGGTCGTTGAAACAGCCCTGAGGACACGACAGTGTGAAAGCTTTTAAGATTGAGCACAACTTATGACAAAACGTTAAAGCACCGGAAGCCCAAAGCAGCCAAACGGAGCTAAACGAGACAAGTCCAGAGACCAAAAAAGAAGAAACGTTTGTGTTGACTACTAAAAGCGCATATAGAGTGTGAACATGAGGTGGAGGCAGTAAAAGTTTTGTAGTCCTGAAAACTAAACTGGATTTACTCGCTGTTGTTTTTTGTCGCAAAACAAATGCAGCAACAACGTGACAACGTGGAGTGAATTATTAGCCAGATTAATATCAATGACAACAAAGTTGGACTTTATGTGTTGATTTAAGAACCCAATTAAGATCGTCTCCAACGGACAAGTCCACTTGCAGGTGCTTAAGATTTTCGGCCATGAAGACAAAATTGTTAAAAGTTTATTATAGGAATGTACTCGTGCAGTGTAACCGCAGAGGCGAGCAAAGCATTCGAGGGGCCAATCACCGCATACGATATCGCATCTACTATCAAATAGAATAGCATATCGTGACGTGTCGTACAAGCAAATCATGCCCCACGATATATGTATATCGTATCGTAATTTAAAAACAAACGCGCCATAGATTTCCCATGGAAACAAGTTATTATAAGCAGGATCCTGCCGTTGGTTATCGATAGAGATGTCTAACGTCGTTGAAACGCTTTGAAGCCTAAAAGGATGCAGAGAAGGGCTTTGGTAGCTACTGATAACAGAGGTTCAAGGTGCTGCTATCTTGCAACAGATTCTGGATAGTGGCAGGGACTAGAGGGTGGGGAGTTTCGAGGCGAGCGGGGCTAACGTGCGATATTCCTTTGGCACTTGGGGCAACCAACACAGGTGCCTTGTCTTTCCTTTACTGTCTAGACAATCAGTGGATTAAATAGCTCGAGCTCTCGTGCAAGTCCCCACCTATTAGTGCTTGACAAAGTTCATGGGGCCGTCGGCAAATTGACGTGGCCATAATGGCATCGCAAAAGCGTAGAAGGCATTTCCTAATAATTTTTTGTCCACAAGTAAAACAATTATGAGGCAACTGAAATAAATGTTCTCTAATTCCATGTTCGTTCAACCAAAATGAAAAACCCATTTTCTTATTTCCTGAAAATTTACAATTTAACTGCATAAATTTTTACTATTGCGCACATCCGTTTATAAATCAGTTTAATTCCGCCATAATAGTTCTTGTGAAATGTATGTTTATGGTGCAAAATACAACACGTTAAAAATTGCTTAATTGTGTATGTGGCACAAATAAATCTACTTGTTGCAGACAGCAGTAAAACTGGTGCATACTTTAGGGCGTTAAACCGGTTTTATTAGCAAAATTGTAGCGAGATGAATTAATTTAGTGCTTGAAATGGAAACAAATGTAAAAACATAGGGGTAGACTTATGGTGACGAACGTGACAGGTCGTTTAGTTTTAAGTTTGAGAAACAAACTAAAAACCAGGAACCACCAGTAAAATGTGGTTCATTTTTTACAAAAATAGCAAAAAAAAACAGAACTCCAGATCAAAGAAAATGGCAATAAGAGTAGAAGTCAAAATAGGGAGTCCCCAGCGCTGGCAATTATTCGATGCCACGAATTAAAGAAAACAGCCACTAAAGAAGTGACTGCATTCAGTCGACAGGATCATCCTGAGTTTGGGGTCAGATGGATTCCAAATCTAAGTAATTTTCTTGAGGAATTTTTAACGCAGGCACCCATATGGAAAAAGGCAGTTGAACAAACAAAACAAGACACTTAATTGTTAAATTACGTATAAAAAAACAGCAAAACAAAAAGTACGAACATCCTTCCAGGTGTTACAGAAAAATACAAACTTTATCCTTCAAGTTGAAATGTTTTTTAATTCCAAAAAAAGAGACAATTTTCGAAAAACTAAAACTTTAAAAACTGCTAACAAAGATTTGTCTTGATTTTTTTCCCTCATCTCATTTAATATTTTATAATTTTGTGCCAGACTTGTCATCTTAAGAAATATTTAGGAAATTTCTCTCATTTTGTACCAGAATACAAATAACAAATTCGAAGTTGAATAAAAGTAAAGCACATTTACAAGGATTCAAATGCAATCCTTTGTTTTGTACAAAATGTTCTTTTAAACGTATTTTTCCTTTATTGTTCGAAAGACGAAGAAAACAATTCTATTGTGCCTGACTGACATTGTTATTACATAGAATGCCAAATGTAACCTGTTAACAATGACACGTAATTAAGATCATCATAAGGATAGTGAAGGATAGTGGATGAAAAACACACACAACATATTCGGAGTGCTGAAAAGGATATTCGGGATAAAACAGTCGGCCGATAACCGGCCAATTGTAAGCGTAATAATATAAATTTGCAATGAATTCAGACTGAAGGTTAAATTAAGAATTAATTTGCACTTGTTGAGCTGTAATCTGAGCTCTGATATTATTTTCGGGTTCGAGCGATTTGCCCGTAGTGGCCAAATGGAACAGAGGCACACAAAGCGACGAAATCCAGGGCGAAGATTACGATGTGTCCAAGTCAGTTTGAATTTTCGGCGAAAAAATCCATTTGAAATAAAAATAAAAAGAAAACTGTGAAAACATATAAACGTTTCATTCGATAATGTCAAACGTGACGGCTGTATCAGTTTAAAACGAAAACAAAAAAGAGAAGAAGTAGAAAATACTCGTATATTCAGATCCATCCTTAACAATAAATTATAGATCATGGAAAACTATTTAGTCCGTATTGAGGTTAATTGCAGGCGCAATTTCGGCTTGATTAGAAAAGCTTCTGGCTTCTGGGCGGTTTTTAAAGCCATAATCTGGATCAATACGTGACATTATTTCCATAATGATTTAATGGCTAAATTTTAAACAACTTTATTATTAAAAGTAGAAACTACATATTATTAATATAAGTTAAATCCATTTTCGGAGTGAATATCCCACCCAAGTCGGTTGTATGTGATCGCTTCCCGAGAGCAGTTTTTTGAAGCCAGTAAAATATATAGTTTTTAGTAGCTATTTCTTTGACACGGCGGACGATTTTAACAGGTTCTCCAAAACAAACTGTTAAAAGAAGCAACTCACTGACTTTCCTGAAGGACATTTTAACAGTAAAAACACTACTACAGGGCCCGTGCCCTGAAGGAAATGTCTGTTGGGAAACTTGACAATACTCTGTGCTACAAACATTTAGCAGGTGCCTGTCATTGAAACTGCTCCAGATACTCCTCTTGGGGACAGACGTAGACACTGAAACCTGGTATTTACTGCTGCAGACACAGGTACTATTGACGGGCTGGTTCCGTTTGGGGGTGTATGTACTATTGTCAGTACTAATGACTGGCAATACTACTGATTCGTGCTGCTGACTAGTGGCCTAGAAGCTCCACTTTTTTTATTTTTGCCAACGCTTTTACCAGACACATGTACTAGTAAAAGAGCTGGTGAGACTGATGGAAAGTGTTGAGGGAAATTAGCGGAAAAACGTAAACAGGAGGGGTCCAGCTGTCCACTAGGGCTCACACACTTACACCGCCGCCCGACATCAAAACTGCCACCAGCCACAGTTTACAACAATCTGAAGCCAATTTTTCCGCTTTCCAATACTTGAAGCTTCAGTTTATTCGCTTTTGTTAAGCGTCCATTTCATTGCTGCTATTTTCCAAACAACAAAAGAAAACACACACACACACACACACACACACACACAAAATATATATTATTGTACAGAAATGTCCACTTTATTTTCCAAGTACTTAATGTACAAAATAAGACTAAAATGTACATAATGGACATTGGTGTCGTTGACATGTCCGCAACGTGACAGCAAAACCGAAAGAAACACACAAAAGAAACTTCATGCGCCACTACACAAGCCCAGGTCCACACACACCCTCCCCACCCCAACAGACATTATTGAGTTTTTGCGTTTAATTCACTTGAAGCCTTTTTCGAACGGAAAATTCTACTTCAAGTCCACATCTACTCATATTACGGCTGTCACCGAACAAAAGTAACGTCTCAATTTATTAACAAAACAGCTGTTTTACCGCAGGCCAGCCCCAAAATACTTTTGCCATTTATTTGCTTATTTTCGGTAGTTTTAATTTCTTTCAATTAGTGCTGCCTCCTGGTGAATGAAGCAAATAATCTTAAAAAGTAGTTCTTAAAACTTGTTCTGCAATTTTCAACCAAATCAAGTTGTTGTCTCTTCATTTCAGCTCTTGAATCCTGCCAGCCGTAAAACTCTATCTGTTTTGTACTCTTTCGTTGTTATTTTTCCGGGAAGGCATTTCACAAAAATTGTGAAACATTTTCAACAACCATCCCACAAATATTGAGATAAAAACTTGTTAGCAGAAGAGCAAAGAAATTTAAAACAGCAGAGCTGATTGAAGGCTCTGGCGCAAACACGGCACAACTATTTGAACAACTCCTCAACAACACGACAGAGCGTTTACGCTTTACACGATACAACCTGCCAAACACAATAAATGGATATTTGCGAAATCCGCTGCCGCAACTCTCTAAGTGGCTGCAACACGGAGACCCAGTCACGCACTCAGGAGTTGTTTGGTTTTTATTTACAGCTCATTTTTAGGTAAAATGTTGCATTAAACAATTTTCTATGCGTCCCAAAAAAAAAAATACTGTTTTAATTAAAAATTCAAGAAAATAGAAAATTCGTTGTTCTTATAGAAAAATTGTTAAATTTTTCGTTAAAGAAATTTTCGTGGCAACTGTCATGTCCTGCACCGTAAAGATTTTCAAGTTGCAAATATGGTCTCACTGGTGTCCAGGGCAGGGCTTCACACATACATGCCACTGTCTCCTGTGTCCTAGTGCCTCGCAGTTCCTAATCAAGTATTCCGTTGACCCGCCCCCACCGCATCACACTAATCTGTTTAAGAGCCGCTGGCTGTTCGGCACGTTGTGAGACTCCAATACAGTCATGGACGTGAGAGTGCAACTGCCCAGGGCCTTGAGAACTGACTGCCTTTACCACTTCCACGCATCTCCTTTCGAATGGTACTCCCTCAGTGTCCAGTATTGCCTACAGCAATATTGTCATATCTCTGCTCAAAATGACAGCATGCCCCGAAGCTGAAGCTGTTTCTAAAATAGGGAGCGCGAATCGAAAGAAACCCAATTTGGTGATCTTTGCTTTTTTTTGGAATGAAGAGAAAATAATATTTTTTAAAGTTGAAAAGCAGGTTGGGAATATTTTATTTCTTTTTATTTATTTCATGGACACGCAACGCACCCACCTGATTCCAAAATCGTTTTGTTGTATCCGCTACGAGCGGAAAAAGGAAACACGTTGCCTAAAATAACATCAAAAACGAGGGTGTTGGTGACGGTGGCGGTGATTGAAACGGCGATGGTGATGTCGACGCTATTAAGGCCAAAGTTTTCTGTAACGCCGTTTATAAGGCGTAGACACGAACTGAATTAAACAAACAAATTAATTAAGTCAATTGGCAGGACGACTCACACCAGATGACCTGGAAAATAGGAGAGAAAATAGTACAGGGTGTTCTCGTTTTGAGAGTTAAAAATGCTTAAATCAATACCAAGAAAACAGAAATGAAACGGGCTTTATGAGAAAGAATCATGACATGAATGTTAAAGACGATTGCGTTGGCCGCCACGGCTGGTGCGTACAAGGGTCCATTTTTATTCTGAAGAACTTGTGTATGAGCCATAAAATGGACGAAGTGCACTACAAGTTCGACGAACAGAACCATTATTTTGCTAAATCAACTAAAACTATCAGCTGTTAAATGGGCTGTCAAGTAAATCAGTAGTGCCAACTTAAAGTTCTGAACCTCTAATAACTGTGATCAATATTATTCATTATCACTTGACCGCCGTATTAAAATAAGTTGAGAGGTTGCAATAATATTTAGTAATTTAAGTAAATTAAAAACTTGTTCCTCAGTTATTAAAAGTAGTCGCCCGCTTGCGCCATCTAGATACGAGTTGTTTGTGCAAAAGTCCCGTTATCGAGGATTTAAACCTTCTTTATTTTCAGGGCAACCTTCAAACTACCATTTCGACGAGTTCTGTTTAACCGTCTGCCAGGAATTTTGTGACAATTATAACAGATTTATAATTAAACGTCCTTCAACAAGAACATCAACCGGGAGTGTAAACCGTTAAGCCGTTACTTCACAATAAGACGATAAGAGCGGGCGGAATAATTTCCTCCACCTGCGCTACGCCAAATCAAGCAGACTCAAGGCGAGTGACTGAACAAGCAGACGTCCACAAATCCCGGTAAACAAGAAGTTTTTGCGCAACATATCCCGAAATTTGTCACCTTAAAAATAGTATAACTTCAACACGATGAAATTAATATCTATTTATTATTATACTTTAAGTGTCTGAGTGCAGGAGAAATACGTCAGGAGTCAACTTTTCTTGAAACTTTCGGTAAATGAAAAGATCTCTGGGATTTTTTCGAAATTCTTGAAAAGTTTTGGGCCTGCTTTCAAAATCATATAAATTTTAAGTTGCTTTTTTATTTATTTTTATTTATTGGTTTTAACTTATTTAAAATCTTAAGATTTGCTTTATTTTTATAGAATTTTTGTTTTATTTTTTTAATTGTTTTTTTATATATTAATTGCACAATAATTACAGCTAAGAAAAGAATAAAATTGTTTAGGTCAAAAGAAACTAAAACAAAAACTAGAAAACGATTTTAAAAAATTTCTTTTTTTGAGGACTTTAATTTATAGACTTCAAGAACACAAAATCAGATTATATGTATTTTTTTTTTTTTTTGTAACTTAAAATCTAAAGAAGTTGAAAAAAGATATTGCGGCATAAACGTAGTCCCAAAAAATATGTACACACTAGTTATAAAAAAAGTATATTTTTAAAAACGAAAATGTAGAATTTTCGTATTGAATTTAGAAGTAAAAAAAGTATGTGGTGGTTTTGAGGACTGCGATTACACCAACCTTAAAGTGTAAAATGTCACCAACGAATTGGGATACTTTCAGAGCAGGTCGTCAACATTTCAATAAATGTTTGTGTTTCTGTTTTAAAGAAAGTAGTTCAAAATAAACTAAAGCCAAATTTTAGACCAAGTTGCGGAAATTGAATTAAAATATTTGTTACAAAAAACAAAACAAACAAAAAATGTATTAAATATTAAATTTTTAGATTTTAAAAAGTTTTTTTTTTTCGTTTAAAAAGGTTGGGTTGGTTGTATATAAAACGAAGCACTTAAAAGAAGAAGAACCTAAATTGTACGAATGTCTGACTTAAAAATTACAAACAAATAAAATAATATATTATTTTATGGTTTAGAACTTTGAGAAAGAAATATAAAAAGAAACTTTTTGAGCCTTGTCTGAGATGAGGAAAGAGAAAAAGAAAAAGGAAAAAACCAAAGTTTGGAAAGATATTTAAGATATTGCTAAAGGCAGTGACAGCGTAGGAGGGAGTTCTAAGGAGGGTAGCAGCAGATTTCGAAAACAAATTTTAAGTTCTAGGATCTATTTCGCGGCTGCCAACGTAAACGTTTGCAGGCTTCAAAAGGACTTACAATCAGCAAATCGAAAGAAAACAACGCGAGTACTTTTGTATCGCTAAGAGTTAATACGAACGTTAAAGTTCGAAATGGCGCCATGGGCCTTTAAATATATTCGCGTAACAGCAGAAATTTATTCATAAGTTGAGCAGCGGTTTTTCCTTTAACATTTAATTTTCTTGAACGCGGATTTTCACATTCAAACTATGTTTCAATTTAAAAAGGATTTGAACAAAATAAAATATTTTTTAAAACGAATGCATCTGAGGATGCAAAAATAATATTATAAAATTATTTAAAAACGAATTGCTTCCGAATTGTTTATGCCGTGTTGCTCATTTTCAATCAACATACATGAGAGCAAAAGCGAAACACTTCACAATACAGATCTCGATCAGGAGATTCGAACGAAGAACAACGACAATAATCTTTTCATATTTAACACTTGAAAATGTTAATTTTTGACTGTTCCACGATAGCGAACGCATTAACGTTCGGCATTAGTTTGAAGTCCAGAAAACTGGTTGGAAGGCAGTTTAAGAACTTCCTTTTAACTACTTCATCTAGTGTTCGCATTAATGAATTCCAATATGTTGCGATTATATTCGTTCGAAAAGTTGGCGAAAAGTTGTGGGAGAAGCTTTCATAGTTTTATATAAAAAGTACACGAAATCTTTTCTACGATAAAGTAAATTTTTAGTCCCTTAAAAAATACTATTTTCGAAACTGTACAAAAAATTAGCTTTCCCACAAAAAATTCACATTTATTACGAAAATGTAAAAGTGGCACTTTTGTGCTCTTTTAAAAAAATACTATTTTCAAAACTGCAAAAAATTTAAAATTGTAATTTTGCAGTCCCTTAAAAAAGTACTATTATCCAAAGTGCGAAACAAACTTATTATTTTGCGTAAATTATTCAACTACTAAACTTGTTTGCAGGAACCCCATAGTTTCCGAAATGGTTAGCGACAGACTCCACCAACTCCACCAACTCTTCCATCTCGGCACTAATCGAATACTTTTGGAAATAGTACTTTTTTGCAATAAAATAAATAGTTTTTATCAACGACAAGTACATACATACATTCATTCTTGAAGCGACATACCTTTTAATTTGCAGAGGTTTATCCTGTCTTAATTTCTTCAAAATCTTGCTCATTTGCTTGAAAATCTTGCTTGAAAAACTTGCTCAATTATTGAATTAGAAATGTTGTTGTGTTCACGTCCTGTGCCATATTAATTCTATTTCACTTGGATAAGTTCAAACACACACCGCATTAGAACTTCCTTCAACACTGTCAGTTAATAATCTAAAGTCTTTTGGATGAATATTTAAAAGAAAATTGATTTCTACTCTTTGCAACAAACGAGTAAAAATCAAGCTTTAACATTTTGATTTCGTTCACCAATTTGAGTAGAAAAAAAGTATTTCCTTTAGGGGCGGGTAAGAATTCACTTTTTGTTTTCATTATTTTAAAAGAAGTTGTCGCTTTTGTTGTTGTTTTCATTTCAAAAATAGAAGGGAAATTGCAAAAAATTTATAAATGGGTTTCAAAAACGCTGAGGCGGTACCAGTGTAGCTTTAGTGGTTCCCTTGAGAGCGTGTTTCTTTTTGCGATGCGTTGACAGATTGCAGGATTGTTTAAAACTGGCACCACATATCTCGCAGGCGAAACGTCTCTCCTTGCTGTGCACACTACGATGCAGTTCGAGACGTGACTGGTATTTAAACTTGATGCCGCAATTCTCAAAGTCACAGATATACCAGCGTTCGCCGTCATCCGAGGAGACAGCACTGCTGGCACTGGCCGTAGTGCTATTGTTGGTGGATTCTTTATGCTGTTGCACTTCCTGTTTGTATTGCAGCTCCTGTTTGTATTGCAACTCTTGGGGCAGCAAAGCGGCCATAGAGGCTGGCACCTGGTTCGAGGCAACAGCAGCGGCTGCGGCAGCCACCGACATATTGAGTGTGTTAATGGCTGGGGCTTGAACTAAGGCGGCATACGCACTGACAGGTGGGTGTACTTGGGGTATTTGATACATTAACGGTGTGCTGATTTCAATTTGTTGTGTCTGTTGTTGCTGTTGTTGTTGTTGTTGCTGCTGCTGTTGTTGCTGCTGCTGCTGCTGCTGTAGTTGTTCTTGTTGCTGTTGTGCCTGTACTGCTGATTGCTGACTTAACGATGAGGGTTCTAATTTTATATCTATAGCCACTGCCGCTTGTTGCTGCTGTTGTTGTTGCTGTTGCTCTTCATGAGCTCTCATTTCTGTATAGTCTTTTGGTTCCTTTTGCATATCCTCATCCTCGGTGGACACAACTTCGTCCCTTTGCTGATCATTAACACTAACTTTGCGATATAGAGGCAAAGGCATCATAGCCACAGCCTCGGCAGCCTCCATATAAGCCTGTGCCGCTGTGCGACTCTGTTCCTTCAACATAAAAGCAAACAAATTAATTTGGCGCCTTTTTTTTATCTCATACCCAATAACTGCTGTGTGCGGTGGCCATCACCACCGCACCCTGCCCCCACTTTATTAACATTTTCACTCTAATTAAGACCAAACCAAAATACCAACTCACTTGTTTAATGCCGTGCATGAAATTGTGCTCATCCTGTATGTGCTTCCAAAATTTGTCCTGTGTTTGCAATTCCTCCTGGCAGGTATGACAAACTATCCAAAACTGCTGGCCGTCGCCAGATAAACAAAACTCACCCAGCTTGGTATAGATCTTATTATTTTTACTTATAATACGTGGAAATCCCATAGTAAACTATATGCTCGACGCAATTACGATTTCAAACTTTTATGTTGTTCGTTTGTTGGGCATAAAAACACAAAAATGTTTTAATAACGCTTAATTTTTTAGAGCGAAAAAAGCGTTGCTCAATGAAAATATTTTTGTTTACCACTAAAAGTTTGACGTTTGTTATCAGATGTTTTTTCTCCCTTTAAATTGACGTCTGTGTCATATTGATGGCGGCGTTCACAATTTCAGCGACTTTGCCGCCAAACTTAGAGCATCGTCAGCCAGAAATGCATTTTCAATAAATATTTAATCGGGTATCATATTCTTTGCAGTACAGATCCAGCTGAATATATACAATTCATTCTTGTAATAATCGAATTTACTTTCCGAATTTTTCGTGACCACAAGGGTAAATTTTGATTGTTGATTGAACAATCGAATACAATTCGGATATGTGTGAATGCGGGGAGCCAGAACTACATCATTACTACATCTGATATTTATGCCAATAAGCCCCAAAACCATTTTAAATGGAATTAGTGGATATATCTTAGCTTAATCGGCCAAAAATAATCATATCATGCAATAAAAAGTAACCATAACTAACAGCACTTCGTTTTCATTTCAAAAGCTTGGCCCCCCCCTTAACGATAGCAACTCTGCTTCTGATAAGAAAATAAGTCGTCAACAACACAACAAAAACTAAATGCAACAACAATCTTTGGACGTTTTTGACAGCTGTATACGAAATACATCATACAGTCACAGCAACAAAGGCTCTTAATATATTAAAAAAAAAGTAATCAAAAGAATATATTCAAAAAGTGTATTCCTTATATTATTAAAAAGTGATCAATTGAAAAGTTAAACGTGCAACGATGGCCTTATATCTATAGAAACAAGAAAAAAGAATGAGCTAGACAATAATTTTTCTTCTCACACTTTTTTTTATCAAGAAAAGAAAGAGGAACAAATTTTTGGTAGTCTACTTTTAATGCTGCAAAAACAACAATAAATAATAAAACGGTAATTTCTGATTGCTTGAAGAATACTGTTTTTTCCTAAACAGAAAAAAAATTAAGGGCGTTTGCATTTGATTCAACTTTGTTCATCTTGCTTTATCTGTTTGTTTTAGTTTTCAACTACCGGATATAGAAATTAATTATTTATGCTGATCACATTAGTTCATTTTTGTTTGGTAACTGGCCGTGCATTGGATTTGTGTGTTTAAGTTGGTGGGTATTGTTGGAGACGTGCATACACACACACCAGCAGTCAAAACTAAAAAAAAATATATTCAATACCCACAACAAACAACCTGCATACAAAACGAACTGATTGCAGAAGCTTTAGGCAACGGCAGGGAATAATGTCAACCACCATGTCAGATCATCGTAAGCGTAATACCTTTACCAGTTATGTAGCTCCACCAGCTGGCGATGTTAGTTCATTGATGGGCGACGATGAGTGGTGTATACCCAGTGATATGCGTGATGTTCATTTGGCCCAGCCGCGCTTGCTGCCCAGCGAATTGGTGGTTGCCTCGGCGCCAGCATACTTGTACACGGCAATTTCACCAATTGATACCAACTTGGAAATGAATTGTGCTAAAAATTCAAAGGAGGCAATATTTGGTTTGCTAAGTGTAACCAATTTCAAATTGGCTTTTGTGCCTCTGCAGCGTGAAAATCCAATGAGCGGTGGTGCCAATTTGGGACAAGAGCATTTGCTGTTGGGTCGTAACGATATAACTCTGAATAACATAGACCATGTGTACCAGGTGGCTGAAACGGGACGGGCGGTTAGTGCGCTACCGGGAAATGCGGGGCGACGCAAGAAGAAGCTGGATGCTCAACAAAAGCTAATGAGTGGGAGAATCGCGGCTTTGCATATTGTATGCAAAAATTTTCGTCTTTTAAAATTTGGCTTTCAGTATTCGAAAGGTGGTCGTGATTGGGGCAAATTAATCGCTTCTGCCTTGGCTAGATTTGCCTTTCCCACTAGACATGATTTAAGTTTTGCCTATTGTTATCAAGAGCCTTACTATTCTACGTTACCAAAAACTGCAGTCAGCATGTATGCCACAAAAAACGATTGGGCCCGGGAACTGATTAGATGTGGCTCCTCCAACTGGCAAGTTATAAGCTGCGAATCGGTGCCCATGATACAGACAGAGCGTATTTCATCACGGTATACTTTGCCGCCTCATTTTGTTATTCCCAAGGCCTGTGATATTGAAAAGTTTCTAAACCTTACGAGAGCATTTTGGGATTCTAGAGCGGCTTTTTGGGTGTACGGCTATGGAAATGCTTCTCTGGTGCGTTTGGCGGAGTTAAAACCCTCAAACCAGCAGGACACTACTTTGGAAAATATTATGTTAGAAGTGGTGCGTTCGGCCAATGATCTGAAAAAATTGCATTTGTTACAGTTAACAGACCGATTGCCATCGATACAGGACGTCTTAAAAGCGTATCAAAAACTAAGGAGATTGTGCTGTCCCGAATCAGCCCAACATTTCGTGGTGGAAGATTCCAAGTTTCTAACATTACTTGAAAAATCCAATTGGTTGTTTTATTCTTCTTTATGTCTTAGATATGCTTGCGAAGCGGCCGAAAAACTTAGAGAAGGTAGCACTTGTGTTTTACAAGAATCTAATGGACGCGATTTGTGCTGCATTATATCTTCTCTAACACAGATAATTTTAGATCCTTTATATCGCTCTATAGATGGCTTCCAGTCTTTGGTACAGAAAGAGTGGATAGCGTTGGAACATCCTTTTCAACGTCGACTGGGGCATGTGCGTGTAGCCTCAGACTCAGGAGGCCTTCAAGAAGAAAGTCCAGTATTTCTTCTGTTTCTCGACAGTGTTTGGCAGTTATTGCAACAATTTCCGGATGAATTTGAGTTTTCGCAAACCTATTTAACCACTTTATGGGACTCTTGCTTTATGCCCATATTTGATACTTTCCAATTTGACACAAATGCTGACCGTCTGAAAGCATTTAAGGATAATAATCTAGTGCTGAGACCAGTATGGGATTGGTCAGAACAATTTTTGGAAAAAGATAAACTATTTTTCAATAATCCCTTTTACCAAAAACAAAAACAAGAACTACCCTGTCGGCGCTCAATAGCTATACCTGCTGGTGCTGTCATGCTACCGGGTCTAGCCAAACCCCTACTTAGTACATCCCAACTACAACAGAGATCCACTTTGGCTCCCCAAAACTTCATAGCCAAATCCTCCATACCCAAAGATAGATATTTATTACCCGAACATCGTATGTCTGGTCTAAACATTTGGGAGCAGTGCTATTTTCGTTTTATGCCTATATTAGAAATAAGAAGAGGAGGTTTTCCTCAAATCGAATTACAACATAGACTTTTGCTTAGCAATATATCGAAACTACAACGATGCCTTGAACTGCAAGAATACGAAGATATGCCCGATGTTTATTTTGAGTTAAGCAAGGAAAAGAAACCCTTAACCCCCAAGGAAAATGAAAAGAAATCCCTACACACTGCTCCGGACTTTATAGATGGTGTTGAACGGCGGCGACGTACTTCGTTGCCATTGGCTGGTGGTGCCAGCATTGCCTTAGCTGGGGCTGCAGCAGATACTGGTGTTGCCAACATGCTGCCCGAAATTTCCTCCTTCTTTCCGTTTAGCAACAATACTGGTGAAACCCAACAGCTACATGACATTTTGTCTAGCAGCCAGGAATTTTTGCTGGAGGGCTCCTTAATGGATCGTTTATCGATTGCCTAGCATAAGGATAAGGCCCTTACCTTGGCCGATTTACAGGAAGATAATGGAATACTTTAGTAAAGCACAAAAAAGTAAGAAATCGTAAATAAACTTTCAATTTTCTTTGCGGCTATTTTCGAAATAAGAGTACATACCAAAAAACATTAAAGTAGAATACACAAATGCAGCAAGTTTTGTTTTATCCGAATACACGGATCTGTTTAAAAAGATATATGTATATACATATATATATTTATATACTGGTGTCGTGCAGATTATATATATATATAACACTAATTTGATAAGATTGCATCGTACCGACAGCTGGGCTAGATCATATTTATCTTCCTCAAGTTGACGCTCAAGTATCTCAGCCCACGTTCAATCAGCAACTAAAACGATGTTATAAGCAACATGCGAATACTGTTAGACTCCAGCTGCTACTGCAATAAAAAATGTATGGGTCATAATGTGACCCAACCAGCATGACGCCGGGCTAACTAAAGTTTATCGTTTGTTTTCTACAGGCATTAAGTCTAAATGAATGGTTTTTGCTTTTACATCATTAATTTGTTTTGCTTGTTATAAATATGGTTTAACAAACATGTCGCTATTACTTTGGAAGAGTTGTTTTTTTCATAAGCCAAATTTTATTAAGACGAAATAAACACAATTAATTGCAATTACAAAACTTACAATACAGTTTATGCCTTCCATATAATTTTTACAAAAGAAAAGAAAAATTAGTTTGAATAGAACTAGTGTTATGGCGCGGCAAAAAGTGTTTTTAATAATATATATACTTCTTTATATAAATTTTTCTTCAAATATATACGTTTAATCTAAACACAGAAAGTTCTTTTAAGTATTAAAATATTTTTTCTTTCGAATTAAAATAATGCAAAGGTGTCCTAATTTAAAAACAATATATACGAGTTTAATGAATTCTTTTTAAGGTTTATTATATAAGCAACATGGTTTACCAATTGGAAAAATATATATTTTACTCATATTATCAAAGATGAATACACACAAACATATAAATAATACAAAATAATGTAGAAATATTTTTATAGTTTGATAAATTGTTATTTATTTTTTTTTTATTAAAATACAGCCTTAATATAAACAATAACATATGCACACCAACCATATTTAGCACATTAATAATAGTATATTTTATTCCTTTTAATTTATAATACATATAAACGAAATAAAACAAACTAAACATACATCAAATGTATGACCGTGTAAATGTGAAATTAATAAATAAAATACTGAAGTTTAAAACTTGCCTTTATTTTCATTTCTTTTGTAATACATAAAAATCAAAAAAGAATTCACTAAAATGTTACTTATTCATGTGCTTGACACTACAATTAACTTCCAGCTTCATTGATAACACACACGCATATACATACATCTTGTATGCGTCAATGTAGTACAATCTATTATGGATATAACGGTTTTGCGAGTCACATACATACTACATATGTATGTATGTATTTTGCTTTCGAATTCAAGGGTTTTTGTATGAGTTTTCATTTCATTTTTTTACATTTGGCTTTCCGAGCTTCACTGCTTGCTTCTCCTTTCGCCTTTTCCTCCTCCTCTCTTTCCTCATCTATTTGTTGCAAAATAAATAAAAGTCTAGCCTCTGTCTCGGCAAGGTCGTCCATTTCTAAAAGTTCTTTGCAACGTTGCTGTAGCTCTTTATTAACCATTCGACTAACAATTTTCGCCAAGGCTGATGCAATACAATGCTGGCTTGATTCGACAGAAATCTTGCTGTTGATTCCAGTTGATTCATGTGATCTTTTTGTTTTGGGCATAGAAGTTGAGGATTCCCACTCGTCGTATTTATCCGATGACATCATTTTTAACAAACACTCCAAATATGCATAAACGCATAAAAATCATTTACAGTTCATTGATTTAACGGAAATAGATTTTTGTAAAACCAGTTGCTGACACAAAAAACAGGTGGCAGCTTTGGAAGGGGTATTTAGGAGAAATTTTAAGTATATAAGGAGCTTTTATTTTAACTTATAATGAGTTTGAATATGAAAATTGATTTGTAAAATTCTTTATTTTGTTTAAAAAAATTTAACTTAATTCAATTTTAAAAAGAAAATCCATATGGACAAGCTTTGTGTCCTTTTGGCGATGTTTAATTAAAACTCCCAAATATTTCCTTCCTTAGTCTGGTAGCCCTTTAAAACGACATGTTTTTGAAATGATAAAAACACAGGCAGCATTGTTTTGTTTACAAATCACAGTGCTGGTGTAAATTTATAATAACTTAATAAATTAAGTAAAAAAATGTCCGCTACCACAAAATCTCCTTTGAGTGTAGAAAATGGACCACAGGACTCACCTGTCTGCATGATTGTATTGGGTATGGCTGGATCGGGCAAGACTACATTCGTACAGAAGCTTACACAAACGTCATTTGAAAAATACAAACCGTATGTAATAAATCTGGACCCGGCCTGTAGAGAAACCCCCTACCACTGTAATATAGACATTAGAGACACCGTCAACTACAAGGAAGTTATGAAGCAATATAAACTGGGTCCCAACGGCGGCATAGTTACATCACTGAATTTGTTTGCCACTAAATTTGAAAAAGTCGTGGAGTTGGTTAGAAGAGCTGGCCAACAAGGGCACAAATGGTGCATTATTGATACCCCGGGTCAAATAGAGGTTTTTACTTGGTCAGCTTCCGGCACCATCATAACGGAAGCCTTGGCCACCATGTTTCCCACAATAGTGGTTTATGTAATGGACGTAGTTCGATCTGTGAGTCCTACAACTTTCATGTCCAACATGCTGTACGCTTGTTCAATACTATACAAGTCAAGACTACCATTTTTGGTGGTGATGAATAAGGTAAGTGAAGCAGATGCATAAAGTTTGATTAGCGATTAATTTAAAATTTGCTTGTTTCTGTTGAGATTGATGTACAAGATCATGATTTTGCCATAGAATGGATGACGGATTTTGAAGCTTTTCAAGAGTCTCTGGAAAAAGAACAAACCTATATTAGCAATCTAACACGCACCATGTCCTTAACACTAGAAGAGTTTTATAGCGATTTAAAAACTTGTGGTATATCTTCAAAAACTGGAGTTGGTTTTGACCGCTTTTTCACTCTGGTTAAAGAAGGAGCTGAAGAATATAAAACGTATTGATGTTTATCTTAATGTTGTTCGTTAAATTGAACAGTTAATTAATTTTGCAGATATTACAAGGCCGAATACAACAAACTACGTAAGGAAAAACTAGCAGCAGAAACAAAGAAAACAGAACAGAAGCTAGAAGAAATTGCCAAAGGTAAAGGTTCAGGAAGTGAGGTTATGTTGACTGGGTTTGTGGAGGAGGTAAGTACACATGTATGTATATAGTGGTTTTGTTAAAAATAACTGAATGTATTCATTTAGGTTTCTTCTGGTCGCGAACTTTCAGATGTTTATTTAAAACATCCTGGCAATGAAAGTTCCGAAGATGAAGAAGGTCATGGCGAAGAAGCACCCACCTTTAATGAAGATCATGTCGAGGAGCAAAACTTTCAACAATTCGTTCAGCAACATAGAGCTCACTTAGCAGCAAAGAAATAATAAATCTAGTATATGTTTAACAGAAATCCGAATGTAGGAAGGCGCCTTCATAACACGTTATGGATTTCGCAAGAGTTTTAATGTTGCACTGACTGAATTGTGTGCCAATGAACTCGCCTTTTTATGCGCATACATATGTATATACTTATTAAGTAATAACAATTAAAACAAGTCATGTTTAAATAAATGTTTTTTTATTTGAGTTTTTAATGACATTTTTATGTGTTTATAAATTAATTTATTTAGGCCGTTGTCTTATTTTCTTTTCTTTTCAAACTTGCAAGCAAAATTTGCAAATATAGAATTTGGGTGTAAGGTTTAAATTTTGTTATTTATTAATAATACAATAATAACTGTTTTGCTGTTTTCTCTTTAGGAATACAAATGATCTATTACAAGTGTTTTTCTTTGTTTTTTGCTTCAGCCGGGCTTAAAAGCTAAAATTATAAATATACGATTAAATACACATGTATATAAATACTTATTATATAACTTACAATTCAAATAGGTGTTTTTTTTTTCTTTGATATAGAGTTTGTGTCATATTTTGTGTTAGCGGTTTGTTTGATTATTTTAAAAAGCTGCTAAATAAACAAGTTTTTTTATATAAATTTAGATAGTTTTATAACAATGTTTTCTTTGATCTGAATAAAAAGATTTTTGTAACAAGCTTTAAAATTGTATATGTATGTATGTTTGTAAATAGTTCTGAGTTTAAAAATGCGTGATTGTTTGAATATCTGTAATCGTTAAGAAAAAAAAAGAACAAACCTAATTCAAAATGTGTATGAATTGTATTTGGCTTCAAGGGTCAGAATTTTCCAACCGGTTTCTCTTGATATTTTGTCTATGTTGCAAGAATGCAAAATAAAATGCATAACTTACGAGTAAAACTCGAAGAGCAGCGCAACCAATCCCAACTCCGGCAAAACTCTGCATGTTGTCTTTTGACAGTTGTTAGAGGAATTTCAGAATGCGCGGTGAATACCAAACGCTTAGAATTGAATACGCTACATTATGGTTGTGTTCATAAATAATCTATGCTTTGTTTAATTCATTGAAAGCCTTTGGAAAATTCATCAATCATTTAACTTTATATGAGAATTAAAAATCCCAAAAAGCAGAGAGGTCCTACTCACATACTATGCAATATATTTTCCCCACAATTCTCTGGTTAGTGCCCATTGATCCTGTTTTGTAATCGGTATGACCGACTTCAAACTTATTCATTCTTACATCAATATGTATGTATGTATTTTGTATGCTTAAGCTTATACCAATAGTCAAAAACTTTATATATGTACGTACGTATGTATATTAATTTTTTTGTTTGTTTTTTATATATTTTTTAAATAAATATTTTTTCGCATTATTTGCGCTTGCTTGAATAATAGTTCAAGCAATTCTTTACTGGACATTGTTTGCTGTTTATTTTTTATTAAAATCATTCTGACAAAACCTTAACAGCCAAAGGAATGATTTGTTTCTTTTTTCCTCTGAATATTTATTGTGTTGTGATGGGAATCGATGGTATTTAATGAACATCGGTTCGATTCTGATGAAAAAATATATGTATTTATTTAGTAAATCTGTTGCCTTGTGGCTGTTAGGGCTCAACATATAGTTTTTATTGTATTAAAAATTTAAGCATTTGGTATATTTTTCTTTTATTTTTAAAGTAATATTTTAGTGTGGTAAATTGTAATTACTTAATTATACGTAAAAATAAATGCAGATTTAAAAAAATAACAAAAATATAAGCACATACATATGTATATAGTTGCAATTTAAACGAATTTGGTTATTAACCTTCAATTTTTAGTTTTAAAATTCTTCTTCTATTACAATCTACTGTTAAGGTTTGTAGTAGAGCAAAGAAAACTCATAAAAAGAGGAAAAAGAGCAGTTCTGTAGTTTCCGCTTACGCGCGCAGAATGTGTGACTTTTCACGCTTTTAGCAAGTGGTAAATTTTATTTCAATGTTGAATTTAAGAACGAAATTTGAAATAAAGTATTTTTAAGCGACTTCGCAATCTGCGAAACTTTTTAATAGACTTTTAATCTCTTACAAGCTTTCGAAGGTTTGGATAAATTTTGGCGGTAAATTTTGCACTTTAGAGCGGGAACTACTGTAATTAAAATAAATTTTTTTTACTATAAAAGAACCTTGTATATAAAATTTATTTTATTTCTCCTTGAAACAAAAATTCTGGGATTGCTGATATAATCACAATCAATAAAATATGAAATTTGGTGGCTTTAGTTCCAGGCTTAAAGTTAACTTTCAAATTATGAATTTTTTTCTATTCAAATTCAGGCTTTAAAGCAATATTTGACATAATATTTTGTTATTGTTTTGTTTAATCAACTAAATTTTTCATATACATATACTATTTATTATGTTTATTTAGTTTTGCTTCGCTTTCTTTATTTGCTTTTTGGTTAGTTTATTATTTTCATTTTTTGTTTTCTTGCAACTAGTTTTTCTTTTGTAATTTTAATCTCAACACTAACTATGATTTTTCTTCTCTAAAACAAACACACTTACAAAAATAGTTTAAAGTCCTCTGAATTACTTATGTATGCAATTTTCTTTTATACGAGAAAAAAAAACCTACAACTTAAAGCCTCTCGTATTGAGAGGCCGATGCTACTACTCTTTTATACAGTGTGTACAAAACACATACTAACATATTTTACAATGCTGTTCGAGTTAGTTCAAATGTTGTCAGTTTACAATTTCGGTTCGTAAAGTGTTGTTTCGTGATATTAATTTAATTTAAATTTAGGCTTTGTGTTATATTTGTGTTTTAAATTTGATAAAGTGGTTCTTGTTAATAGTGTTTGCTTAGCTAATTTCATTTTCGAAAAGAAAATACCGTTAATCAAATAATGGCAAAGTGTTCGTGCTACTCAAATTTGTTGCACAAATTTGTGTCCGCGGTAATAAATTTAAGAGACAGTCTTTCTTGTGTGTGTGTCGTCGTGAAATAGAAAATAGTTTTTAAGTGTAAAAGTACTCAAGATTTCTATACAAATTTAATTTAATCTAAGTTAATCTACACATATTGAGCATAAAATATAATAATACTGCTTTGTTTTTCTTAAATAAAATCAAAAATTCTTCCATAGCCCATGATGAGCCGTTATGAGTTACACATACATATTTCTTTTTTCTGCATTCGCGGTCGGTCAAAATGTGTGTCAATTGTAAATTTTAGCAGAAAAGTGCGCAAATGTTGAGCCAAGGCGAATTCGATGCAAGAATTAGGCGCAAGGCGAACTAATAAATTCCTGTTGGATATCAGCTATTTTACGTTATACTGTGCTTAAGCTATGCCGTTGCAAATGCAGTTAAACAAAAAGTTCTTTGGTTTGTGGTAAATGTTGGCTGCAAAGCCACCATAAATACAAAATAACAAAAGCCTGTGTTATAGAAACTTTTCTTTTGATATCAAAATCTGAATTCGCTTTGACTATCCAGCTGTCGCATAATGAAAAAATTATAACAACGGCGCAGACGGATGTGAAATCATCAGCAAACTAGTGAGTATTTAAATCAAAGTTATGTACTTATTAAAATAAAATTTAATTTTTCAATAATTACACTTTAATTAGCAAAGACTTAAATAAACAAAAGTTTAAACAAATACAATGAAAAAAATTTTATATTCAGGTGGAAGAAGAGCGCGTGAAGCAAAGAAATTGAATTCGCTTTGCGTTAATCGTTAAAAGAAAAATTATCAAAGCTTGCAATTTTTGTCAATTTTGACAAATAGAATTGAAAAAAACTCGATGCTGTGACCGCATGTATGTTTAGCTTAACAAAGGCAACTTCACGGCAGGTAATCACGCCCGTACAGCAATAATTCCACAGAATATATTTTGTGTGTGAGAAGTGTCAAGACAGCCTCAAACGTATGTTATTACACAAAAAAAGTAATCGGCTGTGCTCTCAATCTCACCTGTCATGAAGTCGCCCTGAACTCGACTCTTGTTATCCAACTTAATCTGTAGTATTTGTTCGCTTTTTTTGTTCCGCCGTTTTACTTGCGAATTATGAATGCTTATTAACGAAATTGCTTAAAAATAATATTAAGAATCAATCAAATATTTCAATACAAAACTTTAGGACGGATTTATTATCCCTATTGACTGCAATAGTCTTTCAAAAAAAAATTAACGCCTTTTCGCTTAAAAGCTAGTTGATTGTTTTTTAATAGTTTAAAAATTAACTTAAAACTTTTCAAATTTGTTTACAAATCTTGCTAAGTTTAGGTGTCTTAAAAGTTGTTTTCTTAAAAAATAAAACAAATATTTTTTTATATATTAAATTTAAGGACTAGTTTATAAAATGAAAACTTAATTTTAAAAAAAAAACATTTATTGAAAATGTTTCAAATACTTATTGTTAGTATATAATTTTAAAATAATGCTGCTTAAGTTATTTTTTGTTTTGCTTAATATGAGCCGTTTTTCTTTTGTTTGTCGAATAAATAAGCGTTTTGAATTCTTTTATTTAATTTTTTATGTATTTTTTACTTTTAATGATAAATCGCCAAGAGCAACAACTCTTAGCAGAAAAGTCGAAACGTATTCGAGAAGTATTTTCACAATATGTATGTATTTGTTTTGCTATAATCTGAAATATTTGGCTTGTTTCTGGTCAGGGTTACTTTTATGTCTGTATATGGATGTGGGTTTCTTGCTGATGGCGCTTAACTTAGAATTCAGATTGTTCTACCATAAAGCAAAAAAGTACAAAAAATTGTAAATATACCAGACATTATTTAGCAGGATCCGAATAATTTGAATGAATTTTAAGGCTTATCTGCCGGAACTGTTACATTTGCTATGTACATATCTTTTTTAAATATTACTTTTAGAGAATTATTAAAACTTCATCAAGTTTCTTATATTTCAATTGTTACAAAAAAAAATCATAAGTACATTTTCTTTGGTTAGAAAAATAGTTACAAATACAATTAAATAAAGGTTTCAAATCATATACAAGTTGTTGCCTGTATTTACTCAGGTCGTTTGTCTAAGGAAACTGTAACATTTTTTTTTTTAATATGAAAATTATTTCATTTTTGCTATTTTATGAAAGCAAACCAGCTATAACTTTTTTTCAAAACAATAATCAAAAGTTCTCTTAAAAGCAAAAAACTTTAAAGTGTTTCAAAACTTTTCTTCTTTTCCGATAATTTTCCATTACACTGCTTTTGCTTAATCCTCATCTGATAAATTGGTATTAGTTAATAAGGTGGTATTGTCTTCTGCTCCAGATTCTTCTGCATCCTGCAAAAATGTTTAAAATAGTTTTTTAATGTGCATACATACATACATACATATATAAATGACTATTACTGTTTACATGTATAAAGATTATGGAGAAAATAAAGTTTTCCTAAAGCTATTCTTTATGACTATCAAGTGCCTCGTAATTGACAAGACAGACTGGAACACCTTCACAAGTACTACTAACGTTAACGAATTGGCAGTTAGAACTTCCCGAAATTAGAATCAGTAACATTTCACATTCCTGTAAGTTGTGTTTTATGAAAATAATGATATATCATTCAGTATCAAACAGGAATTTTTAGCAAAAATTATGAATTTTAATTCTAACAAAGTTTCTTGGGAGTGAAATAGTTTCTGTCATCTATTACATGTTGAAGGGTTGCTTGTTTCCGTTTTAGTTTAATGCAAAACTTTGATGTTTTAATCTTTTTAACTAACAAATGCACGTTATACCAATATCTTGCTGCTATTGGGAAGAACAACGATAAATAAATTTTGTAAAATTTATCCTATAGAAAAATTACATTAAATGTAGGTTTTAAACAGAAAACATGTTTTACAAAATTCAAAGTCCCATCAAAAATTATCTGTATCATAACTTAGACTCACAGAATGGCATTAAAAGGTATTTATGTTGCCCGAAATATTTGTGAACGGTTTCGAAGTCTGCGAGAATTATTAAAAAGAACAAATGCTCCAAATTTCCTTTAATCTATTAAAAGCTGTCGAATTTTTTTAAAATCATGATTAAATGTCGATTTTAGTGCAAATTCAAGTACAATTATATTTAAGTGTGACCATGAACGTTGTTCGCAGTTGAATAAGACGTGGCTATTGGGGGTTATCGAAGTAGTCGACAGTTTGTTGCGTTTTCTATGTGAAAAAGTCCAACAGGTGTTCTGAAAACGTCAGAAATTTTGATAAGATAAGTCAACTGTGAGTTTAGGAACAGAGTAGTGAAATCTCAAGCACAAAAAATCGAGCGCTCCTGTCTCAAGTTGCGGGCTATCGCACTGCTGTTAACTGACAAGTTAAGTCGCCGTATATGCGCCATCAACATCTCTATTCGTGTTTTTTCATATTCAAACGTTGCCTTCTTTTGCCATATCAATCCCAAAACCAGACTTACCTTTAGTTAGCAAAATAAAATTATGTTTAAGACTTGTTTTTGTCCAATTTTTAGTTTTATGTAAAAAAATATCATTCTTTTTTAAATTTATTGTTTGCTTGAGTTTTGTAGTAAAATAAAAAGAAAAACAAGAGAGGTTTTGTTTTCGAAATCTGCTTTCGGGCCAAGTTGAACTTGGAATGTTCGATCTTAGAGTTAAGAAACTTGTTTCAGGGATTTTGCAGATACAAAAAAAAAAAAAACTTACACAGTTAAGTAAATGTTGAGATTTAGAACCCCTTGTACAAATTTCTGCCATGTACCTACATATGTACATATATGCTTATTTTATATATTGTATAAAAAGAAAATCATAAACATAAACGGAATATAAAAATTTTGATTTTAGTGTGAATTATTAGTAAAAAAAATATATAAACTTTACAAGTAAATTTATCTGTTTTCTTCGCTTTGTTTAATTACATATTAACAAAATAAAGGAAGCATAAATTTTTTGTTTGTTTTGTATATGAGAATGTATGAAAGTTTTCTATAAAACTGAATAACAAAATTTAATTACATACATATTTATAAAAATATAAAGAGAACAGAAAATAAAAATTATGCAACTAGAGACAAATTTAGAGGGCTTGACTTAAATGCGTTGTTTACAAAAGTTGGAAGACAACTTACAATCGAAATGAGTAACTTGAAAAAAAAGAAGAAATTAAGGAGAAGATGTGGCACGAATTAAACGCTCGCTTTGCTTGCATCAAGTAGTTAAATTTGAGCACCTGGAAATATTAGTTTTAAAATTTTGTTTTCTTTTTTTTATCAAATAAATTTCAAGACCATTTGCTAAGAGCGCTCGATAAATTAAAAACTAAAGAAATACCTAAAACTAGAAATGAATAATTTAAAAAATTGAAATTAATGTTCGAAAAATTGGTAGCAAGCTTTTCATTTTGATTGTAAGTTTTTTTTCTTTTACTTGAAAAGTGAAATTCTAGTTTTCGATAGTGCCTGCGGCATAGTCATAGTCTTCAGAAAAGGTTTATACTTTTAGGAAAATCATGAAGTTAATATTTCTGGTGTCTGATTATGGCTCAGTATGGACGATTTATTTCACTTTTGCTCTGCTGTAGAGAAAATTTGTTTTGTTTTATGCTTTTTTTTTTGCTAGAGAAGCTGGAAGTTTATTGTCTTATTTAACCTTTGCCTTATTGCTAATAGGAGCATTAGGTGATTGATCGGCCTCTGGCAAATCTGATTCACGTTTACGTTTTGCCTTTTCCTTGGGACTCTTCTTTTTCTGTGATGATGATTGCAACTTGGCCAGCTGTTTAGCTTCACGTTTGGCCTTAAGCTGTTCGGTGATAAAAGAGTATATCAAATAGCCTTGCAAAGCCATCAGTGAAACTAGGGCCAAAAATCCGCGTAGTTTATTGGAGCTTGTTGCCACCACACCATAGTACAAGGTTAGCACACCAATAACCATTGTTGTGAAACGCACAAAAACAAATATGACCGAGTTGACAATGCGGGTACTGGCCAGTTTTTCCTCCTTATCGAATACGCCAATCAATTGGAAAATGTGCGACACAATTTCACTCATATAGTGTAGAGTTAGCAGCACAATTGTTATGCGTTGGAAGCCAAAGCAGTAGGCCAAACAGATCACCGAGAAGCCGCAAATGGAGTGCACAACTTTGGGCTGCTGTTCTTCCTTACGTACCTTTTGGAAGTACAGTTCCGGCAACATGTGCAAATAGTAGGCCAATTGTATGATAAAGTAGAATTTGTGTAAAAATGTCATCGGATGGTTGGGAAAATCGTCCCACAGCAACGAAAATTTACTGAAGTAGGCCTCCTTCAAGATGACATTGGCACCCCACAAGAAGGACACCACATAGAATGTAACCAGTTGACCGCTCTCATTAAACAGAGATAATTTAAATTTTGATAAATGCAACTTCTTGGATATTTTGTCCAAAACAAACTCCTGGATAATGGCATGCATGATAATGCATGTGATGGTGTAGAAGAAAACAGCACAATAGTCTTTAATGCCCGCCATATACGTGTAAGGTTTGCCGTAGGGCTGCTCTCTGGAGGGCTCCTCGCTCGAAACATTGTGGTGCAAGGAAACGAAAGCACTGGCAAAGGGGGCAGTCGATTCCTCCATCAGACCCAAAACAAAAACCATGGCCACGCACGAAATAATGTCAGCATGGTTTTGTATGACAAATTCATGACTTAAGATTGGAGGATTTTTTGAAGACGACTTACGTCCAATACCTGGTTTAATAGCCATTTCTTATATGTAGCTGTCTTTTGGCAACTTCAAATCTGCCTGGCACTTACTCCAATTGACGCACACACTCACACAAAACGGCAACAGCACCCAAATCTTTTCCTGTATATTCGTCGGCTGCCTTTTCTTTTTCTATTTGTATATGTACTTACATATGTATTGTATGTACTACGTACTATAGTATATTTTTTAATTTGTTTATGCTTTTTACACAATACTTTTTCTATTGTCTTGTTTCAGTCCACTTCCTTTACTTTCTCGTGTTACGTTTCCCAACTTGAAAGTGGTAATAAATACGGATTTTTTCTTTCCTGTCCTAATGCTACTAAAGATATTTTTTTCTCGGTTAGTACTTTAAAGATGTTTAACACGTCAAATTATATAGTAAAATGCCACGCAGTAAAACCGACGTTTCTCGGTGCAGTCGACAACTAAGAGCACAAGTTACACTCTTATAGAACTACTCTTTATAGTTCATTTCATCTCACGCACACACACACACACATGCACATGCACAGCACATCAACTCAACAAATGTTTGGCACAACAATATACGTGACATTAGAAGAGAAAAACAAAGTCCACAGTTGCAAATTTTAGGAATATAGTAGATTTCAAGTGTCTCAAAAAGGCGTTAAATGGCGTCCATTTACATGACAATTTGAAACGGACTATTGATGACATAAATTACAACAAAAAGGGGTGCCATGTATAAGAAGTCTACAGAACTTTTGCCCATTATACGAGGTCTGCTTTTATGATTGTACACTCGTCTCGAACATACGATTTCCACAGTTTTGGCTACAACTTATTCAGGATGTTTAGTTTGCTTGTGAGAGGCACACGAGCTCTTCAAAGAAGATCGAGATGTGAATGACAAAAGTAAAGGAAATGTTATGGACAAAGTTCGAATCGCTACGGGACAAGTTGCTGAGGATGTGGGCATATCGGTTGGCTGCTTATTTCCCGAATATTTCGGTAGAGAAGTTCGTTCCAAATTGCTGAATTTTGTGAACTAAAAAATCATAGCATGAACATCGCTTAAGAATTGTTGAGTATCGTCAACGGGTATCAAAATTTGGTTAATAGGGTCCCAATAGAGGAGTCCCAGTCAAGCTTTTGCTCACTATTTTCTTCAATTACCGTGGCGTAGTGCATCAGAAGTTCTTGCCACATGCTCTTACGCTTAATAAGGAGTGTTATCTGAAAGTTATGCACCGCTTGAAGGAAGAAATGAGAACAATGAATCAGCAATCACTCGTCATAGCAAAGCAACACCACAATCATGTCTCATTCTCCGCCATTAAACAGATTTGGCTCCTGCGACTTTTTGCTGTTCCCGAGATGGAAAAGAACCGCCGAGAAAGCTCAAGCACATGACAAGAAGTGCATATCAGAACTGATTCTTGGGCGGGACGAAATAGACATCCATGAATAAATACATACATAAATATATTTTGAGAAAAATTAAAATTCACATTACTTTGTTTTTAAAAGCCCCAATAGTCGCAAATTTGTTATGTCAGATCCACTAAAAAAGTTGTGTTTCAATGACGTTTTATTCTACAATTTGTTGCCTGTAAAGAATGTATCCACAAAGTTTCTTGCAATACTTTTCTGAAATTTCCTAAAACTATTTTTAAAGTTCATCAAAGGCCTGATTTTAGTTTCAAAATACTGTTATGAATATTTCTGTCACTGTAAAATTAATCTTTTCTTAAATAATAACTTATAAATTTTCGTGTTCGAATGTACTTACGTTACGATTACGTTTCCTTACTGATGTAACAATTGTCCTCTTGTTGCGTGCCACCAAGCAGACTGTTATTATTAATATGACACCAATTAAAGCGAAGCCTAATAAAGCTGGCAAGAGGACACTGTCCTCAGTTTTGTAACGCTAAGCAGAAAGAAATAAAACATAAATGGATGAGTTCATAAAGGCAATCATTAAAATCAGGCTGAAATATGTATATAAGTTCTTTAATGAAAATGAAAATCGTCTCAGTGGCCTTTAGATTCGTTTGACTGTTATTCGATTTGATAAACGTATTTCTTTATTCGATTTATAATAATAGGTGGTTTTGACAGTTGAGGAATTAACTGCAAATCAGTCAGCTGTTTAAAAATATTAATAATAACACAAATAACAAATCATTACAATGTTCTTATGTCAATATCACATACAAAAATATTCGCCAAGGACCTCAGCTCCTTTCGATAGAAACTTAGGCTGCTGTGATGTGCACGAAATTTGACCAAAAAGTAAGAAAACAGACCAATTGCCAAATAAGCAGCACCAAATGGCGGGTTTGTTTACCACAACAAACATACAACATAAAATGTTCAAACTTAGTTTCTTTTTCTCACTTTAGTTCGACAACGCGACACGCACAGAGTAAATAAAAATAAACGGTACGTTTCTCAAACATTTCCATCAACGACGAAAATGAAAAAAGTTTATTGTTTTTTTAGATGAGCAAAACCCAACAAACCGAAAGTCGCAAAGAACGCAAAGAAACCGGTTGGTTTTTCTGCACATCTGAGAACAAAACAAAAGCAGAAACATATTATGCTGATTTTTGTTGTTATTTTCTACATATATCTGCCCTACAAAGCCTTGGGAGCTGTCGAATTTTAATCGGTTGTTTTAAAACATTCTCGGAAAATACACAAACTTTGGCGAAACATTTTTCTTCGAAACGGTTCAGGTTTGTTCCCATTTATTTGCTCTTCTGGCTGTGTACGTTTCAAATATTTTACAGCTTTTGATTTGCGTTTTGTTACCCACTGTCACTGATACGAAACAAACGTTTCGTATTGTTTGCACAAATTTATCAGACTTACATTCCATTGAAAGTATGTCGAAGGATCGATATACGGCCAGTGAGTTTTTATCCAATCCGAATTAGCTGTATTCTTGGCCTTGTTGTCCTTATTGTCCGTTTTTAGGGGCAAGATGTCGTTGAGACTGCTGGTGTCAGGTGTAGGTTGTATAGGTGATAGATTTTTGACTAAAACTGGTGGTATGGCTGGTTTCTTGGCGATTGATTTTAGCAGAGGAACCTGCATAATACGCGTGGTAATGGTGGGTTGGGTCGAAGAGTTGTTCGAATTTTGATTAACATTCGATTGCAATGAAGCGCGTGGCACATTGGGTACCGCAGCCAAGGACACAGTACGATTTGGTATAGCCAAGTAAGCAGAAGCGGTTGATGCGACTAAAATATCACTTAAAGTGGTGGGCGGCGGCAATGATTTAATTGTGCTAACCGGAGTTTCATTGGAAATTGTAGGTTGTGTTGTTGAGGGGCTTTTAATAGTGGCGTCAGCGGCAGCGCCAGCGACAGGGGCTTCATTGTAGTTTAAATGTGTTATTATGATCTTTTCGTTCTCGAGGTGCTTGCGCGTTTCAGTATGCAGCAGCGAGCTTGAAACAGAGTTACTTGCTGCAGAGGCTAGACCTGCAGCAGCCCCAGCATCGTTTATAACTTTAGGCGTGTCCGTAGTCAGAGATTTATTAACTTTTAAAATAAACTTTTCCACGCCATCTTTGTTGATAATTTTCACCGGTTTGCCCACATTCGAAGCTAGGTTACCCTTATTGAGCTTGATATTGGTCGGAGTACTCAAATGAGTGGGCATATTTTGTTTGGCATCGCCTGATTTTTTGCTTAAAGCATTCTTGGTCTTAAGAAACCATGCCGTCGGATTGGGTAAACATTCGGCAGACACCAGGAAGGGGACTAGCACAGCCCCTATGATAACGGTGCACACAAACAGCAAACCCAAGTAGGCAAAAAAGCTTCTTCGTTTTGGTTTCTTGGCCTTGATTTTCTTGCCGCTGCCGCTGTCACTGCCGCTGGCGATGGCGCTGCCGCCCGCTTTAATTTTGCCCTCCAAACGAAAGTCATCGTTTTGCGGCAGTATCGTATATTGCAAACTATTTTCGCCGTGCCTTATGGTCTTATACATAATGGCTTCGAATTATACTTAATTTGTTTTGATTTTTACAAAAGTAGCACGCAGTACTTTTAATTTTGCTCCAACATATGCTTTCCTTAAAAACGAAATCTTTTACTTAATGTTTTCCTTAGCAACGTAAAGTGAAGGCGGCGTAAGATTTCTCGTTGGCGATTTTAAAATTATTTATTGATTTAACATACCAATTCATAAAGAGCACGTAAACTTTAATTAGAATGCAGGTTTTAAGCCATGACAACTACTCCTTTTTGAATGGTTTGAATGGATGTTGTTGTGGCACATCTACTGAGAGCGTGTGTGAAAAAATGACGTTGATTTTTTTTATCTGTGCTAATAAAAACACAGAAAAAGTGGGGTAGGTTGCAGATATCCTTGAAAATAATGAAAATTAAAACAAAAACGTTTTTTAAACACTGAGATATAAAACTTTCACTTTTAGTTACTAGAACTTGGTTGGATTTCGAAAATTAGGAAAGAATTAAACCTTTTTTAGCTAAGAACTCATACGTATATATGTAAATGTAATTATATATGAACGAAAGCAATTTCTTTTTGTCTCATCTACTCGTATTATATTTAGTTGATAGCAGGAACCTTTTCTTTTTAACTTTCAATTTCTGTAAAACTTTTTAGCATTTTTAAATTCAGTTTTTAGTGTTTTGTTGTTTTCTTTTATGATAAATAAAATTTGTTCGCTTAACAAACCATTTTTTCTAATATTTTCTTATTTTTGTTCCAATTTTGTGTCTACTCTTTAGGATTTTTGTGTGTGTTTTTATTACGGTGTTTTCTGCTTCTTGCATTTGACAGACGTGTTTAACTGTCATTTGTAATGACTGGAGTGCGTTTTGTATTTGGTTAAAAATCAATAGAAAGGACCTGTAGTAAATCCTTTTACGTTCTTTGTACTTAAATAACAAATACTGTCTCTTAAATTTTGTTTCGCTTCAACACCAACAAAAATTGTTAGTTTTTCTCTTCTTTTTTATATTGAAAGCAGAACGGAACTGGCAGCTCGTTCTTGTTATTTACGTCTGGCAGTCCTGCAGAGGTGAATATAATGAGGGGAATGTGAATTCTTTGAAACAATTTAGCGCCAGGAAATAAACAGCAGAACTTGATCAACGAATCAAAAGCTACTTTTTTCTCCATAAATAGTTTAGAAAAGTTATCGTTAATACCACAAAAACATTAATGATTTGTTCTCAACAAATATAACAAAATTTCTGAAAGTAGCAATTGCCGGAGGCAAATTGACGGCGTCTTTAGTAAATATTTTCTAGAGACGAAAGAATAACAAAGAGCAAAAGTATTTTAAGGATGTTTTATGGACACTCGATGTTCATGGCATAATTTTTTCTATTCACCACATTGCAAAAACCAACAAACCTGCTGGGTGCAGCGGCTCCTATAGCATGAACGTTTTTAAACCCCACAGTTTTCAAGCGTTCATATTTTATTTTATTTTTATTTTAGTTTATTTAATTTTCTTTTGCAAATTCTAAGACTGAATACTTAAACTAAGACATGCCAAAAATAATTACATGCTACATTATACTTAATAAATGCAATCAAATTTGTAAAGGTTTAATGAGGACTTTGAAAGTTTAAATGTTAATGTAAATCACTGGAAGACTTTTCAAAAGACCCGCAAATTTTAAACCTCAAAATTCCTCACTACGGCACTCCAGTAACTTGTGCTGTCACTGTTGCTGACGCTATACGTTCTCATCGTCTCTTCTTTTCAATTACTTCATAGTGGGCATGGCTACAGCTGCTTGTGTATGCGTGACATCGGCTTCGCGCCACAACTGTGTTACAGTCTTTGTTTGAGTGTAGAACTTGACGCCTTGCTTGCCATAGAAGTGATGATCGCCGCGGAAGGAACCTCGTGTACCAGTGAAGGAGAACATGGGCAAAGGCACAGGAATGGGCACGTTTACACCAACTTGGCCAACATCGATTTCGTTCACAAATTTACGAGCGGTAGCACCGTTGGTGGTGAAGATGGCAGTGCCATTGCCATAGGGATTGGCATTTACCAGTTGTATGGCACCATCCAGAGTTTCAGCTTTAAGTACAACCAATACTGGGCCAAAGATTTCTTCTTTGTAGCATTCCATATCAGGGGTAACATCCGACAAAATGGTGGGCCCAACAAAGTAGCCGTCTTCGAAGCCCTGCACTTTGCGATCACGCCCATCCAAAACAAGTTTAGCACCTTGTTTAACTCCCGACTCTACTAAGTCACTAATGCGCTTTTTGGCCTGGGCAGAAATAACTGGCCCAACATCAGTGCCGGGAACATGGCCAGCATTTACTTTCAATTTCTGAGCACGTTCAACTAAATCGGGAATCCATTTCTGGGCATCACCTACAAACACGGCAGTGGACAAAGCCATGCAGCGTTGACCGGCAGCACCGAACGCGGCACCAGCTAATTGATTCAATGTGTTCTCCTTATTAGCATCGGCCATAATAACGCCATGGTTCTTGGCACCCATGTTGCTCTGTACGCGCTTACCATTCTTGCCGGCACGTTCGTAAATATATTTACCAGCCTGATCAGATCCCACAAATGAAACGGCTTTTATCTCGGGAGCATCACAAATGAAGTTAACCGCATCGTGCTGGCCGTGGATGACATTAACCACACCTGGTGGGCAGCCAGCTTCGTTAAGCAGTTCCATTAGCATCATGGTGGCGCCAGGAACACGCTCTGATGGCTTCAGCAACATGGTATTACCACATGTAATAGCCACTGGGAACATCCACAAAGGAATCATGGCGGGGAAGTTAAAGGGAGCAATACCGGCGGTAACACCCAAAGGCAAAACCAAGGAATACGTGTCCATATCACGAGCAACGTTAGCTACAGTCTCGCCCATTTGCAAAGAGGGTATGCTGCAACAGTGTTCAACAACCTCTGTTAAAAAAGAGAAAAGTAAACCAAAGAGCTTCATCAAATTCTACTATTACTATTTCTTTGGAAAATGAAAACTTACGTAATCCTCTTAAAACATCACCCTCAGCATCGGCTAAAGTTTTACCCTGTTCCTTGGTAATATTTTTAGCTAATTCGCTCATATTATCCTTGATTAAGGCCTGCAATTTGAACATGACTTGCTGACGTGACAATATGGAAGTGTTGCTCCACGATCTGAAGGCCTTTTTGTTGGATTCTAAAGCAGTTTGCATCTCGTCTTTGGTGCATTTTGGAACTCGTGTTACTACTTGATTAGTAGCAGGATCATGTAAGTCAATCCATTCGCTAGTTTTCGACTCAACAAATTTGCCGTCAATAAACATTTTAGTGGTGGGAGCGGCTGAAGAGTAGGCGCGCTTGGCCAAGAAACGGCACTGCAAAAAACGAATATAGTTCAAGCGATTCGATTAAAAATCAAATGTGTAACTACCTATAAAAATATGTCTGTATGATGATCAGGGAGCTCGAGGTCTTTTCGTTTCTTATGAAATATTAACAAAATTAACTGAAGCTCGATTGAGACTGATCACGCACGCCTGTCTAATCTATTCTTCAGTTACTGATATCAAGCACCATGAAAAGTTCCCCGAGTGACCGCCACTTCCAAAGCCAAAGATAACCATTAAGCCAATCTGCCAAAAGAATGGCAGAATGATGATATCTAGTTTATTTTGGCCCGAATGATATGGATGATGGACCTGAATTAACCATCAAGTCCACTGTTCTTCAGCCGGACCAGTAAATAAATATGCATAAGCAATTAATGCGAATTAAAGCTTAATTAATTGAACTCAATTAAAACATATTGATTGCTTAAAATTTGAATTGCAAAGCATTTCACTGTTCTTTAATGCCATTTACTTTTTAGCAAACAATAAATTAAAAGTCATTAAACTTGTGCTTCTTGGACGCTCGGCTGTTGATTAGGTGCTATTTTTATACAAAAATTCAAAACTCGACTTCAGCGAGTCGCTGTCAGACGAAAAGAAAGAGCTCTAAACATAAAAAAATCTGCAGAAAGTCTGAAGAAATAAGCAAAATCTTAAGTAAAATGCACAATCAACTCAAACATACACAGGAATCTATATTATTATGACAGGACGTTGACTTGCAGCTTTGTACGAGTAGTATGGAGCCGTTTTTATGTACTTGAGAACTAGTCCCAGCTTTCTGGAAGCGAGTTATAAGAAGAAAGTGGGATCAATATCAATCACTCGAGGGGTTTTCACTCCGGATAGGGAAGTAGCCGATCTATTTTTCTTTATATACCCAGCACAGGTGTCTGCTATTTTTTCATTTGCCCGGCAATTCTTTATTTTTTCTTCTCATTGATCTGCTCCATTGTCACAGTCTTGTTGGCATGTTTTTTCTATTGAAAAAGCTCCACACCAGTTTGTGTATGTAGTTTGTTTTATGCTTACGAAACTATTGCTTTTTACATATAATTTGCTTCTCCTCTCTCGACCCGACCCACTCGCCAAATAACAGACAACACGAGCCCATTTTTGCGAATTTAGTACTAAATTTATTGTTTTGTTTTGAAATAGAAAGAGACGTACAGGGATGGGTCAGTGAATTCCAATGAATTTGTCTGCTTCGCCAGTGCTCAGAAAAGTTTAATTGAAATCAAAGGAAAGCTTTAAAAAATCAAGGCCAGTCATTAAGGCAGTTAAATGACTTTCAATGAAAAACATACATACATGTATATTAAAAGTTATAAATCAGTTTAAAAGAATTTATTTATTATGATTTGATGTTATTAGTGGAAGGAAAGTTCGCGCTCTGAAGCGGCAATCATTTTGGCAGTAACTAGTGTATAATACACGGACAATTACCACGCCGAAATATCATGTATTTTTGGGCAACTAAGCGGGGAAGCCCCTACCACGTTGAGGTAATTAGACGAATGTCAAAACCACACACTTTGCTCTTGTACTGTTAAGTGAGATGAAATAATCAGTACTTGCAAACTTTGCGGCATTACTGATAGCGTTGCAGCCAGATCATAGCTCGGGTTAACCAGCCAACAATAAGTGAGGAGAAATTTTATTCTGGAGACTGTAAATGCTCCGGCACTTAACCGAAATTGGTGTTTAAGTGTTGAGGTTTGTAAGTGAAAAACTGTTTTATAATTGAATACAACAATAGGAAAAATTAGTTTTTGTAATCTTAGGGCCTTTAGAATTTGCTGACAGGAACCCATTCAAAATTTTGTTGTGATTTACATGGTATTATGAAAGAATTGAAAACTACTCACTGCCCCTGTACTAATAAATTACCCCAAAACCCAAAGCTTTGAAAAACAAATTATATAACAATGATAAGAAAAAAAGTATGAAAACAAAACAAGTATGAAAGATAAAAGAAAGTTTGAAAAGATGTTTTCATGAGTAGAAAAAAATCACAAGTTCTAGTTTGATGGCAAATATTTTCTTTAATAGACTAGAATGAGATTTATTGCAGAATGAATTTGAATTCAAAGCTTTTTATGCTAATTTTATGGCGTGTATAAGTCCAGAAATCTTGAATGCATTTATTTCTCTTATCATAACTTTTCATGGGCAATGAAGGAACGTAGTAGGGGGCACAATCTTGAACTAAAATCAAATCGAAATTAAGCTGCAGGTTCAACTAAATACTGGCCGCATTAGACAAGTTCACACGCATTGATTAATGTACGTCATATATGTACATACATACATATATTTACATATATACGATGTATGTATGTGTCAAATTGCGTAATTAGACAACATTCCAGTCTATCAGCTTGCCTTATTCAATTAACCACCTTCTAAACTTAAATAGTAATAATTTTTGTCACTGTTTAATTGGATTAAAATAAAATTAGATTATTTTAACACCTGCTCACCTCTGCACTAATTAAGCGAACCAGAGACATGTTGTTTTCGTTTCTAAGTGAATTTCTCCAAATACCGCTTTTCGCTTTTAACTGACGAGAGCAAATACCGAACCAACCGGTGGTTTTACTACAACTAAAATGTGTTGGCAATTTTTTTCTCCGTCTGGCCCGACATTTCACATGGAATTAATTTTGTTTGTTTGTATTTCTTTAAAAATAATAACAACAATATTAAAACATCAAATTTCGTGATGCTTTTGTGGGGTATGAGCCATTTCGGTGGAGCCAGAGAGCACTGAATGTATGATGGAGAAAGAGAGCGTTAAGAAAGAGGAAATGTGAAACTTGTTTGCAGCGTTGCCAAGTGTGCAGTTTTTCGAAGCATTGAGCAGTTGTGAAGTTTTTGTTTCTGAAATCAGTTACTACGCAAATTGTATAACAGTTTTTTCATGCAAAATGTATTCCCATAGCGGGACGCGAATACTCAAATTTAAAATATAATTCTCTAAGATCGCTCATAAGCGGACAAATCTGAATCAATTTTTTCAACCGCAATAGACTAGTCTAGTACTGCTTTAATAAAATGCTTTAAAGCTGTATAAAATAAAATATTCAAACAAATAAGTGTGTACGAGACGTGCTGAAAGTCGCAGTAGCCGCCTTATCGTCTACCACTTTATTTTAAATCATTAATTTAAACTCTGCACATATCAGTTCAAACAAAAATTATCTACTAAGTTGAGTTAATTCTATTCATCAACCTGGCAACATCGGTACAAAGCCACCAGGCCTCATAAAAACAACCAACGTTGCCATAATTTTTTCATACAAAATCCGCAAAATTGGAATAAAAAACTGCACATGGATAAGAATTATATATATAAATTATTTCGTGAAAGCTCTCATCGATCTTTTAAGCTAAACAATTTTGTTGATTTCGCTATAGGAAAATAGTTATTGCAAATACTCTTAATTTAGATGTGGAAGATATATCACATTTTTTTTATTATTTGACTATTTTTTATATTCCCTACTCGTTTTTATTTCCAATAAAACAAATACCTATTTATAAATGTTTAATAATTTGGCTTTTTATTATAATTTTTTTTTCTGTCACTTAACAACTTTTTACAATAATTTCTTTCTTGTTATTTTTTCTTTTATATAATAATATTTGTTTAGTTATTACATAGTTTATTTTATTTGTTTTTGAATTATGTTTATTAAATTTTAATATAAATTGATTTGCGGTCAACATTTACAGTAAAGAAAAATAATCGAAAATAAAATATTTTTTTAATTTTAAATTAAAATTAGTAAAAATTAAAGGTTTATGTTTATGTTTAACATTAAAATTATTTTTAATTTGTAAATATTTATTTTATATTTATTAAAAAAAAGAACACATTTAAGCAAATAATGGAATTGTTTTCGTTAAAACTTTGAGTATAAAAAACAGGCAGAGTTTATGTTAAAAAAATAATAATTAATATAAAATTTTACTTAAAAACTTAAAATATTAAACCTTAAATGTTAACATTTAAGGTAGAATAATTAATAAAACAAAAAGTACACTGGTTCTATATATATTTTAATGTTGTATTTTCATTTCAAACGGCTGCCTGATTTATTTTTTGTTATCGTTTTTCGATATATATGAAAAGATACGAATACATTTTATTATTTTTGCATGCTGGTTTTTAAACTTGACTATTTTTATTTAATTAAATGTCTACATATGTATGTACGTACTATTGTTGTTCTTTTAATGGGTGACAAATGGCCAAATTATTGGTTTATTCTTTTTTCCTTTAAAGTTAATTTTAGTGTTTTGTGGATTTCTTATTTAAATTATATGACACATTTGGTTTTTTTTTGTTTTAGATTAGTTTTTTAATGTTAGTTTTGGCTTAAAAGATATTTTGTTATAAAAAACTAAATTTAAAGAGTTTTTCTTCGTTATTTGTTTGCGGGGGGATCCATTTTAAAACTTCCTTCGTTAAGGTGCAATTAAAATTTTAAGAGAAATTTTCGTTAAAATTATGAGTAAAAACTAAAAATCTATTAAACGACTGGGGGTTCGGTGCCGTCGTTGTCTTCATCAGCTCTGAATAAAAAACAAAACAAATTAAATGAAAATAAATATAAGTATATATAAGAGAATAACAAAATAACAAATTAATAATAAAAATTAAAATATAAAATACAAAAGCATTAACAAACAGTTAATAAGAAAAAAAATATTAATAGTTTTGCTTTATAATTATTATGTAATTTTCCTATATTATTTATTTGATGAACATAATTTGGTCGTTCACATAATTTTCCGCATCTCGATTTCCACTCGCCTAATAAATGCTTTGACTTGTTTCTAAATTTTAACATACATTTATACTATAATACATGATGCTATAATATCCATTATTGATTTAATTCACAGCGCTTTAATATTATATGCATCTATATATTTTAAATAAGTTTTATGGCTTTAATTATAATTAATAGTATACCTTAAAAGTTTTCAAAAATAAACTAAAAAGTCATAAGAGAAATAACAAATCTGACAACACTGACACAGTTTTTGTTTTGTTATGGGTTTTTTTCTCGTCTCCTTAGAGCGGTAAAAATATCTGTTGCGTGGCGTCATATATGTCTTATGTCCATCGGTATTTAAATTTTTAAGTTACTTTTCTGTAGTTTGATAAGCCTTGCTCGGTGTTGCCATTTTCGTATTTTCAATACTAGATTTCATATCGTAAGGGTCCCACTTTTCGACTTAATGTATCGTTTAGAGCCGCATTTCAGGTCCCGATGCTGTCAACCATTTGTGGCGAATTTGCAATATTGTGGCGCCACTGCATAGTCGAATAGCGCAGAAGAGAAATGCTGTTTCTGTAGACTGTTGCCGTGTATATTAAAATCTTTAAACAAAATCATACATTTCAATAGATAAAATTACAAGAATACCGATATTCATTTAAAAAAAAACCACTTAAATTAAAGGCCGTAACGCGAACTTGATACCTTGATGTTTATGCAATAGTTCCATGCTATCGTTAAATAATTAGTTCAAGAATTTACAGAGATTAGAAGCTTTTCCTATTGGATACGATGACTTGACTAGATGATGTGAAATACGATTGTAATAAACAAAAACTTACAATATTATATATATGTTTACTTACTAATTTAATATTCTATGTACATTATTGTATAGATAAAAGTATAAAATCCTAGTAATTCTTTTAATTGACTATAAATTTTAAGTAGTTTGATCTAATACAAAGTAACAAAGTCTTATTAAGGAGAGGTTCCGTTCTAAATTTTCAATTTAAATTTGGTAAATAATTTAAAATTTCTCTTATTTCTCAAATACGATGGCACTAAACATGTTGCCAGCCGGCTCAAGAGAAATAAACAAACCATATGGCCACATTGTACATAACAGTAGATGTGTTTACAGCTACGACAGCGCTGTAAACGCGAACTACTACTAAAAGTGTTGACCACAAAAGGTGTGGGCCTAGGATATAATATGTGCACGGGTGGTGGTTGATCGAAAGCATCAAACATGCTGGGATCAAAACGAAAATCATTATAGTCTAGTTCGTGATAAACTAAACTGGAAGGATTCCAAGTTCTTGTTTTTTTTTTATATACAAAAGGCAGCATTAGATTAGAGAAAACATTTTTTATGCAGCAGATAAGAAATATGAAGTTGTTTTTATGAAACTCACTCTGGACAAGTGTCGACGTTGATACCGCTTACAGCTACTTTTCCTAGTTCTATGATGCCACTGCTTTCACCTTCCACAACTCGAACGCAGCCATTAAAGTGATACTTGTAACGGCTGCCAGTGAAATTGTCTAAATCAGGAGCGCCACCTAGAAATGAAACATTAATTAATAGTTATGGAGTTTTGCGAGAGGGATTTATAACGTGGAGAGGAGAAGCCCCAATAAAATTTATAATCCATAACCAACAACGGGTAATTAAATTAGTAATTAGTGACGGAGTGTGTTTAATAAAAGCGTATGTACTGTAAAAAACCCGTTCTTACCTATAAACACATGGCCTGGCAAAGTCATGGTATTCCTTCCTTTGGGTCTCGTTTCATCAGCATACAAGACATGATCTAATTCCAAAATAGCTGTATTATCGGTACGTTTAATCAGCACAATGTGACGTCTGCCATCATCTACTCTCTTGTCTGGGTTGCGCAACACGGCTTCTTCACCATCCAAGCGGAACGAGAACTCGACTATGCCATCAACAATAGCTAATGCCATAAAGTCCTGACCGTTATAAGCTTCGCCCTTTTGCTGGCCCCACCATAGCAACAAACCATTAGGGTGACTGGTGGAAAATACCATGGCCGCGAAGGAGTATTTTTGTTCTATGTTTTCATCAAATTGGGATCTGTTCAATTCCAAATAGCCATTGCCATGGAAATTGGCATCAAATTGTAGGGTGATGTCTAACAAGAAAAATTTACTATTTAAGAGTTTTATTCCACTTAATCTAGACTTACGATCTTCGCAGTGGTTGCCAGCAAAACCTACACTACAGGTGCAGACCGCCAACTCATTTTCTATCGTACATGTGCCACCATTTTCGCAAGGATCACTGGCACACGCGTCCAAGGTCATAAAGTCATTTTCGCTGTTTGTTTGATCTTCGTGAGCAAATGTTTCGTTTTGATCGATTTCATTTATTTCGCCACAGTTTTGTATATTGGCTGCATCGTGTATATCGGCTATCAAATTAATTTGTTTCAGGCCCTCATACAGCTGCTCAAGAAAAATAATATTTATCGTTCATTACATCCACTGTTTTTGGACTACTTACATTCGAAATACAACCATCAAAGCCATGAGTAACATTAACGTCTCTGTTCAAAGTGATCTTTTCGTGATCGTAACCTCCTACATACATGGGAGTTTTTATATACAAAGTACGAGCTGCTCCTGCGGCTTTGGCTTTCTGTTCAGGTTCTGAGCCTACTCTCAGTATACCCTCGCCGAAACGTCTACCTATTTCGATTTCTGTCCATTTGTTAACCGGCAGAGGAGTCAAGGAACGTACCACTACTGGTTTCAGACGTGCTCCAGTATTTATAATAAGTTCCACATGTTTGTTGCGCAACACCACAGCCACAAAGTCACCACTAGGAAGTTTAGATTCAGCAGCATACAATAACACTGCATCCTCTAAGGTATTAGGTCGAACTTGGAATTTAACATTTAACTTGGAAGCTCTGGGAGAGCTGCGAATAACGAATAAAAGACATAAAGTCAATAGCAACTCTTACGCGATGAAAACTTACCCATAAGCGGCGAAGCTATTCCTCTTAAAAGCCAAACTATTTTCGTTTAAATGCTCTATATATTGGCATCTATCTCCGGTTTTGTTCAAGGGACACAGGCATTCCATGCCCATTTCAGTATTTTCACAACGTCCGGTGCCACAAATACCCTGAGTGCACTGAGTACCTGCCACCGAACATTTACGACCTGTCCAGCCCTTTTGACAGATGCAGGTATACGCCATTTCGGTTTGGCTCTCCAAGCAGATGCCACCGTTACTGCAGGGATTCTGGCGACACGGCTTGCAGGCCTTTACGCCCTCCTTTACCTTGGCATCTTTCATCAATTCAATTATCGAGCCCTGTAAAGTCAAACGACTAATGCAACCCACAAATCCTACTTGCTGATCCACAGACTGCTGAGGCAATATATCCCAACTGGGTACACCACCCAAATATAAATCTTCTACCAAATCCAACGAAGACGAAGGCGATAATGTTGGGAAGGCAACCGGGTGTTGATCATCAACTTGCATATAACCGTCTCTTCTGAAACGATTCACCCGGACGGTGTGCCATTCATTGAGTTCTACTGGTTGCTCGGATCTTATAACCATGGATTTGCCATCAAAATCAAAACGGAATTCAGGATAACGTTCATTCAAGGACAATGAAATATAATCTCCATTACCCTTCTTTTGGCCATTGAAGAGCAACAAACCATTGGGCTTTTCTGGTCGGAAAGTGATATCGAAGTTGAATTTAATATAAGAGTCGCGTAAAGTGGGATAGGACATGTAACTGATGGGTTCCTGGTGGAACTGAGGTGTGGCACCGGTAACAACTAAAATTGTAGGGTAATCAACAGATTCGCCGTCAGCCGCAGTGACCGTACAAATATAAGTGCCAGCGTCATTGGCCTGGACATCGGTGAGATAAAGTTTGTCCTGGGGATGGGGGACAAAGAAGGCATGAGTATAAATTATGTTTAGAATAAGTTGAAGTCAGTCGTCTAAGACCATAAAGTATTGTGTGGCTGTTACGTAGACCTCATTATACAAAAATAATTAAGTTCTTCAAAGCAATACAAAGTAAAAAGGTTGCCACATAATGAAGATAAATGTTCTAATGGCAGTTACAAAGATGAATCCAACAATTAAGAGCTTAAGGGATTAATTTTAGAAAGAAGCTTTGGGAATGCTTTGAATATGATAATATACATACATGCGTATTTGCGAAAGCCAAGGGGTCATACGCATACAGTTTTCGAACTTCAGAATAAGTTATCCAAAGCCAATGAAAATTGGGATTAAGGTTAATCGCAAGCTGCGAACATTAAATGCCTCCAAATGCAACTTTGCCTTTGCCCTAAGCCAACATATTTTCAGTACTAAAACCTTAAGTATTTCCTTTTCCAGGCAACAGAACTTTTACTTACATTCAAAATATCAGTACCCATTTGCATTTGACCATACTGTCTTGACCATCTGTAGCTGGGTCCACTGGGGGCACTTTCAGCATCACAATTCAGATTAGCCCGCGAACCTACATCGGCATGCACTATTTTGGGGTACTTCCATTCATGCACGTTAGCCTCAATATCCAATTCGTAGCTGGTGGTATATAGATCTCCCTCATCAGTCTTGCACTTGCAAACATAACGGCCGGCATCATTGGGAGTGACATGATTGATGATCAAACGGTTACCGATTTGCTAGAGGAAAGAAAAACGCAAAGTAGTGGCTCAAGAGCAAAGGCAAAGGGAGCTGTGGTGATCTTACCTGTAAATGCGGTGGCAAAGGCTCACCATCTGCTCTTTCCCACACCACATCGGTGTAGCTGTTATCCGACGAATAACACTCCACTTCGGTTGATTCGCCCACTCTTAGTTTGGATTGCTGCTGATCTACTCTTAACATGGTGTCACGTTGCCGGGGAGTGGTAGACACAATTGTGTGGGGATAATGGGGCTGGGCCTGGGGCAAGGGTCTTACACCAGCTGATTTTGGTACACAAGTTATTTTTAATTTGGAATACAACCAATTGTTTTTTTTTTTGTTAACCATTTTAAGGTTAACGGTAAAATTTGGAAAATTTTGATTGGTTTTAGGTTTGTTTTTTTGATTTTGGAGCAGAGTGTTGTTGAGTGTGTTCATTATTTTTTGTTTGTTTGATGCATTGAACACAGTTTATGATCGATGTTTGATACATATTTGAGATGAACAGCATTACACACAAACATATGAGAGAGCACATATACGTTCGGGGTGATAAAGTTTTGAAAAAAATGTGCGTTTTTTTTTGTTTTTTTTTTTTTTTTTTAATAATTTAAGGCCATGTTTTTAGGTGAAAAAAATATAAAAATAAACATAAATAGGTTAGCATAAATTGTATTGATCAACTTTTCAAGAATATTTTAACAAACAAACAAATTTATATTGGATGTATTTTTTTTGTTTTGTTTCTAACACAACAACAAATTTTAGAGTTACACAAAATATTTCTGATAGTTTTTGTTTTGTTTAGCAACAATTAAATGATTATTAACTAACACTCCTGAACACAGTATTAACTAATGGAATTTTCTAAAAAAAAACAGGATAAACCAAATACCAGTGTAACAAATAAAAAAAAATAGTTTTTTGCCGAATCGAATGGAAAACTTATAGAGAAAAGTTAGAGTATTTACAAAATTTTGGTTGGAAATTTAGAAAAAAATGTTCTTATATAAATTATTAGTCATAAATTAAAAACATGCACTGCAATGATTTGTACACAGACAGCTGTACAGCACAAGAAGCCAGAATGATTAAGGTTAAGGTGTTAATAAAAGCCATTAAGATTATTGAAAAATAACAATGCGTCGGTATTTTGAATTGTGATAAAGTTTTATAATTTAAATCACTTACTATCGACAAAGACAAAAATTTAAGACTAAATTGTTCTGTTGCAAGGAAGAAAATCCAGATTATTTGTTCGTTTTCAAAACTGTGCTAAAAGCCAATACTTTAAATACAATAAAAACTTTTAACATTTAACATTTTTTAGCTGATTAGTTGTTATCGTGAAAGTGTAATATCTATAAACACAAAGTGTGATCTCTGATCCACTAGAGTTGCATGGCAGCAAAGGCTGACGTGTCGTTTTATTATTGTTTCATAACTCAATGTGGCTACAGTGTAAAACATAAATTATTGCATTCATTTCTCAAGCGGTGTTTTCATTATGGTGTTGGCGTATTAAATATAAAAACTTAATGCCATTTTGCTCTCATTGTGGGTGCGTTTTTCAAGTGTTGTGACCATTGATTTAACAAATTATGTTTAACTACCATAATCTTATTTAAAATGCCTTGGCCAAACCTACTTTTTTGGTGTAAAACTAAAAATATTAAACAAAAATGTTCTTTTAATTAATCTTCTTTTCCACAGAGAAGAAAAGAAAGGAAATAAGCGCTAACAAATAATACTTTAAAATTGCCACATAAATACAAATGTGTTGAAACAAAAATATGTTAAAACCAACCGCTATTTCTGCCATTAAATGAATGACTTTTCATCATAGGCTTCTCTAGCAGATGAAATTTTCTTTTATTGCGCCTTTTGTGAGCCTCTATGGTTTTCTTGTGGTCTAAGGGCTGGTAATCATGTTTCTTCCATCGCTTGTAATTCACCTGTTCTCTAGTACAATTGAACTCATCCGAGTGATCGGTGCAGTCGTGTATGCCGTCGCATACCATATGTTGGGCTATGCAGGTATGGGGATGGGAAACACACTTGAAATCGCTGGGCTGACAGGTATAGGAAACGCGACTGGCGGCTGCTGTAGATGCTGCTTTTGTTTTTAGAGTTTTCAATGGTTTATAGTCTTTGTTTGATTGGAAGAGCAGTGATTAGGTTTGTAATTTAAGGTCACAGTTTCGTTATTTTAAATTAGCAATTAATTATTGTTTTCAATAAATATTTGTTGGTTTATAACGGGGATAAGTAATAAAATAAAAAAAGAAATAATATTAGAAAATAATACTTAATAAAAAAAGCTAAACAAAAATTTAAGATGGTGCGGTTTTTGCTAAATGCCTTAAAATACTGTAAAATCAAAATGCTTCTAACCAGGGAAGACCAACACTTAAGCGAGTACATACAAAGTTTGTTACCTCTTTTTAGTTTTTGAGGCCTAGCAGAGTCTATAGCTGAATGCGCTGAAGCAGATTATTCAAAGCAATCAAGTTTTACTTTCAATAAATATTATCGGACAAGTGTTACTATTTGAAGGCAAAGTGCTCTGCAATCAATACTATCACGAGAACCATAAGCTCAATACTTTTCTTGTGCCACTTGAAAATGTTATGCTAAATTGAGCAATACATTTTTATTGTCCATAAAAATGCCTCTAGATATAGATCTAAAAAGATGTTTTTTTCCAAAATGGAACAAATGTTAAATAGCAGTATCTTGATCTTGGTTGGTTCTAGATTTTGCTTGAAATCAATGAATCAGTTTCGGTTCTTAATAAGTTTCTGTCTTCGTTTCAGTGTTGTCACTTTCTCCTTTTTTCTCCTCAAATCTACAGCGATTTAAATACGTATTTTACAGAGCAACATCTGACTTGACTATTAAAGGGAAATCTAGCGATATTTTCTGGCACAGGAACTGTTTACAACACAGGGTCAATAGACATATATTTCCCTAGACATTTGCTTCAATAATAAAAGTTACAACGCTGTTCCACCTTAACAAGAAATCGCTGAATTTACTGCTGCAGATTTTAAATTGCAAGAGAATTGGAGAGTAAAAAAGACAAATACCGATTAACCGTGAAATCTGCGGAATTTAGCTTTTTCTTACCAGTATGATGATATCTTTTGGCGTCAGCTAAATTCAGTATAAGCCAGAGTTTGTCATATTTTACGCGAAGTAATAGCTAAACTTTTTTTTTTTAAATTTGGCTTCTGCCAAGATATCGTACATAAACGACGCTAATTTATTGAATCTGTTACAATTTAAACATTGTAAAATTTTCCAATGGTTCCCGTTTCATAAAAAATAACTGGTAATATTTTTGTTCCTTTTCGTGGGATACACCTAAAGTCCTATTACACTCAATTTGGGATCTTTACGCTCAGGCCACAAAAGCAATAATGTCGGCCGAACTTTGTCGTCAAATTCATAAAAAGGTAGCAAAATTTCGCCAAACCTGCTGCACACAAGCGCACTCACTTCATTTACTATTTAACCGCTAAGCACATGAACGTAGAATTTGAAAGCTTGCATTAAAGGCAATACTCTATAGCAATTAATTATTACTGAATATGTATTCCGGCGGCCTACACGTTAATATTTTGTGATGACAAACGAATAGTTGTCACTCTTATTGCTCGTGTGGCCAGGGTGCTCGAGGTTTTCCTCCATAAATCCATGAAATAACAACAATTTCTTATAAATTGTTATTGCCTTATTGTGGAAGCATTCGGTGCATGTTTTGCGTACATACTGTTTTGTAAATTTTTCAGTTTAAATTCATATCTGTTTAATTTATTCAATTTCATTCAATTTTCTTTCTTCATATTTAATTCGCATAGATTTTGATAATTTCACATGAACACATTCAGCTTAATGGTTTAAGAACAAAAGTTTTCGCAAATGCTAAGATTTTTTCACTGCGGCAACTCTGCACCAAAACAACCTTTACATTAAAATATCTGCTTGTATGGTTAGCACTTAACTGGGATGTCTTAATTCACAACAACGGCATGTGCAGGGTTGGGAAATGGTTTCAATATAAATATTAAATGGGTACAAAACACATTTTACTATTTTGCGTTAGAGATTTTAAAATTTTACTAATACTGATCATATTTAAAATAGTTTTCTGTTTATAAAATTAGTTTTTACACGACTGCTGGGTGAAAATGAAAATTTAACAACACAAAATTAAATAAAAAGTACATTTAAAACTGGATGTGGGGACGATAAGACAACACAAAAGTATAAATGTTTTTTTTTTTTTTTTGGAAATTTCGTTTGAAACTACTTTAAAATCCTGATGCTACATGTGTATTATTAACTAACAACAAACTAATTTCTACGCGTGTAAATGGCTAAAAATATAATAAAATATATAATTTAATGAAAATAAGGAAATTAACTAAATATTTTCAAGTTGTCGTTACAATGACTAAAAAAATTTGTTTGCAGATTTATATAAACTATATAAAAAAAATAATTAAAAAGAAAATAAATTTATAATTTAAACACACCTGTACAGATATAGAGAACCATGCAAGGTATATCATTTATGCTGTGACCTCCTTTTAGTTAAATTTTTTTTATTTTATTCAGTTTTGTTTTGTTGTTTTCGAGAAAAATGATTTAGTGGTTAAAATGATGTAAAAAGTAAAATATGTGAATTTGTTTTTGTGTTTTTTTTTCGATAAAAAAATTTTGAAACAAATTAATATTTGTTTAAAGGAAAAAACCATTTTTAAAGAACAGGAGAAAAATATATAAAAAAGAAGAAAAGCAGAAAAATTATTATATTGTAGTTAAAAATTATTATAAAAGTATATAAAAAATGCATAAAAATATATGTATGTTTAAAAAAAATATATAAGACTGACAAGAATTTTTTTTGAACTGATTTAACTTATTGTTAAAATTTATTTACAAACTGTGAGTTCAAGTTATTTTACAAGTTGCTGCAATATAAAGTGAAGTGTTAATTTATGTAGTTCGGCAAGTGTAAGAAAGCAGTTTAAATAAAAATGTTATTTACTTACAACACGGATAATGAGGGGGTGGAAAAACTATGAAAAAAATATATACAAAATAATTTTTGTAAAAAATTACAAGCAGGGGTCTACAATGTGTGGCGAATTAGGTATTGTTGGTAAAAAGAAAAAAGAAATTAAACTATGGAAAACAAATCTTGCCGGAAGTGACTCAAGCTCAAACTCAAGCTTTCGTCCGCTTCAAAACGAACGAACTGCACTCACAACAGAATGCGGACAAAAGCCCCTTAAAGTAGTCTACGAATAATTACCTCACGGAAAATTCGGGAGGACATATTTAGACTAATACCAAAAACAAAAATTTTACCCTTAAACGTTTGACGAGAAAAAACTTAAGTAAATAATTATTAGTAGCGAAATCGGCTCGGGGTGGTGTTTATGTTGCCAGATAGTGGCTTTGGCAGTTAAGGGAAGAAAATTGAGGAGAAATTTTGTAATTAAAAATTTTCAGATATTTAAATGAAATTTATTTTGTTTAACTAAATGTTAAGGTTTGTAAGAGAATGGAGCTCAGCCCAAGAATCGTATGGGCGATACAAGTATCTCCCAAATTCCACAATCAATTCTAGCCTTCCGAATATCAAATCATTTGATGTGGACGGTCAGTTAACATGTCGTAATAAAAATAATTCCAATAATTTAATTTCAATTTAACGATGTCAACTTGAAAGTTGTGCGAGTGAACACCGCCGCACCGCACCGCTGATGCCAAACAAAGATTTTATGCCAGACGTATTGGAATGTTCCCATTTAGGACTATTTTTGCTAGACACTGTTAATATAATGCAACTGAAATTGTGTATGTAAAATAACCTTAAAATTGTTTCAATCCTTTATGATACACGCCAAGTAGATTGAAAGTAGGGCTTCCAACTACGACTTTGTTTTCCAGCTTTAACATTCTGATAGGAAAACCATCTAAATACACTAGACTAAAACAAAAAGAAAGTTTAAGCTTAAAAATGGAACATTAAACTTATTTCAAAGAAACCATAATAAATTTAATAATAACAAAAAAGCATTAAAATAAAAAAAATTGAGAAGGATACAACGCTGGGAATATTGACTGAATTTCTTTTGTGAGGTTTTAAAAATGAAAAAAAGCAAATGATAGCATTACATTACGATTTAGACTATAATAGATATAAACATAAAATTTTTTTTAAAATAAAACTCCACAACCAAGATTTTGTATTAACAAATAAGGCTTTCACAACTGACAAACAACCATCACCAATTTCTATTGGTTTTTTAAGGGGACTTTCAAAATAAAAAAATGTTTAATTTTTTATTTGGTTTATAAAAAATTGTTAATAAATCAAATGTATTTATTAATAGTAAAATTTGTTTATATGATTTTTAAATTTACACTTAAATGTTAAAGAAAATATTATTCAATGGCAGCCATTATCGTTTGGTATTCTTTTGAGGTTAACAAAGAAAATTAACAAAATGTTTTCTTCTTTTGACACTGAACACAGAAAAGTATTTGAGTATTTTTAAAACTTTCGCTTAAGATTAAAAAAGGAGACGCAACTTGGCATGCACAAAAAACTTAAAAAAAAAAAAACGATTTAAAAAAAAAAAGGGGGAAAAAATAATCCCGCCACCGATGTTTTGGATTTTATAAAAAGAAAGGATATGTATGTATATATAGAAATTAATAATAAAACAAATGTGTTAATTTACAATAAAGAACTGTTGTTGTTCAGGTGATGTTAAACTATTTACAATTTGTTTTGTTTTAATACAAAAATGGGTGTTTTCAACACTATAGTTAATTTATATATAAAAGTTAAAAAAATAAGTAAAATCAGTGGTGGTTTGTTTAGAGAAAATATGTTTTTTTCATGCCAATTTGGTTTTTTCTTATATTTGGTAAAATTTCTTTCACAAATTGTTCTTTTAATTCGATTTTTTTGCAATTTCTTCCGTATTCTGTTTTCCTTTTCTTTTGGTTTATTTTTTATAACGCCTATTGCGCCTATTACTAGAAAATCTGGCCATTTTTTCTTGATACTCACGCTTAACATACAATTCGGCATAAGAGGGCTTTGATCTGACACCATTGGCAATGGCTTCACAGACATAACGACCCTCGTCTTGCTTGTGCACATTGAAGATGTACAATTCATTGTTGCGTGTTTGTGAATTGGCGGGCAAGCGACTGCCATCTTCACGGGTCCAGGTATACTGTAAAAAGAAATCAAGAGGAAGGCAGTCAGGGTGGCAATGAGAGCGGCTTAACTCCTTCTTCAGTACTTACATAGACATCACCACGAATGGGAGCGTTCAGGTTTTCAATGTCGCAAGAGATGCGCACAGTTTGGCCCTCATTTATTTCGTAGTTTTTGGCCTGCGGACGGACTTCAAAGGTACGGCCACGATTAACAACAACTTCAGTCATTTCCGTGGTATTGCCATAAATATTCGAGGCAGAGCAATAGTAACGGCCGGCGGCAGCAGGTGTAATAGAAATAAAGCGCAAGTAACTGCCCTCAATGCTAACAGAGCTGCGAAAAGAATGCAAGACAGTATATGATGTATGATAGGGCTGCTAACTGCTTTAGACTTACGGTGGCAAAGGTCTATTGTTGTCGGTATGCCAGGACACCGCAATAGGTTGGGCGCCCTCAACATCACAAGATACATCGATATTATCATCCGTATTTACATGAATAGGCATTCGTGGATTCAGGGTTATATGAGGTATGGGTAGGTAAACCAATTCAGCCAGGTGATAGGTAATAATGTCACCACGACTGTCATAGGCATTACATCTGTATTTACCAGCGTTATTTTCCTGCATATGATGGATGATCAGGCTGTTGCGATCAAAGAAGGAATTCGAAGGCAAAGGACGGCCATCTTCCCGTACCCATAAGGTTTCATAAGCAGCATCTAATAGAGAAAAAAAATATACCACACATTGACCAGATAATACTCCCCAGAGTGAGAAGAATATAACTTACTCAAATCACAGTTCAAGGTAACATTATCACCCGGCTTTGTTTGGTATACGTTTTCGGGATGCGCCTGTGGAGGGTAAGAAGGTTGAGGATACCGTTGAGGGGGATATGATGGGCGTCGATCATAGGGATAAGGCGATCTATCAACATCACTGTCTTCAGGAGCATCACCACGTCTTGGCTTAACATCCAACACAATATAACGTTCATCGGTACCAGCTTCGTTCGTAGCCACACACTTGTAGGCCTTGCCATTTTGCATAGATACGCGATAGAATTCCAAGAAGGCTTGATTGTAGTGTTCCTCAGAAGGAGCATAATTATAGGGGGTAACGGAATTATCTTCCACCCAACGTACACTGGGATTGGGGAAACCACTGGCGGTGCAAGTAACCTTGACCTCATCGCCCTCGGTGACGGTAAGAATTTCCTGACTTGGCTCCAATTGGATGACGGGAGCTTCAATTACACGTATCGTGGCCACAGCTGTGGCATTGCCAACCTCATTTTCACCCACACACTTATAGTCGCCAGCATCCACCAACATAACATCGTTAATACTAAAGGTTTCAATTGGAATGATCAGAAACTACTTTTAGAAAACTATAAGGGTGTACAAGAAACCTACATGATGTAACCGGGTTCATTTTGCTGTATTTGATGTCTGGGAGACAGCGGCTGGCCATTGGCTCGTAGCCATTGCACACGCGGCTGAGGTATGCCGGTGGCCGAGCAATACAATATACCCTGGCCGCCAACAGTGATTACTTGTGGCTCTTTGGGATCAATGTCAACAATGGGATGTTCACGAGCTGCAATCAATGATATAATGATGGTTGTACATATTAGTAGTAAAACTAGTAAATTGTTGGGAACGTTCTTATTACCGACTCCTTTTTTGTAAACTTTAGCGTTAATATGTTTCAATATGAATTTTACATTAACAATTAAAAACAGAATTAAACGAAATAAATAGAGATTTGTGTAAAGGAAAGGAAAGACAAGTGATCAAATTTAGATTGAGTTAAGCCGTTGTTGCGTTTGATTAAAAAGTTTGTTTTGCTTTCTTTAAAGTGTTTGTACACTTAAGCATAAACTTACGTTCAATGTCAATGAAAGTGCTGCTTTGGTCGTTACCACCTTCGTTTTCGGCAATACACAAATAAATGCCGCGATTATCAGGGCGAGCATTCATTATGCGCAAAACATTACCGGTTTGATGAACATTATCGCCTAAAGACTCATGAACCTTCGTCCATCTGATGGTGGGATAAGGAGTACCGACGGCATCACAGGTAATAGTAAAGTCATGACCTTGAATGACCCGGTTTTCCTCGGGCAAACGCTGTACGGTGGGAGCAATGCTGTATCGAATATTAAGTTCCTATTCAAAAACGATTGATTTTAACTTATTTTTACTACACACCTGTTAGTTTGAGGACCTGCACTGCCACCACCATTATAAGGAGGTCGCATTTCCTCAATACGGACTTGAGCATCGGAGGTGTAATTACGTTGTCCCCGCTGGTCAATTCCAATACATGTGTAAACACCGGAGTCCCGCGGTGAAGTTTCTCGTATTTCCAACATGTTGCCATTGATTATTAAATTCTGTTGACGGTACAGTGGATAGCCGTCCTTGGTCCATTCGTATTTCAAAATCAAGGGTGTAGTAGGCTGGCAAGTCAGGCGCACGTATTCTCCACTGCCGCCTGAGAAGGAGGGTGGTTCTATATAAACTAATTCACGTGGTGGAGGTGTAGGCAGGGGGGTAGAAGGACGGACGCGGATTTGCGTGTATTTTTCCTCATAGCCAACACCGTTGTTGGCTTGGCATCTGTAGCTTCCCTCATCAGATTTACGTGGCATTTCAAATATCAAGCGGCTGCCATCAACGCGTGCCTCACTCGACATTTGGCCATCAACACGAGTCCAGACTACGTTGGGTGCTGGATTGCCACTCACTTCGCAATTCACTTCATTGGGGACATACTCTTCGAAGGTCAAGTAAGGTGGCAGGTTATCGATCTTGGCAGGAGAACGGCGTGAGCTTTCTGCATTGGAAAAAGAGCGAAATTAGGAAAAAACACCTTCAGTTTCTTTTTCTTATTCTGTATCTAATTGTAGCCTACCATATTTAGCCAACATTTCTTTAGCATATCCTTTATGTTTTTATTTTTTTTTTTAGAAAAGTTTGCATAAGATAAGATTTGTTCGAATTAAATTTAAGTACCTGTGAGGCTTTGCTTTTGACTTACCGGTTATAGTAATGGAAATCTTATCCTCAAATACACGCCTTGTATCATTGTTTCGAGCTTGACAAATGTAAACACCAGAGTCATGGATTTGCAAGTCGTAGAGACGTAATACGCCATTGCTTTCTTCCCAGCCATATGGCATTTTATCGTTCAACTTGTACCAGGTAACAATTACTGGATTCTGTAATTACGAAAATAATGAATTTTGTAATAATATTTAAGTGATTTACAAAAATGGACTAGAAATCTTTTGAGTGATTCAAATATGCAGGACTTTTGTTCTGCAGAAGAGAGTAAAAGAGACAAGAGTAGCCAATAACTACGGAGTAGATACGGGGAAAGGATGGGTAAACACTTTTACACTATTCTTTTTTATAATAAATTTTAAGGGATTAAGCACAAATGAAGGCAGCTGTGTTGACGACTTGGTTATTAAGGATATGACAAACACTTCTACTGAGAAGGTGTGGGGAGTTACTCCGAAGACCCCACTCCACCCACACCTTGTTTTTCTTTTCAGTTTACCCCAGCAAGTAAAACTGTAGGCCTAAAGCGTTCTTTTGACTGGGTATTGTGGCGTTTAAACGAGTTTAAAATTTAATTGAAATGTATAAATAAATAAATATGTATGTATGTATGTACTTACGCCATTCCAAGCCAAGTGACCGCTGCAGGACAGCGTTATGGAGCCTCCAACCGGTATAATGGTTATCTCGGGTGGTGCAATCGAAACTGTAATTTGAGTTCTGAAGTCCGTGTCGGGTGTAGGACGTTGTGCGGGTGCTTCAGTTTCGTAGCCTTCTATTTGTTTCAAATTTGTTTTGTAGACAGAAAATAATGCAGATATTTGTTTTAGTGAAAGTTTTTTAAGTGATTTTTCACAACAACTAGGGTTAGTGACAAAGATTTGTTGAAGGGTTTAATTTGTTCTGTTGTTCTTGTTGTTTAAAAAATTCTAAAACTACAAACAAAAACTACCAAAGATTTATCTTTTCATTTAAGTTTTTCTCTTTTATACACTTAAGATGTTAGTAAATTTCAGCAAGATCTGTTTTTTGTTTAATTTTTAAAATTTTTACAAAAAAAGTAGTAAAAATTAGGAATAAAATGCAGTTGTTGTTTTCTTTTTTTTTTTTTTTTTGATTGTTATTAAACTAATTGTATAGAAATTAGTTTAAATTCAGAGTAGAACATAAAACACAGAGTTTGTTTCTTTTATAAAAAAACAATTTTTTGTTAAACTATTTGGAAACTTTGTTTAAAATCCCAGTTGCTGAAGATACATTTTTTACACAAGTCTTGTTTGTTTAATGGGTTTGCTAAACATAGATTTTTTTCTAATTTTTTTTTTTTTTTTTGATAAATATTAAACTAAATTATGTTACAAAATTATAATTGGATGTAGTTTTGAGTATTAGGGGTTTTGTTTTTGCTTAAGGACAGACATAAAAACAAGAGGAGTTTTTTTGTTTTCCAAATATCATAGACAATATTGCTGTTGAGAAATATATGTATGTATATTTTTAACAAAAATCTACTTGGAAAATTTTGAAATTAGAATTCACTACCAATTTACAAAAACACAACATAGTTTTGCAGTAGTAGTATTATAAAAAAATTGCCATTAAATATATAGTATGTATTGGTATTAGAAATTTGATCAAACCCACAGGTTAAACATTTGGTTGAGACTAGACTAATAATTGAAACAAAATTTTTAGGTGTGTAAAATGTTTGCCATTTTAAGAGTTACAAAAATGATATTATCGAACCTCGTATATTACAGCCATAACGTAACTTGGTTACGTTTCCTACGTACTGACGACCTCGATACAGTAGCAAAGTTTCATTGTAGGAGATGGTTAGATTGGGTTCAATATTAAACTGAAAACCACTACAACAGAATCCTCGGCTTATGTCACATATCATTTCTGGTGGTGAACCACTAACAGGGGCCCCTACTACTTGTTTTTGAGGGTATTTTTGTTTGTTTGTTTTATTTCAATTAATACGTTCGGTATTCATGGGAAAAGATTAAGAAAAAAGATTGAGAAAGTTTTAGCAACAAACCAGAAAAAACTTGCATTAATTAAAAAAAGAATGTAAAAGGATTTTTCTTTTAAAATTTTTTTTTAGTCGAGATTCTAAAATGTTCGTTTGCTAATTAGTTTTTAATATTAAATATATCCTTTTATTCTAAAGAGTCAGTTCACACACGACCGTACGGGTTATTTCACGATATAAAAATAAATCATAGGCTTAAATGTGCTGTAGGTTATCGCTCAAACTGGGTTAAACTGGGGTAAACAGTCGTTATCACTTTCTTAAGTTCCTGTAAATCTTTGAATTTGTTGCACTAAAGTCTCCGAGGACATTAGTCTTTAAATCAGCTTGATTAGTTCTTCGTCCTGTAGTTTCTTACTAAAACAGGTAGCTGTTGCTACATAATAGCCCCGCGGAGATACTTGAATCTCGGAAGCCAGCACCTTCCTCCATCATCAGGAATTATCAAGTGCTCTTCCCCATAATTTTAAGTTCAAGCCACATTATTCCGTTTTAATTGAAATAGGAAATAGGTACTTCAAATAGGTACCAACAACTGGATTGCTTTTTGTCAGTTCCTGTTCTGCCAATTAATTTTTGATGAAGGTTTCAGAAGTCCTTGTACAACAAAAGTCATGCACTCGCTCCCTATGGTTTTCGTTGATAATTCAAGTGAATTATCGCTAAAGCCCTCTACACTCAAAAAGCATGCAAAACCTACTACCTGGCGGCTTCCCTTCTTCTATCATACTTCGCGATATAAACGTAACATATTTACATGCATGACGAAAAGTGAAATCTTTTTTACCCCCACCCCTTTTGTACTATATACCTGGAGGTAGTGAATAAGATTGAAAAGGGTTTCCTTAAATAACGAAACATGTACTTTAATTCGCACAATGGACAAGCGGCAAGTGGACAACTGTTAAATATATAAAGTCAGGAGCCGCTCCCTTCAATTTCTGCTCAACTGAGCTCATCTTTCCAGAAGCATTTCAACGTTGCTTATTTTTTCTCTTCAAACCTCTTTAAGTATTAAATCAATTGCAATATATAAAGAATTTTAAAATCTTTTTATACACTGCCCATCGCTTCTGTCATATCTTATGGAAAAAAACTTTTCACTTGCCGAAAGCATGAGTCGTTCTCTATCAAGCAAAAATTACACTAAACTGAAACTGAGACATGCCATAAAACTTTCTTTTTTTTACGTTTTTGGGAATGTGTGAGGATGTTGTGCAACTTTGACAAACTTACCAGGATTCTGACAACGATCGCCGGCATAACCAGGTTTACACTGGCACTTCACATAACCACGTTCATCCAGACTGCAAGAGTTCGACGAGTCATCCTGGCACGGACAGGGCACACAGTTGCCATTGCTATCTCTATAGTGCATAGCAGAGCAGCTTTCGCAAGAAGTTCCTGAGTAACCAGCAGGGCAGGTACAAAGCTCAATTTCGGTAGCAGGCTGGGCGTCGGGGAAGGGTGTTTCGACAGCACTTTCTAAAATGACATCACTAATGGCTGTATGCTTGGTAGGAATTTTTGGTGTAGCTCTAATTAAAATGTGTTCTAGGTTCGACAAAACATTCATAAAATCTAGACGAGAGGCTCTTTGCATTACGCCACGCTGCATCGACTGCCAGTTTTCATCTTCGTGAAGACGTATTTTGTATTCAATATTTTCTTGTTCTGAATTGGGACGAGACCATATTAATTTTTGACCATTGCCAATAAGTATAACATCGTTGCCAGGTTCGTAGTGACCAAAAGATTGTACATTTAATTTGTAGGACAAAACACCGCCATACGAATACAATTGGTTGCCCAATACTGAACCTCTTAAGCTCCAGAATTTGGGAGTGTATGAGGTATAGCTGTAGGTGTATTCGTTTCTTTCAATATCGAAATTCAAGTTTTGGGTATCAGCAATTAAGCCCTCTTCGTCTGTGAGGAGTGGTGGATTACTGATATAATCAACGGGTATAAATTGACGATACAGATTAGCCGATCTGCAGGTGGAAGATTTTTGGGAACAGTAACATTCGTCGCAGCCAGCGGGATTGTTGGCAGACAGCCCATAAGTACCGGGTCTACATTGGTCGCAGTAGCTGCCTTGTGCATTTGATTTGCAATAACAATAGCCATTGTCACAAGATTCGGTACCATCAGCACTGCAGTGACTGCAGCTGACATTGTGAGGCGGAGGGGTTCTGTCATCAGTGAGAGGATCACCACTGCTTGGCTGGCAATCATAAGGTGTACCATTGGCAGCATCGCCCGTAAAACCGTAAGCACAACGTTCGCAGAATTCACCTTCCGTGTTATCAGCACAATTTAGACAGGCGCCAGTTTCGCTATCACATTGGCTCGAATGGCCATTGCATTCGCAAGGTTCACACACACCCAAGTAAAGACCAGCTTCCGGATTCCGTTTGTACCCAGGAGCACAACGTTCACATGACAAACCTATGTAACCTTCAGGACAGCGACATTCTTCTACTTCCACTGCACGTGCAGTTCCTAGATTGGTGGGTGTGGCAATATCCATGGCAACTTGAGTCAAAGTACCGTCCTTGGTGCTGGTAGTATAAGTAGCTTTAATGTATATGGCGTCAATTTTGGAGAGAGCCATTAACAGATGTTGTCTGTTGACAGGCTGACTATCGGAACGATACCATGCACTCTCGATAATGGGCAATGAATAGGAGTTGGAGGAGCTGGGATTAACACCGCTTCTACGATAGTGTATAATAGTTAAATCTTCACCAGATTTAATGACTACATCGGGAGAAGTACTACGTGACATTAAGCCTCCTGGCATGGCAGTGTAACTCAGGGTATAATTCAATTTGCCACCATATGCAGTGATCTTGTTACCCAAAAATTGTGGCGGCAGTTGCCAGTATAAAGTTTCTGAAGTGCGCGGTTCACTGAATGTCAAGAAGTTTCCAGAGTGCTCAAAGCGTACGTTGGTAGGTTTGTCCGTATTATAATTAGAGATCAGCTCAAAACCGTGGGGTGCACTGGAACGTCCGAAAGCAGAGGAGATTTGGTCACGGTACCAGGAACTGCTGCCGCAGCTGGTAGGTAAGCCACTACAGAAGCACTCAATACATCCGGTGTAGGTAAACGAGTTTAAGTGGAATGAATCAGGCTTGCAGGTATCACAACGGGAGCCGGTAACCAAAGGCTTGCAGCTACAGGAACCGTCGGCATTGACCGAGTAGGTGCCCTCAGCATTACAAGTGCTTTCGGGTATGGGATAGCAGCGGCCACCAGGAGTTAAAGGATGACCAGAATAGCCGGGAGCACAGAACTCACAACGTCTGCCAGTATAACCTTCGTTACAGTTGCAGGTAACTTCATTGTCAGGACCCAAGGAACAGCCGGAGGCAAAGTTATTAGAACCGGTTTGAGGGCACGGACATTCACGGCAGGGTACGCCGCGACGTGGATCACCATAAGTACCAATTGGGCAGGGTTCGGGAGTGAATGGTACACAACGACCCAACCAAGGACCGCCAGCATGTCTAACATAGCCAGGGGCACAACTTTCGCAGGAATCACCCACATAACCTACCGGGCAAGCACACTTTTCAATCAACGAAGCTTGACCCAACCCCTGATCGTGTTCACCAGCCGAGTTCATTAAAATATTTGTCAATTCAACTTGTCTTTCAGTAGCATCGATGTAACTCAGACGAATCAGTACATTATCGACATTTGCCAAAATCATCATGATTTCCTCACGTGTAGCCACACGGCCATCAGGTTTTTTCCATTGACCGGGGGTAAATTGTATTTCCATGTGATTGACTACATTGGGCTGGGGTTGCACACGAGAGCGATAGGTAAGAGTAAAACCATTGCCAGTAACAATTACGTCGGGAGTATTGGTAGGGCGGCCAGTTCCCATGAAATTGACATCGTACCTAATAAAACCACCGTAAGATTTCAATTGGTTGCCCATATATTCAGTGGGTAAAGCCAAATAGGGAGCACTACGGCTGCCATATAGAACGTCAGTAGCTCGGAATTGGACACCATGTCTTAAGTTCATTATACCAGATGTAGGGCCCTCATTAATCACAATGTTGCTATACGGACTAAGTTCCACATCAACTACACGATGCGATGTAATTGGGGGTTGTATGGCATAGTTGTAAAGATCAGCGGATTTACAAGACTTGGTGACGCCAAAGCAGAAACAGTTAATACATTCTTCAGGACGGCGAGCCAACATGTTAAAGAAGCCAGCCGGACAAACACCAGGCCGTGAGGGGGGCTCCACAGTAACCAAAGTATCCGTTGCAAATTTACTGCCCTTGGTGTTAATGATTTCACAAGAATAGGCACCGCTTTCACCAACTTGCATATCGGGACAGTACAAAGAACCAGTACCGCTGAAACTCTTGCTAACACATTTCTCTGGGACATGGCCCCAATTCAAACGCCAAACAACAACGGGCGTGGGTGTACCAACACCAACACAAGTCAAGTTCAAAGAATCTCCCTGTTTCAAATTGGCAGTAGGCTGAGGATCACGTATCTTGTCAGGAGCCACTATAAGGAAAAAAATTGTTGCAATACTCTGAAGTATTGAAGACTCAAAGCAAAAACTTACTGCAACCGATTTCGTCACTGCCGTCACGACAATCATTGGTGTCGTCGCATTGGAAAGATTTCGGTATACAATGGCCACTACGGCACTGGAATTCGTCATAACGGCAGGGTGCGCCAGAGGGCTCAGGATCACAGCTTTCCTCATCCGAATTGTCACCACAGTCATCTTCACCATCACAGCGCCACACTCGATCCACACACTTGGAATTGCGACACATAAACTGATTCGGATGACATTTGCGGCCATGCGAACAACTGTGTTCATCCGAACCATCCGAACAGTGTGGAATGCCATCACAAATTTGAGACTTATCAATACATTCTCCATTCAAACAAGTAGCCTGGGTATTGGAACAGGCTGAAGGCAAACGGTCATCACGGGGATTGACTAAAGGTTACAGACAAAGTGTTAGTCTCTATCTTCGCGTGTATTTCGTTCAATTTAACGACTCAATCTAAAACCTATAGGAGCCACTACTCTATTTACCATTTAATATTTCAGTTATCCATATACATTCGGTTTAAGCATTTAAAGGGTTAAGGAAATTTATTCAAATTATTACTTTTATCAAATTACGTTTTTGTTTGTTTTATTTTAACTGAATAATATTTCGAACTCAAAAGTATTACCTAAGCCAAAAAATTCCAAATCTATATGCGGCACTGTGCCATATTTGATTCTATTCGAAGGTATAACATATTTATTTGATCCCCAAGCTGGGCATGCAAAATTTAAATAATTATAATGTTATATAAAGATGTTGAATATTCTATTATACAATAGTCTTTTCTTTTTGCTGTCCACATATTTTCGGTCTAATACTTACATTTTTCGACCGTAAGCTGTACGGAAACTTGTTGTCCAGCCACATGACGAGGGTAACCCACAGCTTCACATATATAAGTGCCGGAATCTTCAACACGTATATTTGGTATTTCCAAACGACCGTCCTTGTCACGGGCACCCACCGGCAAAGCACGCCCACCGGGTCTCGTCCATCTCACTTTGGCACGCAACATGCCTTCGTCACGGCAACGGAAAATAACTTCACGGCCTGTTTGAATAAGTTAAAACTAAGATATCAATCTGTTACAGTAAGGGATCAAATTTGGAGGCATTCATGTGTCCAGTGGGTTTTGTGGAAACTTCTAAGGGGTATGTACATAATAAATATATGCGGAATTTACGAGTAACAAGTGCTTTATGGGTATTAATATGTATGTAAGGCGTAAATATTTTTGTTTTAGTAGCGGGCTTCATTCAATATACACAGGTGTTTATGCCAAAGCTTTCAGTCTGTTCGTTGTCGTTAGGTTAATTTTATTCGTTACTCTAAGGATGTACGTACATATGTCAGTATATGGCTCATCGAAAACCCTGGTTAAAGGAAGTCCTTATGTCTGTGTTTTAACAATCAGCTGTAATAATTCTTTATGTGTGTCAGGAATTTTATTCTAATAGAAGATCTATTTTAGTTGCTCGCAAGCGTACATGTACACCTACATATGCCTCACTTTACTTCTGCTGGTTATCAAAGTAAAGTAACTCCAAGTTGCCTGTGACCAGAGGTGCTAACGAGTTGAACTTTGGCACGACAACGATTATCTGCTCTTGATAAAACATTCGACAATTCCTAGACCTTGGCGATAGATAGCGGTGGCCAACAACATTAAATTGTGGTTGACGGCGAGTAAATAAATGCCAATTTATTACGTCGACTTTATGTGACTACGATTAAAATATTGCTAATGATGCCACTCAAAGTCAAGGCATATATTTCCGGCAACAGTTCCATATCACATGTTTGTACATTACCGAAGTAGAACAGACCCTAATGGAAGTTTTGTCAGACGTCTCTAATTATGACTTTGTGGGAAGTAATGTTTTTGCAAGAAAAACGGACTTTGCTTTTACTCTGTACAGTTTTTTTCATTCTACACAACCTTATGACCAATCTAAGCATTTGTGCTACCGTGTAAATGCATCTTAAGCACTATTAAGTAAGAAAAATTGGTTGCTATTTGCTCTGCTAAAATGGTGCCTTGCTCTGCAGACAGATCTATTTTAAACACGTTCATATTTACATAATAATGCTAAAAATTAATATTTATACATAAAAGAATTTTGTGATTTTGTCTTCTTCTTTTTTATTTTGTACTTTGGCCGATTTCTTCAGACTTTGTTTGTCTTGCGTAATATGCTATACAAAATTGCAGAACATTCGTGGTGCTGTCGTTGGTAAAATTAGAATAATAAAATTTCTAAAATTGGGAACGACCAGTTTTTGTTGGAAATTTTACCATAATAATTTTACAACAGTAGTGTGTAAAAATGTTGCTTTATATCATCAAGGCTATAGTTTTGAGCACTTACCCTCCCTGATATATCCTGTTTTATTATTTTTATTGTTGGGATTTTGTTTTTAACGCATGGTTTTTAATGGGTTAAGCGTTAGTTTTTGAGTTTAGAAAAATGTGAGGAAGCAAATTTTATGTTTTTAAAAAGGAAATTTTAAGTTTTTAGATTTAATATAAAATGTAACAAAGTAATATGTAAAAAACTTTCACCATTTATTTGTCTTATTTTGTTGGCGAAATTCTTATCCTTTTCTTGGATACATATTTTAGTTTTATCTTTTCTTATTATTTAAACAAATGTACGAGTATCATCATGATTGTTACGGTTCTCGAAATATTCAAGTTTTTAATAAGAGGGTTTTTTAGGGAACGACGCCATTATGCGCCAGATTCTTTAGGTGGCAATGCACCCACAAAAAGTTACTGTTCGGTGCAGGTTTTACCCCAGCACCCCATATGCGTCCGTAATTTTGTGAAAACGACGTTGGTGGGGCCGTCAGCGACAAGAGCGAGAGCGCTATAGACTAATAATAATCGATCTATTGTAGCCCCCCAAATTCAACGATGTGAACGAATGTGAACACTTTCTGCACGAACTATTTGAGGATACGGTTATCCTCAACCACAGTTGAAGTTCAGCCGTGTCTGTGCGCCAGACCACTGGCATGTGAACAAGGTTATATATCCTCCCTAATGGCAATTAGATGCAAAATATATCCGTATTTTGAAGGGCAGATAACTGATTTGAAAAGTATTTATGAACTTTTTTGCCCAGTTGATCGATTGCTCACACTAATGATTTTCGACATATTACGATTTTTTCAGTTAGTTGACTTCTAATCAGAACCTTAACGTTCCACTAATGGGGGAGAGCCCCAGAACTTACATGAACTTTCGAAGATTTCGAGAAACATAATGCCGATTCCTTCTAATTAAATAAAGTGGACTTAATTAAACAATAGTGAAAATTTTTTTCTTTACCAAAACCACAAACAAATATTAGAATTTATGGCTTCATAATCTTTTAATCGAAATTTGTTTACTTACTTTCTTTAATAATCTGATTGTCGGGATAAGTCTTTAAGTTGAGTTGAGGCGAAGCAGTAGTTGGCACAGAACCTATAGAAAAAAATATTAGTTATAAAATGTAGATAAAGACAATGTAAAAGCGGATATATCAGCTTATTACGGATTTCGCAATCTTTGTGTGGAAATTTTGCTTTAATCTGTTACAAATTATCAAAGAAATCGGATACCGTAATTAGCATTTGCTTTAAGCTCCCAAAAATGATTAAAGATTAGTGTGTTCGAAACTTTTTGCAGTTTAGTTAAGATCAGGGCTTTTTAACGCGGGTGCTTCCTTGTCCTTGTTAAAGGTGCTTGATCAAAAAGGTACAACTAATGAGAATTTTTTTTTGCTGTTCAGTTATTGTTAAGTTTTCTGTGGGTTGTTGGTTCTGGGTTTGCATCCTTTTGGAGGGGGATTTTTGTTAACAACTTTTGTTCAGATACTTTTGCTGGATTAAGGTGTTCTTTTTGTTTTTTATTTTTAAATTAAATTTTAGTGCTTCCAAACCAAAAGTGTTTTTGTGGGTTAAATACGCTTTTCTTCTTTTGAACCAAACTTACTATCGATACCGTTATCCATCTCTGGACAATCTAATTCATCGCTTATGTCATAAGGACAATCATAGTTTCCATTGCAGCGCATTGACAATTGTATGCAAGGACCATTTTCACAATGATACATGTTTGGTCCACAAGCTTTTGAAATGCCTGCCAACATGGATGGAGGCGTGGTACTGGTGGCAGTGGTAGAAGAAGTAGTTGTTGTGACCTGAGGTCCTTCAAATTTATAATAGGATTGTTTAAAATTATATCCTGTTTTCGTTTGCCACAATTTTTTTTTGTTAAGTTAATGATGATGACAAAGATGATCATAGAAAAGATTTTAATGATGAACATGAATTTGGTGATTAAAATAAATTCAAAGTAAAAACTCTTCTATAGTCAAGTCAAGACCTTAAGTTTACTCTCAAATATTACTATTTCTCGTAAATATTAGTGAATAGAAAACAGCTTCTGACTGAAGTACTTACTGCAATGCCTTTCATCGGAGGAGTCCAGGCAATCGGTGTAACCATTACATCTGGCCAAAGCGCTGACACACTGGCCGCTGTCACAACGGAACTGGCTGGACGAACAACGGCTGGGATACGCCGGTATGGGATCGGCACAGTCTTCTTCATCGGAGTAGTCCAGACATTCATGGCGACCATTACAGTGGGCATAGCCGGGTACGCAGTCACCATTACGGCATCGGTATTGGTCGGCGGCACAGCCTTATTTATTGTAAAACAGCAAAAACAACAACAACATAATTAATACCAAACTGATAAATAATTTTTGTAGCAAATATTTTTCAATAAAAAGAGCTTTCTAGAAAAGCTTTTACATACTTTTAAAAGGAAAAGTGCTACAGTTATTTTACACATAAACATGCCTTAAATGAGAACTGAGAAAATTTCTAAAACTAAATTAAAACGTATAAAATTTAAAGTTATTTTCTATCAAAATTAATATTCACTACTTAAACACTAGAGAACAATTGTGATTCTTTTTCTAAATAAGATATTAACCAATACAATTTTGTTCGTCAGAAAAATCTTTGCAGTCATAGAATCCATCACAGTGTTGTGTTTCATTGATGCAGTATTTACGATCAAAACAGAAAAACTCATCGTCTTTACAGGACAAGCCTTCGATTTTTGGTTTATAGTTTTAAGGTGTTTTTTTTTAGCATTTTTTGTTTGGTTTTTGGTGATAAGATAGAAAATGGAAATTATAAGACATAAGACATAGAACGTTTTTGCGTTTTGCGTAGGAAAAAAGCTTATTTGTGTTGAAAGTGCTTAAAAGTATACGGCTTAAATGAAGTTCAAACGTGAAAGCTTATTATTTTAGAAAAAACTCAACAGATGGGGACACTACTAATATTTTTAAGCAACATTTTTGCTGGTATATAAATTGTTTCCCTTACGAGTATAGAAGAAGCTTAAATGCATTTAGCCAACGGTGACTTGAATTTCCACCGGCGTGGACTGGTGAAAAAGCTTCATAAAATTATAGGAAATGTTGGATTTTACATCAAGCTTTCCATAGACGAGCGCATAACTTGATAGCAGTTTAGTTTTAATATTTGAGGGATATATTTATCTATCAAAGGCGCCAATCATTTTCAGGCCAAGGTAACAACATCTTCATGTTTTTAAGACCTTAAATTCTTAATTAATTTAAATTTTCTTACATATGTAATTTAAATGTTTGTCTTGGCTAATTTTCATTTTTCATCAAAAACGATACTCATTATTGCTGTGAGGCAGCAAAATTTCTGCACTTTTTGGTGCTATAATTTCATTTGCAATTTTAATTATTTTCAAATTTGTTTGTATAGTATAAATTTATCGCTTTCGAAAGTATAAAAAAATTAATTTTTATTAAAAATTTACAAAAAAAAATTGATGTAAGTATTTTAATATGCTATTTTTATGTCACCGGTCACCGGTCACCGGCCACCGCTTGTTCTTATTTTGTGGCTTTTTGCTCACTGCCAGTTTTAAAGGCTTAAAGCTTTCACGTTTGTACCTCATTTATTTATGAAAATTTGTATGAGCTCCAAAATAAATTTATTGAATATATGGTGGTGCTTTTTAATTATTACAATTAGTGCTTTAAAGCTTTATATGGTAGAGAGTAAATGAAAATGTGTGGTTAGTAGAGGTTTGAAATCTTTAATTGTGTCAACACTTACATTCAGCCTCATCTGAATCATCATCACACTGGGAAATACCATCACAACGTTCACTCTCACTATAACATTGACCATTGGGGCAAGTATGCTGGGGACAAGGGTAGGTGGGAGGACGTCGTGTGGGTCGGGAACAACCTTCTTCATCACTACGATCTGCACAGTCATTTTGGCCATTGCAGCGTATCGATATGGGATGGCAGTCATCGTCACAGAAGAACTGACTTTCGTTACATTCATCGGGTGATAGGACAGTGGTCACTAATTTAGTTTGTTTTTGTTTTTGGTTTTATTTTGGCCATTTCCACACAAGTGTTTGTTCGGGCATGAGTGTGCATTTGGGTGGAAAACATGAGAGTTTTGTTCGGTTTGACAAGCAAGCGTATGTGTGACAAGCATGATTTTTGTTTGTCGTGTTTAACATAAATATAAGATAAAGAAGCAGGGAAACAGGAAGAGAGAGAGAGAGAGAGAGAAAGAAAAAAACATTTGGTTAGCAAAATCATGATAATGAAACATTCGTTTTGTTGTGAAGAACTTTTACATATTTTCTTTTTTTCTTAAAAAAAAAAAATTACAATGAAAACATTAACAGTTTAAAGGGCTTTATGGTTTCTGTACAAAATTTTTGAGGCTTAAAGCTAAAAATACTTCTTCTTTTTCCAAAATACTTATGCATTATAGGTTTTTGTTTAAGAAATAACTTAGTTGAGAAAATTTGTATTATTACCCGTGGGTGCACAGTGCTTGGGCGATTCATCAGTACGATCCTTACAATCGAAGTGACTGTCACACAACAATTTTTTATCAATACATTCAAAATTATCACATTTCCATTGATCCGTTAGACAGGTGTCATTTTCAAATCTTATTTTAACATGAACTTTGTTACGCTCTTTTCGGTGAATGTTTTTAATCAGAGAAGGGTTTGTGATTTTTGTTTTTTAGTTTTTGTATATGACAACGAAAACAGAAAATTGTATGCGATTGTTGGAAAAAAGAAAAAAAAGCAACAGAAAAAGTTTATGAAAATATGAAAGCTTTTAGTAAAATGTTGATTGTGAATCGGAACATGGGAATTACGGCATCAGGAGAAATGGCAGGGATTTTTATATGCTTTAAATGGATGTTTTTAAGGGAGTTTACAACTTATTTTTAAGTGTATGAAATTGAGAAGAGCTTTTGAAATGCCAGCTTTAGACTTAAAGTTTATTATGTAAACGAAAGTGCTAAGTTTTCCTAAGAAAAACTCCAAAAATCTTTCCACTGTAACTGGTTTTGTAGGGGTTTTAGCACAAAGTTTGTCTTTTGGAAATGTTTAGTTAATGTTTCCAAACCGGCTTTAACCGATTAAAGTTTCATGGCTGTAACAAATCCTTTACAAGTATTGACTATGACCCTTTCAGATCTTTGCGTTGTTAAGTTGTACACCCAATTTGAATATTTTGAAAATTGTAAACCTTTTGGAATTTTAGTTTTTTTTTTTTGGCACAAAGTTAGTTTGAAATTTTGCTAAAACTTTGCTGAAGGCCTTGTCTTTTGTGAGTGATCCAAAAACTTTAAAGTTTCCATAAAGCTTTGTGCAGAGTTTTGCATGTTGTTCAGCATATCGTAAGGAATTAAAGGGAATCTTTGATCTGGTTGAAGGGTAATTAAAAAAATAATAAATATTTAGCAAAGAAAATTTTGAATTTCATAAGATTTTTTCATAAGTTAGAGACATCAGTTCAAATCGCCAAAGCCAAAGTTGGGTAAAAGGTTCTTCCAAAGTTAATCATATTAATAACATTTTTGCGTAAAAAGCATTTTACCATCACAATTCTGTTCGTCGGAGCCATCGTAACAATCGACTTTGCCATCGCAATTTAAAAGCCAACTGACACAAGTGTCATTGCATTTCATTTGTAGAGCAGGACAATCTTAATGTGTGTGTTTGTAATTGGTTTTTGTTTGTTTATGTTTTTTGTCAACAGTGAAGAACAAATGTATGAAACAGTAAAAGAAGAAACATAAAAAAAAAATAAACACAAGCAAATTAAGGGCACATGTTGATAAGAATTTGGGTTTTGATTATTTTCATTAGTGGTTGCAATTTTTACTTCAAATACTTTCAAAACTATCCCGAAAACTATTTCAAACGGTCTTACTAGTAGGCACTAATATACATCTTAAATTGCTAGAATTAGTAAAGATTCAAACCAGTTGTTACATTCTACCATAAAAGTTGAGTGAGTTGGAGCAAAACTTACCGCAATTGTGCTCATCACTAGCGTCAGCACAATCGGTGTGACCATTGCAATGCAAATTGTCTAAAATACATTGGCCCGTATTGCAACTAGAGGCGGAAATTGTTTTTCAATACACGCAACATTAAGTGATTAAAGGAATTCTCCGGTGTATGAATGATTTTGTGGTGCAGTGTTTTGTGTATGTGTGTTTGGAGTGATGAATTGATGGGCAACAAGTTTTCATATTGTTGTTGATGTTGTTGGGATGAATTGGAATGTTGTTGATGATTGAATTTGGTTGTTTTTAAGTTGTCGAAAGAAGATTTCAATTGTAAAAAAAGAGAAATTAAAATGGGCTTAAGATTTATTATGCAGAACTTTCTTTACTCTCAAAAAATGTTGCACCGTTACGGAATTTTGCAAGCTTTCATTTAATATGTAATTCGTTCAGAAGATATATTTGCAAATGGCGTGACCGACAAAAAACACAAATTTTCAATAGTTTTCTTTAGTTCGTTAGGCTCTTCCTTTAAAGGCGGATGGCGTTAAATTGTTGTAGCAAAACCAAAACAGAAAATTATTTCACGAAGGCGAGTATTTTTACAGAAAATATCGATAAAAAAAAAAACAGCTTTTATTGAATGGAAAAAATTGTTCTAAAGAATTTTGTGTAGACAATCAATAATTTTCTTGTAGACTTTTCGATAAAGAAAACATATTGAATGGACATGGACACTGTTCGAAACAAAAGTTTAGTTAATTTGCAACATTTTTTGTGAGTTCTTTTCTAAAAGTGGGCTTAGTGTCATTTCTTACAGAAATGCTCCGTCGCGACACGATGTGCAGTTTGTCTCATCGGTGCCATCGTTGCAATTCGGTACGCCGTTGCACTGTTGATCACGCAAAATACAAAAATTTTCATCACATTCAAACTCATTTTCACTACAATTATCTGTGAACAAATGTGAGAGAGAAAAACACATAAAAACCGATTATTTAAAAGAAAGGTGCTGGAGTCCCGAGGGCGGGGCTGGTCCCAGGAATAAATTACTTTGATTTGCTTTGTTGTCTGTGGAATGGGAATAGTTTCGGTTTGGAGACTGTTAGTGGCGTTGGGATTTCGTTTACCTGTAAATGGTGGACAATCGATCTCGTCCGTTTCGTCATCACAATCCGGATAACCATCGCATTTCTTCTCAATCGGTATGCAACGCGAATAATCGCATTCGAATTCATAAATATCACATTCACTGAGAGGATCTTCAGGTACGAAATCTTCTTTGAGTTGAGACGATGGAATTCGAGTTTTTTTGTGTTTGTGTGGGTGTGTTTTTGTAAATGATGATGTTTGTATGAATGTATGCAAGAAACAGAGAAAATAAATGAAAAGTTTAATTAATTTCATGAAACTTGGAAATAAGCAAAACCTTCGATATGACAAACAATTCAAATAAAGGACTTCTGTGGGGGGTTAAATCTGAAGTGCTTAAATTTAACTAATTTTCTGTTGCTGGAGCTCGTTAGTTCTTTTTTTTTCAAGGGAAACTATTGAGATTTTGTTCTTTACCATAATTAGCTTCGTCGTAATTGAGGGGGCAACTGATTTCATCGGAGCCGTCTAGACAGTCGGTGATGCCATTGCATAATTTGTAGCTGGCTATGCAGATGCCATCGGCGCACTGAAACTGAAAACTCAAACAGTCGCCCAAATTGCGCGTTTTATTGAAATTTGCATTGAAATCTATTTTCAAAAAACCCCAAAAAAAATGTTTGCCCCGATGTTTGAAGTGGTTGCAGTTTCAGTTGAAATAACGATGAATGATTTTGAAAAGTAGAATTTTGAATAATGAGACATGAAAATAGAAAAACATTTTATAGGCAGAGAAAAAATAAGAGAATTGTCGTAAATAAATGAAAGTATAGAATTCTATAAAAGGGGTTTCAATAAACATTTTAAAAGAATAAAAAATAACATGGAACATTGAAAACAAATTCTAAGTAAAAAAATATAACCGAAACATGATTATCAAAACATGCCGTAAACTAAAAAGAGAGAGAAGTGTTATAATCGTATTTTCCATTTAATAATTTTTCAAAATGAAAAATTTTAATACTAAAAAGGATAATTTTTTATTGCAGTGAAACTAAAAAAATCTTTCTTTCTTTTCTTTTTTTATTAACATTTAAACAAATTTTATTCGGATAATACTATTTTTATTCCGATGGGATGAAAATCCCAGCAATTAAAATTTTTTATTCTTAGAGGTAGAATTTATTCGAACAACATATTTTATTCGAATAAAACTTTTCGTTCAAGTAAAATTTTTTTACCCAACTACTGTTTTAATCGAAAAAAAAACATTTTTATTCATATACAACTTTTTATTCGAATAAAATGTTTTTGGGTTAAAATTTTTGTATATTAATTTTATTAAAAAATATTTGCTTAACATCTGTGAAAATGAAGCATTAATTTTTTTTATAGAAAATATTTTTATTAAAAACTTTTTGTCCAAAAATTTTTGTAGACAAATCGTCACGAAATTTTTATTTCTACTACTTTTTTCATTAAATTCTTTTATCAAAGGTTTTGTTAATAGGAATCCGGCAACTCTTAAATTTGATAAAAAAAAGTCTGTGATAATTTTGAATTTTGAGTTTTTTTTAAATCTAAATAAAATTAAAAAGAAAAGCTCTAAAATAATATCACAACTTAAAAAGGAAATAAATATGCACTGAGAAATTCACTAGACTAATTTACAACTAGCGAATACTATATACTTTAGAAATAATTTATTTCAAATTTAAACTAAAATAAAACTTAATTTATAAGAAAGTAAAAACTTAAAATAGTTGTACACTGAAAGACATAACATAATACACGACGGAGAAATTTTTACACAAAAGAACAAGCTGGCAACTCGAATAAAATTATTTGAGAGGTGGTTAATGAATAAAAGTTAAGCTACACAATGTCTGGTGTAGCACATGCCGGATTGAGTGTCAACATTCAACTACTTCATGCATCAAAAATTTACATACAAACACTACAACTATCCCATAAGAGTAACGTGCACATTGCAAAAGAATTAATGTATTTAAAGTCATGTCTAGTTTGGGGTTAGCTGAAATACTTACTGCAACTGATTTCGTCGCTGCCGTCGCGACACTGCGGCTTGCCGTCACAAACTTGCGTGTTCGGTACACAACCGCCGCCACTAATGCATTTGAACTAGAGAGTAGTGAGTGATTGATTTGTTTGGTTGTTTGTTTGATTGTATGATTGATTGATTGATTGAGTAAATTTGTACAATTGCGGGGAACCACATTTTGCTCTAAGTGCTGTATGGCACCGAACCGAACTTACCTTGTTGCTGCTGCAATGGCACAAGCCGTAACTTTCGTCGTCCATGCGCTTGCAGTCGCCGATGCCATCGCACACGCTTTCCAACGGTATACAGTCGCCACTTTCGCACATAAATTCCGTGTTCAAGCAAGATTTTTTGGCTTTAAAAATTTCGATGTTTTCCGAAAAGAGAGTTTCAAATTTGTTTTTTTAAGTGTCGTTCAATGCGAGCAGATTTGAATGAAAATGTTTTTTTATATCGTTTGGTTTTCGAGCGGAAAGTATTGACAATGAAGTGTTCAGAGAAATGAAAGAAGAAAGAATGCGTAAAAAATTATCTTAATTATATGAGAGTGGAAAAATGTTTTGAAAAGTAAATTCTTCTTTTCGGGGACATAGTAAAAATAGATGAAAAACTTGGCCATAAGAAACGGAACGTATACAAATACTTACAGTGCACGAATTGGGAAGAAAACAGGCATTTTTATCTTTAGAATAAATAATAAATTTTAGAAAAATGTATTCAGCTAAATTTTTAATATAAATCGTTAATACCGAAAAGTAAGACGTTGGCTGAGCAAATGGTCTTACGGAATTTTTTCTAAAATTCTGCTTCAGCAAGAGAGAATTTCAGAATTTCTACACTGTACAAAATTTGTTTATTTGTTAAGCCAATTGTGACATTTTTCGTTTATTTTTAATTCTGTCCTCATGATTCACGTGACAAATGAGTTCTTTTTAATAATCCACTCTTATAAAAATTTCTTCGTGAGATGAAAATGCGAGAGAATGAGTCAGATAGAGAGAGCGAGAGAGAGAGAGAGACAGAAAGAGTGGGACTTGTTCGATTCGAAGTCGAAATTGAAAGCCATTTTCATGGTTCTCTTCAAAAAACATACTGGGAGCTGGTGTTGTTGCGAATTTAAACGATGGTCTGGCTACTGCTACTGCTGCTATTGTTGTAGTTGCCATTGTTGTTGTTGCTGTGGGTGTTGGTGGTATAGGCGTGGTAGCACCTGTTGTTGGCATGCTGGATCTTATGCTTTCAGTGCTATTGGACAGTGTTGCCTTAGCAGTTACCACGAAATTGGCAGGTGCTGATTCAGTGGTGGCAGGTGTTTTGCCGGCTCCTTCCGCTCTATATTGATCACAATTGAATTCATCAGTCATGTCGTTGCAGTGATAGAAATGATCACATCTCAAGTGCAGCGGTATGCAGACATTGTTGCCACAACGGAACTGACGTTCCGAGCAGGGATTAGCATGATCGGATTTACTATATACATCGGGATGGTAATAGTAGTAGTCGCGCATATCCAACTCATGGAGACCAGCAGCGCCGACGCCTTTGTGGCTGGCGGGACCGTAGGGATGGTAGTGGGACACGGGTGGGGCTAAGGTGGCGGGACGTTGGTGATGTGGCTTGTATTCTCTGATAATTTCATCCTCATCGAAGACATTTCGGTTTGAGTCTTGTAAGTCTTTGGCAAAATGCAACCGAACCGCATGCAGGACCAATTAATGTTTTGTTGTTTTTATTTTTGTTTTTGTTGTGTGAGTGGTTTTTAAGTCATGAGGATCAACAACATGCAAAATTTGTTTATTTAGAACAGCCGATTTGTTTTAAAGTTTTTAGTACCGTTTAAGACAAGATAAACAAGTAGGTTGCGTGTTCAATCATCAGCCAATTTTTTGATAAAATTTTTTACAGTGTAGTTATATTGTTAGATATTTAAAGATGCAACCATAACCACACAGCAAATTTTAGATTTTGTTTGTTTGTTTTTGATAAGAGGGAAATTTTGTTTTGAAAGGAAAAAAGGAAATACAGAAAAAAATCATTGAAAATAATTAGATAAAAAACATATTGGAACTAAAGAAAGTTTTCTCTAAAAAAACTAATTACAAGCAGTGGGAAAAAGGAGCATTGAGGCAGCAAAAAAAGTATTAGCCATCAGCTTTAGACTTGAAGATTTTAAACAGCATTAAACACAGACTTTGGGAAATAACAAAACAGTTAAGCCACCACCAATTTAGATATCGTTTGAAGTGAGACACTTTAAAGAAAACTTACCGCAATCACTTTCATCGGAATAATCATCGCAATCATAGATATTGTCGCACACCTCACGCGTGGGTATGCACTGACCATTATTACAACGGAATTCATGGTATTTACAATAATCACTACCGCCATCATCACCGCCTTAAGGGCCGGCATAAGGGCGTTTACACAAGAGTTAATGTCAGTTAAAATATTAATACATTACAATTTGGCATGCAAAAGAGAAGGGGGGTGAAAAAAATTGTTTTCGAATTTCAGAAAGAAGTATGTAAAAATAATTGTTGTGTGATAAAGCAAAATATTATTATATATTAAAATATTGTTCTAAAGTTGGTAATTTTGAAGTCAGTAACAAAATGAGATGAAACATTTAAGTTAAAGTTAATGAAATGAAATGGAATAAAACATGCAAAGAAAAAAAATTAAAAACAGCATACAACATACAGAGCAAAAAGTACGAGTTGAAATACTTAACAAGTTGTCAAACAATTAATACATTAAAGTGTTGCGGCAAAGATTTCATATTTTTGTCAAAGGAATGAAACGAAAAGTGGAGAAAATTAGAAATTAAATTAATCAGCAAAATTTTAAATAAAGAAATGTACTTTAATAAGAATATATTTCTTCGCAAAAGTTAATATCTTTGGCGAAGGAATGAAACATGATTAAAGAGGTTTTCGTAAAATTTTAAATTGTTGCTTCAACAGTAACAGTGTTGAGAAGAATCTCCTTCTTCGCAAAGGAATGACGTTGAATGAAACACACAATAGAATACATATACTTAGAGTATTTTCAAGTGCATTCCAACATTTTTAAACGTGTAATTATTGGGCCTATTAACGTTTGTTGGCTTAATAAAACAAAGTGGAATGGAACAAATCGAAAATGTATTGTCAACATTTTAGCGACTAATTTTCTATCAAAATTGTCTAATCGAACAAAATGGAATGAAACTGCTAAAAATTTGCTGATTGCTTGAAAAGCCTAAAAACTCATATTGTCACTCATGTGCAGGAACTAGAAGTATACAAATTTGCTTGCCTAATTTATATTCTATTATCGCAGAGAATATTACATGTTTCTTAACACGATAAGATAACATTAATACGCAACCATTTTCCACAATTTATTTATATTTAGCATCTGTGATTTATTCAGGGCGTCAAGTTGACGAACAGCATAAAATTAGCAAAAATTATAAAGTTAATTGAAAAAAGTGTTGTGCAGCTGAATCAAAATTAATATTTATAATTGACAAATGATGACAAAGAAAATCATTGATGAGAATGATGAGAATGATAAGAATGAGAATAATTTATAAAAATAGAAGTTTACAAATTAAAAAGAAAAGTGTATGTAAATCAGATGTTTTTTTATTCAGAAAACAATTATGTGCGCATTTACTTATTTGAAGTCGAACGTAATAATTTTAGAAACAAAATGGAATGATATAGTGAACTTAAAAGGAAATAACTAAAAAAGTTTAATTGAAAATATTGAATTATTTAGACAGTTTCGAAAAATCTAATTGTAACGAAATGGAATAAAACTTGATTTTATTTGATCAACATCGACAATCATATCTTTTAAACCAAATTCATCTACTTTACGGTAATTTTGCCCGCTCAAACGATATGGAATGAATCCACCTACATTGAAAGAATCTGCAAAAACCAGGCCGAGGACGTGACTATTCAATTGAGTGTTTGATAGCAACCTTTATTGGTTTCCTAATATTTCTCTTCACTTTGTTTCATTTTCAAAAAATTGAAATAAATAAAATGCTAGTGTTTCATTTTTGTGAAAACTGTACTAAATTAATAAATAAATGATTCGTGTATTCACGCATTTACGGAGACAGGATGAAATGGAACACCATTTTTGTATTTGTAAGTCTGTTAGAATTGAAATTTGAAGCAAAATGTATGAATTGTTTTTGTATTCAGACTCAAATATTCATATTTTTTTTTTCATAAGAAATTTCTACTAATTTTCTAATAGTCTTTTCTTTCCAATTTAAATCACTTTTTTGTTTATTGCGTTCATTTTCATTTCATAATCTGAAATTTTTGATTTTCAAATCTTCTGACGTCTTATGAATGAACTTTTTGCTTTATTAATTTTACTCACATTCCATTTTGTGTATTTAGGTTTTTTTTTGTATATAAATTCTTGATTTTTGTATATGTTGTTGTTGTTGTTGTTGCTATTATATGAAATTACGTTTCTCAACTACTTTTATGTAGCTGCCAAAAACGGGTGTAACCAGCCACGTTGTTGGCATAATAATAAATCTTCAGCTCATTGTTTGATATTTAAGTCGGGTGGTTTTACAATTATTAGCTGTTTAGTGCAACAAATTAGTTAAAAAAATAATATTAAAATAAAATATTTTCAAATATAACAAACAGACTTGGCAGAAAACTGACTGCATGTTGTGTCGGCTTCCGTTAGATGTGGCAAACAAATAGGAAAATCGCAAAAGAAACTCCAAACTGTCAAATCAAAACACAAAGCAATGACAAGAAAAGGTGTTTTTAAAAAAATAAAAATTGCACTTTTTTAGGTTCTTTTGCAAGAAAATTAATAATAGAAAAATGATTGAAAAGAAATGACTAGTTAAAAAAATGTTCACGGTTTAGATTTTTATAGACATATTTCTCAAAACACCATAAAACCCTTGACATGTTTTGATTACAACTCTTTTCATAAAATTCAAAAACCAAGTAATCAGAAATGATTATCAATCCCATCCGGCTGGACACAAATATAACCTCAAGTTTTATGTAAGAACGATTTTTTCATATTTAATGCTCACCATCACAATGTCTTTCATCTGAAATGTCTTCCGGACAATCAATGTTGCCATTGCAACGCAAATTTTTCGCTATACAAGTGCCGTCATCACACTGCCATTTGTCATGCAAGCAGGCTGATTTTTTTTTATAAACAGAATGTATAATTAAACAAATTTTAAATATATGTACAAACATTTTGGCTTTTAAAATCGTTTTGGAAAAGAAAATATAATAATAAAAAAAAAAAAAAACACAAACATACGACAGCCTTCCTCGTCGGAACGATCATGTGGACAGTCGGCATGACCATCACAACGATGGACTATGGAAATGCAAGAAAAATCGCGACACGTAAATTTGCCTTTGGGGCAAAAAAACTTTACTTTGGGCACAACTAAATTCCGGAGCAATTTAAGAATTTTGTTTTATTTTTTACAATTAAAAGAAATGTATCGGCAGGAAAGAAGAAGAATAAAAAAGAACAAGAAAATACACATTGAGTTAAAAAAACAAATGCAAATGGACCTGTACAAAATGAGTTTGATTTTATATACAAAATGATATCATTTTTGCTGTGCTGTGTAAAATACTTACTGCTGTCACAGTGTTCTTCGTCGTCGCCATCCAGGCAATCGGTTTTGCCGTCGCAGATTTTCGATTCACTGATACAACTCAAACCATCCCTACATTGATATTCAATATCACTACACTCGGCCGCTTTGTACGGGCCACAGCGGGTTAGTAATTTGTTTATGGTTTTGTTTTTGTTTTTGTTTTTGTTTAGTGATGGTTACAAATGATGCCGTTAGTCAGCGTTAGTCGTGGGAGGGTTGGAAAGACGTGTTGTTTGGTTTGAATTTAGCGTTTGTGACAAGACGACATGCATTTTTTGTTCGTTTTTTTTTGTAAAATTATTGTTATAGGTTGTTAGCGTTGTTAGAAGAAAAATAATTAGAAAAATATTTGTTTAATTTGATAAGAGAAGACATTATCTAAGTATCTAGTGATAATCAGAAAATGATACAGTAACAAATGATACTTGTACCTACTTAAGTTAAGATTAAATACATTTTAAGCATTTGCTAACTCTTCTTAATGCGATAAAAATAACTTTGAAAAATATTAAAGGGAGAAACTTACGACATCTTTCGTCTTCGTCGTCGCCATCGGGACAGTCGGGTATGCGATTGCAACGTTTGCTGCCATCAATACAGTCGCCAGAGCTGCATCTGAATTCGGAGGGATTGCATTCTATAATTTAAAAAAGAAATAATTGGTATTTAGAAACGTTACCAAAAGAAAGAAACTATTCGCACTCTATTCGCACTCAGAGATTAAGAAAGGGGCATTTTAAAGGTATTTCCCATAAGGTCGCGAGCAGAAGTTTAAATCAACTATATGGCGTGATCGGGTCAGATATTTTGCTCTTAATTAGTTATCCGTCCTTTCAGAATGTTGGCAAACGTTAACGTTCGGCACCCTGAGACAGCTTCTATATTTGCAATTTAATTTGTGATATAAAATTTTCAAGTTTTTGTAAAAAAATTTTTGTTTTAACATTCCAAAAAAATCAGTAAAATAATTCTTTTCATGATATTAAATACATTTGGGATTCATTAAATCTTATTTTTGCGTTACAATTCATTGTTTTCATTTGTATTTGATTCCTTAACAGAACATAAATTATTCTTTCAGGATGTTTTAAATTTAAAAAGGCGTTCAAGGCTATTCCTGTATTAGTTCCCTGATTACTTCGGTTTCATTTTATTTCAAATCTTTTTTCTTATAATTGTTCTTGCGAATAATAAACTCTTTTATTGAAACTCTATCTCTGAAGTTTCAAGTTGCATCCTGTTTGTAGCGCTTGTTAATTGCGTACACAAATTGGCCTAAAAGTCTGCAACACTTTTTTGCTGTCATCTCAAAAATAACACAAGAAACAAGAATCGTTTGATCTTTTTGTTAAACTTTATAATGTTTGTTCAACAATGCCAAAAAAAACACGAAAAAAAGAAAAAATTTATAAAAAAATCAACAAGTCAAAATATTCTTACAGGATAAAGCATGAAAAACTCATAATTTGGCAGTTAACGCTGCACACAAACAACAAATTTGTAAAGTTTGGCTTTGGGATTAGGTTGTTGTTGTTAGGGATTTTCTTATGTTAACAATATATATGTATGTATATGTTTAAATGAAAGCAATGGAACAAAAAGGGAGCTTTCAAACTGAGGGATGAATAAAGAAAAGAAAAGAAAAAATACAGAAGTACAGAAAAGGTCAGCACTGGAAGTAATGGAAAAGTAATTTGATTTATTTCGACTCTAGTCCGACTAATCGGATCAGCTTTTACGGTTGTATTTTTTGTAAAATCTATCACACAAAATTTTTTCTAAACGGGAAACTTAAAATTTTGGAAGCACTAAAGAAGTAATTCAATAATTTTACCACACAAGAAAGTAGTGGATTTGCTTTTATTATTTTCAGAATTTTAAGGAGCCTGGAAAAATGTAAAACCAAAACCAAAAATTGTGTTCGTAAGTTTTTGCAAAAATTACAATAACAAGAGTAGCAGAAAATGTATTTTATTATTTGGTCTACTTTTCCAAATTGGAAAATAAAATACTTACTCTTGTGTGATCTTTCGTTTTTGTTGTTATGGCGAAAGCTGAGTTGTATTTTAACTTTTGTTTTATTAACTTCAATTAAAAACTTTCTTGACTTATACAGTCTATGGCTTGATTCGAAAAAATAACTTGTTATTTATTGACAAAACTATAGCATTATTTCGGCCTGCTTCAGTGATATTTATTAATTACGAGGTTGGTTTTTTTTTCTTTTAAATTGTCTTGCCCAACTTCTTTAAAGTTAAACTTAATAAAAAGAAAAGTGGCAGGCGAAAGGTTTATTGCTTCTGAGAAATTTTGCCATGAGACCAACAGAACGCCAAATGACATTCACTGGTTTTATTTATAAACTCCTGAAGAAAAAGAAAAAATGCAATGAAAAATTTTTGTATTAGTTAAACGTTGAATTTGAGAAGTTTATTATTTCTATGATTTCTGATTCGGGCTAAGTTATGCATTTACTTTTGAAGCGCATTGCAGATATCATTGAGACATTTAAAAGGTTTTTGTTTTGAGGTTGCTAAAGTTTGCCACTGAAACGCCTTACAAATGACAAAACAACAAGAACTTAAAAAAACTGAAGTTCTCAGCAAGAAATCATTAAATTTGCATGTTTTCGGAAAATGCAAATAAAGTCAACACATTAAAAATATACAGCAAAACATTTATTTTATAATTTAAAGAAAGAAAGGAACAAACCTAAAAATAGGCAATATATTTCTTTCATATTTCTGTTAAAGGCCTTTGCTCAGAATAAATATGAGTGTGGAATTTCCGGCAATAATCCCCCGCTAATACGGGTAATCTTTACGCACACAACTGTGTCAATACCCAAACAATCGTGAATTGAAGTTGGTGTGTCGGAAAGCAGACGTGAAATGTTTTTCTAATGTGGGCCTGCGTATCTATTAGTTTTGTTAGAGTGTAATAGTATTTGTAAGATCCAGGATTCCAGCATTTTTAAAACGCTGATGTTGGCATAAGTTTTGTGGGGTTGTGTGTGTGTGTGTGTGTGTGTGTGTGTGTGGGGTTTGTTGCCTCCCACCCGCCTGTTGAGTTTTCTCAGCAAAACAAGCGAAATAACAATAATTTAGAGGTAATTGTTTGTTTAAGTATCATTTCAGAAGCTGGTGTAAAATGTGAAATACGTAAATAAATTATTTGTTGTCAAAAGTCGAATCAACAGGGTGGAAAATTGTAAGAGTCAAACTTGTGCCAGCGAAACGAGAAGCAGAACGGTTTTTCTAATCGCCTTTTTTTCACAAACTTGAAGCCACATTTGAATTTGTCCCAAACTACTAAGACAGCAGAAATTGAAAAGCAAAAGACCGCTTTTCAGTGAGAGAAAAAAGAAATGTTGTTGAACGAACGAGAAAAGTGTTCGTGATGAAAATTATTGCAAAAAATTTGTATATTTTCGAATTTTCTTCAATCTGCTGGAGATTATGACACATATTTTCAATAAATCAATTTTTTTTTTTCGAAAGTAATCCTATTCATGCAAATGATTCAAGTTTATTAAAAGCCTATTAAATGGGGTTTTATTTTTCATTAAAGTGACTGTTAACAACTTGTCCTTGCAATGTGATGGCCAATTTAAAATAGTAGTAGACTACTTACTGCTATTTTGTAAAACGCCAGGAAAAATTTTATCAAGTTTATTAACACTATTATTGAAAGAGCAAATTTACTGCCAATTTTAAAGCTAAAGACAAGAAAAACGATATATTTTTCCTTTCAAATCTAAAATTCTTTTAAACAATTGAACTGAACGAAATTCATTTATTGCATTTAGGTTTAATTTAAATGCTCCACCGTTTTCAACTTTCAAGACAATTCTTCACCTCTTAAAAGCTTTGCCGTTTTGGCACATTGTTTTTAGCCATTAACAATTTATTAATCATAATCCGATTAAGTTTACATTAAAGTATAAAAATATGAGAAAAATGGATGATGGAAAATTGCCTTCGAGATGAGAACTCAAAGTGTGAAAAAAGGTAAAGGTAAAAAAAGTTGTTAAGAAAATAAGTATTATTTAAACAAATGAAGGGAAAAATTTCTCTAAGAGGCAACGTTGTTGAAAAAAGCAATAAATTAAATATTTGTACACACTAAAAGGAGTGAATTTGCTGCTAATTGTGAACATTTCGAATTAGTAGTATATTTAGTGCCGTTTTTGCACAACCAAAAGTTCGCAAGAAGTCTGATTTAAAAAGAAAGCCAAGAATTTTGGAAAGTTTTTGTTGTCAAGAAAGGAAATACATGTTTGGAAAAAATGTTCGCTAAAGGAAATGATTTTTGCAAAATTTCTGGAATAAAATAGTTTTGATTGAATGGTTTATCTAAATTATGCTTGAAATGGGAAGGAAATATGAACTTTTTCGTTGAGAAAAGTAGTAGATCTGCTACGTTTTGTTTGTTTGAAATACAGTTTTAAGAATCTTTAAACTTTCTAAAATACAAATCAAATCCGATATATTTAGAAAGTATTCAAAAACTGTTTAGCCTTTAAAATGTAGTAGATTTGCTACTATTCAATAACATCTGTTTATTCTCCTTTTCTCATTCTTTAATATGCATTAAATTAAGAAATTGACAACTTGATAATGTAATTTATAAAATAGCTTTATTTTTGGTTTTAAATTGCATGTCCTTTGCGGAGTTGCTTTCCATTTTTGTTTTCATATAACAAAATTATTAAATAAAGTTACTGGGAAATTGCGTGTTTTGTAGAGCAATTCAAACAGCGAAACAATGAAATAAAATTTAGTGTTTAAAGTTTATACTGATTTAAAAGCAGATAAGTGAATTGTCTGGTAGTTTTGTTGTTGTTATTAAAGTTCAGTCAATAGGGAGCGCAGTAATATAACAAAATTGAAGTAATAGAAATTTTGAGAACGCTGAAGAAAAAATGTTTGATATGATTTTAGTTGTTTATTTACTACATTATAAATATATCTTTTTTTTTAATTTAAACAATAAGTAAAAAGATGTCAGGTTTGCAAGAAATGTGATTCGATAAAGGCAAATTTCGAAGGGACCGTTTCGTTAAACAACAAACACTGGGTGGGATCAAAACATGGTTGTGGGCCGTGGATAATTCGAACAATTATTTCCTTGACCTGCAGTAAAACTCGCCCTTTCGCAGACTTCATTCAACTGGGTGAGTTTTGCGTAGGGACTTAAACCGGCGACAATAGATGCACATTTGAAGAGGTTCCGTGAGATCTCCTTAAAATCAAGGTAATTGATAGATAAGTCTTTCAAATAAAACAGAGAACTTTGTCGCAACTTATAAAAAGCAGATTATATATTCAGATATTTCGATTCATATATAACGATTTAAAGTGAGTTCGGTTGTGCCTACATAAATGTGAAGCAAACTTTTAGGCTGTTCAAAATATAAATCTTATTTGTTTGGTTAATTTTTTTTTTAATTAATCACTTTCGAACTTATTTTGTAGTATAAACTTGTTTTATGGCATTTGTGTTCGCCTTAATAATTGTGAGAATATATAACACCAAACCGCTTAAATAACTTTCCGTGACTGTTTTCAAATAACAGGCGCATCTTTAAATTCCTAAACATGTTCAGCAATATTCAACCTCAATAATTAAATTTGCTGCCAGACATGAATATGGTTTTTGCAATAATAAAAAAGCGCAACCAGCAAAAGAACACACATCGAACTCAAAATGTACACATGTTGATGAGAGACGCAAAACTGTCACCTTAAAAGCAAAACATTTGCCATCCTCTAAGTTTTTAGAGCAAAAAAAAAAAATTGAAGCCATGATTGAAAATTACCTCTTGTTGCCAGTTACTCATACATAAATTTCCCGCCATTTATTGTTTGTCTGCAACAAAGTGTAGGGTTTGCTGGCTGGTTTAACTTCTTTTTCATTTACTGAACTCCTGTGACAAGTCCTCATTGCAAGTGTGTCAAATATTGTCCGGCAGTTGCTTAGCCCAGCTCAGCCTCTTTAAGTTGTGCAAAATACACTTATAAATCGGATGAAACTCGAAAATGTCTTTTGAGAAAGTCCAAATTCGAGTTGTGCTGGTGTCAGTTTGTGGACAGTTGAGTTATTTTGCCCATTAATCTCTTTTAATTTGCCATTGAAACCGGAAGTGTCATCTCAGCTGAAGGACTTTTTAACAGGAGCTCATGATGCAAAAGTGTGTATGTGTTTTACTGTGCCCTGAGAAACACTTTCGCCGATGTGGGTGGTGCGTGGGTGTGATGGTGAGTGTCGATTGAGTGCTTGTGTTTGTGGGGCGTTGGTTGGTTGCTGTGGAGTGCTAATCATTTTGCCGCAAATCCGGTACTCAATCAGAAATATTTAAGTTCAATTTGAATACTATTTGATTAATAAATGAAGTTTAAATCTTTAAGTTCTAACATCTTAAATAAGGAAATGCCTGATTTTTCCTAAAAAATTATAATTTTTTTACTCTTAAAAAAGTTTATAAAATACTAGTTACAGTGAAATCTCCCACCGACATCTCAAATGTTTTATTTGTTTTTAATTTATCACTTTTTTCCCCTAAAAAAAATCCTAAAAGTACGGTGAAGCTTCCTATAGGCAGAACAACACCGTTGCCTTATTTCTGACCGGTAAGATACACATTCCTTTTATTTTGGACCTGCAGAACTTGTCCGGTTGTGAGGAGGACATGTTCCTTCGGAGAGGCTTCACTGTATTTGATTTCTGTTCTTTAAATTAAGGGAGTTTGTTTTTAGTGTTTAAAAGCAGACTTTTAACTCTTTTTGATATTTTACTCTGTCTACTGTTAGGCTGTTTTTTACTTCTAGTTTCAAAGCCTACTTCTAGGCTACTTAATTTTTTGTTTTTGTTGGCCGTTGTAGGCGCTGGTATTTAACGATTTTCTCTTTCTTGATTTAGGCTCTATTAGATTTAAGCAAGAAATTTATTTCATATTTTATTAAAATTTCATTATCAGTATTTAAGGCTTTCATATGTGTTTTTTTTATATTTATATATTTCCTTGCCTACATTTAGAGTGCATTATATAATAGCTTGTTTGCGCGGGGTATATAACACTTATATGATTGACTGATTTTTTTGCACAAGCAAAAACGTGTCAAGTCGTGTGACAACAAATGCCTCGTTTAAAATCACTTCAATTTTTTTACAGTTCTATTTTAAGCTTTTTGCTAAATAAAAGGCAACAAATTCTAAATGCTCTCTCATAGTATAGACCAAGGAAAACACCCAACCGGATAAATTATAATCTCAATGGAAAACCATATGACACTTTAACATGAATGTCAACATTAAGTATACATTTAGGCGCTTGAGAATTTAACATGAGCTTTAGAAAAAACGACAACTACGAAGAAAGAGCAAACGGCGTGAGATGTTCAAAATATTAAGGGGCAAATTACGGCAGCTACTATATCACAGATCCTGAAAAAACATGTTAGAGGCTTTTAGGCGCATAAAAATTGTCTTAAATAAATTTTTTTAAACTTGAAGCACCCCTGGTTTTAATCAATTGATCAGTGCAATTTAAAGAGTTTTGTTTACACAATCTTTAAGACATGCCTGCCAACTTATTAATGAGCTTAACAAGCGCATATAACGTAACGACAATATGGTGAACGACAATATTGTAAGTGAAATTTGTGTGTAAAAGATTTTTGTCTGTTCTGAAGAAAATGTATTCAAATTTAAATTTGTGGTTTTCCGTAATTTTCATTAAATTCTTTTCATTTGGAAAAAAGTAACAGCAGCATAACTTTACGCTTTGCAAAATGCTTGTTTCGCATGTTAAATTATTTATTTAGAGTGTAAATTGGCATATTTTCTTTAAATACAATTGTTGTTGATTCAAGTCTTTGTTTAGCGCCCTAACAAAGTGCAAAGAGAGGGGAGTAGAGAAACATATATGTATGTAAAAAAGGAAAAATCAATAGGAAATGAGCAACATAATAAAAATAAATTATATTTCGCTGTTAGAAACTGTAGCCTAATTTTAGGATTCTAAATGCTTTAAGTTTTTATGAAATAAAAGTAAGAGATATGGTTGCCTACTTGAAGGCTGATTCAAATAAACCTTTTCACAGAAACCGGGAATTTTGGTTTATAAAACCGTTGCCTGCTTCCAGGAATTTACGTCATAACAGCTATTGCCTGCACTCATTTGAGGTCTATTTTAAGCACGTTATTTTTTCTAATCAAACATTTCCCAAGTTTGTAAAATTATTGTGAATTGTAGTTTTGGCCCAGATAAAAGTTTGGGTGGCTGTAGCTTGCAAATGTCGTGTTAACCACTTCATCTAATCAAGCGACTGTTTTTGTCTAAGACACAATATGTTTTCTTGAGCCGCATGTGTGAACACACCGTGGCGAGGCATGTGCGCTAATGACATTTTCAAGAAGAAGGAAATGAAACAGACTAAAGTTTGTCAAGGCAGACAAAACTAGAATTAATGTTTCATTAAAAATTTTGAAATTTTATTTTAAACTGTCTAAAAGTAGGCAACAGTACATGCAGCTAAGTTCCGTTTTTTATTGTTAAAATATATATATGTTAAAAGGAGCATAAATTCCTCGGGATTGGCATAAAAATACCACATTTGACTTGGCCTGTAAGTTTCTATGACATTTTGGGAAAGCGAAACTGATAATGTTGCTTGACAAACCGTTTAAAACGTGCTTGTATTTATTTATTTATTATAAAACTAGAGATAAATTTTAAAAAAATTATAAAAATACAGCTGATGACATCCAATAGCAGATACATGACTTTGTTTCCACGACCTGTACGAGAGCGAAGTTTTTGCATTGGCTATTCTGTAGCACAAGTTAAAAATTGGTTGCGGCTTTGCCCTTGGCATTTGTGTGACCACAAGAGACTTGTGTCGCGAATCCTAAATTCGATCTCTGCAATATGTTTGCTGATAAATCAGTGGCAGAAGAATCAAATTCATTTACCAGATACAGTTTCTAAATCAATCATTTTCTTTATAGGGAGCAAAACGCACAATTTCTAGTCGCTGGACAATTTAGAAAAATTTATTGGATACCAGATGGGTTGTATGAACAATATGGATACTGATAGGAAAAAACTATCAGTAAGACTCATAGAATTAAATTACTTCACAGCCGCCACTATTACTGTCACCGTCTAACCAGTTAACAGTGACAGTCTTCCTGTTAAAAAGTCTTTATCATCCCTGGATAATGTTTTTGCAAATTTAGTTACTAAATTAGAATTGATATAGACTATTTTTTCCGCCTGTGTTACTGTCAGCTTGTGACACCCAAAAGCCTTCTGCTCCTGAGTAGTGACAAGTCAACTGGCATCACTGGATAATCTTATGTTCTTACTTCCGGCAACTTCAGTTACTAAATCAGAATTGCTGTAAAATACAATATATTTGTCATTGTAATCGCTGGAAAAGAATTGATATAAAGTATTTTTATCATCGTGTGACCAGTGACAGTCTTCCGCTCCCCTGAATGGTACGAAGTCATTATCACACTTCAGTTATAGAAGTAGAGTTGAAAACAGTCTTTTTGCTGTCATTATTGCTGTCACTAGTGACAGTGTTCTGTACTGAATGCTAGACAGTCGTTGTCATGACTGGATAATCTTATGTGGATGTCTGTAGCTTTAGTTACTAAGTTAGAAATGATACAATCAAATCTTCTGTAGAATTTATTAATATTAATTTAAGCAGAAAACCTGGTTCGAGATTGGAACCGATGCATGATGACTACAGGGTACAGAAGGCGGACGGACATGCCAGCTTAGTATTTATTTGGTCCGCAAGTTGTGTTCCGCTTGAACCACTTCAGTGCGTATGATTAATATTAATGCCCTTATGAGCGTAAAACATACGCCATTAATTTTGAACAACTATTGATTTTAATTGTTAACATTTTATTTCAACTCCAGACATTAATTATATAGAAAGAATAGCAGCCCCGGCTTCTTAAATAATTTCCATAAAGTTTTCACATAAAAATGCAAATTTTTTGTGTGTGTCTGAATGTGTTTTCGTTGAGCAGCGGCGGTAATTGTAAGCGGAAATGGAAACTCGTGTATGTTGTCTAAGTTGTTGTTGTTGTTGCTTTATTTGTTGCCTGTTTAAGTTTCGGCTTTTGGTATGTTTCTCTGTCTTTCTATTTTCTATTTTCTATTTTCTATTTTTTTTTGTCAACTAAAACTTTGCCATCCGAGGCAAGTGCATGTTAGAAGTATTATTTTATGTAGCTTTAGCTCTAAGTCAAATTATCTAGTGTAGCGTAGCAGGAGCAGTAGCAGCTCTTGCCATCGCTTTTGATGGCATGTCATCATTAGATTGCATGTTATTTTGTGTTTATAGTCATGGTTACATGTAAACTATGACATGAAAATATACAACAAAAACTAAAAGAACACAAGTTAATTTAATGACAAATTAAATAAATTTATTTGTGAGCCTATAAAGCGCTAAAGGTTTTAATTTAAAATTAGGCAAAGCGTTGAAGAGAGTGAAGCCGGTGGGGACTGATGAAAGCGGCTAAAGGGTGAAATTATCGTTGCTCAAACTCACACAAAACATTCACGTTCTGCTCTCGGTGTTTATACAAAGGAGTCCTTTTTTTCCTCTAAAACACGTCCTTGTTGCCGGCAGTGAAGTAGCAAATATGAACATTTGATACTCATGTAGATATAATACATGAATAAATGTTTGTCGAAAGACATGAATGTAAATCAAGGATTTTTGTTTGTTGGAAATTTTTTTTTGATTTGAAAATCATTGTCAGAGGTTATGATTTGTTTAGAAATAAAAATAACTTGTTGAGTTTACACGCTTTTGGAAATATGCCATAAATTTTCGTTTGAACTAGAAAGCGCTAAACCACCACAGAAAAGTGAACAATTTATGTGCAAAGACTTTTAAGATATTGTTTTAATTTCTCCCCTTAAATCCGTAATAAGAATTAAGGAACAGAACTGTTCAGAAACAAACACCTTTAAGGTAAAAAACTAAAACAAGAAGTAATCAACGAAGAGCAGCAAGTGCTACTTTTTATTTTTTATTATTAAATAATATTAAAGTAGGAAAACAAGGACTATTTTATGCAAAAAATTTACAGTTACAGTTACACTCTAACGGATAATTCAATGATTTTAACCAAACAATCATGTGTATCTGCTTCCGACTTAATTTTCATGAGCAGAAGAAATATATATTTGCGGCATTCAATAAAAAATCTTATTGTGTTGCAGATTAAATTTTTCTAGTTCTTCTTGCATTGAAGACTTAATTCAAGGCAGGATCCTGTAGACAAATTTTTACTACACTCTCACTTTGTTGCTTATGAATAAATAATTAAAATTTTAAGTTTCATTAGCTGTGCGTTACCCAAAAACTCTTAGTTTCAGTGCAAGTTTGCGTTTTTTATTTACTATTATTATTATTATTGTTATTATGTATATCTTTTTGTGTTAGTGGCAGTTTTGCTGTTTTAAAATGTATAAGTCCTGGTTTGTTGTCAGTCCTTTTCTCTACAAAATCAAAGGAAGTAGTCATGGCTGTTTGTTCGAGTCTGTCAACGTTAAACCACCACATAGTTAATGTTTGCTTTAGTCAAGTTGTAATCAAAACATAAAAACAAGTTTTTTTAGTTTTCCTTTTGAAGTTTTAAAATTTTTTTCTATTATTATTTGGTGACTTTTCTGTTAACATCACAGAGACAACCAAAGAAGAAACAAACAAAAAACGACTCACAGGACATGGTGCCAGACACCATGTGACACAAACGTGCAGATGTTGTGCTTGTGTGTGTGTGTGTGTGTGTTAAATTTAACTTTTGTTTTAAAAATAACTGAGCAACTTAAGCAACATCGAGAAAGCATAAGAAGTTGCACAGACAGCAGCAACAACAACAGCAGCAACAGCAACCCAGCCATGGGCTCATTAAACAACGACATCCGTTTCCTAAGCCAGCGAGAAGAGAAATTAAATTTTTAACCATTTTGGTGCCGCAAAATATTGAATAAGAACTACTACTATTTGATAAGTACAGCTTCTATATACACCTACATATTGTTTCAAGAGTTTTCTTATTGTTTGTGCCTTCAGTGGCGAAAAAGTAGTAACAACCTATTCGAAGGCAGTCTACTACTTATTTGCAATATTGATTTCCACAAGCAACCATAAACTCTGTTCACAGTATATTTCACAAGTAATAGTTTACTGAAAACCATTAAATTTACATATATCTATGGTTGGAAAATAGTAGCGAATATACTACCTTTTTCACAAAATGAAAACAATTTTTGATCTAGAACTGTTTTTCTTGACCCATTAAAAAGCCAGTAGCCATAAGAGCGTAAAAAATTTCAAAACTACTAATAAACAAGTCTAAAAAGTATGTCATATATCTACTACTTTTTTCTGTACTATTATAAAACGCTAATAATTTCTTTAATAAGAATTAATTGATGATCTGTTGATTAGTTTCCACAAAGTTTTGCTTAAATTTTGTTTTGTTAGAAGTTTTGCAAAACGTGGCAAGGGAAAAAAGTATTATTACCCGTATTTAGTAGTGTATTTACTACTTTTATTTTTTGTTCTGAGTAAATTTTCTGGTTTGCACGAATGATTTTGTTTATATTTTTTTTTTTAGTTCTTGGCAACTAATATTTTAAATTATTTGATAAGAATTTGTGTGTGATTTTACAATGTTTCTTACTTTCGAAGCTTAAAAATAGTAGAATACATACTTTTTTTGCATATCCGCTACTATAATTTTGTGTTGTCTGTAATATTTTTATAATGCGAAACACATTATATTGCAATTTTACAATTTCCTTTTTAAAAGGACCTTTTTTGTTTTCCATAATTTGTATCGGAGCAGGTGCCACTCATGTAGGAAAACTTGTTCATTGTAGCCTTCAACGTGTTAAAGCTGTGTATGTGTGTATGTGTCTGATTATTAAAAAATTCCATTCTTTCAGGCGAAATCTACACATTTAAAACCGGAAACTAACCACTGAAATAAGTGTGTGCAAAAATGTGTTGAGTTAAACAATAATTTGTTGACCACTGTGAAAGCTTACCAGCACTGTCTTTGCTGTCTTCCTAAAGCATGCATTTTCCCATGACCTTTTTATTTACCCAACTGCAATGGTTGCAAAATTCAAACCAGTCCACAGAAATACACAAGGATTTGAAACAAAACAAGAAGAAAGAAGCAACTTGCAGGATAGAAATGAATGTTGGGCTTGTGTGTAAACATTTAAAAATTCACAGTTGCTGTTTTTTTTTTTCTTGTTCTTAGTCATTGGTGACTCTTCTACACAACTCAAATGGTTCGGAAGTTGCAGAACTGGGAAAAAGGAATAGAGAAGGGCCCGGGCTAAAGAAAGGCAGAGCAAGAGAGCACTTAAACTCCTGTTGTGCACCGGTTATTGTTTGTTCACTTGTGAAACAAGTGCGTGCATGCAAGTGTTTATTTATTTAAAGGGAAGCACAGGTTTGCAAGTGTGTGTGTGCGATACATACTTTAGCTTCGCTTGTTGCTTTGTTGTTGCAGGCGACACATACATCGTGTAAACAGTTGTCGTCGTCGTTGTTGTCGACTGTGTCGTCTCCATTTTTACAATCGTTGTTTTGCCCTCCACTTTGACTTGTAGCCGTTCTCTTGCAACCAGCAGTTCTGATTGATGTTTTATTATTGTCATACATTTTAAGCACAAATAACAACAACTTTGTACAAGCGAACTGACACACACACACACACAGACACAGCGCTGCACACATGTATACATCCATATGAATATGATTTTTTTTTTTTGGTTTGTTTGCCAACATACCGCCAGTACAAGCAGCAAGTTTTTGCTCTTTCTAGTTGGACACCCGTAAGAAAATTCAAACGCGTTCGTAGGAACGTACGTCGGGTTATTTGTGTGCTTACCTTACCTTGTCGCACAGAGTGCCTTATGTTTACAAAGTTTAATCGATGTCAAATCGAATTAGTTTTGTGGTAGTTCAAGTATGTGTGCATTAAGGCTCAAATTTGTTTGCGTATTTGTGTTTATTTTTTAAGTTAAAGGAATTTTATTTATTCGAGAGGGTTGTTGCTTTTGGAAGCGCAAAAAATAGTCAAAGACAGGAAGCAAAACAAAATATGTATGTCTACGAATACAAGTTGTTGCCTAAAAGTAGGCAGCATTTATTTTGCTAAATAAATTTTGAAACTTTCGAAAACGCATTAAAAAAGTTAAACATAGAATTCGAAAAGAAACGATAAAGAACTTAGGGAACAAATATATTATCACAAAAGCTGGGAATAGTTCATTCATATAAATTTCTTAATATTCAAAAAAAAAAAAAAAATTCAAGACGCTTCAAAACTAAATGCCAAAGTCTTAGGAAATGCCATAAGTCCATGGAAACTAAAATAAATAATTGGATAAATAGCTAATTTTATACTATTTTAGAAAACTCCAATTCAGTTTCAAAAGTCATAAAACTATTCTTGAAAAGTTATTCCGGTTGGAAATTTGGCGCATTGTTTTCGGTTTTTGTTAATTTTATTCAATTAACAAAAATTTTTTCCTTCATCTCTTACCCTTTAAAGAATCTTTTATTCACTTAAAAACACAAAACCAATTTGATAAACAAAATTCAGCACAAACAATATTCTGTCATTGAAATATTGTATAAATGATAAATCTTACAAAAATACAATATTTATTTCACAAATTAAATCTATAAATTTTTATATTTGAAAAACAGCAACAAATACAAAAAAACTTTATAACTCTTTGTAGCAATATATTTTTTTTTTTCGTTAATGTACATGTGTACATATATTTTTTATTGGGCAGGGGATATGATTTTTATCTTACAACAATTAAAACATTATGCCTGTTTTTTTCCTGAACACCCAAAAATATGCAACATAAACTTGGCCATTTCATTTAGCCATCAACCGAAAATATAGTTGCCAGCAGCAGGAGTGTGTGTGGCTGCGGTATTATTATGGGCGCGGGGGTGCGATAGTAAGGAGTAGGGGGAGAGAAAGGGCCAGAGAGAGTGAGAGGTAGAGGTAGAACCGGCCAAAGAGACACATCAAACACTAAGATAACGTCCAAAAAAGTCATCAATCAAAATTTATTTATTTCTGAACAAACACATGTATAAATATTAATATTTATGCGTGAAATTTTTTTATTTACTAGTCACTTGCTTGTGTACGTGCGCGTGTGTTGAGCATTGAAAAGGGTTCAATATTTTTAAAGTGTATAAATGTTCCGTTTTTTTTTTTATTATAATTTTGGTTATTGTTTAATGTTTGTTATTGTTGATCAAGGATAACAATAAAAGTTAAACACATTTATTAATATTTTTCCACCGCTATTCGTTGTGGCACAGCGGCTTTTGTGTGTGTAGTGTGAGAAATTAAGGGTATTCAAGGTGATGGGATAAAGCAGCTTAAAATTATTACGTAATTTTGCTAGATCTAATATCATTAAATTAAAACTAAAGCAACTGATTATAACGTTTGCATCAGATTTATTTATTTTTTGTGGAAAATTTTAATGTTGTAGTTTGATCGGCTTAATATGTTGATTTCAAGAGACTTGGTAAGGAATTATTAAAATTTCTAAATTACGTCTACGATTTATTTATATAATATTTTTATATAATTTTTTTAAACTTTTCAAAAAAGGTAGTAAAACTACTACTTATTTTAAAGCTGAGAAAATTTTACAAATACTACCTGAGCAGAAAATTAATTTTTTTTTTAAATTAAAAAAACAGCAGTGGAACTGCTGTTGTGTTCAAACCAACAAATTTGCGAAATATTTCCCATGCACTGAATTATACCCAACTTTTAAAAAACTGTTGAGAAAAAGGAAGCAGAAATACTACTTTTTTAAAGCTAACATATTTCACAAACACAATATTTGCCTGGTCATGTTTAAAGTAAGCTGAAATAAAATAAAACTTATTTAGTTTCGGAAATAAAGAAGTATGTAGTAGATTTACTACTTTCTTATTTTTATAAAATTTATTTGATTTAAAAACAGTGTTGTAGATGAGCTCTTTGCTAATCAAAACGCAGAAAATTTACTCCCAGTTTTAATAAAATGTTTTTTTGATACAAAAATAGTAGTAGATATAACAATAAAATCTGTTTTCCATCCAGTCATTCAACTTGCTGACATTCCAAGTTGTTTGTTTTTTTCTGCTTATAATTGGTATCTTTTTAACAGTAACAACAATTCCTGTTGTTGTTGTAGTCGTTGCCAATGATATCATGCGAGTTTGATCTTATTACAATGATTTCAAAGAAAACTGTATCTTGTTGTTATTTTCTGTCATAAATATGTATTTAAAACAATATTTTATTGCAAAAGTTAAAACAAAACCAAAGACCTTTATAGCTGACAAACGCTGCAAAGAAGAAAGATGTGTTGAAGATAAAGCTGGAGAATGACGAGTGACTGGTACTAAAGTGGAGAGAGAAAAGTATTCAACCTCTAAACAGATACAAAAACTAACAAGAAAAAGTGCGTGCTGCTTATAAGTTCGTTTCACATTCGAATGCATTTAATAAATGAAAAGCCAAAGAAAATCTTTCACAGAATGCCGCATTTCGGATGGTACGAGTAAATGTGGAAATCACCATGCGTTACAATTTGTCATGTCAAGATCTAATTTTGTCGATAAATCAAAAGAAACAAACTTAAAAGTACCTAATTTTTTTTTTATTTTCTGCCCGATTCGAATTCAACGATTTGCAATTGCGACAATATCAGTTTTTTTTTTGCTTTCTAGGAATTTTTCATTCTATCAAAACAGCATCGTCCATTATTGACACTCGAAAATCACGTTTTTGCAATCAATTGAATCTCTAATGCCGGCTAAACTCATCATGATCCCTACTAAACAATGATCAGTCGACATGTTTGTTGGATAAAATTTGCATAATTTTAACGGCTCATTGGGAAATGATAATCTTTGGTGCCGAAGGTGGGTTCGTTTTATGCTGATTGTGTGCATTTTGTAATCTTCATGAAAATAAATTGTACAAAACCGTGAGTTGTTCTGGAAAATCAAACATTTTTTTCTATTTAGAAAAACTGATTTTAAATTGACTTAAAGTTGATTTAGATGTTTCATGTACTCGTGCCTATAAAAAACAAATTTAAGTCAACTGGTGCAAAGTAGGAGATTGACTACAATTTTTTTTACCAAATTTATTTTTTTTAAAAAATATCAATATTTTTTTTATATAATATTATTTTTGTATTATGAAAATTGAAAAGCTTAACAATTTTTTTATAGATTTCAAAAAATGCCAGTAGATTTTCCGAAAATAAATTATTTGACTTAGAGAGTGTGGACGAAAATGCTTAAAAGTTTGGAAAGCGTAGCAGATATAGTACTTTTTAACTACAAAAATTATGTTGAAATACCTCTGTTTGAAATGTTGGCAAAGTTTTAATATTTCTAATAGTGTTGTATTGTTTTCTACAATTAATGAAAATATACTATTCCACACTTACCGAAAAGAGGGACTTTCAATTTTGAAAAAGTAGTAGAAATATTAGTTTTTAGAATGTTGGCAAGTTTGAAATATGTTGATCAGTTTTGTGTAGTTTTATGCAATTTAATGTATTTTATTGATTTACAGGTGAAAAAATGTAGTAGAAATACTACTTTTTTCAATATTGGCCGACTTAAAATTTTCTTTGAATCTTAAACTTATTTGGAGTAGTTTGTATTGGTATATAAATATTTTTCCTGTGTTTACTTTTAATTTAATGAGCGGTAGTTTTTTATACAAATCAATTTTTTAGACAATTTGCGTTTGTTAACAAGTGGTTAAGCAAATATGCGGCAAACGTAAGATAAATTGTAGTAATTGCAAACTGAACTTATGCTGAATATAAAATTGGTCAACAGAAATTGAATCTATTGAAAAAGATTGTGTCAAAGATAAGCCAGTGAAGAGGGAAGGAAAGCCTTTGCCCGAATGTAGAAACATTAACTAAATGTTCGTATTTTATAAGATTCTAAAATTTCTGGCTGGTTGGTGGCCTCCCCTGTTTGTTGGCTTGTCATTTTTTCAATCTGTTTTTCAATTCAACAACTTTATCTCAATTAATTACAATATTTATTGACTGGTTATTTATTATATTTAAATTGATTTGCCAAGTTCTTTTTATTAATTTATACGTTTTAAAATATATGACTTTCTAAACAAAAACATGACATATTGAAGCGAATTGAAATATGTAAATCAAAGAACTCTGAGCAGCAACAGCAGATAGTGATTAGGTTCAGAAGAACCTGAACCTGAAAACCAATAAGTATACAGCCCAACCTTGACCCACCCACCCTTTGCCAAATTAAAGTTCACAGTTAATATCTCCTAACACTTGTCGTTTAAGTGTTAAAAAAATCAAATCTGCTGATTATCTATCATGCTGCACCTTTAGACTTCTGTCAGAGATTTGTTAAATCTCATATCTGGCAGCAAATGATTGTCTTGTTTTGTTGCACAAATCGTGACAAGCGTCTTACAGCTTTTTGGCTTAACAAAATGCAGAAACATTTAAAGCCAAACAAATGGATATTTTGTTAACAAATTCAATTACTATATTTTTTATAGTGGAAATTCTGTTTCTATGATACCCCTTGTTGCCAATCTGCTAAACTCCAATTGACCCACTTGAACGAATACATTTCTGTATTCAGCAACAACAAAAATCTAAGAACGCACGCAAAAGTGCCTGTCGGCCTGCCTGCACTATGGTTAGTTAAAAATCTTGAAAGGCAAAACTAAATCAGCCGCCACTGATGAGCACTTCGTGGACGAGGCGGGGAGAAAAATACTACTTCAATTATAAAAAATTAGCAGCAAATAAATGCATTTAAAGGCAAAGTTCTGAAATTTTACTGACAGACTTTTCTAAACCGGATTGTGAAAGAAAAAACATTTCAATAACCAATAACAAGCTGGAAAATTATATTCAGCCAGAGACAAACCCATTCGGCCAATTGTAATTGAATTCGGGCCAAGTTTTATGGATTAAGATGTAGCAATTCGGCAGACGTTTTATCAGAAGTAGTTAAATATGTTGAGGGCAAAAGATTTGATCAATTCAACTGGAGGACTTATAATTCACGAAAGGTTTCGGGACTTAATAAGATATTGAGGGAGAAAAATACGTCTGTCTATTCATTCAGCCAAACCAAAATTAATTCGGCTAGAACTTTTTTATTTCAAATTTTGGTTTGGAAAACCAGTTTATTCGGAAAGGCTTTAAAATTGAAATACACATTTGGCTGGACGAAAAGTCAATTCAGCTCAGCTTTGGGTTATTCAGCTGAGGCTTCTTAATGTTTAATGGGGACAAAATTTTATATTTTTAACTAAATTACAAGAAGGGAAATGCTTTAAAATTAAATTAGGCATTCTAAAAAATTATGGTGCTTATAGTGTAGAAGGGATCATTGTGACCGATCTCTATCTTCTTTTATATTTACGAACTCATATTCCGCAACGAAACAATATTCTATAGTTTTGCTGAACAAGAGTTTGAAGTCTTAGCGTGTGTCTCGCCCCACTGTCGTTATAAATTGTTTATTGCCTGCGTTTGTTTAAATAAAAATTGACAGCGATACGGTTTCTGTTTTTAACGCAGGTCCATTTTGTTAAATGAATCATTTCAGAAAATCTGGCCAAACCTAAAGTGGCCAGCAGTTGCATTTAGTTGCCAGGACATTCCAATCCTATGAACGAAAAGAAACGTATGATGGGAGGTTTTTTTCTGATCGACACCAGACTTGACTTGATAAGATGTTTCAATCATTTACAATTTTCGAATTTCAGTTGATACTTTTGAATGTGTATGTGTGTGCGCTTACAAAAATATCTACTTTTTGCAAAGTCATTTGGCCAGAGCAATTCATTAAAACATTAATAATTTTTTTTTTCATAAATTAACTGAATTAATTGTTGAATTGATAAAGTTATTCGCAAAAAAATATTTGCAACAAATTGCAAAATTAATTGGGTTTTAAACAAGTTTTAATTAACACATACATGCAATGGAATGATAAAAAACTCAATGAAAAAAGTAAAGCCTAATAAGACCGCGTATTGTGGATTTTGTAAGATTTAAAATAACTGAAAAAGGTTTGTCGACAAAGAGTAACCGGTCGGTCAGAGAGGTCTTTTGATATCAGTATTAATTGTTCATATTCAGTTTCGAAAATTTGCTGGATTGCGCTGAAATGAAACATATTTAAGTCTGCGCTACTGCTGAATATTCGTATTCAGCTGGCACGTAATTTCCAGAATGGAATTTTCTGCAGACTTATAATAAAAATTTGCATCAGCAACCCATATTTTCGGAGTCCAATTTTTCTTCCTAATTATTGAACTAAATGCTACAATTTTCAAGCCTGCTGAACGGCCTTTGAAATGATGTTGAAATGATCGGAATTTTGTTTTTCATAATAACGATGAATAATACATTAATTTTTTTATATTTTAGTTGTTAAATGTTAAGGTCAACCTTCAGCCAAATTTGCTTGCCTTAAGCCCTAAGAGATGTTTATTGTTTCCTTGTTATAATTTTAAATAATTATTATAAGAATGTTGCTTTCTTTTCGTCGCAATTTGTTGTTGCTGTTGTTACAACATAATGTTTATTTTACTGTTTTCCTATTTAAGAAAATTCTATTTATTCTTCAAACAACAATACGCTGCCAACGCCCGACAATGCGCAGCTCTAGCCTGCCGCTTAAGTATTTTCTTTTATTTGATATCAAAAGGACTTTCCTCTTACATACATACATTCCTTTTTGTGATAATCCTACTTTTCTTGCCGTGAAGTTTTTGTTGCTTCATGGCGGATAAGGCTGCTTGTTGCATCGTTGCCCAAAATGCTACTCCGGGACGTTTTAAAACTTCCAAATGTAATCAAGTTTATTTTGTTGACTCTGGAACAACCTGGCTGAATTTTTGATTATTATTTTTTCTTCTTGTTCTTCCCATTTTTTTTGCTGTCTTCAAATAAAATTGTTTTTTTTTCGCAACGTTTTGTAGTAAAAGTTAAATTAAGAAAAGATTTCGGATGGACTGGCATAATGCAACAAACATGTGCTGAGGATTGGCGGAGGTTAAAATTTTGATTTCGCCCCTTTAAGGCTGGAAAACAAGAAATGATTAAATAATTTTTGTGAGAAAAATTACATATAACTGAAGGGGTTTTTGTTTAGGTTTAATTTCAACAACTATAACAACAATTTTTTGGCCATAATAACTGAAATTATACTCTGCCATTTGATTTTGCATTCACAGCTTCGTTTATGTTTATTATCTGCATGACTGGGCTAAAACATGCTACTGAAATGTACCACAACAACAACAACAACAACAACGGCAACAACACATCTTTAGAATCTCAACGGAAAATTGCATACAACAACATGTTGCGATTAAGTCACGTTTTTAATCAAACCCATACACAAAAGCAATGGCAAAACGAAAACTTTTCCCAACATCTTAGTGACACCTTATCAGCGCCAAGAAAAGAAAATAATATAATTTCGTGCCCCTTTTTTATAAACACATTTTTCTACATGCTGCTGTGTGTTGCCACCACATTTTTCTTACCAGTTTTTTCTCCATTAAAATGTTTAGCATGTCATTACACGTTGTTGTTCATTTTTTTGCACAAAATTTTCCATTTGACTTGCAGCTTTTTTACACCTTCTGGGTTTTTTCTTTGAAATCAATTTTAATGTGCTTAAAATATAAAGCACAGAAAGTGTCATATTATTGGATCAGATGTAAGAAACACACGATAAACAAAATGATAATTTGCTGATACGCTTCCAAATTAACACATTACAAAGTTATTAAAAGGCAAAAGCTTTTGCCCCGGGGTTGAGTAAAAAAGAACAAAAAAATTAAAAATTTAAATTTATAAATGGAGTTGAAGCATTCAGCTGCTGAAGAAGCAAATTCTGAAAAAGTTTTGGAAAATGTTTAAAAAAACAAAAATGTGTCATTCAGCAAAGAATTGTTCAAATTCAGCAGCATTTACGACTTTGTTGGTAGGATAACAAATCGGTTCAGAATCTTAATATTCCACAACTTCCATAATCGGCATTTACTAGTTAATTTTTTTTATTCAGTAATTAAGTTGGCATGAAATCTTAATTTGATTTCATAAATGGGGGCTAAAATATAAAGAATGTTTTCGTTTCGCCTTTAAAGCGCTTAAAGCTTGAGAGCTCTAATTCTATAAAAGTTTTGCCAATTCAGCAAAATGATATTTCAAGGCTTAAGCTTTAAACTTCTGTTCTTATCACTCGGTTTTCAATTAATCACTGAATCAGATCAAAATATATATCTTGGTTTTGCTCCGTCTGCCAGTTGGTCTAGCAATTTGAAATCTTTTGCATGTGTCCCAAGCGATGTTTTCTTCTTCTGAACATAAAGCAGAGTCTTAACTGTTGGTAAGTTTCTGTTTCTGTTTTTGTTTTTGTTTGTTTTGGTAAAATAACCGCCAAGTAAAAGTATCTTGTTTCATTTCATTTATAAACTCTGAAGATTTTTCGTGTATCAAGTTCGTTTCTCTGCCAAAGATGCAAAACCTGGCCAACAATTTGTGTCAAAGCAAACTAAATTCTGATGACTAAAAGACACAACAACAAAAGCGTACTTTAGACTCATTCATAGTCTATTAACATGTCAAATGTTAGTGGCTGGCGGCTTTTCACAAAGAGCGAGAGTGTCACTGCAACATGATTTATGAACGCAAATGTAAACCGAACACTGCAAACATTGTGGAATCCGCCACTTTCGAACACAATAACGGCTCCAAGAACTAGATTGCCGAAAAATTGACGATTAAGGAAGAACTCTTTTTTTTTTTTTAGATACTTAAATCAGGCTGTCGGCTTAAGCCTGAGTGTACGTTTAAATTTTTAACGTGCCCGTCCAACTTAAAGGCGATGCCTCTAATTGCAGCTGTTCGTTGTTGTTGTTTTTACCTATTTTTTGCTTTTTTGGCCGCTGTAGGCTTTCGCAAAGTTCTGACACCCACCTACAGTTCAGTAGTTTCTTACTTGTTATTCCCCCACCCCCCACCCAAAACAGTTTTTGTGCCTTTTTCTGTCGACTCGTTTTCTCATGGCATTTGTGGTGTCATATTAGTCAAAAGTACTAGAGTACGAAAAATGCAAAAAAATGGAAAAGGAGCAAAAATATTTGATGTGATCATAGAGATGGGCAAACAAACATGTTAAAGGTATTAAATATCACAGCTGAGCAGAGCAACCAGCAAAGAAACAAACAAAAACCAACTGAAAACATCTACACACTTGTTGTGTCGTTCGAAAAAGGACGAAGCAGCTCTTCGAAAAAGAAAGTTCAATTGTCATAATTAAAAAGGTTCCGGCTGTAGACTAGTTTCGAAATCGTTAAATTCAATGTGCGTTCAGCAAACAGATTTTTAATAAGTTTTATAAATTTTTTTGAATGTTTATTATTTATGAATCCTTTAAGCCTTAAACATTTTGCCAAGTGGGGAAAGTTCGCTCAAATAATAGGCTGTGTCTTGCCTGTGTTAGTACATATTAGCGAGAGTTCGCTGTATTTTCATTTTAAAATAGTTCTAAAGTGATTCACAGCTTTTAAATTGTTTTATTAGTTTTGGATTTTCTTGGCATTTTTTGTTTTTGATTTGTGATACTATTCGTTTCGGCATTTTTATGCAAAGCTACACCATCCCTGTTTTAAGCCTGTGCACAATATGTTTGTCGATGCTTCAACGAATTTCGATTACTTCAGTTAATTGTTTCGCAATTAACAAGATTATCAAACTGCTGTTGATTACAACCCAATCTAGACTATTAGTCATTTTTGAGCTGCTCGGCAGGGGTGTGTTTGTTCATCGAGAGTTGTATTTTTTTTTTTAATAAACTATAAATAAAGGTTTTAAAATACTATCCTATGACTAATGACGGTGACATGTGGCTCTAAGACTGAATCAGTTGTTTGAATAATACATTTTGCGCTCTTTAATCGTTAAAAGTTGTTTATTCAGTTTTCAGTGTTTTTTTTTATATTTTTACTGGCTCATTAAAATTTAAAATGCAGACATATTTCAAGTACTTACTTGCATTTATCAATTAATAGTTTAATCGATCGCTATAAAACACTCACCTGCAAATAAAGAACAAAAGACAAGTTGGCAATTATTCAAAATTTATTAAATAGCTTAAAAATAAGTTGAAAAAGTCATATTCAAAATTATGCTAAAGTTTGAATTTGAAATCGGCAGAGCAGAAAATTTTCAAAAACATACCCCCTATTAATGTTCATGTGCTTACGATTATTTAGAACAAATTATTCGTTTGGGTTTCGTTTGTGCTTTTTTACAATAAATTTCACTTTATTTTTTCTTAAGAACGCAAATTGCACATTTAGACAGACTCGACCAGTGCACATGTGCAAATAAAATGTCATAAGAAAAAAAGTAACAAAACGTCATTATCTACGACAATGACATCCTTGACTTCATTGTATTCCGTGTTACATGATACCCGTTCTTAGTAGAAAAAACCAGCAACAACAACGCTAGTTAATAAACAATTAAAGCACAACAACAACAAAAAATCTTTAAAAAAAAAGCATATACACATGCACCTGTAAGCGAATCTAAATATTCTAATAAGCACAGCAAGCAGTTCTTCAGTTCTTCAGTTATTCAGCTTAATCTTAATCTTAAACTTATTCAGCTGGGCAAAATATATTTATATTTCTGCTGTAAAGTATTATTCGGCTATTTGGTTGAATTTGTGGGCAAACAAAGTTGTTAAGACGAGTTTGCTGACATTCCGTTTCTATCTATCAGCGGACAGATATTTAAAGTTATTTATCTGTACAGAAGACTAAAAGCGAAGCTGGATAACATAAGATTTGTGCTGAGTCGAAATGTGCTCATTCCAATAATAATTTGCCCAAAATACTTGGGCTGAAATTAATTAATTAATTCAATTTAAATATTAAAATAATAAAGTTTTTTAGTCATTTGTAATCATTTCAGTAACTAAAAATTTAGCTGAATTTGACTTTGGCTGAATACCAAAAGTCTCCGCACTTAATAGCTGAATTAGTTTCTTTTCCCACCAAATTTAGATATAACACTTTTTGCTCATTCAGCCACAATGAATTTAAGAGATCTTTTTTATATAATTTTATGGCTGTTTAATAGCTGGCATACATTTTCTATATCACTTATTACTGATTCTGAGTTCTTTTCTAGTTAATTAGAAACTTTGTTTTGCCTGAACTAGAAAAAAGACATCTGAACAGGAAATATACTAATTCTAATTCCAATCTGTACTCTGCTGAATAACATAAAGACTGATATTTTAAATATTAGCTGAATTATTGTTTTCGAATTACTAAAAGTCTTATGCGTTACAGCCCTGAACCTTTTTTTGATATTTTGTGCTTTTTTTTACGAAAATTATGTAATTTTTTGTTTGGCTGAATTTAAAAAAATTAGCTGATCTAAAAATATGCTGGTTGTTTGTATCAAATATATGATTTTTTTTATATTTTAAAAGCCTTACAGCTCGGCTGAATAACATAAATGTTTATTTTTTATAAGCGGAATTAGAACAGAATATATTTTTTTTTAGCAAAATGTGCATAAAAAACAATATAGAACTTTTTTCAAAGTCGTTTCGCTGTTGACTTCTAAGGCAGAGTTAAATTACAACAACAACAAGACCATCAGCAGCACAACAACACAAAACTTCTCTTGAAACCAGCAACCTCTAATAAACTACGAATGTTAACAAGTTAAAAAATCTTAAAACAAAAAATTGCTTCATTGTGAAATCATGTAGGCTGGTGCTTAAAGCTTTTGTTGTCTTTAACAAAAACTGGACTAAATGATTTCCATCTCGTGTATTTTTCACAACAGACTTTCTTTGTTGTGTGTGATGATAATAAAGAGATCAGCATAATGAGTTTCAGTTTTGCAGTCATGCCTGCATGATCATGGCATTTCCTAACTTGGCTGCCTTTGCCTGGCAAAGTTGGAAAAATTCTTTCCTTAACTTGAACGATCTTTGAACATTTTTTGTTGCTTTAAGGCTTTTTTCGGTTTTACTGCTGATGCTGCACATACGAACTGTTAGTTAATTTGTAAACTAAACAAATTGTTGTTTATTATTAAGTTTTTGTTTTGTTGTTCTTAAGTTTTGAGTGCAGCTTCTGCTGAGCTAAGCTGGTTTTTTGTTAAAAAATATGTATGACATGTTCTTTTAATTTCAACTGCTACAACAATTAAAATAAAAAGTATTTAGACTTTGTATGTTAATGGGAAAACAAAGGTTTTCATAATGGAAATCCAGCTCGAGTTTCTTTGTGCATAATGGAAAACCCCCTGTTTGGAAAACCTTCATTACAATGACACAATGCAAGTGAGATTCTGCTGTGTACGAATGAGGGAATCGGAAGTGCCTCGAGACTGAAGGCAATTTTAGGGTTCCAAGTCCTTGGAAACACAATACTCCAAACTATTACTGTTATTAGTTAATTGTGTAACTAAAGATTGGAAAAACTGTCTTGCTTGAAATTGTTCGGCGTAGCAGAGAGACTACTTAGAGTCTTAAATTTTGCTTTCCTTTTTTGCCTCTTTCATTTTGAGTCAAAACTTATTTTTGTTTTGAAGTTGTATTTTTGCCATAAATTACAAATCAATAGACCACATTATTGCTAAATTCATGCTAAGAAACGAATATTATTTTGTTCGTCGGTCTGTCACTTTCAGTTGTTGTTGCAACAAAGAACTTCAGCCTAAACTTATACAGTTGAAGAATGTGGTGCACAGCTGCATGACTGAGTTATTAAATGGCGCTAAAGTTTCTCAAAAAGAGCAACAAAAAATTGTAACAAAATTGATTGTGCGATTCAAGTGCGTAGCCAAGTGTAGGAATATTAATAGCAGCAGATAAAAAAACAAAAGTCATAAAATTTGAGGGCTCTATTTTTAAAGTTGAACAAAAAAAAATATAAAAATTTATAATAGTTGCATTAAAAAACGCTCTGAAAACAATTCTTATTCTTAATTTAAGTTTTTAAAAAATTGAAAATCCTTTAAAAACTAATTTTTCAAAAATAGATCAAAAAAGGTGTCGTTTCAGAAGGAGAAACGATAAAAGTAAACAATAAAAGGTGGAGAAACCAAAGTGAAGCAAAAAGAATAAGAAAAATTAAATTAATTAAATTGGGAAACTAGTTTTATTAAGAAAAAGTTATTTAATACAGGAGTCTCTCTAAAAAAATGCTTGAACTTCTTACAAAAAGAACCTCTTTAAGGAGAAGAATAAAATACAAGTTCTTAGTCTTTTTGTTGAATCAGTAACTTTGTTTTTCACGCTCTTTAAAAAATCAAAATCTTAAACATTTGTTTTACAGACATTAATTTCCTACTGGGTCTTGTGCTGGTCTTGGTCTCCAAGTCAAACTGCAAACAATTGACTGCAACCGAACAGCAAATACATTGAGGCAATAAATTTTAATCATCCATGATTTTATGGAAGTGTTTTTTCTTAATTTTTGCACTTAAAAAAATTGCTGGCTGCTCAGTTTATCCGTTTCGATTTATTTTATTTTTTATTTTTTTTTTTCTAATTTAATGTGTTACTAAGTTGTACAATAAAATTTCAATTAAACGAATTTTTGTTGTTGCTGCTGGAAAGAAAAATGTGTAACAAATTTTCTATCAATCAAAATCAAATTGCGTTTTCTAATGGCTCAATTGTTATTGTAGTTTTGTGAACAACAATTCGGTTTGCAAGACTCTGCTGTTCTATTTTTAAATGCATGATCGAGCGAACAAAAAGATCTCTTATTAATATATTTTCCTTCCATTCCTTTCTTTGTTTGTATAACAGATCCAATTGCAATGTCTAGTTTAATTGAAAAGGCAACAAAAACACACACACACACACACACACATACACACATACGTATTGCATTTGGTGTTGCATTTGTATGGAGGGAATATTAAAATATTTGCCAAGATATATGATATCATCCATGAACTTAACATGATGTTTAATAAATAATTGTGTCAATGGAATGTGATGACATTTGCTATGACTTGGAATAAGAGGTGTGTGTGTTCACGTTGCTACGGAAAATATATGATTAGAAATAATATTTTTAAAGTTGTTTCCTTTCATTTTGAAAGGGACTTCTGCTTAATGCAATAACAGACTTTTTTGTTTCGATTACACAGAAATATATTTCTAAGAAAAAAATTTTCTTTGCATAATTTTCGAAGTATAAAATTTTTTACTGAATTTTCATAAAGTAGTAGAAATACTACTATTTCGAAAACACATACATAGAATATCATTTCCCAATGAATTTACATAAAACTCTGGCTGAAATGTATTTTTTTAAGAATAGATTTTTTAGTTTGGTTTTCATAAAATAATAGAAATACTGATGAATTTACATACAAATTTTCATGAAGTAGTAGAAATAGTAGTAATAGTTTTTCAATTAATTTACTTAAAGCTTTAACTATTTACTAAAACTTAGACATATTTTGAAAGAAGGGAAATAGTAGCAGAAATATTATAAATAAAACTTGCATAAAAGATAATTGTATATAAAATTTATAAAAAGCATTTCTTTTCCAGCATTTTTCATTGTTATTAAGAATTTTGTATTAAACGGAAAATTTAGATTTTATTTTCGATTATTATTTGAAATTAAAAATTTTAATTGGGCCACTCAAAGTGACGCCAGAAAATGCTCAACTTTAAAGTCACAAAAAGAAAAAAGTTAAAGTAAAAATCCAGCGAACTGTTTGTTGTAGTTTGTTTTGTTTCAAATCTCAGATTTTATATATAGTGTGATGAACATACATATGTATTCTGTCATTGCTGAAGTATTTGGGCTAATTGTCATTTGCATATTAATTACAGCCAAGGCCGATTAATTAGCACACTGCTCACAACTTCTTGTTGTTGTATATTAAGATCTCAAGTTGTTTCTGCTCATGCTGCACAAAGAAATCAGAGTTCGAGAGAAAACTCCTACGCACATACATACATACATAGAATAAATGAAGGAAAATGCAGTCGAGTGAATGTAAATTAAAGAGTGCTACAGACATGATCCGTCTCTTTGGCTGTGGAAATGACAAAATGACAGTCTCGCTTAAATTGTTCTCGAAACAAACAAACAAATACATTTTAATTGATACTTTTTATGAGAATGTTTATCGTAATTTTCAGTGTGTTGTGACAGACATTTCATATTGAGATGTGTTTGTTTATGAATTTTTAAATAAATAATTTTGAAGTTAATTTTTGTTTGAATTTCATCTGAATTTGATGCAAAAGTCGCTGAACTAAAAGATAAATAACGTAATGAAACCGGCACAGAAGTGGACATACATTTTTTGTTTCTGAACAGCAAAATGTTTTATATAAAAAAATAGTGTTTGATGGAAAAAAGAAAGATTTTTCCCAAAAAGTCCCTCTGTAAATAAATTTAACTGCCACAAATTGTCTTAAAAACAATGTTTTTAAAAAGATTTAAAAATACTGTTTTTTCCTGATGGAAATTTGTGCCAGGAATTCGAAACTAAAATATGTTGTACCAAAAATATGATCTACTAAAAAAATGGCAACTGAAATATATAGTTTAAAAAAAAAACAAATGTTTTACTAGAAAGAAATTAGTAATAAAATAAGTTTTTCCTCTAAAACAGTAATAGAAATAATAATTGAAAAAATTGCAGAAAAAGAAGTGGATTTTATTTTATTTTTCAAAGCGACACTTAAGTAAAGTTCTTACCTATTTAAAACTTAATTAATATTCTAGGACACCTTTTTGGGTAAAAAAATAGTAAAAATATAAAATTTTTCCCCTAAAATATTTTGAAAGCTGCCGTTAAACAAACAAGAGAAAACAAGCAAAATAAAAGAAAGAACGAGTAAAAAAGGCAGCAGAAAAGTTGGTGGTGAAAGTAGCAGAAGATTTATTTTTTTTTCTATCATCGGTTTTTAAAACAACACCGAATAAAACTTTTTCTTACAATACAATATTATTGAAAGGTTGTAGAAGTTCATATTTTGGTTGTTCTGGCTTATGACGTTTTTTTAAGAATGTCTAACACCAAAATAGTAGTAAATGTACTACCTTTTTGCTCAAACGTTATTTCTGGAAAAGAATTTTAGATTTAACACTTACCGTAACTATAATAGCCTTTAGCAGCAACAATTGTTATTTGCACACCAATTGCCATAAGCAGCAGTAACTGGGGGTGGAAACACCCCATTTCGCGGTCAGACTTAAACTCAAAACCAGGCTAAAATTTTAATTAATTTTTAAAGGTTGACTTAAAGCAAAATTTTCTTATACTTTCTACAAAATTTTTAATTTAATTTTTTTGTGTAGTTGAAAAAATGCAGCATTTAAAAGCGGAATTTTATTCGTGTTGATGACGTGATTTAAGGTTCTTTTACTCTTTTGCTCCATTTTCCTTTTTTGGTTGTTTTTATTTCAAGTTGACCAAACGCCACATGTGGTCTTTAAACATTTAACAGTCATTATTAACACCATATAATATTTCAAAGATTTTTGTAGTATTTGGTTTTGTTTTGTTTACGGTTTTTGTAAAGAAACAAAAACGGAAATCCTTGAGTATCTCGTTTACAAGAACTTTTCTTGTAGTATTAAACAAATGTCCTGGCAATGCCAACAATTTATTTCAATTTTTTTATTTTTTGCTATTGGACCTCTTGGTTTAAATATTTATTTTAAAATTCATATAACCACAACCAGAACCGGAAATGCTTTGTATCATTTCCGTTAAAAATTTATGACTTAATGTGTGTTCTCCCCCTCCCCACGCAAACACAATATCAAGGACACTCCAGCTTACGACTTTAAATGGCTTTTATTGTCCATTTCTTTTTAATCCATGTTTATGATTGTCTAAGAAATTGCTAAAGATTGATAATTTTGTGTTTTGAAAAAATAAAAGGCGTTACTCTCTCTCTCGCTCGCTGGCTCTCCCTCTGTCTCTTGCTCTGAAGAGCAGAGGACAATATACTTTAATGTCATCTATTTGAGGCGAAAGAAAGAAAAACTGACAACGTTTTATGGTTGTTGATGATGTTGTTTCTTCATGATTTTCCATTAATGCCTCATCAAGTGTTTTGTTGTTTAATGAAATTTTTATTTTCATCTATTTTCTAGAAAATAATTTTGCATGACAATTGTTTATTATTTGACAGACGGTTTAATATGGATTGTTCTTTTTGGTGTTTAGCGTCATTGCCAAACCAATGGGGTCAAGTTGTGAGGAAAACAATAATTTCGTAAAGCGTAAATCATTAACACAAAAAAAGTAATAAAACTTTTTAGAATAAAAAAAGGAGTATGTGTTGCTTTAAGCTTCAATTTTTGTAATATTTTTTCATTAATATAGTGACTGTGAACCACGATGTCGAAAGTAGCAAAAAATCTGCTTTTTACTGAAAATATCTTAAACCCACATTAAGAACATTCTCTCTCAGTAGCTCATTTACATTTCCCTACCTCATCATATTGCAACCCTTTTACACACTTTCCGTTTTCTTCATTGTTATTAGTTCTAATACTTTTTCCACCAGGCCGGAGCTCTTGAATATGTAGTATTTTGCGCGCCTCTGCACAAACTGATAAACGAACGAATAAACTAAATATATATTTTGTGTAAATGGTATTGCATATTCCGTAGCATTATCTATTTTGATTTTATTAAAACGCCGACTCGTTTTATGGGGGCATTCTAATGAACCCACCTACACAGTTTCATGTGCAAGTTCAAGTTCAATTGAAACCATTCAAACTGCCCGCCAAATCAGCAACGACTCGACTCGACTCGTCTCGTCTCGGCTGTACACCCAGTCCGCCCGCTCACTCAGTTTGCCTGTGCGATTCAAACATGGTTTGAATTGTATTTATAAATAAACAATTTAATTGAAACAGGCAAGCATGCCAACAACAACAACAACAACAACAGCAAAAACAAGACAAACAGCCGCCTATTATTGTATGCCAAATACTCGTACACAAAATCATAGAAAAGGTTCGTTTAATGATTTCAGTATTTTTTGGCACCAGTCAATAACTGAAAACAAAACTGCATCTCGTGTTTGGTACCCCTCCGGCAATGCTACAAAGAACAGACAGACACCTACAATTTGGAAGAAAAAGATGTACAACACGGCAGCCGCAAATGCCGGCTCACTTGCTGGAGGGGCATAAATTAAGAAAAAAAAAAAAAAAAAATATACAACAGTAATAATTAACACATATTTTAGAACTGATCCCAATAATTTAAAAGGCCGTCTTTTACATGTGTATAACATCAAAATATGTATTTCTTTAGCTAAAAAATGTGCTTTAGTCGAACTTAAGTGGAATTATTAACAAACGAAACCAAATTGTTGGCAGTCTTTCAAAAAAGAAGCTGTAGTACAATCTTCCCATATTATTTTTTGATCAGCAGAAAATTTGTGTAATTTAAAACGAATGGAAAACGTAAATTTTGTATTTAATTAAAAAATAAACTTGAAAAGCAAAAGAAACTGACTTGAGCGTTCAAGCATGGAAACTGGACTTGGCATTTTAATTTTTCATAGAGGTTAATAAATTAAAAATTTATAAAATTTTACTTTCAAGATTTTCCATAAAAAATAAATCTGAAATACCATCTAAAGTAAATAATCTTAAGCAAACTTCAAAAAGGTATTAATTGCACTACCTTTTGAATGATAAAACGAAGATTTTTTTACTACTTTTTGTAAAAATGTCATCTGAAAAAAATCAAACTAGAATAGGTGAAAAGTAGTGGGAAGAAAAAATTACAATTTAGTGCTTTTTTTTCAAAAGGGAACCGTGTTTTGTGTTAAATTTGTCTAAATTCTTTCATTGTAAAAAAAAAAACAGAATTGCAAAAGTCGAAAAAGTAGGCTTTTGAAAATGGTTTTTATAAAAGTTTTTGCTTTTTAATTAAAATTTCGTGTTTTTTTTTGCGGAAATATTATTATTTATTTTCTTTACCCAGTGAATGTCCCTAATGATTTTTTGTAGTCTTTTGAGACATTGAGTCTTAAATACTTTTGTATAATTATTTACTTTATAAATATGTATATCTTCTTAGTTTTAGAACAGCATAAAAGGGAATAAAAATCTGGTTCATAAAGAGCCAGTTCATAGTTCAACGGTTGACAACCTTTCAGAGCAATTTTCCTTCTAGTCAATGGCGTTTAGCACTTTTTTTTTTGTCAAATAACTACTTTTTTCATTTCAATAAAAATAAACAATTTTAATGAGTTGAGGAGTTACAATAAATTGAATAAATTTTAACATAAATGCATAATTCTTGCATAGACATTTAAAACGTATTCTTTTTTTGTGTTTTGCTTAATGACGACAACAAAACAGACTCGCTAACGCCAAAGAATTCTATAGATTTCTGTTAAAACAATATGTGACACACTTTTCCCTAAAGAATTTTTTAAAGGCAAATATTTCCAAAGTGTCATTAAAATAATCACGTTCCTCTTGCAACAGAATTGGAGAATTATATTTTTTACATTTAGTAAGACTTGATGGAACAAAAATCTAAATTTACACACACCCCACAAGAGAACAGAAACAAAAAGAATTCTTTTTCATAAGCATAAAAATGTTCATAAAAAAGACTTAATGTTTGGGAGCAATAAAATGCTTAAACATTTTCGATCGCAGTCAGCAAATTTTTTTGTTCGGTCTGAAACTTGAAAAGAGCTACTCCTATTTCTGTTTGAAAATAATAAAAAAAAATAGTCTGCTCACCGGTGCTATTTGTTACGTTCATGTTCTTTAAATAAAAGATCTTCTCATCAAAAATTAGCAAGAATTTTAAAAATCAACACACAATTTAATAACATTTTAAATCGAAAAGTTGAAAAGGCTTAAAAGATTAATTGAAGGTAGAAATATTTAGAAAAACTTAGAGAAATATTTATATATATATATTATATTAAAAAAAGCAGTAAAAATATTACTCTTTTTCTTATACCGATTTTTGCTAATTTTCACAGAAACTATAAAAATTTTGAATTTCCTTAAATTTTTGCTCATTAAAAATAATAGTTTTTTTATTATTTCCTTTTTTTTACAAGTACATCTAAATACAATGTGATATAGTTTTTAAAATCTTCAAAAAAGAAAGTAATAAATATACTACCTTTTTTCCATGTAAATTTATGGGCTTGGTGTAAGATTTTGAAGAAAAATAATATAAAATTATTTTCAAAATTTTCAAGAAAAAGTAGTAAATATACTACTTTTTTAACTTGTGGTTTTTTCAATGTAAATTTATATATTTCTGCAAAATTTTGAAGAAAAATAATATAAAATTATTTTCAAAATTTTCAAGAAAAAGTAGTAAATATACTACTACATTTTTGATTAATTTTTTTTTTTGTAATTTTTTCTTATTTAAAAGAAGGAAAACGCGGAATGATTGTTCGAAATTAAATTTGAAAATAAATAAATAGTAAATCTACTACTATTTATGTATCATCATATATTAAGACTTTTGCACTCTAAGACATCTAATGGCTAAATGGTTTCTTCCTTAACTAGCAATTTCTTTTCTTTGTCTGTTTAGTGTTAAATATTTCTGAGGTGTGACAATTTTTGAAAACACATTAGCAAAATTATAGTATTTTGTCATTCAGATGCTTGGCACTTTGTTGCGCAGACTGCTTTTTGTTCTGTTTTTTTTTGCTAATGAAACATTCAACAATTCTAATTGTTTTGATTCTTATCTAGCCCTTTTTTGTTGTGCTAGATCACTGTCAAGTACAAAACAGCTCATCATTATACTGTTACGTACTATATAATTTTTGAATTCTATTTTTATGTAAATGGATTGCACGTGCATGTGTGTGTGTGTTATTCCGATGATGATTCTGTTCCTGTTGGTGGTGCTGCTGCTGCTGCAGCAGTTCAATTTATGTGACTTTTATGAGGTGTGCTATTGTTGTTGTCTCTGTGTGCCGCTCTGCACGTCTCGTTAATGCATGCAACAGATATCAATAGGTTTTTGATTGCTGGGGATTAGACATTTTCCTACATCATAAATGTTTTTGCCTTAGTTTGTTTTCTTGTGTTTCTTTCTTGCATGTTTGTTGCCCTGTTTTCGGAATAGATTTATAATGCGGCATATGTTGTTTTAGTTAACTGTTTATATTTAGCTAAAACACCTCTAGAGTTTGTGGTAAAAATGTGCACAAATCTTTCTAAGGTTTCTCGAAAGGAGAATTTGACATTAAAGTTTCATTTGTTGCTTCTTCATCTGAACTAATTATAAATAGATGTCGTTGATGTCGTTGTATTGATAAATACAGTAAAAAATTTAAGAATTTTGTTTTAAAAACGACGAAACATTTTTCTAAATTTATGGCTGAACAAAAAAAAAATATTTCTTCTTTATGGGCGAACACTTGTCAAAAAAGCATTAAAACTTTAAAAGTAAAACACTTATTTTCCTGTAGCAAAATTTTATTAATTTTTCCAACCCAAAAAAACTTAAAAAAATATGGTTTTGTAACACCAAGAATATTTCTTTTAATACGCTGTTAGAAACAACATGTTTTTATTAATTGACCAGAAATTACATGTTTCTATATTTTCTTTATACACGATAAGACGTTCATGTTCACTTCTATATGGGTCAGAGGAAATTGTAAATCGGGTTTCGTCTTAGAGAAATATTTCGCTACATTAGCAACAAATGTTTTGGGATGTTGCAACATGAAGACAGACAGTTTAAGTGATTTACTCAATGAAAGTGTTAACAGCGTAAATTAGAAAAAAGAAAAACAGAAAATTTTGTTTAAATACTGCCATCGCTATGAAACAATTATATCATATTTCAAGAAATTTGAAAATATCACTTGGATATTTGACATACGTGTATTTCTACTACCTTTTGAAAATTCCTAAAGAACTAAAATAATTTAAAAATTAAGATAAGTTAAAAAACACAGTTCGATTTTTGTGTATTTTAATACTAAAATATATATTGAGTTTTTTTAGAAAGTACTATTTTTACTACTTTTTCAATTTCGTTAACATTTAAATATTTTGCATATTTATTTAAAAACAATCTAGAAATTGCAGCCAGATTTTTGCATGTGCATTTTTTCCATTCTTAAATAAATATCATTTTTATTAGTTGCTTGTTATTGTACAATTGAAAAATATGAGAAGTTCTGGAAAAATCCACACTTGAAGCAATTTTACGGTTGAAGCGACTTAAAATAAAAAAAAGAGGTTTCAACTAAACAATTTATAATTCAAAGTAATTTTAAAATTTTGTTTTATGTAGTAGTAAATAGTAGTATTTTTTATACTTTTCTATATAAAATTGAATTTATTTTACTTGTTTCTCAAAATACTGGAAAAGTGTAAGGCTTTGTAAATCATTCTGCAAACCTTTAAAAAAAACTAGTATTTTATTCCAATAAATTTTAAATAACTTTATGACTTTATGTTTTCCTTAAACACGAGAAGAAGAAGTTTGTTTAGCGAATCATATTTTGGTCCACTTAATTGTTATTTTTTATTTTAATAATTTGAAAACGTCAACGTTCAAAATCTCCCAACTTTGGAGCTGTTAATAGCTAAAATAGCAATAGATAAATAGTCCGATATTTAAACATTAATGAGGCAAGTGGAATGTTTTGTCATACGAAATTTATGTTTCTCTTAGAATTCTTGTGATCATTCGAAGTCAGTGAACATTCGAATGTGTTTTGCAGTTTTTATAAAAGAATTAGAAGCAATTTTTCGCGGAAATTTGATTTTTCAAATAATTAATCGAACAATTTTTTTTAAACGGATAATTTTGTCAATCGAAAAATTTTAATCATTATTTATGATGCTCGGTTTTGGTTTCTATAACCGTTGAAAAAATATTCGAAAATAATTTTTTTAATATTTAGTATTCACTAATTATTTATAGTTTTTCTTAAGTTAGAAGTATTTTACGTGTTTTACAAAAAATTTACAGTATATTATTTAATATTTCATATTGCTTGGAATAAAAATTTCCGCAGGTAGCATCAAACAAATATTTGTTAATATAAAAACCTATTTTTATTGAAAAGCTTTGAGTTCCAAGTTTATTGAACTTGAAAAGAAATCATATTTATTATTGTCCTAAAAAAGAATTATTTAAATGAAAAATAGTTCAGGCGCAAATTTCAAATTTATGGAGCAATTTAAAAACTTGGAGCGACATCAAACAACTTATTTAATTTGACCAAATTGTGCAAAGAAATATTCTTTGATTTTTGTGAAAAAAAAAATTATTAAAATATTCAACTTTGAAGAAATTAATATATTTTATTGGAAATATAAAAAATGTGTTGGTTGTGTAAAACTTTGTGAGTCTTAAAAATTTTTCCAAATAATAAAATATCATAAAAATAATATTTTTGTAAAAAATTTTAATAATTTTTGTCACTTTTTGGACCTTTTTTAAATGTTGCATTTTTTCTCATTTCTTAAAATAGTCGAATCCTTTTACTTTTCACTTGAATACTATTATTTTTTTTTGTTAAATCACCTCAAAATTTCTTTCTACCGTTTACTTAAATTTTTTTATTTTAATCCAATAAAAGAATATTATTTTTCTCAATTGGATTTTAGTTTTCTGAAGCTTCAATTGAACTGTTACAACAATTTGTATGTTTGTGTTGTTTTCTTGTATCACCCGCGTTACAAATTGAAAACCTTTTGCACAGTTTAACGTCTGAAGTTCAACTGAATGGAAAAACGAGCGTTAAGCCAACGAAAAACTAAAACAGCGCAACAAGAAACAAACAAACAAAAAACACAATTCAATTCGAATATAAAAGTACAAAATTTCACACTGTGCTCTGCTGTGCATACAACTATACCAACTGCATGTGTGTGCTTGTGTGCGTGCGTGAAAATCAGCAGCGTATTATAAGCTGACTGGCTGAATAAAATTTGATCTGGAAAATCTAAAGCGAAGCAGAATATTGTGAGCAAAATGCATAAGGAGTACGCGAACGCCACCAGCTACAAAAAACCAAAAGCAAAAGCAACTGCTCAATGGAAAAGTCACGGTTACAACCAGCAGTGATGGATGTGAACGGATAAATGGTTGGCGGGTTCTGTTGAATGATGCTCAAGCATCATTGTTGGCTGGCTGCTCAATTGTTCGCAAGAGAAACAAATTTCAAAAAACAAAAACGAAAACGAAAAAACAAACAAACAAAAAAACAACAAAAAAAAGGGAAAACAAACTGAATATAAAAACCACAAATCGTTTGGCAGCAGTAGTGACAATAAACAAACAACTGCACACACACACACGCACACGCACACACCCGTTCGGTAGAAACTACACGAACCTTTAAAGTAACAGCCAGCAATTACGAAAACCACAAACGACCAAACGAACCACATGAAATCAACAGCACAAGAAAAGCCAGTTCAGCAACATGTTGCCGCAACATGGCCAGATAAACAGCGGAAATGGCGAACATATAATATGTATTGCAACACGTTTGAAGCACGTGGTTGCAACTTAGTTCATAAACAGACTAAATATCAAGAAAAAATTAATATTAGACAAAAATTATCAGCGGAAAAGATTTCCTGATGGAAAGGAACAAATTTATTGGTTAAAATTCTTCATAAGAAAATTATCAGAAGAATTTCTATACACATATTTCTTTCATTCTCAAACAGTTTCGTCGATAACTCAACTGATTTTGTTAACAAATATTCGAATATGTCTATATAGCCCGTATCTGCTTAATTGTTTGATTAGCATTGAGAGCGTTTATGAAATTAATATTTTCTTTCGACAATTTTCTATTGTTCAAAATGTTGGCAACCATTAACGCTCTTCATCTCCCTCCATGTTCGATTAAATTTTAATTCGTTCGAATTGCCAGAGCAATGAATTTGCTGCCTAGAACTAAAGAAATATATAATGGAGAATTAAGAATATAGTTTTCAAAAATATTTCTTTAAGAATATGTTTATATGCAGCTAAAGGTAAAATTAATCGCTCTTGCTACAAAAGTGTTTGTTGAATCATTGAAATCTCTTTGTAGGTTCGTATTTAAAAAAAAAATATTGCTGAAAAATTATTTGATTGAGAAGGTGTGAAGAAAGTTTTTATTCAGTAAGAAAAACTCAAAAAGTTTCATTTCCAGCACATGTTTTTTTTTTTGTTTTTTTAATCTTGCAATAGTTTTAATCGATGAAAACATTACAATTGAATCCAAACAAACTAGTTGAAAACGCAAATCTATTCCGAGCTCCGTATTAATCGCAATTGAATCCCCAGGAAAAAAACATATTTTTTCTCTGTCCAAAACCAAAATCAGATAACGATATATTATCATATTCCAATTAGATTATTTTTGGGGAAATTCAAGTTTTTTTCTTAATTTTAAGGGAATTAAATAAATTTAACTCAGTCTGATGTCTGAAATGATTTCAATTTGTTTGGGACGATGCCTTTTCCGCTGTGGCTCGAAATACTAAATCGTTTGCTTAACTGTTTCGTACCAGACAATTAAATCTTTCAAAATATCTACTTGATTTGAGTTTTTCTTCCGCAAACCATAAACAAATTTAGATTTGCATAATATTAAAGATGTTACAATCATTTCCTTATTATCCTTCGGTTCCAGAGTGAAAAGATTTGTTTTCTCACCCCATTGAAGTATTGAGATTTTTTGATGTTGTTGTGTACAAGTATTTCGTTCCACAACACAAAAGACCTATTAAGTATTTATGTTTTATGAGTTTATCAAAACAATTTAGTTAAATTTTTTGTCATTTTTTGTAGCACCACACTTATGTATAAAATTTAATATTTCTGTGCAAAACGGTGTGTTTGCTACCAATCTAATGCTACAAAGTGCTCTTAACCTTATGAATATGCTGCTTGGCTTTGTTGTCCCTTTCGTTTCTTGGTTTTTTTTTTGCCAACACCAACTCGATGTCATTTTCTACTCGCATACTGGGAGTCATGTTTTGTAAATGAAGAGCTTCTTGTAGATTTTATGTTTTTTGTTGATGTTAACTTTTTCAGTTCGTAGTGAAAATGACAAAACTGTAACAGCAGAAGCGGCAGCAAGAGTGTCAGTGTTGTAAGTTAACAAGAGCAGAAACAAGAAAAAATGACTGAACAAAAATTTAATCAACACCAAAGTTTAGAGGGTTTAATTCCTTTGCAAGCAAACGAAGGAAAAAATGCTGCATGCAAATTATTTTATATCCTTGTTTTGTTATTAAGTGGTTAGAGAGGAAAAAAAGTGAAAATCTTTATGCTAAACTCTCGTAAAGCAATAAACAGATTTCAGAAAAAAGAAATTACATAATTTTTTAAGTATTAAGTTCCAGAATAAATGGACCGTCGATAAAGAAAACTAAAAAAAATTAAAGGTTTATTTGTAATTGGAAGCTGACAGGATCATATTTTTATTTAAAAGTTCTGCTTAAAATTATATAATAATACCCGTTATTTAGCATAAATTGTGTGGAAAAAATCCTGCATATTCAGGCAGTGTATGTTCATAGATTTTGCACTTGAAATACTCATTAACTTCCATGTAATCCAGTTTAAAGCCTAATAAAATTTTATTAAATTTTTTTATAAGATTTTTTTTTTGCACAATCGAAAAACATTTCATTCCAAAAACATTTTATCTAACAATTTTTATTTTAGAGCACGTAATAGAGTAGAAGCTTAAAAAAATGTTTTTTAAATGTTTTTATTCGAATAATTTTAATTGGAATCAATTATTGTTTGACTACATTCTTATTCACGCCCTTTTTCTAAAGCGAAGGACGACTTAACAGTCAAACTGCTATTTGGTTTCAGTCAAATAATGGTTGAATTTAATTAAAATATTTTGCTTATGCTTTTTAACGAAAAGTTGAGCAAAAACTGATTTTCTTAAAAAGCCTCCCCAGCTCTGCAAACGTAGCATAACCGTAAACACTTAATATTCTGATTTACTAATAACTAACAACACGCTTTTACTTGATTATTCTTCACATTTTCCACCCAAAACTCTCTATTTGCCTCTGCTCTTTTTTACTCTGCAATTGTTGTTGTTGTGGTTTTTTATTAGTTTCTCTTTCTCAGGGCCTGGTCCCTTTGGGGAGATGTTTTTGTTTGGATTTGTTTACAAATTACAAACGGATGTTGATGGTTGGTTCATGTTTAACAACTACAACTACAGTTATTACAATATCAACAACAACAACAACCACAACAACACCAGCAATGACAAGAACTACCAAATGAATGAATGAATGAACGAACACGGTACTTTTTATTATTACCAGTGTTCATAGAGAGTGAGTAAGAATATTATCCTGTTTAGTGTTTGTGTGTGTGTGTGTGCGTGCGCGGGTCTTTTGTCGATTACATGTGTGTGTGTGTGCAAAAATGCAAATGATTTTTATTGTTCAGCATGTGCATGTGTGGTGTGTATTAATTAGATCTCCATTTATTTGTTGCCTTTTTTATGACGAAATATAATTTTTTTCCTCTTGTGAAGTGTTGCACAACCAAAACAACAAACTGGAGAGCAGCGGCGAAAATAAAGATTTATACAAAAGAAATTTACATTTTTGATTAAAAAATTGTGGTTTTAAAATTTGAAATATACTCGTAGTAATAAATGTTTGAGCTAAATTGTGTTGAATTACGAAAACATGATTAAATGCAGGACATAAAAGCTCGATTCCTTTAAACTGAATTTTGTGATTGAATACAGTTCGGTCCACTATATTTTTAAGCTTCTAAAGAATTGCCCCAATATAATTGATTTTTCTGTTTTATAGAAATAATTGTAGCCATTTGAAATGAATACAATTTTTAATCAAATATAATTTTTATTTTAAGTTTTATTCACGTTAGTCTTTATTTTCCCATTTTTAATTTTATTTTTTAGTTTTGAATCAGTAGTCCAAATAAGTTTTCTTCGAATGATTGTTCAAAATTATTTGAATAGTTTTCTATTCGCTACCGAGATTTTCCAAAATTGCAGTAATTTTGATTGTTATTGTTTAGAAAATGTATTATTTTTTTAGTTTAGTTCGACTAAAGTTTTTAATACATTAAAATGTTTATGTTTTTATTTTCGTATTTTCATATCTTGCATTTCTCAATTATTAAACAAGTTTAGTTTGAATTTCTTGGTTTTCAATTGAAATACTACTAAATATCTAATCGCAGACTTTGGTTTTTTAAAGTGTTTATCTAAAAATTTCAATAAAGTATTCAGATATTTTTTTTTTAATTTTCTTATTTGTAGTTGATGCACCTAAACCGACAAAAAAACTTATTCTTTTAAGTTTATTTTCCCTTAAAATTCATTTATTTATTATGTTTTTCAACTGATGCATTTCTTAAATAAAAAAATCTTATTTCTTTTCAAATCATTTTTCGATTACTGAAATCGCGTCAATTTTTTCTTAGCTTTTTTGAAATAATTTATTTTTTTCCTGATTTAATTTTTGGAAAAGAAATGAGAAAATTTCAAATAATTTTGACCGACGCTAAACTACTGTCTCAGGACTGCCTTAGTTGAACACTTGAAGTTCCTAATTTTCAATTATTCGATTAGTTTTTTATTCGTCATTTATTTTTAGTACTTTTTTTTAAAAAAAGTTGCAATATTCATTAAGTCAAGCACTAAAACTTAAATCCGAGATTTAAGAAGAAAGGAATATTCTGTTGCTGTAGCTGTAGCTGTTAAAATTGAATTGAATCTCAATAAATTGTTCAGCTTCTTCTCTTAAAGTTTTAATTAAAATACTAAATATTTTGTTGTTTTCCCTGGCAGCATAAATTTTCCACATGCACACAAGTCAACACCCACATTTTCTTTTTTTTTTTTTTTTTGCGCAGGAAGTTTTAGTTTAAATGTGTCAAAAGTTTTTGGTAAACATAATTGTGTGTTAAAATTTATTTAATACTGGTACTAATCTCTTGTATGTATATGGTTGGTAACACACCCACAATAATATCTGTGGAATAATTTAGTTTAGCAAAAAGTCAGAAATTCTAACAATATGACCTCAAGAGCTTTTCTAAAGCAGCAGAAATGCGTTATGAACACAGATTTTAAAACATATTAATTTTTTCTCTCTGCTGTTAGAATTGATTAAAGCGAGTTTTGCATTAGAATCTGTACGGTTTCGAATGTTTTTTGTGGCCATTCCGGCAAGAGAATGTGTGTTTTCAGGGTCATGATGGTGGCAAGACCAATTGAACATGAGAGAATTCCTATTTGTTTTCTTTTTGCCGCTGGTAAATGTTTTTCGCAAAACACTTAAAACTAAACTGGTCTGCTTTTTGTTAAAGAAAAGTGCTTAAATTTGTTTTACTTTATAATAAATGGAACAGCAACAACTCAAGTGGCTGCTCTTTTAACAAATAGATCAAATAATAATTAAAGAACTCAAATGTTTTGTGCAAATCATAGCAAAACATTAAAAACTAAAAATAAACTTAAAAACTTACAAAAATAAAAACTGTAAATAATTTGAAATACTTTTCAAATTTCTTATAGAAAAATTTTCTTTACTTACAGTTTCTTTTCTTGAATTTTTTATAACAAATAAAAATATATAAAAAGCTCACCTTTTTCAGGACAATTAAGCTCGTCAGTGTTGTCAATACATTCGCGAATGCCATTGCATTGATATTCTTTGGGCAGACAGCGTTTATCGCATCTGAATTCATATTCTTCACATGGAGTATCTGTGGGACGGATGTATTTAGTGTCCGTTGCGAGATGTAGAAAAATAAAATTGAAATATTAATTTCTAAATTTTATCACAAGCAAAAGAAACTTTTCGAAAATTTTTTGTTTAAATGTTTGACAAACAAATGTTAGAATGTTGTTGTATGACTTGCATGGTTGATGTTGTTTTAGTAACAGGTGAATACACTATAAATGCTAAACTGAGCGAAAAGTGGTTACCTGCTGCTATAATAGTAACCACCTTAAATATCAATCTAACGAATATTAGAAATTGTGTTTAAAATCGTTTAGTAGAAAAAAAGTTATCTGCAACTTTAAATCCAGTAAAATATTCCAGAACTCAAAAAGTAACCGATTTTAAACATGAAGTTTTTATTTCCATTTCTACTAAACTAAGACATATTTAAAATACGTAGTATTTGAAAATTATTTTGGCGAAAATTTATTGAAAATAATAAAGTATCCGTTTACTCTAAAAAGTAACCATTATTTTCACACAAAAATTAGGATTTAAGCTGAAAAAGCACTTCTAAACAGTTACTTCAGGTAATCGGTTCTTAGTAAAAGAAAAATAATGTAGAAATAATAATGTTACCATTATGCAATTAATGCGAGCACGCCAACCGGTTCGATATCCATCTTGAAAAAATAACAAAAGAACAACACAAATTCAAAACACGTCTGAACATGTTAAGACATGAACTCTAAAAGCATGTGGACTCTAAAGAATAAAACGTAATTTTATATATGTAGGTATATTTTATGTCAATTCTGAATAAATTTTGTTTGTGATACTTGCTGGTGAAATCGGCTTAAAAGTACCATAAACAGAACGCCAGATGGCTTGATTTTTTTGCGAAATACACACACAAAAACAATGAGGAAACACTTAAGATGACTTGAAACTCGTCGACATGAAAATCAAGTTCCAAAAACACACACAAAAAACATAAATCACTGATTTCTAACACAAACACAGTACCAGGTTCATATTCGTTATCGCCATCGTAGCCATTGTTATCGTCGCCGTCGCCGTTGCCGTTGCCATTGCCGTTGTCGTTGTCGTTACCCTCACCGCGACAATTCATTTCATCTTCACCATCCGGACACTGTTCTTCGCCGTCGCACAATTGTTCTTCGCAAATGGTTCTGCCACTTTCGGGGCAAGTGAAGGTGGTATCGCCACGGCAGCCAACATCATATTGGCTGGTATAAACCGGGCTGGTTTCGGTAACAGGAGCATAGTCTTCACCAGACGCTTCAAAGTCCGGGCCGTGGTGCGATTCGCTGTCGTCAGGATGCGCTTCAGCGGTCGATTCATTCGTGGTGGTGTCTAAAGGAATTTAGAGTGGGTTTTTTGTTTAACGTTTATTAATAATAAGAAAGTCGATTTTTCTTTTCTCGCAGAAAGAAAGCAACATTCCTTAAGGTTCTAGACAATATGAAGCCAAGGCCGGGGGGAAGAAAAGAGCTGAAACACAATTACTTAGACAAATACGCACACAACACAATTGTAGCTTTTAAGACAAGAACAGTCAGGCGGAAACAAGGATATAGGACTAAAGTCAAATAGCTGGGTTTTTAGAATTTGGACTATATGGGAGGGGGGAAAACACACACACAAAGCGTATACAAAAAGTTTATACAAAATGTACGATATAAGATTAAATAATTTGCGACATAAAACAAATAGAGCAAAAGGTTGGATTGTTTTTTGTCTATTCACCACAAAGAAAAATATAATGGAAAACTTGTTAATGAAAATTGCCAACCCTTCAAGTCTTAAGATCTAAAAATATGTTATCTTATATAAAGAGTAGTCTAAGTAGTAATTTTTAAGAGCAAATGTGTAGTTTAGTACTTATTTATAAGAATAAATGAATGCAGCAGAAAGTATTAATTATAGACGATTGTCGAGATTATCGAAAAATATTTAATGAAATATGAACTTAATGTAAATACAAGCTTTTAAATTGTAGCCAATAATTTTCCGAGACCGAGAATTATTTTTCAACTTCTTTAAGCCTTAAGGTGCTTTTCCAAAGCTTTTTCCTGAAAAGGCTTTTCCAAAGGAATGCAAAATATAGAATCCAAAATTTTTTATGAAAAAGCAAAAAAACCTGAAGCTTAAAGAAAATGAAGAGACTTTTACAAAAGCTAATTTTTTCTGTTCTAAATTCTTTAACAAGTCACCGTTTTTAGTAGAATGTTTGTTAAGAAGTTTTTTAAAGCATTTTGATTAGTAGCTGTTTTTTTCAAAGTGTATGTTAAATGCGTTTTGTAAGTGTTTTTGTTTGTTATTTTTATTGCTGTAGGATTTGCTTGCTTAATGTATTGTTGTATGTATCTACCTGGATGACACTCATCTTCATCACTGCCATCTTGGCAGTCGATTTGGTTATCGCAAACGGTATAGCAGGGAACAAGTTCGCCACTGCGACAGGCAAAGTAACCGTTTGGATTAACCTGGCAATCATAAACTTCGCCTTCTTCGTGTTTGTCATCGTCTGCACCGCCATAGTGGGCCTCGTTTTCCTGCTGTCTGCGACGCTCTTCCTCCTCGCGCTCTTGCTGCTGACGCGCTCTTTCTTGTTCCTGCTCCAGTTCGTATTGGCGAGCCCGTTCTTGCTGCTCTAATTCATACTGGCGGTTTCTTTCCTCCTCTTCGCGGGCACGTGCCTCTTCGTATTGTTTGGCCCGTTCTTGTTCCTCTCGTTGTCGCTCTTGTTCGGCCAATTCTCGTTCATGTTCGGCTTGTTTTTGTCTTTCGCGCTCCAACTCAATTTGACGTTCGCGTTCACGTTGTGCCTCCAGTTGCCTCTCTCTTTCCATTTCCTGTTCTCTATCGTAGTCGTAAGGGTCGTAGGCATTGTTGTTGCTGTTGTTGTTATCGTAATTGGGATTTTCGGTGACCTCGCCATACGAATCAACATGCCCGGCACCATTACTATCGAGTTCATTGTCCTCGATGTCGTCGTCCCCTTCTTCCTCGGGCCCTTTGTCTACTTTAAAGTACTTGTCACACATGTCGCCATATTCATCACTGTCGTCCTCGCAGTCGGCCTTGTTGTCACAGCGGAAAGCGCAATCAATTACCTGGCCATTGCGGCAGTGGAAATAGCCCTCTGCATCGCACTCGCCAGAGTTTGGTGCTTGTGCGTTGTGGTGGTTGTAGTCGTTACCGCCATCGACAGAACCGGCCGCGTGATGATGAGGATCTGAACTTTCACCAGCACCGCGATGGTTCATGTCTAAACCTTCACCAAGATGTTGGTCGGCATCGGTTGTTACATCGACACTTTCGTGGTCTTGTAATTCTGATGAATGAAGTGTTTTGTTTTGTTCGGTTCAATGATGTTCGATTTAAACAAAATAATTTACAATCAAGTTAAATGTTCAACAATGATTAAATAATAAGTATGTAAGTTTTTTATGTATATTTTACAGGTGTATGTATGTTTTTGTGTTCTCAGAAGGAAATTAACCAAAGAAGTTCGCCTTTTAAATTCTATTAAAACATTAAAGTTCTATACCCGTTTTGTTAATTTATTTTTGAAATCGATTTTGTTAAAATTTGTTCACAGAAGACTTCCCAAATTGGAAATGGAAACGGAAAAAAGTCTAGTCTTTTCAGAGCTCCTTGTTAGTTTTAAAAATAGGAAAAACCAAAATTTTCATTTAAAGTCTTACCTCGAACGCGTCTGAAGTAGAAGCTGCTGTCGGCATCAGCACTGAATTCCTGACCAAAACGTTTATAGTCCAATAAGTACTGACGCATGCGCTGGCCAAAATCGTTCCATCTTTCAGGTAAATCTACCTGCACAACCACGTGGATCTTGTAAATGTCACTGGTGGATCTAGAACAAGAATTAGGGAAATCACAAAGAAATTTAATGTTTAGGTTTTAAGGCCACCGGTTTTCTAGGAAAACTTTTATTTATTGAAATTTTTATCTGATTTCAAAAGCTTTTGAATCACAAATTGACAAAACGAAAGTTTTGAAAACATTTATAATGGTAAGTTTTGAAACTTTTTCAAAGCTTTGAAAAATTTTTTGGTGGTATTTTCTTATTTTCAAGTTCAAGTTTAAGAATGAATGAAAAATAATCGCTTTGCAGAAATTGTTCCTCAACTTTTTAAACCTTTTTTATAAAATTTATTAAAACATATTACTTGAAAGCTTTTTCTTTATTAGAAATTCTTTTGTCACTTTTCTTACTAAAGTTTTTTTTTTAACTTCAAAAGCTTTAAAGCGTTTTGCAACATTTTTTTTTTTGCCTTTTTTGGTACTTTATTTTAAGTTTATACCTTTTATCAGAAACTTGAAAGTTTTGTCATAGTATTTAAAGGTTTTCTTTGGAAATTCTTTTTTTTCTAACCTTTTAACCTCAAAAGCTTTATATTGTGGTATTTAGCACATTAATTAAAGCGGTATTGTGGTACTTACTCTACTCGTATCAAAGTAGGCTGCATGAAATTGTCTTCATCATCGCCATAATTTTGGTTGACAAAATCATGAAAAGCATTTTGAATTTGTTGCTGCAAATCAATGAACACATGATGATTCTTGCCCATGCGGTATTGGTCTTGCCAAGGTTCGCTAATTGTGAACAAGGTTTGCCCTTTAAATGACAAAAATTGGTTAAATTTCATACATAAATAAATATTATTGTGCCAACTTACACATATCACGTTCGCCATAAGTTTCATTGTCGTCGCCAGAACCTTCTACCTCATCGTACGATTGGCGTTTGTTTAGACGATTTTGGTTTTTGGTGGTTTGAGCCGCAGCCAGGGCTCTGCGTTTTTGTTTCTCGGCCAACTTGATTTGCCTCTTGCGTACCTTTTCTGCTTTGGCAGCATTTTTCGCATGCTTTTGACCAGTTGTCATCAGCTTTTGTTCTTCGTTGCCAAACAGACGGCCCAACTCACGGCGTACACGCTTAACGCTCTGCATTAACCAACTGCCGCCGTTCGAGGACTCACTGTCGCTTTCGTCTACGGGCTGTAGTTCATCTTCTAGAAAGGCTTGTTCGTCGAGGTCACGTGCGCTACGCAATTTTGCCGATGAGGCAGCATCTTCAAACTGATCGATGTCAAAAGTGTCATCGAAAGTTAAATCATTTTGAATTTGCTAAAGACGTGAAAAAAAATTTATTAATAAATTGTAATTTCTGTGAAAGTGAAAAAATTCGGTTTATTTTACAGGCTTTAGCGCCACTATTAGTTGTTCAAAACCAAAACATTTGTGTTATCCACGGCAACATTAAAAGAGCTTAACTGTTAACGTAAAATGATGATGGCGGTCTTTAATAGGTTGTTGTCTTTGCTTCAAGTGGTGAATATTTATTAATTAAGGCGTCAAAGAAAAATGTCCAAACTCAACAAAAAAAAGTTCATTTAGACGTCTTTTAAAAAAGAAAATTGCCACATCCATTTTTGTTTTTCAAATTCTGTGTGGCCTCGATTATCTGTGAAAAAAATCTTTGAAATTGTTGCTCTATTCTCCGGGAAAATCGATTATTCGGGATGCTACGGTTCCGGTTCCGGTTTACGGATAATCAAGGTCTTACTGTAATTAATTTTTTTGGCATAAAATTTTGATGCTTAAAATATATTTTATAGAAATGTTTAATAACAATTGAACACCAAATAAGAACACAAATTTCCTTGCCTTTTTGGAAACAATTTTCTTGAAAATTATTTTGCTTGAAAATCACTTTTCCTATACATGCATTAACCAGCAAACAATCGTGCTTCAGCATGTCTTTAAAAATTGTTGTTTGTCTTAATTTTTCAAGTTTCTGAAATGTTATTTATTGTTTACATGAGACACATTTATTTCAGAACATGTTTTTTTCTCGTCTGGGTGTGATGTGTTTTTCTGAAAACATATAACTGATAAGAAAATTGTATACCTGTTCTGATGAATGACTGACGGTACCTTTTGTTAATGCCGCCCGCCACTTATTTTTGGCAGTGAAATTACAATACTACCAACTAAACAAGTGTTTATACTATTTTTGCGTCCGTTATAAAAATGTAAAATAAAAATAAATAAAGAATACAAAATAACTTATTTCTTTATTACTTTAAGAGTTTCCAATTTGAAACATATAATTCTTTCGACGCAATAAAATTCCAATTTGGGATAAAAAAAACTTTTAATGAATAATTTTAAATTAAAAAAAATATTTGTATATTAATAGAAATACACAAAATATATGTAAAGAAAACGTTTACAAAAATATATAGAAAATTAAAATTTTTTTCATCTGAATTTCTTAGCCCGGTGTCAGGTGCGTTGCGCCTGTGCGACCCGTTATGTATTATTATGCCAGTAACTCGATAAATGGAACAATTTTTAATTTTTAAATTTAATTTTTATAATTTGAAATATTCTTTGCGACAAACTTAAAATCGCTGTTTAAAAATTTTATTTCTGTTAGTTGTTTTCGAGCTTGATACAGCAACAACAGTTTTGTGTTCTTAACTTTTTAAAACAATTTTTCAACCCAACCTCAAACTTCAAAATTTTGCAATAGAAATATTTTTCTATAAATTTGGTTTATGGAGATATTTGCTTATATGAAATTAATTATATGATTATTTTTCTATTTCTTTAAAACCAAAAACTATTTATTAAGGAATAAAAAAATCAAAGCCTAAATTTTCTTTATATCCTTATTTTTTTCTAAAGGACTAATTTTTTTCAACCTAACCTCAAAACTTAAACTTAGCCATAGCCGCATTTTTCATGAATTTTCACGTACATTTTTTAAACAAAATATTAAAAAATCGTTTTTTATTGTTAAAAGGCTAACACGTATATATTTTCAACTTAACCTCAAACTTAAAATTTTGCAAGGACATTTTTTCATAAATTTGGTTTAATTAAATCTCTTTTGCTTAAAATAATTAAAGTTTAAGTTTTGTTTTTAATAAAATTTAGTATTAATATTTTTCTTCAACCTAACCTTAAATTGACTTTTCATAATTCATCAAAAACTTTTAGGTTAATCTCTATTTCTATGTGGTAAGAGTTAACGACAGTGTTTATTTTTGTTGTAACTAAATGATTGAAGGTTTTTTTCTACATAACCTAACTTAAGTCCTTAATGAGAATTTTTATTTATTTGCCTTTTGCTCGTTTTTGAATTGCATACATTAAAACTTAAAGAATTTTACTAAATTATGGGTTTTTTGAACTTCTGTTGTATTTTCCATTGCCTCGTTCTCATGTGTGACAGTTTAACACATTATTGTAAATATTTCAGCACGTGGCCGAACCACCTGTGGCTGGCTGTGTGAGAACAGATTTAAAACAAAATGTTATTTTACCTTCCGCTTCCCCCCGCCTCTAGGACAATGGAGCAAAGTTTTATTTGTAATTTGTTTTCCTCTTACCACTAATTGAGGTTTTAAAAACCAAAAACTTTTTTCGTTTATACGTAATTTCTATTGTCTTTATTAGTGTTACAAATAATTAGAAACTTTTTTTGGTTTTTCTATTTCTAAAGTCAATAACACTTTAAAGGCATTGATTTTTGCTGAACTTGCTACTTTGCTGCTGTTCATTTATTTCCAAAGCCAGAAACGTTTCTGACACAGAGTAAGTATTTAAAAACCAATTATTGAACAATTCTCCAGTCAATTTTATTGGGCTTCCATGGAATTTAAGGTCTAGCCTTAAAAAAGTTTTTAACGCAATTGCAGGCATGCGATATGATGTTTAATAACAAGATATCCTTAAATGAACATAATAAAAGCATAGAATTAGTTTGTGAATTGCTAAAAAAAACTGCAAGGAAATTCAGGAAAAATTTAAGAAATTTATTCAAAGATTTATATTAAAATAAAATTGTGTAAAGACTGCCTCTCAACGACTCATTATTTTACATTGAAAAATGAGATATGTGCGGTCTAATTTCTCATAGTTTACGCTACAAATTGTTATAAATTTTTTACTTTGGAAGTGAACTGGGTAAATCAAAATTTGAGGTTAGGTTGTAAAAATTTCCTATAAAAGGAAATTATAAAAAATAGACCTCATATTGTTTGAATTGTGGTTTATATTTTTAAAACAACTGAACATCATTCACATTTTTTAGGGAAAATAAAATTTAAAAATCATTTTCAGGTTAGGTTGAAAATTTGTTTGCATAATTATAATTATTATTGATAAATTTTCGCAAATTATGTGTCAGGTTGAACAATCATTAAAGCTATGAAAAGTTGAAAGTATTGGGCAAAAAATTAAAGAGTTAGGTTTGCGCACAGGTTTTAAACTTTGGTGGGTATTATGGAGTTACAGATGTCACGATTGAGCGATACGTCCAAACTAAAACTTTATTCTTAAAATTAGTGCCATTAGGGCAGATTCCTGAGTCCAGAGATATAGTGGTCTTTCATACATTGCTCTGCACGGTTTGGTGGTGGTCAACTTGGAAATGTTAAAGGAATGTCTCCGGGGGTCATGAAAGTGTGCAAAAAAACCGAGATCTTTGGTGGATAGCCATTACCGTCAACGGCGGTAACGATAGAGACATAGAGAACATGTGGTTTCAGCAGAAGGCCCCGATGCACATGGAATATCAACGATTTGCGGGTTGGCCACCAAGATCGTGCGATTTAACCCCACTTAAGCTCTTCTTGTGGTGTTTCCTGAAGTCGCAGTTATACTCGTATGCCGATAAGGGACAATGAATCGATGCCTTGAAAGTTAACTTTTTCAAATGAGACTTTATTTGTTTATTTCATTTTGAAGGTATATTTTTCCCTTTCAAACTATTTCGGCTTGTTTAATTTTAATTGGCCATATTTTTATTTTATTTTCGCCAAAAATTGTTCTTGACCAAATCTTGTCATATTTTCTATCATTTAAAAATGTTTTACCTCTTAAATGCATTTCTTAGCACCAAGAAGTTATAAGATCGTTTGCCGAGAAACTGCTTATTGTATTTATAATATTTGATTCTCAGCTAAAGAATGCACAGACATAAAAATTGTAATATACTCGCATAAGCTCACCAAATAGATGTGTACTCGTATATGTATGTATGTGTAAATATTATATCATTTGTTTGCTACCTCTTGCAGTGATTTGAATAACAAATAGAAAATTATTAGTCAACGGAAATTATTAGGGAATATTGTCATATGGCGTACTTCAACAATATTGTCTAGATCTCGTGACTTTGTTGTAAACTGTTTGACGTCACCCCCTATAAAGAGACATGAACTCTTATCTTACGATTAACATCTGCAAATGAAATTATTGGACACTTCACTTGTTTAAAAAGTCTATTTATTCAATGTTATTGATTTCATTATCGAAATGATCTCTTCCTCGTCTGCTCGCTTTAACCAGAAAAGAAATCTTGCGCAGTAAAATTTCAGAGAAAACACCTTAATAAACCTTTTAAGAAAACAGCTCGTTATCAGCTGGGACAACATTTATTTGACCCAGTTAAGACCCAACAGAAAACAAAACAAATACAATTAATTTTCAATAATAAAAATATTTGATTGATTTTTTTACAAGACTGTTCTGTAAAGAAATTGTTATCAGTTTTTAACGTAACAACGACACAAAAAGCGCAGTGGTTATCAATTTTAAAAATTCATGCCATTTCGTAACTGAACACATGTTTTTTTAAGGTTCTTATTGCACTACAACTGCACAGCCATGGACTTAAGGCTTAACCAAAGCTTAAGAAAAATAGGAAAAAGATAAAAAATCAAACATGTGCAACCAAAATGTTGGTTTAGTTCCCATGGCAGAGACTTTCTCAGGCAAATATCCAGCACTGGCAGTACAAAGACTTTGAAGTTTAGCATGAAAGCTAATGTTTGTTTTGAAGCGCAAAGCGTAAAAGCTGAAAAATTAGCAACTAATCAGGAAAGTGAAAAAAATCGAAAACCAGTGACTTTCGTGATATTAGCGATACTTAAGTTAATTGAGGTTAAGTAGAAGAAAAGCTGTGTTAGTGAAAATTTATTAGAAAACTAAACCAAAATGTTTTTTTCTTAACTAAAACATTTAGTTTTTATCAAAATTTATTAAAAAAAAATAAAAATAAACATTAAATTTTGTTTAATTTTTCGAGTTATTAAAAAATCTCGATATTACAATATTTCATTTTAAGGTTAGGCTGCAAAAGATACTAATGATTTATGTCTAATCAGGCTAGTTTAAACAAAAGTTATTGTTAAAAATTAAAACACAACCTTTTTTCTTAAATTTATTTTAAGAAATCCAATATTGTAGTATTTTATTTTGAGGTTAAGTTTCTCAATTCTTCAAAATGCTGGATAAATTGCCGGCATATTGTCATACTGCATTGGGTTTTCTATAGGCATATATGGGTCGGTCATGGCCAATACTCACTCATTCGTCGAGAAGGGCAAAAGAGGTTTCTTCTAAATTACTCACGCTGCGTATAATAATCGCCTGATACTACGAGTACCAGAATTAATGCTCAATCTTGTCTAATTAAGACCTTGTGGAAAAAGTTCTAAAAGCAAATTTGTCTTTATTTATTTACAGGCAAGCAAAATGTGGAAACAGTATGAGATTTCTGCGAAAAAAGTACTCGCCATCTTCAGCAAACAGAGCAGGTAAGTTCGCAAAATACTAACGCGACTAAATTCTATATTCACAAAATTTGGTCGTTAGTGTCTTTAGCTTTCGTTCTTACTTCCTTCGTTACCAGCATAACTTGCATTTAATGCTTATAAATGGCTCAGAAATTATGTCTAATGACACTTACAGCTTTTCGAGTTTAACAAAGTCACACATTTTGTTCTTTATTTCATAACTTTAGGAAACAAAATATTTTCTTAAAAAATGTAACCGAAAAAAAATGACAACAAATTTGTGGGTAATTTCAAACAACTGCTTAAAATGATGTTTGAAAAAAGTCTGAGCAACGTGACATTTAAAGTCTGTGGTAGCCGCAAAACTGTCAAGTTAATAGAGGGATAAATTTGATAGCTGACTATTTACATGGCGGCTGGGAGAGAGAGAAAATCACTATTCGTTTAACACGTCTGGGCAGTCAGGTTTATGTTTAAAAGGTGTAGGGAATTAAAATCTAATAAAAACAAATAGAGCAGCAATTTTTTCTGCAGCAAAAGTTAGAAATATAAAACGAGGTTTATTCTTCACAATGAAAGCAGACATTTTGCTATAAATTTAAAGGACTTAAAATTAGTTTATGATTGATATAAAACTTCTTTGACTTTTGTCAAATTTTGTAGAAATTAACTTTGAGGTTTGGTTGAATTACTTAAAAAAACTTAGAAATCTACGTATTAAAGATATAAAATTTAAGGCTGATTTTTTTCTAATTATTGTTTTGCAAAAATAAGATTTTTTCAGAATTGTTGTAAAAACCATGTTTAATGTACATCTTCCAAAAATTTAGAGTAGATGTACACTTTTTTTGAGGTTAGCTTGAAGCGACCGTAATTTTTGTTTGTGCAAAAAAGCACTTTTAAGTGCTTAAAACACTGAAAGAAAATACAATATTTTTGGTGCAACACAATCATATAACATGTTAGAAAAATTATTAGGTCTGCTAAATTTTCAAAAAAAAAAAACTGCTTTCATTAAGGAAATAAACTTTGAGTTGATTTTTGTGGAATAGCTTTATTGGAAAGATCATTCACCCCGGCTATATTTAGTTATACATATAAGAGAATTAATTGAATTGAATTGTTATACTTGTGACGTACGATAGATAAACTTTACCAAATAGAGTTCTTCAAATCTGTTTCGCCCTCAAACTGATATTGTGGGACAGGCGAAAAATTTATGTTTCGTAGCGTTTCGAAGTTTTTACAAAAATGTGTTAATTTTTTTCTTAATATCTTTTAGTAGTCCTTGTTTTCTTTCCCAAAAAAAAAATCTAATTTTAGGGAAATCATCACTCTGTCAGTGCACTGATGCTTCTAAAGACAAAAAAATGCTTTCTGAAAGTATCATGTCGTTGGGGTTTCTTTTGTTTTCATTCTATACAGAAAAACATATCTCATCATAGTGTTATTGTAACCATCATTATTATCAAGACAAATTTATATAAAATAAGCTCTATTTAGTGGCAAACTTCTACCACAAAGGAATACATCACACAAACTCACAAAACATCATGTTCTACAAATTATAACAAACGAATTTGTAACAGAAAAATAAAATGAAAAAACACAGTGTTAAATAAAGTGTCAGAAAAAAGTGTTCAAACACCCCATTGTACGTGTTGCTGTCAGCAAGTGAAGACAAGCAAGCACGGAAAAGAAAAATACTCCTTCTGGAGGTGGCTTTTGACTTCTACAAAATAAAATGATAATAATAAAAGAAGAAAGCAAAACATATGTACGACATGTAAAGTTTAAGACACATTAACACCACCGAACGAACCACCCCGCCTAAAAAACCAACAGCAACATTTCACACGGCAATACTTTTGGTACTTTTTGCGCCGCGCTTGTGTCTTTCTCTGCTTGTTTTTGTTGCAAGCGTTGTAAGCGCTATAATGGTCGTTTGTTTTATGAGAAATTGCCAAAACGTGCTTGGAATGCAAACATGCAGTTTTCTGCACACCAGCCCGCGTTTCTGGGCCTGCGATTGCTGGAGAAAAAAGAAAAAATAAGCAGCAGCCGGCTAAAAGTTTGCCCCCTTTTTTGCTTCTTTTTTTTTGGTCCTTAAGTGTTGAGATTTCTTTAATAGACTGTTTCTTTTATATATGTTTTATTTTTTGCGTATGATTTTTCATAACTTTTTTTAATGCTTCAAACATTATAAAGAAGCATAAAAATGCTTTAATTTTGATGGCGAGGGGAAGAGGCTACACAGCAAGACATTAAAATCAAATAAAACTAAAACCTTTTCGCCAGAAACAACAACAACAAAGCAAAATTAACAGTGTGACAAAAAGTCGTGTGTGTCTGTTAGGTAATAGGGACGAACTCTATATTTTAATACTTCTTAATTTAAAGTTGTTTTGTTTAAGTTTGACAAAAATTATTTGAGGTTAAAGTGAAAAATGTTTATATATTGAAAGCAATTTTTTTTTATATTTTTGAAAAATTTAAAAAAAATTGTTTTGCAGGTATAAAAATACTAAATTTTATTTAGTGGAAAAACTTATATATAAAACGTACAGTAAAAGCATAGAACAATGAGCTTCTGCAATCCAATATATATCCCTTGAATCTTGCTTGTAGTTTCTGAAGAATTTAAATAAAAGTCTCTACTAAAAAAACAAATTTACACGTTTTTCACGAGCGAGAAAAAATCATTTTTCTCTGCAGATTCAATTTAAAAGCACAAATAATTCTGTTTTTATTTGAAATACAATTTGGCACAAGACAACTTTTCCTTTGATATGGTTGGTGCATATGAACTAGAGTTAAGGGACTTCCACCTGATCTTTAAGTGCAGTTATTTTTATTTCCTTTTTCGGCAAAGTGTGCCATACTTTGTTTACATTTTTGGTTTCGTTCAACCAACACTCAAACAACAGCTGATCAATAACATGAAGTCATACAACAATAAACCCAGCAACACTGTTGTTGCAGCATTAAGCAACAATCGCTGCTTAAAGGGAGAGCCAAATTTAAAACAACAACACACAGAAAAAGGGATGCCTACACCGGGAGTCGCTTCGTAGAACTCGTACACCCACTGTTAGGACAAATATTTGCTTTTTAATATTTTTATATGATTTTCTATATATGAGTATTTTTTGTTGCTGTCTTGATTTCGTTGCTTTTATTGTCAATATTAAATCACCGTAAAAATACTCATACTTGTAATAATGACATAAATGTCACGAGCTTGTCTCCAAAAGTTGTTAAATCAAAAATTTGTTTTTTTCGTTGCTTTGTGTCGCAAACGATTTATGCGAAGAGATGGATGAGTGTTTAATGCTTAAAGGATTATGCACGAAAACCGGCAAAAGATATTAAAATAAGTAAATCAAGATAAAGATTTAAAATCTTGAATAAAAAAGCAAATATTGGGTAAAATAAAAAAGGTAGTTCGGAGAACTAAGTACAAACTGTACATAATGAGTATTAAGTAATGAAAAGAAAATTGAAATGATAAAACTTTTAAAAATATTTGAGATTAGATTCAAATCTGTTATGCCTATTAAAGTCATGTAGAAAAAACTGTCAGTGTATGTTAAACCCTCGACGATACTAAATTGTATTTGTGTTACTTTTCGAATACAGCACAATCAACTTTTCAAGGTAAAATTTCCAAAAACAAATTTTAAGGTTAGGTTGAAAAAACTTCCTTAAAATGTGAGTTTAAGAAGCAAAGAAACCTTTCCAATTGTTTTCGATAACAGAGCAAAGCATAAACTAAGATTATTTTGTTTTTAAATCCAAAATAAGTATTTGTACTAAAATTTCTTAATAGAATAGTTGGGGAAAATTGCAAAAGTTAAGGAAAAAACGAATTTCACAATACTCTGGCTAAAGCTAAATATCTATTAAAACACAATGTTAAATTGGTCATGCAACTTTTGCTGGGTTAAATAATTAATTAAGAAGATATTATTACAACTTTTTCACATCAATCGTAAAAAGTTTGCGTGCAATAATCCAAGGAATTTATTTTTTCAGTTCCGTTTTTCCTAGTTGAGAATTTGCCCGTAAATCTGATCATTTTTAATTGCTGCTATAAAATTATTATAAATTATAGCACTAAAATTTCATTAGTTTTAATAATTTTTAAAAGATAAAAGTGGCATCCATTTGCCAAACACACCTCCAAAACCATGAATGTAATTCATTCATTTCAATATTACACATGCCCAGCTCTGCATATCAGTTTAATCAAGAGTGACATTTCAGCTTCTTGTTTGCTGCTTGTATTGTATGTGATTCTAACAGATTTAGCAAGCGAATTATATATATTTGTTTGTTTCTTTAACATCTGCTAGAATTTTCGTGTAAATTATTTTGCACTTGCTCCGCTGAACTAAATAGTTTTGATTGAAGAAATGCCCGGCTGACTGTCTTTGACTTATAAATTTATACTTTTTATTATTTTTTCTTTCGTATTCTTTATTTTTAGTTGCATCTTGTGTAGTTTAATGTTGCAATTATGCCCACACTTGGTCTTAAATATCCAAGTACTCATACATTTTTTGTAACTAACTGCTGCAAAATGCAAAATCAACAGATCAAGCAAATTGTTTAGTTAAATAATTTCTGTGAAGCCGATTTGCTGTTTTGTAATCTTTTTGCCTGGTTATATTTTGAATGAGACTGTCTCCTGCAAGTCTACATTTAAATTTATCAATGAGAAGATTTCCTGGCTTAAGAGATTTCAAGTTGCGAGAACAATTTTCTTTTTTAACTAAAAACAGTGAAAAGTAAATCCTTGCAAAAGCGAGAGAAGCTGAAGAATTATTTTGAAAAACTTCTTTTATGAAAAACTCTCTTTCTAAAAGTTTGAAATAGTTTCGATAATAATATCTTATCTTAAGCAAGAACTTATTTTTCAGAAACGAATTTGAGCAAATTGGTTTTAACATTTAAACACATATTTGAAAGTATAAGTTCGAAATAAACTGCGATTTAAAAAAAAAAAATGAACTTTGAGGTTAGGTCCGTGATTCGTTGATTAAACTGATGTGAGATATATGACTTTCTTTCTTACATCGATTTAAGTTTTTACCTTTTTTGGCAGTTCGTCATGACGAGTAGAATATTCTTATTGAAAATCAAAAGACGAGAAGAGCCAGTTTTTACAAACTTTCTACTCCTGCCTCTTCTTCTTAGTTTCAGCTTTTCCCCTCTTAACTCCTTGTTATCGTTAATGACCGCATTTGCTCTGTTGCTTGAAATATCTTTGTCTCTGTTTGCTTATTTATACTTTTATCTTTAATTCGTTTCAAGTACTTTGTTTTGGAGTTCCCTGCAACAAAAAGTCTGCTTTATTGTTTAAATTTAAGCTCTGCAAAGTCGCATTGTTGAGATATTAACTCTTGCGTAGCAAGAAGTTACAGGTAAAAAGAAAATTATATTCTGCCTGACTCAAGCCTTTACGAAGAGATACTTGGCTCCTTTTCTTCTTTCTTTCTCTAGATTATGACAATGATAAGGGTTTTGCTGATTGTTACTAAGTTGCGTCCGTCCGTCTGTCTGTTCGTCTGCCTCTTTTATGTGAACTGTCTCTTTGTGTAGGCCACAAAACTTTTAAGTGGTTTATGACTAAAAGCCACCAACGTCTAATTGTGTTACATTGTTTTTATTTAATTTTAAATAATTATTTCTTTTCTGGCTTAAATTCATTTGAGGAATTTTTAGTATCGTGTTAAATTTTTATTGTCTTTTTACTGAACATAAAATTTGAAAATTCAGTTCTTTCGAAAAAACTAAAATTTTAAATAATTTTTTTTTTCATCTATCTCTTCAATTATTTAATATAAAAGCTTGCATTGTCATATAATGACCTAATGCCTGTGATATTTTGTGTTCATTATCCAAAAGTATGCATCTAAAGCGGAAATTAAAGATTTTCATGACAGACAAGCTTTTCTGGTTCTTAATGAAGCAACCAAGACTTTGTTTTAAGCGAAAAAAAAACATGGAAAATAAATGGAATTTATTGAGAATTACCGAAGTATAAAATATTTTAAAATCTTCTCCAACATTAAGCCAGAGCATAAGGGAGGAGAGAAAACGAAATTGATTTGAAAGACACATTTCGCTGTAAGACACGAGCAATAAGAATGGAACCAGGAAACTGCAGGGTTTACCAAGACCTCCCAATGTCCCCTCATTTATGTTCCTGTGTTCACATTTCTCAAAATTTTGTATATCAAACGTACGAATTTCAAAAGAAACCGCTTGTATTTCTGACCGCGCTACATAAATTATAAAAAATTATATGTACATATATCCAAAAGTATTTAAAATGCGGCACTTTACAGATTGCAAATCTTGGCAGACACGTCAACTGGCAAAAATAAAAACCCCAGAGCTGCTTTGTTAGTCATTTCGGCGAATAAAACAAAATTGCCTTAGAAACTAAAGTCTTCCCTAGCAACTAAACTAAAGCAGAAACTAAAGTCTCGTATTAACATCCTAAAGGGGCCTTGATGTCATTTGATTAGCAACGAAACTGTCAGTCGTTTCGCCACCAGACACTCTGAGGGAGTGTAAAGAACACAACATTTCTAAGATTAAATTTTATGAAGTTTTTTTACAAATAGAATTTTAAAAACAATGAAATGCCAGCCAAGTCACAAATTTTTATTTTCTATAATTTATTTAAAAACTTTTTTGCGGGTGTTCTTTCCGATTTCGTGGGCATTTTTCCATATTTTTTACCATATTTTTTCCACCCTTTAGCTATTCAAGTTTTGCTTAAATATATTTAACCATAAATGTTTTGCTTATGCAAAATTGATTTTTAGCCTAAAGATTTTTTTGTGCAGCAAAAAATGCATTTATTTATTTTATTCGTAAAGGCAACAACGTAAGAGCGGTTTTGTACGGTGAGACGAACGTACTCGTAAATGCATGTTTATATTTAATGATTATGACCTTTAAGATAAAACATAATTTGAATATTTCAAGCTGCAAGCGTGCCTAATTTTGTGTCATGTCAAAATATTGTCAGAAATTTAAGGCAAATAAATCTTAAATAATCAATTGTTATTTGAAAGGATGCCAAAGGAAGAAAAACGGGCAAAAATAGAACAAAAACGAGCTTTATTGCAAAATGCAAAAGCTTAAATGTAAAGAAATTGTAATGGATTTTGACCCTAGACGGTCACGAGAATAATAGGTAAAAAGTCAGACCACCATCTCCAATGGGAGTGTTAGCAAGTCCCTCTTCTCTTGTCGAAAAGACAGGTAGAGATTACAGGATCAAGCGGGTGGCAGACAATCTTTGACGGCTTCGATAAAACGTTTATTTATAACTATTTTTTGTTTGCTGCGTTTTATTTCTATTGAAAATCGTTTAATATTAGAGTTTGTTGTTTTTTAATGGCCTTAATCACCCGCTCGTTAAATGTCAATATTTATAGAAAACACACACACATGTACATATTTTTGTTTTGCTGTTGCTCAGTTAAAAACTAATTTTTCTTTAAGAAAACCTTTAAAAGTGATGGTTGTGTTATTAACACGTTATTTTTTTTTGTTCAATCTGTTCATATTCATGCTTCGCACGTAATTGAATCGAACCAAGTTTAATCAATCATCAAGACTGACAGAGGCCTGCACAGTGACTTGGAAAGTAAATATTAAACACTAAAACAAAATAGGAGAACATGTTGGAAATAGCAACAAATAACCCAGTTTCAAGTGGGAGGACACTCTCCGTAGCGCTACATTTATCCGGTTATTGGAGTTTTCCGCTTATATATTATTAAAATTTTGCATCTGAAAGTGTGTCCTGTTATAGAAGGTTTGACTGTAACAGCAAAAAATAACACAAAATTCCCAAAATTTTCAAAATCAGCAATTTGCGAAGATGGGAAAATTAACTAAACGGTTTCCATTTATTGAAGTTTAAAATATTTGATTTGTATGAAGCCAATTTTTTTGCTTCAATTTTCTATTTAATTACATGTACTGAAATATCACACCGTTTTCTTAAAAACTTACAGTGAGCAGCATAAGTTGTTGAACACTTTTTAGCGCAAAAACATAAAATCACATACATCCCTTTTAAAAGTATGGATGTATCTTCTATTAAGATCAATTGTTCTACGTTTTTGTTGTTGTGCAATTTAAAACAAAACCGACGGCTGGTTGCATAAAATGATAAAGCAAAATTTGCATTAAGTTGGATTTTTCAAATTAAAATTAGCGAGTGTCTGCTTGTGTGTGTGTGTGTGTTGCGCCAATTGAATATAATGAGATTTCCAGCTGATCTTGGAATTTTTAAATAGACCAACGAAACTAACCGAGCAAAAGCAAAACGCTGCCTTTAAATGCAGAGAACTTTTTCAAGTCTTTCAAATTCTATTTAAATATTTTTCAAATTGCATGTGGAAAGATGAGAGGAGTCAAATTTAACGTGTCATTAAAAAAAAAAAAATGATAGTGGGTGATACGAATGATTGGCGTGACAAAATGCAAATGCCAGCCGTCAATAGTTTTGACGAAATTATTAATCACTAGAGAAGCTGTTAGTGTTTCGTAGGGTAAATGAATTGTTAATCTCTGTAACACATTATTTAATGCATAAATTTGTTATTACTTTGTCTATTTATTTTTTAATATTCCAATTATTAATGAGAATCCCCTCAACATTTCATGTGTAATTATTTTGGTACCAAGTTTTTGAATAAATAAATACGCTGAGCTTGAGTTTGACGTAATAGTACAACGCAAAGTATTTAAAATATTCCCCTTTTCCGTTTTACGTATTGAAAAAGAATTATTTTCGTTTAGCAAATTGTCAATAATAAAGCAATAAGAGCCTGTTGCACTATCTCGAACGATAACGTTTGAACACGCACTCATTTTGGGCTGCATTTTATATTTGAGCGCAAAATAAAAAGAAAATGGAGCAAAGATTGCACTAATTCGCGTAGAAAAACATGTTTTTAACGTTCGCTTATAGTTTTCAATAAATAAAATAATACATGTTTGTTGATTTTGAATAATTAAGACAATTTTTAAAATGACATTTATTGCCAAAAGCAACGAAATGAAAAATATGACCCAGAGAGTTTATTGGCCTTTTAACTGCCACTAAAATGAACTATTAAATAGTTCTGAAGTGCGAAAATAGTTGACGACTTTCAGCAAAATGTACCAAACAAACAAATGACATGTTTAATAACAAAATATGTCCAACACTTAATAAACGTTTTATTTTTACAACAAACTCAAGTGTATGACAACAAAACTGCGGCGATGATGTCATTTTACACACATTTTCGAAAAAATAGTGTAAAAAACGGAAAGAATAAAAAACGCAAAACTAAAAATAAAACAAAATATCATCATGCAAATACATACATTTTTTATTGTGTACAATTTGCATTAGACCTTAAACAAGACAAGCTCATTAAGACGGCTATAGAAGTATTTTGAACAAACACAAAGAGCAAAAAACAAAAAGTGGAAAAAACGGCATAAAACGGCTACAAAACAACGATCGTCATTAAGGCGTCAATATGCCAAAGTTGCAGACATGCAACCAACATGCAAAACAAACCGACAGAACAAAACCACCGAACAAACAACAGTTCGATTAATCGTTAGTTAAAGATTGCAAACGCCACACACTTACAACAACATGTCTTGACAGCAAACAGTTCAGGCATTAATGCAAAACGAACACACACTAGAATGTAAGTCTCATTAAACAAACAAACATTATTAGAAGCAGCAGCAGCAGCAGCAGCAACAGCAACAGCAGTGGCAGAGGCAGAGACAGCGTTTGACATCTGCCGCTTTTTGAACTGCCAAAAAGCAAAAACACTTAAAGGGGGAGTTTCATATCACATGAAGAAACTACCGCTCGTCATATCATCGTCCGCCAGAATCGTGCCCCCTCATTTAAATCAGTTTCAATTTTGATACGCCAGAAAAACAAAAATGATCATTTATAAGATCTTTCGTTTTGTCTGTTTGTTTGCTGCTGCTGCTGCAGGCGCTCAAATGGCAATAATCGATCATCGTTGTTAAGCCTAAAGAGAAAGATACAAACCAGTACGCAAGAAATGACCAACGAACAGCTCGTGCAGCAACAACAGCCGAAGAGAGGGTAAAAAAGTGCTCGCATATGATATGACAAGAGTGCACTCAATATATCAATCATGAATGCAGGGCAACAAATAGACAGTAGACAGACGAACAGGCAGACAGCCAGACAGGCAGACAGGCAGCCCTAAGGACGAACAAGTACAACAGAAAGCAAAACAGATATTGTAAGACATTCATATATTTTCTGTTTGGAAAACAGTTTTACTCTATTTCACTTAAAGTCCAAAGATCATCAGCGTCATCAACATCAAGAACTCTTCCAGAAACACAATTTTTTTCCTGCGCATATGATTTAAGCAGGCCCTAAAAGCCAAACAGTATATCCTTACGAGGAATCCTTAAAATAGTCTTTCAATTTAGTCATACCAAGACTTTAAATGGTGGAGCACAGGTTGCTCAAGCCATTTTCATTCTAAGCTACTTTTTAAAACCGTAGTGGAAATGCTACTAATTTAAAAATACTCAGTTTTGCAGTAACACCAAATCTCCCATTTCATAAGAAAATTTTTTACTAAAATAATGCTAAAATATTGTATGTTGAATTGTTTTTCCAAAAACGAGTAGCAGAACTACTTTTTCCAGCTGATAATTCATGCAACTATAATAATGCAACTATAGGCTTCAAAGTTTAATTCACTTACTTTTTAAAAAAGTAGTTGAAAAAGTACGTAAAAAATATGCATATAAATATTTTTGAAAATATGTAATTACGGAATTTGCTAAATGTGCTAAATTTTTCAACTCGAAAGTTTAATTTTAGAGAAATAGCGTTGAAAAATGTTAACAAAAAGCGGCTTAACAAGAAGTAAGAGTTTAAGAATAGGCAGTATTTGTCTCCAAACTTCTGCCTATAAAGCGCAATAAAATAAGTGCTTTCTGCTAGTTAATGACTTCTATTTGCTAAAATAAGCATTTAATTTGCTCTTTAATTACTAAAAGAGTAGTTAATATTTCATTTTTTATTTATAATTATTACTTTCAAATATTAAATGTTACTCCCCGTCACTTGGGCAAATTGCTATTTGTTTTTTTCATTTTCTAATCGGCACTTTCAATAAAACTTATTTTATAAGATTTAAATTTATGTGGGGGAGCTGTTCTGAAGAAGAAACAGATCTCTAAATTTATTAGTATTTCAGTCACGTTTGTTGCTTTAAACAATTTACACGTAGTTGCTTTTAAATTAGTTATAATAATAATAATAAAACTTGTAATTGCTTCTGAATATTTATTTTATTTTAAACATGACGTAATATTTTTTGCTTATATTTCAATGGTTAAAAACGGCCTATATTTTGTAAGAAGTAATAAAAAACGTTTTTAATTAAGTGTAACTAAATATTTGTTTTGTATTAAATTTTGTTTGCAGTCTTGCTGCTATTTGCTCTCGCGTATTTGAGGAGATATTCTCCAGTGTTGAACATTTAATCATGAAGCTGACTATTTTATATACATACATATATATTTTGATCAGGGACCGTAGTGGCTGCAAGTGACATCGAAAAGTTCTGTTTAATGTCAACGCTAAAGTGGTTTCTTTAAAAGAGTGGTGGGAATGAGAGTATAATTTTTGTACTGAAAACTATTTCGATCACAATTTTAATATTTGAAATGAATTCGTCACAAAAATTTAACATGATAAAAACTAAAGATAAGTATAAAATTTTGTAAAAATCGCAATTCGTATTTTCAATCTGACTGAGTTGTACTTTTTAAACAAATGCTGCAAAATATATTGCTAAAAACCTATGACCCTCCCAAAATAGGTCATTTCAGCCAGGAACTAGGTACGCATTTGCCAGGTATAAGGGGGTTTATTGGTCCACGTTCTGCCATTTAACATTTTGTGGAGCTTTCAGAAGCACCGGCACAATCTAAGTCTTTCCTGGCGGCGTGATTGTGGTGTCAAACGGGACATCAAATAGATATTGCCTGCGGCCGTACATGTGTTTAAACTTTACCAAACGATATAGAAAAACTGAGGTAAGCGAGGAAGGACCCTTTATGTTCTTTATATCAGATAGGCTCAATGACAAGACACCTACAGAAAGAAGAAAATCAGTTTCCTCCAGGCTTTCAATTTTTTAAGATCATAATAAATCCAGAAACAGACCTTCCATGCAAATCTATTATTAAATGGCAGACTAAAGGTCTGGACTAAAGGAGTGTTATTTACGCTCCCTGATTTTAGCTTTATACTTATTTTTTATTATATTAATAAAAGTTTTATTCGGTGAAGATAACTGGGCACCAAAAATGCTAAACTGTTTGTGTTACTGAAAGTTCTAATCTATTGACTTTAAAGTTTTATGACGTCAGTTTGGAAATCCAAATATCGGCAGGTAATTGATATGAAATTGTTATGAAACTTGGCAGAGTAGGTACAATAAAACATATTATCTTCAACCCCTCCCAGGCCTGGCCATATCGTTCATATTTCCCTTTATTTGAAGCCATGAATTATTCATGACGCAACTTTGTATCAACTTAATATAAATAATTTGTCTTTAACGCCCATTTTCACTTCTTCGTCTTCTCCGTCTCCTTCAGACTTGTCTCAAAATTCAACTCATCACAAAATCAAAGCATGTGCCTAAAAAACACATAATTTCCCAAGTTAATAAATTGGCAATTAGTTGCAAAACAAAAACAAAAACCCCAGATAGAAAAATGTTTAGGAAAAAAGGCCATCACATTAAGTGTTCATTTAAATGAAATAAATCAAGAGACAAAGTAAATTATTTACTATAAAAAGGAGACAGATATACTTTCTTTGAATAAATTTAGTAACTTATGGTCAACGGTGTCTGCCCAATAAAATTTATGAAAAATATAAAATGTAAACTTTTTTCTATAAACACTTTAAAAAATTAAAAAAATTTAAAAAAAATCTCTTGGAAATACGCGCTCTGACTAATCAAATACTTCTATTCTTCGTTTAAGGAAATTTGGGTTTTTATTACATTTCTATTTCCTAAGTTTTCAGAAAAAGTAGCAGACATGCGTTTTTATTAAGAAAATTTAAGAAAGTTCATAATGAAAAACATTATATTTTGCATTTTTCAAAAAGTAGTAGAAAAGTACTTTTTTCCGCTTTTCCAAAGTGCAGCAATTTAGCATCAAATACTAAAATGTACCCATTATATTAATTAAAAACCCTTATGAAAGCCCTTCTGAAAATGGGAGTAGAAATGAATTTCCTAGTTTTATTAAATTCTGCAATTTTTTTTGGCGTTTAACTTAATTGCGCTGGAACATCTTCATTCGAACATGCTCCGCTTCGAGCTTAAACAAACAAAGAATCTGCTTCCAGAAACAAGTCACGTCTAAAGGATTTTCTAACACTAAAATGAGTGAACGACTGAACTGCTTTAGTTGCTCCACCTTCCAGTGCACGAAATAAGCAAATTTAAATTTACTCACTTTATTATTATAAATATTGTTAAATTATGAAAATGTCGGCAGACGTACCTGAAAATGAATAGAAATTCAAAAAAATTGCTAATAAATTCTCAGAAGTACTTAAAAGAGGACAAAGCAAATAAGAGTACAGCCGCGACCGCAGTATCGGCCCAGGCCTATGGGGTACTTAATAAACAGAGCTGGAAACACTTGTTAAGGTGTTTTCCAATACGAGCGGTTAAATTAAGAAATTTTAAGTGCAGGATTTTTCTTCCGAATTCTTCTCGCTGAAATTTAAATAATATTATTTTGGCAATTATGGAAATATATTTTTATGATAATATAATCCGTCAGAAAGGCTCTTTCAAGAAGAGCGGTTAAATGTTGGAATGGACTAAAATATTCATGAAATTCTTTCTTTATTTGAAAGAACTGTGTCTGCCATTATGTATGCAGTCCTAACATCGTTCAATTGCTTGCCGCAGCTGCTTAAGGTGGCACTGAGCTGGTGCGGCTGAATATGCACAATGGCCTCGCTTATATAAAATTGCGACTTCAGGAAACCCCACCCGATCAACCTCAAGTTGTTCATGCAACATGTGCATCGTGGTCAATTTGCGCCAAAAGAAGTCAGTCAGTTTATCGTCATTCTATAGCTGTCGTCGTTAATAGCGATGGTCATAATGACTCATTTTCGAAATATTACGAAAAAATTCGTTGCCACCTGATGGATGGACTGCCTGCCACCTGGCTGGTGTTGTCGAAGGATCTTTCATTTTGATGCTTGTCACGGTCCTTTGGCATCAGCAACTGAGTAATAAATAATAGTGGCGGTTGGAGGCGCCATTTGAAAACTCTAAAATTTAATTGAAAATTGCGCTTAAACACACAAAAATGTTAACACCAAATGAATTCTGCGATTCAATTTGACTTCTGCTCTGACCTCTTCCAAGCGCAAGTGAGACTTTGGTTTGGTAGTAAAACAAAAATGTTTTATAGACAGTTCAAACATCTACATACATGTACGCGTATGAGAATGTTTGTACTTGGCGCTTTAATGTTTTCTGTAGAAAACCAATAAATGCTGGAAACAACGCCAACGAAAATGGAAGAAAAAAAAATGTGGTAATAACTTTAGACACATTCTATTACTAATTACTTTGACTACCGCATGCGAGGGCATATTTCAATTGTCACAAAACAACGAAAGAGAGAAGTCACTTTGTTTTATATAACATTCAAAAGCTGCCTTTAAACAATAACACCGAACACTAAATCAACAAAAAGATATTTCTCTTTGTTCAGCAACATATTCTTTAAAATATGATTGTAACAAATGAATTGTTTATGCCGGTGTTGTCGCCCTACCCTCGTTAATATTTGCACTAGAAAAGGTTAGCAGATGAAGTTTTTTGTTTAATTGAGCTCAGATTTCAGTTTTTATGTAAAAAACAATAACAAGGGTTAAAAGTACATATTTTTATGTTCCATTTTGCTCTTGTTATTGTTGTTGTTGTTGTTGGTACTTTTTGTTACCTAGAAGCTGCTAAATGTTGTTGAGTGGTTACAAATAGGAGTAATTATTTTTTTGTGCTGCTTTTTATGCTTGAGCTTTTTTCTTTTGGTTTTGCCTCGTGAATGAGAAGATGTAGCAGAAACTTAATAAAATTCAATTAAAATCTAGAGTACAAACAAAGGATTAAATTCTAAAGACCCAAAACAAACAAGAAAAAATACTAATAATAACAAGAATTTAAAGAAAGTAATCAAAATAAGTCAGTGGAATTTGGGTATGTCGCAACTCCAGTTGAGGAGCTATTAAGGGAGAGGATTTTTACTAAAACTGGTTCGGCCTCTTAGTATCGTCATTATAGGTTTCTTGACTGCACTGGACTGACTCTTCCGAGGATTTGCATGGCATTAAGTGAAGATACCTCTACTCAAAATCAGCTGTAAGAGTTTTAGATGGTAGTGACACACCATGACTCTGACATCTTCTGAACACTCTGGTAAATGTTGTCTCAATCAAATGCGTTTTCTAAAGCTGTTTTCTTCACAAATAGTACCAAAACCAACATTTTATCGAGTTCGTTTATTTTTTGCTTAAAGCCAATAATCATTACGTAATAATTACGAAAATAATGTCGCTTTTGAGATGTCGCGTGCACGCAAGTAATGGCAAACAGTATGTTTTTAAACAAAGAAAAACATTTTTTTTTATATTTTTAATATGTACCACTGTCACGTTTGACATCATGAAAGTATCTCTATGCCAAAAAGTGCAGAATATGTTTTGAGTGGTTTTTTCAAAATTTCTTTTGAAATGTTTGTTTAGTTATAGGCAAACAAAATCAGAAGAAGCTTTTTAAAATATTTTGATTTTTTTCTAACGCTTAAATTTGCCTTTTTTTACTTAAAATTGTGATCAATTACGTTTTCAAAATAAACATATAATTTGAACTAATGAGGTGTTGGCTAATATTTTGTCTAGATTTATTTCTTTCTTGCCACTTTATGGTATTGAATTCATTTAGAGTCCCATGCGCTGCCTTTTAGACTTCAATGATTATTGAAAACTTTATGTAAATTTTTTAAATAAATAGAATTTATTTACAAAAAACAAAGGAAAACAACACCAAGAGAAGAAATAAACCGAACAGGTTTCTCTTTATTAACACAAGAAGTAAAAACTAAAATTAATAAGACATAAATTAAAATATTTAAATAAGAAAATTCCAAAGTCTTCAGCGAAATATTCATTGGAAAAGGATTTATGGTGTTACTTTCTGTGTCAATATTTTATTCTTTTCCTTCAAATCCTGATTTGTCCAAGTCTAAGCAAAAGTCTTAATATGCCTTCTGTAGGGTGCTCCACCTGATCTTTCGTTTATGAATATAATTTTAAGTCTATGATTCAATTTAATTTGAGTTCATTAGCAGAGTAAATCTTCGAAACTGCAAAATTTTGTTTAATGCCACAATAATCGATATCCCATTCAATTTGTTATATGGCCTTGAGCAAAAAATAAACTTTTTAACACCCGAGAATGTTAAACTTTAAAACGTTTTTTTTTTTCGATTGATGGCTTAAAATCATGTGAAATCACAAAATCAAGTATTAAGAAAAAACACAAGACTATTGAAGGACCACCGAACTTGCACCGAAATACTTGGCGTAAAATATATTTCCTACGATAAGTCTTTTAGCATAAGAACAACCTTTTTCGTATTTTTTACGATAAGTCTTTATATATATTCTAGTCATCTTACGCGCAATTTTTAGTTTCAAAGTACAAACTGCAACAAGCAAAATAAACCCATTAGATATGAAAAAATGTGGCTTTAACATCAAACACGATAATGTTTTTAGGCTAAAAATAGATAAGAGGTAAAGCGAAAACAAAAATACGTACATTTGTATATGATAAAAACTTATTCAAACACGAAAATAATTTTAAATCAAAACAAACCAGATGCTAAAAAAAACATGCAATGTGAAAAAATTAATCTTTTTTGCACTAAAGGATGTAGAATATAACGAGCGTTTTATTAAAATTGATGAGCGTTTTATTGAATTCAACAAAAGCAGTTAAATGTTCAAATGGAATAAGATAAATTATGTGTGTGGGAGGTGTTTCCCCCCTTTAACCGAAATTTTTCTTCAGCGATGTAACATTCAAACACTGAAATATGCCAAATAATAAGATTTTAAGATCGTTATTGTGCAAAACCAAACTTTTCGCTCAGATTATCCAGAAAATCTGTAAAATTTGTTTACGATTTCATAAAATTTTCTATAATTTACCTGCAAGTTAAATTTCAAAGTTTTAATATATTTGATTATGATTTTCCAAAAACTTTTTAAAAATTTCCCTTTATAAGACGTTTTCTTTAAGCAGAAAATTTTGCTGGGAATTTGAATTATTTTAATATTCAAATAAACTTAATTTAGCAGAATTAAATTTCGGTGTTTGGAAATCCTTTTGTAAAATTCAAGGATTTATGTCATCTAATAATATTATATTTCGGGAATTTAAGTATGAAAAAATATTTAAAAAACAGCCAAAAAACTATTTATTTGCCTTTTTTAAATAGTTTTTTTTTAAACAATGACGAAAAAACTAAAGTTCTTGTTCTTGACTACAAACTGTATGTGATCACAAGCCAAAAGTAAATTCATTTAATTGAATACTGATTTGTTGGCGACTTCAATACACCCTTTTGTCTACGCAGAGGAAAGTCATTAAAGTCACTCGTTTTAAATCCAATTCGATATTGTTTTTTAAAATCAGCCAATTTTATTTAAGACCGCCAGCAAATTTACAGACTGTTTTAATTCAAGTTCATTAACATTTTACAACAACAAATTCACATTAATTTCACAGACGATTTAATAACATTTTAGTTTTTATGTCACTTGAGCCAACAATATTTGTAATAAAAGTTATAAAATGTGTTCGGTTTCAAATAACAAGCCAATAATCGTTTATAGGAAAATCTATAGACATGAGTGAGAGAAATATATGCGACGCCTGGTGCTTTAAGTTGACAGTTTTTAAGTTCCATATTTGGCAGAAAAAAAAAACCTTTGCTTTTAAGGTGTTCAAGACTTATCAGTATTCTTGGTGGCAACCGATAAACAATTTGTGTTTTGGAATAGTTTATTAATTCAACAACCATAAAAACTTTTGCTTTTTTTCATGAAGAAAATGCTTTCGATTGTTACGCTGGCGAATAAAATTCTTAATGGTTATAGTGTCTTGAAAACAGTTTCAGTTGAAGCCCGGAAGAGCTTTTAAGTAAATATAATTATCAGCATTAATTTCATGGCAATATTCTCATTGGAGTTGCTCCCCGCAAGAGAACTCAAATACGAAGAAATTGTTTTATGACAAAACTTTCAACCGATCTTAAAATTAAGGAAATGTCCTAAACTTGTCAAAGTTGTTTATAAATTCAATGAAGGCTACAGAATTATCTAAACAAAATTTCCCCAAAAGAAGTATTTTCCTGGAACGCTAATTCAATTGAATTAGAAATTTTACATTAAAACAATTTTTCACAGAAGGTTTTGGAATTAAACAAAATTCCACAGATTCAAGAAAATTTAGTTTCTTATGATTTCATAAAAGTTTGTTGCATATTTTTCTATAAAATGTTCCCCGAAATACGTATTTAACAACTCCTAAGATGTCATTAACGTCGGCGATAGATGAGCTGCGGCCACAGTAGAGCCTAGACAAATGGTCTCCGCAGCTGCTTCTGGCAATTCAAAATTATAAAAATTCCAATCTGTCGCTTTTTCGCCTGCCAGCAGTAGGGCCCTTCCACTTCCTTTGTTTAATGCACCATATTGTCTTAACTTTACCTCCAACAAGTTTCTTTGATTAATCATCAATTACTTCAATTTTTGTGTGATTAGTGTGTGCATTCTGTTGCTATTTTAAAACCGGCAACGCAATGTGAAAAGAAACGCATGTTTTCGTAAATTTTTCTGTATTTAAAAAAGAAAAGGAACTGCACAGTGATCATGAAACTTTGTTCGAATTCTACGGTAGCGTTACAAAAACAAGAAACTAGTGTGATTTCTAACACTTTTGTTCTTTGCACGATCTCGGCAAGAAACATAAACACAGTGTGTTTGCATTGTGTGTTGGTTGGCCTTTGGCCAAACTAAGCAAAATGCATTTAAACTTTTAACGTGTTGTGCTTTTGTGAGTATTTTAGCTGGTAGTTTTTATTTTTTGCACTAATTCATTCTTCGAATTTGACATAAAGAGCGAATAATAAAAAATGTGAATATTTCGGCTTTTTTTATTGTCAAAATACGTTCGTTGTCGAAATAGTGGTCATGTACATACACACACACATATATATATATATATATACATAAATATGTATGTGCGTACGTGTTGGGGGGGGGGAGTCATAAACAATTTTGAAAAATCTGTTTTTTAACGAAAAAGAAATTTTTTATTGGTTTAACATAAATCTATCAGTTTTAATTAAATTGCTATTATTCAGAAATTTGAAAGCTGAATATTTGGTTCAATTAATTTACTGTCTTCTTTGGCTACTCATGACTAAACGCTAACCCAGCAAACACAATGATGAGCAACAAGATCCCGTGACGTTGTGTTCGGCTCTTATGGCTTGATTGAAATGTTTGGCTGGCAATAAGGACAAGAGGCCATGTGTTGTTCAACTTTTTTTTATTGATTTAATATAAAATTTAGGCCGCTTTTCAATGAGGAATTTAAAATTGGTGCAATTTTGATTGCAAGTTTGAGTTGTCACTTTCAATTGCTGCAAGAAAATAAAGTTGAATTGCTGTAATTATAAAATCACTAAAAAGTACAGTGAAACCTACCATAAACGTACACTCAATAAAGCGGTAGTTTTGTCCGATTATAAGAGGGTCTCTTTTTATATTTTATTTTAATTTTAATTCTGCAAAACTTATGGGAAAGTTTAAACTTTATAATATGCCACGTCCGCTTATTTCAGCCTCTATAAATGTTACAATTTAATCAGAAGAAGCCTTGTAATTCGCTCTATAAGAGAATTTATTAAAAAAAAACAACATTTCAAAAATGATAACAATTGCCAACACTGTGAAGACTTGAATGAGTGACCCCAAGTGTCAGCCAGCATCCTATAAATTAAAAATAAATAAAAATAAGTGTTAAACGACTGTTTAACTTAAATAGAAAAGAAAAAAGAAAAAAAAAACATTAAAATAAATCAAACGGAAACTGGGTCAATTTTCAAGAATAAATGTCAATCATAAAGTGAACACAAACACAAAAGGTAGTCAAGACACAAACCTCAAGAACAAGAAATCCACAATCAAAGAGATTTGTCACATGATTAGCATTATAGCCTGAAAAATATTGAAATATTGGTTGTATGCAGAAAAAATAAAGGAAAACTGTGATTCGGGCTGGAAAGGAAATTGAAAGCTTGTAAAACATGATTTCGGCTAAAGGGAAATTTGTTTAATATCAGGGAGTGTTAAAAGGACTTGCAAACAAATTTTTAGTAAGAAAGTCAATAAAAGTCATCATCAAAATCAAATCCTATTATAATTATAAATTAATTAATTGACTAGAATAACTATTTGGAGCTTAAAGGTAAAGAAAGGGAAGCAAAGGGAAACAGCTGAAAATAAAATCAAAAACATGTCGGTCAATTATCTGTTAATGTAAACAAATATGTTTTTGATTAGAAACTTCATGAGTTCACACAACACATATATTTTGTAGTTTAATTACATATATTTAAAAAAAACTGCGAGTTGTTGAAGCTTAAGCTGGTTTCTGGTACTACAACAATTAAATAAAACAACCGCTCAGGGCGACCTCATGTCTCATCTTATTGAGGAACACATGTTCAAAAATTAGTCAAAACCCCAGCCAGTCCAACAAGAGCGACTGTCTGTCCAGCAGTAGTTAATTATTGAAATTGCAAACCAGTTCTGCTTTTAACAACTTTTAATTATTGTATAACAATTTATTTAAAACCCATCAATAATTTGTTTATGTTAATTGTTGATGGTTTATTGTTGTTTATTTTGTTTTTGTTTAATTAATGAATTTGTATAAGAGTTCGTTGTTTGTTGTACAAACTTGTGTGCGAACACGTCTCTATATTTGTTCTGCACGAAATTATGTCATTCCAATAAAAAACTCATTTTTCATTCCGAACGATGGGCAAAGTAGAGTTTTTGCGCGAGAGAGAGCGAGAAAGAGCGAAAGAGGCTGAGGGAGTGCCCAGCTCGTGAAGGGAAATACCACAAGTGAACATAAATGACTGGCCTGAAGTTTTGGAATTTGGGGTGTAAGTCTTACTGCAGCCATAATTTATGAAATAAATACGAGTTCATCGAATCTTGTGATTCGATGGAGTCATTGTTGCAATCCCAAAACAGCGAAGACGATGATACGTGCAGTTTAATTGAGTTTAATTGAGGCGAAGTGTTTTTATGTAAAAGAAAAATGTTAAAATATGTTGGCAAGTGTCTTTGAATTTTAACTAAACTGTCCTTTTTCATTGAATGACGGCCAATAAAATAATTAAAATGATTTTTTAAATGCCTAAAAACCCCTTTAAACAATAAGACAAATTTCCAAAATCACTGAAAATATATGGAATTTTATTCAGACACAGACAAATAAATGAAAAAACTTAAATTTTCCAAAGAAGATTTTCATATTGCAGATTTTGAATGGGCCCTGACAAATATAAAGACAATATTAATAATTTTACAAACCAAACGGACTCTGGAGAAATTATTCTAATATTTTTACAATCTTTTTTTAAGTAAATTTTTATATTTATAGTGTTTATATGTATAAAGAAACGACAGTTTTCACTAAATTTCTCTCAATCGATGGTGCCAGTATGAGTAGAGTTTCGCTTTTTTTGTTGTTATTCTATATTGCAGGGACGAGATATCAGATATCAGAACTTAACGGATGTTCGGTGCCCAGTGCACACAAATACCTTCGGCAATGCACAGTCAAACGTCAATTAACCCACATTGCGTTTTATTGTTGAATTTACATGGATTTTGATTGTTGGGTTATTGAGTGTTTGGATTTGTGTATGGTGTGTTGTTATTGTTATTGTTTTTCGGTTCAAAAAATTTTGCCTATCCGGAGTCTTCGGTAGGAATCGAACCAACGAGCTGTGGACTACTCTACCAACTCATACAGCAAATCTTAAAAATGGCAAAACCTTGTATTTGGTTTCTTGTTCTAATTTACTTCGTTAATTAGTAATATTTTCCCAAAATTTTCAAAAAAGAATCCAAAAAAAGAAATCCATATAGAATATATTTCTCTTCTTTCGCTCGCACTGGTTGAAAAACAAAAAAAAAGAATAGCTTGTAATGAAAAACACTTCCGTATTAGATAATCGGTTGTGAGTATTATTTATTTACCTTAATAAAATACTAAGTTTCCAAATGCCAGAAAATAAAAAAAAATGAGCGAAAAAATTTAATCAACATCTAGATAAATTGCAGGCAATTTACGTACGTTCAGATACAAGTACTTGAGTGCAACTTATGGTGCACGGTTAAGTGGCAGTAGTGGAGAACTACTCAGCGCTGTTAGTGTGTGAAATGCTTAACGTTGGGGCAGGGGAGAAGTGAAGGTGTGATGAAATGTTGCTTAGATGCAGTTAGAAGACAAATTAAAAGTCCTTAAGGGACTGCAATACTTTTGTTTTTGCTCTATTCTTTTCTTTATTTCATTGAACAATTCATTTCTTTAAAATGACATCAGTTTTGTAGCAAATTTTTTATATCACATTTCTTTTTGTTGGCTTGTTAATTTGACATACATAAATATGTTGGCAATATGTTGTACTATTTAACAAGTGCTCGTACGTCTGTTGGGCACCAGCAAAGATCACAAGCAACATCTGTGAAAATATTTTTAAAAAACTTCTTTTTAATCAATTCATCACATTAGCGAAACTCGAGTACTGGAAAATATAAAAGTTTTTTTTTTGAGATTCTTAAATATTTCTATATCAATCAAATCACCAGCCAGCCATCCATCCAACCATCAAGACTTTTGAAATCTTTTTGTTCGTCTTCTGTTGGCTGGCAAGACGCCCTAAAAACGTTCAATGATTTAACATTAGCGGCAGAAATGAGAAAAACAACTTACAATTTCAACAACAATAACCATTAAAGCTGGTATAATTATTTTGCCATATGTAAAAATAAAACTCCAAGAAAATATATAAAAACTGTGTGGAATTTCAGGATGGCATAAAAAAGAAATTAAAAGATTGAGATCTTTTTAAATGTTCAAAAGAGGAGAGATGAAAAGCTCAAAAATAGTTCACAATACTGCCAATTATTAACCCTCAAACGGCTGCATATAGAATTATTTACATGATGGCTGGATTATCTAAGTTCTAGGTTTTTTACCTTCTATTCCTAATAATTGTGCTTAAGTTTCCTCAATCCTGAGGCCCTTTTTGGGAATTTAACAATATTTATTCAGTTTTTAAATTTGTCGTCCACTAGCAAAGCCAAAGCAATATGAAATATTGAATATTTTGTTTAAAAAAATCCCGAAAACCTGAAGTATAAAAGAATTAATTCTATAGCATTCGTTCGAAAAGATAATTCGAAAGTTCTTTTAACAAATGTTCGCAATTGCAATTAGTGAGCCAGGGTTATACTATTAAAAAGAAATTTAAACTTAAAAACACTATTAATATTCTGTCAAATAGTTGTTTTCTTTTCTAAATTCCTAAGTTGCAACATTGTTGGCAACTCGTTTTTTAAAAACTATTTGTAATTAACTAGTGAAATATGGTTGTAATATCGTTGGTTATCCCATCACCGAGAATACAAAAAACAATAGCAAATATATAATTTTTCAAAACTGAAGTATAAACCATATTTTCTCAACTCAACCAATTTAAAAAAAAGCTCAACTGTATCGATATCTTTAGCTGCACTGGTCCTACGCACGACCCTCCATACCTTTTTTGTGTTAAAAATCTGCGTCTTTTCGAAAAACATGTGTGTTGCAATTTGCTTTTTTGGTCGATGTTTAAAGGGGTCACAAGAAAACGAAAACAAAAGAAAAATATTTAATGTTTTACCAACCCATATGTGTGCAATATGTTCCTTCAAAACTAATTTTTTTAATCTTAAATCATGCCAAATTGTGTTTTTTCTTAAGCCAATAAATACGGCTGTTAAAAAGACAAATTTTTAATGGCAAAACATACAATTTGGGCTGTTTTATTGAAATTCATTTAGCTAAAAAAAGAAGAAATATATACGTTTCTTTAGATATATTATTCTGGTCTGCCGGCCGCTTTACCTGCATCGGAGTACATAAACACTACCGTTGACATTGTGTTCTAGTTTTTTGTTAAACAAAGAATTTTTGTTTATTTTTTGTAAAGTTAGCAAAAAATATTTGATTTATTAACAATAATAAACATTAAACACGTCTGCGAAATTTAACATTTAATTGCACAGAGAAAATAGAAAAGAAAAACTGTTTTTTTCTTTTTTTTGTTTAAAAAAATACACACGCACACACATTCCTAAACAAATTAAGCGATCAGCTATATTCGATTTTCAATTCAATTATATAACATTTGCCCTTATGAATTTACAGCATTTTCCATAAAGAGTCTAAGCATTTGTCCCTTTTCTACTTAAATATTAAATAACAATTATTTTATATTCATATACGATTTTATGTTTAATTTAGTGGTAGGGAGAAAATGTTCAAAAAACCTTTATATTATTATATATTTTTAATTTTTGGGGGGTTTTAGATAAAAAGCTTAACACCAGTGATAAACTTACGATGAGATGAAGCGATCAGCTTTATAAGAAACAGGACTTGAGATACTTTTGCGAATTAACATTTACCTTAAATTTGGCATAAAAGTGTGTGCAAAGAGAGATAATTTTTTATTACGTTACGTAAGTTTACATATGTACATGTTCTGGACGTAATTAAAGAGTACGCAACGTAATAAAAATTATAGTTTTTCGAAAAAATTGTTGAAGCCAAATTTAGCTTAATAAGACTTAAATTTAATTGCTTAATTAAAGATTATATTATGTTATTAAGGATAACGTGGCATACGTTTACACTACGCCGTTTAATTTAACGTAACGTAATACAAATATTCTACTTACTTACGCAATATAGGATAACGCTACATACTTTAAGATGACGTCTTATAATCAAAGGTTATGTTGCGCAATAAAATACTAAAACACAAACTCAAAGATTACGTCACGTAATTAAATATTACGCTACGTAATAAATTTCCCAAAACTGTTTTTTATATCTAACAGTATTTATTTCTTGATTTTGTTTAACATTTGCCAACTATTCGAGCAATTTTTAATAATTTTGTAGAATCACACATTGTGTTTTTTATTTACGTACTTTGTTATTACCTCAAATTTTTTTCTAAGCTCTGAAGTATTTTCGTTTGGCAACAGCACTCATCTTTCAAATCTCAAAAATGTTTATTTAAAATTAGAGCACTAAACGAGTGATTTCATTGCGGTAAATATAGACAAATGTTGATTTTTGTTCATCTGTCTTATTTGTTTATAATTGTTTTTACATAATCGTAGTGAAATTAAACATTTCACACAGAAACAACAGCTTTTATGAAGAAATTGTGGCACATAATTGTTTTGGGAAATATTTACCCAATAAATATTAAAAGCAAAGTGTAAACAAATCTGTCCCACTAACAGGTAAGAAAACAGAGTGATATCCAGCAACAGTAATAACTTATTTAGCAAATAAATATTTAAATAAATAAATGAAAAAGGAAAAATATGGCGATCTTTGTTTAAGTGAAATAACGTAAAATGAAGCAGTTACGTTACAACAAAAACGCACCTCAGGCCAAAGTGAAGTTCACAATTTGGTCAAGTCTTTTCTTTCTTGTTTTTTGATTGCTGCTATTTCGTAGCTCTAGTTACAATTTGATGAAGCAATTCTTTAGAAAACTTTGTGGATTTATTTGATAAGCTGGTTGTTTTTTCTTCTTCTTAATTTCTCAACTATAAATCAAAATCTTATTTTTTTTTTGACCTCTTTGTACAGCTTCACTTCCGATTTGATAAATATTTCTTTTCAGCTTGTGGTTGTGGTTCTTATTGTCGTTGTAACAGTTTTACTATAACAGCAAAAAACCCCGACACTCACATACATAACGGCTTCATTAAGAGTGCGACACTTTGCAACATGATTTGAATCGTTATTGTTATTCTAAAAACAATAAATGTCCACAGTATGTTTTAGAAATGTATGTAGTCGTATGTACTTGCTCGTATTTGTTTTCTTGTATTTATTTTTTAATTAAACAAATAGAAAATAGTGTCAATGATGATAACATACGTTACTAAACCAAAAGCTTGTAATGAAAAATGTGTATTAAAAAAGAAGGGAAATGAATACGAGTAAATCACAAAAAGAATTACAGTTAACGACAACAGCTTTTGTTTTGGCAAAAAGAAGAAGCAACAAATTATTGTTTTAGCAAATTCATCAAAAACGGGAGGGAAGTAAAAAAAGGGAAAAAGTGGCAGGATTTTGAAATCCAAACCAGCTAAAGCAACAAAAAACTTGCAAAAAATTGTAAAATAAACCTGAAAATACTTGCAATTTGAAATTTGTTGCCTTAAAGAAAAGACCGTGTTGCGTCACGTTATGAAATTTCAGGCAACTAGAATAAGAAAAACGATTATGCAATGACCCTTCACCAAACCAACAAAAACGTTTAGCAATTATGTTTTTTTATAATTTACGTTTGTGTTACGTAATAGGAAATAATTAAGCAAATTTTAAACGACAAAATCAAGATCATTTTTATTTATATGTCACGTTTGTCATAACGTTACTCTTCAGCTAAGAGGCATATCGTAATAAACAAACGTGAAACGCTTTTTGTGTGTAATTAATTCTAAAAAGGTTTTGAAGTGTTATTTGTGTTTCTTATTAAAATTATTTAAAACATTGAGCGTTTTATTTGATTCCCGCTGCCATTTTCTAAAGCGTTTTATCATTTCGGAATTTGCTAAATATTTTAATTTAATTAGACTACTTAATTATCAAAAAAAAAAAACAAAAAAAATTAATCTTATCGCAAATTACTTACAAATTTATTGTTATTTATTAAGTACATACGAATTATTCAAAGTATGAAGCACCCAGGCTTACGTAATTGTTGTAAAATATTTTGAAATAAAGGGAAGCGACAAAAACTGACCTTTAATTTGATATTTATTTTGATCTCTTATTTCAAACAGGAACTATTAATGATTTATGTTTTCTTTTGTTGCCCTGCAAAGATGTGTGTTTTTAATTTTTAAATCCGTATCTGTGCTGTTTTTTCCTCTTGTTCTTGATTTTAAAAAGTTTAATGATTGTGTTTAATTAAAATGAAATTGAAAATAATAATTCGACAGCAGCAGAGATTAAACTACATATATGTGTTCGTTTCAGCTGCTAGCTACGTTTTCGGTGGCATTGACACATTTCTTAGGAAACAAGAAAAGGTTATCGCATTGTCAGGCAAGAGATCATTGTATGAAATAATTATTTTCGCAATTGAAATATTCTCAAAAATATGATTCTTCAAAAGAATAAGAGGAAAAAATTGTAGCCTAAAAGCTTTCGTTTTAGCTAAAACGAAGTCTTTTTGTTTTTAAAACATCATTTTAGCTTTTGTAATATCGTTGTATTTTTCTTTTCAATGACGTCACGTAAATGTTCTAACTTTTTTCTAACATATTTTGCTTTAAACAATAATAACGAATTTGTTCCGCTTAAATTTGATTTTTTTACTTGAATAAAACTAAATGTGCATTACGTAACGTAATCATGCTGAAGTGACGTAAATACAGATTGTTTATGTGGCATTAGTTGTAATAAAAACATGTATTTAATTAACATTTGAGATATTATCAAAGCAATTACGCTCCCACCCAGACTTTAACGTTACGTGACGTATATAAATTTGATTTATGTTGCATTTGTTGTAACAAAAACATGAGAAATTAAATTCAAATAAAATTTTGAGTATTACCAGAGCATTTACGCACTTTCTTTGATTTTTACGTTACGTGACGTAAGCAAAACTTGTTTCCTGGTACATTATTTTAATCTTTTAGACATTTAAAGTGGCGTAATTCCAATACGAAACGTAAGATTTGCGATCTGCGTTTAGACTTTTCAACTTTTTTTGGAAAGAGTACCAACAAGAGCATAAGAACTCATATCTTTGGAACGTTGTTTTTTTTGCATGTTTTAGTTACGTCACGTAATTTTATCACTTCGGAAAATTAATAGTAGCAATTGTCATTGTTTATACTGGATCTAAAACCCACACAATCAACGATTTTACTATCATATATGGGAAAAAAGAAACTTAAACAAATTAAAAAATTTTAATTATAAAAAAATTTGCTTTTCATTTGTTGTTGCTAAAAAAATACTTTTTTTTATAAAATATCAAACAATTTAAATTTATTTGTTTGCGTTGCATGAGGTTATCTCTTTTTGGTCGGTCTGAGCATTAATATTTGTTGCTAAATTCAATTTGAATTTAAGAAAAATGTGTGTTAATTATTTTCTTGTTATTGCTAAACGAGATAACACCACCAGAAGGCTACAAAAGTTTAAGGAGACTACAATATAATGATTATGAAAACTTTCAGAAACCGGCACCAAATTCATTCTATGTTTTGTTTCACTTAAGTTTATGTATCAGCTTTTATATTCAAGCAAATTACATATAGATAGAAAAACGCTAACAATTTAAACATGAATGTGCCGATAACATTATCTAAGAAAACGTTTAAAAAGAGGCAGAAGAAATTGATATGAAATAATTGGAAAAAAAAGAAAAAAGCTTTATTACTATATAGTATGATATAATTTTAGGAACAATAACATGACGTAAGAGATACTAACGAGAACTAAATATCTGGTTGTTACGTTACAAAACCTCATAATTTGACTTTGAAAACTTTTGCCAGACGGTTCATTATTTTTAAAATGTAAACTTTTTTTAAATTTGATTTGCTTTAAATTTCTAGACAAACGAAGTATATAAAAAATTACAAAGATAGTTTAGTTAAGATATTTCATGTGCCTTGTTTATTACGTTACGTAATTAGAAACACAGAGCAGACTTGATTTAGCAAAAAAAAAAAGCTTCTAGCTTCTCAAATACTTTATATTTTGAAGCCCTTATAAGCGTTTATTTGGGTTGCGTGATATAACATATTCTTAATTTAAAATTCTTTTTGCGCCTTGATTTTTAACGTTTTGTAACGTTTTTAACGTTACGTAATGTATTGAAATAACTTAACTTACCTTGGCATTTATTCCACTTGCTTGTATTATAACAATTATGGCCAATAACTTCCATAACAGAGACATACTTCGCCTGACTTTTCCCATGGGCAAACGATTCGTTGTCGTCGTACCCATAACGGTAAAAACTTTATTTGAACACACACGGCAGAACCAATCGGGATGAGAAATTAAATGAAAAATAAAATCGTGAAACTGAAAAAACGAACGCTAAGCGTTGTTTTTTTTCAGGCTGTTTTCTGGTTATTTTATTTCTGTATATTTCTGCTGTAATTTTTTATCTTCTGAAACACTGTTAAGCAATTTTTGTTGTTGTTGTAAACAAACTGAAATTTAAAAGCAAAAGAAAACTAAAATTTTTAATATTATTTTTTATTTCATTTAATTTAGGTTTTTCTTCACTACACTTTTTTACTTTAACGTAAAATTTAAAAAGTCAGCAAATTTTATTTGAAACCGTTTGTAGGAAATGCTCACGTTAACGAAAATATTCCGTAAATCTTTTTCAAGAATTTGAACAAAAAAAGGTTGTCGAAAAGATGGTTGGTTTTTTATTTCTAGTTTTAAACATTTTCTTAATTTTTGTTATATATAATTATTAATAAATACAGACAAAAAAATAAAAAATAAGCACTTCTTGAAATTAAGGATTGAACAAAAGCTCCAAAAAAAAAATACTCCTAATTTCCGAATTTGAAATAAAATAAAATTAAATTAATTACAACAATTTCGTATATCCTATAAAGTGAAAATTAATTAAATATTATACATATTTGCAAAACTTGAAAATAGTACAAAACTTGAAAATAGGGGTATTACCCTTTTTAAACTTTACTTCGGCTATAATTATATTTAATGTTGTTTTAATTTTAATATACAAATTCAATTACACTGTTTTAAGGCAAATTTTTAAAAAGTATTTTTTACTACTTTTAACTTCTTTTTCTTAATATTAATTTAATTTTGTAATTTTAATATAAAAATCAAATTACACTCGTTTTAGACCTATTTGAAAAAAAAAACAATTTTTGCTTCTACTGTATAAAATAAGCTAAAATCAACGTCTAGACATTATGTTTGACCTATTTTAGATAAATTTGAAAAAGGTAACGTACCTTTAATGCCTTTTTTAAAACAATATTTTATTTAAGCTAAAATTAATACTATTTCGATAATTTCAATGCAATGAATTTGACTCATCTTAGAGTATTTTTTTGCAACTTTTCGTTAAAATAATTTTAACTAAAATTATGCTCAAATTTAATATAAAAAATTTAATGAAAAAAGTTATTTTTTGATACCTTTTCTAAAGCAATATTTTACTTTTATTTTATCTAAAATCATGTTCAGTGTTAAGCTAATTTTGACTATTTTAATCCAAAAACAGATCACAATCAATTTGGATAAATTTTAAAAGAGTATATTTTTACTACTTTTCTTTAAATCATAATTTTGTTTTACGTAACGATTCAAAGATGTAGTTTTGTCGCAAATTAACTAATTGAAGTATATTTTTTGGACTTTTTCTAGTATTTCTTACTGCTTTTTATAAGTTTTTTTCCCAAAATTTTATTCAATAAAATGCTGCAAGTTAATTTTTTACAAAAACTAGATTAAGTCTTTCAAAGTTTCTGAAAATAATTTTTGACGCTCTTTAAAGAAATGAAATGACGCTCTTAACTGAAATTAAGTGAACTTTTTAGTTTTAGGATTTTTTTCAACAAAACTGTTATCATTTTATGAATTCAATCCAAGTCGATATTTTAAAGTTGCACAAAAAAAATAAAATTTTGCTCAGTGTATTTCTTTATTTTTCATTAAAATTAGTAATCGAAGATTTATTAATTAATTTTTTCGGTGTATATCTCTTTACTTTAATTAAAATGTATGTCTAAAGTTTAATTTATTGTTTTTTCGGTGTATTCCTTTTTTGTAATTAAAATTTATGTCTAAAGTTTATTTTAAATATTTTTCAGTATTTTAATTTGTCTTTATAGGTATTAAAATTTGCGTATAAAGCTCTGCATTATTTATTTTAGTGTGTTTGATTCATTCTTATTTAAAAAACAATAATTTTCTAATTATTGTATATTTAAATTAAATTTTTGTTTTATTTTATTTCTTTCATATAAGTCAAACTGTTTTAGTTTTTGATTTAATTAAATTTATCTTGAATTTTTTGGTTAAGAATTTTTTCTTTAATATTTGAATTTTGTCTGAAATAAACAACAAATCTTTAGGTAATTTGTTTTAATTTCTTGCTATTTTTATTTTATTCTTTTATTTATTAACTTGTTCTCTTTATGTATATCCTTAAATTTCTCTTTCGAATATAACCAACCATCCTTCTTTTCAATATTTCAGAAAAATTTTTTGAAACAACCATAAAATAAAAAAAAAATTTTTTTAACACGATTAAGTTATTATTTCTGTGTTTAATTTATTAATTGTTTAATATTTCCGCTTTTCTATGACACCAGATTTGTTCTAAGATGATTTTCTTATCACGTTTTCCTAATAATGTCAGCACAAGAAAAAACGCGCGTAAATAATCCTTTAATTTTTTTTAACTTTAAATATTATTTTCATATTTGTTATAAAAAAAATAGAAATCCTTAAAAACAACACACACCAATTACACGATATTTACAAACTGAAACGAAATGCGTGCGTCCCCAACGTACGACGGCGCGCAACTAAATGATTCAATATATTCCTGGCAAGACAAATCAACCGTACAGGCCTCTCCAACAGACACACACACACACACACACACACATCCCCATACACGGAAAAGCACACTGCTCATTTGCTTACAAAAACACTGGCACTGGCACTCGCACACAAAAGTAAATGCTCAGTACGCCGAAAGTGATGATGTGCTGATAACGGACAATGTTCTGTTTTCTGGCTTGTGCAAATCGTTTGAAGAGATAAAAACAAACACACACACATACATACATATTCTTTCACACATTTTTCATTCGCGCCATCAGTATTAGAAGCAAGATATGCACTCGTACTCGCAGTTTTACTGCTCTTGCATTTTGTAATGCTCACTGTCTTTTCGAATTATCGAAAAGTGCATTACAATTTATAAAGCCCCCAACATACACACAGACGCACACACCCACACACATGCAACTCCAAAGAAACAAAGTCTTGCGAATATGAACTTTAATGCTCGAGGAATTGCTTTTGTGATAACAAAGCTTTTTTCTTTTTTTTTCTGTTGTGTCTATTCTCTGATTTCACTCAAAAATCAAACGAAACTTAACAACCGCTCCCTTTCCCCCCAACACAACCAACCATAAACCCTTAAAACCCCATGGGAATCGCTAGACATCGTATGTGTGTTTGTACGTCTACCGTCTGATTTGTGGTAAGTCGAAAATAAGCGCAAAAACACAAAAACTATTCAAGACAACATGTTTTAACACCAGCCGTATGTATCAACCACAACTGCAACTGCAACAAAAACAACAACAGCACGTAACACACTCGCTTACAGTCAGTCACTTACGCTCAATAACACTCGCGACAAACATTAAATAATCATGCATTTTTCCACATACTCTCAATTTAAAAAGCCAACAACTAAAAGCCAAAAGCAAAAATAAAAGTAAAAGGTAAAAACAAACAGCAACAAGAACAACGACAAAAACTTACCAAGAAACGCAGACTTCAGCAACACATGCAATGAAACTGGTTTGCTACCAACAACAGAAACAGCAACAACAGCAACAGCAACAGCAAGAAATCCTCATGAAATCATATCAGAACCTTATGACAACAAAGAGTGAGAGATGGAACTCGAAAAAGAGTGGACATAGAATTGGGCTTTAAGAGAACCAGCCAGATTAGAGGGTGTGCAAAGGCCATAATATTAGTTGATCCATTCAACAAGGATCGGTTCGTCACTGCGAGTTGATGGCATCGCAAGCAGTATTTAAGCCAGAAGTGAAACGGCATATTTGTGGCTCCTTCAAAGAGTGGGAAACAGAAAACTTTAGTCCATAATAAAAAATAGTTTTTGAAGTGGTCTTCAAAACAGATGCATATATATGCGGCATGGTGGAAAAGGGGGTCCAGAGACTCCTCGGTTGACACGGCAATCAAGTAGGTTTTTTCAAACCTCCACCAAAAGGTAATTGCAGAACTGGTTAGAGCCTCAGTTGAAAAGCGATATTATGATTGAGACCGGTAAGACGTTTGCGATCTACCTGCGAGTAGAACAGTTTGCTCGCTACGACGTTTATAGCCATCTTCTTTAACGCTTTAGCCTCTGTACGATTTTTTTATATTGGCAACTATTTAAACATTTGCTCAATTTTTGAACACTATAACCGAACAGCGGCCAGTGCGCTATTTTATTGATAACGACGATAATGACTGATTTACCCCCTTCAGTTATTTATTTAACTCTCTGTACTCTTCAACAGTTTTTAAAGTTTATTGTTTACGGCTGGCTCCTGGGAGGAAAATTTCAAAAAGTTCATCATAAAAAATATTTTTTTTTTTAATTTTTTGACTTCAATCATTGTTATTATTTGTATGGCCTGGTAATAAGAATTTCTTTTCAGTTGTTTTTAGCTGAGATAACATAACCCACATACACACATACACACATACACACTCTTTGAGATACGAATTGTTTAAACATTCGTAAATACTTGTGCAAAATTACGTTTGATTTGGTTTTTTCCTCTTTTAGAGTTTGCTTTTGTTGTTGATTTCTTATCACAGGATGAGCATTTACTTTTGCACTCTCCAAAATATGTATCTTGCAACACTTTTGTTTATATAAACATCTGTATTTATGTGCATATGTATAAATTTTGGTTACGCTTTGAAAGACAAAAACTATGTACGAAGTCCAGAGATGCATTTGTTTCTCCATTTGAAATATCAAATATCTTTGAGCTGTGACAGGAAATAGGGAATTTCATAGGGAAGACGATTGTTTACCAACATTTCATGTCAGATGTCTGGAAATGCAGTAGAGGCTCAATGAATGAATAATGTTTGCATGTGCGCGTATAATGGAAAGACTGGCTGCAAGGAGCGCATATATTATTATATGGTCATTAATGAAAATGGGGGAATGGGCCAGTGCACTCAGGGCAAAGTTGTTGATTGCTCTCAACCTGGCGAGAAGCCAGCAGCGATCCCTGAAAATAGACTGGTCAAGCTGACATACTGCCTCCTCGTGGCGCCCCTGGATAGCCCCTACAGCACCCGCTTAGAGGGGAACCAAAGTGTGCAGCGAATCCCCTCTGTCCAGGGGTCTAAACCAGGACCCGGTCCTCCAGGTTTCGGGGGTTGTGCGTGGGGGTAACTTCCCTACCGTGTAAAAACACACTAGTTTCGACACAACAACAAAGAATCAAAACTTTGTTGGTTGAGGCCCAGGTTCACCACGGACTGTAGCGCCAAAAGAAGAAGAAGAAGAAGAATGAAAATATTAAAAAGTTGTTGGTCGAAAATGGCGGTCTTGTTCTGAGGCTTGCGCTTTAGTCAACAGCTTGTAACTTAAGAGGGTCTCTGCTATACGAACTGGCTGGGATTTAATTAGTTCATATTACCGCGAGTTCTCTGTATATACATTTCTATATAAGTACATATATTTTGAGATTTTCCGTGTAAAATGTGGTTTAAATTCGGTTAAAATTGACACTTTACTAATGCCACTCTCTGTTCTCTGTGCTTTCACTATTTCTTTTTTCTTTTCATTTCGATTGGCTTTTTGTATTTAATGTTCTTGGAATGACCGGTTTATTTTCTTTGCCCAATACTCTTATGTAGATTTTAGTAACTGTTCTTTTTGACAACGATCATACATCATACACTCGGAGAAATATGTATGTATGTTTTTTTCCAAGTTTTTGGGAAAAAGAACTTGATGTCAGTCAACTCATTTATACGGGCTAATTTCATTTTATTTTGTAATAGTTTTTATTTCAGTTTTAGTTTTTCAACTTTAATTTCTTTAATTTTCTCTATTAAAATTTTTAAAAGTTCACTTATTTTATTTTACTTTATATTTCCTTAATATTTTAATTCGGATGTTTGGGTACAGATTTTTGATTGCATCTGGTTTCTTTCAAGCTTTATCTCATTTTATTATTATACACATATTTAATTTTAACCTATTTTCATTCGTTCAGCGTAATTATTGCATTTTATCAACTTTTTTTCAAAAGTGTAAAATCTTCAGTGTTTCCACAGGCTCTCAATTATCTTAAATCGCTGTTGTTGTTGTTATTATCACTACTCGTTTGGCATCGTTTTAGTTTCTTTATTGTTTCTTTTCGATGAAGAGTTCATACTCTCACTTGTAAAGCCACCCACATATTGAGTACATGACTGCAAGCAATAACAACAAATATAAATCACTCAATAAGTTACAACAGTTTACAAAAAAAAAAAAAAAAAAGACAGCAACAGACTCAGCCACACATTGCAACAACTTACCCAAATACACACACACAGACAAGTGCCTACTATTTAACGGACAAGATTCGGGCTGGTAATTGGAGGAGGAAATGGGAGGGAGTTCTTTTTTCTCTTACAAAAATCTTTGATTTTAACTATTATTTTATTTATTTTGTTTATAGAAATCAATAAATTTTACTCTTTTATTTGAAAGAGCATTTTTGGTTTTCTCGCAAATATGTAATTGCCAGAGAAACCGCAAAATGCAAATAGGCGGATTGCCTGGTGAAGCCGATTCTTCCGCGCTGCAGATTTTGCCTTGTCGTACTCCAAATCCATTGCACTCTACTTTTCGGTGTATAGAGGGAAATGAAGCCCCCGCATATCACAGCAACCAAAACTCAAAACTATAGAAAGTTCAGGTATGACTTCGGTTATACCCTGTCTCTCGAGCTCTCAAGTATAGGGCTTGTCAAAGTCCTCTGAAAGGTCCATTTTGCTTTTTCGGTTACCCTGGTAACATGAAATAAAATCATTTCTTGTTTAAAATCTGTTTTGATTGTCAGTACCGGCATGAAAATGAAATAAAAACAAACTTAAAAAGAGTACGTAATTGTATTTATTTTTCTACTCTTTCTCTTGGAAATGAATATAACTGTTGTTGAGGTTTTTCCTAGTTTTTCCTTTAAGTAAACATTCGTACATATATATATATGTATATATATAAATACATGTATATATAAATGAAGTGAAATTAATTGAATGGATGGGTTATTGAGGGGCGTGAGAAAAAATTGTGGTGGAAAACGGAACGCATATCCATGTACGCATATAAATATATAGTTTTAGGGATATGTATATACATATACTTGTCTAGTAGTATAAACATACATACATACATGAGAGCAGGTGGAAAAAGAACTTGTGTGTGTGTAAAAAAATTAAGTAGTTCCCGCTTAAATACAAGTTTTACTGATAATATTGTATAATAAATAACTGCACGAAAAAAATTCCTTCTGAAAGGGTTCATCTGGCCGTATGGTCTCAGAGGTGGCTTAAATATTGGCTAAACCAGAACTGTTGATAAACCTAAAAAGGCTACTACGTTGACCAGGTCTGTTGTTTCTTATGATCTTCGACCCACAAAAACCAGAAACCCCCAAAAAGTGGCAGCAACGCTTAAAACCACCCTACAGCAGGTACAAGATTTGCGAAATAGTTGCATGTACAAGCGTACACATTGACATATACATATAAGAATCTATCTGCATGTATGTTAGGCCGACAATCACTTTGACTGACTGCCTGTCAGACGAGCCTAGTGCCACCACAAGCTTAAGCCGACCCAGAGCTATTTAACTATTTTAAGAAAATATTTAAAACTTTATATAACACTTCCGCTTTTATCTGTTCAGTAGCCTGCATCTTATGCAAATACGCGTGTGTATAAAATTGTTCCGAAAAAATCTTCGCAAATCTTGAACATTTTGTATCAAGAATATTTAAAAAAAAAAATGAATTAATTTTCAAAAAAGCAACTGCAAACCGGTAGAAACTGTTGGCTGCTTATTAGTAACACCTCAACAGCAACGTGAGCTTAAAATTCTTAAGAAAAAGTCTGAAATGTGTTTTATTTCTTCATGCACATGATGTTGGTTTTCTTTTACATTTACGAAGCATAAAATAATGTTGTTGTCACTTTATTTATTTTATTTTTATTGGCTTTCTGCTTTAAACGTGCATATGAAAACCAAGCGTAAGAATAACTTTTGAGTGAGACCGAGAAATCATTTAAGCAGCCCAACGTACGTCTCTGCCTCTGGTCGCCTCTCTGTCCTGTTTAGTTGATCTGGCTGGAAGTTTGCGCAGTGTGTGTTTACGGTGCCTGGGAGGGGTGCTGCTTAAGTGTGTGATGCTCTATTAGTGGACAGGTATGCAGAACTATAAATAGAAGGAACTAATGGAACATATTCAAGTTTTAAGTCAAGTATTGCAAGTGATAAACAAGACAACAGCAGACGTGATAGTGAGAATAAAATTCCTACGTTTGCAAATCTTATTATTAGCCGGCTTAAAGAGTTGCCTGTGCACTAAGAATTTTAGGCACCATTTTTGAGCGTAAAAATGCTTACAAATGACTTATGTATGTGCCTGTAATTAAACGCAATTGCGATGTGTTTTCCTTCAAGTTTTTGTGATCATTTAAACAACTTCCTCATCACTTTTTATGCCATTTTTAGTAATTGGTAAAAAAATAAAAATACACTCCCATTGAAGGAGCTGGTGTTTTGACGTATTAAACCCTTGTGGGAAAGGGGAAGTGGAAGCAGCTCCCGCTACTACTCCTTTATTCAAATGTTAAACTATTTCAAGAAAGTAAATAAAAGAGGTTCTACGACGACTCAAACTTTAATGCGAAATTAAATTTCGGCTTAATTGGATTGACTCCCAATCCAATTTAAAAAAAGCGGAAAAACTATTCAGCTAAGAAAATGTGTAATTATAAAATGCGTTCAATAAACTTTTACAGTTTTCATCCCAGAATTGCTATTCAGCTGCATAATGTGCGAATTCAGCTACATAAAATTTAAATCTAAAAGGGGCTTATGGTTGCCTTTGCCGCAAACTTTGCATACAAAATTTAATCTTTCTTTCAGCCAAACAGAAATCCTATACAGCTAAAGCTGACAAATATAACTTAATAGGTCTTTTCAGCTTAAAACAATTTAATTTAATGAAAATGTTATTGAGCCGGGTTTTTTTCCTTTTATGTCTCCCAACTTTCTGCACAAAATATAATATATAATTTTCGCTTTGCAAAAATAGCGCTCAGCAACGATATACTCATTCGCCATTATTCAGATGTAGTTTTTGTCTTATTTATGTCTCAACAATTCAATTCATTTAGAAAATTTACATTATTTACATTTTTCTTTTAAAACTTTGTGCAGCACATCATTACAAAAAAATGATAATCAGCTGGGATTTTTTCATAATTTATGTTTCAAGTATTCAATCCAGTTGCAAAATGCGCAGCAAACTCTGTTCAGCTGCAGCTTTTGTCTCAAAAATTCTACTCAGCTACGAAGTTTACAAAGACCCTTGCAAAATTTTATTCTTCTAAGATGCAGTCAATTAGTTGCAGGAAAATATTATTAATTTTTTACAGTCTTTCCACTGTACGCAACTTTTCCTTCACGCCAAGCACTTTTGATACAGAACAAGGCGGGAAGAGAGACCGAAATAGTACAATATGAGAAATGCTGGTGTCGGTGGCAGAGGTGTTGCATGTCTGCTTAACTTAATGACAGAAATAAGATGCAGTTGAAAACAAGACTACAAAATGTAACATAGAGTTTTCGAAATGCAACAGCTCAGCTCAGCTCAGCTTTCGTCTTCCCTCCTGACAGCATCACAAAAGACACTTAAGAGTTTTTTTTTGTTTTTTGTTTTATGAACATACATTAATAATCTTTTAGCGGGTGCATAAATAACGTTTTTTGTTGTTTTTTTCGCATTGTTCGCAGCAAAATTTCGTTCTCAAAACGTGCCTTTCGGGCTCGCACATGAAAAAAGGCGAAGATGATGCCCAGACTCTTTTCTTTTGGCTTTTGAAACTTAAGCCTGTTTGTCATCCTGGCGTTTTAGATGCTTTTTATTGTATCTTTTCATTGTTGCCAGGCTAAATTTTCACCAACGTTGATGTCATTCTACAACAATAAACTTTTAGCTTTTCAAATATTTTGTTTTTTTTAGTTATTCTTCAAGTTTATTTGCGAAGCGTAGGAGTTGGTGCTTAAAGTACGAGTAGAATGACTCCGTTTTTTGCTGATTTATATGCAGAATAATTTTGGTTGTACTAAAAGACATTTGAGGACAAGAGGCCTAACGAGTATTTGACTAATAAAGCAAAATACACACTGAGAGAAAAATATTGTAATAAAGCTAAGAACTTAATCGCGGTAACATGCCGATGCTGGCTCATTTGGTACAGCAATGCTCCATTAATGACCACATAATGGCCACAAATTAGAAAACTAGAAATTCGTCTAATTGTCATATTGAATTCGTTTCGTTCGTTGGTGACAGTAAATTCTCAGATTTTTGGGTAATTAAGCGGGAAAAGCATTTAAATGAGTACGTCGAATTGCCAAGATGAGGTAATTGCTCTTCTTAAACTGTTGAGATTCAAGCGAGATCCAGCCCTTATACATTTTAATGCTGCGCAAATTTCAATTTATTTAATAAATTCAAATTCGTTTTAAGAATAAATGAAACAAGCAACAATCTTACACCAATTAAGAACTAAAAACTTTATGCGTTTAATGTCTCCTTTTCAATAAATATTTTTCGTATGTGTTTTTTGTGTTTTTTTTTTGCCACAAGTATTTAAACAGCTTCCAACAACTTGTTGCATTTCAGAGGCGCAGCAAAGACATTAAGTCATCAACATCATCACAACAAAAGAAATTGGAACAAAGTGATATAAAATATAAAATTGCAGGCAGGGATTCCAAATAATGCATTCATTTGTTGAATATGGAATAGGCAATAGTAACACAATTTGCATATTGTGGTTTGAAGAAAGGGGCTGTTCCACGATAATGAACGTTTTACGTTCATAAGTATTTAAAACAAAAAATGTATGACTTAAAGCGCACCAAATGTAAAGTTTTTTATATTTCGAGGCAGAAGAAAAGCAGAAGACAAGAATTTTAATATTATCCGCCGGCGTTAAGGGTGGAAATATGCCAGGCGAGTGGACCTTACGAGCCACAAGTGACTACTTCACAACAAGTTTTACAGTTTTCTTGCGAGAACAAATTCTTTTACAACTCTGCCCTTTACTATCTCTATACTGCGTTTACTTAAGTTTGAAAGTTAATTGTGCCACCCAAAACAATTAGTTGCCACAAATATTTCAATAAATGGACAATTATAATTACAAAATCATTAAATGTTAATTTTTTTAAAACTGTCACATGTAATCAACGATTTTGAATATTCCAGTGGAGGGGGGAGGGAGGCGAATGTGTTCTTTCGACGGATGTCTCATTAATTGTATTGAGATCATTTTAATATTTTAATTTGAAAGAATTTTTTTGGAAATTATTTCTTAAAGCAACAACAAGCGTTAGAGGCAACCTTTGTCTTGTCTACGATAACCTTTTCTCTTAACATTTTTAAGCAGCAGCCTGTTTAAGTGAACAAAATTAATTAACTTAATGTTTGGTCTTTTCCACGTTTTGATAAGATAAGTAAAATTCCAAATCTTCTAAAATAATAAATCAGTGCTAAAGTAAGCAGGACATTTTTATTTTATTTGCTAAGGACTGTTGTAATCGTTCAGTTAAAAGTGCCTAAAGGTGGTTGTACTCCATTGGACAGTTGCAAATGAGGCATTTCATGAATAATAAATAATATTTTGTTTGTTCTTAACTTGGCCAACAATTTTCGGTTTTTGTCTCTCAAACCGACTTAGACCTTTTGCTCCACGAAATCTCAATTTAAACACTAAAACCAAATAAGTAACGAAATCTTATTCAAACTCTTTATTCCTCTGAAATTATTTTTGCACTTTAGATTTTAGATCAAAAAAGAAGAAATTGTATAAAATACAGTGAAACCTCCGTCCGTTTATCAGAGAGATGTACCCTATTCTTTTATTTTAGTTTTATATCTTCAAAGCTTGTCCGCTTATAATAGGTTTCACTGTGATTAATTACTTTTTTTTGTGAATCGTCTAAGAACTTAAAATATTTGAAACTTTTTTATATGTGAGGCTTAATTTTGAAGAACGCGCCCGATTCGGCAGCTTTCACTGTATTTGTTTTGCCAACTTCCCTACGTGTTCTCGCGATCTTTGGTGCAAGTGGCGCCAATTCTATTTGTCCAGTTTATTTTTATAATAAGTGTTAACAAAAAAAAAAAAAAACAACTATTTCCGCAATCAAAATTAAGAAAAAAAATTTTTTTTAAATGTATATTTCCTGATAAACTTTTCAACTTGAGTAAAATTTAAAAATTTTTGTTGTCTAACAAAAATCTAGTAATAAATATTATTTCATCATAAAGTTTATTTTAGGCAAAATATTTGCTTTTTTGTTATTGGCTTCTGAACGCCATTTCAATACTGCGCATGTTTTGTGCAGAGCAGCTCCAGTAAGAGCAAAGCCAATCACCGGCTACAGGATGTACAGACCTGTTAAGTGTCCCCAAAAAAAGTTGATGACATTAAAGGCACCCTTGTTTCACAAAACACAAACCACAAACACACACACACACAAACCCAATTGAATATTTACGCAGGTAAATAGTGTTTTTTATGTATATTCCTGCTTTGTCAAATATGTAGTTGACATTTGCCTAATTATATGCTTGACTTTTTGAGTGTGTTTGCCCCATTTGATGTGAGTGCAGAGTAAAAGTAAGAGTAGGTTTAAGCTGCTTTCTCGCAACAAGAGGGGGAGGAGTTTTGTTTCGAAACTTAATTTGAACAATTAAAACTAAAATCTGTTCATGTTTTATAATGTAATTCTTAAAATATCGCGTTATTTATTTAAAATTTTCATTTGTGTTGCAAACAAAAAATTTTATCTGGTTTCTATTAAAGTGACTTTTTCTTCCTGGAATACGTATTGCATTTCAATGAATCAGTCTGTTTTCTCTTAATATTGAACCATAAACTCAAATAAAAAATGATATTTGACAATTGAAACTCTTAAAAAAACCTGAATTGCACAATGGCTTGATTCCTAGAGTTAATTCAGCTACTTTGCTTGAAAAAGCTTAAAACACTTTTCATGGCTTCATTGTTTCTTACTGATAATGAAGCAATTAAAAATATTTAAGCTGCTGTCTGAGTTTTGTCCCAAAATATCATACATAAATTTGCTAAAACAAAATTTATAAAAATCTATTTTATATAAAATGGCTGGAAAAATAGTTAAATGCTGCACTGTGGGTCTCATAGCGTGAACTACTAACAACGAAAATTTCAAATGAGGTAAATTTTTACACATCTTTACGGCTGGAAAAAGATTAAAAACTGACGGATCGAAATTAGAAATAGTGTCCTCCTAACCCGATACAAATATATTTTCCAAAAACCTGGAATGAAATAAAAAATTACAGTGTTGATCTTATAACGTAGAATTTTAAATAATTCAATTATTTTCAGTGAATTTGTTGGAAAAACTTGTAACTTATAATTCATAATAAAATTAAATTATTGAAACAATATGAAAAAGCTTCACAACATGAAATTTCGCCAATAAAAATTCACACAACTTCTAATATTTCCTATGAAATTCCCGAACCAAAAATCCTAAAGCCATCATTTTATATTAAATGGCTGGGGAAAAAAGTTAAAACCTACGCTATGCGTCTAACGCCGTAAAAGATTTGCAATACAAATTTTTAGTAATTCCAAAAGTTTGTGTGGAAGCTTGGAATTTCCTTTAACTGAATCTTAAATTAAATTAGCGCAATAACGAATCCCTTAAAGTACTTTTATATAATTTGTTTCATTTCCATTGGATTGTATATTCTTTCATACTGGTTTTAAACAATTCGATGTTAATGTGCTTCGTGTTGTATTATTTTAGTTCTTCTTATTACTTTCCTATTATACTATTTTATTTTACACTATTTTATTATTTACAATAATACAATATTATCCTTACAAAAAGTTATGATGGTTTTGTGAGTTTGTTTGCTCCCGATGTAAACGCTTCCGTTTTCCTATATTAAATTGTGTGGTAATATTCCTACTCAACACGAACTACGACTGCTGTTATGGAGAGGAAAAGCTTCTCTCATTTCATTCACCACTCTGTTAACAGCGCTTGTCGGGTGCTTAGCACATATCACAACCATCAGCTGAGAGGTTATTGTACAAACTTGATACGGAGTAAACTTTTATACGGGTATTTGTTATACTGGTTTCTCACTGATAGACAGATTATTGATTGTCATACATAAATAGTTCCTTTAGTGTTTGTTTCGGGTCTATTAATGATCATTTGAGAACATGATTAAAAATATTAACGTCAATTAATGATGAAAACCGATTGTTTTTAAAATTATATACTGATTTTAGAGAAAATTATTTTATGGTAAATTTTTCGATGGCTGTCCTTCTTTGTTGTTGTTATTGTGTTTTTTGCCACTGAATTTTCATTTTACATTCCTCTTGCACAATAAAATTTAAGAACATCCAATAATGTGAGCAATTTTTGTGAGTTTTGTTCCAAGTTTGAGTTTTTTTTTTTTTTTTGCATTCAAATGAATTTATTGACAGGCATTCCCAGCACAAGAACATTTAATGGCACTCACTCATACATACTTGACGGGAACAAAAGTTATTTGCTGTAAAATAAAAGGACTCAAGTCGACGTCCAACACCCTGCTTCACCGTGAATTTGTTTATTCCCGTCAACACATAGACGTCGACAGACTACCGGCCACAACCTGCCAGAAATAAAACACATACACACATGTGGCCTTAAGGGCATCAACTGATTGACGACTTGCCTTCTTTGGCATCGCTACCTGAATAATAAACAACAACAACAAGACGGTCAGGGGCCGCCAACATTTAACCGCATCGATTGAAAACCCCCTTTAGTTGTTGAACTGCTAAACAGCGTTTATGAATTAGACTGTAAAAAGTTTCGTAAAATAGATTTGCAATAGAATTTTCTTGTCGGGTATTTAAGGGCACGTCCCACAACGTCGAATCCTTTTCTTTATAGTGTGTCCTTATTGTCTGCTACAGCCGTTGTGAATATTTTACTCAGTCTCTCCCTTTCTCCCTTTGCCACTGTATTTTTTTTTTGTCATTGACCAAATGGCCACCGGCTAAAAATGTTCTTTGGTTGGTTAAAGCAAAAAAAAAACCAACAAATAAATAAATAAAGGAAAATAAAGGAACACACACGCACTCTATTTAATATGAATAAGAATTCTTTTGATTCTTCCGTTTCCGGTCGGATTCTGTTGCAGTAAATTTCGTTGCATAAATAAAGAACTTTGTATTTAAGTTGAAATTATTAAAACACTTTAAGCTTTTGTTGTTGTTGTTGTTGTTGTTGTTATTGTCTCTGAACAGTGAAAAGGCAAGTAAAGTTGGCGAAAGAAACGTGTAAGACGCTGATGGATGGTCAGAATATTTTCTCACTACAGTTTTTTTTTTATCCTGTGGGCAATTAAAACAACTTAATAATTTTTATTTATGATAATGAGACAAGATTTGTTTACAGAACGGGCTTATGGCGGAACATATTTTTGAACGTGGGTAAAACGCCCGTGGAACAGGTTTGACCTTGGTGAATTTTGACTGCGGCAATCTGCTTTTAGGGGCCCCACCAAGGTAGGCCTTGCCTTGCCCACTTCCTTAGACTTTGGCAGTCTGCTTGCCAAGGGCTCTCCTTAAGGAAGTTCATGCATGACTTTGGCTGTGCAGCACGTTCTATGCAACGCATCCCTGGATTGTCTTATAAGACAGAACTTAGAGAGCCTTCTTTGGCTGAAACATCCTCGTCTAAACCTAAAATCGCAGAAAGAGGCATTGGGTTGTGTACCTTCTGGCGAGTGGAGGGAGAGAAATTGTAGTGCTTTGTTTTGGTGGTCCTTTTTCGATAGGACGAATCGCTTAAGCCCTGTTAAGGTCTGATCTTCGTATGGGATTTCGGCCTACCAACTCAAGAGCCTTTTCTTCCACGATTGTCTGGGGATTGCTGAAATGTCCTTTTCATGTGTCCGTGTGTAACATATTACGTGAAATTGGTGAGAAATGAAGTAGTTTTTTCTGTGAAATTATTTCACGGTGAGGTGAAACCATCATGTGAGATACTCACGTAAGTCCATTTCACGTTCTTGTTCAATTTTTGAACTCGATCTTCGAATAAGATCTTATGGACACTTATTGAATTTGTTTCCAATCAGCAAATGAAATAATTTTCTTCGTTTTTTACACTGTTTAGAAAATTTCACTAATCATTAATAATAAAAAAAAGAAGAATTCTTTAAAATCTATTTCAAAATCAAGTTCATACAATTAGAAAGAAAGCGAAAGAAAATCCCATAAAAATGTTTGGCCGTAAACAAAAATTGGTACACGGCCCTGATTGCAGCAAATAAACAATTGCAGCAAATATTTAAACATTTTTCGATTTGAAATTAAAAGTGTTTTTTTCCTTTTTCTTCACGCTGATATATAAATTAGCACAAATGTACTAAAAGCAGATGTAAATTTCATTTTTGACTCACGTACTGCTCAAGGAAAAATAAATAACAATATTTATGATAAATAAAGAATTCGCATTCAAGGCTAAAGTTTTAATAAAACAAATTTTTGATAAATTTTCGTTTTCTGTTTCTGCCACATCCTCTTCAGCAAAAAAAAAAAAAAAAAAAAAAACGAACGACTGCGACATATCATTGAAATTGAGGATAGAACGAACTTGTCAGCATATTGAGAGCTAAATATTTCCGGCTATAATTTTTAAATTAAAAATTTCCACATCGACACTAATTTGTAAGCAATTCATGGCCCAGCCTTCTCTAGTTGGCTCCTTGAAAAACTGAAAAACACATGACATGAAATGAATTAAGAAAAGTTTTGCCTGCAGTTTAGAGCCATAAATAATAAAGTTGCATAAAAGTTGTTAACAAAGTTTAATAGAAATCATACACTCACAGAAACAGAACGTGACAAGTCTACAAACGAAAATATTAATAACGGAAAAAACAAAAAAAAAAAGGCAACGATAAAATACACCATCGCACAATTGGTAGCAACTCTATTGTCACTTATAAAACTTGGAATATGTATATAATATACTAAAAAGCTCTAGTTCTAAAATCGTTGCTAAAACAAAGGCTGGTATTTCTAAACTCGCACTGTTTTCGATCTTTTCTGATATTTTTTAGTGGCAAAATTTTGGTTTTTTTGTTCTCTTAAAAGTAAAATATGAAAACTCTTGGACGACAAATAAACCTTTACAATAAAATTGATAAATTGAATTGTATATGTACTAAATTCTTGGATCTAAAAAGGAAGTGTCCGTTTCCAGAGTTATTTGTAACGAATTAAAAACTGAAAAATTTGTCTCGTTAAAATTACTTTTTTTGGTCCAAAAATATTTGAGTTGTTCTCAACTTTTTCTGTGGCAATTATTTTACAGAACTTAAACGGCTAAGATTTCAAATGTTGCTGGTTGTTTTGTTTAATTTCTTGTTCTTTTTTAGATGGAGTCATGATTTATGGTCTTTATATTTTTCCAGGAAACCTCAAGATTTGTTTCACTTGCTTTTTTCATGTGAAGGTTTTAAACTTTTAAGAAATTTCTTTACTCAACACACGTTGTTCAGTAAGAAAACATTGAAGCTGCCATAAAATCGAAAAGTACTAAATATTTTAATACATTTTTTTTAAATTGTTCAAAACAGAAACAAACTCATTAAGTCAATAAAAATTATTTATTGTTTTTTTATTTCTGGCAGCTGACGTTTGTTTTCTAAAGATCTATTTTTTCTTTATGCTTAAATTTGAGTTTTTGTTTTATTGCCTGATTATCCAACTGACTTTTATTTCAATACCTGTTTTGTATTATTTGCTTGCTTTACTTAAGAGATTTCTTTATTCAGAATTGTATAAAGTTTTAAACTTCAACTAAGTCTTCAAATAACACCTTGTTTTTTCTCCCTTGCAAAATTAGGGGCATTCATAAAGAACGACAATTAATGAGAATTCATTGCAGACTTTAGAGAAATCTGCTAATTTTGTGTCTGTTTTGCATTTATTTCCATAACTTGTGAACTCCCTAATAAGTAATGGTTTCTTGCAGCAAAGAAATGAAATAAATATGGAATTTAAAATTGATTTGATTATGAAAACTCTTTAAATGCGAGTGTGTGCATGAATATGTGGCACGAACGCATTGCAACAAGAAAGCTATGACATTTTATTTTTTCAGATTCTCTTACACAATTGGCATTTGAAAGGTTTTGCCTACAACTTTTCAAGTCAATTGTTCAACTCATACAATAGGAAAATGGTTTTTTATAATAAAATTCTCTTGATTAAACGTTATAGAAAAAAGTGTTATAAAATCTTTGAAAATTTATTTGTGCACGCAACACGCCTTTCAACAATTTCATGTCAATTTACATAATTAACGTGCAACAAAATGGATTTAAGCACGCGGAATAGCAAGAGAAGTGATGGAAAATATCGAGATTTAAGTGTTAAAGAAATGTGAATTATTAAAATTAAAAAAAAAAACATGTGAATAACAAAACGATATTATATAATGAAAATAAATTTTGTTGGCAATTGATTGAAAATATAAAAAATAGAAAAAATCGCACATATCTAAACTCCTTTTGAAAATGTAAGATTGAAACTTTAAATTTTAGTACAAACTTGAAATTTTTAAGCAAAATTGGGAGCTTGAAAGAGAATCGTGCAATGACGGAAAAAATTGCAGAGATTTGATTAAAATGTTTAAAAAATGAAAAGTAAAACCCAGAAATTAAATGCCAAAAATAAAATAAAGCTACAAGAATACAAAATGCGCAAAGAAATGCAACAAATGATTGAAAATTAAATTTAAGTAGAACATTTAAAAAACAGATTATAAAAATATTCAAGCAAAAGAAAACCATAAAGTTAGTCCACAACTGGATATTTAAAACAAAATTGAAAATGTGGAACAAATTAAATACTTAGTACAAGAATGTTTACAGTGTAGTACAAAATTTGCAACTCAGTACAAATTGGGAAATTTAGTTTCAAAATTAAAATCTAGTGCAAAGATTCAAATTTTGTGCCAATTTGGGAAACATTAAACATAAAAAAGAAACGATTTAGTACAAGTGTTGAAGAACAATTAGAACAGAATAGATATTGCAATAGGTTTCAGACCAAAATTAAATACAAGTGCAAAACTGAAAACTTAGTACAAAAATTTATAAAATAAAAGGAACAGACATTTGAAATAAAAAACACACGATTTGAAAAGAAAATTCAAATTCACAAACAAAAGTTCAAACTAAGTTCCAAACAGAAAATTAAATACAAGCTCAAAATTTAGTACAAACTTGGATGGCTCATTGTGAAAAATAAAAGTATTAAAAACTTAAATTTCAATTTTCGTTTGCCCTTCAAGGGCGAGCTGCGCAGCATGTCCTGTTTACCCAGCGAATTGGTAGCACTAAGTTCAAATTATTTCGTGCATGATTTAGAACTTGCTGCAATTCCTTGCAAAACAAATCAGTAACAAATTCAGTAGAACTATAGAAATTAGTACAAATTTTAAAATTTAGTACAAAAAATACTTTTATAAACAAACAGCGACAAATTTCAGATTTAGTACAAAAAAGTTAGTGCAAAATTTAAAATTGAGTACAAATTTTAAAGCCTTGTGTACGAAATTCTGCAAACATAAACATCAACAGGCATTTTGTTAAGGAACTGAAAATTATTAGAAAAAAATATGAAGAAATTTAAAATTTTTTTAAACTGCCAGCTGCGCAAAATTAAAAGTGAAGTGGAATAAACCAACCAATTAAACTCTTTAAATTTAAATTAAAAGCAAATTTCTATAATATTTCAAAAAATACCAACAGTTATTTGAAATTCAACGCATCTGCAAAGAGTTTGCACAATTCCAAACACGTTTTTTTGTACCCATCAGTAACAATTACGCCAGCATTTTCCTGCCAGCAAACCTGTGGAATCACAAGGAATGTCAAGAACAGACCTTAAGAACTTTAATTTTTACACAATCAAGTGCTTGAGGTTATTTTTATCTACTTCCTAAAAGCGCAAATTTCATTATTCACATGTCCTTTAAGCGTCATTGTAAAAGAAGGAGAACGCAAACAGCCAAACAATGTACGAATTTTCCAACACACGTGACATGTGCTGAGACTTGCGAACAACAACAAACGACATTTTAGAGCAATAAAAAGGAACACGTGGTGGCAGGCAGGTTGGTTCGTATTGCGACGTGTAGCAGAAGTGGCACGCAATCGAATATTGATACCATCGAGAGCATTTTCATATTGCAAGACAGGGTAACCCTCCCAGGAAAGATTAATCAAGCCTTAAAAAGCTGGCCTACCTTTAGGCTTCTAAGCCGGTATAACTTCCGCTCATTAAATGACACACATTCTATATGAACGATTTGAGGGTACGGCTGTCTATCGCAGAGATCAGGTGAACATCGAGCGATTTGACGCCACTAGATGTTTTCTTGCGGGTAATACACCACAATCGATCGATCCCCCCCTAAGAAGCTGCGGTGTACATTTGAGCTGTATTCCATTCACACATGGCTTGTTTTCTATTTATCCGCCCTTATTGAAAACCCCGGTACTTGGCCATTCACTTTTTTTTTGTGCATATAACAGTTTTATTTTAAACTTAAATTGTTACACCGACAATATTTCAACTAAATGCAGCACAAGCACTCATCGTCCACTCGATTTTCAAAAGCTGACCATCGAAGGTTTTCACAAATCACGCATTAAATGGAACCACAAAGTCAAGGTCTTAAAACCCAACAGCGGCTGGGACAAGCAATGAATTTCAAAAAAGCTTTTAGGGGATGTGAAAAAAATCTCTGAAGGGTCAATTTACAAATCAAGAAGAGTACTTTTAGTGAAAGTCATAAAGTAAAAGAAAAAATATACGAAAAAATGTGCAGTAATATAAATTCCGAACCTGTGGGACAACGCATTAGAGGACGCCCACGGAACCGATGGCGCACACAAGTGGAGAGGGACTTCAACCAACTTGGTGTGCAAAATTGGAGGACGCTGGCTAAAGACCGTGCCAGCTGGAAAAGTTTGTTGGTTGAGGCCCAGGTTCACCACGGACTGTAGCGCCAAAAGAAGAAGAAGAATATAAACATTAAAGATGTTATTAAGTCAAAAGTTGATGAAGCAGCTCCTTGAGGAGTTCCTTCTAAGCGAATATTAAATGGTAAAATTGTCACTCAAAATAAAAATAAAAATTATATGCAGAATATTAATGTTAAAGTTTTCATAGAAAATTTTGTATTTAATGGAAAATTATTATCCCTAAGAGCAATTTCCAGACAGGACAATTCAACATCTGAAAGCTTTTCTGCATAGAACCCGATTGTCCAGAAAAATGTTTATGTAAATTTTTAAGCAAAGCAGTTTTCCTTATGAAAATTTGTCTATTAATAATATTATTTTAACTACTATTTACAGTTTTTGTATGTGATCTACAGTGACACCTCTCATAACACATCACAAGACTTTGTCACATGTGTGTACCCGGTGAGCCATATGGGGCCATCAGATTAGGCTACATTGGACGGTGTTGATGTAAATCATTTTCACAATCTGTTTATAACGAATCTTTAAATCTTTGTCTGCTGACAAAAATATTTGATTGTGCTTTTAATACTCAACTTCACACAAACTGGCCACCACTTCTGTAGCAAAAGCAAATTGAAATCGTTCGCTTTTATTTGTTGGTTACAAGACTGTGATTTGTTCTTGCAACTTTTGTACTTTCCGTCCCTTTCAGCCTCGTTGTCGTTTGAAGGAAAACAAGAAACAGATAAAAGTCTGATAAAGTTGCACTACCGTCAACATTATTAAATCTATTTTCAACACACTTGTTGATACAACAGTTGTCATCCACATCATTATCACTACGCTCGGCGTCATGACTCAGCCAACTATAAATCTAATGTGAAATAAAAAGTTTTTTTCTGCTTTTGGCCAAAAGCAAAATAGGGATAGTCGCAGGCTACGTGCTGGAGAAATTCAGGAGTGCCGGCGGCGAAATTTCTCGTCTGTCCACGACTGACAAAAAGTTCATAAATGGTCTCTCATATTTGTGAATTTTCTGTCGGACGCATAAATGAGTTGCAATACGAGTACTTTTTGCAGGTAGGCCAGTTAAATTGTTCCTAATAAGTTTTCTCTAGTTCAACATTTTGGAGACATCTTGAACTCTGCTGTCAATCACAAAACCTAAAGAAAAAACATTCATAAATTGAGGCCCAAAAAGGGTTTTTTGCTATAGACTGTGACCACCTGCCAGCTTCGCAACCACTCACCCTGCACCGTTCACTGGTGTATCAAACAGAGTCGAGGAGCTGCCTTGCACCACAACTAAAGGACACTTCTGTTATTGTGGCACGCTTCAAATGGTTTTCCTTGTGCTGGTTCTGTGAAAATTACATGTGTTTGAATTACAAAGAACTACTAGAAATACAAAACATTTATGCTATTTATATTCTAACGAGATATATTTATTGTCTCTCCTTCGACTGGTTCTGCTTGCTGCTGCTTAAAGAAAAAGCACTTGAGTGCATTCAAGGTTCAGGTGCAAGAGGTAAGATGCTTCCACTCGCCATCAGACAACGTAATCAGTTCTTGGAAAACGACAAATTCTTTAGGATAACGAGATGGAACAGGAGAAAAACTATAGCTTGTGAGAAGTACTCCTTCTATGCAAAATCAATGAAGAAAGATTAAACATACAAAGTCGTCTAAGTCGGCAAGTCAGCAAGTCCGTCGACCAGCGCAAGTGAGACGCGAAACTCTCGAAGGCCGAACAACAACAAGAAGCCTGACTGCGCTTCAGACACAATTACGATGATGCGGGAGCTGCTTTCCGCCCAGAGCTGATTTACGACTGAATTTGATTTATTAGTTTCAAACACAAACAAATTTTTATTTTAGCAGGCAACATACGGTGAAACCGCCCACAACGGACTCTTGCTCCAATCAGACAAGTTTTGTAGATCCAAAGTGGAAAGAAAAGAATGTGTATGTCCCTCACCACAAGCGAATACCTCTAATAACTGGACAAAATACAGCGACGCCAAGTGCCCCTTATGACAGCTTTCACATACAAAAATTCGATTAATCAAACTGATCGCAATCCATTTCCCCCCTAACCGGCTCGTTTTGACTTCGACTGTAACAGCTTTTTGAATTTATTGATTTTGTTGCTATATTTATTTACTTTTTTAGCTGAAAAGAAAAAACAACATGTGTTTAAATATGTTTTAATAGATATTTTTTCACAATTAAATTCTTCATATTTGAATTAACTTGTCTTTATTGTTCTTTTGCACCTCTTTTGTTTTAATTTAATTTTTTATTACTGTTCTGTATGAGAGGTTTTATCTCTGTTTTTCTAGACTTTTGTTTTTGTTTTTTATATCTATGATTTTTATTGTATTTGAATTTCTTAAGCTTTTGAAACAGAACGGAGGCTGTGAAAAACGACATTCTGACGTTCTGCCACCTTCTGAGGGAAATGTTTTCGCTTTTATTTAGTATAAAACAAACGCTCCTAGAGATTAGATCGCTGATAAAACTAAATCAAAAAGAAAAAAACTGATTAAATAACAAATCATTTGTTCAGAATTCCAAGTCGTGATAACTTTTAATAATAACTATAAGTGCTTGAAAATATAAAAGTGCTGTTCAAGGTTGGTTTACCATAGAAGCTACAAATTTTATTGCATTTATATAAACAAAAGAATGTTGTAAATACTATTATTTGTAACAACTTTATTGAAGCAAATTGTGAAACATAAAAATCTAAAGCGGACAATTTTGACACCCAATTTTCGGTATGGCTTACGACTTTATATAAATTTTCAAACCTGAGGCTTCTGCTGCTTAAAAAAATTGCTCATTATTTCATAGTTTCGTTACCTGTTTTAAATAAAAAGGTCGCTAAAGCCGCTACGCAAAATCGTATCGAAATATTGACCTAAAATAATGAAGAAACAACGATTTAGATATAGAATAAAAAGTCTAATTACGAGCAATGGATTCATTGGGACAGTTCACTTTCCGTGGCTCTCAACTTTCTTGTTTCGCCCAAAAAGTTTAAATAATTATGTGCGTATATGCGAAAGAAAATAACAAATTTGTATAGAAAAGTTCGCGCAAAGTTCAACAAAATTGTTCTTTAAAAACAGATACAATTATTGTTTTAAATTATCTTGCAAAATAATTCTGTACATTAAATTTCGATTTATAAATTAAAGGTAAAAAGATTCTTTCCAGAAAATTGTTTCGTAATGGAAAAGTTTCTAATATGAAAAAATGTCCATCCACTAGAACATCCTATAACAGCTCTCACAATTAGTTATAGACAACCAGTAAGTAGCAATTTAAAAAATATTAGAACATTTCTTAAACAGGTTAATCTAAAAAAAAAATATTTTGCAACGAAAAATGTTCAATAGAAAATTGTTTGTGGAAAAATGGTTTCTTTTATTCTGTTTGCTATTTGCTACGGATAATGGACTTGTATGTAGATGAAAACTTGTTATGGATAGAAATTTGTCTATGAAAAACCTGTTATGGATAATATGGAAAATGTGTTTTGACTGACAATTTTCTGTTCAAAAGAGATTCTGTATAATAATTTTCTAAGGAAGAAGTATTATAAAAAAGGATTTCCTGCACCGAAAGTGGTACAAAAATATTTCTGAAAAATTGCTTTGGATAACAATTTTGTTGTGGAAAACAATTTAATACATAGAAAAGTTTTATTGTTTTGATAAGGAAATCTTTTAAATACCAGTTTTCTTTGAGAATCGTTTTTTGGGAGAACTCGTTTGGTGGACGATTTTGTAGGTTCAAATTAACATCATTAAAAAAAATATAAAACCCAACAAAGACAACACTTGAAGTAAAATTAAGCATTTAATTAAGCTTTAATTAAGAAATATAACCTAATTAAGAAATTACACACAAGTTCTTCAGTTTTTTATACCGCTGTTTAAAATTAAAAATGATCAAAAGCCAGTGTTTAAATTTCGAAATGATCAAATATTTAATTAGTACAAGAACCATAAAGGACGGATACATCAGTAGTGGACAGATAAAAGAGACAGATGATAAGTGATAAGTTAATTATTTCTGATAAAGACATTCGGTAATGGTTTCGTATGGCAACTGTTTGCGCCTGCTGTAAACATATGGCCTTAATTCCTCAACCATTATCCTTATGTTGGAATGCACTCTTTAATTGTTTGGACAAAAGTTGTTATTAATAATTTTGCCCACTAAAAATTTAATCAAGTTTTTGCCTGCTGTTCGAAAAGATGAAAACGCAGTCACGCTCGCAGCTCCCAATTCCATATTGATACGTATTTCGATAGTCATTATTTTACAGTAGTTTATGTTGTTGCTTTCGACGCCCACTCCTCAACGCCGTAACAATTTTAATTTGTGTATGCTAATCCGCTGTTCTACAAAAACGAAAACACAAGTCCACTTCGTGAACACATACATATGTGACACTTAAAACTCATAGGCGCACACACTCACGCACATGTGAATATCAATTTTTATTTAAGAATTTGCACTTGACATATTGACCGGCTTTATTGCTTATTTTTGTCGTATTAATGAGGAACAATAACCGAGAGAACACAACAACAAAAACAAAAGCAAACACAATCAAAACAAATGCATCCATTCACTCTTTCACTAACTAGCACCCCCCCCCCACTCACTCTCTCCCCCTCTGCAGCAACATCTCTCTGTGCTATTTTGTTGTCTTTGCTCCATCTTCCCCAGTACATTCATTTTTCATTCTGTTTACATTATCGTGCATTTTATCGTTCATTCATAAGTGGACATGTTTGTGAATCCAAGTGTGTTTATCTTGTACCCTTCCACTATATACATATTGGCTGTGCTGTGCTGTACTGTGCTGTGAGCACAAGATGCGCCTACACGAGTGGGTGCGGAAGGAAGTGGGGTCGGTATAACTAAAGCTAAACAAAAACAACTTTTGCTCATGCCGTTGCTCATGTATTCGTGCACGCTACACCCACACAGTAGCCGTGTACTATATGTGCCAAATGTGTCAATACGAAGGAAATAACAGCAGTAATGACTGTTTACACTGGAAATTAACTAAAAACAATGTGCGGATGAGAAAGTTAAGACCAACTTCGAAGCAAATATGCAAAATGCTTATATTTACAAATGTTTTTCTGAATGAAAATAAATTCGCTGTAGTGAGTCATTAACCGCCAATCACTCTACATGTTGTTATTATAATAATTTTCGAAGGAAAAAGTTACTACTAGAAAATTTTGTACAGAATATTGTCATACATAAAAACTGTTCTTTAAAACTCCTTAATGGAAATTTGTTATCCATGAAAAATATTCAGCAGAAAATTGTTATTCAGGCAAGTTTTTCTATAGAAAATTGTTATTCACACAAAATTATTGTGCATTCGAAATTTTTCAACAAACTCTTGTTATTCAGACGATATTTTCTAGAATTATATTATCCATTAAAATGTTTAATACAAAAAAAACACTGCTTTTCTGCAGAAAATAACTATCAAAAAAATATCTATAGAAAGAGTATAAAAGTTTCTAAAAATAATTGCTTACGCAATAAGCGATAAAGAATTAGTATCCATGAAAAACTTTCAGTGGGAAATTTCTATACACAAGCAATTTGTTACAGAGAGTTTTTATTTATATATGTAAAAACACCCATTATTAGGCACATAAAGAGAAAATCTAAATGAACAATTTCAGATAGAAAGTTCTAATCCTAAGCAATTTGCGATGAAAAACGGCTTCATAAAAGTTCATTATACCTCAAAATATTGCACAAAAAGCTTCTATCCAAATAAATTTGTCCATAAAAATTTTGTTATACAAAACTAATTTCCATTATAATTTCTGATTTTCATTTCTGATAACAATTTCTGATAAACAATTTCTATAGTTATCTACTACCCATAAGGAGTTTTCTATGAAAAGAAATCTTTTTTAAAAAAGGTTTCTATCTTTTGTGAAGAAAATTATTACACATAAAATATTTCCCATAGCAAATGATTACTCTTTAACGATTTGATACAGTAAACAGTATCCATAAAAAGCCTTCCGAAGAATATTTTCCAGCCAAAGTTTTCTACAGAAAAATATTCTGATTGCCACAGAAAATGTTTATCCGTTATAGTTCTTGTGAAGACTTTTTTTGAAATATTATTATATTATTATATTATCAAAAACCATATATTATATTATATTTATTATTATATATTATAATAATAAATAAATAAAGAGAAAAAGGGTTCTAGATTCTCGATTGATAATAATAATCTGCGTTTTCTTAGTTTTTTTGCTTGAGGATTTTTTGTTTGTTGCTTTTTTTGCTATTAAATTTTTCCCTAAAATATGGCACCGTTAGTTTGTGTTTTAAATTCTGTTTTGCTTCTCTTTGTAAAATATTTTACTTTAAATTAAACACGCCTTCACCTTGTTCCCTTTTCGACAAACGTTTTATTTACTTTCTTCTGTCTTAAAAAGTTTCAAACTAAAGAAATTTTCTGTAGTTGTGTGACTTTTGTTTTTTATTTCTGTTTTTATTCTTAATTCTTCTTTATTCCGCTTTAATGTTTCATTCTTAATTGTAAATAAAGCATTTGTTTTCCTTGCAGTCACGTGTTTGTTAAAAGAAATTAGAAAAAACTAAATGAAAAAGTGAACTGCATGCGCGCGCATGTTCAATATTGGTGATTGTTTAACTTATATTATTTATGCTGTTATTGTTTTCCTTTCGATATCCTGCATTATGAAATGCATTACACGAGGAGTAGTATTGGCCTTAAGAACGCATTGACTTTGTTTAAAAACGGTATTTAACTCGATTTTAAAAAAACAGATTTTTTATTTTGATTACGAATGTGAAATGCAAAGCTTTTTACTTTTCTTCCAAATTACCCAAAGTCGAACTTATGACGCCTGGGATTTGTTGGTCAAATACCCTTCCAATGGATTCAACTGGAAGCACTTAAGTTGTTATGCAAGGATTTGTCTTTTATAATATTTTAATTTTATTTTGTGAATAAAGATTTGTTACTATCACGACCTGCCAAAACCTCCCTCGTTATTCTCTTTGCATCGTTATATAAAATAAAAAACATAGTGGGTGCTTTCATTGCATTTTCTTCTTCATTTAACGAACTGCCAGTTGCTATCAAACTTTTGCCGGTTACGGAAGTTATTAAAACTTCCGCCAACTAAAACACTGTTTGTTTTGTTTTTTACTTTTTTATTTTGATGCGAGACACTGTTATGTCGCAAGAGAGAAAAGAAGAGAGAGTAAAGAGAGAGAGAGAGAGAGCGCGCGAAACAGTGTAAATTAAACACAAAGTAAGAAAGACACTGAAGTGTGTACGATTTAGATCCATTTGATTCCACTTACAGGAGTGTTAATGTGTGTTCGTACGTACGTGTCTCTGGCGCTCATCTTGTCTGCGTTTAAGTGTTTGTGACTGCACATGTATACGAATACGTGTATGTGTGTATGTGTAAGAGTTTGTACGTGTATAAGTTCGTTGGAGTATGAGCGCAAATATTTGCTTTGCGTTTCTTCCTCTTGTGCATCTTGTTTTTTGGCACTTGTCCAACAGAACATTCTTAGTGCATTCTTTTATTTTGTATATCGTCAATACGGTTGTATTTCAGTTACTTGTTGTTTTATCCTGCTGCAACAATTCAGTTGATTACGGTTTATTGAAGTTGACGGCAACGGATTTCTTAGGTTGCGATTAAGATAAAAACAAAATGTTTATTTTTTTAAATAATTTAACAGTTTTTTTTAATAAAGTTTTTAAAATAATAAAAAATAAGCATCTATTATAACAAAAGTTTTCGAAGAAATTAGATTTTAAGGAAAAACAAAATATAAAAAAAAAGAAAAAGATCAATATATTTTTTAAAACTTAAATAAGCAAATATTGTAGAGCAGCTTGAAATTCTCGCATTTTGCCAAACAGGTAATTTATTACATATTTTAATTTTTAAAGAAATGTTAAACCTAATTCTGGAATTGCCAGCGCCACGACAAAACAAATAACAAATTTGAAATTTGGTGTTTTCTAAATAAATGTAAAATGTAAAAGTTTACCTTTATATAACACCATATTTATCAGGGACGGGAAAAGCGGAATTAAAGCTCAAAAATGTTCACAATAATAGCCGCCAAAGGAGCAGGGCTGGTTTCTTTTATTTTTTAGTTTCTTTTATAAGTTTTTAGGAAATTATTTTAGATACAGAAACTTAAGAATATTGTTAAAGCAATATTTCATTACTTAAACATTTTTAACAAATATAAAATTGACCAGATTCTGCTAATTAACGTTAGAAACATTAACATTTATGAAATTCAGTTCAATGGTTTCAATGCTATAAGTTTTGAAAAACATATAGTCGGGTTAACCCCGATTAGCGGATAGATGGATGTCTAAAGCTTTCACAATGAAATTATCATTAAACATTTTTTAATTTATGTTATGAAATTAGTCCATATAAAAGCAATTGTCAGTCAATATATCGGCATATCGGTGAGGGTTGTGCGAAAGAGCGTTCGCATTATCGGTTTTGATTGGTCAAAGGCAGCACGATTTTTGCGCTTTTCATTGCGAATTTAAACATTTTGTGCGTTCAATGTTCAATCATTGAAAATATGATAGTGGGATCTTAGCTTTAGAGTGTTTTTAATCAGTTTCAGTTAACGTTCGACATCGTGGGACAGGCCCCAACAGCATTTCAAGCCAAACGCCACGTTTGCACTATAAATATGCCTGAACTGCAGTCGAAAAACTGGCTCTAATTGTTTTTCAACTCGTTGATTATATTTTTAGATGTCTTTAAAAGGGACCAGCAGCTTTTTGAGAATCTCTTGTGTAGAGTTTGAAATTGTTTAAGAAATAATGTAAAAAAAGCATTTAAATGAAGCGATTTTCATGAATTTCTCAATCAGTTTATAACACATTTTAACGAATCGTCAAAAGACCTTTAGCGAAATCCAGACATTGTAATAAATAAAAAATTGTAATTTACGGATAAATATCTCCTCCATAAAATAACATTTTTTCTGTTGTCTGTGTACAAATAAATTTAAATTTTCAATGAATAAGTTGAACAAAAAACTAAATGGCATTTTTCTATGAAACATTAATTTGGAAATAACAATTTTCTATAGAATAACAATTATCAAGAATAAATTTATGAATAAAAGCGTTTATTAAGGAAACTGGCGATGGATGTAAGTAACGGGCGACGGTTACCCCGCGTCTGCCGTTTACGAGAGTTGCTGTTATTAAAATGATGCATGACAACTACTAGGGCTTTAAAACCAAATAACTGGCCCCTCGGAACGATCAATGATCTGACTACTTGTCAAATTCGATGTTTCTCCCCTTCAAAAAAGTACTCGCGAATGTTAGGGTTCGTTATCGTGGGACAGGAAACTTATCTCACACAGGCAGTTGAAATAAAAAGTCTTATCAGTTGAAATGCACTTGCGCTGCGGATAACGCAACTAATTAAGTATATAGTACAGTAAAGTTAAGTATATAGTTGTATATAGTAAAAGCGAGTACGGACACTCCTCAGTTGGTTACCCTTTATGAACGTGGCCGACTAGAAAGTACTCAAGAGAGCCATAAAACACTGCGGTTATCCGAGCAAATCACACGCTATACTCTCGAAGACCGAAAACGATGACGTTAGAGCTGTTGTTCAGCCCGGAGCTGATTAATGACTGACTACAGTTTAAAACATTGTTATTGTCCACAATCCGTTGCCCGTATTTTTATGCTGAATACTTGCAAAAAGGAAACCCATTACTGGCAATTAAATGCTCATGACACGTACAGATCTGAGTTTTAATTTTGACTTTAGAGTAGACAATGCCAATAAAATGGTGTTGACGTTTTGAGATGTCGATGCAATGATATACTGACGACGTTATTTGGAGCGCATTGTATTTTCTAAATTTTTGGGCAATAAATAATTTTTGTTAATTTTTAAATTTTTGTAGTTTTTATTTTCCATTAATTATCCGCTATAAAACCAAGCAAACAAAACCAACGTTGTAGCAATTTGTTTATACCATCATAAAATTTATTATCTAAAAACTAATATTTGATTTATGTAAACAGTGGAAATAAAAAAGATAAAATTGCGCCGCTGAACGCAAAACACTTTCAAGCAAATAGAAATAGTCGCAAAATATATTTTAAAAAATCGCAACCAATAATTGAGGCCAAAAACAAATTTATGCAACAGTCAGTGTCTGCCTCGGCCGGTTTGAAACTTAATCAAATATACGAGTACGTAACATCCACTGCAAAAGTCTTTTCGGAATTGTTTTATTTATCTAATTCTTGACTTAATGGCAATACCATTGAATTGATTCTCAAATAAACTTTGCGCTAAATATAAATTAACTTTCATCAATAGCACTCAATGTCGTTTGAGTTGCATTGAACGAATGGAATCCTGCGTAGACAGAGTAGCTGATTGACGGCAATCACACCCGGCCATTTTGCGTGACAGCAGTTATTGCTTATTAAATGGATTATAAAATAATTAAGTAACACCAACAAGCAAACAGTGGGGCAATATTGCATAATATTGATAGAGGAGGATTGACATAAAAAGACTCTTTGATTGTTAAAGGGGTTTTCAGTTGGGGCGGCTAGAATTTAGCGTCCTGTGGCCGCCTTGTTGTTTTGCTGATGTCACTGGTACCAAAAACATCCTCGGAAATTACACGATTGAGCATGACCCTCACGTTTAAACTTTGAGGTGCATAAGAAGGCGATTTATCCACAAAAGTTTACTATTTTGTGCAGATTTGGCGCCTTTTTTGAAAATAATGCTCGTGAGGCCATCACCGTCAACCTCAACCTCAACGTCAACGTCAACGGGAACAGCCATAGAAGTAAATATATTAATTACTTTTGTCCCAAAGTGAAAGAAATGGACTAGATGAAATGTATGTCCTGCAGAGGATTGCGCTACAAGCCACACAGAGAACGGTGCGATCCATACGCTGCATGCTGTTCCTAGTGGGGTTTTGGGAAGGCTTGTGCCAATAAAAGGCTGAGTCATTACAAACGGCACCACTTGTATTCCTGCCATAGCATGCGAATATTTGAGTGCTTCAAAAATTATTATTCTTCAAATACAAAAAGAATTTTCCAAATACCTCACACTTGACTTGTTCTATATTAACACTTACGCGTCCTTATTGGAAACCCCTCTATTTTATTGTTTCATATTTTTGCTTAAGATTAAACTTTCATCTTTGTTATTTTTTAATTAAAAAAATGCGGCCTACCATTTTTTGTTGTTGTTTTTTATACATCAGTGAAGTTCATTGTAGTCGTATTTAACCAATAATACAATTTAACGGCTGTGGAGCAAAAACAAAATCGTGTAGACAGCAAATAAATTTTAAGCCAACCAATTAAACCTTCAGCAATACAAAATGCAATTAAACAAAACAAAAGCGTAACTGGTAAATATTTAATTTTATAATTATGAACAGTAAAAATAGTTTTCTTTTTTGGACAAAAGCGTGCCATTAAAATATTAAAAGATCAATAAATAATTTGCGTTTATGAAACATAATTTTGAAGCTAAATAAAACAGATTAACGCAACACAAAAGCCAAAGTTAGTTGGGAAAAAGGAAAAAGGGTGGCTTACAAAAAATGCTCAGCTATTAAAACCTTTAAGAAAATGTTAAAGAAATTATAAAAATTTTCATAAGAAATCTCATAGAAAACTTCGGCCAAACAATTGACTACTTTGAAGCTGCAAAATTTATATTGAATAAAAAGTGTAGCTGGTTTTAGTGTGTTTTCCAGCTGTCTTTGAATCGAAAATTTATATCCATAATTACTTTAATCTACTTTGATTTATAAAAAAACGCAAAGTACTTGTTTAGCAAAATCACCAGATCTTTGTTCAACTGCAGAGAGTAGAATATGTCGTTAATAATTGAATACAACTGTACCGAATAGATGCCACCATATTGTTTCGCTGAAAATGTCCATGGCCAACTCAAGGATATGCGGCTGTGTGCTCTTGATAACTTCAGAAATTCGACCTCTGAGGTCTGGAGTTTATTGGCCTTAGACCTTCCCTCTTCAAGAAATCCGGAATCAGCAAAAGTTTCATGCAAAAGAACGATGATATTGTTGCTTGATGGGGCACTTAGGCCCTCACCTACAACTATAGCCTTCAATTCTGGGTTCGCAACACATTCGCCGTAGCAGCTGATCCAGCTTTAGCTTCGAAAACAAGTTAAGGTGGCGGGCTGTTCCAATGCAGCGTCTTCACGGAATATTGCTAAAAGATATAGAAGCATTTACACGATATAGAATTTTGTTTAAGAGAAACACCAAATAAAAGTCAATAAAATGGTTGTTCGGTAATAATCAATGATTATGAAAGTAACAACAGCTTTTGCATGCAATTAAACGACTGTGTAAGTACTAGTGCCAACAGCTTACAGGATTATATGCCACAAACCAAGTTTTACATAAAATATGTCTACGATGAGTGCTGTAGCGACCGCTGAACTGCTGGCAGTCCCCCTTCGGCTGTTTGGCCAAATTAACTATATAAACCAATTTAAAACCAATGTTTTTCTTAAACAAATCAAACAAATTAAAGCTTGATTAAATAGTTAATAATCGAATTTACTTGTATAGAAAAACTTTCAGCAATTCCATTACTTAAATATTTACATATTAAATTAAGTATTTAATATTAGAGTTTTCTTGGTGTTCAGTTGTTTCTCTTGGTTTTATTACAGTTTCCTGTTTAATAAAGAACAATCCATTATTTTCATCAATGCAATTTTTTTTTGTTGCACATCCGACAGCTTGTTTCACCATTCATGTAAAACGAAATAAAAAATTTATTGAATTTCAATAGCGTTTCCGTTCTTTCCGTTGTTTTCTTTTTCGTTTTTCCTTTTTGAAGGCGAAACAAATGGCCGTTCATTCACTTATTTGAAGCCATCGAAATGGGTTTGTTTTGTTTTTTCCCTCGTCTTGGCAAATTTTCTTCTTGTATATGCAAATTTTCACTCTTTTCCTTACAAATTACAAGCTAAATTCTCGACAGATGTTTAAGTCATTTTCTACTCACGTTTTTCACACTTACAAAAATCTTCACAGTTTTAACTTTAATACAATAGTTGTTATTTAAAGGATTTTAGGATAATGTGTGAACAAGTTTGAGAAGGTATTGAAAATGTTGTGAAGAGAATTTTAATTGTCATATCGGCCACTTAATTGTAGTGTTTTGCACATTAGCGCCTAAAAGTATTCTTTATATTTTAGATGTTATAATGAAACTGAAAGCGAAATAGAATTTACAATTTGATCAAATACATTTTTTTTGTAGTTTTAAATGTCACAACGAAACTGAAAACTAGTTACGAATTACAATGTGATTATACATATATTTCTTTTAATTCCAATTTCTTTTAGAAAACAACCAAAATTTTCCCAAAAACTATAATTCTTGGCAAATAAAAAATACTACTTTAATAAATCCCAAGATTTTGGAACTGTTTTGTTATCTGGAAGGTTAAGGTTCGCATATTTTTCGCCAGATAAAATTCTGATTTGATACGTTTGTTTTATGCTTAATATAAAATGTTCACTGAAAACATTTTGCTTAATCCGTTTATTGTTTTAAAATAGTGGAATATGTTTAAAAATCCATATGCACATGTATGTATTCCGTGTTAATGAGCTGCTCCATCATATATATTTTTCGTACCATTTTGTGATGATTGAAATCGGTGGGCTGCAGCTGTACCTTTTTCTCAAAATAGACAACACAACGACAACGACTTTTGTCACTATTCGTTCCGAATCCTAAATTTTTAAGTTCTTGTATAAATAGATTTTAGTCGGCCAGAAAACTGATTTCTTATATATTTTTCTTATAATATAAAAATATGTCGTTGTCGTTTGAAAACAATTTATTTAAATTACATCATAAATTTATTCACATACAGAGTTCTTTAAGCCTTGACTTGCATAACCTTCCAATGCTGGCAACTGGGTGACCATATCGCAATTTTTCTTCTTCCTTTTTATTAATAATGTCATCTAGGCAAAAAAGAGGAAAAGAGGAAACTTTTTGTTCTGATGTCCAACGTTTCTATGGCTAATAATCTGGGCAGCAAATTAATTGTAACATATCTTTTTCAAAACTAACTTTTTATGTATGTATATGTGTGTGTGTATCTGTGTGTCTGTGTGTGTGTGTATGTGTGTCTGTATACCATTTGCGTATGTGTTACAAAATGATGTTGAAAACTAGAAAAAATCAAATGTAAATGTTTAGCAAAGTCATAGTTGAGTTAATATTTGTTGAAATTATTAAAATAAAAATATCAACTCATAAACAGGCACACAAACACGTCTACAAAAACTTCTAAGGACCTTCCCAGCAAACACAAAATCATTCATTTGTTGAAATAAAAAACTTTGTTAACATATTTCGCCAACATCTTTGAAGGCAAAGCAGAGTAAATTTTCACCTGTCGTTGGTGTGATGAAGTAATTTAAACAAAAAAAAAATACAAACGTTTATTAATGAATTTCAAGTAGGGAATTATTTTCTCGGTCTGATGGGAGTTGTATGTTATTCAAGTTATTTTTAAATGAAATACAAATATTTGTCCTTTGGGATATACATCAAACCTGTGTGTTTGCTGGGTTGTTTGCTATTGGAAAAACTTTTCTCGGAAAATTACAAGTCAAGCGATAATGCACATGCCAGCGCATTTCTACACACACTCTTGTGTATTAATAAAAAGTTATAATGTTTTTTATTAAATATTTTTGAAATAATTCTCTTTTCCTTTCTAATGCCAGCAGCCTCAAAGGTCCATGTGCTTTAACACAATCATGATACACTGTGAGAAAAGGCTTTTATATACTAAATGTGATTTGCTTGTTACTTTAATGTTACTGTCACATAAAGTTTAATAGGGCGAAGGGTCCTACACAAAATTTAAAACTTTCTCCTCCACAAGTGTATTTTTAGTTTACCGAAAATTTGCTAAATTTTATTTATTCTTTGTAAAGTAAATAAATACATTTTCATGTTTTCCCAAAACTTCAGTTATTCTTTACGTCTGTGAGACGCAGACATCTACAAAAAACGAAGGAATATTTTGTGGAAGTCCTGTATAACAGAATTGTTCATAATATCCGAAATTCTGCACATTGTTATCAGGGTAAATTTTAAACTAAAATATTTTAAAGCTCATTGCCATTAAATATTGCAACGAGGACAATCATGACATTTCTGTTTAATATAATACTTGTGTGCTTAGCGAAAGCGCATTACAGCATTTAAGGCAATAGAAAAATGAGAAGAATCATCCTATAAATATGCCACTCTAATGTTAATATTCCTAGAAAACACACATTTACCAGCACATGTGCACACTGTTTATTAACATATTAGCACACATGATTTGCGCGCACCTGATCTCTCTTTGCAACACATTTTGTTGGTATTTTTCAAATACTTAACAGCACATGTTTGTTGGTGTTTAGGTCGGTGTTTACTACACTTGCGGCAGTGCACTCCCATTTCCACTCCCACTCTCACTTGGTCCCCTTTTGAGTGTTTGTGGTACGCTAAAACAGAAAAAATATTCTATAACTTGGGTTACAAAATTATTACGGAATCAAGGAGAAATGAGGCACACAGCCAGTAGACAGGCAGTGGAACTTTTGCTTTTATCAGGCTTTTAATTAAACCATCAAATCAGACTTTTTTCAAGAGCAGGGATTTCATTACATATCTTTTTGATCAGACGAAAATTTGCGAAACCAAAATCAGAATACTGTTTAATACCTTTTAACCTTTAAAATGTGTGCCTCATTTCCTAGAAGCAAGTCAAGTTTTGCCATCATATCATCATATATTTGTTGGTATTCTTTTGACTTTCATATTTCAGCCTTATAGTATGCAACACTATAAAAAATAACAACCAGAAAGAAACTTAATAAAACGAAGCTCTCACATGATGCCATCTCACTGACTTCAGTGGCGGGCTGCAAAAAGGGAGAACTTAAAAGCTTTGTTGAATTTAATTTTCAACTCGCGGACACTGAAATAGTAGAAATTTTTGTTACTCGATGCTTGTTTATCTTTTGCTGTTGTAATTGAAAGAGGTTTGCGTAGAGAACTCTAGTTTTTTGCAGTAATTGCTTCCAGTGTTGGCCACTTGTTGAAGAATTTCATTACAAAACACAAATGCTGAATTTAAAAAAAAAAACTTATTTCTTTCTCTTTTGGCTAAAGCCAAAAGCTTTGCCTTGTCACGTATCCGCACCTGTCTCACACATGCATGAATTATATGCCAACTTAAGCTTGTATGTTCGTTTCATAGAACTACAATGTACTTAACAAAGTGAAAGCACTTGTGCAATTTTTTTCTCATCATCATCAGCATCAGCATCTACATGCATCAGCTCAAGGATAAGCAGCATCACTTCCTGACATTGCAATTCTATTGTCTAAAAACGAAAGTGCGAGCCTTAAAACACGATGCCCAATTCATGGGTGACACATGATTTTCATTCATGTGTGTGTGAGATTTTTAGGTGGGGGTGTACGTACAAAAGTGCGTTCGTTACAACAAACCCTATAAATAATGCCAACGAAAGCGAAGTTACAGAAAGAAAAAAACAATATTCTGTTTTTTTTGCTGTTGTTCGTTGTTCGTTGCTCGTCGCTCGTCGCTCGTTCTGCCAACTGTGACATTTGACAAAACAAGCGACAAAAGAAACTTGGAATTAAACTTGACTTGACTGTGTCCGGAGGAGAAAGTATGAATGTTGGCCGGCTGGCAGTGCTTGGATTCTCTAGTACCGGCAGCAAGTCATGCATGTAAATTTTATTTATTTGCAACTGCTACAAACTATTGTTGAGCCAAATGACTTGTTGTTGTTGCAAGTCCTCTAAGAAAGCTTGTATGGCGGTGAGTGTGTGTGCGTTTTGTTTTTCTTTTTGTGGAAATGAATGAACAAAGAGGCAGGCAGGCAGTCGTTTAAAACATGCGCCTGCATGCATGTGTGCGTGCGGGTGTGTCTATGCAAGACAACCATTTTTTGTAAATTTGTCTGTTTGCTTAATGGTTTGTTTGCATTTGAACTTGTGTTGTTCAGAGTGCAAATAAAACAGCACACAAAATTGTTTACCTCATTTAAGTTTCAAGGAGTTCTAGTTTTTATGCTTCAAATTCTTGTACAGCATTTGAATGTTGAATCAAGTGACGAGTGCGTTCTGTTCGTAGTTTTTGAACTTTTACTTTGTAGGAAAATTTCTCTCAATTTAATTTGGCAAAATTATTTGTGCACACGTCCATTGTGATATGCCAAGAAAAAAGTTTTCGTTAGTTTTTCCTCTTTTAATTTCTTGCTCGTGTTGCTGCAAGTGGAAAGAAGTAGAAAGTTTTTTTCACCTCGTTTACGAATTGTTGGCAAATTTCATTCAATTTTAATATTAAAACGACCATAAATTTGTTGAATTGAAAAACGTATATTCATAAATTAATTTAGAAGAGAAACGATGCCAGTTTGGTTTTATGAAGAAACAAAGTTTTTAAAGAAATTGAATCAACTTCGCGATTTTAACGGAAAAATTAAATAATTTTAATATATAGAAACAATTAATAAACTGGACTTAGCAAAACATTTTAGTGATAAGTTTGTTTAGTGCGCCTTTAAGCAGGCAATACTTTCCTGCCTTTTTTGTCAATTAAGCCATTTTCTGATTTAAGGTCTGCTTAAATAATGTGTTTTTAACGCCTTTAACATGCACCCCAATTTTTCAATTCCACATCAGGAATATTTTGGGATTCCCACGTGTTGCTTGAGAAACTTCCGCTGGATGCATATAGAAAACATCAAGAGCGTTGAACCGCATTGATATCTGTTCTAAACAATTCCTGGGACTTTTTAACAAATTCTTTGCTTCTTATCCAGTTTCTGTTTCGAGACTTATTTAATATTGTTGAGATATTATGGATATGTGTTTTTCATGACAGAGTTTTTCAATAAGAGCAGTTTGAGGTACGTGTTTTATTGATAGTTTTTTGCATCTTGTTTTTTGGTAAATTTTAAAATTCGTTTCGAAATTTCCCTTATCTTGTATTCCTTTAGAGCATTTCATTTAATTACTGTTTAGTTTCTATTCTTTTATTTATTATATTTTTTTTGGAAATTTTGCATTCGAAAAATTATAATAAATTCTTTTTTCTTTTCTTTCTGGTTCTGTTTGTTATTCCAGTATTTATTTTGGTTCATGAAATGTAAACAACATATTGTTGACTTGCCGCCGCCAGCGCAAAAACTACATAAAAGTTTCTATTCTTGAAAAAATATTTCTTTTCTATTTTTTGAACGCAAGTAAATGAACATGAAACGTTGAAAATACAATAGATAATTTGTAACTGCAACAATGAGGCAACTTAAGTTACAGGCAAGCTGAATAACTTTTGTTATTTAAAAGCAAAAACAGCGGAGGAAACGTTAAAAAATTAAGATTTCTGCTCGAAGCTGTTAAGGACAAGGTAAGAGTTTTTCTTTAGAAACGTCTGGGGGGGGAAAAAAACATTTTAATAATTACGTTTGAATATACAACAACAATAAACTAGAGCAAATTTTTACTCCAGTTACGCTCAAGTTTAATTTATGGAAAACAAAAATGAAAGAAAAATATTTATTTATTCTCACATGACAGTGAATTGAGGCAAATTGTTTTTCTTTTATTTTTAAGTTTTTCGAAAATAAAATTAAATCTGTCTTTTAGCCTTCTGCCCTAAGAGTCTGTAATTTTGTTTACTTTCGTCGCCTTTAACTGCACAGCAAAAGGTGACAATAGAAAAGAGCACCCTTCCATTTCAATTACAATAACTAGACGAGTAATAAAAGTAACTCTTTCACTTTTAAATGCCAAAACAATTAGTGGCGATGAACATTTGTTTGCCAATCGGCTTCGCAATGCCCCACAATGCAGTTCATTGTCTATGGCATCAATCACTTGTTGTCCATGTGGTACGAGTGGAATTTCTAAGAACAATTATTTAAGTGAAACTATGAATAAACCAACTTTGAATAAATGACAAACAATTAAAATGTAATAGCTGTGTTTGTGTTCAATGATATGAACGGAGGGCAAATGGCCTTGCTGCGGTTGTGTGATAATTGTTTAAATAATAATTGAGTTGTGCACACAAAAAAAAAAAACAATCAAGGAAAGCTGTGACAGTAATAGCAGCGCCAACAAGATTTGATCGAACGAAGCTTAACAAATTAAAGCAAATACCGGTCCAAGAGTGAAAGAGGTATGCGGTGGTCAGAAACAAATACTACACTAAAGCGAAAAACAAACGAAAACAAGTCGCCATCGCTGCAAATCAGGCGGGCAGAGGTTTTTAAAGAAGGCAAAACACATGATCCTTCCTGTCGGATTTTATCTGGAGTTTCACACACACACATACACACACACCCCAGTGCTCTGGTACATAATAGCCCAATTGCTGTCAAGGATTAAACTGCAGAATCGAATTTTTCTTAAGAAAATTCTAAATAAATAGCGAAAATTATCCGGCTCTGCTGCAAACAATTACATTAATGTTTGTACGAGCAGCACGATTATTTCTTCAGCCATCACGGCTGTGTCTATAAATGCATTAAATAAAGCAGGCGTTTGTCAGTGATTTATACAGAAAACCTTGAAGAAGATTATTAATATGACAAAACACTCAGAACACATATTCCTTAAGCACTTATGATGGCATTGAACCGGTTTATGTAATAAATAAATATTGTATTAAAAGTGATGCATATGTTGTGGCGCTGGATTGTCCCAGCTGCTTTTTTGGATGCCAGAGAAATCAAAAGAACTTTTTTTTAGCGTCGTAGACATATTTATTTCGCTATGAACTTGAACTTGATCTGATAAATAGCTCAGAAAAGAAACCCTTCAGTTCACACTTCCGTTACTACGAGTAGTTGCAGAATAGGGTTTTCGACTCAGCTGCGAACGAAAAAAGGATTTAATAAATTAGATCCATTATTTAACTTTGCTGCTTTTCTCTACATGTTACAATATTTTTAAAAATTTTCTACTCCCTCAGTTTTTCATTTAAATGTAAATTTTTCATTTTTTGTTTGTTTTCCAAAGCATATTTATAGGCTGAATACAAGTAAATAAATTTGTTGCATATTTTGATAATATTATTCAGTTTTGTTTTATTATTCTAAAACCAGATATTAATGGTTTCAAGAACATTAACACTAAAAAATTTATTAAATAATTTAATTATTATACACACACACACACATATATAGATGCCTTTCAAAACATAATATCGTAATAACTTTCATTATAAATCATTGCAATTATTTCTAGGCTTTACAACAGTCGTATAAAATATTTTTAATTTATAATTTCATTAAGAGTTTTTGTAAAATTGTTTTTAATTTTCTGGTCGGCCGCACCATTTCATCATCATCAACATACTATTAAGTTAAAAACTTCCAACGAAAAAGTGAAAACGTAACCACAAATGTATTTTGACACTAAAAGAAAAACTAAAACCAGGGAAGGCACCCAATGGCAACTAAAATGAAAAACACACAGATTTAGTTAAAACACTTTACAGAGAAAAATGATCTTAGAAAAACGCTGGGGTGCTTTAACTTTCTATCCCAAATTAAGGGGTTGTTCTACACCAAAACAAAACACAGCGAAATGATGGTACGAGAACCAATTTCCTGTTTTTCTTTGTGTGAATTTGATGTCAGGCTTGTCAGAAAAATTACAATTACATTCACTTACATCGCCTACTTGGCTTCAGAAGTTTATTAGGACTTATATTTTTAAATCAAAAAACTTTCCTATCATTTTGCTTGGCGAAGTGGTAAAAAAGGCTCTAAACATTTTTGTAGTTGTCAAAAATTCAAACGAACGTTCGGCTTCGAGAAACAGGCTCTAAGCTTTTAATATATCTCAAGCATTTTGTCCACAAAACGCAGAAAACAAAGTTATTCCTGGGAGACTTCACCAATTTCTTTTCAAAACTTAGGATGTCACCTCTTTTTTGCTACCCCTTTAGCCTGCATCGCCGCCCCCTGCATTTAAATTGTCTATACAATTTATACATTTCAATCGTTATTTAATGACTCAGTTATTATTCGTTGTTTTAATTGGTCGGCAAACGGATATTTAAATTGGCCAGATACCACAATTTTAAACTCAACTTTGTCCTCAGCTTTCAGCCTGTACGAGAGCTGCACACTCACACACACAGACCTAACCGTACCCGAATGCAGGCACATTTCTTACGTATGTATGTATGTGCGAGTGTGTAAAGCTGTTCCTATTCAGAAGTTGGTCATTTGTTCAAATATCTCTTGTTTGTGACAGACAGACAGACAGACAGACAGACAGCAAATGATTGATGTTCTGCTATAAATTTCAACATCACATGCGTTAAATTCTATGGAATCTTCCTTCATACAAACGCAAAATTCATTGATTTTTTTGGCTTTCCTTAGAAACGAATCGGACAGCAACAAACAGGTGGACATGAATATCGGAGTAGACAGATTGAAATTATATGGCAAATGATTATAATAAATAAATGCTTACACATGTACACACATTTATGTATGTACAATAATTACCCGTATTAAATAGAGTTTAGTTTGGCACAAGTGTGTGGTTAGGGGTGCGCGTGCATGCTGGTGCATGCATGAGCCTGTTCAAGGTTGTTTGGGGCCTGCTTAAACGTGTTTGTTTTGTTTTATATTTTGAATTCTAATTTATTGTTACTTTCCCAACCGTTTAATCACTTACGAAACTGTTAAATTATATTCAACAATTTTCGATGGCGTCGTAAATTACTGAAAATAATTATGCAACAAAATCAATTCGCCAAAAGAAAACAAAAATTTTAATATGTGCGTATTAATATTATAAAGAAACATTTCTACAATGTGGTTTTATTGAGTTGAGTAAACAAATCTGTGGAATTAGTAGTTTGGTTTTGGTCAAAGTTTGCAAAATATTTAATAATATTGACGGCCAATTGGCAATTTGCCAAAAATATTTTTAATTTGTTAGGACCTGAACAAACTACATTGCGATAAAAAAAACGTAAAAATGTTATATTTCCTTGAAACATTTGCCCACCTTTGCTAAGGAATGAAGACAATTGGCAATGACTTGAAATAAAGACATTTAAATGCGTGACAGTAGAAATCAATAGGCAGGCTTCTAGGGCTTAATATAATTGAAAAACTCCATTAAAGGAATACATTTCTTCCAAGATATACAGAGAAACATCCCATAACAGACATCCACTACAACCGGACACCTCCTTTAACCGCAAAAGTTTTGTACTCGCAGATCCAAAAGTAATATATATAGAGGAATATGTATCTGTCTTGTAAACGAAGGCCTTCAATAAACGAAAAATACCCCAAACGGTGAGTGTCCAGTTAAAGGAAGTTTGACTGTATGGCAGGATATTAGAATATTTAGCGAGTGGTAGAAACAATCTTTTGGCGTTTTGTGATAGTTTTGAAAGCCGAGAATACTTTGTTTAGTCACAAGAATTCTTTCAGCTTGAAATCTTTTGTTTTTCACTGAGTCTTTCCGCAGCTTTTTTCATTTTGAAATTTAAATTATTGACTTCAATTTATGCATAAGAAAGATATAAATTCTTAAATTAGCAAAAACTTCTTCGTTTTCTCCTGTGCCATTAAAAGTCTTTGGCTGGCAGGATTATAAAGAATTCTACAGGTAGTTGATGTGTTCATGGCGACCATCTTTGCCGCATACACACAAACTGTTTAGTCTTGCAGAACATTGAACAACACCAGAAGAGGGAGAACTGCTCTATGAATGTTTGATAATAGTCATACCGATAGTTTTGCTCTACCATGAAAATATGGATTATATGAATCAGTGAGTGGCTTTGAATGGATTAGATAAAACGTAGAAGACTGGAGAAGCAAATAATTCATGGTTGAAATTCCACTCAATCGTCCCTGTCACATTGAAAACTGTGACAGTTTCCCTTATGAAAAGCAAACAGTCAGTTTTTCTTAAACCGTCCGCAACATACAACAACTGGCACTTTGACAACGAAACATTCCCATTTATTGTTTAAAAAACAACTAATTCCTTTTATCGATTTATGTGCACAAATCACTCATAACCAGGAGTTTTTCCTTTCCAGGCTGCCGGTCTTAAACTATTTCGTCTGTCTGGCTTCAGATTAATTTGTCAAGTATTTTATTGGTGTCTTAAGTAACGCCAGCACTGAAATACACAAAGTCTGCTAACAAATTGTTGCTTAACACAACATACAGATGATTGTTGTAAACTTTCAATTGCACAAATAAAATTACGGAAAAATACACACACACACACACATACACTGACAAATACAACACAAATTCTTAGAATTTCTGCACAAACATTTTTATATACAATATTTATAAACATTTGTCCGCATGCTGGCAATTTTGTCAATGACACTGATTGTTTTACGTAAGAGAACATGAATAAAATGTGCGTTCAATCAATTTTCCTTTCATTGTTTTCATTCAAAGAAATCGTACCAGATTTTGACGCCTAAAACTATACTGAACAGTTTTTAAGGAGTTAAGCCTTAAAACAGTTATTAGAGTTGTGTTGCAGGGCTTCTGGAACTACAAAAGTGGCGAGATTTCGCAGAATAGCTTATAGTGCATCTTGGTAGGCAATAAAATTTTATTTTTGTCACATCACGCCATAACTATATATTCATACTTGACGAAGAGTTTGGGAGAGGGTCGTGACAAAGCGATTCGCTTCTGCCAAATCAGTTCTTGACATTAGAAATGTGTGCGAAGAGTTTTAACCACCAGAAGGCATTTTCCAATGATCCACCAATTTGTACTTCCATTTACCGCTTCACACTAATTTCTTCGTTTTTCCCAACTGTTTTTAATAAAACGAAAAATAAATGGTTTTTTGTGTTGAAAGAAATCAATTTAAACTATTTTCTATTTTAAGGTTGCAGTTGTGTGGGTGTGTGGGTGTGTTTGTGTGTGAGAGTTTTGGATGAGTTTCATATAAATATGCAGGTTTTTTTTTTATCGATCGTTTCATCACGTTGCAGCATTTCAGGCTGAATGGTATTAAACACACACCATTAAACACAACAATGCAATTGAGCGTGAGTAGAGGCAACAAAAAGCATATGGAGGCAAAACTCATTCCCCGCAGCACTTTTGCCTCCAAACTTTAAGGATTTATTTCGGTGTGTGTGTGTCAGTGAGTGAATACTTGTTTGCGGCCATACAAATACGGGCATGTTTTACAAAATCAATAGTAACAGCTGTTTTATTTGTTTTTTAATAAACAAATTTGTGGCAAGTGCAGGCTTCTGTTAACAGATATGGAGATTTCAAACTTACTTCGGTTTTCTGCTTCATCAATTATGACATGACATTTTATGCCATTCGAAAGTATATAAGTTAAAGGTATCTCTTTGCAGGGAATAGAAGAGTTTCATATTTTCATATGTAAGTACGAAACTCCGTACGAACGCAACGTCCGTCCGGCCGAATTTGCGCCCATGAAACATGTTTCTTTTCAGTTATAAACTTGGCTTATGCCAATAATTTGTGTTCCATTCCACCATTCGGCCGTTTCCCCTCATTTTATTGAAATTTAATATTAAGATTTGTAAAACTACAATCAAATGTAATTTGTATGGGAGCTCTTAACAATAATATTTATTTTATAGTAATAAAAAGTAATCTCCAAATTAATATTCTGATCATAGAAATTATATTTTCTAGTTTATTTCTGTAACAAGTTCTTAGAATATATGATGCTTATAAGCAATTTGCAGTTTATTTAATGCACCTGGGGCCAGGTGCCAGCATTCGAAGCAGACGAGAAGAAAAGGACCCCCACACAAACGCAGCTGTTCTGTTCGCTGCACTCGAGCGTTCAGTTACTCACTTGTTTTAATGTAGGAAACCACACAGCATTAGTTCGAGTAATAGAAGATATATTTCCCTTTTTACTCACACACTCACGCACACACACACTCACGCACACACACACTCATAGCGTTTTATTTAAGTGTGAGTAAATGTAATAAATATGTGCACAACTTATTTGCATTAAAATGTTTAATGTATAAATAAGTCTGTGTATTTTTGAAAAATTTAAAGAAAAACATGTTTGAAAGTTTGAGGGATTATGAAAACTGCAAGCAAACATTTTCTCAGACACTGATTTCATGTGTGCGTGTGTGTGTGTGCGTTTGCTTTTTTGTGGTCTCCATTTAGTTCTGCTTTCTTTGTAATTGCATATGAACGCTTGTGGGTGCGTGTGTGTGTCAAAGGCATTAAAACTGCCATAATGATATTAAAGACTTAATTATATAACATTATTATTACGGGAAAAATCAGCTCAGCTAAAAATTAAATAATAAAGATTGTGTCGTAAACTCAAGGCAGATTCCCAAAGGGGGCGGAAGAGGGGAGTTAATAGTCCCCCAGGTAATAACTGCTCCCAGAAAAATTTTCCATTTAACATTTAATTTCAAATGCAAATAAATTTAGAGGAAAAAATATGACAAGTTTATTTATCGTTCACGGCATCTAACCCAGAACAGCCCTTCACCCACCACACGAGATTTGATAATCAAGAGTGGCAGTATCTCCTCCTTATCACCGCAGAATCTGCAAGTGTCGGTGCTGGATAAGCATTACAGGCATAATGTCCTGTGCCTGGTCCTCACAGTGTTCTTAGGCTCCTCCGAATCATCTGGCAATGTCTAAGATCATTAGTATGGTTCTAGTATTTCCTCAAGATGACAGCATATTTAGGCTTTTCGTATTCAGCTGCAGCACAAGTTCCACCATCCAGGCGTCAAAGCTCAGAAACCTTTTGATGCCCGCCTCTCCTTTAAGACGCCAAATGATGGAGTCGTTGCAGTACAAATTCCCTCAGCCCCTTTTGACGCGATATCTGCCATCCCGTTGTCTTGGAACTCACATCAGAGTAGTCTGATTCCAAGCCACAAGGCTGTTCAGTTCGTTACGACACACTCATTTGGGACGAAAGCGATTTCGTCCTTTTAAAAGCAAAACCCTCTAATCTCAAATTTTGTAAAAATCATTTTGTTCGCCTAAAGTTATTTAAGTACAAACTAAAATTTCCTTTCTCTTTTCTCTTACTCCTTCTTAATTATCATTTGTTTGAATAAAGCAATTCTTCATTATCTCTCAACAATTATTTCTTTGTTTCATTTCTTATTGTTATTATCATTTTATTTAAATTCTGATAATTATTCTTTTAGAAAACTGCCAACAATAACGATATTGTTCTTCTCTTTAAAAGGAATGAGCCCTTTTGTTTTTGTAGCTAATAGTTTGTTACAGTCGTCTTTGTTGTTGTTGTTGTTTGTTAGCTCGAGTCCCTTCTGCAAACGATATAGTGCAACAACGACACTATCGTCAGCATTTTTGCAGAAGTCAGCAGCAACAAATCTAGAACAAAGAAAAATATAGAGACTTATAAAAAGAGTCTTGGTTTTGTTATTGTTGCACTTATTGGCAAAAAAAAAGCAAAAAAAAATATGGCAACAATTAAATGTCATCAAAGAGACGGCCCGAAAATGTATAACAATAAAATGCGTGAATGGGAATAACACAAATAACTGTAAATACAATAGAGTCTGGCAATGGCTGTTACCAAAACTGGCTTCAATATCTCAAGTTGTTATGAGGATAATTTGTATTCAAGTGGTACTAAATTTGATAAAAATCATATCATGAAAATTGTTGCAAATTTTTAATTAACTGCTACAGTTAATAATAAATACTTTAATTGAGGCACCAGAACAGGACCAGAAAAATTCAAAATGTTGTACTAAAAATGAATTGCTGCCGTTAAAGAATTGAGTCACTTTAGATTTATAACAAATATGTATTATTTATAATATTATTATTGAATTGTTTCTTAATGTTAATATTTAAATTTTAGAACCAACTTTTATGGTGCTTAAATTTAAGTTCTAAATTTTTAGTATTTAAGTTGCAGTTCTAAGCTTTAGCACTTAAATTTTAATACTAAATTTTGAGTATTTAAATGCAGGTGTCCGCTGGATTAAAAGTCTCTTCCTTGTGTAATTAAATGTGTATCCTGCTTAAGAACTCGGCCGCTTAAGGCGAAAATTGCTGCCACTAATAAAATCATTCAGTAAAAAGATTAGACTATACGACGACTATAGAAATCGTAATACATCTGTTCATTATATTTAAATCGGTGAATATGTTGCGGTTAGTTTTTGGTAATGAATTCAATTTTATTATCTATTTTACGTCTAAGAAATAATTAAAGTTATAACTAAAATTCTCCCTTAAATGCGCAATTGCGGATTTAAACGAATGTGTTAAACTCCTAAAACTTGCGCTCTTAAGCGGGAATTGTTGTATTCAAAGAGTTGAAATATATTTGTTTTGTTTAAAAACTTTTAGTGATTTATTCACTTTTAGCTCTATTTCTTTCGCCGTTTATTGGCTCTTCTGGTTTAACTTTAGCATTTGACATAAAGTTCTTGTCTCACAGATTTCTTGACAATTTCCCTTATTTGGATTTCGACTTTTTGCTTTTCATGTGAAAAGGAAACTTTCATGAAGTTTTTTAATACGAAACATGACCACAAAGATGTAAGACATGAGGCCAAAGAAAATGTGAAAACTCTTACAACTTAGTTGAGCTTGAAGTTGCAGCATCATCCCCCACTTTAAACCACACAAATATTTGTCTCAAATATGAATGAAATCTCCTTAAGAAATATGTACTATTTGCCACAAAGTTCTATATGTAGCAACTCGCAAAGCAATAAGAAATCAATTATTGTGTGTGTCACATCTTACAGCAGCTGTGATGGCTTTAGAGCACAAGAAAGCAAGACATTTATTCTATATAATTACACTTCCGCGGCTCACGTTTAGCTCAACTTATCACAGTTTCGTAACCTATAGAAATAGTAGAGAGAGAGAGATAGAGAGAGAGAGAGAGAGAGAAAATACGAAGGAAGCATAAACGTTTCTACGCCTAATTATACACTTCAAATCATGACCTTCATACGAAAAGGCATTAGTGGTAAATCCTTAAGAAAAATGGCACAATGATGATACATATTTGATTGAAACAAAGAAGGAGAGGAGCAAAGGAAAAGCTGCTGAGCAAAGCCAGAGTGTTGCACAAATCAATTGTATAAGTGAGAATTCTTAAATAAGCAGTGATTAAAGTATGACATTTGCTCGGAAGATTCAATTTCAAGGGTGAAGTAGTCGTCTGTTCCATAAAATTCAATTGTAATAGAAAATTTTAAAAAGATTGCAAAATCTTTAATTGTTCAATGAGTAAATTGCGTTTAACGAGGAAGGAAATTGAACAGAAGGCCAATGACTTAAAGCGGCCAATCTTGTTCATGGCTTAGATAAAAAGTGCATACTTTTAGGGTGCGTCTAGCTGGAATATTTGCTCGCCTTGTCATGACAGAAGAGATTTTTTGCAAAATGTTGTAGGCAAATTTGGGACGCCTTTTAAAAAATCGTTTTTTAATATTGTACAAAAAATGTTTGTGAAGCCGGCATAACTTTGGTTTTACTGAAGATAAACTAAAGCGGTTCAACGGACCGTGAAGGAGGTGGGGCGTCCTATATCCCAAAAAGATTTATAATTCAGACTTCTTAGCGGATTTTGCGCTGCAGCTTCCGACACTCTGTTCTTAAATTCTCATTAATTTTTCAATATTGCAGTTAAAAACTTGACAGAAACTTGTGATGAATATATCCATCATCATGGACTGGGTTCTCAATTCGTAACTTGGACAGGGAATCAATCCTATTACACGCAATAAATGATTAATTTTCCCTTGACAGAAACTTGTGATGACGGAGCGATCAAACGGAACCGAACAGCGGGACGCTAAAACATTCCAAACTGTATATTCGTATACATACATATGGACTTATATAAACATATGTACAATATATATAAATGTGGAAAATATTTAATATTTTGCAATTAATGTCTCGTATTTTGCAGAAAGTTTTCAAGTGCCATAAAACACGATTTTGTTCTCTTTCTTCTGTCGTACTCTAAAATAAGAAACTTCTTTTAATGCCATATGCGACAAAAACTCTTCAAATCCCCACATGCGTCTCACATCGTGGTCTTTCAGTGCTGCAATTGCCAGCTTTATTTAAGTTTTCTTTTTTATTTTACTCAAACTGAATACTAAAAATCAGTTCTTTTGACTTTCATCAGCTGCCAAAATTAATGTTGACGCAACTGCTTTCACTGCCTTTCACGAAAAACCAAAAATGGAAAAAGTTCCAGCGAAACTGGCAGAGCCTTTAATATATAAAGTGGTTACAGGCGCAATGGAAAGTAAAATATAAATTCACTCACAAACATTGGCAGACAGTCACGTTCAAATTTATTTTTATTTCATGCATTTTTTTTATGACTTTTAGTTTTTCAGTTTTTTTTTTTTTTTGATGGTTTAAAGGTTTTTCCTTTTTTCCAAGCAAATTTACATGCAGAGCATTCTTGGTAAACTAGTTTAAGAGTCATTTAAAACAAAAACAAAATAAAACGTATTTTTGACTTGTTAGACATGAACGTTCATGTTTGACTACAGATGAGCCCCAAAGTAGGCCACAGCATTTTTCTCTTAAAATCATTAAGCTGTAGTCATAATTTAAAGTGTTTAGTATGAATGAGATGGGATGATAGATGAAAAAACGATATGATATTTTAAAATAAGACTTTTCCCCGTAAAAGCCTTGGAACAGCTGGACTATTGTTGTAACTTGTGGCCAAGTGGATCAAATCGTCCAACATTTTAGGCTGAATCGAATCGAAAATGGAAGGATTCTGAAAACAGGACTGACTACCTCGTAGCATATTATGTGATGCAAAAACAAGTGCTGCCCACCTTAAGGAGCTTGGACTTTAAAATCTGAATATTTTGACGAGTTTGATTAGAAAAATGTTCGAAAAAATCTTAAGTCCTTCTCAAATGAGTTAAAAGGGATGGATTCTTACCGCACAAGACCGAGTTATTTGTCTGGAAAATTTTGTATAGAAAACGTTCTAAGAATTTTTTGATTTTCATAAAAATTTTCCTGACGAGTCAAGCGCTTCTCAATCCCTACATTGTTTTGTTGGCGTTTGTCCACTCTGCTGTTTATCACCGGATTCAGTTACTGTTGCCCACGCAACGCGACCAGTTGCACGATTGAATGGCTCGTTAAACGATCCCAATTTCGACTGAAAAACCATCTTCAATGACGAGGCGTATTTTTTAGACGACACTCGAGTTTAAGAAGCGAATGCCGTATATGGGGAGTTCCCAAATGAATCCAAAAAAGTTACTCGTTTGTGCGGATCTTGTGATGATAATCGATTGCTTTGGATTGATTATCCAAACCGCAGGTCTGCGACAAAAAACTAATTCGTTCAAAGTGGTTCTTCTGTGTTTCCGTTATTTGCGGCAAAAATTTGTGTATTTCTTTAGCACTAAATACTCTTCGAACTTTTTCAATTTCTTTACAGCTCCTTTAAATCCCCACCAAAAGCCCCATTAGCGACAGAGCAAAAAACCTCAAGTCTAAAAATCTACTTGCATTTGTACTCATCCAAATGTTACAAACAACATGACAATGACATTCTCCCCACCCCACGACGCCGCCACCGATACAATCGAAGAGCTTTCGCCAGCAAAAAGCCAAATGAACAGCCATGAATACAATTTGGAAACAATTTTGCACACAGCAGCAACGTCCGCTCTTAAGCTGCTCCGCAAAAGAATTGCCAAAGCAACCACTCTCAGCTCAAGGGGTCAGGATGTTAATGATAATGATTATCATCATGAGGACACATTTGTCGATGGTGATGAGCACAGCGCTGTCTTATCGCATCAGTCTTCACTGTATACAACAACAACAGCAGCCAACAATTTATCAGCCGCAATAACATCGATTCGTTCCAATGTTACCAAAGTCTTATACATGTATTTTCAAAATCAAGCCGCTGCTAATGATGACTTGCTGGTGCACAACGATGATGACACACAGTTGACACCAGTGCCCGCGTACGCAAGTCCTTTCGCCACCGCCTCAACAAATTTAGCTCAAATATTGCAAAATTCCACCTTCAACAACAACAGCAGCAATAGCAGCAGCAGCAGCAGCAGCAGCAGTAGTAACAACATTTACCACATGGCCCATCCAACGACTGAAACTGCGGCTCCTGCTGCTGCTGCTATTGCAGTCGCTGCCACAATAGACGACACGAGCAGTTTCAACGGTAGCAACAATAACGTGATATTAACGACAATGGCCCACTTAAATGCGTTTCTAAATGCAACAACTGCAGCACCCTCTAGCGCTACAACGCCAACAACAACTGCAATACAAAATGTGGCAACAAATACAGCAGCAACAACAGCAGCAACAACTTCCAGCATAACATATCCCAGCATAGCGATCAACAGTTACGAGAATTGCTCGGCGCTGTTTGCCAACTACACGAAACCGCAACAAGGTGAGTTAAAGTGAAACTTGGGCCACCTCAAAGGATTTGGGATATTGTTGGCTGCACCTCCGCTTTGAGGTGAAACAAACGTCCCACTTTAGAATGTTCAAAGCAAAAACATACAATTTAAATTTAAGCCGCGCTGCCAAAAAAGGCGGACGGAAGTTTCTGCAATCAACGCAAAACCTTCTCCTTCCAATACGATTCGCTTTTCTGTTTTAAATTTTTGCACAACTCAATGCGAAGCCTTAAAATGTACGAGTGTTTTATAGAAAATTGCCCTTAATGAGGCATTCGGTTTTTCAAGGCTAATTTTGTAGGATGATTATTTGTTTGATCGTTCTGCACGTGCGCAGACGGGTCCCCAGTCTGTCAGTGACAACAGAAATGTCCTTGACCGGAAAGGCAATCCAGAGAGTGCGTACTCTCTCTCTCTCTCTCTCTGTGATGTCCACTGACTGAGGCTCATGGTTGGGCGTTGTGAGGGTTCAAGTGATCGCCAGTGACCGCAACTCAGCGTCCAACAGTGAAGGGCCCGATACCAAAATATCCTAAAAGAAATGATTCAAAAATATTGTTCTGCAATATTTTGCGGTTTTCATTTCTAATCATTTTAATTACAACCTGATGGTTTTCTTTCACCCTTCCCCCCACCCCCCGTTCCATCAACTGTCGTTCTTTTGTTACAAAAAGATGAAGAAACCCCCGTTCTGCGGCTAAACTATTTAAAAGGATGAATGAAAATCATTTTCCATGTTCTGGCCGATTGTATGCGGCAGTTCAAAGAGAGGGTTGTGATGAATGAAATCGTTTCAAAGAAATGAACATCATGATGTTTTATTTTTTATTTGTTAATAGTGAAAGAAAAGCCCTGAACGGAAATTTAATTCCATTTATTTTGTGGAATTTATTGAAATTTTACCGACCGGTGCGCACACACACACACACGCACACACACATATCCAATTACATTAGCGATTGAAAACCATCAGAATCCAACAAATTGAATCGTACTTGAGTATTTTGTTATTTTGTTTTCTTCGAACAATTAATTGTTGCTGGTTAATTTTTCTTGTACATTCTTTTCGCTTCTTTCGTCCTTGTCATCCGGCGTTAGGTCTGTTCTGCGACTGGGTGTGGGACAAATATCTGTGTTGGCCACCCACTCCGGCTGGTGTTTTGGCGCGCATGAATTGTCCTTCAGGCTATCACGGCGTCGATGCCACAAGTAAGTACAATAATGTCTTTAGTTCACACAAGAAAGCTATTAACAAACATATTATTATAATAACCAACCATACTATTATTGTGTTACACCCATTGCCACTTGGGCCGAACCATTTCACTGTGATCTTATTGCACGTTTGGTGTAGCCACCCTACAACGTTCATTTTACAAGCGCGCTATTATTGCCATAATAAACCGTTACAGCCAACTGTAACGTTGCCATAAATATCATGTTATAGTGAACCGAGTTCCTGTTCTTACATCCACCCATCCATCCATCCGTCCATCCGTCCACACTCATCGTGATTGATGCCGACGACATCAGCTTTGACCCGACGAAACTATTTTGTGAATTTAAAAAAAGTTTATTCCTACATAAATAAACGTGGAAGTAAATCCACTTATTTTGAATTTTGCTAATATTTCGTTTTAAGACCAAAAATATATATATTTTCCAGCTGTCTATATGTCATAATTTCGTATTGGAAAACTGTTCGAATCGCAAAAAGAAAAATATTGTTAGAAAATGTTGCATATAAATTTCAGCATTTGAATTAAAAGTGAAATGTTTGAATACGAAACTTGCAAGACTTGAGTAACAACGAGCAGGCGAAAGTGTGATTCCAAAAGGCGCCTAAAAAAAAGTCTTCCGGTTTTGAAGCAGAACGAATGAAAAAGCAGAAAAATAGTGGTTTCTTGACAGTAAAGTTTTTAATTTAATTGGCATCTAGACACACATGTGCACATCTGATCATCATCATCATCATCATCATCATCAATATTATTAAGTCTTTTGTCAGTAGAACGAACAGTTTGTTTGCAACTGAAATATAATTAATGGCGAGATAATAAAATCAATCCCAATCCAAGTAGTTGGCAGGCACTTTGTTTGTCTATCTGCGTGAACTCGCCGCCGCCAGCAATAAATGAATATTAATTGTGTTTTGCTTTAGAATTTGCCCACCGTCGGTGTGAGGGGAATGGCCACTGGGCTGGCAAACTGAACGATACTTATAATCCCGTTGGCTGGACTGATTACAACCCCTGTTGGAAGCAGGAAGTTAAAGCCCTGATGGACAAAGTTTCAAATCTGGAAGTGAGTGAGAAATATTCTTGGTTTCTGTAATTTGTGTTTCTTTTTCTGGCCTCTGTTCCAGCTTGTCCTCGAAATCGCGCGCCGTACACGGATCTTGGAAATCGTTGGTCTTATGCTGTCCCTGGTGGCTTTAGTTATATCCTTAATTATATTTTGTAATTTTCGATCGCTGCGCAATAACCGCACCAAGATACACAAAAATCTGTTTATGGCGATGGTGCTGCAGGTGGTGGTGCGCTTGACCTTGTACTTGGACCAGGCATATCGCCGCGACGGTCAGGAGATAACAAGTAATAACAGCCTGTCGGGGATTGAGAATGCGGTGAGTTGAACTGATGTGCCTTGTGCCTGCCAAAGCGGTGGGGAGGGGGTAGTTTTAAAGTGTGAAATTTGAAGAAGAGTATAATTTTTGTGCTTTTCCGCTCTTCGTAATCAATTCACGATATCAGCCGTATTGGTGTGAAGCGTCGTACGTGCTGCTCGAGTACGCCAAAACTGCCATGTTCATGTGGATGTTCATTGAAGGCTGGCACATGCACAACATGGTCACCGTAACCGTTTTCCAAGGCCGCTTTCCATACAAGCTGTTCTTCCTGGTGGGCTGGGGAATGCCTGTTCTAATGACAGCCATTTGGGCCACCTGCACGGCCCTCTACTATGCACCCAGCACTCATGACTGCTGGTGGAACTATAATCTGACCCCGTACTACTGGATCCTGGAGGGACCTCGTATTATAGTGATAACGGTAAGCAGCGGGACAGTGTGCGACAAAACTAATGTCTCTGTCTCTGTTGTACCAGTTTTATTGCGATTCTTGTGTTTTAGATAAATTTCGGCTTCCTATTGAACATAATACGGGTGCTGGTGATGAAGTTGCGCGAAAGCCAGGCCAGTGATATCGAGCAGACGCGCAAGGCGGTGAGAGCTGCCATTGTCCTGTTGCCTCTGCTGGGCACCATAAATGTTTTGTATTTAATACCGGCATTGGAGACGCCCTGGAAGTTTGCCTTGTGGTCGTATGTGACGCATTTCCTAACAACGTTCCAGGGCTTCTTTATCGCACTCATCTATTGTTTCCTAAACGGCGAGGTAAAGTAAAAAACATATCTGTGAATAAATACAGTAAAATGTGAGAAATCATGTATTTCTTCATCATCTTCTTCTTCTTCTTGTTCCTCTTCGATCAGATTCGATATTAAAACGAAATTTGTACGAAGTTTTTAGTTAATATTTTATATATTTCTTTAGGTGCGGACCGTTTTGCTTAAAAGTTTGGCTGTTTTTATGTCACTGCGCGGCCATCCCGAATGGGTGCCCAAGAGGGCTTCTATGTACTCAGCCGCCTATAACACAGCACCTGACACCGACAACCTTCCGCCCGGCGACCCCAAAAGGTATTGCCTCGTTACTTGTCAAACAGCTTCTAACAAGTTTAACTATTAAAAAAAAAAAAACAAAAACTTTTCTTTTAGAAACGAGTCGCCCTCTTCGAAACGTGTCAATGGCCGCAAGTCGAGCTGTACGACTGTGATTCATCAGGCCAACAACAAATCGAATCCTAAAATTCAAATCAGTCCGCGGCTGTCGCACAGCAATGCCAGCGGCCAGCCGGCCTGCAACCACCATAACCAGCGCCTGGGCAGTTTTCAAAGCAACAACAATAATGCTGGGGGAAGCCTAACGAATCTGCAGGCGACAGGTCGGCGACCTTCTCACCACGATCATCATCAGCACCGCCATGGCGGCCGCCGCAATTGGCTGCTGTCGTTCTGCTTCCGCGGCCAAAAGGTACTAAGGGTACCGCCGGCATCATCCGAACCTCCCGAGTCAGTTGTATTTGAGTTGTCAGAGCAGTAGCTAAATAGATTGCGCTTAATTTTGTTAGTTTTTTTCTCACTCTCACTCTCTCTCGCTCTCTCTCGCTCTCTCTTTATTTTTACTGCTTTTTGATCACTTGTTTCAATAACGACTCTCTACTTCTTTATCGAATTTTTGCAAAGCAAAAGCAACGCCAAGAAGTTACTCTAAGAACGCTTTTTCTGCATTTTCCATTATCTTTTTTTTTTTTTGCTTTTCTAGAGATTTAGTAGAAGTTTTTTTTCTCTTTTTATCAGTAGCAAAATCGTAGAAAGCACTTTCATACTTTCAAAAATACTCAAGTCCTTGCGCCGAAGGGAAGCACATCGTTTGTGTATATCCTTGAGGGCAATTATGTTGAGGGTGGTTTGTGGAAAAATGCTGTTGCAGCATTTCGTACGCAAACCAGTCTGGCCAGCACAGAAACTCGGACAACGAACCGAAAGTCGGGCGGAGCAGAATTTCGAAAAGTTTAATATTTTTTGTTTGCCAGGGATTTATTGGAGGCGGGCAAAGTCGCCCGCACCACAACAAAACTCAGCGAAATTTTAACTTAATTCGAAATACTGAAAACTAAAATCTTACTTTTGCGCTGCTGACGGCGAAGGGCGACTGAAGCCACCGACAATGGTTTGGATTGCGTGTTTTCATTTCGATCGATTCTGGTTTTAAGTGATTGTTTTTATTCAAAAATCAAGTTTCTCTTATTTAATTCACTATAAATTAAATGCATGAATCGGAGCTGTGATGGAAATCGGTTTCGATGCCAGGCTCATTCAAGTTTCGGCGGACGTTTCAGTGAGCCGACAGCGCATATCAGCTCTGGACTACAGAACAGCTCTCGCGTCATCGTAATTATGTCTTAAGTGCGGTCAGGCTGGTTGTTGTTTTTCGGCCTTCGCGAGTTTTGCGGTTCCTTTGAGGACTTTCGTGTCACACTGGCAACTGCAAGAGCGCTGTTGACACCGTGTTGGCTACGCCGCCCATTTTGGGCACTTACAACTTGTAAATATAATTTGCAAATTGTAAAAAAGGTCTTCGCATCGCCTGCGGTTTCATAATCGTACGAAAACCATTTTAAACTCATTTCTCTCTTGAACAGCCTTTTACATCTCATGTGCGTTTTGTAGGCTCTGGCATATGAGTAGTTGGGAATTCTCCAAATCCGCAAGTAGTTTCACCCGAGTTTCTCACAAAATCTCAATCACAATAATATTCTACATCATGGACTGTGTGGAATTGGCCGATCGCCATCGCCTTTAGCTGCCACTATCCCCAATTCCCCAATTTGCTTCGCATGTTTCCTTCTAGATCAATTTTAATCATTATTTTATACGATTAATAAATGCAAATGACTAATTTTTCTTCCATACTTTTTTTCTACTTTTCTATTCTTGTTATTTTCTTGCCATTCTCTTTTTGTTGTTGTTGGTTTTTGTGTTTCATTCTCTTTCTTGTATGATTGCAGAACAAATGTGTGATGCCAAATAATGAAATGCCACCAAAAATATTTATGACAACTAAAATGGAAACATACACTTAAGTTTTTGCTTAGAGATTCCAAAACCAATAAAAGGCAACAATTTTAAATAATAAATAAGAATCTTAAATTAAGTTCTCTTATAGCAACAAACAAACCAACAAAAAACAAAAAAACAGGACAAAAACAGGGATTGTGTTTAAAACTCGTTAACTACTACCAAAGAAGGTACAATTAGACACAAAATAAGATAGAAACAAATTGATTAGGCCCAGAAAATGAAATTAAATATATATATAAAATAAGTTTCATTTACACTACAAGCAAAACATATTCATATACGAGTACATTTACAAAACATTAAATCTATTCACATACAAATTAATCAAAAAAAAAAAAAAAAAAAAAAAAAATTGAACTCAATGAGAATTATTAAAAATCAAGAATTATCAAAACGAATTTAAAAAAGGTTTAACTCAGAAAAAAGTTTTTAAAACACTAACGACCATGAAAACCAAAACTAGAAATTTATTAAAAGCAGATTTAAGTTTAAGAAAATGGAATAAATTTTTATTTTAAGAAAACATTTTAATTTTTATGAACGTGGACGTGGACGTGGACGTGGACGTAAAATATACACACATATATTTTTAGAGCCGTATTAACAAAAAGAAAAACGGAAGAAATGTTGTGGCGAATATTTGAATTAAAACGCATTTCAGGTTTGATTTTAATTCTTCTTATACCTGCCCGTTAAAATATAAAAATATAAATAAATCAACAAAAAAATAAATAGACCAACAAAGAATTTACATGAAACCTGAAAAATTGCCAACCACGAAGAAAAATATTAACTTTTCTTTAGTAATAAAAATTATAGTTTTTAAAATTGTACAATACAAACGCAACTTTTAATATATTTCAATATTTCCCAGCTATTAAACCATTTTGAGTTTCCCAAAATCACGTGGTTTCAAATCACAACACTTCTAAATACAAATACAAAATAATGTTACATCAAAGAGATGAAACTATAGACTCGTGCTGTGAACTAAAAGCTGAAAATGAACATTTTAAATATGAAAAGAGCAGCACAAATCAGTTTTCTGATCGCGTGATTTCGTGTAACGTTATTTTTCCACAATAGACGTGATAATCCTTAAGGACGATTTTAGAAGAGAAATTTGGTTTTCGCTTGAGTGCAAGTTCGGTAAAACTTCGCCTGCTGTGTCTTCGCCAGGGCTGCGAAAGAGTTCTAAAAACCAACCAACCAAAAAGAAAAACAGACAAATTTACGAAACACACTTGAATGGCCACTTGAAGTGCCAGCCATGCGTCATGTCACATTCATGCCATCAGCGTAACGAAGATCCAGAATATCAGATATCGGATTAAAAGCAAACTTTTTCATCATACCGACACTTGTCCGACACTGTTATTGGCAGCAGTAGATAAACGCGACAATATAAAGTTCATAAACAGGCTCCAAATCAGCTTTTCAACCTTCACGTTCGATATCGCGCAACAAGTGATCCAGTTTATGTTAAAATTAAAAAAAAATCACTTCCGAATCTCCGTTAAATCCTTTCTTCTCTTGCTCACGTTTCTCCACACATACTTTATCAGTTATATGGAATCTCTCTCAATTTTTATGTACATAAATAACTAATTTATAAGCAAAATAATTTTATTCTAAAAATCAAATGTGTTTTTTTTTTTAACAATTTTTAGAAACAACTACTTTCCAAAAAGCTCAATTACTAAAATAACTTGATTATTTTGACGCTTCAAAAAAGCAAAAAAGCCAAAAAAAAAAAATACAATTAAGCCAATGATTTTATGTAAAATAAATGTTCAAAATAAGAAAAAACTGTTTTTCAAAAAAATACAGCCTGTATTTTAAAGGAAGAAGTTCTGTATCGCGTGTAGGTTAGTTTTTGCGTAGAAGGGCAAATTCGAAACGAAATATTATTGTAGGTGAGTTGGAAACTTTTTTTGAATTGCGATTGTCATTTTAAAGAAAATTGAATAGAAGGTTGAGTAGGGCAGGGCGACCAGTAGGGCAGCACCAACGGGACTTATTTAATGCGCAATTGCTGGTATTTGTTCCATTCCTGCCATTTCCAAATAACTGTAACTGCAACTGCACTCCGTTAATGCTGTCAACATCGAGATAAGTGAAAGACCTTAAGAGTCGTGCTTTATGCTAAATATTCCGTTAAGAAAAAGTGCTGTTAGATATAGAATCCGACCCACCCCCTTATAAATTAGTTGGTGCACGCAACAACATTTTTATTTTTCTTTCATTTTATTTTCAACTTGATTGTTTTTATGGTTTTCTTAAATTTTATGTCATTTTACGAGCGTTGAATACAATTTTTGCTTAAAAACTATTTTACAAAGTAACACATGGTCTTATGAAATAAAAGAGAATAAAATAATTGAGGAAGCAAAATTATTAAAAGGCCATTCGCACTCGTAATTGCTTAGAGCGAGAGACAAAAACAGATCATAAAAAACATGGCCCATAAACACGTCTGGCAGGAAGCATTTGCAGTTTAAAATTAAAATAAACAAAATAAATTATATAATAAAAATCCAAATGGTAAATAAATAAAATAAATCTAATTAATGAATAACTTATATGAGTAAAACTACGAAATGATTTTATATTAGTATTTTGTAAATCTTTCAATCTAGTCGCCACTTTTGAGTTGACTTTTAAGTTCTTCTAAAAACTAAAAACAACAAATTTTGCTCAACCCTTTTTAGTGCCACGTTCTAAAACTGCAAGTCGTCAAGACTTAATTATTAACCTAATTTAGTTGTGGCTTAAATAAGAAGAAGCAATAAATTTCTGCTGACAATTGGTGGATTGACAAAAGAAATCGACATTTCATTTACGATATAAAAATTAACAATTTTTTGCAAGAGTTGCCCTAAAAAGATTTGGTGTTGCCAGCAACAATTGAAGGCTGCTGACAACCTTTATCTCTAACTCCGAGGTCTCGAAAATGTCCAGCGTCTATCAAGAATGGAAATTGTTTTCGAACATGATTCTACAAGTGAGAGTTTTTTTGGGGACGTTGACGCCTCTTAGAATAAACAATATAATATGATTTCTGGATTATTTATCATCGGTTCAAATATTACGCTATAGTTGAGGGAACGCAAACCAAAACCGAAAATTTATTCTTACAAACATTTTTACTTTTCAGTCAATCAGAAACGTTTTGCCCAACGTTACCTCAAACTTATTTTCAAGTTTCTTACACATAATTTAACTGTCAGGCCTGTTCTGCAAATCGGATTGACTGAAATCGCACGATTTCAAAAAAAAAAAAACAAAACAAATTCCATCACAATACAGACTTTTTGCCCAGTCTTTTGCTTTTGCTTGAAACGTTTTGTGGCACTGAAATCGTTAATGTGATGAATTACGGATTGCAAAGAAAACACGTAATTCGCAGAACAAAAGAAGTGCGCCCATCAATTGTTCTTTAACATCCGTTTACGCGAGTGCCATCGAGTTTGAGTGACGGTTTTGCTTGAACCTTTGAATTTGTCTTCACCGCCGTGGCAAAGTCACTCACTTTGGCAGGCCATCAGACCTTCAAACTCACAGGATAACTAAAATTTCTGCAACTTTGTGTTTTAAAAAACAACGCGATAACATCACGGTCGGCACCGAAAGTGTTAAAATATGACAAAATACTTCAATTGCGGCAAAAATTTTATAATCTTTAAAAACACGAAAGTTTACCAAATTTTTCGCAGGTATAAAAGTATAAAGTTTAATGAATACATTTCATTTGGGGTGGGGGGTTGGGGCAGAGAAGAGCCTTTGCCTTTAGTGTTATGTTTTTGGTCGCCCAAATAAGTGGTTCTTTCTCTTCATAGGATGGACTCTGCCGTAGCGAGTGACCGATTGAGTAAGTGGCTTCTTTGACTAGTCGATGTCGACTGCTTTGTCTCAAATGTCGAGTATGAAACCCGAATGAAAAGCTTCGATCGATATCGATTTGCGCGATATCGTCTACGTTGATTACGGCCCTGCTTCAAATTCGCCTGGGATAAAGTGACAGATAATACGAGTGCAGGCAACAAAATTGTGAAGCCAAAAGCAGCCCCCCGAGTCGCAGCTGTTGCTTTTCTATCCTTTAGTGCAGGCTGACTGTCTGGCCAATAAAAATAAAAATTAAGGAACCAAATAAAAAGGACATTGAATTGTGTCTTCATTAAAATGTTACCCTTCAACTTAAAACAACTCATTTGTCTTTCACTTGCAATCAACTATTTACATTAAACTTAACGAATAATTACTTCTTCCAGCTGAACTGCTTGGAAACTTGTTCCAAGGCTGGTTGTGAGACTTAAACTTAAAAGACTTTCTGGCCGCCAGAAGGGACACCTGCTGGCCCCCAAGTCGGTTGTGCTTTACTAAAAAGCTAAAACAAAAATTAACTAATTTAAACAACTTGTTGTAGTCCTTTTAGTCCGCAAAGTGGTGCGCAACGCAAAGTAAGTTTTAGCAACTAGACTTCAATACTGTTAAGACTGCCGGAGGATATGTTGTCGTTGTGGCTGCCGAGGCGGGAGCGTTGCTTCATCATGGCAGCTCGGGCCGGCATGGGGGAGCGCTGAACTCTGGGACTGGCGGCAGCCACAGCAATGGGTATGCCGAGGCCACCGTTGGGATTGCTGGACATGGCGTTGAGGGCATTATTTGAACTGCCGCCAGAAGAGCGCCGTGTTCGCCTCAGCGAAGGAATACGTGTAGTGAGGCCTTCCAAGTTCATGGTTGTTTCGTGGCTGGCGGGGACATGGGGATTGTATGGCAAGTTTCGCATGCTGCGGTCTAAGGTTCTCCGTTGTTGGTCCAGGCAAGGTGTTAGAGGCGGCTGATGGCCGCTGGGCGGCAAATGGTGAGCGGCGTGATTGTTGTTCTGATGGGGCGGCACCGGCGGCGGCTGTTGGTAGTCTCGTTTGGCCATCAGAGTGGGCGTGGGCGTGGGCGGTGTCTGGTAGTAGGGTTGGGCGTGGTGTATTCCCTGAGACGCCAAGTGGGCCTGTGAATTATTTAAATTATTATTTGTAGCTAATTTATGATTCGCTGTGGAGCTGGTGGACGCATGCGCCGCACTATTAGTAGAATTTGGCTGTTTTGACGACGAAGTTGTATGATTTGCTAACTTGGTTGTATTCTTGGTGGGCAGAGGTGGCAGGGGCTTCGATAGAGGTGAATTCGGATCTAAGACATTGCAGAGCGTTACACCTTCGGAGGCAGCTAAAGTTTCGCTCGACGACGTCGAACGCTGCGGTGGTGCTTGATGCTGTTGGTGCAGAGGATGCAGAGAATGCAGAGTTGCTGCAGTGTCGCTGTGATCGCTGTTCAGCTTTTCCGAACTGTTATGGCAACTGTTGTTACTGCTACTGGCGGCGGTGTTGGTGTTGGTGTTGTTTGTTGGGTTGGTGCTTTTAGTGGAGGAATTCATGAAGCGCAACTCCATAACATTGCGATTCTAAAATAAATCATGCTGATATTTCTATATCTAAGCTGGTTTCATATTGTTATTAATTATTATTTAGGGAGGGGAAAGGGGTGCTCAGAAGTATTTGAAACCAAGAAGCAACTAAACATTGTGATTGTGCGTTTAAGATTGTCTTTGCCGGCGAAAAGTCTGGATTGATTCTAATCCGAAAATCTCTTTCGTCTCAAAAGCGATCAGCCTAAAGATTTAATTAAAGTCGGCTTTCGTTGACGTTTCTTGTCTAGTCGTGGGGGTCTTAGATGCCATTCGTTTTTGCGTTTTATTTATTTATTTTGTGTCGAAATGTCGAATGTTTAAAAAAGTCTTAACAAATAAGTCTGATACTCAGTTCGAATCCAATTTCTTTAAAGTTAAAAGTCCAGGCGCACGCCAACTTTTCTGTTCGACTTTACATGTATTACAGAACAGAATCTTTCTGTCACAAGAAAAACGATCAGTTCGGCCGGCCCTCGGTCTCTTCTCGCTTTGTTCAATACCGCCTTAAAAACATATTGTTTGAAATAAAGTGCGTTCTTTACAAAAACTAAACGTGTGCCTGTTGACTTGTCCGTTTCGCGTACGTCGAAGCACAGAGTTAAGTAAAAGTCTAATGTCAAGGTGTCCGATGAAAGTAGAAGCTGGAGAAAAATTCAAAAATAAAACTTAAAATTAAGTTAAAGCCAGTACAAGTTGTTACATAGATTAAAGTTCAGGTGCAGCAGGAATATAGTAAATAGGTTTATTTTCTGAATAAGTGGTTGAAAAGTTGCCAGGAAAACATCACCTTAGAATACAACAGCCGTTGAAGCAAATTTACATACAACCCCCCTTGATAAGAAGGCTTTTTTTGTTTTGGAAAAGGAAGGAAGTTTTTTTGCAGAATTACAGATAAATAATAAATAGAATGAAAATATTAACGAACAGAAAAGGTAATGAAATAATTAAAAAGAGAACTTGTTGGTATATTTGCAATATTTCAAATAGATTCCATTTGCTTGCGAGTATGACCATGACATTGTTTAAAAGACTGTTTTCATGGTGGTATTTCATTACCTTTTCATTTACATTCGAAATAAAGTGCATCGAGTCTACGTAAGTAAATATTTCGCCACTACTTTTGTACTTTTGTATGTAGACTAATAAACACTCACCTTGTCAGCCTCCTGGGCCAAAGGATTGGGAGTGATATTCATGCGCGGCAAAACACCGTTTAAACGATGCTGCGATTTGTGATGATTATTGACACCCAAAACCTGAGGTGTCACAAAATCGGCTTGCAAGTGGTCCAATTGGGGTTTATTTTCATCTGAAAAGGACATTACGCACATAAATACATACGTAAATATGTAGCAGACAAGTTCGATTTCTCCATAATACACATGTAAAACCAAATATGTACCTTCGGGCTGTGAGTTCTTTTTTCTCTTCATGCACAAACAAGCAGTGATGGTCACTATTAGAAGTAAAATGCCGCCACCAGCAGCGCCTGCAACAACTGGGTAAATTGAATTGTCCTCCTGATTGGCCTTAGAGGCAGGAATAACAGCTGGCAAAGCGGCAGAAGGTGTAGTGGGCGTTTCTAGAAAAGGCAAGCAATTGAAATCTGTCTTGGACTGTTTTTCCCGTTAAGAATTGTAGCAAAGAAAATTTTACTTACTTTTCGTATTACCCTGTACGATGGCACTGAAATCTGAAGCTGCCATTTCGTTAAACGATTGCAATTTGAACTCGTAGGTTGTGCCCGCTTCCAGCAAATCAATTTTAAACTTTCTTGTATACACGCCATCCACTGTTGCCTTTAAGTATTCGCCAGCCGACGAGGCTGGCCTATAATAAGCATAAAAACCATCTACTCCGGCCGATGTCAAACTCTTGGGCAGAGACCACTGCAACATCACTGCAGATTCCGACACCGGCTCGATGCGCTCCAGTTCGGGAACTGGCAGGTTTAGTAAATTCAGATCTTCCCCTCTTCTTAAGAAGAATTTAGCAGATGTATTGCCTTCTTTGTTGTCGTTATTCGAATAAACGGCAATAATGCGAAAACGATAAAACCGATCTGGCTTCAGACCCGTCACCGAAGATGTAAAATTCTTAAAGCCTTCATTACTGCGGTCCAGTTTATTGTAACGGATGTCCTCATTTGTAGTCTGCCAATTTTCCCGGGGTATGGTTCGTGTGATATCGCCCAGCATGCGATATTGAACTTTAAAAAATTGTATGGGCAGGCCCTCGTTTTTGGGTACATACCAGCGCAACATCACAGAATCATCAGACAGTCGGGTGACATTGGGCCGCGAAGGCGGTGTCATTGTAGCTGCAAACGTCAAACAAATTCAAATATGTATTTTATTATTCAAACAAAAGTATGATAACAATTTCAGTATGTCTGTGAATAAATTTCAAGTGCACTTCATTTTTTGCTATTCAAATGTCTAAAAAAGGTAAATTTCCATTCAAATAAATACATTCGTAAATACATACATACATATGTATTTATGTATGAATGTATGAATGTATGTATAAAGTTACATTGATCTACATATAGTATAAATTTTCAGGCAAGAAGCCTCCCAAAGACATAGATTGGTCGGATGAGGCAAATTTCAATAAAAATCGTTCCCTGCTTTACATTGAACACAGTTTGGAATGTCCTATTTTCACCCTTAAAGCAGATGAATTTCTTAAATGTCTACAAGGCGGATTTCCAGACCGTCAATTTGTCTTAATACGCAATAACTGTGGCAAAATTCAGCCCAGACCCGGATCTTTTGAAATTGAATTTTCACAAAATGCTCGCACTTCTAGACACAATTTGTGGTCGGGTTTGGACAAAGGACCACCTAGACGTGATAAATTTCCTGTTTTTGAGGCGTTAATGCAGGAGATAGAAAAAATTTTGAAGAAATTTTATCCCGATACTGTTAAGAATGTAGAGGATGAAGATGAAGGGCGATAAAAAACATGTCAAATTGTTTATATGTATGTATGTGTGTGTGTGCAAACATATTTACATATGAATATGATATAGAAAAATACAGGATGCAGACAAACATTGAACGCGCTGTTTCTTTTCCTCTGCTGACAGCGTTTTGTTTTCAGTGTTGCTCACAACCAAGTGACTACAAGAACCTACATATTTTTGAATGTACCCAGATTAACTTCTTCTCAACAAGTACTTTCAGTGCTGATAAGTGTTTGCTTTAATCTTAAATATACATACATACAGAGGAGCCGCTGCACTACTTTAGACACAAACCAACCAAAATGAAAGTCAATTCAATGTTTGCAAACGGTAATTGGGAATTTTTTCAGCCTATTACACTGTTGATCAAAGAATTTGGAGACACTGCCGTCGATGCCGTCCATCATGGACTTTGTTACTAGGCAGTGATGTACATGATAGTGGCAGAGTTAATCTCTTCGATTATTTAAGAAAGCCATTTCAGAATGTGTGTAACGCACTAAGAAAAATTTCTATTTTGCCGATTATATAAAAGTATAAGATTAATTTAGCATTTAGTTTCATAGCATTAATCAAAGAAATATAAATACAGGAATCGTATTACTATTTCTAACTTTAGCCAAATGGATATAAATCGAAACCCCCCCACCCTTTGCAGTTCATTGGCTATTATTTCTTACCCGCCCAAAGTTCCAGTCTAAATCTTCCTGTAAAAAATTTCTAGGCAGTGGCAACCATTTTTTCTACTCACGCAGCTCGGCACTCACTCATACCAATACAACTCATTTAATTTTTAAGAGGAGGCAAAACCAAGCACAGTACATATGTACATATATACATAAAAATGGCCGACTCGACTCAGGTAAAGCAAACACAATCCAACGACAATCAGTTGCTCATTGAAAGGCCGAGTGAGTGGAGTAAAAAAGAACCAAGTAGGAATAGAGATTTTCGGTTGCGCGCTTTTTTGTGTGGTTGTTTCTTTGTTTGCATTATTAATGAAATAAAATTGTAGTAAAAGTAAACACAAAAATGAAATATATCTTAAAAATACATGCAGCAAACCAAGGAAATTGTGTAAAAATTAGTAAATTACCGAGTCATTATCAAATAACTCTAGAGTGAGCTAGACGGCATGACATTTATATATGCGAAATAAGAGTGAGATAAAATTAGAGTGGAAAAATTGATTTTCTTCTGTGGATGGAAAAAAGTAAAGTACATACATACATACATACATATTTGTAGAAACTAAAAAGTAAATAAAAACAAATAATAAAAATATATTTGGCATGCAAAAACCATTCAGCTTTTGAAAAGCTGTTAAAACTAAGAAATTGTCTATCGCATGTATGATGTCCAGTGATGGTTCTCAGGCACTAACGGTCACTGTAAAAGTGGATGAAATACAAGCTTCAGCCGGTGGTTCTAATTCAGGAAAGTGTCAAATGTCTTCCTTAACACCACGTTTTACCCACGAAGAAAAAGAAATTCTGTATGCTTTATTCCATCAGCATGAGGAAGTCATCGATATTAAGTTTCGCAAAAAACAGAGATCAAAGATTTCTGTGCGCGATGCCTGGGAACAAATCGTGCGAGAATTTAACTCTACACCAGGTGTCAGTGCAATGCGAAATGTCAAGCAGATACAAAAATTTTGGCTAAATGCAAGGTAATGAAGTCCAAATGCAAAAGATGTCAATAATAATTTCTTATGATTGAAAACTAATGTCCAACAGATGCATATGTACTTACATATGCACCTGTTACTTGTGCATTTAAAGCAAAAAAAGTCAATAACAGACAGTTTACTCAAGTGTGGCCAATGCAGTGATTTTTCAGATTTAAAATTGGAAAATACGTAGTAGGCAATTTTTAACGTTGCTTCGTGCTAATATTTTGATCAATTAATGATTTAAAATTTCCAACTCGACAAATTCGAGCAGTAGATATTTATTTTGGTGGTGAAAATAAAGAAAATGCAGTAAAATTCATTAAAAAAAAGTCACATGTTATCCTAATTTTTTTCGTCTATTTTGGAAAACTGCTGCCAGAAGAGATTAACGTACTTAAGAAATTATAAAAATCGAAAAAAATGTGTTATGAATTGTTCCTACTGAAAATCCTCAATGATTTCTGAAACCGAACAGAACTATTTTTCAGCGTTTTTTTTACATTTAGTACAGTTGGCCGCACTCCTCAGCAATGTCTTCTTCTTTTGTTATGAGTAATTATACAATGTGAGTTTTCGAGAATTGGAGTGTGTTAAAACAAAAAATTAAAATTGTTTTTTACTCAGCAGTAAAAAAAAGTTTTGTTTTACTCATAACAAACTTAAAACTCACAACAAATTCCAAATTTGTTTTCCTTTGGCACAATTTTTGGTACGTTTTCATTAAGTTCATTCATTACCTTAATAAATTAGTAGCTAAATTTTATTCTTCCCTCACGTTCTTTTTCACAAAGCGAAAAAAAATATGTATCACTTTGTGCAGAAAAAAATCCACTTTCAAACATAATTTATACTTTTTTTTCTTCTGTTTGTATTGTAGTTGTTGTTGCTGGGTAACTTTTATCAGTAGTGTGTTTTATTTTCATGCTTGTTTTACTTTTTAGCCACAAACGAGTACAGTTGTGAGTGAGAAATTTAATGCGGAAGAGTGTAAAAATGTTGGGCAATTTGTTGCCTTGTTTTTTTCGTTTGCTAAAATATTAAATGAGTGCATGTGTGAGTGCCCCGAAGAAATGAGAAGAGTATTTTCTCTGGTGTGTCTCTTGCTTTCTCAGTTGTAAATGGAAGTAGTGCTATTTAAGAAGGTTGCCACACTAGGGACAAAATAACTGTTAAGAATTGCTTTTATATTCTCGCGCAATTTTGAAATTAGACCGTCACTAGATATCTGAAAGTTAATATGTAAATGTATATTTTTTATTTATTCTTGTTTATTATTAAGGCTACGCAAACAATATCCATTCCGTCATATTCAACAGAAACAAAACTCGAATAATGAGAACAACAATAACAGTCATCATATTAAAGCAGATGAACATCAAGTTATCAAAGTTGAACCCGAATTTCACATTTCCAACAACGAGAGTTCCGAACAAAATGAACAAGCGGAGTCGTTCGAAGAAATGGAAATGGAAAATAGTGGGGTTAATGAAATGGATGACGATCCATTAGAAGAGCAGCAGCAGCAGCAGCATCAACAACAACAACAGCAGCAGCAGCAGCAGCAAATACAACAGCAAGTAGCACAGGCGGCCACTATTCATACGCAACAAATTAGCGTAGATCAGATATCGGCCGAAAAATTAACTCTCAACGATTTATTGCAATTTAAAACTACTCGTCCCAGAGAAGAGATTATATTGCAAATAAAACACCCGGCCGACACGACAGGTAAATATTTTTAACTTATTGTAAATTTAACGAGATCAAACATGATTAATCGGAACCGTCTTTATTAAGTAGGCGCTCAAATCACCATACCTTCACCAACACGCATTACCATACCCACCCATCATCAGCCGCAACAACACACTATGGCCACTATTACCGCCAATGGTTTTAATCAGCAGATTATCAGCGAAATCAAACCCCAGCAAATCACTTTGGCTCAATATCAGGCTCAACAACAGTTGCAGCAGCAGCAGCAACAATTGGCACAACAACAACAACAGCAATTGGCTCAACAGGCGCAACTAGCTGTTCTGCAACAGCAACAGCATCAACAACAACAGCAGCAGCAAGCTGCAGCAGCAGCTGTGGCAGCGGCCGCTGCTGCCCAACAGCAACAGCATCAACAACAGCAACAGCAACAAGTTAAAATGCAGCTACAAACACCCACTGCTACCACACAGTTTGCCACAGCCACGCCCACTTTCACTTGTACCACCTTTAGTGCCTTGCCCACGGCAGCTGCGGCTGCAGCAGCTGCCGCCAACAACCAGCACAACAACTCAGTTACCACCAACAATGCAAATATAGCAACATTAACCACCAACAATCCAACATTAACGGCCAATTTGGTGACTTCTACGCCCACGACAGCCCCCACCACCAGTGCCCAGGAAAATTTTGAGGAAAAAGTTAATTATTTTAAGCTGAAAGAAGCTGAACTGCGCTACAAAGAACAACAGGTTGCAGTGGAAAAAAAGAAAATCGAACTATCTCATGCCCAAGAACAACTGAAACATTTGAGAGAAGTTCATCGTTTGCAGGTGGAAGAATTAAAAATGAAAATACGCATTTTACAAGAGGAAGAGAAGCAACTACGCAAATCAGTTTCATCGTTAGACAGTTAAAACTTCATTTTACCGCCGCCCACCACAAAAATTAATGTGCTGATCATATTTTTACCTTTACGTTTGTATCTTAACTAATATTATTATACTTTAAATTTAAGTTTCGTTTTAATAAATATACATACATATATATAGTATATACATACATACATGTGTGTATATTGTTGAGGATTTTATGTTAAGACGCCGCACGAAAATATTTGTTCAATTACTTACAAACAAAGTAATATCATTATTCAAGTGTCATTTGTAATCTAAAACAAACAACTTTTAGTTCATTAAGAAACATTGAAAAAAAATCAAAATTCACTAAAATAAATCAAATTAAGCTGGAAAAATTGTATTAAAACCTAAATTATATGTATCACGGTTTGAAACAATATCATCTTTCGATAGGAGCCAACTCGTACATACTCGTACACACATTCCTTTACGAACATACCACTTATTGCAAATTTACTATAGTTGTATTTTAAATCGATTTTCGAACGCGTATTACCAAATTTGGATTATAAAAAATGTTTATTTATAGAGGACGCACGTACATATGTAGATGTTTTTGGTATGCGTAATAACCAAACGATTTTGCATTTTTTTCCTAGTCAGAGGTTTTGGATGTCAGTTCACGATATACGAGACCAATAAAAAATTGCTTTTTAATGCCTTTAATTGCTACATTTTGCACTTACCTTTTTGCTGCTTTTTAGTTTTTCCTTTGGTCTTGTGATTGCCCATGTGCTCGTAGACTTTGGTGGGCACGTTGCCCAAAGGTGTTGAAGAGCCATGAATTTGCTTAGGATTAACTTTCAACAGGTTGGCTTCACTGATCTGATGAAATATAAAACAAAAACAAACAGAAATGACAAAAGGATGAAAAATATAAATAATAAATTTTAATTTTGTTCTACAAATTACCCACCTCTCCCACTTCATTTTTGGCAAAACACTGTATAATGCCAGCATGTCTCTTCTGTACATGTTGTATAACTAAACGTCGTCCATCATGCAGCATCTCTTCGTCCATCGAAGTATCAATGCCATTGATAAACCAATAAATGTCAGGATAAGGATTACCAGTAGCCGAACATTCCAATTCGAGCGTATCACTTTCATTAGTCAAAGTGCTGGCCGGACCACGTAAAATGGTGGGTTTCTCCAAAACCGTAAATTTTATGGTGTGCACCAAAGCCGGTGCTATGCCATTGTCCAGTCGGCAGACATACGAACCCTGATCTTCGGCCATGACGTCGCTAATTTGCAAGCCGTAAGGTAACAGGCGCGTACGATTGTTGTTGTTTATATTCATGATATTGGGAGAACTCCAGACAGCTGCCGGCGGCGGAGAGCCTACACCGGGACATTCCAAAACAACCGTATCACCCGGCCTGGCGGTTAGCTGGTTGACGGGCGGTATAAGAAAGTAGGGAGGATTGCGATCTGTATAGTCTACTCTTAAATCAATGCGCTGAGGTAATTTTACTTCCATGCCTGTTATGGGGTTCATGGCCGAACAGGTGTAGTTGCCAGAATCTTTTGCTGTTACCGTGTTCAGAATTAGGGCACCAGTCAACGGCAACATTTCCGTTTGCGGCAGCTTTTCGCCATTGCGATAGAAGCTCCATATAGCTGCTGGATTCGACGTAACCGATCCGCATCTAAGCAAAACGCAGTTTTTAGGAGCCACATTATATATTTTGCTATTACGTGAATAGCCATTCGAGTTATCTATGGATATGGCTACCAAAGTTAGGCGAGCCGACAAGGAAGCGATGGCGGCCGAGCCGTACCAGGCTACACACTGATAATCGCCCAACGTTTCGGGTTGCACGAACACTCTCAACATGGAGATGCTGTCTTCATGCGTTATATTGGAGCCATTCTTAAAAAAGAAATTGGAAAGTGTGAAATGTGAAATTAAACATTTAAACTAAAATATCCAACATATTTTAAGCGATTATTTAGTTAAAAAAAGAATGACAAACTGTTAAATTCATATTCAAGAAAAATAGATTTACAATTTTTTCCAAAAACTTTTAAGACAAAAATAATTTTGACTGCACTTAAAAGCTCACGCGTATCTCATGGCCGATTTGATGTAAAGCGTTTGGACAAAGTCACACAGTACTTATTAAAATTTACTGGATGTGCCAAGCCAGTATCGTACTAGATTTTGTCTCACTAGCGACATCTAACCTGCTAGATTCATGTATTTCCAAATCACATGTGTATTGAGTTCCGGCCGTTTTATTTGTGATACTTACCTTCTGCGACAAATATTTAAATTTGCTACCATCCCCGGAACGATTACTAGAATGACGAAATTTCCACTCCAAGCGATCGGGCGCTAAGTTTGTTTCACACTCGAACACTACTTCATCACCTTTGGGCGCCACAGCCGATTCGGGGGAACGTTCAAAGAGTACACCCAAGGCAGAGGGTTGCATGCCACAGGCGCTTGCTAATATAACAAAAACTAAGATCACAGTTTTTCTGAAGCAAAAACATGATAATGAAGATGCTGCGGAGGATGTAAAGGACGAGTGGCTGGGGCTTGATAATACTGTTGTTGTTGCTGCTGTTGGGGAGCAGGTGTTCCTCAATGTCAATGTCAATGACGACAATGTGTTTTCAAAAAACATTTTCTTCTGCTTTTGTCTGGCGGACTTGAATTCAAACAAACAAGAAGTTACATTCACTGCTGATTCCGTTTTTTTCATCGGGCCCACAAAAAGAACGAACTGCAATAAGAAGAAGAAAAAAGGAATTTCAGTAAAATGTTTTATTTGTGTTTTAATTTATACTTAATAAACGAAGAAAAAATCAAACATCTGTCAGTGTAGGTTCGTTTTTCGTTTTAAACTAGATCTGGTTTTAAGGCAAACAAAAACAGAAAAAATAAAGCGCATCTTTCAAAAGCTGAAAATTCAATGGTTGGGCCGTAAATCAAATAAGATGGCCAAGTTGTCATTATAGGAAAGCAAAAATAAATAATGAATTGAGTAACAGCGAAAAGATCGATATATTTACAAGCACAAACTTGCAATAATCATTATCATAGAGACAAAAAAAGAAACAGACATTCCAAAGGAGATTTTGAATTTATTTTTGTAAAGGCCGACCGACGCCCAGGGAAATACAAACAGAAATACAATCAAATATAAAACCAAATGCTATAGCAGGCACTCTACGTTACACTTGCAGGACTTTGAAACTTTAAAAGCTTTCGGCCTTTTACAAAAGATTTCGCCTGTTCAAACACGTCTAATAGAAAGTCAAGATTTTATTTAAAAAAAATCTACTCGCTTTTTGCGGCAGACAAAGAAGTACGAGTATTGTTTTTAACTCGAACCGAATTAGTCGGATATCAAGATAAATCTGCTGCCGTTAAATGAATGCAAAGCACCAACATTTTGCGCAAACGAACATTTAGTTTGACAATAATTTGAACATGTTTTCCCACCGTGCCATTTGTCGTGATACTGAACAATAAACACCAGATTAGACAGATCCCACCAATTTTTGCCTCTTTCTGCGCAAAAATATTTGTGAAAATTTAGCAGCTTTCTGCTGTCTTTACCCACCAACTCCAAGAGAACAGAAACTTGTTCTTTTCCTCAAATGTTTATCACCAGTCAGCTGCAAGGCAACATCACAAAATGTTTTATATTCAGTTTTTTTTTATCGATCTGTGAAGGAAAAATTCGCTACAAGATTTATCAAGGATAGTTCAGGAATCTTTCTTTTTCGTTTTTGTCTGCCTGTAAAACCATTCGTGCGCCCATTCATGTGTTGCAAGTGCCTGCCTGCTTTAGTTACCCCGTGTACGAGTATGATGGGCATTTTCGTGCTTAAATGGTCGATCAATAAATTTAAATTGTACAAAACATTATTTTCATTTCAGTTTTGATTTAAAATACATAAATAGCAAAAACAAAGTTTCGCTCTCCTTTTTTATCTCTTCTTTTTTATACGAATGCATTTGAAAAATATGATGCCACACCAATGAAAAAATATCGTCGAATTTTCAAGCCTGACTTGGCCAAAGAAATATACACACATATATCCTAGTACGGTGGCGCAGCATGTGTCCATGTGTTAAGATGTTTTCTGGTGTTGTGTTGCACAAGACTTTTGAGGTTCTTTAGATTTACGATTTAGTTAAGCACCAGCTAGAGAAACGACAACAACCTGCTGCTGTGGCTTGAACTAGATCATAAATAATAGACGAGCTTTTGCTGCAGAAACAACAAAAGGCCCACAATGATTTAAGAGGCATTTCTAATGAACTGTTTCTGTTTTTTAAGGCCAGTAAAAGTAATAATTTTGAGAAAATCCAGTAACTTGATCACTTTATTAGACTTATTACTCCATAAGTAATGAATAATTATTTAATTAAAAGTAACGGCAATATTGACTGGCGTCAAAAATTTATTAATTTTAAACGTTTTGCAAAAATAGTAAAAATACTACCTTTTCATAAGTTTCATAAAAATGCATTGATCTGCAGTCTGGAAGCTTGAGAAGGCTAAAAAAATTATTGAATCAAAAAAGTAGTAGTTTTTAAAATACTACTTTTTTCTAAAGACCTAAAAGTAACTTATTTTTATTAAAAATATACAATTCTTAAGTTTAACCGATTAGAATTCAGATATTTATTATAATTTAAAATAGTAGTAGATTTACTACTTTTCACAACTCGCTAAAACTGTTATAAACCTAAATCAAGTACTTATTTCAACGGATTTAATTTTAAAGCAATTAAAATTGACTTTATAAAGAATTTGTTGAGTAATTTTGTACTCCCCACAAAAGTTTTAGGTTCCAAGAATTTCTTTTATTGCAAGAAAATTGTATGTGATGGTCAAACATCTGTTGTTGTGCTTTTTCGTTTTTTTCTCGCTTTTTTGTACTGCCTCCAAACCCTTAATTAAATTCGTTGGATTTTTAAAAACTTCAATTCTTTCCCATTAATCCAAACATTTTTGTGAGCAAATTATAATAATATCTTTTTTTACACTTTTATTGAAGGTTTAAAGTTCGTTGGAAAACTGCTTATTAGCGAATAGCAAAGATTTTTTCGATCAACAATTTATTGGGTTCACATCCGAAAAGGTTTGTTATTAAAGGCAAAAAAAAGTAAATCAACAATAACAAAAACGTATGTTTTTTCCGCTTATGCACACAGAAACGGAGTAGCAATCATTTTTATTGCCAGTTCCTACTTCACAATATGCGCTAAATGACGGGAAGTGTTTTTACAGTCAACCCTAAAACATACATAAATTTATATAAAATCATCAACCGTCTGTTTTTTCTTGTTGGTGATTTTTGAAAAACAAAATTGGAACAATAAAAAGGTATAAGAAACGTATTTTTGCAATCCCAAAAAAGCAACAATAAATCAACTTTGAGATGAAAAAAATTCGAATCTTATATACAATCACCACTATAAATTAAAATATACTTAAAGTTTCACAATAAATTTGCCATAATAACAAGATATTTCACAAATAAGTAGCATTTGGATTTCTACTGCTATTTAGAACATTTAAAAAGCAAGTTTTTACGTTTCGGAAAACAATTCTGGTGCATCGTTAAGCAAAAAATTCATTTCTGCACCAATTAAAATAGTAGTAGTTTTACTACTATTTCTTAAGTAAAATAAAATTAGTTTTTATTGAAACAAATAAATGTTAAACCAAATGTATATTGAATTTAGTTACGATCTTTGAAAGTAAAGAAATTGTTGTTCCATTATTATAAAAAAAAAAAATTTAAAAACAAGTTGTAGTTCATTTCTACTTTTGTACAAAATAACACTTTCATTGTCAAACAGTTTTTAAGATTCTTAACACATACGAGCACATATTTCCTAATTGTTAGCCCTGTTGTTGTGCTGTGTAACATAAGCCCTTTTTAATAGCCGTAAAATGTGATATGAGGATGGCTTTTTGATTGTATAAAAATCGATAAGAATAATCTGATATCTGTCGATACGCCTGGCAGGTTGGTGTCGGCCATTCATTGAATCAACCAACTATCGGCCGGTGCAAAATAAATGCTTTAAAATTGTTTTCTGCTTTCATTTTCCATTTCAAAGGATGGTGTTTGTGTTTTTGTTGTAGAGGCCATCCATCCATCTTCACCGATCGATCACACACTAATGCCGTCTGTCATTCATTTATGCACACACTGCGCTTTTGTGATATTTTCTCAAAATTTGTGCGTCCAAAAATCATCTTTTGATGAAAAAGGAAGGACAGAAATAACGCTTGGCAACAGCGACCAAACACAAACACCCTACAGTTTCAAGTTGCTCATGAGAAGAACCTTCTGAACTTTGGATGGACGAAACCTTCTTTGGTTCTCCTTTTCTCATTTGTTGAACCGGCGTGCAATTCGAAGAAACCAGTTTGTTACCTAAAAGTAGGTGAACTTTTTTTTTCGAAATAGTAATAAATATACAAGTTTTTAAAATGTAAGTATTTATTTTAATTACTTTGGGCTGTTGAGCTCAAAAACTAGTAGTAAAAATTAATATTGTAAAATTTACCGAACTAAATAAAAGGGCAGACATTTTTTGAAAATACATAAAACTGGGTATTAATATGTTGAGACTTTGAAGATGGGGAGACATACATACATACATGCAATGCATAATACTGCAATTGTACAGCTTCTGTTATTCGTTTTGTTCTCTAAATATTTGCTTTCAATTCCTGTCCAGGCAGCTCCAGTTTTGATGGAATTTCTTTTCTTTTGTATTAAAGCCGCCTCTAAGTAATAAAAAAACGATACCACTTCATCTCCTTTACGTTTAAATAACAAACCTAATCAAAAGATGTGAATATATTGTTTGGCGTTCGTAAGTGTACACCTCATAATACGCTTTGGTTCCATTATTTTTTCTCTTTGTCTGATTTTTTGATTTTGTTTTGGTCCCCTTTTCAATGCAAAAAAGCAAAAAGCAGAAACCATCTTGACAATCAGCATTTAAAGGTTCGCTTTAATTCTATACGCGTTAAAGTGCAGAAAAATGCTGAAAACATTATCTTTAAAGGTACCAGCTACGACAGTCAGAAATAGCGTCAGACAGACAGACAGACAGACAAACAAACGGCTAAAGAAGGTGCATTAAAGAAACGGTTACAAAAGAAATACATACATTTCAGTACTCATCAACTGATACTTGAACTCGTACAATTCAGATTAAGGCTGTGGTAATTTAATGTTTGCAGATGCGTATCTCTTGCTTTTGATCTGACTCGTACAAGAAGGTTTTCAAAAGCACTTTTTCTCCGTCGTTATCTGAACTGCATAATATAAAAGATGATTACCAAGAAATTGCCTTATTGTCTTGGCACACAGAGTCTCAAAGTAATTAAATACCTTTTGGGAATTTACAGGCACAAAATATGGCACCATTTAAATTGAACTCTCATATCTTGTGTAGCAACTTACTTTGGGGCGACTGCAAATAGTCACACATACATCCGAGTAGATATGAACCCATTCATAACCAAAAATTGTAGAGTGCGATGAAATAAAAAATGCGTTTTAAGAGAATTCAATCAGGCCAAATTGTTGCAAAACCTGTAAAAGGATTAACATTTCCAAGCAGTAAAACAGATTTGCTGAACACAAAACATTTATGATGCAATTAAAGCAGTTTGAGATTTGGTGCAACTAAAGCAAGATGTTGCGTCATCAAGCTTTTACTTTGCACCTAGAAGTTCTGTTTTTTCTAAAATCCACCCAAATTTTTGTCTTATATCAGCAAAACAGACAGATTTTAGCAGAAATCGAAGGAGCGGCAATTACTGGACTGTCGGTCCTACAGCCCACAATTTTTTCTAACAAGGCCTTCAAACTTATCGAACGAACAAGTCAGAACTAAAGAATTTTTTGCCTAACAAGAGAATGAACTGTTCGAATCGATCAACACTTCGTACCTAAATTTAAACACAGTTATTTGCTTTGACTTGAACGCGCTGAGCGAATCTCTTACTTAATTGAAAGTTGGGCCTAACTTGTTCCCTTTGAAACCACCAACAATCTGTGATCAAGCCCAGATAATTTAAATTGGTGTGATTTTGCGTTTTTCTTAAATATGGACAACTGAACGAGTTCGGCACAAGTCTTGAAATCAAAGGCGTGAGTTGGTCTCTGGTTTGGCTCTAAAGCGAACAACGGACCAAAGATGACTCCAATTTTTGACGGCCCAAATTAATTAATTTGCCACAATTCCAAAAATCCTGCAACAACATTCAGAAAATAGCATTTCCAAATTTTTGAAGTTGTCTAATTGAAATTCCCTTTCCTCCAAATTTGTGCAAACTTAATTAACTGCTTCCAACGTCTCTACGTGGCATTTCGGTTCAGACAAATTCCAGCCACTTCCTTCTGCCACAAGAATTTAAGTTGCGCAAACAAATACGAGCACAATGAGCAGGAAAATATCAAACCTGAATGCCTGATTTCATACAAATGAGGCGTGCAATAAATTTTTTCTTTACAAAGCAACCAAGATACGAGTACAAGTCCAACCAAAAAAGCCTCTTAAAACAGCTTTGCTGCATTTCTGCTTTGAAATTATTTCGAACAATAATCAGTGCTTTTGCTCTGGCTGATTCACATTTTGTGGTCCTTTTATTTTTACTTTCGGTGTTACGAGTTGTAGTTTGAAGACTTTTTTCTTGTTTTTTGGCTACGCGTCCTTAATTTAAATGCGTGCTTCCAATATGTTGGCCGATTTCTGTCTCTTTGTTTACAGCAACAACACGCGGACTGTTGAATATGCAAATTTTTATTTGTTGTAACTGAACGAGCCAGAGCAAAACGTATGCAGTCAACATATATTGAACAGCGCACATCTCAAGCTTTTGTTGGCAGAAAAACACAAATTAAATTAATGGTTGCTAATATTTTCCTTTCGAAAACTGCTGTGAAACGAATATATGTACATAAGTACATACATATGTACGTATGCAGATACATACATACGAATGCATTTGAATGATTCATATTTAAGTAACAACAAATTTAGTTGCATTACATGCGAAATGTTTTAACGCAAAAGTTATAAAGTTGTAACAAACGCTTTCAGTGGCAGAGAAAAATCTTGGATTTAAACAATTTGGAGTTCAAGAGTTTGATCGCTGGGGTGTGTGTTTAAATCGCAAAACTGAACTTAGACTTGTAACGAACTCGTTCACTTGTTCATTTTGGACACAAACCCATTTAAACTGTATGAGTTTGATTAAGATGTTTGAGTCTCCAGTGAACAACTGAACTGGCACTACTGAAGTCTTGTTTGACAAAAACCCATTATCAAACCCGTCCTTTGAAATACATGGGCCACATGAGTCTCTTAAACATGTAAATAGTTGGCTCAATGTAAATAGTGTTTAAAGTGGACTTCAGGTCAGATATTTAGCTATAGAGAAAATTTTGTTCAAGGGTTTGTGTCCAAAGTGAACGATTGATTGGTCGTAGCGGTTACATGGGGCAGAGGCATACAATGCCATTATGTCCAGAGTGAAAGTTTTGGCCACTGTGAACAGAGTAAAGATTGCACATTTTTATCAGCCCGTTTTCTTTTGTTCAGCAGAAAATTATCCTCTAAAAATATATAAGACTTCAGAACTTAAAAAATCCGAATTGTACGACTTTCCGAATTCTCTTAGAATCTTCGATAAATTCTATTAGACAAACACAAATCCTAATATTTCTATTAATTTTTTTATTATTTTGGAAGTCGGATGGCGGATGACCTTCACATAAATAGAACTATTTAAAAATGCGAGTGCTCCTGTCTAATGGCTTCAAAAATGTGCCCACATGGTGCAAAATTTTACATGTTTAACAATGCCGTTAGCGCATTAAGGCAATCGGTTTGTGTCTATGCTTATACATTTTAAAATTTATCTCCATGTACAAACATATGAAAAAGTATGTACATATTTGTGCTAAAAGACTCCTACTTAAAATTTTTTATCTTTTTCAAAACATATTTTTAACAAATAATCAAAATCAAAACTTAAAACCTAATAAATATGATAAAAATTTATGATATTTAGTGGCGACAGGCTCTTCATTGTCGGTAATTATCAGATGCTCTAAATTCTTCTCTGTAGCTCTAAACTTTGAATTAGATTTAAACTTTGAATTAGAAGCCATTCATTCGAAGACTCGGCAGTCATAAGAAGGGCGCTTTTTCAAGCCTTAAAGCTTAACGTGAGCATTTAATAAGGAACCATGATAACGACGAATGGCTGCAACAATAAAAAGCAGTTTAAAACACGTACATACATATTTTCCGTGTTCTTTGCCACCATAAACTGGATTGGTTTTTAAAGAACAGAATTCCACCACAACAAGTGGCATTGACTTTAAGCAAAACTAACATTCAAAAACTTTTAAACAAGAACATGCCACAACAACATCAGGCCAACAAACAGGCATTCAGGCAGGCAGGCAGGCGAAAGCCATTATTAAACATGGTCTTTGTGACGCCTCTTTGGAGGCAACAGGTATTAAACATCATCATACCAAAGTCAGGCTGTTGATTTTGTACCAACAACAAACAACATACACACACGCAGAAAACGAAAGAAAAGAGTCCCGGTGTTACTCTTTACACTGTTGCAAGTTTAAAAATAATGACGGTGGTGATGGTGATGGTGAGCTGCCTTAAAATGCTGATGTTGTGGAAGGCTATAATGATGTTGCTGTTGGCTGCTGGCAGTTGGCATCAGTGACGATGATGACGACAAACGTTGATGTTGATGATTCCGCGTATGTGGCTGCTTCAGCAGCACTTCATCAATTTTTATGTCTCTCGAAAAAAGTGTTCACAAATGAAACAAACAGCAAAAAAAAAAGACTTATTGCGAATCTTATTTAAAGAATTGCAAACAGCTGCTTTAGAAATAAACATTTTTGTTTTTGCTGGTGCTGTTGCTGCTACCAATAGCCTACAACAGCATAAATATGAGTGCCACAAAACAACAACAAATTCTTAAACTGCCAATTGCCAACAAGCAATGAAAATTATTATGAAGGCAACATAAAAAAGCAACGGAATGAAACGAGACACTGAAAAAATACCAGAAATAACCAGGAATTATTCTCTTATTTAAGACAAAAAACGCCGTTTGCAACATTTTAATTTGTTTGTTTTTGTTAAGATATATTTTTGAAATTAAAATATCAGAAAAGGAAATGCACTTTCCACAGGTGCCAAACTAGACTTGAATCGAACTTGCTCAGTTCTATGTTTTAGACGCAGGTCACTGTCATGTCCCACACAATGGAAACGATTTTAGTCAAAGAATCGTTTCTAAAAAAGAAACTGAAATCAAACCAAATCAAACTTATGACTATTAGATATTTGAAAATTTTGTCGCAACTACTATTAGACTTAAAAATAATTGCTGTCAAGCAGATCATGATAATGTGTATAAAATAATTTCTTCGCCTAAATTGATGGTTGAATGGTTATGATTTTTCTAAGTGCATGGGCTTTAATAGACAATTTTCTATTTCTCTAGCCGTTGCCGTCAGTTGATTTGAAATTCATGTTGCCACCTTGGTTCTTTGTCATCTTTATTATTAATTTTTTTTTTGATTTGTTTAACAACATTTGAAAATATTTACAAGCTGATGTTGTTGCTCTTGTCATTACAGATTCGATATTTTCTTGTGTGTCCTCCCGACCAAAACAGCATCTCATACCTCCAACTTTGTCTGGCTATATTGAAAAGTCATTAACAACAAGTCATTTTAAATGATTAAAACACAATGAACAACCAACTACCAAAGAACGTAAATACTAAAATGAAAAAGTAAATAATTGTTTTGTCAAAACACGAACAGGATGAAGGGTGGGTTTTGATGAACAGATATAAAAAGTTTTTTTTTTTAAGATTTATAATTTTTTTTTTTGTAGCTTTAAACGATAAGTGATCTTAGATGTTTGAGTTGTAATTGATTAGCAGCTGAAACAAAATATGTTGTGCAATCAAAGAAAAATACAATAAAAAATATTTGAAGAAACATCTGAAAAAATATTTGATGAGGTTTGCGGCAAAGCAAGTAAGACTTGCGATGCATAATAAATATTTGAGAGAATATCTGGTAGACTCGATATTCGAACCAGTATAGAATTTTAACTGGTGGTGTCACACCAACAGATTTTGCCATATTTATTGTAAATTGAGAAACGAAGACATTCCAATGATTGAAGCTGTTGTTTTTAGTTATTTTCAAATTTCAGCTAAAATAACTTTTTTCGACTTTCTTAATTCCTCTTCGATGTAAAACAAATTAAACAAATTCCATGTTCCGTCGATTTCTGGCCATCAAATCCTCTTCTGCATACAAATGGCAATGAAACGAAAGACAAAAGTGTATGTAGAATGTACATACATACGTATGTATGTATGTATGTATGTATGTGTGTATGTATGTATGTACAGGTATACAAAAACACCAGAAACAACTTAAAAAAATCAATTTAATTTTTTTTCTTGCTCTTCTGAAGTTCATTTTCATACGATTCATTTCGTTAAAACTTGCATTTTAAAATTGACCAACAAACATCTGCCAAAACAAGTTCGAAGTATCACACACAAACACACAATTGTTGTTTGGTCGAAACACAGAACAAACCCGAGCTGTAAGACGTTCTCTCCTTGTTATATTGAAAGTCAAGCCTTAAAGTTGTTGAACGAAAGGTATTTTTGATTTTTATGTTGATGTTGGCATTCGAGCAACAGCAAATAGTGATGAAATAAAAAAGGGAATAATGGGTTATTAAATTGAGCAGAGCAACAAAAATGTCTACAACAAACTTCAACTGAAAGCAAATAATTTTAATTATTGACGACTTGCAAGCACCAAGTTTGAACAGATTGCTTAAGTAAATACCAAATAATCGGGTAATCGGTCATATTTTTGCGGAATTTTTTAACTACAACGAACGTAACAGTATTACTAAAGCCTTTAAAAATGTTTCTTTTGCAGTGGCGATTTTGTGAAGCGCAATTTAAATTTTCTCTGTTAGAGGTAAAAACAGTAACCGGTTATCCCATTGTTTTAATCTCAACATTTGATTAGAGCTTTAAAACAGCAAGTGCTTTCTTTCATAAAGCAATAAATGCAAATGCTTAAGTTCGAGTACTCGGTCATTTGAGCCCCAACATTGACTTTAAAACCTTTCGTATTACAAGACACTCATTATGATTAAGTTGAGTGCCTTCTACAACAAAACTTGCCGGTTACCCATCATGAACTACCATTTTAGCAACAACAGTTTCTGCAAAATATTAAAAATAAAATACAACTGCTTCAAACTTTGCTAAACAAATCTAAATAATAGTTATCGATTACTCGCCACAGACAAATTTAGGCACTTTGAATTTTTTATATGCAAATATAAATAGTGATTACCGATTACTTTATTTCCTCTTAACACAGTTGCAAATACATCGATTTAGGATTTTCTTTTTCCAAAATCAAAGTACTCACATCAAATTTATATTCTTTTAAAGCTCTTATGTACATATCTATATATGTAGTCGTTACCGATTACTTGCAGACCTTTTCTTTAAGTAAAATTTTTTTAATGAGATTTTTGTATTACATTATCAGGCAGACTTCTTTAGCCCAGTTATAAATACCTTTATATTCGAATTTTTATGTGATCTAAATAATGGTTAACGATTATTTGCCGACCTTATGTTAGAACAGTTGCAAATACGAAGCTTTTGTGCAAAATCAAAATACGCTATATTAAAACAGATTTAAAGCCTTCCCACAGACTTATGGTTACCGGTTACCGGTTACTTGTTGCTTCTTTCTTTACCTTAAATAACTGTAACTTGGACTGTGATTTCAAATTACAGTTTATTTACTTATGAAATGTACTTGTTTAAACTTAATGTGCAACAAATGCACTTTCCAAACAAAATCTTAAGACAGAACTTCTTTTTTATTTTAAGGCCTTTCTTTTGCCATTGGTTGGCTACCAAAACAGCAAAATGAGTGACTGAGTGAGTGGCAAGAAGAAATAAAACAAAGTCCACGTTGAAAAAAAAAATACTATAGGAATGTGGTTCGGTAAGCTGGGAAGACATAAAAAGTGCAACGAAACAAAAAAAAAATTAAGGCAATAAATATTTTACTGACTTTTTCCAACACAAACAAAAATTTGAAAGTTTGCATGGAATTTAAGGCAATAATTTTGTTTTGGGCATTTAATATTTAATAATCTCTGGGGTTTTTTTTTGGAGGAAGAAAGGCAGTTGCAGTTGGAAGAAAACTATTTATTAAATTGGTATGTGGATTTTATCTTTAATAATGGGAAACGTTTTAACGCCTGTTCCACCACGTCGAACGTTACCGCTCGCCCGTAATTTGTGGATCGTTTACGAACTTTAGTTCATCTGTGGCTGATATCAGCGATTTCAGAGATGCTGGAGTGAGATCGGTCAGATTACTTTTAGCCAGTTCTCTTTTGATAAAAATATCGGCACAGGTCCTTAAAATAGTAGAGCTAAAGGTAAGCACTGTTATAATTTTTCTATAATTTTGTTTCTTTGCTAAACTGTTTTCAAAACTCCTTTTAAGTTATTTTTATCTTGGATATGTCATGGTTTATCCATGTTGGCGTCATGCGTGTATCGGTTACAATCGGTTCTTTTTTATGCTAAACTTTTGTTTTTGCTAAATGCCATTTTTTTTTTTTTTGCTAATATTCTTTAATTTTTTGTTATTACCTCCGCAAACAAGTTGGCACGCGGCACAAACAATGTTGCTTTTACCCAAGATCATTGCCATTTTTGGTGATTAAATTTTGTGGTTATTTTTTATCTAAAAAATGTTTGGCTTGGTGTGTGTGTGTGTGTGTGTGTGTGTGTGTGTGTGTGTGTTTAATTGTGTAAAGCAAAACATCATTAAAAAAGTAAACAATGCTCTCTAGAAACTTGTTTTGTTATTGTTTTTGCCAGACGGAGCAAACAACAACGGCAACAGCAACGCTAAATTTTTGCAGCAATAGCGGTTGATAGTGGTGGTTACTTTTTTTCTGTTAAGAGTTGCTTGCATTTATTCTTCTTATAAAAAAAGTGTACGTACAGCAAGTGTTTCTCTGGGCAGCTTAAAGAAACGTTTAAATGAACAAAAACAAAATAATAATATAAGAAAAAGTAATAAAGCTTCTAGGCATGTCTTAAGTAACAACAGGCTTAAGTAAAAGCAAAAACAGAACTAAAACGACAACAACATTAAAAAAAGATAAACACAATGTTTAAGATTGTTAACAACACTAAAACAGCAGCTACCAATTTACAAGAAAATGTTACTTACAACAAACAAACTAGACAAAACTAATTTTGTACGGTTCAGTGTGTGTGTGTGTGTATGTGTGTGCGTGAATAAGTCATGTGTGCATGTCTGTAATTAAATAAAATAATAAACAAACATCGTTTTTTAGAAAATGCATTTAAAAAAAAAGCAAAAAAAAAAAATGTGGGTGCCACAAACGGAGTGCGTATGATTCATAAGATGCTTTTGTAGCATGTGCAGCGTATTTGTCTAATGAAATGAAATAAACGAAATAAATTGGCATTTAAAAGTTTGAATAAAAGCAAATTAATGGCCACATCAATGTTGCAATCGAGTAGAGGCCACATCGAGATTGTTGAAAAAAAAACAAACAAATATAAAAAACATACTTTGAAAAACAAAATTAAATCAAAAAAGGAAGTTTTAAATGAAATATGTAATAATTATCTCTCAATAGCGAAAATCAGGCTACAGTAAGCTCTCGATAATATGAATTTTCGCTATAGTGAACCATCCATTAAGCCTAGAATTCTCTTGTTAATATCGGATGTTATTTTTTGCGTTTAGAGATACATGTATGTATGTAGATAGAACTTGCGATAAGCACGCACGACTGTCAACCCATCTGTCACACTACTGAAGAGTGTATTTTTTCAGTGCACTTTTGAAAATAACCAAGCGAAGGTGCAGTACAGTATACAGCACTCCTCCAGCTGAGCGGCTAATGCGTAATACTGTGACTCGTATTTTCGCGGCTGTAGTTCATAAGCATCCATTGTTTTAAGGACACTCGGATGAATGTAAATGGACTTTATTTTGAACAGTAGGATTTTGTTACTAGTTTGTTTGAATCTGTATTATCAGCACATGTAAACAACATTTTATATTCGTGTAACCGAATACTGACATAAACGATAACTTAAAGCTCTTTGCTTCAAAGATAGAGCTTCATTTCATTGATTTAAAACCAACAAGATTTCAAATATAACCTTAATGGGTACCGGATACCCGACAAGAAATTCTTAAAGTGAAATGAAAAAAAAAACAATTTGAACTTTAATTGACCAGTTAATAAAACGTCTGCCTCCCTTTTTAGAGTTTTTTCATCACTGTGAAAATTCGAACTTCAGTTCGAATTATTAAATCAAATTGTACATACGCGAGTACTTACGCATTAATATTTATATTTATTGCTTGTTTTTTTTTCTCTTGTTAAAAAAAATGTCAGGCTTTAAAAGTAAATCACACTCACATGCGTTAAATGCCTGAACCTACAGCGGACTATCGCCGGCAGAGAGCGAAAACCTAAGGAACAGATACTCGTACTTCTGTGCGCCACTAACGAAGTTTGAGTATTTTTGTAATTGAACTTGTATGTTTCGCAGACATTTGCAACATTTTGCAACATTTATGGCATGTTTTAAATACAAATGCAGCAAAACTGAAAACATGCATGATTTTCTATGTGTAAAGCAACTTATTTTTCCTGGTGTGTGGTTGGGCCTGGGCTGGCGGCTAGCGGCTGGCTGGCAGTCAGTTTTTATTTCTTCCCAAGTTCACTTTTAAATACACAGAGGTGGAAGATAAGAAAAACAGACAAAAAAACTCAAACGAAAAAAAAAAACATACACCAAAAACAAAAAGACAGAAAAGGTTTATTCTTAAAGGTTTCTGTTTCTGTGCCATAATTTTTTGCTTAAGTTGTTGCTTATTCGAGAGTTCTTATTTTTCTTTAAGTGGAGAGTAGGTTATCGTCCAGGAATCTTTGCAAAACTTTAAGGCTGTTTTTAGCTTGTTTTTCACTACAACGTGGCTGGCCTGTTTAATGAAACTTCGAGAAATGCTTAAGAGGTGGTCCGTTTTCTGCTTCTTTCCGCTGCTTTTTTCCTTTTTTTCTGTTTTTTTTTTTTTTTGGAAGCAAGAGAAGGTTAACAAAAGCTTAAATAAGATATCAAAATTTAAGCAACTAAATTAACATGAAATTTACTTAATAAAACCGGCAGAATAAAAATTATTTTAGGAAAAGGAAGCTTCCAAGAATTTTTAATGACAATTTAAGCATAAAGGGTGTTTCAATTGGTGCAGCTAGAAGTTGGCAGTCTGTGAGCGCCCTGACGTTTTGGTATCGGCCGGCTAAGCTGTTACTTAATTACTGATGCCAAGTTAGACGATGGAGCAACACGATGGGAAATCGGTTGTGCAAATTTCCAGTGTTTGGTAGTCACATTCGAGATGACCGTCCCGTTAAACAATAAGCCAACATTTATGGGTCACAAGACCCCGCTCCTTGAATGCATACTTGTATAGATATAAAAAAAACTCCGCTTTTCGCCGACATCAATTCCGAAATTTGCCAACACTAGTACAAGACGCAACTGATAGAGGAGCTCCAAATTAATGCACATAGACAATGTAACTTGTTTTATTCTATTTCAGCTATATATTTCTATTCGCCCTTGTTGAAAGACCCTTTGCATATTTCTTTACAAAACTTATGATTTGCTGGGAAAACTTTTCTATAGAAAGTTTTTCATTCTCACAAAAAAAATCGGTGTGATGGATGAATTTTGTGACTTTCAACGATAATATTGACAAACTTTTACAAACTCGTTGGAATCGTGAGTTTTTCATCTTATACGAACTTTTAGTCCCGTATTGACTTATCGATATTCTGTTGCTACACATGACACAAATTATACTGTATCGTGAAAGTTTCATCAACTTGTGTCAATTAATAACGTTCGATTTTTACATGATGTGTCCCCACCACGCAAAATCCAATTTCCCCTACATCGACCCTTTGGAAGTCCCTGCTGTAGAGAATAGTGACAACTTTATATTACAATTCACAGAAAAGAAAAAAATTGTAGGCGCAGTATTTCTAATATGTACTCTGTTTGAGCAAAACCAATTACGAAAACAAAACATGTTTCGGTTCATTAGTTTCTTAAAAAAAAAACATAATCTAAGAAATTAAATTAAAACCAAAAAGGCCTTGCAGAAAACTAATGTCACTGGCATCAGAAGAGTGCACTGGCGCGGGTTGTCATCTATCCGCTTTCGTTTCATAAGAAGAATTAAACGATGTTTCCACTCACCAGTCTTTAGCTCAAAAGAGGTGTTTTAAAATAAATGGCTCATTACAATCCATTTTTTCCAGATTGCCCTCAATGCTTTCGGCAAGGAGGGAAAATTAAAATTGTCAAATGGCTTCTTTGAACTTTGAACACTGTACAAACTATCAGTCATTAGCTAAAAGTACAGGGTTGGAAACTGAATAAAAGAATAACTGAAAACTGGACTTTTTTTTTTTAAATAAAAAGGACATTAAATATTTTTAGATGGGCGCCACATTTTAATAAAAAAAGAGCTCTATATTTTAATAATGTGGTATCCATAAGCCTTTCATAAACTGACTCTATGCCTGAAGATTCTCATTCTATGTCTGATTATAATTAAAAAAAAGAAACAAAAAATATTTCTAACAAATTAACCAAAAGAATACCACTTAATATATTTAACTGCTTTGAAAAATCACACACTGGCACAAATGAAAAAAGCTGTTATTTTAAACAAAGAAAAAGCCGCCAAATTGTTTTCCGTCTGCTCATTCATTTCTTTAATTTGCTATTTCATATTCAAATTTTTATTGTCATTCAGCACGTTAAAGTTCAAAAACAAAATCGATGTGTATGTTTTTTAAAGAGCATTTAACTTTTTTGCGTTCAATAAAGTTATTAAAATAATTTCAGCTATTTTTGTTCTTTTTGTTTGAGAACTAGAACATTGTTTATGGTTTTAAAATTTAATTAAGAAAAGAAAAGGTATAGAACAATAAAAATTAAAACATATTAACAAAAGATAAATTAAAAAAAAAATCCAAAAAGGTGTGTCGTGTATAAGCACTTGTGTCGTCTGAACAGGTTATAAAAAATATTATAATTCTGGCAAATAAAATTGTTTAATTAATAAAAGAAATTCAAATCCAGATTTATGTAAAACCTTTAAACAATTTACAATATTATTCCCTCCATTTCTCTCAGTGGCTTAGAGTTGTATTTCATTAAAGATTTGATAGATTCTTTTCGTTTTCGTCACTGACATTTAAATGTGTCCACAGTTATTTGTTTATACAATTTATTATTAAATTTGCCTTTTGTTATTCGTCTTGCAAATAGAATTATGTCTCATTTTTATCTTTAGCAAATTCCACCGATAATTATGCAAATCCCTTTGAAGCGTGTGATTTTTGGTTTTTTAATTTAAGCTTTTGAATAAAAACAAAAATGTTATGGCTATAATGATGACAACACGACAAGTCATTGATTTGAAATGATAGAAATAAAAGCAAAACAACTTAGATAAATAATAGAATAATAAGAAAAAGCTTTACACAATACATACATTTTTAGGTTAATTGAAATGAGTGTGCGGCAGTGTTCGTTTCCAAATTACGGCGAATGCCTGCTAATTTGTTAATGCGCTTTGTTATTTTCACGCTCTAAAGATTGCCATGTAAAAGGCAATTAACATGAATAGAATTTTATGAGAAAAAATATACTCGTAAAATTTTTATTAATAAATTTATTTATACAGGGTGGGCCACAAGTCATCATGGGGTTACAGATCCAATAACTTTCCAGCGCGTTCGCCAGTTTTGTCATTATCATAATTTCTTTTTAACAATACGGAGACAATCCTTGAATTTTGAAAATGCTGTAAAGCGAGCCCGTCATTGCGCAACTGAAACCGACATTATTTTCCATACACTAGACAGCCAGCTGTTGATTTGTTTTTCTACAAGTCTCCTTTTGGCTCAATACATTCATTCCACCGTAATAGGTTTTCTCAAGGTCCTTAAAATAGTCTGTTTCGTTACGATCTGTTCATTTCACGCATTTGAAGTTACTGCGCGAAGTGTTAACAATTTTGCAATTTTTATATTTTATTATCTGGGGAAAATTTTTAAAATATATAAACGAAAAAATAAAAAAAAATTCAAACTGCATGGTGACTTTTGGCCCACCCTGTATTTCTCCTAAATTAAAAAAAAAATCCTAAAAAATACACAATTTATTTTCTCTTTTCACGAATATAATTTTTTTTGTTTTTTGTTCTATATTATTTTTGGAACCAAAATCCAATTGCTTTTAAGAAGTAATTTCCCCCTCTTTTGCTCGATAATTTTCCGTGTTTTTGTGTATTTTTTTCTTAACTGAAATTTTATTGATCTGTTAGTTGGTGTTACCGCAAACGCTGAATGAGTAGTCGTGTATTGACAGCGGTGTATTGTCCGGTGGCTTTGGTAAGCAAGCAGAGGCAGCCGATTCATTTATTATGTTTTTTTTTCTCTTGGCATCTGTTCAAAATTTCATAAAACTTTTGTTAATTTTTCTTTTTTAAGTTTTCGTTTGAGAGGCAATTTTTAGTGAAAAATGTATTACAAACTATTTTATACACGAAAAAAATGTAGATTCTAAAATTATTTTGATTCATTTTTTTTTATATTTTATGAGTGTCAAAGAAGTCGAAATTTTTTTGGCTAAAAAAAATTTACAGGTACAATAAATTGAATTTTTGCATAAAATAAATTAGAATTTGTGAGTGTAAAGATAAATTCTAAAACTGAGAGCTCTTGACACATATACATTATTTTAACACAGTTCTGTTAACGTCTTAACATAACCCTGTTAAACATATGCATAAAAGACTGAAACATGTATTCGAAAACAAGTTGTGGATACAGTTTTGGACGAAATAGACCGCAAAAATGGTGGCAAGGATCCGAGTGGGTAGTTCAATTTTCGGCGCCATGCGACTTTAGCTACTCACAAGAAAAATGTTTATGACGTCACATCCCACGATCTTGTCGTCTAATTAAATTAGACAGACGCCACCAAAACAACATGACGGTCATACGCCGCCAACATGTAACTGCGGTAATTGAAAAACACCTTTAGCAGACAAAATGAGCACTTTTAGTTTAAAGTGGCTTAAAATTGCATGAAACTATAATTATCTGGTGACTTATAACTATTGTTATGAGTTGTTGTTTTTTAAGGTAACGAAACAACCTAAACGCTTCTTCCAAAATAAACACCACTCTTTAGCTTTAACTTTTTATGCACCGCAAATGTCAGTATCATTTACCATATTGTTAAAGTATTTCTTTTACAGAAAATTACAAAATCCAGTTAAATTGATGTTGCGGTTTTCAGCGCTATTAAGAAGCAGCCGCAGCTGCAGCTTAAGCTCTTCTGCTGCATAAACATTCACTCGCAACAATTAGCAATTATTATTAATATGTCTGTGTGGCAAACAACAAATTGTTGTGTTTCATGTGAGACGCAAATCACACAACAACACTTTTGTGTATTAAATTAACAAAAGTTTGTAATGGACTGGCTGAATGATTTTTAAAATCATAAAGAAGCTCGTTTTGATGCTAAAAACACACACACACACATCCACATGTTTCTACGTCAGCATCCCAGTAGCTGTTAATTGAAGTGTTTATTTAACTCACACACATTCTGTGAACGATGACCAGAGTGGAGTGAGTCTGTTAGTGACTTTTGTTAGGCACTGTTCAGGCATGTATGTATGCATGTGTTTGTAGTAGATACTTAATCAAGTGTAAATCATTACAATTATTGTATGAAACATTTGCTGATTCTGTTGTTATTGTTTTTGTTGTGTTCCATTAATGTGGTTTTGTTATTCAAAATTTGTTCTGTTTTTGTTGTTTATTTTTATTTTTTGACCACAATGTTTTAGTTTGTTAATTTTTACTTTCTTTATGAAATATGTAAAGACCGCCTGCTCCAGCATTGTTTACGATATTATTTACTGCGTGCGGTTGCAGTAAATGATAATTCTGCTTTTCGGTTAAACTAAACGGCAGTTATTAAAAGCTCAATTAAACAATTAATAAAGACAGGAAAAAATGTTGAGCTTTTAATGCTAAAAATGTTATGAAAAAACATTTGAAATGATGCCTTGACAAAATAGACAAAATGTCTACGAAACGCCAGCAAATAATGAAAAATTAAATAACCGCATACATACATGGAATAGGTTTTGGTCTAATTGGGATTCAAATCACCGCCTTTGTAATCGAATACTTTGTTATCGAAATGTAGTCAGCGTGGATCACTGCAATCGTTATCGAGTTGCCCCCGATTAGTGATGTACTGTCGAAAACAAATAAAAAAACAAGCACGTGCTTTAATTTGACAAATCGGGTTTTAGCTGGTTGGTAACTGGACAATTCAGGCCGCCTGACAACTCTAGTGGAAATCCAAGTAAAAAATCATGTCTGGCATATATGACAGATTAAACGGACGACAATGGACTAGACGCAGGTCAATGGCCGCCAATATGTAACCCGTGCGCATAGAAATCCCCTTCACCATAAATTACGACTAGGAAAATACTTTTTTATATTTTTCATTTAACTATTATATTTATGAATTTTAAAAGCAATAAAACTAACATAAAGTTTATGACGCCCATAACAGTTTGTTAAATTAAAATCATTTGAAATAAGTGCGTGTTAACAAAAATTCAAGTTTTAAGACATTTTCGTATCGTGCTGTCCAAAAACTATTTCAATAATAAACAAATTCAGTTTAATTAAAAATGAAAACGAAAACTAGTTTGAAGCGATTTAACACAAATGTAATACAATTTGCTTCATTTTAATGGTATTAACAACAAAGTTAAAAGATTATATTTATGAACTACATGCAATAATTTTATTTTAATGTTTTATTTTTCATTTTTTGATCATTAATCTTAAAAATAGTTTTCTGTAATTTGCTTTTATACAATAACAACCAAAATTGGTTTTAAAAAATTTTTGCTTATAATCTCGGTTTTTTTTAGGGAAATATTGCTTTTTTCAGATAATTGCCGGATGTAATTTTAAGAAATTCAAAATTCATTAAAGAAAGGCAACAATAAAAGAAAGAAAAGATTAGTCATTAAATTGGCGTGTTTAAATTAAATATGAATAAAGTTAAATTGACAATTAATAACGTTACGCTTAAGTATAAATTCGCTGTAAAACAGAGAGAGAAGGCGGGTCTCTCAAACAGAAAAAAGCTTTAAAAAGTTCTTGGCCAGTTGAACTTCTGTCTTAGGGCTGAATGTTGGAACCACTTTAATTTAAGGGCGGTTCAAATTTCACGCATGAACCCCTCGCTCTACGGCTCATTACCGCCCTCATCTTGTTTGCAGTGGCAACATCTTGTGATATGTGAAAAGCGGCATGCGACACAAGCGCTTTTTACGAGAACTCGAGGTATCTAAGGCAGTAAGATGGTAAGTTCTCACACCCAACCCCTGTAGAAACAAGAAAAATAGGACTTTACGAGCCAAAAGCTATTCTAAGCTTGAAGATGCTGTGAACCTATTTAAAAGCAGCTTTAATCAAACAGCTGTCACTTTCAATCCGTCACGAGGTTGGTGGGATGCGTCCTACAGACCCACTTTAAAAGTGACAGGAGCTGCCGCCTTTAGCAAACAACGTTTTCGATCTCGCACACGGAACCCAATTACTTTTCCTTATTTGTTCTTGTTTCTTTCTTTGTCCAGCAAAAGCTTAATTTGAAAGCAGAAAAGTGGTTTATACCCATTTCGGGAAAAGAGTAGCTGTCATAATTCAGTCATTTCGAACTACATGACATTTACTTCGCTTTCGGTCGCCCAGAAATTAGAACCAATACAACTATTTCAATTATTTTCTTGTGTGTTTTTTTGTTTAAACACCCGGCCCAGGCAGCGAACAACAACACAGCAATTTTTCTACTAGCGTGGGCTGTGTGACAATGTGTTGCGTCCAGCAAATTGTTTGACCACTTGAAATATTTTTATGTGTTTTAAATGAGTTGTGCTTGAATGGGAATAGTTTTATTTTGTCTTGAATTTTATTTTAAATTCATGTTTTTGACTTGTCAAAGTGCTACTTGAAAAGCTTAAAAAAGAAATAAATAAAAAGTGAATGCTACAAGAAACATCGTTTTTTTCATTAAATGGAATATTTAATATAAATCATTATCTTGTTTTGAGATTATTTTCGGTTTAGGAAAACCGACCGACTGCCTACGTTTATTTTTTTTTTTTGCGTCAAACTATAAAATTATATTGATTTTTCTGTTTTTTCGAATTCTTTCTTGTTTTAATGATTTTTTTTAGTAATTTAATCTTATTTATGACATATTGAATATCAGTCTTTCATAATTTACTTCTTTCGTGAATTTTTTCCACAATACAGTTTTTTGTGACCCTTTTCCTTCAATGCATCAATAAAAACACTCACGCGTCTTTTGCGTTCACAGTTTAAACTCTTTTCTATACGTAAACGACCATTTTTTTAAAATGTGTTTTTGGAAAAATGAAAAAAGAGAATATAATGGGGAGGACTTAATTAAACACAATTCGGGGGAATATAACAACGAAACACAACTTTTTTATGTTTATGCGTATCAGTTTACAAAATGAGTGTTTGTTTTCTTAAGCATTCGCGCCCTACACAAGATCCATTAAATTTTGCGAAAACTACACATATTTAACGAAAATTTTTCGATAACAAAACTTTTACAATAGCGACATTTTTAGAAACAAATTTTCTGTAGCAAAGTGCTCGATAAAAAAATTATTTTTGAAAAAAATTTTCATGACAAAATTTTTGATAAATAAATTTATTTTGCCGACTACCTATTTTTCTTTTTAATTCTCATTCGTTTTTTAAGACAACATGTTTATTTTTAAGATATTCCAATCTACTGACGACTAGAAAACGCTGAAAAACACTCGCAAAGCTGATTTTTTTTTTTTTTTTTTTGATTTAACAGAAGTTTTATAGCTTTAAATTGAATACTAAACTTAACAATTTTTCTATATAAATTATCCTTCTTGTAATATAGAAAACGATTCACTTGAACTTTTGATAGAAAAATTTGTTTAAAACAACTTTTTGAATACAATTTTTTTTATTTTCGACTGTAGACGCGCTTGAAGCTTGACAATAATAAAAACTTTGAACGTGTTAAAGCTAAAAGCTGGTTTCATTTCAAAGCTCTAAAAGATTGAATGTGTTATATTTTATTTTTTTTAATCAAAAATAAAATACTGCTTTAAAAAGTCGTTATAAACTCAGATTGTGTCCGATTCGATAAATATTTTCAATCTGTTTTCATGCTTTATGAATTCTTTTTTTCTAATTATTTTGCTTTCGTTTAAGCAGTTTATTGCAACTTCAACAGAATTTCTTAGCAAAACCCTTAACTCTGTTGTTGCAGAAGTGTGTAGTTTTTAAGGAAATCTGCACGTTGCTTTTAATTGGACGCAGAGAACAAATTAACTAAATATAATACATACGTGTGTAGTCGTATGTTGCTGATGTTTATCGTTGTGGAAAATCATGTTAATTTTGCCTGACATTTAAAGGTTTCTAATAATAAAATTATGAAGTTGTTGTGGTTGTTTTGAATATCAGGCTCTACAGCGCAACATTAAACAACTTGAACGTCAATTGAAATTCATTCATTATAAAACAAAACAAAATATATTAAATTTCATAACATTTATTTAAGCAAAAAATATGAACTTAATGTTTTACGAACACACGTGTTTCATACAAAAGAAAACAAGTTTTACATACAAAAAATATTTTTTCTCTTAGATTTTAGCTTTCTTTATGAGGTAACCATCCCTTTTTTGGAAATTGCAATTGCACAATTTCCAGTTTGTCATTTATATTTTTCTTTTTATTTTATCTGAAATGTCTGGAAAATGGGAGGAATATAAATGATCGTTTTGCTTGAATATTTTCCATTCAAAATAAAGTGACCCAAATTTTTTGAAACCATTAATCATTTTCAAATTCAAAAAAAGAAACCATTAAATAAATAAAAATATTATTACTAATTCCTTGGAAGATATGAACACGTTTTAGTTATTAAAGCCAACAAAAAGATTCTGAGATTGGAAATAGAATGAGAAAACAAAATGAACATCTATTTGACACTATTTTAGTTTGAAAAAAACTTTATCTATGACCAAAAATTCGAAATAAAGTTTCAATATTTTGGATCGATGATGAGGGGCCATCACAATAAATAGAAAATGTTTTTCGTTTTCGGTTTCGGTTTATGGGCGCTTTACTTTGCCAAACTCGATTTTAGGCCCGTGAATTAGATCCTAATTTCAAACTTATTTCATTTCTCAAAACCGTTTTCCCATTCCTCTTATTTCCTCATGTGTTAAGCTGCCTTTAAGCGTTTGAAAAAAAAGTATGTCAAATTAACTGAACCGGAAAAATTTTAACTTAAAAACAAAATCTAGAAAAACGAATGCTGCTTCCAAAATAAAAGCAAAAACTGAACTGAAACAAATTTGCAACTTGATCTTATAAATAATTGCACGTATAAAACGCCTAAAAGCTTTAACAAAGAAACAATGAAGAAATCTCTAACGAAAAAGTACACAAGAGCAGATTTTAAAAATACAGAATTTTTAATTTTGTAACAGCAAGAGACCGACCATTAAATTTAGCGCAAATAGAAAAAGAAGTGCAGAGACGAATATTCGAAAATTGGAACTGTCAACATCTAAATGTGTTTTGTTGTTATTTTTTGTTTCTTTCCTATTTTCGTAAAATCTGTCAACGTAAGCGCATTTTGATTGTTGTTGTTCTTTTCATAGACGAAAAGTAAATGCATCAAAATTTATAAATAAAATACTAGAAATAAATAAGGAACTGCAAACATTAAAATTGCCCTACAGCTGGCAACATTCTGGCGCTTTTGTCATGGACATATGACATTGTCATTTTGTCATAAGCTAATAGTTAGGTCTTTCACCCCGGACTGTAGCACCAAAGGAAGAAGAAGAAGAGGATTTTTTTTTTAATATTGTATTTTTTAAATAAAAAACTACGAGTACAAGCACATATATATATATTTTTGTTACTGGTTTGCCATCATTTATTTATTTCAACAATTTGCATGTAAAGAAAATATCAAAAAATGTTAATTAGAGTTCAAATGAGAGTAATAAAAATTGTAAAAACGTAAATTTTAAAACATTATTAAGTTTGTCAGTGTGAATGTTGTAAATGTCAGTTTCAAAAAACTGTCACTGTCACAGTAATTTTTCAACTTGAATTAAAATATAACTATAGGACTGAATATTTATTTTAAATTTAAAATTTTATCTAGTCACTTTTTTGGCACTTGTCATAATAATAACAATATTCTAATTTGGAGCTCTCAAAGAAATAACACCCTTATTTTGTTTACTTGAGTCTCCTAAGCTATTGAAACCTATTTCATTTTGTCACTGTCACTGTCACAATATTTTTCGATATTATGACCATTTATTTTAAAACAGAAACGCCTTAATTTTCTACAGAAACAGCAGCTAAAGATCTGTGAATTCCCTAAGAAGTTATTAAAATACAAAGAAATCTTATTTTTTTAAAACTATTTCTATATTTTTGTCATTGTCGCTGGCATAAGTTTGGCCGGTGTTGTCCAAGAAAATTACACAAAAGTCTTTAAAACAATGAAATTCTTTGTTATTGTCACTCACTATCATACATTTTAGTGTTGAAAAACTTAAGGCTACTTTCTAAAGAATAAGGAAAAATTGATTTTGAATTTAAAATTTGATTGTGTCACCTTTTGTCACATGTGATTTATATAATTTTTGCAGCTCTTTAGGATTAAATGTTTATTTTACTTGAGTTTCAAATACAAAGGAAACTTCACACACCTTAAGCTGTTACCACATTTTTGTCATTGTCACTGTCATAAATTTTGCCATTGTTGTGAAAACATTAAGGCTATTTTTATTTCCAAAAGAATGTCATTGGGAGGTGAATGTTGTTAAAGTTTTAGGGTGTTTTTATTACTTGCTTTTGTTGCTTGGATTATTTAAATAAATTACGAACGTGTGTATTTATGCGGCTGAGTTGAAATATCGGATGCATTACGATACTGCCACGAAACATACATAAATAGCAAAAGTAAGTGACTGGCGTCATATACTACATGTGTATATTTGTATGTTTGTATGTACATATTTATAAAAATAATTATGATTAGCTAAGATTTTTTCACGGCAGACAGTTGATTAGCCTCATGTGTTAAAAGATGTTCTATTCAAGATTAAGAGTTTTATTTCAGAAAACAGTGTTCTTCCTCTCTCTCTCTCTCGCTCTCTCTCTCTCTCTCTCTCTCTCTCATTTTAACTTCCGTTAACTCAGGTGTCGAAACTATTTTTTGCTAAAGTAGGTTTGTTTAAAGTGCCCAAAACAAATGTTTGATTATTTAATAAGAAATTTTAAAACACCTCCAAAGTATCTAGTTATTTTTGTATGGTTTAGTCTGATTGAAGGTAATTATTTTTTACTGCAGTTTTTGTTTTATTTGATTTTATTTTTCAAGCAGCCCACTTTCTTCCGTTGTCGTATGTAATTTAGCATAAAATTGTTATAAACCGAAGCAAAATCTGATCGAATTCTTTATGATTTTTATTTTGTTTTATTTAACATAAATGTTGAGTAGTTGGGTGGGTGTATTTAAATTATAATTTGTTGTTTTTTTTCTAACAGCATGAAACAATTTCTGTCTGCCTAATGAAATTTAATGGATAAACGCATTCATCTGCATTAAACGTTTCAGCTAGATTCTTAAAAACGTTTTGGTTTTTTTCTTTTAAGGCTAAAACAAAAAAACTAAATGTTTAATAGAATAATGCAGGCAGAATATCATTGGCGCAATACTTTGCCTTAATTTTTTTTGGATAAATTCTTATCGGTTCAAATTAAGCAAAATAACTTACTTAGTTTATGTTGTAAACATATTTTTGGGATGCTGCAACGAAGTCTGCAAAGAAAGAAAAATAAATTTATTAATATTATTTTCATTTTTGTGCAATTACCAGTTACAATAGAAATTCCTTTTGTGCAAAAAATTACTTATTTAACAGAAATATATTCCAAGATTTCGTCTACTTTGCTACCTGACTTAGTTTGTTAAAGTCTTTCTTGTCTTCTGAAACTCCAACTAACAAACAATAGAATGCCGACAATGTTGTCAACTGGGCACCCAAATACACATACTTTACTTGTGTTCAAAAAAAGGAATTTGTGTTCAAAAAACAATATATTTATATATGTATCTCTGTCCAGACGCCTTTGAAGCAAAGCCATTGTTAAAGTGTATTTGATTAGGCCAGCGGAATTTCTAAAGTTAAGTTATTTGAAATAAAAACACAGTTTGGGAACCCATGGCCTTTTGAAAATTTGTTAAATGTTGTTCAAGAGTTTTGAAAAAAGAAGTAAATTCCATATTTAGCAAACAATGGTTTGTTGGTTTAGTTTCCTCTTCAAGCAGCCTCCTGACTGTTTCGTGCTTTCCCGCCCGCCTGCTATCGAAAAATATCAGAAGCAGACGCATAATTTAATAAAATTTAAATTGGCCAGCAAATGCAGGGGCCTCATCCTGCTTTAGTTTCAGGTATATTTATGCAAATTTTGCTCAATTGTTTATGCACTAAAAATGTTGTATATTTTATTTTATATGCAAAAAGTATTTTTATTTCAGTTGCTCCAATTTTTTCCTACACTGTAAATATACACACAGTTTTCATGCATTTAAATCTTCAAGTCTTTCTTAAACTGCAATTCATACTAAAAGCATGACTCGTAGAGACAATTAACAGCACTTGTGATTTGGCTGCCCAACCTACCAGCTGAATGTGGATGGTTGACTAAATTATATTAAACACTACAAGTGTGTGGCTGACGGTCGACTGTCGGCCGACTGAGTTGAAGCTGTCTGCAAAATGCAACAATTATATTAATAAGCCAAAAGCAACAACAGTAATAATGATAATAAACTGCACCAAAACGTCATAAAACGCACGCGTTATGCATTTGCACTCTGAAATATTAAAATTTTTTTGAAATATTAAAATTGGAGCGAGTTTTACATACCGAATGTATCAAAATCAAACCTCTTAACGGCACGGCTTTGCTAAGAATATGTTTAATAGGATGAAAATGAATAATTTCAAATACTTTATAATAAAATAACAGCTGTGTACGACAGATTAAATCTATCTCAGATTTCAAATTTTAAACTTAAAACTTGTTATTGGCAATGCGAGTTTTAGCCACGAAGAACAAAATATGTAGATACGCATTTTTTTCCAACCATTTTTTTTTGATAACTTAGTTCATGTTTTAACCAAGTTATAAAAGAGTTTAGATAGTTGGCAATGCGATTTTTTTAAAATTTGGCAGCGCAATTTTATGGCTGAAAAAATATTTTTGTCGTCGTGGCAAGTTTTAAAAAATTACTAGTATTAAGTTGGCAAATGTTTTACACCAAATAAAATACTTGCAGGTTTCAAAGCTATACAGCGATTAGTTTGATAGTTATATAGTTATATATGCACATATAAAGTTGATGGTACTAAAATTATATATATATATATTATACTCGTGTTAAGTTGGCAACGCTAAAAATGCTTGAATTTTGTTATTTTGCAATTTAGCTTGAAGAAATCTATAAAAATCTTTCTCAAATCTTTTTCGTTTACATTCTGTTAATGTACGCTTAATTTTATTCAGCACTTTTGGTTTTGGGGCAGGCGTTTAGTTACATTTCTTATGAATTTTATGTTGCATGTTTATTTAAAAATCGTTTTCTCTTGAAATCAATTAGATTTTTAATCACAAAGAAAATATACATATTTATGTGTAAGTTATTGTGGCTTTTATTTACAGATGTGTTAAGCAGATATTTATTACATAATTTTCCTAGTAATTGCATTCACAAAAGTATGACCAAATTAGCGCAAAAGTGATAGGGCAACTTTTTTGCAGAATTTGTATTTATTTTATTAAACGCTTCCTGCACCGGAACCATAATTCACAAATAAATCACTACTGGTTAATATTTCCTGTCATTTAGTAAAAAATCCTTATCACTTTAACGCGCTTTTAACTACTTTAAATTACATTAAGAACTCTATTGTTGCTAACAAGCGCTCTTCTGCCTATTAATTCCCAATAAGCATAAACTGTAAGTTTTGAAGCAGAATTCTTGTGGCAAACCGTATGTGAAAATATCTGTGGCGTTCTTTACATTTTGTTTTAATTCTCAATAAATATAAAGAAAAATGAATTAATATTTCCTGCATGTATTTGCACACTCCACTCAGAAATAAAAAAAGTTCTTAATATGGATTACATTTATACATTTTCTTCAATTAGCGATCACTTATTGTGGTAGCTGCACTTTTATGTTCAAGTGTTTGAAAGAGGAAATGTCAGTAAATTAAAGTATCGAATTTATTAATTTGAGTGGTTGTTGATTAAACACTAATTGAATAACATCTTTATGGGAAAACTTTTTGTAAAGTATTGCACCAGTGAAAGTAAAATTGTGTTGTAGAGTGTAGATTGTGTGCGACAACAATTTTTAGAATTCGTTATTAAGCTGTCAACAAAGTCTTGCTGATAACTAAATAAGTTTTTATTTAAAAAAATCCACCGCGTTGCCAATTGCTAATATTTTTTATGGTAAAATATGATACTAAGAAAACCTGCTTTACAATCTGGAACATTAGCATTCGCCCCCTTTCGCTACGTGGAAGTTTGCATTGCAACATTAAGTAATATTTTTCTCATTTACTTAAAATTTTTCTGAATTTTTTATTAAACAATAACTACAAACTTTATAAAAAAATTAAAATAAGGAAAAGAAATTGTACAAATATATATTGCATTACCAACTACATATTTAAATAAATACAATAAATGTAATAAAAAAATTATGTACACAAATTAAGTCAAGCTACGTTAGATTGCTACCAATTTTTCATTTTGATTGGCAACGCGCTTTTGACATATTTATTAAGCTTCCTAAAATTGCTATAAAAATAGTATAAGCTTATGATATTTTACAGTGCATTGTCATCTTAATAGGTACACATCAACCTAACTAAGCATGTACTAGAACAAGATACACTTTAAATAAAAATTTTTAAGTTTGAAATCGCCAACTATTTAAAATGGTGAAAAAGAAAGTAAGTAGCAGTAGAAATTCAGCTTTTCCTTTGCTTTTAAAAATTGTTAAAAAAAAATGTTCAAGAAATGGAACTAAATAAAGCCTAAAAGTTAAAGTTAGTGCGAACGCCTTTCAGAGCAATATTTTCTGGCCTGTAGTTCCGTATTTTTTTATGTTTTTGGCCTGCAACCACAAGTTTTTATTGTTATTATTTTTTGCTTTACTTATGCATTTTGCGGCAGCCACGGTATTCAATTGTGTTTCCGTGCTGCAAGAGCAACATCAACACAACCCACAAGATACCACATAATTAGACACATTGCACAGATTCAAAATCACAAGTAATCTTTTGAGTTTCTATTATATTATTTTTACCACAAAACTAGATATTAAGCTTAAACGAAACCGTTAAGAAAAATGTGGAAAGGGAAGTGCAAACAAAAACAAAATTATTTGCTGTCGGTTTAAGGAATTTTTGCTAGACAATAAAATAACTCAGCAGCTTGCAGCCAGCCAACATCAAACAGGCGGTTCATGAATGATGAGATTAGCGTTGGACGGGATAGGGGAGGCAAAAAGAAATTGTATGAGCGGAATTGTCGAAGCTTGTGTGTATAAAAAGGAGTTGCGAAAAGAAAACGGCTTTGACAATTTGCATAAATTTAGATTGATTCGGAATAGAAAATCGACAAGAAAAACTTAGAAACAGAAAAGTGCTGCTGGTTTTAAAAAACAAAAATCTAACTCAAACGCTATTTATTGGCCTTAAGTTTAACATTTTATTAATTTTTTGACCTAAACGCATTTGAACTGAACTTGAGTACTAAGACAAAGAAAGAAATTGTTTTCTAAAATAGACTTCAGCCCACACAATTTGAGGAAAAAACCAAACAAAAAATATATGCTGTTTCGTTAGAGCGAAGGGTACCTCCTGTTTTCGTCCCCGAACAGTTTTATTTCTGATGGCGAAAACGGAACAGACTTACCCAACAACAAAAATGCATACTTGACACTATCTTAAGTGTCGTTTTTTGAAATCTCAAAAATGAAATACAAAGTTCGAGTTCCAAGAGATGTGAAGCTTGAGACAAAAACCCAGCACAAAGTCCCCCTTTTTCAAATACTAAACCCCATGGGAATATTTTTCTTAAACATTATTACAAAGATCATTGGAATCCTAAGTTGTTGTTTTTTTATTTTTGTCGTGGTCTCTTTGGCCAAAGACAATCCTAAAGACAATGTGTGTTAAAAAGCCATTAAAATGTCGTTTTTTTCCTTTTGCTATTTTTAAATCAGTTTCCTTAATGCACAACAACAAAACAGACGTTAAAAGATTTTAAAAAATTCTTACTAAACAACAAATAAATGCAAGAAAATTATAACAAAGTCTAAATAAAAGAAACTCATGCACACTGAAGCCGACTTAAAGGCCGTAGTAACAACAAAAATGCAAGTAATAATCATAAAATTTCTTTAAAGCCAACAACAACTGGAAAAAAGAGCTTAAGGTTTATTGTCTGACACAACAGTCAACAAACGAGCGGCCAACACAATCATGGTCATGCCTTCACAAAGGTAAGACATCACAACATACGAAAACGTATTGTTTCGGTTTCATTTTATGAGTTTTTCATCTGCACACACAGCCCACGCATTTCTACGCTGGCGTTCACCGGCCTGCCAGACATCATGCAGCAAATAAATACGTACTCTTTTTTATAAAAAAAAAAAGCCACAAACCCTTTCAATTTTCTTCTTATCCTCTCGAGATTAAAATAAGCTACACCTACATCTTAAAACACTGGACGAACCTCATGTTAGAGCCAGACCCGCGTATTGGCCGGCCACGACTGTTGTTATTGAAAGTTACGTGCCACAGTTCGTTTTCCTTCTTTTTTCAACAACTTAAACAAACACACTGCAAAAACATGTAGTTTGTGTCAACACCTCAATTTAATGGCAGAAAATTTATTTGACCTTTGCAACTAATAAAGATCAATTGATTATTGATAAAATAATGAATGAAAAGAAAATATGGCAGTCCCACTGCTAACAATTGTATTTAATTAGGGGCAGGCATTAAAACCATCTTCGCAACTTTATATTTAAAAAAAATGCGTTACCAACTCGCAATTAAAATGTCTGCCAAAGGCTGTATAATTTCAAACTCCATCACTCCAATGATGATACGATGCTCGTCCTTATTTCATAGAAAAAACAACTTCATAAAATTTTAAGTGATTTATAAAAAACTGGACTAGCAAAATAATAGTCAAAAATAACAAAAGTATTTTAACGTCATTCTCTCTAAACGTAACAACATCTTATTCACCGAAAACAGTATAACTAAAATAAACTTAGAGCAATTCAAACTTCGTTAAAAACAAGTTTTATTTCATCATTGCTGTTGTACAAAAAAAGGCTGGTAACTAAATTAAAATAACAATTAGCATTTCAGATTTGCGAATTGTCAAAATATTGGCTTGCATCTAAATCGCATTGCCAACTAGATTTTTGAAGTGCCATGAGAGTTGTTCAAACTTTCTTAAATCAGATAGTCAAGAAATGTTTTAACGCAGTTCGATGGTTGTTCTTTAAACTAATATTGTAACGAATCGGGACAATAACTCCAATAACTGGACAAAAATACCGCGATGGTGTCCGATTATGGCACTTTTCGCTTTGTATACATTCCCAAACGTTAGATCTGATTGATTTTCCACTAATTTGGCATATTGTTGGCAACGCGGTATCTTGTAATATATCGAAATACTCATTTGTAATACTTTGAATACGAAATATGTTGTTGATTTGGATGGACGTAAAAATATTGAAACTTTTCAAAACTGCGTTGCCAGCTTTTAAAAGATTAAATCACTAAAATTAAACCACTTTAAATGTGTTTGGAAAACGGCTTTAATCCAGATCATTTTTCTTCGCGTTGTCCGCCTTTTGTAAGAACTTAGTGAAGCCGTTTATTTTGATACATGTATGTATGTATGTACATATATAAATTTGAATCACACTTCTGTTACTTTTAGCCAACTCTTCATAATACTCGTATTGTAGACATGTGGCGGCTCGCTTAGCACTGCGTTGGTGTGCTACAAATACTATCGTCTATACATATGTATTTACATGTACTTTTATATATGTATGTAGTATACACATATCTACATATATTTGCTTGCTAAAGGCTATTATTTGTTCTTAATTTGTTGTTATCTTAAGTTGATTTAATATTTGCCTTTTGCCTTTTGCCATTTCACAAAATCTCTGGTCAATATTTACTCTTCTCGTTTGACGTTTTTATTGTTCGTTTTAAATATCCATGTTCGGTCATTTAAATTAATCTAATAGACAGTTAAGTTAAAATTTATTTAAGTACTCGTGAAATGCATGACGATATTGTTGTCTTTCAGATTAAAACAAAAATATTAGCTAATCAAGTTGTTGATGTTGTTGGCCGTTTTCAATAAATTTGTTTGTCTGTCTTTATGTCAATGTCTTATTAATGAAAGAAAGTTGTAGGTGTTGGTGTTGGTGTGGCGGTGTTGGTGTTGGTGATGATTTGGTTCTTGTTACTTGCTCATTGGCGTCTTAGCATTGTGACGCCATTATTCTCAGTGACAAACAGACAGACATCAAATTGATGACCATTTGAATGCAGGTAAAGAAAGAATTTTAAATTCAAGTCCAACAAAATTTCTAACAGCAACCATGCACATTTCGGTCATTATACTCGTACATACATACATACATATGTATATTTATGCTTATAAGCAGCTTATAACGCCTTTAGGAGAAGGTGCAGAACTAAATGGCGTTGGGAATACTCAATAAATGTAGACAGACAAAATACCTTTTAATTTATTTATTCTCACATTTAAAGTGTCATGTTAATATGTAATCAATTAACATAAAGCTGAAGAAAACTAAGGGGTCATTAAAGACAGAAATAGCGAGATATTAGAACCATCGCATTGCCAACACAGTTAGGGTTTAAGTGGCACCAATATATGTGTCTTTGTCATTGAAGAAAGCAAGTGTTTGTAAATGTTTATTATAAATACTTTATATTATACAATAAATACTTTATAAGTTTTACAAATAGTTTGCGTTGCCACCCCGAAATTAAAAATAGCTGAACTTATTCGCGGTGCCAACTATTAAAACTACTCGTCCTACCTATCGAAATTTCTAGAGAACTAAAAAAAAGTAGCGCTGCCAATGGGAAATTTTGTAAATAAAAAATCATGTTTATGGAAATTGCAAACTTAAATCGCATAATTAATTAATAAACGACTTCAGTATTGCCAACACTTCGACTAAAACTCGTTCCGCCTTCTCAGAAAGTTTCCGATATTTTCGGAACAGCTTCAGATTATTTAAATCTTAAAAGTAATATAATGATATGCATTAGCTCCGGTTGCCAACTAAATTATTTTTATATTGATTGATTAAGTAACAAGTACTCCAAACTTTTATTAAAAGGATTTGAAAAGTCCACAGTTTGAAAATGAATTTCCCACAGTTTAACATAAATTTCCAATATTATTGGAAACCATTTATTGGCTTCAGATTGCCTCTTAAAAACTATTAGCAGTCATTCTCATATAATTTTGTTAAGTCATTTTTAATTCCGCCTTTAAGGAAAATGTGCATAAATATTGTATTTTCTGAAGTCAGTTTTTTTCTTTTTAAAGTAGTTAAATCAATTGTTTGGAATTTTCTGTTACATGAGTTTCGGAGAGATACAAAAAACTGAATTGTTTTCAATTCAGGCAATTATTTTTTCTTTGGTTTTTGTTTTCTTTTCATCAAACAATTTTTAGCCGAAAACGAGAAAACGAAAACAGGCAACAGCAATTGCTTATTTGTTTGGCGGTTTAATTAGTTGAAATATTTTACGAAGGCGTTACTGTTTGTAATGATGATAAAAAATCGTTTTAAATGTTTTATGAGAAAGAACAACACAATAATCATTAAATAAATAAACATTAACGTTTCTTAATTAGTTTTTATATTTACTTTAAAATGTAAACTGGCCAGGAATTTCTTAAGCAAAGAATTTGCTCTGCAAGCCTTAAGCAGACCCGTTAGTGCGCAAAATGCATGGGTTAAATTTTAACTCTTAAATAAATATTTAAATTAAAATTGAGATACAGTGTTTAAATGCTATGGTAAACCAACTTAGTTGGCAATGCGAAACGTTATATTGACAATATTTCAAATTTCATTTATTACTTCATAATAAACACGATATTGATTTGCTGGCATTAAATTTATGCCACCGATATTGACAATATTTCAAATTTCATTTATTACTTCATAATAAACACGATATTGATTTGCTGGCATTAAATTTATGCCACCTTAAGCAAAGAATTTGCTCTGCAAGCCTTAAGCAGACCCGTTAGTGCGCAAAATGCATGGGTTAAATTTTAACTCTTAAATAAATATTTAAATTAAAATTGAGATACAGTGTTTAAATGCTATGGTAAACCAACTTAGTTGGCAATGCGAAACGTTATATTGACAATATTTCAAATTTCATTTATTACTTCATAATAAACACGATATTGATTTGCTGGCATTAAATTTATGCCACCGATCTGTTTCAAAGTTTGCTCGCATAAAATAAGATTTTGTTAGCCATGTTGGGCAACGCCACCAATTTTTGTAATAGTACACTGCGACATTAGCAGTGCCGAATGCAACTTCTTCGCTTTTAGACGACTTTATTTGTTATTGTTGTCTTTCTGTTAAGATACCTTCGCAAATGACTTGTATTACATCATAAATATTTTATTCCATGCGGCTTTTTTAATTCAACATGTACACAATTTATAGCCTTAAAAACATGCTGTTGACATTTTTGCGAAAGAAAAAAAATATAAAAAGATTTCCGTTGCATGTCTAGAATTTGAAATGATTTCATTAAAAATCTGCTACATTTCCTGTTGTGAAGATCCATAACACTGACACCACTCAGCCAGTCACTCAGCGCTCCAAAACGTCTCTTTTTAATTTTTTTATTTTTTTTTTCCGTTTTTTCTGTTTATGATGAATTAATTTGTTGTGATTATAAAATATTTATGACATGAAGCAATGTTTTCGTTTTTCTTTTTTCTTTTTCCTTTTGATTTTGTTTCGAAAGTGACAAATCAGGAAAAATACTGTATCGAATGGAGATGGATAAAATATTATGTCTGCTTCGCAGCAGATGTTTGCCAATTTTGATGTAGTTTTTGGACGATAAAGATCAAACTAAGTCGTCACGTACGCTACATAAGCTAATAAAAGTTGTGCAAGTCAAGTTTTTGTATTCGGTTTTTTTTTGTTTCATTTCAGCATTTTTTTCAGTGTTAAATAATGCGAGGGTGAAACTTATTTAGCGGGAGCCCGAAAGTAAAAACAATTTCAAGCAAATTTCTTAAATTGTAATCGCTTATTAGTGCTATAACTTTTCGTAATATCTTTTAAATTTGTTGGCAGTGCGATTTTTTTAATTAAAACATTTGCAAGCATTTGTACGAGTATTTGGTGTTTCTTTTGGCAATGCTGTTTTATTAATGAAGTTTCAACAGCACTATTTATATACATACTTTTATTTATTTAGCAAATAGCAAGAAGTAATAATGGTAAATGATTCTGAAATGATCGGCAGTGCAAAAATTTTCGTTCTCTGGAACCAAAAAAAACTTCTTACAAAATTTAACTTATTTTGCAAAATCTTTAAAAATTACAAAACATTCATGTTCTTAATGGTGGTTGGCAATCAGAAGTTTATCAAAAAACAAAAACATATTATCAAAAAACTACATGCACTTATACACGTTCTGGAGACTTTATAACCATCCTCGCATCTGATTACTTTTAGCGTTTCTGTTTCCACCTTCAATATGGCGCTATGAAGGGCTGCACGTGCAGTAATTTGGTTATAAAATATAAGCCTATTTTCGAAGGATTCTATTCCCTAAAATTGTTTTTTTAACTTAATTCAAACCACCAAAATCTTGTTTTGCTAAAAGAGAAAGCAAAACAAGATATTTTTAATAGAGTTTTTAATTAATTGTCTAACAACCGAAATGCTTTATTACTTTTAATAACCAAACAAAATCAGGTTTCATCTGCTCGACTACCTGCTATAAGACTTCATTAATCTTGTGCTGCATGTTGCAACAGCGCACAAACGCTTTCAGACTTCTTAATGACTTGTTAAGGAATTGCTTGATAATTTCAACACAGACTGATCAGTAGCAGCCCTAGAATATTCAAACAGAAACTTCCCTACGGAAAAACAACAGTCATGTTCGTTTTTTTCGTTTTTCATTTTCTTTTGTTTTTTTCATTCATAAAATTCAGATCTTTATGACGTCTGTCTGCCCTTCGAAATATATTAGATGATCTTTAAATGTTTGAGAAACAAAACTGGATCACTTATCACGGCATGTACTCGTACCTGCAGACGCAACACAAAATGTAAAGTCACGTATGCTGAGATTACGATTGTAAGAGGTCGTTTGTATGTCTTAAAAGGAACAATTTACAACTTTTAAGACAACAACAAAAAAAATGTTTCAACAAAAAAAGGAAGTGACAGACAGTCTTATCAATTTTAAGTATACAAAAACTATTGGAATCATGTGAAACTGATTTTTCTTTGCGTCTTAGTTTTACGAAATTTTTATTTCGAGATAACTTTTTTATCACGTGTAACTAACAATTGTTTTAGACAACAACGATAACATTTTATAACTTTTGGCAACGCGAGATAGTTAATCATATGAAATTTTTATTGAAAACTAAAATGTTTATTTAGAAATAACTTTTATTTCTTATTTATGCAATTTGCTTGCAATTGTTTCAGATTCACTGCAATGGCATTTTAGCATTTTTGGCAACGTGAAAAATCAGTTTTTAAATATTTAAATTGCATAAAACACAGTTAAAATTTTTATTTTGTATTTTAAATACAATTTCTTAACTTTAACGCTTTTGTTATCAAATCAAAATATAAATAAGTTTCTGAACTTTACAACTTGTTTTCATATACTGCAAATATTTTAGGTAAATGGATCTTTTGTTTAGGTTGTCCAAAAAATCTGACATTCACTTTCAAAGTTAGAGGAAAATAGGAAATAATTTCCTTCTTCAGTCTTGTGCCATTTTATTTCTTCTGGACACAATTAATGTCATATTCAAATATGTTGCTGTAAAACTCCTAATTTAAGACGAATAAGTAACAGTCACTGCTAAAACCTCGTTTAGTGAGGAAAATATGTTTAATAAATGAACCGAAAATAGAAACAACCTCCTGTTCGTTAAGCGAAGTTGTCACATAAATTGAGTAGAAAATCCTTTTTTTTTGTTTTTTGGTTCTTGAAAATGAAGGGGCCAAGATAAAACGAATATGTTTAAATTGTCAAATAAAAGTATTAGAGAAAATAAGGCTGAAAAATAAGAAATATATGATGGAAAAAACAACAGACATAAATTTTGCAATACAAATCCTCAAATGAGACAAATTAAGAAGAAGAAAAAAAACAAGACAGACAGACGGCCATCGAATGCTAAAAATAAATGAAACGTAGAGGCACGAAACGAAGGAGAAATAAATTTTTGTTTAAATGGGGTCCAACCGGTGTTAAAAAAACGAATTTTTTTCAAAAAATTTTATGCTTTTGTTGATTTTTTTCCCTTCGTATGTGTGATTAACCCAAAAATAAACTTGAGAATATTTTTCTGAAGTCTGTTGAACAAAATGTAGGGTTGGTTGTTGGTGCTTGCTTGTCTTTTACAGATGTTTTAGGTGCAAGAAAAAATTCTGAAAGGCAACTTGTTGATTTTCAACGATAAGATAGAGAGAGAAAGGGATAATTTCCAGTGGACTTGTTGTTACCGGCAAGTTGATTATTCCAAAATGTTATAAATAATGTGACCAAAGTTTTGTTATAAATTGCTTTTTTTTTATTTGCATTGCCAACTTATGGCAACATATTTTAACTTAAAAACTTATTTGACGAATGCTCACGTTTTCTTTTGCCAAGTTCATGTATGGGCCTAATTGCCGATGGCCGACATGTCGCGCTTTATTTAAATTTTTTTTTTATTCAACAAAAAGGATTGCCCCTTTTTTAATTTTTTAAGATGATGACAATAGTTTTTATTAGACATAGTTTAAATGCTTTATTAAAGAATGTTTAGTAAGACATTGAATAGTTTAAACCAGTTTTTTATAATAGATTTTGACTACAAACAACTCCAACAAAAAGGCCACAAAAGCCATAAAGAAGCCAACTGCTAAAAGCATGGCCGGCATTTGAAAATACTCGATCGATAAGGCCTCTACAGAGGGATGCTGAGTGGAAAAATATTGCAAATAACCCGAATGAATGCCTTCTTCTAGGGCATCCGAATAGATGCGGCCGGAAATACCGCTTTCCAACAAACGTCTAAAGAACTGGTTTAGCAGGTGCTGAAGAGGCCAATTCGGTCTCATGGGGATCCCGCCCAGAATCATATTGACGGCTGGTGTAAGCACCTTCATGCGAGGACGCTGAAGAAACTTCTGCTGGTGCAGATAGAAGTCAATTTTATCATACTGACTATAATAGGCATAACGAGCATCCAAATTACTGCGATGGTGTAATAAAATGTCACTGGATACCGGCTTCAATTGCTGCCTGATGATGGGGTCAATTTCCGTAGACTTAAGCAAGAAAAATTCAAATTCATCCACCATTATGCTGATGTTGTGATCCCGCAAGTTTTGAACGCTTTTAATGTCATGGGAATAGAGGCGTGTAAACAGCAGGCTGGACAGGACAGACAAATACCAGTTGGCCACCACAAAGCCCACACAAATCATAATGATTTCCAGAACACTACGATAAGGCTGCTTAACATGAGTTAATTGAAATGGTAAATATAAAACGGAGACAACAGCATATAACATTTGCAAGCTGCTATTCCAGTTGCCATGCTGCAAACGATGGATAAAGGACAAGGTAACGATTTTGTAGAAGAAGCTTAACGTGACCACACACCAAACATTTTGCTGAAACGGCTTTAAGAAGTAATAAAAACGGGCCAACGGTTTATCGTAGGGTACCATTAAAAAACTTTTGGTCAACTCGTCCGGGTCGGTAATCAAATATTGTTCGCTATAGGGCAAGCCATCACCACAGATATCCAACTGTTTGCTGCTGATATGCTGCACACAGCTCCTTTCTGTATAATTGGCCAATACCAAGGTTTTTAAGGAGGCATTATAGTGCAGGGAAAATAGACTTATTACAGATCCAAAGTAACCTTTTAAAATTGTATTGTTATAGGCATCATATTGAAAAAAGGCCCGCGGAGGATTAACCGCCATGCAACATTTTATTGCAAGACCTTGCAAGTTGCTCCATTTGACATCTGAATGCATAAATTCCGCTAGCGTCAGATTCGTGAATAGATTGCCGGTTGGGTGCTGTAGTGGCGATGATTTGCCTTCGCAGTCTATTAGGAAAGTGTGCCAAAAATCCTCCACATAAAACCAGTTTAAGAGTCGCTTATCCTGTTCCCCAACCAGTGACTCTTTAATGATGAGAATTTTTTTTGCATGTAAACGGTACAGAGTTTCCTGGAGGCCACTAAATGAGGAATCCTCTAGCGAATAACCGGGTGTTAGAAAGATTATGCTGAAAATGTTGCTGTTAAATCGTTCGCCTATACGCCAATTAACTTTATTTTTTACTACCAATAAAGGAACAGGATCGTCAACGAACATATTATTAAAGTTGATTAATTCTGTTGAGCCAAACAGAACTATAGTTGAGAGATTCAGGTTAGTGCCCAAAACTTTGTGTAAAATATTTGAAAGTTTCTTGGCTTTTTCGTCACTCTCATTTAAACTACTAACATTTAGCAAATTTGCTGTTCTTCCTGTATGATGATTCCTTTGTGTACTATAGAATTCCTCAGCTACTTGCAGATGCTCCACAATGTTTTGTCATATTTCTTGCTCCTCACTCACCTCTGATGTAATTACAAATAATCCCAAAATTGTACAAAAGAATATCTTCATTTTTTATTCTTTTCGGTAACAACTGCGCCTGCACGTTCACGTCTAATGAATAACTACAAGTTTTTAAAAATTGTCGGCGTGCTGGAAAACGGTGATTAAACATTTATTAACCTTTCTGCTATAAAGTTTATTTACTTAATTGTTTTTGAGTTTTTTTTTTAGCACACAACTGCATTGTTAAGGGTTAAATCGCTTAAAATTATTTATTCGAGTACAACAAAAGCCTTAACAAAGATACTCCCACCGTGTTAAGGGAATTCATAATAATAACATACTAGATGAGCTGTACACATTCATAGAAAGTGTGTCATAATGCGACTAATAAACTCTGAAGAAAAATATTACAATAATAATAACATTAATAAGCTGAAAGGAAAACAACCCACCGCATTACCAATTTCTGGTCATGTTTCGCACGGTTTGAGTTTTTGTTTAGGTAATAATTCTCTCAGACAATTTAAAAAAAAATCGTTAAACATATGAGGAAAATAAATACTAAATGGCGTTGCCAACTATGTATTTAAGATTCCCCAACATTTTGATTTGTCATAAATGTATGTGGAATATGTTTCACTGCTAAGTAACATTTTTTTTCATTTGATGTCCCATTTTAACTTTCGCATTGCCAATTTGTTTTGAAGTTAGAAGTTGAACAGATCCTTCGTGTCCTTCGTATGCGAGCCCATGCACGAATGTATATGTTACTTTAAAATAATAATATATGTAATTGTTTGTGCAGATTTTGTATGACGGCGTTGCCAAGCGGCTTGACGTCTTCTTTTCGATGATGTAATTTATAGATTCAGTTGAGCTTCGACAGTGGCCATTATTGCAGCCGTAAATTAGTTCTTTTTCATCTTTTTTTAATTCGTTTTCTTTTAAACATATTTTAGCTTGGTTTCTGTGTCTTCTACTAACTGCTATAAGTACAGGCTGCAGATTAATTAAGGTTGGTTTTAAAACGATTTTCTGCCTCATTGAACGTCATGTGTTTGAGATATATTTTGATCAGTTGGTTTAAAATTCAATTAACAAAATAACTGAAAACAATTTAAAGAGAATTGTTAAGCAGTCAAAAGACATGTGTTTGGATTGAAATAATAAAACAGCATTTCTCGGCGCTTAAAAAGCGGGGTGATCATGTCACTTTTACGGAAAAAATAATAATAATGAATAATGAAAGAAAAACAACGGCCACAAAATGTCATTTTCAAAAATACTTGCTCATGCTTTAATAAAAAAATAAATAATTTGAAAAGAAAAAATAAAACAAAAATAAAGGGTGGGTGAGTTTAACATGTTTTAGCGAGTGAGTGAATAAGTTTGAATGAATGAATTTTGGTTAAACTGATTCATACAAAAATGAAGTCTTGCCGTAAAAATAACATTCATTTCATCATTTGTGGAAATCTTAAAACGTGTTTAGAGTAGACAGACTATTTTTTTAAGAACACTAAAATAAAATCGAAAATAATTGTTTGCCTGCAACCGTCCTCCTAAAAATTGAGAGAAAAGCAGAAAACAACTTTTGGAATTTTAATAGATTTTGTTTCTTTTTTCATATTGTATCTTTTTGTTTGGAATTAAATGATTGGTTGCCTTCTATGGTCTTCTTTTCTAAGCTGATGCTGTGCTGTGTGATTAAATTTTTTTACGAACAACAACAAACAAATTTGGGTTTTTAAGCCTTAAAATTACGAACTTCCTGTGCTGCTGCTGCTGCTTCTGCTGATCTGAGACGTTAAAAGTAGCCGTATAAATGAATGAATCAATGAAAATTAATAGTCTGCTGAACTGCGGATATGATGACTGCGGCTGGGGCTGGGTGTTAAAGATTAGATGGTGTTTTTTATCTTTTTAGCTTCAGTTTTAGCTACTTAATAAATCTTCTATACACTGTTAATACGCACTTTGAAAGCAAGCAAAATAAATATTACAAATTCTAAAGTTGTTAAGAATTTCATGGCATGTTATATTTTTCTGTTTTAAAAAGCATAATTTACAAACTTGAGATTTATGGAAGTAAGAACTACAGTTTCTTTGCATTTGATTTGACAGAAAGGCCTTAATAGCCAATTATTTTAGTGTTGAAAATCCGTTAGCATATTTCGCTGTTTTGGAAAAATCGTATTGCCAATTAAGAACAAACATTTTATTTTTATATTTTGTTTAACTTTGATTTATTTTCCATTAGTGCCAAGCGATATTTAATTATTAAATACATCATAACCTTCAAATTTGTTTTTTTTTATTTCGAGTTTTCTTTAAAGTTGTTAATTAATTACTCATATGTTTTTCGCTTGATGATTTTCTTATTTTTGTTATTTCTATAAAAAAATTAAATCCAACCCGCTGGGTTTTTATATTATTCTTTTTTATGTTTTGTTTGAGAATACTGCGTCCACTTTAGACCAGATTATCAGGGCTTTATACCCACTGTGATTATGACATTCAATCTTTGATTCCATTATGATATTCACACACGTAATCAGTCATTTGTAATTGTTAGAATAATACAAATTTCTCAATTAAACGTGTTTAATTTTTTATTTTAAGGAACTAAAAATATTCTTTAATGTTCTTCTGTTTTTTCAGAGCCGGCTTTTTTATTGACTCATGTGTGGTTTTTGGTTTTTGGCTTATGTAGAACAATAAAGATGTCATGTGGTAGAAATTAATGTTTTTTGCCTGTTTAATGTTTGTTAGTTTTTGATGAAGCATTTTAATTAAAGTTGTGTTTTTGTAGGTTTCATTTGAATGTCTGATTATTATTATGACTTAAACTTATTGAAATTGTTCAAGACTCAATAAAACACGTGAATAAAAAGGAGTTGTGACAAGGTTCCAAACAAATTAATTTAAAAAAATTAAGATACTTTTAAATTGGATAAGGAAGATGAAGGACCAGTAAATCTCAAGCCGAAGACCAGAAGGTCTTCACAGGTCATTCATAAAAGACGTTATGAATAAACTTTTAGGCCTAAAAGGTAGAAAAGGAAAGTAAATAGAAAAATAAAAATACTTTAGAATTGTATACGAGTTTGTTTTGTTTGTTGGTCATTCGAAGCGAAGGCCAAGACCAATTTATTCTTCCGACCCTGTGGTATTGAATTCGCCTTGACTAAAACTAAATATTATGAAGGGGTGAATGAAAGACGATTTTCTTAACTATTTAGTTATTCTTTGCATTCTTTTGTTTTTGCGCTTTTGCGTAACTTAAACAAGCGGCAGATTTTTATCATCAAACATTCCCACGAAAACTTTTCAGTCTTTGTTTGAAAATTTAAAAAATTTAATTCTTTTATATTTGTTATTAACTAAACGTTTGCATAATTGGTATTAACAACGGGAGGTGGAGTAATAATTAATTGGGTTTTTTCCATTTTTTTCAAAATATTAATGTTGCTTTTTTGGCTTAAAGAACGTGACTTTCGCATTAAGTGTCTTTAAAAAATTAATATTTGGCAATTCAATTAATGCCAAACACATTAAAACAAATTTATTTGCAATAAAATTTATAAAGTTTTTTCTACTTCTAATGAGCAATTGAATAATGTAAGGAAAAAATACAATAATAAATAAATCGAATGAAGTGACTTCAATTTCAAAGCACGTTTGAGTTTTAGTACGTTGCAAGAATGTGTTTAAAAATAAATCAAGTCGTCAAACAGTTGCCGATACAAAATTTGGTAAATTTTTAAAATTTTGTTTAATAAAAACCTGAAAAAAAGTTTATTTTCCATCTATTTTTCACTTGGTTTGAATAACGAATTGATGTGATGTATATTTTATATTTATTTATATTTGCAAACTATTTCGATTTTAAGCTTCATATTTTTTTAATTATTGTATTTTCTTTTAAATATTTTTTTTATAATTTGTTGTTGTATATTTTGCTTTTCTAATTAAGTTCAACATTTTCTTATATTACCATTTTTTTTAATTTTATTTCTATTTCTAATCATTCGGTTCAAAATTTACTAAATGATTATTTTATTTAATATTTTTTCGATTTTTTTTTTAATTTTGTATACCCGCATTTAATTGTAAATTTTGACTTACTAAAGGCTTTTTTTAAACTTTGTGTTGATTTTTCTTAATTATTTATAGAGTTAGACTGATGTTTTCTTTGTTTTGTATTTGTTATTTATTGATTTCTACTTATTTCAATGTGTTTTATTTTTAAATTTATTTGCTCATTTCTGAAGGTTATTTTTCCGCCTTTAAGAACTTCTAAATGCACCTCATTGACACTTATTCTCCATTCAGTCAGTAGATTTTTCACTATAATTTTATTTTATTCAAAACGTTTCCCTGCTTATATAATTTTCCAAGAATCGAATGAGAATTACTAAATATACACACACAACAATTCAATTTTATCAACAAACAAAATAAATTTTAATCAATTTAAAAGCTTTTTTTTTGTTAAGCCAGTTATACAATTTGTTAACCTCTCATTAACAAAAGAAGTATTTATGTATAAGACAATATAAAAAAGCAACAAATTTATATATTAACACTTGTTTTGAAACGTTTAGAATATCTAGGAATTCTAATAAATAAATAATTAGCTGTTGTTTGCTATGGGCTAATAGCCTTTTTAAAAGATAAAGATTTTATTTACAATAAAATCGTATTATTTTCATTCAATTTAATTTGATTTTGCTAAATTTTATTTCAGGTTTTATTTACCTTTTTTTCCAACTATCTTTATTGTGATTGAATTCCCACGGCTCGAAAAATTTCTTCAACATGTTAATCGGAAAATGAAAAGGAATTAATTTTTTCTGTGCTTTCATGTTAAATTTTTCAAAAACAATGATAAATAAAATAAAAATGTTGGGAGAATAACCACTAACATATTGCATTTTACAAGAAATAAGTAAATATGTGGGCACGTATGCACGTATTTATTACAATTAAACTCTGGTGTGAACAGAGTTCAATTTTTCTGTACAAAAAGTAAAATAAAACAATTCCCTCATCAATCTCTATAACCAACTCTGCTCAGCTCTTGAATGCACAAGATGCCCTCTCCCTATTCTGACAAGTACCGTCATTATTTAACCCCACATCTGGAATGTTACGCTGCGTATGTGTGTTTGCATAATTGTTCTAGTTTTTTATGAGCCAGCTATTAAAGGTAATGCTAAGCACACACTTTCATACACATGTATGTATTCTTTGCACCGTGTACATGCACTCATTAGCAGCTGGCAGTTGAAAGATTCATTTAATCAACGCGATCGACTTGCGAGTCTTCTTTTAATCGTCGGAACGATTGTTAATATAAGACTTTGTCAGTTATTTTGAAGATTGTTGGACCAGCGAGTCGTCGTTTACACATTTTGGCAAGGAAACCCAGGAATTTTGATTGTTAAAAGGTAAAGGATGTTCGTGCTGGTTATTTTCCTGATTCTGGGACGAGGGATTTTTATCTTACTTTTTGATCGTTGAAAAATTTTGACGTCTGCAGAAAAAGGAATAGTTGTTTCGCTTTTTTTGTTGTTTTTATTCTAATCGCAGGGATGAGGATGTCAGAATTAAACTGATGCTGTGGTGACTGTTCAGTGCGCAGTGTAAACGCCTTCGACAATGCAAGCCAAACATCAATTAACCCAACATTGTGTGTTTTTGTATTGGATTTGTTTTTTTTTTTATTGTTTCTATTTGCAAACATTTTTGGCTATTGTTTTCCCACCAGAGTCTTTGGTAGGAATCGAACCTACGACTTCTGGACTGTTTGTCGAATGCCCTACCAACTCATGCATCGAGGCACTCATGTAGTATTTTCAAGAGGAGACCCTATTATGTACTTTATTAGCTCCAGCTGATCAATGAACTGATGTTGGCAAACGTTTGATTCATACAATATCGCATTGCGATCGCGGAAAATGTTAGCTGGGTTGAGTTACGTGGTACATGAACTAGTACACAAACACCTGAAGAGAAAGATCTAGAGATTTGTTATTACTTTAGTTTCAAATTGTTGTTGCCTTCACAAGTTTCATTCTCATCATTATTAACAGAAAGAATTTTAGTTTGGTTTTTCTCTCCGATTTTGTTTGGATTTTGTCTTAAAAGGAAATGAAACTGTTTTAAGATTTATAGACAGGAGTTGTGGTGGTTTTTCTGGTTCTTATTCTTTATGTTTTTTTGTTCTTAAAATGAGGAAAATTTTTATTAAAAATAAATAAAAGAAAAGCCCGTTTAAATATTGATGAAAATGGCAACGCAAACAAGACCATGAATGGATTTTTTGTATCAAAAAAACTGTATGAGTTTATCAGTCAGTATATGATAATGACATTGTTTCAAAAGAAGAAAAAACTACCTGTAGAAAATACAGCATAGAAAAGGAACTGGCTTAAAATACGTGCATGTATGTATGTATGTACAAATGTCTGGTCTTCCAATTCCCAACAACAAAGACAACTCAAGATTTTGTGAAAGCAAAACTCTTCTATACAAAAAGAAAAACTCACATTCCAAGAAAATAAAGATAATAAGAAAAGGAAAATGAAAACGAAGAATTTGGTTTGAAATTTTTAACAATAGCAACAGTTTGAGACATTTTTATTTAGGGTTTTTGTTAGAAAAACGAGGGTTGACATGAGGATAATTGCTTTTACAAATTTAAAAAAAAAGAAGAAAAAACTGTGTGAAAGAAATTGTACATTTATTTTGGAAATTCCCGATTTTTTCAATATTCCTCAAACAACAGTCAAAAGTAATTTCGTGTTTGTTTGTAGTGTATATTTTTCCATAAAACCAACACTTTGCAGAAAAGACGTAACTTCGATCGTGCGAATTGATGTGTGCGCCTGATTCTTTTACATTTGGAGCAAATAGATCCATGACACCGCAAGAAACCGATACGGATATTTAAACTAGTTATTTTTTAAACATGACATGAACATAAAAAATAAAAAAGTAGGAAATCATCGTAGAGAGAAGAGTTTTAGTTTCTTTCTCAGACATGATTCATTCCGTAGAAGGATATTTTTCTGAACCAATTTCGGAATGCAGTGATTCGTTATCTCTCTGTTTCTATATGTTTGTTATCTGTATTTAAAATTTCGGTTTATTTATCACATTAAAGTATCAATTTGGGATGGAGTAAAAAAATTATTTAATCTAAAACCTTTTATCAGTTTAAGCAAATAAATGAAAAACAATCAGAAAAAAAAAACAAAAACAGATAAATAATGATAACAATAAAAAAATATATGTATATAGTATATTCATGTAAAAATATAGTAGGATTGTGCTTTGTTCCTTTCTGAGAAAAAAATAAGTGTGTAGGAATGTTTGCACAAAAATTTATTTATTTTTCTTCTTTTTTTTAAATATTCGTTGTTTATTTATTATTTATTTTTCTTCTTTTTTCCTAAGGTTTTTCATTTCACAATGTCTTTAGCTTAGGACTTTTCTCCACTTTTTTATATTTAAACACTTAATGAGAATTGTAAACAAGAAAGTTTTAAATATATGTATTCTATCAATAATTTTCAATCAATTATTTTGATTGGTTTCTCTATTTTTCGTACTTGAAACCCAATGAAAATTTTAATAAAAAATAGATGTTTAACATTCAAACAATAATTCTGATTCTTTTTTTCTTTTGTATATTAAAAATTTAAAGTGAATTAAAATCAGGAAACAGATATAGATACATAAATAATATTCTTTAAATTAAAAAAAATATGTTCATTTTATCTATTTTTAATTCTTTTCTTTCTTTTTTCAAACAAAAAACCTAATGAAAATTATTAATCAGAAAAACTGCAAATATTCCAGAAATATTAATAATATAATTTTGATTTTTTTCTAAATTTTATTTATACAACAAATGGGGAACGCATTGTATATATTCTTTCTTTCTACTATCTCCGATTTTTCATATCTATGAACCTAATGAGAATTATAAATAAAAATTTGTTTTAAATATTCTAAAAATATTCAAACAGTTATTTTGGTTTTTTCCTCAAAGTTTTTCGCATTTCAAACCGTAATAAGAATTATAAACAGGAACAAATGTTGAGAATTCTGAAAACTTGAAAAAAAATATTTTTTATAAGTTTTTAATTTTTTCTTTATCCTATTAAAGTTTCGCGGTATTTTGATTTGAACTTTATTCTATGTACTCCACTTTTTTTCGTGTCGTGTTGCGTGTTAATTAGCACTTTCTGTGCTGGATGAGAAGAAAACAAAATCTATAAAAAATTCATATTTTTCAAATCTCCGAAACGTGTGTCTTTAATTATTGCCACAATCTACATTTAGAATATTAATCACCAAAACAAAATGCTGGTAAAAGACAATAAGAAAGTGTGGCCATATAGACGCAATAAATACTGCTTCCACCAGCGAACAAAATTGAATGTGTTTCAAGGCTTACACTTCACTCACTTCGGCTAAAGAAATTGTTAAAAGTTGTTTGTAATACACACATTCCATTCCGACAACACATAAAATCATTAGGGCAAACGTTTCTTTTTTTAGTCTTCTAACATCCAGTGTAAACGTTCAGAGTATATGTTCAGATGATGGTGGTGGTGGTTGATATTCAAAACAATTATTTTTGCTTTTCTTCTTCTTTTCTTCCGTTCATGATTCGTGTATTTTTGTTAATTTTCACGTTAATATATGAAGCATGATGGAGTACGGAAGTTCAGTTGTTTTTCGATGAAGTGTTAAGTAGGACCACCAAGTGTTCAATGGAGAGCTTAGAAAAATTGCCTTCTTCGTGTACAACACGTACAACAAATTATAGGGCTTTCTTTATAATAAGTAAAGAAAATTTATAAAAATATCTCAAGTAATTATGAAGAAACTTAAAAAAAAAATTATTTTATTTTTTTCAAAGTAAATATTTTCAAAGCGCCCTACGTGGCTTGAAAACTAGTTTTTGGAAACTATTTATAAACTTTGCTATCTTTGGCTGACATGATGGATTTCCGACAACCCACGTTTAGATCAGCTAAATCGTTTTTAATCACTTGTCTGTTATTCCACATCGTATAGCAGAGTCCTTTTTCGTCGAATATCTTCATAATTTAAAATCTATTTTATCCTACGAAAAATCTCTTAGTGATTTTTCTGATGTTGACCTCTAACCGTTTAGATCTTTGCAACTGTGTCAATTGACAACAATAAAACAGAATTCTGGAAAAAAGAACAATTTGTGTATCTGTTACAAATTTTTAAATACTTTTCCATAAGTCTTTAGCATAAAGATTCAAGATCTTTTCAAATTTGCTGTTTTTTCTTCACTGCATTATAAATTAGCCCCAACAAATGGAATTTTGTTTTTAGATTTTCAGTATTTTGATGGCGTTTGTTTATTTAAACTTCACCTACTTTTTATTTTCTTTTTGCAAGCAAAGTGTACAATGGTAGTAAAAAAATGTTGATTATATTTATGTTGAAAAGTATATTAAACACCATAAATTGAAGAGCGTTAAATAGATCAATTTTAATTTTCTGTACATATTTACATACATACATACGTGTGCATGCACATAATTTTATGTATGTTGGAAGCTCGACACAGAAAAATATGTATATAAACATTTTTGTTGGGTTATATTTTGAATGCAATTTTTTAACTATATGTATGTATGTACATATCTGCCAGCACAGTTTTAATTTGTAACGTACTAAACTAATGCCTTAGTATTTCTTTTGTTGTTTTGTATTAATACTATCTAAAGTTTACAGTGTAAACCTTAGTCCTTTCTCTGTACTCAAAAAACACATTGTGTTCTCCTTGAAAGCAACATTAAGATGTTTGATAACATTAGCCGGCCAAAAACAAACAAAATGATAAAACACAAGCCAATATGTTTTGCTTTGATTTGTTTTTAGTTCCTTTTTTGTTGTTATGGTTGTTTTTATAAACTCCCCAAAAATGGTGAAATGGCAAAACAAAACCAGTGTTAAGAATGCAGTAGTATTTTTATTGTTGCTGTACACTCGCACATAAATCCATAGTTGAGCTCATTTACTTACTCTCTGTTTATGTTTGTTGCTTTTTTTTAATTAAACATTTTTTATTTTCGCGTGTGAGCAACTGTTCATTACAGTTTGTATATTAGCATGTATGTAGTAGGTACATTACCGTAACTGTTACGGTTATTTTAAGATTTAAAAAGGAGGTTGCATACAATCTGTAACAGGAATGTCGGAAAAAACAAATACATATGTATGTATGTATGTAGATATTCTATATAACTACAATTTGGAAAAACTGTGAACACTTGAAGAGCAAAATGTTGATCAAGTATGAAAAGAAACAAACCCCTCTTGGAAAATACACATGTATGTATGTATGTACATATGTGTGCATATGTGTGCCGTTTTCAGATGATAATGGTTTTCTTGAAACATTTGCTTGCAATTTGGTCTTGTTTGAAGTTTGAGAAAATTGGCAAAGAACCTGTGCCCACCTATTGTATACCAGCATCTTTTACATGCCCAGTTTTAATATATGTACATATGTAGATAGTAGTTCTGCCATTTGATAGGACTTGCTCGCTGTTTAGGCCTTGAAACCTTTCGACAACCGGACTGAAAAATACTCTTTGTAGTTCACTCGCCAGAGGAATTATGTAGTTGACACAGACCAAATTTCCCCTGATATTTTTAATGTTTGAAATTATTTTATTATTATCTAATAGACTAAGCTCTGAGACTATAAATTTCTGAGAGATTTAGAGGCCATCAGTTGCTGCCGCTTTCTCGCAACAGCAGTACCAGTTATAATCGAAAAATGAGCTCGTAGGTACACGGTTATTTTGGCCCACAAGCTGATTTCTAAAAGTTTGGATTATACCTAATTCACAAACCCAACTGGGTATATACAATACGTTTTTTTCTGAACAAAAATAGTTGACTAATTCGAATCTCCTTTTCAAAAACGTTTTTTTTTTTCTAATTAAAATGTTGTAGCTGTCATTGTTGGTAATAAGTCGCTCAATAGTATCAACTTCGTTTAGCTTATATTGGCACAAAATTCATTTAGGGAGTTTTTGTGTTTGATTATTTTTTTTTTACTTTTTTTACGGTTTGACATTTTTGGCTAAAAATATTTGAAAGTTGTTGTTAATCAGACGCTCTAAAAAGGATTCATTGATCTTTTACACATTGAACACTTAATGAAATAAAGATGAAGAAAAAGCTAGACTTAGCTTTTAGTTCTCGGTACAGAAAATAATAATTGGCTTATTGAGAAATGTGGAATTATATGTCTTGCCAATAACATACATATGTACTACATAATTGCATGTAGTACGAGCGGATTGTGGGACTACACATATAGATATTTTGGAGACTTTTGGCCATGGCAAATTTAAAAGTACTTACACATGCATGCAAGTAGATAAGAATATAGATACTTACTTGTTTTAAGAAATTTTTTATATGTAGTTAATCCTTTAATTTGTGCGTTAATTTTTAGTATTTATACTTCCACTTGTTTTATAGAATTGCTTATTTGTTTCCTTTTTTATATTTGTAATTTCATTTTACTATATTTTGTTTTAAGCAATATTTTCACATATTATAATCTTATTAGTTTCTTTATTTTTTATTACTAAAAATTACAAATAACGATTCTGCCGATTAGAATACATATGTATTTGCCTTTCGCATTGCTACAAATTCGTAGAAACGAAATGCCTACTATTGGGCGTCCGCTGTAAATATTATTGTATGAGAATGGAGCTTGACCAATTTAAAAAAAAAAAATTCTTAATTAGGCCCTTGCCTCGATTAATCGTGCTTTATATGTACATATATAAATGCGGATTTATGTACATATGTATAACATGGTACCTGGGTACTAAATATTTATGTTCATTTATTATTTTAATTAAAAACGTTTGGAGTGTTGCTGCTTTCATTCAACTGCACATTTACGTCCTTAAAATCTTGAATTAGAATTAAATTTCTTTTATCATTTTTGATTTCCGTCAGTTTTATTTGTTTCCACTTAAAACTCTGTCCGCCAATGTTTCACTTATTACACTGCTTTGGAATTTATGTATGTATGTACATATTTTGTTTTAATTAACTTCTTTTAAATCATTTACCGGCGTTTTATTTTTTCATTGTTTCACTAATCTTTTATTCTTTACTTTAAACTACAAATTTTCATTTAATTTCTAATCATTTTGAAGCACTTCCGTTATTTTGTTTTTGCCTTGCGTTTTATTTTTACGGCAATAGTAATGAAGAAGACTTTTTCTTTTATTTTTCAATGCATTTCTTTACTTGCTCTTTGTTGTTGTCACAATAAATAGGAATAAGTACGAGGAGTGAACATGACCACAACATTAATCAAGCGCTCCGAATCGAATACGTCTGCAGTGTTAAGCAGTACGTTAAAAACTGATCGTTGCTTCTCTTTTGTGTACAACGAACAAAAATCAGGTCCACTATTTTTGAGATGATGATGATGATGATGTTAATCATGTAGTTGTATTTGTGGTTATTATGTTTTTGTATCATGTACTAATTTAATAATAAAACTGTTGTTGTTGGTCTGAATTTTTATGTCTCTTTTATTTGAATTTCATGTTGTGCTCTTCATAGAAATTCTTTTAATGTTGCGCTAAACAACAGGACTGGGAAAGTGAAACTTGTGTAAATAAAATATATTGTTTGAATGAAAAACACAGAAAAACTATGAATTACAAGCAAAGCCTCGTCATAAGATATTTCCCGGCAAAGTTTCATTAATATACAAAATGTACATATACATATATACACATATGTATGTATGTATATATATAAAATAAAAAAGAAAATTGGTTCAACTTTTAGATTGAATGGGGAAATTGTGCTTATTTTATTTATTTTTTGTTGCGTTTATCTTATGTATATCCAATTTTGTAAACTTTTATTAAAATTATATATATGTATATATTTAATATAATCAGCCAGCTCAAGATCTTTTGCTTTCCATAAAAAGTAAAACAATTTTAGAAACTTTTTTAAACTATAAGATTCTTCATTTGATCAATGTGCAATAATAATAGAGTCAACTGGCATATTTGTACATTCATATGTGCATGTGTACGTATTGATTGAATAAACTGCGTAGTTTCTGCCATCCCTGCAATTTAAATTCATTGGGGGAATAAGTATAAATAATATCACTCATTTAAAGTCTCCTACACAAAAAAAAAGCAACACAACAGCACAACAAAACACGTAAATTTGTTCTGTACATTTTCTGTCTTATACCAAGGAAATAAGTATGTATGTATTTCATTCATTGTAAATTGTCAATGTTTCTCTACTCCATACCACCATATCGTCTTACATACGTATGTATGTACATACATGTTTGTATGCATAGACGCAACTATTCTTATTAAATACTCTTATTACTTACATACATACTACATATACATATGCTTTGATTTGGGTATGAATGTATGTGTGTGAACGTACGTGTCGTGGCTTGTGCTTCTTTATTAGTTATTTATTTTATTGATCTTATTCTAGAAGATGGTTAACATCGCTTTATGGTGCTCTGTTCTCCTTTTATTTTCTCACTGCTCTTGTGATTGATTTTGTGCTTCATTCTTCTCTTCTACTTCTCTTTCTATTTCAGATGTTGTTATTTTTGCAAAGAACTTCTTTTGCTTTGTTTTTGTTCTACACCTTGTTTTGTTTTCGGTTTGTCTCTTTATTATGTATTTCTTTTGTTGTGTTCTTATCTTTCGTTAATGATGAATAACTGACAATGTCATATTGACAGTCTTCAATATTTCATGCAGAACAGGCATTACCAGATAAAAAAATTATGCAATAAAATTAATTACTCGCATTTAAATTTCTTGTAACAAAAGGCCATTACGCAGCAGAATGTTACGTCTTTCTTATGTGCATTCAAAAGTATAAGCTTTAACCTAAAAGCTCTGATATTTTGGTGGATCGACGGAAAAGTGGCAGTAGCGAATGAATAGGTATTTCATGACAATGTGTGCAATAAGAGTGGATTTTTAAAGAAAAGGGCCAAAGAAGTCCATTCTAAAATGTTAATTTTTATAGAGAGAAATTTAATGTTAATAACATATATAATAATTGGGAGTTCACTGTAGGTGTGTACATTCTTCTTTCTTTATGTGAAGGAGAGTTTAAGCAAAGTTGTAGCGGTGGCCTTTATTGTAAATTAATTTAAAATAATAAATGGCTGTAAACGGATAAAGTTTTTGATTATTTACGTTGTACTTGTTATTTATGATTTTCAAATTTCCACACCTGATTTCAGATGTGTAATATTTTTCCTGAAAGACTTTTACAAATTTCTCCTCTTCACATTCTGCGTTATTAGTTCAGAAGAAAATCCAGCTCCGACCTTTAGACCTTTTTATAGTACAAAATTTTCATTCTTTCATTAAAAATTAACAGTCGATGATTACCAAATTTCGGGGCCCCTAAAGTATGCTTTGTTCTAAGGTAATGTATTAATATGTATTTTTGTTACCAGGACTTGAACGAGATTTTGAAGGAGTTATTGAACAGAACACGAGCGGAGTTTTGAGTGGTATTTGTATTTTTTTCTTTGAGTGATATAATTATTTTTTTTTACAAACTAAAAGTAAATGAAAAAATGAAATAAAATAAAAAACTTTCGCTGGAAAAACGCTATAGGGAACCAAGCAGAATTTTTTAGTATTTATTTGTTAAAAATTGGCTCATTTGCCAAAATAAACAATACGAAATGTAGTTTGAAACGAATTTTCTTTATACTTTTTCGTTTATGTCAAATAGTTGACAATTTTCAATAGTCATTAAACACTTTCACCAGTATTTCCACTTTGCCTTTAGCGTGATTGCTGTAGCGAAATACTACTTTATAGTAACCGCTTTTAAGCTTTGAAGGCATATTTTCATTCGATATGACGCAGTCGTTCAAATATATTGTGCGCTTCGTTAGCGGGGCCACGAATTGGCCATCAACGCGTGGCGCATTATCGCTGCAATTGAGCAAACTTTCCATAATCAAATCCTTGTAAAAAGTGTTCATGACAATGGGGAATTTAGTTTCTTTCAGACGAAAGGGACTTTTTGTGAAACCTGAACCCCTCAAACTGTAAAAAATGTCGGCACTCCAAAGAGACGACTCCGGCACGTCCTCCTTCAACTCTACAAAGCCGCCCAAGGCAAAGACACCGCGGGCTGGACGTGTCACAACCAGGTTAACGACCACTTTATCAGGCGCATTGTTCTCAATTTCGACAGAGATTAAATCGAAGCTCCAGTCGGGCTAAAATATTGAAAACGGCTTTAAATCTCTTTTCCAATTGAACATAATTTTTACCTCGCACTTGGTGAAATGTCGGGCTGTTAAAATCCCTGCCAAAAGCAACCAAAACTTTATAAAATTCGACATTTGCGATGTGATAACTTCCTGCGTCGTTGTAAATTTGCTATTTATACGTTTAAGCATTTTTCAAGTATCTGGTATGATAAAGAAATTATTGTTATTATTTAAATTATAAACCAATTATTTTAATTGATTTTGCTAAACGAACATTTGTATACATGTTTGATCATGTTTCGATGACCCGTTGTCATTAGAAATATTTTTTTCCAGATATAGTTTGTGTTTTATAACAAATGAAAATTGTGGAAAATTTTTTTCTGATGAATCTGTTAATTGTTTTGTCACAGGAGATTCAGATTTTCATCAATCAATATAAAACTTAAAAATGTTAAACGTGTTGGAAATTTGCTACAAAAAATGGGCGAAATAGAGTTTCGCAACAGGTATACGTGTGTGCAAACACAATTTTGTTTTTAATAGAACGTTTTTTGTATTTCCCCTGGCCTTTAATGTTATGCTAAACACCACACTTTGAGTTCAAGAGTTATAGGTTTTAATATTGAAAAGGAATTCTATCTCTCCCCTTTTAATTTTTTCCATTACGTAGCAAAACTTTTACACATATTTCCCCTGGACTTGTATTTTTTTAAGCTGAAAATATCGTGCCTTGACAACAAACAGTGATTTTTTGCAACAAGATCAATGAACATGATAATTTCAATTAGTTTTAGCATCAATTAAATAAAGTTTCTATAAAAATTAAAAAGCGCCATCACTCTTAGAAAAAAGTGCTATTTAAAAACAGAAAGTGTTTCAAAATGCTTTGTTTGCGGTTGCTTTCGACATTGGTTTTTGCGCCCAACGCCCTGGTCACATGTGAGGTACTTTTGCATCATTTATTTCCACTTTGATCATACAAAAACCCCTAAATAATTGTTGTTGTTTTCTTTTACAGCCCAGCTGGACGTTCGACTTAGTCTCGGTAGAAGTGGAGAATAAAAGTCCAAACATAGTGAACATCCAGGCTGAAGTAACACGCCCCCGACGTGGCGTGTTCGCTCTGAGTGCCGTTTTAGACATAAAGCAGGATCTAACGGATGAGCTGCGCATTGAAGAGACCACCTTTTATAGCCTAACCGGATCGAGCTTCGCAAGAACTCCGTTTGCAATACAGGAGGCAAATTTCTCCACCGTTATGAATGTGTACTATAAGGAATACGTCATGGAAAGTATTCTGAATTGTTCGGATAATGCACCACGCATTGAGGACAAGTTTGTGGCCCCTTTCACGAAGCGAGTGGTGCACATGAAGGACTGCATCATATCCAATACGAATTTGCCTTCAGTGCTTCGAAGCGGTTATTACAAAATTGTCTTTCGGTATTCAAATTTCGCCGAGGGATCGGCGGAATTGTTGATCAAAGTAGAACAAAAGTAGACTGATTTTGCTAAATGTTCGCTTGGAGGTGCTTTTGAAAACTTGGACAACTTAAACTGCTATTCGGAACTTTGTCATATAAATCGAATTTTAAAATTAAATTTTTTAGTTTTTAACAATATCCGGATTTTTGTTGTTGTATTTAGGATTTAAATAATATTACAAAGTAAAACTTTTAACTTTCGCATTCCCTAAAATGTCGAAAAGCTTAAAAAGCTTAATATGAAAAACGTTACATTTTATTCCGCTGTTTAAATAAAAGTCCAATTCGTGGTTGAGACAAGTAAAAGATTTTTAAAAATTTTAGTTAAAAGCGGAATTTAAGTACTACGAAGTTGAGTTCGAAAATAAAGTTTTTTTTGACAAGTTATTAATGTATTTAGCATAAAAAAGTTTTTGTTAAGCAGAAAGAATTATTAGCATCAAACTCGCTTTAAATATAATCAGTAAGATGTACAATTTTAAAATTAAGGCCATATTCGAAATTTCGAAATGACGTTCGCAAAAAATATTTTGCGAAAATAAGCAAAATTCTAAGCAATTTAAAAACAAGCTGGCATATTCAGTTAAAAGCTCGCGTATGAAATTTGTGGACATATTCGAAATGGTGAATTGAAGTCGGAGTTGGTTTGCCTAAAAAAAAACAAAGTAACACAAAATTTGCTTTGAGTTCCAGAATAGTTTTATCTTTTTATTTTCCGCCAATTTCAATTTCCCAGCTTTTAAATACTTAAAAGCTTTCAAAAAGCTTAATGTCAAAAACGTTACCTTTTGCTTCCTTTGCGTAATTAAAACCCTTTGTGATATTTTAGAAAACAGTTTTTCATTTATATATATTATGTTTTTGTTTTTGTTTTGGTTTTTTCTTTTCAAATAATTCTCATTTGGTTGATAAATTATTTATAGAGTGTGTTTCTCTTTAGTTAATAATTTACAATATATTTATATAAGTTTTGTTTTTGTTTTTATTTTTTTGCTTTGACTAATTTAGCGTATAATTTTTTGTTAGTTAAATGAATTTGTTGTTGGTATGCTTTTAAAATGCGAGAGCTTTTTTTGAGTTTTTTGTTTAGAAAGCTTACAAATATCTGTTATATGTATTTGTTTGTATTTGTTGTTTTTAAATAATAAAAACTTTGTTTTACAGTGTGTTATGGAGAAAACATGTATGTATGTAAAGGTTTTGATTTTGTTTTGTTAAGTTGGCCATTAGTGTGATAATTTTCAGTTATTTGTTTATTTTGTTGTTATCAAAAAAGAGAAAAAGCTTTTTTTGGATTTATTTTTTGTTTTGTTTTTGTTTTTGTTTTTTTTTTTGTAAAATTATGGCTTTTTGTTCAAAGTGTAAAATATTTGTTAAAAGTACTTGTTAAATGAAGTTTGGTTCTTTGTTTCATCTGCCGACTGTTTAAGGAGAGGAGGGTATTTGTCATTTGTTGTTTTAGTGAGTTTTTTCATTCATAATTGTTTTAATTTGCTCTTCATAAATTTGTAGGTTAAGCGGCATAGTGTCAAGGCTGCTATATTTTATTGTGTAGCCTTGTCCGTAGCGAACAGGTAAAAACTTAGCAGCCTCAACAATTTGTCTTTTAGATTTTTTGTTCAGCTTTAAAGTTGTATAATTATTGTTTTTGGTATTTTGTCGTTCAGTTAAAAGTTTATTTTTACACAATTTAAATTTCAACATATAAAAGCTTTTTCTTTATGTACTTAAAAGACAGTTAACTTTTAATTTTTCTTTTACTTATGGGCTTTTGAAGCAGTTTTTTAGGCGTATCTTTTCTTGCTGTTTAATTTAATTTAATTTAATTTAATTTAATTTAATATAATATAATTTAATTTAATATAATTACATAGTTGCTCTATATACAGTAAGATATTTTTTTAGCGTTTTTCTGTTTTTTCTGTTTTGCTCTAAACTATTAACAATTCCTATGCTGGTTGTGTTTTTGTTGTCGTCGCTTAACTAGTTTTTTTTCTTTAAGTATTTTTCGAAAAACAATTCGTTTTTATAATTGCACTAATTTTTTTGTTTTGTTTGGTTTTTATTTTATGTTTCATTTAAATTTCATTAGATTTATCAGTAAGTATTGTTTAAGGCTTTCTTGTGAAAAAAGTTGTATTTTTATTATTATTTAGGTGTTTTGTTTGGTTTCCTTTTTAATATAATTGTTTCTTTTGCCAATTGTTGATAAATTAAATGCAAATTAATTGTTACTTTAAATGAATATGCTGTTGCATAAGTGTTATTTGGTAACCTTAACTAAGCCCAGGAAGAGCTTACAAACCATCGGAGCGAAAAGAAGAAAGCTTTTAAAAAGCTTTAAGATATGTTTTTATTCAGAACTTCTCAAGCACATTTTTCAGAATATAAAATTTGTAGAAACTAAATAAGATGTAAAATAGAAAACACTGTGAAGCGAATTAAGAAAAGAAAATGAAGAAAATCATCCCTTTCAATACCCACCCTTTTGAAAGCCCAGAGTGGGCTTTCGGTGTCACGATAATTTATATAAAACCTGGTAAACACTATATGTTTTCATAATTTTCTACTATTTTAACGACAGTTCGAAGTCCATAACTTAAATAAATCGTATTATAAAAACTAATTTGTTTTATAATTGAAAACTCGTAATCATTTTCGTAACCAGCTACAGGAAGCTGAAGATTGGCAAAGACTTTTGTTTTCCAAAACAAATAGGGAAGTTCTCTATTTTTTTAACTAAATTTCGACAATACGGAATCATAGAATCGTAGTGTTTTCGAATATTGGAAATTACTTGACTAGAAACTTTGATGCTCAAAAAGATGTCGGGAATATGGAAACTTTTGTTAAACTAAAGCTGAGATGGTTTGTTAGCAGTATTTTGTTGTTGTTGTAGTTTAGTAAAATTTACAGTTTATGTATGTGTGTATTTGTATTGCATATATGTATGTATATATATTTACATAACTATTTTACAAAATTTTCTTAATTTAAAAACTAATTAATTTAATTATTTTCAAGAATAAATTTGAAGTTATTTTTTTTTTGCTTTCTTTGTTTTAGTTAATTTAATTTTTTAATACATATTTTTTATTGCTTGTGTTTAAACAAAACGAAAGAAATAAAAGTTTGGAAAACCAAAAATTAAAAAATGTTGCAACTTCTGCACAGTGTAACGAGAAAATGTCCAAATGTTGTGAAATATTTTTGTCTTTAAGGTTATTCGAACTCAAGTTCGAATGTTTGTATAAATTTCGAAAGTTTTTTTCTTTTTCAATTCTTTGTTTATTAAAGGCTAAACAAAATTTTAAATTAATTTCTGTGAATTTGAAAAACAATTTTGTGTTAATGAAGTAATTGCAAAAATTCGAACTTCAGTTCGAAATTATGTGTTAAAATTTACAATTTACACTGTGACTGGAAGGTTTTTTTTTTATTAAAAATGTTATTTTGTTTATATTTTGAATTGTAAATCATAACATTGTTTTTGCTTAATTATACTGAAACCTTTTTCATAATCTAAACTAAAATGTATTAAGCTAAATTTTAATAATATTTTTATCACAATTAAAATTTGCAAGTTTGTTTTGTTGTTGTTCTACTAATTTGTTTTGGACTTATTTAGTCCTTTACTTAAATTATGAGCTAATTTTAAAAGCTAACAGAGGGATTTGCTTTTTGTTGTTGTTGTTGATGTCAAAAATACACAAAAATATTGAACTAAATGAGGGGAAAAAGACAGTTTTGTTTAGCTTTTGAATAGATAATAAACTTTGTTGTAAAATAATGTTTTAACTTAAAAGCAAAATTTCCTAAAATATTTTGATTTTTATTTAACTATTTGTTATAAAGTTTTGTTTTTTGGTTTTTGTTTTAACGATTGTCGTTCCTTTTTTGTCAATAATATTGAATAAAACAAGTTAGTTTTGAAAATAAATTACGAGTCGTATGAGCGGTTGTACTGTATGATATAGAAACGGTTCAGCTTAAGAGATCACACGAAAGAGAACGGTCTATACTAGAGACTGCAGATTTGCAGACTCTTTATATTTTGAAGACTCTTGTTTTGGGTCTTTTATATAATACCTTGGATCTTCTACTACAACAAATTTAAAACTTAATAAACTTATTAAAAATCTAGATTAAGAGAAAAGTTATTTTTTAATTCAGGTCACTAGAAAAATATTTGATAATTGTTTTCTTTTAATATGTATGTGTGTGTGTGTGTGTGTGTGTGTGTGTGTGTGTAAACTTGAACTGTTGCTAGTAAAACAGGGGCGGGCAGGACAGGGCAGGCTCTTGAGAGAGCAAACTTTAAAGAGCAACGTTATTTGATTATAATATATTATTTATAACAGCCTTTTATATCTTAAAACAATGAGATCAGGAAAGAGGTACGAGCGCGCGAGTCTTGCCCATCCCTGTTTCAAAGCTTCATTTTGAACTCAGTGGTAATATGGCCTTAACGGGAAATAACTGCCGTAACTTAATTATGAGCTTTAATACGAGTAGATAATAATGATATTCTCAATTGATAGAACAAAATTTTAAATTCAACGCCGAACATTCGAAATACATTCGTTTTAAAAGTCTCAATTCTACAATTTGTTTTTTAATTAAATAAACTTATTATCAATTGTTTTGTTTAAACTATTTATTGCTTATGCTGATTTATAATTTATTATTATTATATTAATTAAATTTTATTTTTACTGAAAAAAGGACGGGCGGCAACGCAAGTTTTATTTAATTTTTTTTGTTAAAAAATTTTGGAGTATTTAAATATTTTTTACAATAATAAAAAATTTTGTTAATAATTTGCTTGTTTTATTTATTTGTTATGGCAGTAGTTGTGTATTTTTGCTGTACTTTTGAAAAATATAGATTTCATACAAATAGACTACATAAAACTTATTGAAATAACCGGGTTGTTTGCAAGACAAAAACTGGATTAAAAATCGAAAACTAGAGGCAAAAATTCGTTTTCACAAATTTGGAAAAAAAACTAGATTCAGAAAATGTAATTTCGTACTTTGTCTCAATTTAAGCACCAAATGTAAGCATTTTACGAAAATTTTTGTGAATTTTTTTTTATACTTTCCTTAAGGTTATTGAGAACAATATTCTTCTCTATATCACAAACTACAAACTTAAATGCGGACAAAACTTTTGGTTGTCGAAGACAACAAAAGGGCTATTAAATGGTTAAAATTTACTTTGCTTTAGTTTTCCTTTAACATTAAAAACTATATGACTTCGAAGTTTTTAACTTTTGTTCGAATTAGATTTTCTACTCTACTCGTATAATATTGCATATGAACATAATTTTCAATAACTTTGAGGAAAAGATTCATATTTTACTAATTTTCCCTTAATTTAATTATTTGAAATGAACTTTTTTTCGATGTTTTTAAGGAATTTTCGAAAATTCGAGCTTTGATTCGCATCAACAACATATATTTTATTGTTATTTTATTTATTCATTGGGATATTCGAACATATTTTCGAAAGAAAAAACTTAGTCTAAGTTAAGAAATCTAATCTGTTTTAAATAAACTATTTATTTTGGATTGCTCTTCTCGAAGCTTTGAAGGAATTTTCGATAATTCCAGCTTAATTTCGAATAAATTTTTTGGTGACAAGAATTTATCGTTTTTCCTATTTTTGGCATTAGAAATGACAAATTTCTGTTTGATTCAAAAAGAAAAAATTAATAACTATTCAAAGTAGATTCCAGAAATATGAAGAAACATGAAAACGTATTTGGTTTTTGTTCGACTGTTTTACGACTTTGCAAATTAATCCAGTTTTTATCTCAAATTTTAAATTTAAGAAGAGAATGTCTCTTTTTTAAATATGAATTAAATAAAACCGTCCTAAAAATTAAGAAAGAAATTTTTAACTAAATTTAGCGCTTTTGTTTATGTTATTATCACACTTAGTTTGTTTTTGGGGTTTTAGTGACTCTTTTTATAAATATTTAAACTTTTTTTTATGTTTAACAGTAAATAATTAATAAATTGGTTTTAGCTTTTCTTAAATCTTAACTACACAAAGAGTTTAACAAGGTCTAGGGGGGAGTAATGGGGATGCTTTTGTCCCAAATTATGGCAAAAATTCATAAGCAATATGCTTTAAATTAAAACCTAAATAAATGATATATCGTGCTATGAAGATTTCCTGACAGTGTACATTTAACGATGGAGACGGCATGACACTGAGAGAAGGAGAACTTAACCAGGAGTTTGAGAGAATGAAGCGTCTTGTTCATACAGTGTGGAAGGGGGTTGGTTGGTTTCAGCGACGTTTTGTGACAGTTGTTGTAACATGTACGCCATTAGCTTAAGCGAATTGCATTTTAATTGAACGGGAGAAATAGATCTGTTTTTACAAATGTCTGTTTGATCTGTGACCTTTGCCCTTCAGTGTTCGGCTTTCTTGAATCTACAATTAAATAAATATTATTGCTCAAAGCTGCTGTTGTCCGACTGATGGCGTACTAAAATTTTTGGCTAGAGAAATTCTCTTTTCGTACGTCCTCCAGCACTGGCGCTGCTACTGGCAGCACCAGTCGATGAGCTGACAGTGGGCGTGGTCATGGTGGTGCTTAACTGGCCGGCAATGGCGCTTGCAGAAGGGGCCGTTGTTGCAGCTGGCTGAGATATTGGTAGTGAGGTTAGTTCTTCTTCCAGCAGACGCTGTTGCTCGGGACTTTGGACGACGGCACTAGTAGCAGCAGCTTGAGCATGGGTCTGCTTGGGAGGCGCTGGTGCTTTTCTGCTCTTCGAACGCCGCTTTTTAAGCATAAGAGGACCTAGACCATTGCCACCCGACGACGTCACCATTTGCACGGGATTCAGCAGGTTGGATGAGCTAGTTGCTGCTGCAGTAGTGACGGCAGAGCCGACCGCTACTGTCGCAGCTGCACCTAAAGACGTTGGAGCAGCGGATGCACCGGTAGCACCCACACCAGCACCACCAACTCCACCGATGGGTGGTGTGGGTGGAGCTGTGGATATTGTTATAACAGTATCGACGGCCGGTGTGGTAGCGGTGGAATGTGTTGCCCCACCTTCTGGGCGTCTACCAACTAAGCCCACCGAGCTGCTGCCACTGGCCGCTGTAGTCGTCAGCGTTGTCGAGCCGCACACGCACATTGTGTCGTCGGCTGGGGTAGTCTGGCCTGAGGAATCTTGTTGCAGTCTCTTTACCACTTCACTCAATAAGTCTTCTATGCGACCGATGCGTTGCTGCATGCGCTGCAGCTCGAGGCGTACATCCACTTTCAGGTCTAAAACTGTGGCTATGAGATCACGTTGAGCTAAAGTGGGTGGCTGTTCTCTGAGGCCCGTATCGTAGGTATCGGAAGTGGTGGCACGCGATGAAGCCATTTCTATTTGACGCTCCCTCTCCAAGGCCAGATTGCGTTCTTTGGCGGTGAGGGTGGCGAGCACTGCTGCGGGGGTGCTGCTGCCTTCAATAACGACTCGGCTTTCCCGGCTGGGAGGTGAGGAGTCTACCTCGCCACCCTCGTCAATAGTATCTTGGCGGGCCAAGGTGGCTTGGCTGGCTTGTAGCTTGGGAGCTTTCGGGAAAACCTATAAAAAGTTGGTAATGGCAAAAGAGAGAGAGAGAGAGAAAGAGCGAGAAAAGTAAACCAAACAAGCACACACACGCCATGAGAAACATCCCAGGAGATAAAAATAGTTACAAAAGGGAAGAGATAGAAGTTTAAGAAAAATAAAAATAATAGATAACAAAAATTATATAAGAAATGTCGAAAAGAGGAAAACAGTATAGAAAGTTATAAAGACCAAGTTCATCCAGTTGTTCAGAGATGTTTCGTTTAATTGAGTTGGCGCAACCAGTCAAAGTGGTTTTAGCGGTTGGAAGTTCCGTTTCAATATTTTGTTCACAGTCACACAAAAATAATTACATACATATATGCAGTTTTTTCCAAAGGCAAGTCCATATTGTTGTTGGTTATAAATTGTTTAATTATTTATTTTTTGTTTTATTAAGTTTTTTATGCGGGAAGGCAGGCAAAAGGGAAAAAATGAAATTCTTCATTAGAGGTGCAATTTGGATTTTGTTCCTTCATAAAGGAATTAAGGCTTTCACAAATCAACGAAAATGAGCAAAATTTATTACGAACTTAAAAATAAATTAGCAAGTCCAAATAAACACAAAACTAAGGCGCTTGGAAAAAACCTAAAGACAGCAGGAACATGACAGCTAATTGGGGAAAATTTAAAAGGTCTCTGGAAATGTTCCAAATAGTATCCCTACCTAAATAAATTAAAAAGTAAAGTCATTTTCAACACAATAAATAGTTATTAAAACTCAAATTTTGAAAATTTCATTCACAAGGTAAATATACAAGTTTTACAAATGAAGTAGACACTATTCCGCTTTGAAGAATCAAACAGTTCGACAAGCGCGATTTGAGTTGACCTAAAGCTGGGATTATTTTCGAGCCTTTAAGCGCGTTCCTTGTTAAAACTGTAACACAATAGATTTACAAATCCTAGGGTCAACATATTTGTATTACCAAAAATGTTCCCAGATTCACCAAAACTGGAGACTTAAACTGTTCCCACAAAAAGAAATTGCTGAAAAGAACTGCTGTGTAAAAATAAGTTCCAAAAAAACCTTTTACAAGTCACATCAAATTATTATTAAGAAAATAATTGACAACTGTTGCCACTTAACAATAATTATCAGTCAAAATAGGCACCGAGTTTTGCCACTTAATCGGTTATTACTTTTAAGTGGGATGTATCTAGAGATATATGAAAGTCTTAAGAACTGCTCTCAGCCTAAATTTTCACTTATTATAAAACCCAAAAATTTAATAAATTTTCTTTACATAATAAAATAAAACTAAAACAAAACTTGGCAGTCAAATTAAGCGCAGAGTTTTACATGATGTGATTATCCCTCTTAATAACTGCAAGTTACTGAGACAAAGTGAACGATATGCGACCGCCAAGACCGCCAACTCTTCCCACTAAACAAATATTTAACTGTTTCCAGTCTTGATTCGCACTTAACAAATTTATAAAATTTTGGTCACATTGAAGAACTGTTTTCGCTAAAAGTTTAATTACCGCCAGTACGAGTCAATAGGAATATGTTTGAGCAACCTTTTAAATTTTCCTCTTCTTTCCTGAAGTTACAGTGATGAAACGTGACAACACAAAAATGAAAGAAATGAACAGAAAAGTTGGGACACTTGTCCAAAATTTTATGCTTTCAAAATATTTTCAAATGTATGCATCTACATATGTATGTATATAGTATGTCAATTACTTTATTGCCTTGTCCACCATTGCTACTCGAAGTACTACTCTGCCTGGCTTGGGCGGCAGTGCTTTCACGCAGACTTTCGCGGGCACTCAAACTTCTCGAGACTGCTACTTTGGCGCTAGTATCGCTAGCTGAATCGACACTTGAACTGCCCAAAAGGCGTCCCCATTTGCTAGCACGTGTACTACGTGCAGATGGTGGACCGGATGAGGGTGATGGAGAGGGTGATGGGGTTGGTGCGGCAGCGGTGGCCAAAATACGGGAATCCTCAGTTAATGTTAATTTGGCAGGTAACTTCTTTACAATGTTGCCATTTTAAACGTCAATATTTTGTATTTTGTTGCAAAAACCAGCCAATTGCCGGCAACGTGAGTGAGAGTGAGGGGGGCGGGGTACATTTGGAGGAGTCACGGTGTTATTATGATGGTTGGTTGTTTACAAAGAAAAGGAAAATGAAAGTAATTTTTAGGGATATGGTTGACATTCGAGTTGATATGATTTCATTTTGTTTATAGTTTTACATACATATTAAGCCACATTTAATTTGCAATTGTTGTTCGTACAATTCGTTACAGTGTTGAGTATTTTATATGGATATTTGATTTATGGTTATTTAATTATTTTTGTTGTAATTATTTTGCAATATTCAGAGAAAAAATAAAAGACGAAAGAGAGACAAGACAACAGGCATAAGTATACTTTTCATGTGAATAATTTGAATGATTAATATAAAACTTTTACATATTTTTCTTTTCAAACATTTAAACACAAAAACTAAACAAAATTTGATATTTTGTTCAACACCACCTAAAAAATTCAGCAAAAATTATTGTAGATAAAATAAATGAGAACAGTGTGGCCCAGGGAAATAGTCAGACTGCCATTAACTTTTGCAATTCAGCTGAAGATTTTTGCAGATTCAGCAATAAGTAAATTTTTAAGTTTATGAGCCCAGAGCTAAAAATTGCATTAATTCGGCTGCATAAATTGGAGGTTCAGCCGAGTAAAATGCCTTAAAATAAAAATATTTCAATTTCCTCGGAATAGTGAAATTTATTAGAGTTAATAATATGATTGGACAATTTGCTGGAAGTTTTGCATTCAGCTAAAAAGGTCCAAACAAGTTTAATCAAATCGGCTTGAGAACTTGCAATTCAGCCAACTGAATTGTGTGATTAATCAAAATCTACTTATTTTAAATATCTTAGCCAAAGATGGGGAGTTTTGCAATGCAGTCCATGTTTTAAAAGTAAATTTCAATTCCACCAATTCAGCTTGAGATTTTGCAGTTCGGATTATTTGGCTGAGGGCCCGAATAAAATCCTTCTCTACACCGGCTGACGGACTATCACTTGATTTTGATTTGAAAACAAAACTCAAATGCAAGTTCAGTTGACACTAAGAATTGATCAATTCAGCTGAAGGTTATCTGATTCAGCAGATTCCCTGGCTCACACTCTAGGTTTACAAAAGAAAGAGGACATGATTAAAACCAAAAACAAAAAAAAATATATAAAAACAAAATACTGTATTACCAAACCTGTAAAGCAAGTTTTATGATTTGCGATTGAAAATCAATTAATTATACGATACATATATTTTAATTTCACATATTGACAGAACCACTAGAGAACAAGTAAATGAAATACACTTAGAGAAACGGACTAATACTAAATAATATCCAACTTAAGACTTAAAATCACATTAAACATTTAACAAATTGATTAAGTTGTTATTGGCTCTCGGACTTTAAACCAGAGAATACAGAACGCACACATACAACAGTGAAAAGGAATTGTGAAATAAAATCGAATGTGGAAGGACTCACCTTATTGCGGTCCGCATCATTGGCCTCAGAACCTCCACCTCCGCCACCCGTACTTACGCCACCTCCTTTTTCCACATCACTTTGGCCCGAAACGCCCTCTTTGGAACCCGTTGTCACTTGCGGAGTGCGACGAAATTTCGAGAATATTTTGCGCACTAGATGATCTTGATTTTGGGGTAATTGTGGCTCATTTTTACGCCTTTCGGCCAATTCTTTTTCGCGTTTCACATCAGCCACCTTGCGAAAAATCAAACGATGCCTGAGATTATAAGTGAGCACCAAATTGCGGGCAAAACTGTTAGCAAATGCTGAATAAAAGTCGAGGACTTCGAGTAATTTATCACGTTTGATGGCATGCAAATCACAATAGGTAAGGGCACGCACATTGGCCGCACTCTGGCCAACGGCTGAATCCTTCCAGAATTGGTCACCAAAGACGTCTCCTTTGCCTGTTTGCCGGTTAAAAGCTGTATAACAAACCAGACAAGAGTAAATTCGTTGTCCAAACTCACCTAATATCGCCACAACCTCGTCGTCCTGTATAACTTCCAGCGAACCGGTCACAATGAAGCACAGACTGTCTATACTTTCGCCGGTATGATACAGCAGATCGCCCGGTGCCGAATGCGACATCATAAAGTGCATGGCCAGTGCTCTTAGACAACCATCCGAGGCAAGACGAAATGCTGGATGCTCGTTAAATACTTTGCGATTCAGATGAACACATATATCGGCCTTCATATCTTTCGGACAATAGTTTAGTACCTGCGAAAGGAATTTTGGGTATTTGGTGCTGTTGGACTTGTTGTGGTTTGTTCTTGTTGTCAAAATTTTCTTTTTGTTTGTTTGTTTGTTTGTTTGTTTGTGTCACTAAACTCATATACTACTTAATTTAATATCACGTATTAACGGTGGTTACCAAACAATATTAAACACTTGTATATCAGTTTGTTGACTCTTAAACACGACACGCAGTTTCGAAGGTCTAGAAACTCTTTGAAGTTTGTTGCTTTTGCTTTTGCTTTTGCTTTTCGATTGTAAGACCGCATTTAGATACTGCAAGTTTTCCGAAAGCATATTAGGTGCAATCTGACTGCAGGTTAGTCTAACACATAAATGCAACCCTGATTTAGCGAAGCTAAAGCAATTCTTAAGCTTTTCGTTTGATTGAGGGTATGATGCAGAAAACTTGAAGTATGCAAAACCGGGCACAAAGAAACACATGAACAGCATTAGAAATGGCGGAAGGAAAGGGCTTTCGGCTCCGGTCTTAAAAAAAGCACGAACACACAACTAATAGAATTCAGCTAAAAATTTGGCAGCTCCACCAACATTTAATAAGTTAATAACAAATTTTCTAAACAAAACTAATCACAATTATATTGATACTTTTTTAAATTGAGTAGAGAATTTTAAAAACTTTTTTTTGGAAAATTTAAGTTTAAAAAATCTAAATTAAATTTTAATTTATTCAGTTCAGCTAAACATTTTGTAATCCAGCCCAGACGCATTTGTACTATGATGTGAGTTTATTCAGGAACGACTGAATATTTCTGTTTCGAAGGTGCTGCTTAAGTGGCTTCCAATAATTTTGCAATATCTGGTTGATAATCTTTATGGAGTAATGCCTCCTAGTATTGGTGTTCCAGGTTTTTGTGGCTGGGTTGAGAGAGACAAAGCATTTCTGATACCTTGAAGCCGATGAGGTGAGTTTCAGCTCTACATATATCTTAGAATTCAAGAAGTAAAGCCAAACTTTCCGCTTTGCTGTCAATAGCTAAGTGGGAATAAATGACCCATGTGTCCCCTTCAAAACCACACATACACAAACAAACGGGTCTAAAAGGATGCACATACCGTGTGTCAGAATTGACGACTGAATTCTTTTTTAAATAAACGGTTAATACCGAAACCATTCGCCCACTGTTCATGCAGTCGACTTTGCCGATATTCGATCTCCAAATTGAGTCTTTTGTTTTGCTTTGTTTTGTTTTGTTTTGTTTTGTTTTGTTTTGTTTTGTTTTGTTTTGTTTTGTTTTGTTTTGTTTTGTTTTGTTTTGTTTTGTTTTGTTTTGTTTTGTTTTGTTTTGTTTTGTTTTGTTTTGTTTTGTTTTGTTTTGTTTTGTTTTGTTTTGTTTTGTTTTGTTTTGTTTTGTTTTGTTTTGTTTTGTTTTGTTTTGTTTTGTTTTGGTTTGTTTTGTTTTGTTTAAGGCACAAACTATAGTCATCGAAAATGGTATAAAGGCAGTGTTAAGTAGTTTTCTTTTTCATTAAAGTAGAAAAAAATGAATTATATTGTACTAACACTTATGGGATATTTTAATTTCTTGGCTAGTTTTTAAACCAAATCTAAAAGCTTCTTGCAAATAACTGTAAACGAAAATTAACTCGTCGCATTTGCATACAAAAACCAAAGAAAAAGAAAAACTTGGTTTAAAACTTCATCTAATAGCAAACATTTGACGGACGCTTTTCGTTTTGGCACACGGATTTGGGCTAAGCAATGGAGGGAGCGAATCTAGCACTACCTAGAAATGATACAATTAGCCGTTTTACCTTGAGGTTGGAAACGAGTCGAAAAAAACGAAGAGAGAGAGAGAGAAAGACAAAGAGAGAGATAGAGAGATAAATAACAATGAAAAATTAAATACTTCGAATAAATGTTAATAAAGTTATTTCGTTTTCAAACTCATACAGGACAAATATGTTGAAGCTAGAAGAAGAGAAAAAGGAGCAGGCAGGATTTATAAAAGAAGCTCTGGAAAGCTTTAATAAAATATATCAGCTTGTATATTGTTAAGTGAAAAAAGAATTGAAACTAAGATAAAATTTAAATTTAGAAAATAAAGTTTTACCAAACAAAAAGCTTTTGCTAATAAATTAATTTTTAATTAATCAAAATGGGCTTGTGGGTGGAAATTTTTACAAAAATTTAAATTTAAAGCTTTAAAACAACAGCTTTTTTTAAGATTGTGAAACCTCTCTTTTGTTGGGTTATTAAAGGTGTTTGGTGAAAGCAGGTGTCCGCTATGGGATGTTTGACTGTATAAGGATTTTTTAAAATTATATTTAAAAGAAAACTAATTTTAACGAACACAAAATAAAGCAAAAGTGCCAAGAAAAAGATTTATAAATGCATTTTAAAGTTTAAAGCAAAAAGAGAATATAATGAAAAAGTCTAGAACAAAAAGCTTAAGAAGGAGACGGCTGTCCCGCAATACCGAACTTCAACGTTCGGCAGCCCTTTTCAAGGCAAGGAAACTGATTTGAAAATGATTTATTTTGCCAACTTTGCCCACCGCTCCACTTAATGGACTCTAACTTAATGCGATTCGGCCAGTTAGTTTATTTTTAAGCAGTTGTCGAAATGTTGGCGCACGAACTTTAACTTTCGACTTTCGACATCGTGGGGTAGAGTCGAAATCATATTAATAAAAGTGAATATGGAAAATAAAGTGAACAAAAGCTTGAGGGTTCTTTGATGTTGTATAAAAAACCCAACATAATTTTCATCAATATTTTGTTTTCCTTGAAAAAGTTTCCTTCGAAATTACAAAATGTTCATTAATTCTACGTCAAAGCAGAAACGTAACTGCAAACGAATCAACTTTTGTAAAACTATTCCTGCAGACATTTTGCTAATTTTCATAAAGAACTTGAAGAGGGGGATTGAATTAAGTATAACTTTATGTTGTTTAAAAAAGGATTAGGAAAATAGTTGAGAAACATTTCGTTCCCAACTTAAGAGCTCTTTTTCGCTACTACTAAGGATCTGTTTCACGATCGCCAACGTTGACGTTCGCACACTTCCAGACTGGCAAAGCAAGTGATTGCGAACAACTATTTTTTGCTGCTATATCCAGAGCTAATCTTTATTGCGCTATGACTCGCTAATAGCTTTTATACTCGGATCGGAGATCGTGAAACAGGCTGTAATTAAGCTTTGGAATATAAAGCTGAAATGCATGAAAAGCTTTTTGTAAGCTTTCAAGATGCTACTGGAACAACAGAAGGATTTCTGATTTGAGAAAAAACTGGGCTCGTACTCTGATATTTTAGTGCTTTATGGCTTCCAAAATTCTTAAGCTTGCTAAGAACAAAGCTATAGCCTAGTGCTTTAGTGCTTAAACTCATTCTTGGTAGATGTGTAAGAATAAAGCCAAATGTTAGTGCTACCTGATTAAGAACAAAAAAATCAAAATGCACTAAATGGGGATTGGCGCTTCATATATCAAGTTGTGTTTAAAATCATATTTAGTCTGTCTTACGAATTTTCTTTCGCCGCTATTTCTAAAAAGCTTCAAAGGATCAGAATGATCTTAGGCGATTTACAAAATCGCCATAAGCAAGAAAATTTACACAAAAATTTAAATAAATGAAGGATTGTTCGTTGGCTTCAAAATAATCTTGTTTATGTTCTATTTTAAATTAAGGACTTAAGGATTTCCTGTAGAGCGATTCATAGAGAGAGCCCACGACAAGCGTTCAGTAACCATCGATCTTTCTGTGAGAATTTCCTTTAGAAACTGCGGAATTAACTGGCATTTGAAGCTTTTCAGTGGCTTGTGTGCGTTTGCCGGCTTTAAAACATTAAAAACTCATAAAACGGAAATTGTAAAAAATATTATACAATAAGAACTCAAAAATGAAGCATCAAGGTTGAAAGTTTAAGCTAAAGTTTTTAAAGTTTTAAGGAAATACAAAATATGAATGGCTACTACGTTCTAAAGAATTTCAAATCCTATTTAATATGAATGTGATTTTTTTCTAAAATATTGCAATTTTTATAGTTTTCTATCAAAGCTTTTACAGTCGAATGCAATTCATTTACTTACAAATTATTTGAAGCTTTTTGAATGTGGGGTTTTCTTTTGTTTTTGATATGCCTTTTGATTAAATGATTTATGCCTTAATACGTGATGACTTAATTGTTGGACAAGAAAACAAAATCTTGGGTGCTTAATTAAGCTTTTTAGTGAGTATTTACAACTGCGTGTTGAGTTTTAATGGCTGCTCGCTTCAAACGTTTCAAATGCTCTTTGGTTTCGGGTTAGTGTTTAATGGTGGTATTTTAAAAACTACTTTTTTAACGTGTTTTCTTTTTTTTTTGTATGTATTTATGTATGTGTAAAAAGTAAAGCTTTCTTGGCAAAAGTGCTGGCTAAAATTAGTTAAAGTTTTCACTAGATAGATCAAGTTCGAACGATTCTTTAAACGTCCGTCTGTTTAAAGCAATTGAACTAGCAGACGTACCTTTTCTGTGTCCAGTCCCTTGGTCATGGCCCAGGTGGATACCACATAGTCCATGACACGTTCACTTAAAGCTTTTGGTACCTCGTGCAATTTCATAAACTCACGCACATTATTCAGCATATCATGATATTTAGCTGTGGCCGAGGTCATCTGCTGTATGATGGTGGTGACATGACCAAAAATGGTGGCATAAAGGAGAGCTGTTCGAAAAGAAATTTGTATTGATACGATTGTCAATGATTTTGTCTAGGTAAAATCACATCATTTCTAAACTCTTTACCATTTGCGCTTAAATTTAATAATTAATTAATAATAATTTTTTGTTTCTAATCTAGCAAACTAGAACAGTAATAAAAGCTTTGGACTTATCAAATTCTTGGAGTTTTTCTCTTGTTAAAAATGAAAAATAAGTTGAAAAACCTTAAATAAGGGAAATGTATTCGCAAAAACTAAAAACAAATTAAAACTTCATACAAATTTCCACCGGTTTCTTTAAGATAAACTTTAAAATCGCAGAAAGTTTAAAAAAATTCTATCTTTTCAAGCAGGCACAGCTTGATTGATTGTATGCAGAAATGGCCAGAGTCTTTGATAGGAAAAGAACAACCTCTGAACTTTCCGTGTCGCTCGAAAAACAAATTCTAAATAGAAAATATTGCAAAAGCCTTAACAAAATTGGCAAATGTTGGTTTTTACAGACGAAAATAGTTTTAATTATACTAGAATTTCCCATAAAGAAGGAAGGAGCGAAAAACAAAACTTAAAAGCATTGAAACATTTCGTGCAAAAAACATTTTTTTGCGATGCATTCACCCACTATTCGTGGCAAATTCCAAAGTCAGGAAACTTTTCCAACGCAACAAATATATACAAAAAATTTGATTTCTTCTTCTTCAGCGTCCTTTTTAAAGTCTTTAACTCTGTTCAGATTCTAAATCTACGTGATGCTCGTACCATTAAAAGCTTTTAAGCTTCAGAGAAACAACACATCAATCAACTCACTCGAAGTTACGAGTTGTCGCACTAAAATTTCGGGCATTAAAATATTAGGAAGTTAAAATAAAGTTACTTGTGTATGAAGAATTTTAAGCTTTAGTTTTTCATAAAATTAAAATAAGCGCCAGTTTCAACAAAAACAAAATTAATCCAATTAACTATCAAAATTAACACATAGAAACAAAATGAAATAAATACTAAATATAAAAATAAAACAAAACAGAAAAACTGCAACAATTACGTGCGACAATTATTAGTTCTAGCGAGCTTTTTAAAGATATGCGCTTCGAAGCTTTTTACTTATTGTGCTGTTAAAGTTTTCGTATATAGACTTTAAATAAATATCTTATATTTTAATTTTAATACGCGCTGTTTTTCTTTATGCCACAATATTTTTTCTTTTCAATAACTAAAATAAGAATATGGAATAGGGATGAAAATAGACTCTTTCCCCCATTTAAAAATAAAGTCTTTGTTTTAAAACATTGTAAAGTCTTTGTCTTTTAAACAAATAAAGTCTTTGTTTTAAAAACATTGAACAAAAGGTTTTATTTTAAAACTTTTCTTAAAAAGTTGTATATCAGCTGTTATACATAATAAAAACCTGTTAAACCTAATTTTTTTAGTCTTACATTTTTTTTAAATGGAAATTTAACCGAAAATCATATTCTACGCTTATTTTTATACGTTGTTCACACTGTTCAACTGTTATACAACATGTTGCCAACTTAACGAAAAATATTTTATGAATTGCGTGAACAATTGTGTTATTTGCATGTTTGTAGCTTTTCGAACATATTTTTATTATACTAACTGTTATACACAAGTCATTTAGAGCATTTTCTAATACTGTCAATATTGCAAAATATTGCAATTTTTCACCTGTTATAACATATAAAAGTATTTTTGTAAAGTCCTGTCAACCTACTTAACAACTGTTATACTTAATACAATTTTCCTCAACTCTCAGTTTTTGTGTTTATTACTTCCTTAGCAACTGTTATAATAAAAAAATATACCTGTTATAATTAGAAATAATTACACTTCAATTTCGCAAGCGCATATCTTAATTATATTATTGCTTAGTTCACTACCAAAGCGTTACTTTAGCACTTTCTATTGAACTGTTATACAAAGAATATACATTAAACGACGTGGCAACGGAACGTGTTTAAAACACAGCACCTGCAATTATCATCATGCAGATGGTGAACACCTTCTCGTTGTCCGTCTCGGCGGCCACATTTCCAAACCCCACCTACAATAAATGAAATGTATTATTTAAAACAGTAAATTTAAAGAAAAATTTATTAAGAAATTTATTCAAAAAGTTAATTTTTTAAAACTGTCAGCGCCACACAACTTACCGAAGTCATGCAAGTCATGGTAAAATACAACGCTGTCACATACATACTCTTACGCGAGGGCCCGTTTATTAGTTCCGTGGAATCATTGTTATAAATATACGAATAAGGTGACTGGGTGACATTGGCGAGCTTCCAAAGCCAACTATACTGAATCTAAAACGAGACCATTAATTTGAGAGGGGAAGGAGAACTAAATACATTTGGATGAATTACTCCATTGTCGGCATCTGTGCGACCAATCGAATACCATATACAGGCCAGCCAGTGCGCCACCAGCATATAGAAACATAACAGCAGTATCAACATGGCAGCTCCATATTCCAAATAGCGATCCAATTTACGCACAACCCGACCCAAACGCAGCAGGCGCACAACTTTTAAAGCACTAAAAAGAGAACCGATGCCGTCCTCGTCCCGATCGAAGGCATTGAAGACATCGTATGGCAGGCAACTGAGCAAGTCGATGATAAACCAGGACTTCAAATAATTCATACGTATCACTTTCGGATCACTAACTACTTCGCCTCCAGGGCCCACAAATGTGGTGTGAAAATTTAAAACTGGAGTTAGAAAACAAAGGCGAGAGAACAACTTTCATTAAAAATTCTTATATTATATAATATAAAAAAATAAACTAAATTAAGCACCGCAAAAAGCATCTAAACCTCTTCATGTCAAAGACTTTTGACTTTTGGTCTAAAACCAAAAACTTTTACACAGCCTTAAAACTGAGAACAATTAACTTTTAATCAAAAAATTAGCTCGCGAGCCAATTTAACAATTAATATTGTGAATTTTTTGTAAATTATTTCCAGAGAGCAGCGTAACAAACAGAATAAACTGAAAAAAAGCTTTAGTATAAACTTCAAAGCTCTGTAGAAGCCGCGCGAATTTGGTTTGATTTTTGTACCAAAATTTTATTTATTTTATCGCTCTCCTTTGCTGGTGCAAATACGTCAGTTTTATTAAATCCAGCTGCTTATTTTAAGCATAAATTCACATTTTCCAACTCAAGCAAAAGCACATACAAAGTTTGCTCACGTTTCGTATTTAGACGAAGAACAGAAAAAACCTTCAAACGACACAAACTTGTGCGCCAGTATTTCACCAGCAACTCTATTAGATTTAGCCAACTGCGAATATTTCTACAATAAAATATTCATAAAATGTTCTAATAAACTTAATGCAACAACAACAAGCTGCTGGTTTCTATATGAATATTTAAAAACGAACAATTTTCGTACATAAATCAATTTCGAAAAGTTATAAAAAGTGAAGGGTGCACTTAAAACGTGAGCCGCAAAAATCTCACTGGTTTTTATGCGATATTTTTACGCTGATACAATTTTAAGTCACAAAAAAAGGAGAAGATGAAAAAAAGAAGTCAACAAACTAAAATTGTTTGTATAATTTTAGCGGGCACTGCCAATATGTAATTGTGGGTAAATGTTGTCGTTCTTAGCACAACTTGACACATGAGATTTTGTTGGCAGTTGCAACGCAGTCGGTGCATAAAACAGGGAAAACACTTTAAATCATCTTACCAATATCAATAAAGAATATAACGTCTACAATAGAATCAACAACGAGTAATGAAACATCTTCTGAGGTTTTGTTTTTAAAAGCTACATTATATGGCACCTGGAAAATAGAAAAAGAAGAAGAAAATCAAAATGTGAGTAAATACTTTTTTAAAGTATTTAATTCAATTTGAAAACAAGTTGAAGGGATTTTGTGTAATACTTAAAAAAAACTTAAAATTTCCTTGCACTTTTAATGTCACATTTAACTCCTTTTGATTTGAAAGGATTAACACTTATCTACATAAATGCTTCGGCGTTTCCCCCTCATAAAAAAGAGTACAAATGTGCTCAGCACACAGATCTATGCAAATATTGTAAAGACTGCAAATAACCTTAACGGCACTTTGCTTTGAAATAAAGCAGAGATGGGGGGACTTTGTCTTTAAATAGAACTGCATCTCTTGCGCTCTCCCTAAATAATATAAGAACAAATAACCTCACACTGTCCTATTTTCGAGTATGAATTTACGCCTTAAAGCTGGAAAGTCAGAGCTTTAGCAAAATGCATTTACAAAATATATTATATTTTATATGAATCTGTTTACAGTTCTTTAAAAACTTCAGCTGATTGAGAAATCCTGAGGGCATTAAAAGCTCGCTTTTATTGTGTGATTGATTCTTCGCCTACTGTGAATCGTGATTAATAGGTAAGTCGACTTCTCCCTGCTCATATTCTCTGTGTATATGTGTGTTATTTTTCTTTGATGATCGTATTTTAAAACTTGACAAATTTTCAAAACTCCAGTGTTTTTCAGAACTTAAAAGCTTTTCAAAACTTAAGAACTTTTCCAAACATAAGAACTTTTTACAACTTAAAACTTTTCACAACCTAAAAGCTCTCCTAAATGCAATGACTTCTTCAAACTTACGAACCTCATAAAAACTTAACAACTTTTCAAAGCCTGACAAGTTCTCTGCCATAATTACAATAATGTTCCTTGGAGAGCACTAAATATTGTCGTCGTCTTAACTACTTTATGATTAGATATCTTAAGTGCGAGTATAAGAGGGCAAGGCAAATAGAGCCTGTGTGTTCAAAGGTATGGATAATTTCACATGGTGTGGGTGTGTGAGTGTGTGAGGAAGACAGGCAACACGTGTGTGTTTTTAAATTTGTGGGCTTTGTGTGGGTGGGTACGTGTTATATTTAAGTGGTATTCGAGTGGCATTTGTAAGTGCATTTTAAGCATTTTGCTTAATCGAGACAACCAACCAACAAATTTAAACAGTGACACAAGTACAAATACGTTTCACTGAATAGAAAAGAAAAGGTTTCTGATGACAAAACTCACCATAATTGCTGTGTAAAATGTTAAACATAATATGACCCAATCCCATATCGCCTTGAACGCACAATAATGCAATAGAATATGAGGTGGCGTTTTTGGTGCTTCCTGGCGATATTGGGGCATTATATCTGCGCTCAGTGACATCATCTGTTTAAGGATATTTTGAAATTTAGAATTTAATTAAAAAACTTGCCAACCGCATGAGAACTTACATGTGCCAGATTTGATTGTTTCGTTGGATCCTTTAGGGTTGGCAAATGTGCGCTGAATTGACGACTTCTTGTTACCGAACGGGCCAATTTGGCGAATTTGGATAGACCTAAAACTGGATAGTTGAAAAATCAAATTTGTCAAAACTACAAAGTGGACAGACAGAACACAACAAACACGGTGAAAATAAAACACAAATAGTTGTATATTTATATATGTCGGTATATTACAATAGAAGAAGACAAAGTCTAGATAAATAGTGATGGCAGAATTTTGCCATATCTCTGATATTTGACTAAGAACAAATTTAGTACTTGTCATAAAGATTTTCTGTAGCAGACAATAAGAACGATTATATGATGTAATAAAATATGAAAAAGATTCACGCATGTCAATATCTATAAAATAAAATGTCACACGCTTCAAATATGCACTGTACGGAAGCGAGTGGTTGAACGTTTAATGATTTCGCCGCACAGATGCTGCTGAATTTGAGCATCGGCCTCGATTGACTTTGAAGGTGTTCGCTCAATTATAGCGTATTGCCATAGACCTGCGTCATTCGGAAACCACAAAAGAGTCGGCCGCCAAATCATATGATTTTAATGGCCACCAAACATCGGTTATCTTCACTTCTGCGGTGATAGCCGTTGACGACAAACGCCGTTACCAAAAGTGAACCGACCAATTGCGATGCCACGACAGCTGCTTTTCAGCCGAGGCCTGCTTTACAACTAGGAAGTTTTCCTTCATAAAATTTATTTGAAGGATAAGAAAACGTTAACAGGTATAAAAATTTTGGTTTATTTTAGATTAGACTTATTTTTCGGCTCCATTTGGCTTAAAAAACTGAATTAAATGAATTTTGAAAACTTTTGATTGTACAGGAAAATTGCTAAATTGTCCGCCTGAGACTTCTGAGTGTAGAAATGAACAAATGATACAGGAAATCCTTCCTTTTTATGTACATACGTATGTCTTCTTAAAATTCACAACAACATTCTCATGCAAGTCTTGGCATGCTGCTCGCACACTCGTATTTATTGTTATTGTTTTTCTGCTCCATTTTCTTAGTGCAATTTAGCATTAAACATTTATGTATGTATGTATTTACAAGGCTCTTGTACAAATACTCGTTGTAAAATTAAAACTTATACGAGTACAACAACAACAAACAGCAGTACAACATCTACAAAGATACTCGTTTTGTCAACTTTGTTTGATAGAGAAAAGAAACACAAGAAACATTTAATAGATTCCACACAGAAAGTAGAGAAATATTTAAGATGGAATAGATAAGAGGGGATGCACTTACCACCCTTGGTATCCTCGCTGTCGATGGGCTGCTTTAAGGCGGTGATATCTCGGAATGTTAGCAGGAATAAGACAACCAAGTCCCTTTCGTTGCGTATGGGTGCCACCTGTAGCAGAAGCCATAATGGAGTTTCTGGTTTTTTTTTTTGTTGTTGTTGTAAAGAAAAATGAATAGAAAGAAGTTGTAGAATAAGTGGTTGCAAGCACAAGTTGAGATAAATTGACAACGCTAAGAAAATACACAATAATTAAAAATTTACGAACAGCTCACGAAAAAGGTGTCGCGTCGGCACAAGTTTTGTTTTCATAGTCTTGATAACACATTTTAATCGAGTAAAACAATTTGTTCTTTTCTATAACATTAAAATGGGGAATTCGTTTTGGGCTTAACACTCGCAGAAGTAACAAAAAAGATGATTAAGGACACAGCAAATGACCTTGAACCTTTTAATACAAATTGAGACAGAAACGAGTCTGTTTGCAACATGCCACCATCAAGCGGCGTTTGGACTTTGAGTTAGTACCAAAAAGGGGTCATATTTCAATATTTAACAGTCAATAAATATTCCCTTGATGCCGGTCGTTAAAAAAAATTAAGTTTCTTCTCTTTAACTCGGCCCATAAAAATGCTTGTGCTCTTTTTTTCTTGCATAAATTTTGCTAAAGATGTTTGTTCGTTTGAGTGTTTTTTTTTTTTTTTGTGGGAAAAACAGATAAATATTTTTGTTGTTGTTTTTGATTACATATGATGGTTTTTGTTAACATATGATTTCCGCTAAACGGATGTGGAAGTGATATCAAATACATACACGAATACGATTACATCCACACAGCGGAAAAATGATTTTTTGAAGCCAGAACTGACACGCCCCACTCTTGTTTTCTGCACAAATAATCTTAAACATTTTCTGTAAAAAGCTGTTCTTTTTTAAGGCACCCCCGAGGGCGTGTAGGCGCCCGTTCGGTCAAGTCGCCTTTCAGGAAGGCTTCGGAAGTTTCTGCATAGAAATGTCATGCATTCCTTCCCTAGAGCTTTGGTTGCCGCATTAACTCAGTCGTATTCCAATGCAGGAATACTTCCCCAAAAAAGAGAAAAACAAGATAAGGCAAAATGTGTTCCCACCGGCAGTTTGGCTGATACACTAATCTTATTTTCCAGCATGAAGAAAGAGCCAGCAAAGTGAGGAATAAATTTTGGACCGGCCCATATGTTCGTTGACTTACGCTGCAGTGGGGCAGGCGATGCATTTTTAAGTGCAATACTGTTTGCTGAAATTTGTTTGTGGTCTAGTTGTGTTGGCGAGAGTTAACAAAAAAAAAATGGGGCAGGTTTTCGTTAACTCTCGAAATATGCCTTCTCGCAAATTCATTTAAAGCCCCCATTTTGGCAATTAATATTTTATCAGTTTTTGTTCTGTTCTGCTCTGCTCTGTTCTGTTCTGTTCTTCCAGTGTACAACTCAGCTAAAAGTTGCTGCAACAAAGTGTTCAGCGTTTTGTTATGCAATTTCCCTTATTTGCTGTTATTGGTTTTTTTCCTTCATCCTGCACAAACGTGCTGTTGCATGCTAAAGACACTCGGAAGAGATAGTGTGTGTGTGTGTTTGTGTGTGTTTTTAATATTTATTGGTGTTGGATAAATGGTGTCAGCTTCCAATATTTCCTTTTAGCACTCAACAGCAAATGTAGATGGGGTTTGTTTGTTTGTTATTTTTGCTGGCTTAACTAATATTAATTCAGAAGCCCTTTAACAGAGATAATTTTCTATTGCAGTTGTTTTATGCGATGGCCAATTAGTAAATAAAATTGATTGTGTTGCAGAGTTGTTTAACAATTTGGAAAATGTGAGTTTTAGTCTTTCTGCTCAGACCCAAGTCCGAAGGAGAAAATATGCCAACAGAATAGGAAATTGAGATTTAACTAGTAAATTTTTGTGCAACTTCTTGGCATTTTGCTTTTCTATTTAACACAAGTCATAAAGTCATAAAAGATTGGAACGTGTTGAAGAAGCAGAAAAAAAAGGAAAAATTTCGGTACGAAAATGTGTAGCAATTGACCTCAATCTGAATGTGTCATTTCATTGTTTTGCTTAATTTTAGAAAACAATAGAAGTCAAGGGAGGAAAATGATGTATTTCTTTTCCACAAAATATGAAAGAGCAGAGAGAAACATGTTCTGCATGCAAATAAATAACTTACGACATGTACGAGTAGGTTTTCACCTTTGGCATATTTTTGTCTTTGTTGTATTTGTTTTTGTTTTTGTATAGTATTTTCTTTGAGCATAACGAAAGAATGATTTGCTGTTTTTCAAATCAGCTACAGACTGCATAAACCAGTTGGCTGAATGACTGAATGGAAGAAAGACTGACTGAATGAATGAATGACTGAATAGATGAAATATCTTCAAAAATAAATATGTATATGAAGGCAGAAAACCTTTACGAGTGCACGAATGTGTGTTAAGTATTTCGAAAGAATTGTAATAGTTTTAGATTTGTTACATGCTGGTTGGTTAGAACAAACAGGCTAAAACAACACACAAAGGGCTTTTATTTTAAAGTTCATTTTATTGTCTACCACACTTCATGTCACTCTGTCACTTGAAGTTTTTCAAGCAAACACTTGTTTTCTTCTCACCAAGGCTTGTATTTATTGGGGGTTTCCGTGTGTTGGGCAAAGATTGTGCAAGACGAAAACAAGCATCAAGTGGTATTTACGACATGATTTGTGTTCTTTTTTCCCATTCTTGCCACATGTTGTTATTCAACTTCTCTATTCTTGTGCAAGCTGACAATTTTCTTATTGCCTTAAGCCAAACAATATTCAATTTAAAGCAACCAAATACCCCAGAAAACAACACAAAAACACCGAAACGGCTACCAACATGCAGTACGTATGTATGTATGTTTATTGTTCGCCTAAAAGTGTGCTTTATTACTCTATAGCAGCCTTGTACACAAGAGAATTGTCTTTAGCCAAGCAAGAGACAACATTCATCAATATAAATGATGGGTAAAGAAAAACAAAAGGAGAATAAGCAAAACAGCAAAGGAAAGAAAATAATATAAATTTTTTTTATACTTTTTATAAAGTGTCAGGCTCAGTTTCGTTTCGCAAAGGGTTTCTAAGGGGCTGTTTGACTCTCTCTTCTTTTGGCCTGGCCAATTATTGCAATTTGTTTTTTTTTTATTGCAAACCAAAAAACACAAATAAAACTGTTGCACATCCAGCAGGCTGGTAAAAATATCAATATAAACATTTTACGAAAACAAATATTCTCTATGAGTTCCATTGAACACAACAAATTGAAATAATTGATTGACTTGTATAACCGACTCTTCTGGTATTATCGTTTTAATCAAAAAATCTCGTTTGTTAGTTTTTACAACGGCCGAAAATTTCATAAATACATTTGGAAAAACAAACTTGTTTAGGACAACCAGAATTAAAGTTTAGAAGTTAAAATAGGAAAATTTAGAAACCTAATTTTTTCTAAGGTCCTTGATAATATTTTTTCTTAGCAGAAACCTAAAAAACTTTAATTAGACTAACAATTTTTGTACAATTTTTTGTAGCTTTTGTGGATTTTCTTAAATTAAATGAAAGTGGGGAAAATCCAGCTTGACAATGTTGTCAAGTTGTTGTTGTTTTAATAAATTTATGTCATTTGGTGCAAAAGGTTTCCTCTGTTCATCATTTTATATATATTTATAATTCAAATAGTTTGAGAAATAAAGTTTTTACTCCTCTTGCGTTTTATAAAAAAAAAGTTATTTGAAAAGAGTACGATTTTTGTGAATTGGAATTTAAAATTACAAAATAAAATTAAAGCCCGCAGTGACGCTGACTCCTATAACACACTCGTACAATTCAAATTTATTTTACACATAATTAAGTAGAAGGGCCATTTTAAATTCAATTGTTAATGAAAACTTTGTTTTTTTTTTATTGTTGGCCATCCTGAATAGATTGTGATTCAGGAAAATCAATATCATCACATTAATTTATTTTATTTTCTTCTCAACATATTTATGGGTATTATAAATGTTTAATTAAATAAAATAACAAAGTATATCATCAATTAAAGTATTTGTAGTTAAATATTAAATTAAAAATTGAACATAATTTACTTGTTTTGCTACCTGGTAAGACTTTGCCAAACTGTGTCAAAGCGCAGCCACACTGTAAATCTGCAAATATTTATCAATTGATGTTTTGAAAAAGAACATTTAATATTAAACCAATTTTTATAACGTTGGCATTTTAGCATTCATTACTGGCCATAAGCCACTAAGCACAACATTTCATGGCAAATGATTCTAAGTTTCGTTCTCGTTCTCGTTCTCGTTCTGGTTCTCGCTTTTGTTTTTACTCTTGTTTTACAAATTTAATTACGAAAAGGATTTTTGGATTTTTAGCTGATTATGAAAGGTGACCTTAATAGATGGCTTAAGTGAGATAAAAAAAAAAAAACATAAATATGTATGTTAACGGCCATAAGTTCAAAGCAACAAATACACAAATACACAAACACGCACACACGCACACCCGCTCTCACACAATAACAACTTGCAGAACTACATGAAACTGCAGACTCAATCCATTAACAGTTAATTGCTTTTCCCAAAAACTCATCTGCTTAACAAACATACCGCCGCAAAAACACTTTATACTTCAATAAATTCAATTAAATACACACGTATGTATGTATGTGCGGATGTATACACACACACACACACACACACACACACACACACGCCACTCAAATGCTTGTATTCATACGGCCTGTGAATGTTAATGCTGGCCTGAAATGCTTTAATGGCATTAATTCGTTTAGCAGTTAATTGATGTTTATAAATTTGGAATTTTTGTTTCAACTTTTTCTAATTTAGCATGAATTTTATTATTTAAATGTTTCGTGATTTAAAACCAGCGCCAAAAGCGTTATTTTCACTACTGTTTGCCTTCAAACGAAGCAATTTTTGCTAATAATTAATGAAATTTTAAAAACACTACTTTTACTGCTGCTCAAAAAAAAACAAAAAAAAAAAATAAATAAAGAAAAATATTGCAGGAAGATTTAGCAAACATTTTTTTGTCTACGCAATACGGGATTTGTTTTTTTAAGTACGTTCGGGCACAAAAAGCCCCCAAATTAATTTGCTTGAGCTTCAACAAACACTTGCATCTCCCAGCCAACTTTAGCCAATGAATTGCTTTCTTAATATTTTTATCAACTTCTTCTTACAAAATGACATTTTTAAGTTCATTTCTCAATTTCGAAATAACTAATTTAAAACGCCTCATGTGGTTTATATTTCCCTAATACCTTTTCCATTGAGCAGATCTTTTTCTCACGGCAGTCGGTGCTTCCTTGAGTTGTTTGTGTGTAACTATTGTTTTACCATTTACCATTAAGCGTTCACTATTATTTTAATTTACAACTTGCATTTTGCCTATAATCATAGTAATTGATTGCATAATTAACATGTTTTTGCTCTGGCAACTGTGACAAAGGAAAAAGTTTTGGTCTTGCTAAAACTAATTAAACTTTCGCAAAATTTTAATTAGTTCATACAATTGGACTTAGTATGTGTTTGTAATTTAAGCATTAAATTTCGAGTGGAATGTAAGCGAACATGTGCAATGAAGGACACGGAATTTAATATATTTTGGCAACTTAATTAAATGGAAAATGAAATTAATGACAAAAACTTTCTTCTAGTTTTTGCAAAGGAAGATCAAAATGACAAAAGGAAAAGCGAAAGCGAAAGCAGAGTTTGAAAGGAAATTTCGATGGTTTATTCTGTTAATGAGCAGAAATTGGATTCAGCTTGCGGTGAACTAGTTGAAAGCCCGAAAGTATGTATGTGTTAAAATGTAAAATGTATGACATTTTTGGGACTTGTTGAACAATTTAATACGAATAAAAAGTGAGTTTAACAATATTTTGATTTTCGGAATTTTAGAAGTTCATACAAACGTTTTTTTTTTTTTTTTGTAAAAGCATCAACTTGTTTCCCAGTATAAGTGTCTTTGCAAGCAGTTGCTGAAATTACTGGTGGTTGTTATGAAAAAAACAGTTAATAATTGTTTTAGTTCAGAACTTGGAAGAAGGGATTTTAAAAGTTAATTTACTTGCCTTGACATTAAAGCGGTTTCTAGTTCACTGATTTTATTAGGTGCTCTTTTTCTTCTTTTTCAATAGGAACTTTTAAGGCAAGAACATTTTTTTCACTGAAGAGCTTCTGGCAAATTAAAAGAAAGTGTTACAAATTTGTTTAGAATTTTGTATGAAATTTGTGTTTTTTGTTCGGTATGAAGAACAAAGTTTTGCAGTTGTTGAACTACTAAAGTCTACACTGAAATTTTCAGTCTACATTTCAGTAAAACGTCTGAAATTTTGTTTTCTTCAAAACTGTTATGCAGTAAGAATTAAGGCCTATTTTGTTAAAAGCAATTTATTAAATTTGAATACAGCAAAATGTGCGAATTTATTATTAAAATGCTGCTCCACAAGACAGATGCTGCGGTCCTGTTAAATATGACTTAAGATTTTAAAATTTATTGCCAATTTCACTTTGCTTTAATTTTTCAAATGTAGCAGATTATCTATAAAAATGCCTCTCTTTTTGCTTCCTTATCGTTGTTTTGTCAACATAATTTTATCACCAGTTGCTTGTTTAAATTTTTGCTAAATACTATTATTATTATGATGAGATTTTGTTTCTTTTGCGATAAGATTAATCTTGATATCAATTGGCTGCCTATTTAATTTGTGTGTGTGTTTTTATTTAATTTTATGCTTTAAAAAGTATGAAAAAAGAGCTTTAGTTTATTGTTGCATACTTTCAGTTGTTTGTCGTAATTCGAAGCATACTTGAAGGCGATGATTGTGTTGGGTGAGTATGCTGGCGCTAGTGGCTTTATGGCTTCTGTTCAAAGCAAATTCGCTTAAAACGATTTTGTTTTAGATAAGTTCCCTCTTTCTCCCCCCTTCACATGAATACACTTGACGTCACCAGCCTATTGTTTTCCAGTTTCCAACGTTTGGTGTAGTATTCGTGTGAGGTGGAAGCACCAAACAGCAACTGCAGCAACTGTAAACCATAAAACTAAATTACACAAGCACAGGACTGCACTTGTAGAATAAAATATGGACGCTTAACTGACAAATACACGCTCATGGCCGGGAGTCTTATACACTTTCCTTTTTGCCTAGCAATAGTCATGTTCGTTTAATGGTCTTTTTCTGTGCCATATTTTTCCGATTAAGTTTTATTCCTTTGCAGAGTATTAACTGGATTTGGTACAAACAAATTTATCACCTTTGCCGGCAACGCAGCCAGCGAGAAAATATTCCCATTTCGATTGTAAACATTTGCCCCATATGTCTAGAACGCTAAATACTTTTGCAATGCACTTTAGCTGCTCTAACCTTAAATGTCACAAATGCTGACTCAATAAATCTTAATATTTTACACTTCGTGAATGCAGGTGCTTTAAAAAGATTAGGCTGCAGATGACACTTATTTGACCCATTAAAGCAAAGACAATAAATCAAAATGGTGATACAAAATAAACTACTATTTTCGTGTTGCCTTTGCGCTGTCGTAGCAAAACACTCACATGAGTTTTAAATGAAACTTTAGATTTTTCCTACAATTTTTGAAAGAGGAGTTCCATCGCTACTTTTTCTAAAAATACAACAACACTTAATTAAATTCTACACTAGAAGGAAAATGTTAAATTAAAAATGCGGAATTCAGTCACGTTTCTGAAGCATTTTCAAATAGTGGAATAATTAAAAGGTTATTTATTTATTTATGAAGTTGGTGATTAAAAAATAGTAGCAGATTTTGACTACCTTCTGCATAAGTTCAGATGGGATTAGCTGTAAAATAAAATACGTAAATGATATTGTGGATGCAACACTTTAAAGCAAGTGTTGGGTTTTTACTACTATTTTTTGAAGCTTTTAAATACCAACAAGATGTGATGTTTCTAAGGCTTTTCAAGGGGTTTGAAGGTACTTTTTCAGAATTATACAATATAAGATAAAAATATTAACAAATTGTTGTGAAATAGAGAACAGTCAAATTTTTCTAAGACTAAATCAAAAGCTTTTTTGTAGCTGTGACTTTTAAACGTTTTATTTTTTTTGCCGCATGTTTAGGACTGATGAAGAAAATAGGTCCAGAAAACTATTTGGTAGTATTTTGAGAAATGCTCGTGCTATTTTGTTAAATGAAAGTTTTTAATTTCGTCAACAATTTTACTGGGAGTAACACTTAAGTTTTTGTTTTTGTAAAACGTTTTTTTTTTTTTTAAATTAGACTTGTTTCTAGCAGCATTATTGTTAGAAGTGATGGGAAGGAGTTGCATTTTAACTTACTGTTCTTTTTATATAATAAAATTTCAAATTGGTCCTGTTGTTGATTTTCCAGGGTGTACTCCAAGCGGGCCACCGTCTCCTTATCTGTCAGCTCGCCATACATAAAACCGCATCTGAAATGGAAAACAGCCAACAGAAATAAACATCAGAAGAGCTTGATGCAACACAAGGATATGCAATTAAAGTTTAACAATGACAAACATTAAAGAATTTTAATTTTAATTTGTTTATTTAATTGTATACATTTATGAAAAGAAAATAATAATAAACGATAACCGTTAATGACTTAAAATAACGAGATGTCAATAGCATTAACAAAACTCAGTTGTGGTGCAAAAAGAGACTTAATCCAAAAGAATCAACCAACAGAAACCAAAATTAACAAAACATTTCGTTAATAACACGAAAACAAGAATTATGGCGCGTTATCGCAATCATTTTTTAAGTAGAGTCTAGCAAATTTTGCCATTTTTAAATTCAACGCGAACTTTTGCTTAATTTGTCTTTACAAAATATTGTTTTTGGCCCCTTTTTCACGTCAGCAATAATTTAAATGTTTGTATTCTTTATGGCTGGAAAAAAGTCGATAAAAACAAATAACCAAACAGAAATGTCGTTACAGCTTTTTATTGTCATGTGTGTTTGCTTTTTTATACTCAATTACTTTTTGTTAAATACTTTTTGCAATTAGTGTTCAGCAAATAATTAAAATTGCATGAATATTCTATGAAATAAGCAACACAAAGTGAACAGCAATTGGAAGGGGCTATGAACAGATCTGCATATAGAGAGATATACTGACTGAAAGGCATAATGAAACATATTCAGAGCCAAACACTATTGATACGTACAGTTTTGCTCTGTAGCCACTCGAAAGAATGTGAATAAAAATGTGGCCAGGACTGTAATTTAGGTGGGTTCATTTGGTAAAATTTTGACTTTGAAAAATCGGCGAAAGCTGATCTTTGGAAGATCGTATCGTATTGCATGTGTTAGTGGCAGGGCTTGTGGACGCGTCTAGAGCCTGACGCTTCTTAATACTGGCGATATGAAACAGCTCCTTTAATCACTTACTAAACAAAAATACTTGTTCCCAAGTTTGTTGTAATTTGACTTTAAAATGTTGTTGTTTTATTTTGATTTTCACCTGCATAACAAGTTGTTCGCATTTTCCTGTTTTTGTTTAAGAATGTAAATATTTTTGGGGCCAATGATTTGTTTATTTTCGTATTGATTTTCTTCTTGATTCTTTTATAAATATTTTGTCGTCAATGTCGGTGAAATAAAATCTAGATTTTTGCTAACATTTCTTTATTGTGAATACGTTTAACTTAACAGCTCCTTGACGTCTGCTATGAAAAATATATAGCCAAATATTACTCATACGTGTTGGTAACTTGTTTTAAAGGAATATTAAACCAATTATGATGTACTCGCACATAAATTTGTTAAACCAAAATTATTCCTGCAAACCACTTTACGAGGCTTGAGCACTATTAGCGCTATTTCGTAGGTAAGTACAAATATTGTGTGTGAGACTTTATCTAATTAAAGGCTGCAAACAAAAGCTTAAGCAGAGAAGAACAAATTATAAATAAAACTAATAATAATAACAATAACAATAACAATAACAATAGTGGTGAAATGTATGTTTGTGCTAAAAGGGTTATTTTTGCAAATATGTTTTGTTTATTTTTAGCACAAAATCCATTTAAAAGCGAAACTGTAATTTTTATTTTAGTTTAAGTTTTTTTTTTTTGTTTGACGGGAGCAGCTGTAACCCATTTGGAAAACGATTTTTTGCATTTCTTTGTGAACAATAAGCACATATTTTTAAGGCCAAGTATTACACCCCCCTCCCTCACCAAAACCTTCCCATTATTTAGAAACCAAGAGATGAAAAAGAACAAAATTCGTTCAACTATTGCCTGATAAAAACAAAATTAAAACAAAACTGAAGCCAAAACGGGGAAAGCCTGAGGATGTTACTGGTTTCATCATACGGTTTGTTGAACTTTGTGTAGGCCGGAAGAAGCACAGTTAGTATGAGGTTTAATAAAAGACTTGAAAAACAACTACTTTTTTTACTATTGAAAAAAAATTCTGCCAAAAACAAATTCTCTTTGTTTTTTTTTTATTACGTTACGTTACATATTAAAAAATTTCCTTTAACTTGTGGATCTATAGTTTGTTACTTAAAATCCAATTACATATAAATGCTTCAAACAGTTCAAAATCTTCTGAATTATCTTACATATATGATTAGAGTGATTAGTTGCTTCGCGCTCCTAACCTCACATTTAGTTTTGACGGTTTTGTATTTTTTAAATCAAACTTTCTTCGTATAAAACCGCTTAGTAATTGCATTTTTTTTCTGAAATAGAATTAATCAGATACTTATCACCTTCATAAACCACCAAATATTTTTCAACTTAACCTCAAACTTAGTCGGCACAAAGACAATATTTTTGTGCAATATGTTCAGGAAGTCTGCATATTCATTCATTTCATTTAAAATTTCATAAAATTTGGAAACTTTTGCAAATTTTGCCAATTTTAAGTAAATTCTTTCAAAACTTGGTATATGACAGCAAGCAAAAAAGTTTAGTAGTTCCATTTCCTCTTTTTCACATCGCATTTTGTAAAGCCTACAATTAGTTTAACATAACCTCACATTTGATTTTCGTGAATTTGTAAATTTTAACTAAAATTTTTATGGGCTTTTCATATTTCAACAGGCAAAATAATGTAGCAGTTTGAATTTCTTTTTGAGGGGTGGTTAATGCGGTTTCATTCGACATAACCTCACAATAATTTTTTATAATATTGTATTTAAGGCCACGCAAACTCTATATGACAAACCCATTTGAACGATAAAACAATTGTCAGTAGTCTTGAGCCTTAAAGTCAGGTGAACATGGGACTGGTCCACTGCCAGTTTAGCCCGTCATGGCAGCTGCTGACGTTAATCAAGTTGACAATCAGTGGCCTTTCAGCATTTTGTCTCTAAAGTGAATTTTTTTCTTTCCAGCTTCACGTTTAGGTTGTGCTATTTTACGCCAAACAATTTCGCATCTGAAGTGAATGTGCTGAGTTTTATTATGCATTTTGTGTAAACTCGGCTCACATATATATGTATGTATTTTTTTTTATTTTTGCACAGCATACCAACAACAAACATAATTTAACCCCGCGGAGAGTTCTGTGCAGTTGCTGCTGTCGGAGCTACTAGTGCATTTGCTGTTTTTAATAATTAAAGCTTTTGGTAAATATTTAGCTCTCGAAACTGCAATATTCTTTGTTTCGTACACTACTTTAGGAGGAGGGAGGAAGCAGGTGGTCGGGGAGGGTGGGTGGAATTTAGTTTTGGAATTTAGGTTTTATGGCTTTTGGTGAAGAGCATCTGTTGAGTTTTATAATGAGAAATGTGCGTTGCTTTTAACATTAAGGTGAAACAAATGGTTGCGTTCAGTAACTTACCTGCAAGATTTTTGCATAACCTCGGCCCGATTGTAGCCACTAATCTTGCAAAAGGATTCATTGCAATAAACAATGGGAAAGTCGACAATTTGGGCATTGGCCAGAAGGAATGAGCTATCAGCTGCAAAAAGAAATAGAAATAAATGAAAATCTTTGCAACATTTCAGAACTAAAAAAAAGATATTGAAAAAGAAACTGTTGGTTTTCTTAGTTCTATTTTTAGCTGTTCTGCTTTTACTCTACAGCATTAAATTTTAAATTAAGTCTTTTCATATGATTTTATTAAGTTGCTGGTTGTCGCAAGGCAAAAGTCAAAGGTTGTTCGCATGGCGGAATCTCACAAACACCACGTATGTTGTCGTATGCATGAAATTATCATAAAAGATGTTGACACTTAATTATGCAAATTACAATATCACGCCCTCTGTCGTTATTGTTATTGTTTAAATAAATGTATAACATTTTTTTGCAATTTACGGTTTTTGTTTTGCTAATAAAACAACAAACCCGCATATTGTGACATATTCACTCTATATGTATACAGAGTTCAGTTGATTGCAGAGCCAGCCCGTAGTGTTAAAGTAATTTAAAAAAAAGGAGGAACTATTTTGTTTTTCTAAAACATCACTATTATAATATTAAAATTCAGCATTTATCATTATCTGCAAGCACTAACAAAAAACAACTGGGGAGAACTGATTCAGCTGGCAAAGGCCAAGGTCGGTAAGTCTTGCACTGAATACAGACGGTATCGGCACTTTGAGGAAAAATTGGTCTTTCTATGAAAAACTTGCTGAATATACCTTTTATTAGCTGGATACTGCTATATTCCGTCTAGGCTGAATAGGCAACAAAATTACCGTGACTACTTTTCTAAAATTTTACTCAGAGGAAATTTGTAATTTGAAACGTCTGAACAGTAGTTTTCAAATTTAGTTTCGACGTTAAAAAAACTTCGACCTAAAATATTAAGTCGTTGACCGAATAAAACCAAATTTTATCACACAAATTAGGGGCGTTCAATGTGCTGAATAAAGTGGTGCAATAAAGTGGTCTTCGCTGAATGCCGAACGCGACAACTGATAGTTTACATCTCTGTCGGTTTGTTTCTTACAAAATTTTCATCTTAACGTTTTCCTTTATAACGGATTCCCTTTGTTTCATTCTTTGCATGTAAGTGGTAAATTTTAATTTCGTAATTTTATTACGTTTCTCTGCTTCTGCCATCTTTTGCCAGTGGATTTCTGTTGCTGATTTTCAACAACTTTTGAAGGAAATTCCTTGGGGCGCCATATAATTTTGTTTAAGTATTTACTTACATGCTGCTAAGTTTTCGCTTTCAACGCTTTCTCTTCTTCATGTTTTTTTCTGTTTTGTTTCCTCTTTAATGTACTTTTTTATATGAAACAGCTTTATTGAAAGAAAAAGGATGAACAAATGAAATTAAAAATGCGCACTTGTTCACATGAAAGAACGCTGTGCAACTCACATTCTCACACAAGTGCACATGAAAGTAGTGTTTTACATACATTCCGGTAAGTTGGTTTCGTGTCGCTAACAGCGTCTTACGTAATTTATATTGAACAGCAGAGATGTTAAACTTAAAACTTTCAAACTGTGTTCACGAAAGTGGATGAACAAGACTAGATGACCGATTAAATATCAGCTGAATATAGATTTTGAAGGGCATCCGTTGATTGCGGCTTATTGACTTCGATCTGCAACTTCAAGGCATCTCACAAGAAAAAAGTCTAAACACGTCCGATCTTGGATAACCATTTTTCAAAGCTCTGCTGGAATGGAATTTTCGCCATCTTCCAAAGAATATGAAACAATGACACCGCCTCAAACACCTCGTGTGCCTTGGCATCGTCTCGCAAACGGCAATTATTCTTGCCAACGTGTCTATTTATTATTTTGACGTGCCACTTAATCTTGTAACTTTCCCTGGTGCTTTTGGCATCAGTGACTTAATAATAAACAATAGAGTAGAGAGACGGAACTAACATCTCGCCGCACCAATTGAAAAGCTTCTTCATAAAAAATTTACAATATTTTAAAAGAATTTGTCAAAAAAATTTTGTAAAAATAACTCCTCATGAAATGGTCCAAAGGAAATATTTTTGTAAAAATCCAAAACGACCTTTAGCTTGAATAATAACAAAATTTCTCTATTCAAATTTTCTTGTAAAATGTCTTTAATATTTAATGCTTTTTTCTATGAGCGTTAAAAAAAGTTAATAAAAACAATTGAGATAATAAAACAATGAAACAAAAAAACAAAAAAACAATATCCTTTTTATAAAATTTTATATCCTCTTAACGACTTTATGGGCAAAGAAAAAAGAAAACTTCTAATAAACATGTTGGAAACATAAAACAAACTTTGTCTGAGAACTCGGAGACCAGTGACGGGCGCAGAATGTATCTACGTAAAATCTTTTCATCATCAATCACAACGAAAGATGAGCAGGACAAACTTTGCTTGACAAAATGTTAACAACCAACCAACACAACTGCAGCCAGCAGGACAACCCACACAGGACTTTGCAGAAATAATAACTGTCCTTTGATGTGTTTCAGGACTACAGAGGAAAACAAGATCATCAATTTTCTTCAAGAAACACAAAAGACAGGCAGAAATGAAAAATGAATGGTCCAAAAATAACAACAACTTCCTAAATCTACAATAAAACCGTAAATCTTTTGTTTTTCCAACTTGTATAGAAGTTTATCTTAAACATTTAACAATCAATAAAAATTATATTGAGCATAATTGGAATTATTTATTGTTTTCGAATTTCCCCCATTTTTTCGCTGTTGTTGTTGTTGTTGTTGTTGTTTGTTTTGTCGTATTGAAGGCCAAACATCAATTAGCAGCGGAGGCCAATGAAACTTTGGCTCTACCAGCAGACACTACAATAATTTGCTGGCAGTTCGCGGCGGCACGAAGAAAAAGTGCCCAGTCTGAAGAATTGCTGAAGAGAAAATGCATCATTTATTACTCTAGTTAATTAATAACGACAGATCACGATATACGAATAAATATTGTAAAACAAACCAAAAACATCGCATTAATAAATATTAATTGATTGCATTAAATGAACCGCCAACCTAAAGCCAAGGATTTCTGAAGGTAACCAAAATGACAGAAACGACCATTAAAATATTTGGACATTTCCACAGAAAGTGACAGCCAAAATCTGCTTCGCTATACCCACTACGATTGGAAAACAAAAATGCAAAATATATGTACATATATAAAAATATGTACATATAAACCGAACTAATATCGGTTGGCATAAGCCAAGTTGCTGTTCTCCTGGCAAACCGGTTTTTATTCAAATATAAATCGATGTAGTGCAAAAGAAATCATCGAAAGCCATTTTTTATATCATAAACGTTTTCTTGAATAAAAATCAGTTCATAATAGCAGGTTTTAAAAAACAGGAAATAAAAAACAAAATAAATTTAAAAAATATTATTGTGGCTTAAGAAGAATTTGCGTTTCAACAAGGCTGTTTGTTGACTGTTCGGCCGGGTGGTATTCGAATAAAAGAATCGTTTTAATCGCGCATCTTCAGAAAAAAAGTCTAATTTCCTGCACTAGGAAAAATAAAATTGAAAACTTAATTTTAATTCCGATTGTTCTCATATTTTATTTTGCGCGCTGACAACGAAATTTATGTACCACTGTGGCCATAAAAGAATTTCGCGTGTAATTTTGTAATTTACAATATTTGAAAAGCAACCGAACGAAGGCAGTAAAACGGAAAGACCAACAGCAACAACACAATGTCCTCTCATATTTAAAAGGAATGGAAAAGCAACACGCCTAAGTTTATGCAACAAAAGAAAAATAAATGAAATAAATTTGAACTATTCGAAGACAGATTTCAGAGAGAGGGGAAGTTTCTTTTTTGTTTCGCAATGGAAAGTAGATGGTTGAGTGGCACGAGTAAATGAAAGTCGGAAGCGGAGTTGTAGTCAGTTGTTGTGCGAAGTAAATAAATGTTGGCAATAAATGACATTGAAATGATATTGTTCGATTTGGAAAACGTTTCTTTCTGTTTCTTTCTGTTTCTTTTTGTTTTCGGCTTTGAATAATTTCCTTAAGATATTTCGTTTTATTTATCATCAAACACATCAGGGCTGAGTTTCTATTAACTTTCGGCAAATGAAAAAACCGGATTGTTATCTTCTTTTCTTTATTAATTTTGGCGCATTAAATTTGGTCTTAAAGCGAAAGAGACTGAAAAGGAAAACTTCAATTCATATTTGGTTTTTGCATTTTTCAGTTGAAGATTCTTTAAGACATGTTGAAGGTATTCTGTTACATTTATATGGGTTAAGTTTAATTTAGTAGGCACGCAAAGAACTTCAGTGTCCTTGACAAGCATTTAGACGTTGTGTGTGAGTGTGTGTGTGTGTTTCTTTCTTGTAGAAGAAAAACACAAACTGAGAAAACAAAATTGCGAAGCAAAACTCTGTCATAATAAAAACGAGACTCTCAATAACAAGGAGAAATTAAATAAAAAGTTATACTAAGAAAGTTATTAAAGTTGTATCGCTAATAGTAACAGAGCAAAAAGAAATGTTAACAATACAAAATGTTTCTTTCGCAAAAGTTGGTAATAACTTTCCGTCCTCACTTTGCCATGACGTTTAATTCAAAAGTTAAGGCTTTAAACTTAAGGCAAAAGAACATGTAATGGAAAGTATTAAAGTCAAAGTTTGCTCGTACAGGCCAGTAATAAAAATTCATGTACAAAACATTTACATACCAACTTCACGGCTATTTGCTTTGCTTGGAATTCTTTTACCTCATTTGCTATAGTTCAATATAAGAAATCGTTAAAAGTTGTTATGCTGAGAAATATTGAATTCAAGATAAAAATCTGACGACTGTAGCACAATAAGTAAAATCCAGTTGGATCGTAAAACTGTAGTTCGTTCCGCCGTAAGAAGCCGTGGCAGACGTATGACTAGTGTTATACGAGGTCTGTTCAAACACAAACAAGCTGAAGCAGATTTGACTTGATTTTGTGTCAGCGTCTTCTTCCAATCCTTAAAAGCAATTTTAATATACACTTTTTCGCATGTCCTTTGGGTCTCTCAGCAATTCGGTTTTTATCTCCTCAATCGTCGCAAAATCTGTGTTTTTGACTCGTTGCTGTTTTAACATCCGCCTGCTTTTATTGAAACCACCTTCAAGTAAATGGCATATACGATTTGCGAATTTCCTCATTTAATATTGCACAAAATAAATTTAATTTTAATTCCTTTCTTTTCTTTTACGTCCTGCCAGCTTCAATAGTCATTATTTTAAAGTCCTGTTTAATTGCCGGCCCTATTTAAAAGTACTCCAGTTCATTTCAATATTGATTTAACAGTTCAACTTTTGAATATCAATAGTGCACTCGTATATGTATGTACTGGCCATTGCGATGAAATTGACAATTCTTTGTGGAACATAGAAAAATAGTTGTTGTTATTTGACGGCAGTTTTAAGTAAATTCAGCACAGAGAGAAATAACCCCATTTAATATGTAAATCAATAGTTGGTTGTTTGCTTATAAAAAAAGTACAAGTATTTTAAACAATATGACCTGATTTTATTTGAAAAGTTTTTGTGAGAAGAAAAACAACACAAAAATGTTAAACGAAAAATAAAGGGGAAACGATTTTAAAAGAGATGATATTAAATAAGTGCAGAGGAAAGTTGAATACTTCCGCTTTCGTATCAAAATATTTAAAGCGCAAGAATTTTGTTTGTTATTACAAAAAAAAAAAAAAATTAAAATAATATTTAAAATTTCTTTTAAATTCATTTGGGTTCTTTTCATTGCAAGGACATGCTCATGCATGCTCTTATGACATACGTCAATTATTAAAAACCATTAGTTCGATGCAGAATGTTGTTTGCCTTGTATGATTGATATTGAACATGGACTGATGTTCAAATATTTTGTGAACAAAAGCAAATGTTCGAGATGGGGGAATCGAATTGCGGAATAGATGAATTATGCTTAAAGCAATAACTGCTTTTTGCATTATCATTATTCTTTCCCCTGCATCGTGGTTTGATGCAACGGCCTTATCATTTTCAGTGGACGGCAACTCAACTGCAGTTCAGCTGCCTCCTAAATTGTGCGGTTAAATAGAAAAGAGTCTGTTTCACGATCTTAAATGTTAAAGTTCGTCCGTATTTTGATGGAGGAGAGACCTGATTTGTGGTTTAATGTCAGTCTGTCTTTCCGTCACGCTGTTCTCTCATGTTTTGCCACCTTTGAACTAATAAGTTTCCCTAAAATCAGTTTGTTCAGCTTTAATGAAGGCCCTTAATGTTGCATGCCGCATTTATGTGTTGAATTTCATGACAAAAATTTAACCATTTATAAAAGAGTAGCACAAAACAATTATAATGTTACATTTCTTCTAGACATAAAACTGCTGGTGTTCTAGTTGCGTTTCCCCTTTCTTCTTCTGTCACTAAAATATGTTTTCTAAAACAAAAGAAGAAACTGAACAACTAAATTTGCCTGAACATCCTGTTAACTAAATTTTTTCCACAAAAAAACAAGACAAACGGATCAAGTTGTAAAATAAAAAAAAAGTGGCAAAAACTGAAAACTGAGATGGAAAAAATTAAAACAAAATGATTTACACAAAACTTGCATTATTTGCGTTTAGCTTTTATTTCTTTCCTCCATTATGCCTCAAATCAAATCAAATCAAATTAATACCCCTGCCAGTATGCTACACTTTTTGTTTGCGCGAGTGTATGTGTTTTTTTTTTGCGAGTTCACTTTCTATTATTTTTCCAACAAGTCTTTTATTATACGATTTGTAGGAATTGTAGAAAAAAGAAAAAGCTTTATAAACCATTTTGTTTGTTTCAAGTACAATAGTTCAAGTTAAAAAGACTACTTCTCAGCTCATTTAATATCATGCTGCTCAGGAAGAGGCAGCAATAATAAAAAATTGTTATAACTTCACACAGTAAATGTGATTTCAAGTCTTAAATCACCAAATAAAAAACGAAGACCTGGAGCACGAAAATATTTAATTTTGAAAATTGTTACGCAGTTTATGGACAAAATTGGAATGGAAGAGAACTTAATGTTTTGAACTTCATAAGTAAAATAATAAGAAACGATTAAATTACAATTGTATGGCCCTCAGGAAAAAACTTTTTTATAGAATTTTTGTGCAACATTTTTGGTATTTTTTATTTACTTAAAAACTATTTATTCCCTGATGATGATGATGCGAATCCTCAACAATATGTGGCAATATTTCATTTATAGGTGTTATGTTTTTACGCCTAATCGTGGGCGAAATTCTCAAATCTTCAGTTGCTATAACCATAAAGGAGAAGAAAAGGCCGTAATAAACGTGTTTAATTTTCCCGCCCATTATTTATTCATTACAATCATGTGAAGTGCAAAAGCAGACTTTGAAAACGTTTGCATATTGCAAAAAGTTCATTAACATCAACAGACAATAAAGTTTTCCACATTTCGTTTTTTAGTTATTTGCCTTGACTCTGGAATGTGTTCAAGTCGCTATTGTCTTACGTAGTGCTTTTTTCGTAGAGGTTATTTGGCCTGAAGAAAACATAATTTTTTATAGCATAACGAGGCGGGCAAACAACAGGCGCATTCGTAACTTATTAGTTTGAGAGGGAAACGTTGTTGTTTGTGTGAATAGTTAAATAATGAAAAATTGCTAATGAATAATTAATTTGATAATCTGGCGCTAAAATACAAACGTAGTTTTCTTTAGTGCTTATGGCGGGCGTATTCGTATTTTTATTATTCTTGTAAGTTGCAAATGCTTTAAATTTATAATAAGCAGGAGAGGGAAATTAAATTTGGAGCACAATAATTATAAAGAAAATTGTGTCGTATATAAGAAACAAATTAATTGTAAATCAAATTAAAAAGATTTTTTTTTGTGTTAAAAATTATTATTTCCTTTTCATAAATATTTTTTACAGTCGTAATTGGTTTGCTGGAAATAATTGTTTTTGTACATATAAATAAAATATTGTAACTAATTGAATGATACAGTTGAAAAGGTCATAGTTCAGATTACTGGAGATGTTTCAGAAGCGTCTCAAAGAGGTCCACTGTATATTATATTAGTTCTGAACAGAAATTCATGCAAACAAAATGATTTATCTCCATTTACACAAAGAAATCCTCGTTTTATTGATGGCCAAAGTACAAAAATAAACCATCGGAAAGGTTTCTGTGTGCGTTTATTTTTATAATCCAGCTTAAATAAATTTAAGGTTTCATTAGAAGTCATTAATTGTAAACATTTTGTCGTGCGGTCAGACAATCCTTGAAGTATGCTTTACTTTTGGGCTTAATTTTTATTTTAAAATCAAAGCAATAATTCTTTAGTTTCAAACACGTTTTCTTCAAGTTATTTTCCCTTCGATTTCTGCTCGAACATGTGTCTTACGCCCTTTTCATTAATATTATGATTTTTGGCTCATCTGCATATTTTGTGTCATTTCTTTAAGCCTTTCATAAAAGCTCTTCAAACCGTCAATCCTCTAGGACAATTATGATGAAACCATTATTCTTAAAATATAATCAATGCGATCGACAACTTTTTCCTGCAAATGCCACGCGCTGCTAATAGCGCTTAACTTTTTTGTTTGCTTAAACGAAAACCCAGCGGGGTTACAAATAAAACGCTGAAAATCCATAGAAACATATTGCTAAGAACAAGGATAGAACTTGTTTTGAGAATTTTCTCTCAATAAAAAAATTAAATAAAAACGCGCTTGAGGAGGACAGACACACCATAAGGGTAGAGATGGTCATAAGGTGACGCCTCGCGCCGCGCACCTCAATTTTTATCACAGTTCGGGAGGCACAAAATATGCTCGTCGCATATTGTGACAATATTTTGCGTTTGGTATCGGTCCAAACTCAAGTGCACATTGCGGTGACACTGTAATTTTTTTTGTTCGGGAAATTAAATTTTTATATTCTGTTATTTATATGAATATTTAAAGCCGAATGTCAAAGTAAAACTTCCCCACTTCCAGTATTGCTTGTGAACCATGTTGGCAACATTGTTTCTATAAAGTGTTTTGGCAGCAACAAACTTGAATTTATGTTTAAAAAAGTGTCGCCCAATTTGCTTAATATTTTAAACTCCTTAATATTTTTTTGAAATAAATAAACGCCACCAGAAAGACCTCACCGCAAACCTCCGCTTACGACAACTTTAAATAAAATATCATTTATCTGTTTCCAGAACTCGCTGACGTCATTTAAACGTTCAATTTGCACTTTGGACTCCAACATTGATGTGCAACGGCTACGACTTGATTCCCTTTTCTTCTCGGAAACATAAATGCTCAAAATTTAAATGTTGCTCCGTAGAATTGTATAACTATTTTGACATACACACAAACATACAAACGAACGAACGAAAAAGTGTACATTTGCGGTATTAATGATTGTTGCTCGAAGCAATAAATATTGTTGCACAAACAACACACTCATGTCGTACATGAAAAAACCTCATGTGGGTTCTCCACAAAGGCCATCAACCCAACCACACAAGACCAAAAATTACTGTTTGCTGATTTATTATCAACCCTGGCAGCAGCACATAAACCAGAAGCAAAACTTATTGTTATTGCTGTCACATGGCCCAGCAGCTGCAGGGACACAGCAAATCATCATCAAGTTCGATATCGCATTGAGATGTTTAATTGAAGCAACAAAATAAGACTTTTCTCTAATTTTTCTCTAACCGCAATATTTTAGGAACTCAGTAAATGAAATTATGTAAATAAATTGTGTACTTACGTTGTGAGTTGGACCGCCTGATGATGTTCTCCAGGAATGTGTTTTGTGGAGCAACTAAACCTCTTCTTCCGCCCGGCATTTTGTTGGTTTTGTTTTTTGAACTAATTTTTAAAGAGTTTTTGCAACACCGTTCAGAAAACCAAAAAGAGAACTTAATTATTATTTTCCATAAGCCAAAAACAAACTACTTTTATGTTTTTACTTTTGGGTTTCTTAAATTAATGCGATAATTTTGTTTTAAGCAACATGTTGCTATTGAACTTTAGCTGGCCAGTTGACAACTTAATGCTGTAATTGGTGTTGCTCGTCAAATGGCAACAGTAATATCAGTTGTAGGTGTTTAGCAATATAATAATTAAACGGCAACATTTTAATCAGTCTTCTTAATTTTTAAGTCATAAGTATAGATTTTGAGAGCGATAAAAAAGTAGAGAGGGGAATCCGTTTAGCGCGTTCAGCCAAATCAATGGTAAATAATTTTTAGTATAGTTTAAGGCGTTTTAGTTTTGCTCCAATTGTAAGCTGCAAAGAAAAGGAAAAAAAAAACAATTTTTTTAGAAATTTTTCGTGGAAAATTCTTGATTATAATTGCAATACTTTTTTAACAGAAATCATTTGCTCGCAACATACGAGTAAGTGCACACTTTTGAAAAAGACCTACTGACAGCGGCTTTGCTTATTTCAAAGCTTCACAATAAAAAAAATTGTATTAAAAATTATAGCTTTTAAAATAAGTACCTTTTCAAAGAAACACATTTTAAAAGGTCCGTTTTAACAACACACCCTTTTAGAAAAGTGCTTTTTAAAATAAGAAACTTTAAAAAAAAGGAACTTTTAAACTAATTACCTTTTGGAAAGTGCTGTTGAAAAAGTAGCTTTATAAAAACATATTTTAAACAAATGTTATCTGTAGAAGAAAGTACGTTTTGAACAACAACAAATTTCCCTTAAAAAAAGCAAATTATAGCAGAGTACCTTTCAAAGAACAACCTTTAAAATAATTTCCAAAACGAGTTAAAGCCTCAATAAAAAGTGATATTTTGAAAAAAGTACCTTTTCCAAGCAATATTAATAACGTACCATTTTAGAAGAAGTATCTGTCAAAAAAAAAAACTATAATTGTTGGCAAAAATATCGTACAACTTATGAACAATTTGCTCTTTTAAATGTTGGTTTTCCTTTCTGCCTCAATTCATTTGGCAGTCAGTTTGTATTGCCTACCTTAAGGCTGCTGTTAGCTTTTTATTCGCATTAAAACGTTTTAATTCAGAATTTCATTTAATTAAATTATCTGCTGTTTTCTTACTACATACATTTTTTTGCTTTTACTTGCGTTTGCGGAAAATTCTTTCAAAATGTTGAACTGTTTTGCAGGCGATTTCTGACTTTTGCCATCAGTTTATTTATAATTGTTAAATAAACGGCCAAGGGCTTGTTTTAACTTAAATGTTTGCGCTTTGTTTAAATAAAATATTTCGTTATTTCTTCTTGGTTGTTTTTCACAGATTTTTGCTTGCATTTCGTTTTTAATGTGGTGACGGAAGGATCAATTAAAGTCAACTTTTTTATATTCGATTGCAATTCGGTTTGAAATGAAATGAGAATAAAATTTAATTTATTTGATGTTAAGAAAAACTAAAATATTTTTAAATGAAAATAAAATAAATTCAGCATATTAAATAAATTTGCATGTGCCGTCACTCAAAATTAGCTGATAAATGCTTTTCAAAGAAATTTTTCTGCGTTCGCCTTAAAGACCCTTTGGCGCAACTTTCACTATTAATTTGGCTTTTCACAGCAAAAGCTGACATTAAATGTAGTGCATGTTCGTTCATGTTCGTACATGCTCTCATATTCATATATGCAAATGTTTTCAGTTTTTCTTTTAAAAACTTTCTCAAAACGTCTGTTCAGAAGAAGAAAAGTTCCAAGTCTAAGCAGTGAGTGTGTGCATGTGTGTGTGTGCGTGTGAGAGAGTATTTTATCTGCAGCTGACGTCATTATAATCATATGTTAAAGTATTTATGAAATACGAAAACAAAAAGATGAAAATAACAACTTGAGAATACTTGAAACAAGCACGTGACATGTTGTGTTTGATGTTTGTGTTTCTTTTTCAAATATGTATTTCTTTCCACTGAAATTATATTTTTTTTGTATCTAGAATACTTTTTTACGTCTTATTCAAGTTACCAACTTGTTGTATGAATAAATGCTGTCTTGTTTGCTTTTTGTTTTTGTTTCTTATATTTACAAGTATAAATTCTGTGTTGACAAGGATAAATATGAAAAAGGAGAGTATGAGTAAGAGAAATGTAAGGAAAATAAATATTTGATAATGTTCTTAAAAAATTATGTCATCTGCAGTTTGAAATTACTTTAGAAATCACAACCAATAACGTGAAAAACTCAAAGGCAAAATAAATTTATTTCCTGTTGTATAAAATAAGAATTAGTTAAAAGTTTTAAAACATACCGGTTCTTGCTATCATAAATTACAATATTGGATCTCGAAAACGATGATGGAATCAATTACTTAAGCCTTAATTAAATGTCTAACTTAAAGAAATAAAGAACTATTGATGAGGCTAAAAAATTAAACAAAAAAGTTCTTGAATTTTTTAGAAATTTAACTCTTTAGATTTTCGTTACAAAAATAACTAGTAGTCTTAAAGTTATAGCCTCAAGCCAGGCCTTCCTTAATGTAAGTTTTCTTGTGGAGAATATTTCTTGAAAAATAAATTCGAAATTCTCATTCAAAACTTCTCAAACCAAGAAAATTCTCGCTGTAACATTTAATGCCATGTAGATTTGCAAATCTAAAAGAAAACATTATTTATCGCAAACGCTGAAAATTTTTAAATATTTTAAAATATTTAATATTTTATATGTTTTTTTTTTTAATTTAAAAGGTAAACATTTTAATTAAAATTGTGTTTGGGCTTTTTAATATTTTGTTGCGAAAAATTTCTTTTAGAATTGATGTTTCTTTATTATAAATTAAAAAAAAACATTCCTGAAAAGCTTTTCGAAATCGATGAAATTTCCGACGATAAAAAATAAATAAAATATTTTTCATGCTGAACAAAGTAGCCAATAATTTATAAATACTTTTTGGCAGAGAAAAAAATGTATTTCCTTTTGTAATATATAAATTTGTTGTTGCTTTTTGCACATACAAATCCAACGACGATACCGCCACCAATTATACATTCTTCATTTGTGAACCAGACCCCAATTCCGTCTGTATAGACATGCAAACAAATATATATGTTTGTGACACAAACAGTCCTAATTTCGACTTTAATCTTCATGCCAATTTTCGCCTGCAGTACTTTCTTCTGGTACTACAAACCTTTTGCTCCGTTCACCTCTCCCTCACCCCTCCCTCTCCCTTTTCCACTTGCTTTTACAAGCCATTACGAAAACACACACTCAAAGTCATCATCATTTGCAACGACTTTTTACATGTGTTACAGCACAACAATCATATAAAAAAAGCCAATATCATAAAAGCCATGAAACACATCTACAAGCATGTTTATAAGCAAATACTTTTGGAGGGGGAAAATTGTGCTCTATTTTCGTTACAAGGTCCCACTGTACCGTCAAATCGTGTGTGTGAGCTTACACACACAAACACACGCACAAGCACAAGCACAAGCACTACGCAGGAAAGACTGCTGGAAGTTGCAACAATGTGCGTTCGTTTATTGACTTTAATTGCATGAGTTTAATGGACAAACAACAACAACTGCAACAATATCAAGTATTTTAAATGCCGGGCAAGCAAGTGACTGGCGGCGTGCTCGTGCATGCAGCAGTGTGTCCGGCCTGAAAGTGAGTGGTGAATTGTTGAGTTCAATATTAAAGCAACAAAAGCATCCTTAATGGCGTCCCACTGGCCGCTGTAAAATAAGACCAAGGCGAACCAGCGACGGACTTGAATCAAGTATTTGCTTTAAAGAAAAATATCATTAAATATTGATTTATTATGATTTATAATATTTTTCTCTCTTCGACATTTCATTTAAATATTTATGCAATTTGAACTAAAAGCAAATTTGTTCTGCTTTCCTTTTTATTGGCATTAGATTCAGCCTGAAATCCTTTAAATGAACTTAAAAATTTATGGAAATTTTATAAAATGGGTTGATAGCTCGACTCGATTTCAAGTTATACAAATAATGCTACAACAACAGCAAATCATTTTGTCAAGCCGGATGCCAAGTTTGTTTGCATATCCTGATAAAAAAGAATCCCAGCTTATCAACAGATAAAAAGGAAATTGTGTTCTGTAAAAGAATGAAATTAAATGAAAATAAAATAGTCAAGAATAAAATATGTCAGAAAAATGACATCAAGAGAAAAACAACAACAAAATTTGCTACAAAAACAAATAACATTTTTTTACAAATATCGATAATATTTCGTGGTGGCCAAATTGCAAAATTTATTGTTTTTTTAAAGAATTTTTTTTTAAAAAATTTACGACTCTATATGCCGATATTAATTAGACAGCTGGACAGCATGCAAAAAATAGCTATAATCGGGGCTTCTGTCTTTTAAATTAGAAAGTTTAAGGCGCTTAAATGAACTCAGCTGCTTGGGTGAGTACTTTTCGAAAAGCAATTTAAGACGACACTTTTTTAAGCCGCACTTTCTTAAAACGTCCTTCCTTCAAAAATATATTTTTCCTTTCAATATTATTTTCAAAAGGGGCATTTTTACACAGTAATTTCTTTGAAAGGTACTGAAAACTTTAAAAGGCACATTTTTTAAAGGCTCATACTTCTTTTAAATAGTACTTTTTTCAAAAGGCACATTATTCAGAAATAAAATTTAAAAAAAGTAATATTTTAATATTATTAATTTTGTAATATATTTAATTTTGTTTATTATTTACAAGAATTTTTTGTCTAGGCAATTCTCCAAAAACTTTTTCTTTAATGTTTTATAAGAAATTATTGTTTGAAAAGTAGTTTTTAATGCAAAATGCAAAAAGGTGATTTCAAAACTCACGTTTTTAAAAACTACTTTTTTATCAGTTTCTTGAACTTTCTGCCAACAATGTGACTAACAAGGAAATCTTCTTCTTTATGTTTTTAATGTTTTTTTCAAAATTTTCTTGCCCGAACCAAAATAAAGTTCTGTAACCCTTTTAAACTAGACAAACATCGATCGACCAGGCACGTTTCAGCCATTTACCGTAATACAAAATTTAAATAGAAAACTTCTGTCGTCTGTCCATATTAAGCCCAAAATTAAGATTTCTGGGCACCAACGAGGTTGGTTCAATAATTAAGTAAGAAACTTTTCCGTCTCCCTAAATAATCTTCTAAAACATGATGTCCATAAATCATGTTAAACTTTCTACAAAAATATATTTTTGGGACGAATACTTTTATAAAATTTCGCCTGAAATTGTTGTTTTTATTCAAAAGCATTTCGGAAACAGTTTTTCAATAAAAAATTGCCCTTGTATTTTCACAAATATAGCACTTTTTCCCAATAATACTACTCTTTCGTGCAAAACTGATGCTTCAAAACATTCTACCTTTTGAATGTTCGCTTTTCGTGTCAGCTTTAAGCCTGTTGTTTGTGCTCGTTGCTCTCTACAAGTTTTAAGCCTGTGCTTTCATCCGCATTAAACACTTGGTAATACTCTTGTTTAGTGTTTTGTTTCAAACAAACTACTTTTAAGCCAAATACTACCTTTTCATTTCTCGCCTAAAAACACGTTTTTGTTTCAGTGTCAAAAGAAAGTTTAGGAAAATGTTTGCGAACATGTATTCAAGAGAAAATGTTTCTTTGTCCTCATTAATAAACCCTGATCCTGGCGCCATAACAAGTAAATATTTTGGCCAGTTTTCTTCTGAGTGGGCTTCTCCTGTTTGTGGCTTCTTTTGCATTTAAAAAAATTTCAATCTTAAAAGTACGCTCTGTTTCTTTTTTGAAATTTGCTGAAAAGTTTGCTTCATTGATATACAATATTTTTTTTAACGAATAAATACTTAAGGGTAAATGTGGGAAAAGCTGTTATTAGCCTTTTGCCATGGCTCTCGTTTCGCAAACAAAACCAAAGAATTTATCGAAGAAAAAAACAACGAAAGAAATCTAGAAAGGATAAAACGATTGTAGAAAAAAGTCTAGGGCAAATATTGTAATTTTGGAAATTGAAAATTATAATGAAACCACAAATCAACAACACAATCAAGATATAAACAAAAGCATCATATAACAAACAATTTGGCTTGTCAAACCAACAAACTGCTGGTCAAACAAAAGTCTTTTTTTTTGCAATTTTTAAATGAAAGACAAACAATTTAATGGCAGATTTAATGGCTGCAAAGGAAGAGGCAAAATAGCCAACAATTTGAACAGCAACCTGCCAAGGACTACAAGATAAAGCAAATTCATAAAAGTACATACTCGCACACACGGTCGCAGAAATATAACACTTAAGTAAACGAATTTATTTATGAAACTCTGTTATTGAATAGGGAAAATCTTGATTAGTTTGTTTGCGAAAAATGGGGCGCTACAAAAACAAGGATAATAGGAAAACAGGATTTTCACCAATAAAGATTGGCATAAAGAAATTCTCAGTAAAGCTGAAGCAAAACTTTTGAAATGGGAAATATGAGCCCACGTCTACCGTTTTGTTTAATATATTTTAGCAAATGTTTACTACCAAAATATTAGTTTTTCCGTAAAACAAACTTGAAAATAATTTCGAATTATATTAAATTTTGCGTTATATTGACTGCTGAACGCCAGCTTCTTTCTGGTACGAAGGCATTTTTTTAAATACTTAATTTTGCCAAATTATACTACTATTTTCAAATCTTAAAACAACTACAAGTGCAAAAGTCCAGCTATTTCGTGACCAAGTTTCCGGGCCACTTAACTCTTTTTTAATACTACAATTTCTAAAAGAAATCCCCTTTCGGCCAACAGGTAGAATTACACACACAAAGACTCTAAATAATGCGGAATGCTTCAGAAATACTACTCTTTCATAACTCATTTGCAACTACATGTGTATGTATGTAGTTTAGAATATATGTATGTATGTACTAATTCAAAATACTTTCAATCATCTCTCAAACGCACAATCCTAATCCTAAACATTTTGCTGCCTCCTTGGAAGTGCTTCGGAAGAGTGCCGGTTTTGTTCGCCCGTTTAGAAAGCATTATTTTCACTTTTACTTTCTAGGGTTACGTTTTGCGTCCCCTGCAGTTTAGATAGTTTGTTTCGACTTCTTTAGTTTGTTTTATTTTAGTACATTTTGCTATTTTGTTTTCCTTAGGTTGGCACTTTTAGTTGTTTGTTGCTGTTGTTGCTGTTGTGGCTGTTATTATTATTACTGCCATATTTATGTACTTTTCAGTTTCCAGTCGTCGTCAACGTTCAAGTCATCGTCTACACATCAACGTCCTTATCGTGTCTTGTGGTACTTTTTTCCACTTAAAACGGTATGAGACATTTGCACTCTGGTTACGCTCACGTTTTGGAGAGAAATACGACTATTTGCTGTTGTAGTTGTAGTTGTAGTAACTGTTTAGAGTTGTTTTAGTTCGTTTGTTTGTTCGTTTGCTTGTTTGTATATGTATGAGTTTACTTTTAATTAAAAAATCAATAAATAACGACCTTTGCTTAAATAGAATTTGTGTGTGTGTGTGTGCGCGCGTGTGTGTGTGTGTGTGTGTGTGTGATTTTGCAACGCTACTTTTACTGTTGGTCTTGTATTTATATTTTGCACACTTTGGCTGTTTGATTATTTTCTGTTTTCTTTTTCTCTCGATTTTATGTTGTTTAGCCATTAAATGGATTAGGGTTAACAGGGCAAATAGATGAGAAATTTTATTTACTTGCGATTTTGAAAACTTCAATATAATGAAAAATGTGCTTCGAATTTTAATATTGAATATTTTAAAATTAAAATTTTTTATAAATTATATGGTAAATCTACGGCTATTTTAATGATCTCAAATAAAAGAATTCTTTTTATTTTAGACTGCTCTTGACACTAATTCCTATTAAAAATTATTTATAAAAATGTAGTTTTGGGTGATACTTTTAAGAATTAAAAGCCTGTAGACATTGGCAAAACAAAATGACATTTGGCGTAGAAAATTTTCTGAATATTGTTTTTAGTTTAATTTCCAACTTTTTCTTTTCAGTTTCATTTTTCTTGAGTCATCCACCATGAAATTTCTTACCCTCTTCTAAGCACGTTTTTCACCGCCACAAAAAGTATTTCCCATTCTAACCAGCCAACCTTAATGTAATTTTACCTTCAATGTCAAACTGTTTACATGTTGTTTTATTTTAATTTTGCAATTTGTTTTTGTTTAACTTGTTGTTGTTGTTGTTTCTGTTGCTGTTAATGTTAATGTTGTTGGCTTTAATGGCTATAAATAATATTGTTGTTATTTTTTTAATGCAGTTAAACGTGAACGTTTTCAACTTGAAAACATGAAGTGCATAAAATGCAAAATAGAATAGAGGCAAAAAACGCCAGCAAGAAAATTATGTGAATGCGCAAATCATTAAAAGAGAAGCGAAGCAACTGCTGCAAAAACAACACTGGAAAACATGTTGCTGGGATTTATGACGTAGACAAGTTCTTGTGCGAGCAGCAGAAATTGTAGCTGACACAAAAATAAACACGAAACAAAACAGTATTTGAATTGAATGCAAATTAGTTTAAATCAAATATTTGGTTTGTCTTACGCACTGAAAAATTAGTATCAAAGGCTGCGTTCTTTTCGATAATTAAAGAGGTGGTGAGCACTTGATGAAAATTAGTATTTTACTGTCATTTCCATTACTTTAAAGGTCTTTGAAAAACTTTTTAAAAACTTTAGCAAAACATTTGAATATAAATTTATGATTATAAAAAAGAAGAAAAGTATTTTACTGGGCAAAAATTTTCCACTGCTCTTTTAAGTAACACAAGAAAAAGTTTTTTGTTTTGCCTTTAATTCAAATATAACAACAACCGTTATAAGTTTCCATGCAAAGATTTCTTATTTTGGCACGTTTATTTGCCTGGTTTCATATAAAACCTCCAACAAACCAAATTTGCACGCTTTTCTTTGTTTTAATAATGGTACAAATTTTTACAACAGAGTTAAGAAAAAATGTGCTTTCCTTTTGTTTCACAGTGGCTGGCGGTTTTGCTTGTTGAAATATAAACACACACACTCTAAGACAACAAACAAACACTTTCTAAAACAAGCGAGAAAAAATCACAAACAAACAAATAATCTTGCAAAAGTTTGAGTGTTTGTGCGTTTGGCTGGTGGGCTGGTGGGCTGATGGGATGGTTGGCCACAAAAATGCAGAAACACACGCACACAGGCACAAGCCTGCCTTCTAACGCCACTTACCAGCAATTAAATTTAATTAAACAAAAACAAAAAGCAGCACAAACAAAACCAACAAAACTAAAAATACTATTAAGCTCTAAAGAACATTCACTCACTCACTCGCTTTGCATTTGGGCCATGAGTTTATTTAGATCTTCAACCTTTTTTTATTGTTGTTTTTGTTTTATGACATGAAAACAAACAAAAGTGAAAGTTAAACAAAAAGCAGCGAAAATTATTATAGAAGAAGAAGAAGGGCTTATAAAAGTTATGACTTTTTCACTTGGTTAAATATGAATGTGGCATGCGATTACATTCACATTGACACAACACAACACACCGCCAACCTCATTTGAGCCGCATGTACCAGAATATGGGCTGCTCGTCTCCGCCACTTTTGTACGAGTACCTTCCAGCCTTTTTGTCATTTTCATCATGCTGTCAGTTTAACCAAACGAAATTGAAACGGAAGTGGGTAATTTTCAAAACAACAACAAACAGATAGGGGGAAATTTCGTGGAAGCATAAGAACACATTGGCAATCCAAAATAACACACACACTCACTCTCAACCAAGCACACCTGCTCACACACGCGACTGCCATGATCTGTCAGAGGAGCAAAACAAACCAAATACGAGTAGCCTTGAAATTTCAATTTACGTGTTTGTTTTTCACAAAGAAATATGTTCAGATATTATTATTAAAGTTTAAGACTTTATTTGCTGTAGCAATAAAAGAAGAGCGAATTTCAAATAGCAGCATTTTTGACACTTTTTTCTAATAATATTCTGTATGAAATTAAATGTTAAAAGTAAATTTTTTTTTTTTTTGCACAATATCATTATCACAGATGGGCAATTATGAACAAACGATATTTTCAGATTAATGTGAACTTTTAAAATTAGTAGTATTTCTACTACTACTACATTCTACACATATAAATAAGATTTACAATTTCTTTTTTCATTTAGCAGTACGTAATATTTTTACTAATTTTTTAAGCACTTAAACAAAATATTTTAGTTGATTTTTTCAAATTAATTCCTGCAAAAATCGTTGATGATTTTCAAGAAAATTCTATAAAAAAATGTCCTCTTAAAATTAGATGTAATTTAAATGTCTTGTACTTCTTCATTATTCCTATAATTTTTGTTTTCATTTAGTAGTTACTATTTCTACTACTTTTTCTAAATAAGGATCGTTTTTACTGATATTATAATATCAAAGAATTAGAAAATTATCTCTACTATTTTTCCACGGAAACAGATTATTTAAGAAAACATCTACTCGGCTGAAAAAGGATTCTGACTGATGTTGATGATGATTTTTCATGTGAGAAGAAAAATCTAAAACTTTTTTTCTTAAAAATTTGGCCTGATATTTTATAATTATATTTTAAACTATTTCTTTGATTTTGTTTTCAGTTTCTAAAAAGTAGAATTTGTTTTTTAGTATCTTATGGTACAGCACGAAATACTACATTTAGTCGTCGGCCAAATAATGAAAATCTTTAAAAGTTAGTCAATATACTACCTTTTTTAAAGCTGAATTTCATTGTTAAATTTTTTTGGGATTGTATGTTCTATTGAGTTGCAAGTTAAGTTTTGAAAAATGGTTAAATAAATAAACCAAAAACTTTTTTTGCAATATTTTGCCAAATAGATCCAGTTTCTATTTAATAAAAATTGATTATTTTATAATCTTGTACGCAGTAAAATCAGGTGGATTCAGTGAAATCAAATTAGTTGATTCAATCTTACTGGCTGTATGTATGTACGAGCACATATTTGCCTTCGTAATGATTAAATTGCCTTTTTCCGCACAAAATGTCTTTTGTTTATTGCTGCTTATTGTTTGTTGCCAAGTCGTATTTATTTAATACTTTCAACAAAGAAAGGCAAATAAAAGAAACACGGAAAAAGTCGTTTGATTTACAACAAGTGATTGGCACCACATATTTTTCTTTATAAGGAAAGTACTCATTCGTTGAGGTATTTAAGAAATCAAAGGTAGTTCTTGGCGAGTTGAAACTTAAGCCAAGAAAAAGACTTCGCTGTTAACTGTCCAGAGTTAAGAGACAAATTTATTTTGTGACTACAAACTAAACATCACAATTTATTTATTTGTGATGTGAAAGCCACAAAAAATTTTCCAACAAAAATTTTATTATTAAAATAAATACAACTTTTTTTAAAAAATTATATCCAAAGTTTATTTATTTTAATTAAAAAAAGAAGCTGTAGACTTTTTCAGAATCAAGCAGAATATTTTCACAATGAAAATACTTTGATTAGAAAAAATTCCTGACCACAAAATTGTGGCGAAAAGGCAACACACGAGTGTTGTTTTTGTGTTCCAATAATCTGTTGTTCAAATAACTTTATGCTTAATGACAATTGAGGTAGAAATGCAAAATATCGAATATTTTGAAAGTGCTGCTAAAGAGTGATTTGGGCACACAAACACGCAACCAGAATCACGTAAGTTGAACAACACCTGCCCGAGCATTGACAGGAAATGTCAATCAATTAATTTTTTTACTTTTTTCTTTTCATTTAGTTTTGATTATAAGGTTTCTAACATGTGTATAACTTAAGTCATTTGCAGACATTTAGTATTATTGAGGTTATTTAAATGTAAATAATGGCAAGAGGAAGAAAAAATGAAATACGTACGAGTAGAAAGCAAATGTCCTTGAAAATTGTGGTTGAAAGGAAGAAAAAGGTGTTTACCAAAATACATACACCCATATGTATGTATGTGCGTGCATATTTGTTGTTATATTAAAAATGAAATACTTATCAATCATAAAAGATACAACGAATGGAGGAAAATCGAAAATTTCCTCGTGATGAATGAAAGCTTTTTATATTTGCCGTTACTTTGAGTTGACCCCTTAAAACAGGCTGTGAAAAATATTAACAAATTTAACTTGCTTTTGCCTGTCAAGCACGAAAGGACCACGCGTATGTTTGTGGGTATTTGCAGTCAAGTGGTGGTGGGTGTTGGGTGTTGGGTGTTGGGTGTTGGGTGCTGGTAACAAATGTTGTTGTTTGAAAGTGAAAACAGAATCTGAAATTTTATTGCAGTTCATTCCCAGCACTGAATGACTGAATATATTTGGGTGTAGGTGTGTATCTGCGTGTTTGAATGAAATTTTTGTATTATTTTGATTCGTTTGAACTTAGGAGCCATTAAAAATCCTATAATGATGGCGCCAAACAAGAGAAACGAACTTCTTGTTGCTTTCACATTCTTTTTTTTTTTTTTGGCTTTTCAAGGCGTTTTATAACTGCATGTAGGACTGTGTGAAGGTCGGTGGGCAAATCTTGGCTTTAGTAATAAAAAGTCTGTACCTATTGTTACAACTAACACATTCTAAGCAGAAAAAGAAAACTTTAAGCAGGCAGAAAATTGTTATTCTTTTATATAGTTTCTATTATATTCGAATCAAGGGCATTAGATCAAAACACAATATAAATGTTTAACCCATTTAACAGAAAAAAACAGCAAAAACAGCAAAAACAACAAACATTTTACTCCCGTTTTTGATCTGCAAGTTCTAACAACTACTCAACAGGACATACAAAAATAGAAGTTCATATCTACTACTTTTATATATATATTTTTTTTTAATTTATAACTAAAAATAAAACTTTTGAATGATGAGTTTTAAAAATAGTAGCATATGTACTACATTTTGAAAATCATAAAAATTAGATGAAAAACAAAACAAAAACATCTTTCACATTTCGAAAAAGAGTACTATTTTGACTACTTTTTTATTATAACAACTGCATAATGTGAACATTGTATTTTACATTTAAAATTATTCATAAGAACACTGTTTATGCAGCGAAGTCGCATTTCTACTACTATTTAAGAAAGTTTGATGTTTTAACGTATTTAATATGAAACGTCCTTTTTAAATTCCACTTCTAGGATGCCGCTCACATGTAAGTAGTAAATCGACACTAAAATTCTCAACGATATGTAAGTTAACAAAACGGCTTAGCCAATATGAAGCTTGTGTTAAGCCAACGTAAGAGTTCGTTGCTTCTTCGTGTCAGTGCAAATTGTTTCTAGTTCAAAAGTTAAAAAAAAACACTAGTGTTTTGTTTTTATTTGTGTTTTTTCATTTATTTCATACCGTCATTATTCCAGTAAATTACCTCAAACAAAGCCAAGCAAAAAGTTCAAACATACACATTCACTCGCACGCACACAATAGAAAATAACTTATTTCAAAAGAATTACATAAATGTTTGCTGGCAGACGAAATAATCAAGCTGGAATGCAATATAAATTTGACTTTTATTAACAAGCGACTACACATTTACATTGTAGTAGGCGAGCGTGTATGGGGTGCGCATGAAACTAAAACAACAACAGCAAACACTTGCAATGCTGGTACACTTTTGCTTTCAAATAAAACAAAGCAATTTACACTTGTAAACGCAGGGAACAAAGATAGAACAGGAGCAAAGTTATTAAATCAAGGAGCAGAGTGTGAAGAAAAGGACGAATGTGCTGCTCGCGTGTAAATGGTGGGACTGTGGGCGTATCTAAACGATTGCTAAAAGGCATGTACGAGGCTGTCATAAATTGCTTGTTCAGTAGTAATAAAATTAGTAGCATCAATTTATGAGCATGTGAGCCCCAGAGCATAAAATAAGAAGAAGAAGAAACGCACTACACGTGCTACTGAAATACATGTGTATGTACATACTCCTCTTTATTGTATCTTTATTTGTAAGGCTGGAAAACTGGAAAGCTGGAAGCTGGAAGCTGGAAGCTGGAGCTTAAGCGAACATGTTATCAATTTTTGATTTGTTCTGAGACAGTATCTAATACTATTCAAAAATAAAGCCTTGTTTGCCCTTTTCTTGCACACTATTTAAAAACGTAGTATTTCTACTACTATTGTTATAATAAACGTTTTTTCAACTGCCACATTAAACTGGTATTAATTTTACGTCTTCTGCAGAAAAAAAATATTTTGTTGGTACTTTTTTTAAATACTATTTTATTACTTTTATTTTATTCTAAAAAGTACTGTTGCCTCTCAATATTTTTTACAAGCTCTTGCAAAAAATTAACATTTCCACTACTATTTTGAAATTAATTTAAAAACCCTTAAATACTTGCTTAGCAACAAAATATTTTAGGTCTTCAAAAGAAAAAATACTGAATATTTTCTTAGTTTTTATATCGCTTATGGTTTCAGTACTTTTTGTAAAAAGCTCTGTCCCAACTTTGGTATTTTCCTCTTCTAAAATGAAATGTTTGCTATTTTTTAAGAGCAGGCAAATATTTTGTTGCAGAAAAATGTCATAAACTGAGTTTTAATAAAATAAATATTTTTTTGCTACTTTTAGCAAAAACTACGTTTTTGCTACTTTTCTACTACTACTACTTTCGAAACAGACTTTTTTAAACTTTTTATCAAATATTATAATTTAAAAAAAAAAGGAAAAAAGCAATTTTTCGCACATTCCTTGAAATGTGTGCAAACCGTCTTCTTTCCTTTCACTTACTTTTCTCTAAGCGCTTTTAAAACTTAGAATAGTTTAACACTCTTTTGCCCCAGTTTTCCCTTTCAGAAATGAAAATATTGCTACACACATACATGCATACATATGATTTAGTCTTTCCATTTGTCAATAGTTTTCAGTTTCCCATATAACTCTCCATTTGAAGAAGAAGAAGAAGAATAAGCGGCAGCCATCCATTAGGTCCTTGAATTGGAGTGCAAAGTTGAAAATCTATTTTCTGTATTGCTTGAGTTTCTTCATCTCCATTTGTTATGGTCGTTGCTGCTGTTGTTGTATTCCGTGTTCAATGACACAGTTTTTCATTTCGATTGCACAAAATTTACAACTTTAAAATGGGTGGAGAAAGCAAAAAGCACTAAACAAGAAAACCTTTTCTTTTTTTTGTGCTTTTACTTTAAATAAAGTTTGTTTCGTAAAATGAAAACGAGTGCAATGGGAACATGTTACAGATTTTAAATAAACTTTATGTTGTTGATGTTGTTCCTATAAAACAAATTTTTTATTTGGTGGCAAATTTTTTTTTTTCTTTTTGTTATTGGTGGCAAAAGTTTGTGAGAGCCAAAGATAAAGTTGTTAAACCACAATCCAATAAAACAAAATACAAGTTTTTATTTATTTGTAGCGATTTGTTAGTTTAGTTTTAATACTTTTTTCAAACATGATTAAAACATCTGTAACTTCAGAAAAAAATATTGATCGCATAAATTTTTACTGGGTTTTTCGATTTTCGCAAGCAATTTATGAGGGTTTGAATGGAACGATTTGTGTGGCGGAATGTTTAAGTGCATGAAGGGGACATTAAGTCATAAGATTTGAAGCACGAAACGAATACGCGTCATTGGAAAAAAATAATAGTTCGGTTACTTCTTGATAACAATAATTTTAAATCCGAAGCTGATGGTTAAAACAATTGCCACTCACAAGTGTCTTGTGTTTGAAGATTTAAAAAATAGTATTAAATCTGCTACCATTTTGGAAAATTCTGTTTTTCAAGTACGATTTTTATTAAGTAGCGCTCGAGCAAAACTTATAAATTCATTTTAACTTACTACTCCTTCAAGAATACATTTTTTGATACTTTTGCTTTAAGCATCCGTGACAAGCAGCCTTAAACCTATTTTATCCTATCCTGCTTTAGACGCTAATTTAAGCATCAACATCACATGTTTTCTAAACTAATCGTAGTTTTGGTAATGAACTTTTATTTCTGCAGATGGCACAAATTGTTTGTTGTTTAACTTATGAAATATGGAGTTAAATTTTTCTATTGACTTACCAGCTCAAAAACCCATAAAGTTAAAGCAGCAATAAAGTGTGAAGATTTCTTATTGGTTGCTTTAGCAATGAATGACAGCCAGATTTATTTCAACGTGTTTGTCACTCGCCGCAGAAAGACTTTTGTTGTTGGTTAAATTTGTTTGTTTTTTGTTTTGTTTTCTGTTGCTTTTAAAGAGATTCGCTTTTATTGATTTTTTGCTTAATTTATTTCATTTTGCAGGAATTCTCATTTAAATTTTGTTTTGTTTTATTTCCTGGTTAAATTTTGCGTCAAAAACTTATTTGCCACATTTAACATGGCTGTGGCACGTTCTTCGCAGCGGCTTTGGTCACCAGCAGGCAAATTATTTCCTCTAGATTCTACAGCCAAAAAGAACTGCAAATAAAGAAACAGAAATCGATTAATTAATCTTTAGCATGATGTTCGTGTGTTGTTTTCTTATTTAAATGGTTTAAGCTGTTGTAACTGAAACGAGGACAGCATAAGGATAAGTGTGAGCGCCTGAGCACTCCCCTAACACTAATAAATAACAGTTATTTTTTCTGCTTTACTAAAAGTTTCATAGAACGTTCCTGCACATACACTAATATCCCAATCAAATTTTTAAAAGTTAAATTACTATTTCAACAGACCGCTGCAGTAAGAACTTTTAAAAAGAAAAGAAAAGTCTAAGCTCAGTATTAGTTTTGAATGCAACAATTTATGAGGCGCACAACAAGAGGCGCACACAAAAACAGCAAGAAAATGTTCCTGAAAAAGATGTGGAATTAAACGGTCTTGTGTAGCTTTTCGTTATGGCTGGCTAAAGTATCATTTGGCAATACCTAAATGGCTCTTAAGTTACTGCAACTTGCCAGGCATCACCACTTCTTGATGCGAAACATGTAGAAGGAGCTCTCATAAATACTTGCACCGAAAATAATCTTTCATTCATAAATAGACGCATTACAACGTCATACATACGAACTAACACTCATGACTAATCGCGTACACAAAGTTTTGTTTCATGTGCACATGTATGTGTGTGTGTGTGTGAATTTAGGTTTTTGTGATGTTGAAGGAAACGAAAATTTGAGCAACAAATGCTGTGCAATAGCATTTGCCATGGAAACATAAATTATTCAAAACCACTAGTTCTCTCTTCTTTGTTCTTACTTTATTTATTTTATTACGAGCCCGAGTAGAAGCAGTTGCTGGTTGTAAAACAATAGAGCTGAGAACTAGTTTGTTGGTCCGCCAACAGAACGGTAAAAGACAAAAGCAAGACAGATACAGAAGGAGTTCGGTTTCTCCCTGTTCAACCAGAATTAAACTTAATGTTTACAGACTCCCATTTCAAATGCGGTTTAATCCCTATAAAAATGTATAACAGAATACAGAACAGCAGTCATTTTTCTTGAGCCACTCTACGCTGACTCCATTTACATACATATACACACATACTCACTTGCTGTACGTGACTGTGTGCATGTCGCCCACAATGCGCAGAATACTGTATTACCACACATCGCCTTCTGCTTTGTATGGAGTAGCAAATAAAGCAAAACCCTGTCATTTAATCGCTTTTTTCGTAACAGGACAAAAGAAAATGGTCTATTTCTGAAAATTTCTCGCGCGGCAAAAGGAAACAATTGTCTGTTTAAGGTATTTTTACTTTTCGTCCCCTTTTTATGTTTCTGGTGTTTTTGCTTGAAGGACAAACATGTTCCGGCTTGGTTTGGAATTCATAACATGTCAAAAAAAAATATATAAAAAACGCACATCTCATTTTGAAGCAAAGTTCAAAGACATGTTAGTGACGGCTGCCAGAGGCTTCCATCAGCCACAAGTACGAAATTTATTCCATTTAAATACTATTTTGTTTAAAAATTTTCATAAATATTAAAAAAGTCAAGCTGAACTTAAGTACTTGGATTTTACTTTAGAATAAAGAGGAAGTGGCTGCTTGTTTTCTAAGACATACAAAAATTGTCGCTTTGGAATTTGTCATGGAGAAAAAGAAAATAATTTTTGTTTTCAAACCAAATTTTGGGAGAGAAAGGAAAAGCGGCAGTTGTTTACACAATGTTTATTTTTTCTTTACAAAAGACCTTAAAAGAGTGCTAAGCAAATATTTGGAAACATTTTATGTAAATGGTTGAGCAAATTTCTTATGTCACTACTATTATAGAACAATATTTGTTTCTGAAAACAAGTAGCATTTAAGTACCTTCTTCTGGGTAAAAGTATTTTGCTAACGTTTCCAACAATTATTTTTCAAGAGTTTTGACTCAAATAAGATTATATCTTCACTCAAACTCAAATAAAAAACACTAAAAATAATTCAAATTCTTTTTAGAAAGTAGCAAAAGCAACTAAATACTTCAAAAAAAGGTACGAACTTAGACTAAATTTCAGTCCAGTTACAATAAGAGAATCTAAAGGATTAGCAAATGTTTCGAAGTTACTGTCTTTTTAACAAGTTTAACATTAAATGTCATACACTCTGAGAACCACAAAGAGACTACGAGAAAAGGAGTGTTTGAAATATTAATAACCCAATACAACATTCAGTACTAGGAAACTAATGCTTTCTTAACGACCTGGCAACCCTCATCCATTATCTTGCATTTACACTTTCGCAAATTCTTGAACAGAAATGATTTTTTTTTCGTTTAAGCCGCGTTGAATTGTCATTTAACTTTCGATGCACGCTAAAGAAAACAACAAATTTCCATGTTGGTGTGCGCTCTTGTACTTTTGCTTTGTTCCCAATGCCACATGACAAGGTAAACTTTTTGTAACAACAATGTTGTGTTTTTTAACAACGAAAAAAACCGAAAAACAATCAAAAATACTACGCCACCAACATAAACACACATAAACAATACAGCGGTGGATGCACAACTTGCACACGAGCGCACTCTCACACCGACTTCGACAATACGAGCACTACGAGTGTTTCCAGTGCATAAGGCAGGGCGAAAAGCAACAAACACTCATGCAAGAGCATGCAGTTGGTAGTTACATATATGTACGTTGAAACACACAAGTGAAACTATAAAGTAGTTAAAGGTTTGAACAAGATTTGCATACAGTGAAGAGTACTAGGACGAATTTAATTGATGTGTATGTGTGTGAGTGTGAGTGTGAGTGTGTGCCGAAAGCTTTCCGTAAGTTTATTTAATACGAATGATATTTTGCAAAGGACTTTATTTAGTGGCACAGAAAGTTGTCAGTTCTGGTGATATTTATTTTGTGTTCCACTGGCGCATTTTGGAGAATATTTAATGTGTTTCATTTACTCTGCTACATAATTTACATATCGCACCCCACATACAAAAGTGTCACAACTCGAAATTTTCCAAAACTGACTTTTCTTCCATAAATTAAATCAGAGTACACACCTCTAACTACTGCAAAAATTTCTTTCACATCACTATCTTCTTTAACTGGAAAAATACAGTTATGTTGCACGATGAACTAAACATAAACAGTTTTTTGACTCTCCTGAAAATTTTAGTATTTTGAGTTGTGACCCTGTTGTATTTAGGGTGCGATATATTGTACTTTACAAACAAACATTTTTTGATAGGGCTAAAAGTTTGAACAATATCTGCAGAGAAAAAAATATTATAAGAAATACACCGATTTACGATTATACGATTTTTTTTGTATTTTAAATAAGAGCAACCCAACTGACACAATAGCGAACGTTCGATATTGTGGGACAGTTTTAAGCTTTATCACAGGCCTTGGAATTTTACCAACAAAATTAGTCGAACAAAAGTTTTGCCGATAAAACTCGAATGCAATAATAAAATTTCCGCAAATATATTCGAAATTGATGATATTTTGTGCAAAGGCTTGCCGATCAGCGCACAATTCTAAAATTCTGCCTTATGTTTGCCAAAGCAGGAGCGCAGAAAAGCGCCACATATATGAAACGATATGGGACCACAGTTCTTCTTCTTCTTTTAACTTCATGTAATCTTAATTATTCTATGATCCTGTGAGTCCGACTAATTCTGACGACTTTTAACACTTTTAAAAAGAAAGATTTGCCTACTTTTAGGCCTCCTAAAGTTTTGTTTTGTAGCCCATCAAAATTGTTGCCTTTGTCGCCATCAGGCAAAAACTATGACTGCAGAAACTGCTTAATTTCTTCTTTCCTCAGAACCGCAAAAGAACAAGCAACGTAAAAGAAAAGTATGAAAAATCTCCTTGGACTAGTATTAAAGTCTTGTTTGTGGGCTACTTTTTACTTCATCATTTTCAGTCACGTTTCTTCCCACCTGGCACATACACATACAAACTTATGCATATTGTACATCCATCCCTACATCGATGATGTTACATGCACATGCCGAATTTTCATTTTTCATCTTTTAAAGAATTAAAAAGAAAATAAACTGCTTCCACTTCTAAATGTGTATGTAGCAGTTTCCAGGGATTTTTGGGGTAATATTAAATGAAGTGAACTCAACTGAAGTGGAAACATGAAATAATACCAAAAAAGAAAATGAAAGTCAGAAAACTGTCAGAGCTGAAAAAAACTTTTTACATTTCAACAAATGCCATGTTAAGGCAGTTAATAAGAAAATTTCCATTTTTTGCACTAGAGGATTTAATTCAACACGTTTAAACCTGTTGTTGGGTAAAAAAAAAATTAAACACACATAAAACTGAAAATAAGGTCATAATTAAAACAAATTTGAAGACAAAAAAAACTAAATTAGGCAAAATCCAGGCAGGAGTAGCATACAAAGGCCCACTAGCAAACCAGTGAGTTCATGTGTGTATGTATGTGTGTATTCACATATGTGTGTGTGTGTCTTATCTGTAGAAATATCTAAGATGAAGGAAACTACAAGTTTGAGAGCAAAAAGTGCTTAATACAGATTTATAATGATTTTTACTGGTTTAGGACAACTTTGGTTATATATTGAATTTTCGAAATTAAGTTCGAAAGCCCGTTGGCTCACGAAATAACTTAGAAAAACCTTAATAATGCCCTTTAAAAATGCCTAAATATATTCAAATCTTTTTTTAACCTTACAGATTTGTGGGAAAATTCGAAGTCATGTTCGAAATAGCTTTAGTTCCATGCCCTGTTATTAGTAACGTTGGCTTCGCTTGGTAATTATATTTATGTAAAGGAAGAAGAAGTAATAAATATTATTATTATCCAATTTATAGAAATGAAGTGGTTTAAATAGTTATTATTAGGAACTTTTTTATTAGATTCATTTTCTTTTCCCTTTTATTGCCTGACAAATTTATTACGCAATTTCGCACATTTATATCGCTTTTCACACGTGTATCCTATTTTTTCGATGCTACGCTTGAAAAACACCCATTTAGTTGTTGCAGAAAATCACACTCAACACACGTTTCTAAAACAAGTGATGGCTTTAAAAACGCATTATTCCATAAATTAAAACAGTAGCAGAGAGCAAAACTCAATCAACAAATTGTTAGCACACGAATACAGGCAATACGATTATAATCACTGATAAATCAAATTCGCACTTTGAGCACCAATTCTTTTGCTTTTCTCTTCATCCTCTTTTTGCCTCGAAACTGAATTAAGGGTTAATGCCTGGTTAGTTGCGAAAGATAATTAATTATATCTCCTTTAATAGCTCGAAGGTTAAAATGTTACATTTTAAAAGGTAACTTCAATCTAAATCCTTTCCGGTTTCCATAATGACTCGAAGCTTAAAACTAATTCGCAGGAAAATGGCTGACAATAAAAACAATAACAAGAGAAATATCAAAGAACTTTCGAATTCGAATCACTCTGATAACTTCGATAGATTGGAGAATATAGTTTTATCAAGAATTGCAAAACTTGTATTACTGAAATTGATACAGCAAAATTCAAAGATGTGTGTTTTGTCTCGTAATACCTTTTAAAGGTTCCAAAATAAACCATATTATCATATGGTACGAGTAGAATGGGTTCAGAGCCATGCGAAGTCTGGAAAATACTTAAATACTTCATTATAAATTTCCGGGATGTTCGAAATATAAAAAAAGAATTGCCTCTTTATTTCCTATTTACCAAAATTAGCAAATATTAAATATTACAAACGTTCTAAATCGTTTTTAAAATCGATAAAATGCGAACTTAAGTTTTTAACTAAAAACAATTTCAAAACGAACAAAAAAATCTTTTATGTAGAGATCTGGCTCTTCGAAAATTTCGAAACATTTAGAAAATCAATTAGTGTCAACGATTGATGGTCCGTTTTTCAAAAATTTTCTTTCTTGCATTTATTTTGTTTTGTTTTTGTTGTAGAAGTTTTGTTTTTGGAAAAAAAAAATAAATTAAATAAGTTGTTGTTGTTGGTCGTCGAGGAAAAGACCATCAATTGTTGATAATTGAGCTGTTGAACTTTTCGGAAGTTGTTACGAGGCTTTTGCAGATATTTTCTTAAAACAACTAATCGGTTAAAACAAAATACAACTAAATAAATAAACAAATAATTAAATACATTTTTTGAAACTCGAAAGATTATTTTGAGCTTGAAACTATTTTGTTCCGATGTTGCAGAAGATACATTTTTAAGACTAGAATACAAATTAAAGGTATTAAAATCGTAATCAAGAATCTTTGAATAGACACTTATTTGCAGCACATTTAAAATATTGTAGAACAATAAATAATATAAATTATAATATATAAAATAATATAATTTTATAATATATATAAAATAATATAAATTGTAATAAAAAATAAAATTTCAAAATAGGTTAAAATAAAATCTCAGTTGATTTAACTCGAGAGTCCGTTTACTTATCTAGCTTTGGTCTAATGGTCAAATTCCGACACATATTTTTATATAAATCCAATATAAAATGATCCCCATAAAATGATTTCAGTTTAAATTCAACTAAAAGAAGCTGACAACTTTAAACGCATTTTTAAAGAAGTATGACACATTCATATACTAAAAGTCCGCACTTTATGAGTTTCCAAACTATTACAAATCTATAATTATGCAAACACACACACACGCACGCACTCGCACACACGCCCAATTAAAATTTAAAACAGCACGCACTCACACATAAACTTATCAGCAGACACACAGACACGCTTCTACTGTTTTGGAAGGGAAAAACTTTTTCCTTTTATTTTTGTTTTATATTTTGGGTTTATTTGTTTTCCTGTAGAAATTCACCACTCCATGCGTGTTCCCTTTTTCACTTTTTCACTTTTTCTCATTTCATTTTCTATGCCATAAAATGTTAACTTTGCTTGAATGAGTTTGAGTAAATGTGGCATGTAGGAGAATGTGTGTGTGCTTGTGTGTGTGTGTGTGTAAGTGTATAAGAAGTAGTGAAAATAATTTTTCCTGGTTTTCTTTTTCTGAAAGGGAAACTTTACGTTTTGTGGGCTTGTGTGTGTGCGTTTTTTCTGTTGTACTCAATACTAGATTTTCACTTTCATTACACAATATTTACTGAAGTTTTCTGCTTCTTAAATATATACACATAAATAAAATTTAAATTAAATTTGTTACTCATTTGCCATAATTACTTTTTTAATATGTTAAGAACTCAAATGATTCTATTTCATGCAACTCCACTTTAATTTATTAAAATTTTTAATGCTTTTCAATACATACATATGTATGTAACGATTATTTCTTTTTTTATTATAATATTTTCTATATATTTTTTTCTTGCTTGTAATTTTTTTCTGCACTTCTCTTTTTCTTCTATATTATTTATATATCTTATATATTCATCACGCGCTTACGTTATGCTTCAACACGCACCTAAAAGTAGACTACAAAAGTGTTACGAATTTCTCAAATGACAATGGCTCTGCGAATGCTTAAAAGCACGATGAATAATTTTTAAGACAACACCATCACCAACAACAACAACACCAATATTAATACTCTGGCAAAAATACACATGAACACATACGTCCATACGCTGTAAATCAAAAGGAAAATATTTTATACCGGCCCGTCGTGAAACATTCAGGTTTGTGCATGTGTTAAGCTGAGTTTCGGGCTTAAAGGCGCATGCATTTTCGTAGAAGCAACAGTGGCCGAGAGAAAGACAAGCAGTTGTGGCCTCTCTAGAGGTGATTTTGTTGCTTTAGTTTTTCTGGAGTAATAGGTGGTGAATAGGGAAACAGCTGTTTTATTTAAGTTAAAAGGGAAAGCAAAAGTTTTTTAAAGCAGACAGGAACTTTTATTGTGAATGATTAAAAGAAGAAAGGAACACAACAAAAACTGCTCTCTGAAGAAGGTATGAAAAATAGCAATTTTCAGCATACATTTTAACTACCAAATAAACTAAAAATTTTAAAATAAAAACAAAAACGACATAAGCAGATGTGTTCTGAAAAATAGGCGACTTGAAATCAAGTGATTTCCAAAAAAAAATTGAATTTTTTATTGTTCTTATGACGTTTACCTCGTTTAGCTCTTAATTTGTAATACAAAAACTCTTGATATCAGAAATTTCGTGATTTGAAGACACGTGATTTGCGAAATACTTAAACCAAATGCCGGCTGTACGCACATAAATAACCAGGAACAACCCAAAAAAGCAGCCGTACTTTTTGTTTTTAAATTATATAACTTCAAATCGATTAAATAAAGTTGGTTATTTGAAAGTTTGTGTAAAATTTTTTCAAAGAAATTAATAATTTTTTCAATTTTCGAAAATATTTTAAAAACTTTTAACAAATTTATAAACATAATTTTGTTTCTTCTTATTTCTAAGTGGATTTTAAACAAGTTAATCTGTTCACTGAAAAATTTATAAAATTCAATATTCAAAGATAAAAATTAACGATTTTGTAAGTAGGCCCTTATACTGTTCGTGGTGCCATCTTTTAACCAGTAGTATTTGCCATTTTGCATTGAACTGCTGACAGCTCGTGCGCTATTTAAGTCAGCTGTTTTCCTTAGCCGCCATTTTTTGAGATGTTTTTTCTTCATAATTATGTTAACAAATGATTACAATCAATGTCATTCGAACTAAAGAATGGAATGAGTTAAAAAAGTATCTACATCAACAAAACTACTATTGCATTAAAATATTCAGCCTGTGGGGGTGGAAAATGGAAGACTTTTCGAACGGTGGACTTGCCACCTAAAGAGTTCTCAGTAAGATTACAGTGTTAGTGCATTACAAACATTAGGGCCATTTAAAAGGCTTCTTTTAAATGCAATGAAATCTTTTTTTAATAAAAATGTATAAAGAATATTAATATATTTTTGGAAAGTGAAAGTGAATTATGAGAAAAGGTGTTGCTCATAAATTTTTCTAATGCAAAACATTCATCGAAATATGTATGTAGTTATTTATGTGCTTAAGTGTTACGAAAGGCAATGATAACTATGACAATGAGCTACATTTGTATGTATGTCTGTAACTGTACAAGATTGAATATATTTGACCACATCGTAGTAGCAAAAAAAGTAGAATAAAACGCAGAAGAATTCAAATTCAATATTTTCAAAAAAAATTATTAAAAAACAAAAGAAAAATAGCGCTAATTTTTAATTATTTTGAACGGTCTTTGCAATTTTTTTACATAAATTTTTAAACTTCAACAACTTCCGAAGCAATTACATATTTGGATTAGGTTGAACTAAAAATATGTACAGCCTTTTACTAAGCAAAAACTTCATATACGCAAAATTCGATCGCCAAGTTTTATTAAAAAATATGTGTATAAAATAAAGTTGTATCGAAATATTGACAAACTGAAATCAAACAGTCTCTTATTTTTAAATTTTTCATAATTTAGAATGCAACTATAATTACATTTTAATTTAAAACTTCGAATTTTTCAAAAATACAAACATACATACATATTATGTAGTATGTAAGTTCGAAATTTTCGAAATTTGTTAAAAACTACCAGAATGTGTTATGGATTGTTCAATTCAAAAATAATGAAGAAGCAAAAAGATGTTGCAATAAATGATAGCATCTCTGCCTTAAATTTGTACACATCTACATATGGATGTACATACATACATACATGCGTACATACTTACATGTAGACCTACATATACATACATACACATGTGTGGCATGGCGCACCAGATCAGCTGAAATTATAAATAAAAAATTATATTCAAGATTTTTAGTTTCAACTTTTAATATTGCATTAAAAATCCTCACTGTAATATTAAACCAAAAGGTATTACATAATAATTTTCTATTCTTCTAACGCACGCATTTAAATTGACTACAAACACGCCTTCTTGGCGTAAAATTAGCCCAGAAGTTTTTTCACATTTTATTTAGCGCAATCCTACTAAATAGATATATCTACATAAATATTTACATATATATTTGTATATACATGTGTGTGTGTGTGTATGCATGTGTGTGCACATACTTTGCGTAGGATTCCAGCAACAATGTCACGAAAAACAATCATAAAAAATTTCATTCGCAGCCTCCCCCGTCATCGGCGACGAACCAAACTCGTGTACTGCAATTCAAACGTTCAAAGTCCAAAAGCAATACATGCAAAAACACACACACGCTCACACATGTTTACAAACTGTAAATAAAAACAAACACAACAATCATCATTAAGTTATTAAGTGTTGCTCATTTATCTTCCGCAGTAACTGCGGCGTAGCTGTATCCTGAACAGAGAGAGACGTGTTTTTGTTTGTCTTTCGTGAATCTTGTTTGGTTGTTTTTGAACGCAGTGGTTCTTCTTTTATTGCTTTTGGTATTACGCTCTTAAAAAATTTATAAATATCGGAGAAATGTAGGATGACAAAGACAAAGAGAGTGTTTGAGAGGGGGAGTGTCTGAGACAAGCCCTTCTTTTACGTTAATGAAGTGATCACAAAAGCAAAGAAATGCTTATAGCAGAGATGGAAAAGGATGACACAAGCTGACTTGCATTGAACAGATTTATTGTTATTTGGCTTTGTATGCACATATCTATACACAAGCATACATACATACAACACAAATGTGTATGGATTTAAAATATATGTATGTATGTACATATGTAAGTACGTACTTATGTATGTATGTATGTATGAATTTACGTTATGCCTGCCTGACCTTGTAATTGTGATTTCACATGAACATTATTTTTACTTTCAGAGAGATTTTGCAAAACTTCTATAAATCTAGCAAAACACAAATAAATTTACCTTTGCTTCCATCTATAATTTTCTATGTTGTTTCCAGGAATATTGGTATCTACTTACATATGTATGTATACGCATGACCTTGAAAATTCAGGTTTTGGAAAAATTCAGTTTATAATACACACACCTACTTATGTACATACATACATACATAAATATCACGAAGCAAGTAGTTGTTATTTTTTTCTTACAGTTTATATTTTTATTTGTAAATTTTTATTGGAATTAACAACAAATTTTAATTATTTTGTTTTCATTTTCATAGAAAACAAGAGGGGAAACTAATTGCGGTAATTTTTGGAAGTTAGAGGGCCTGCTTCAAACGTTAACGCTCGTTAGCATTTCAAAAGAGCAGAAGTTCTATTTACCGTTTACTTTTAAGCTCAAGTAAGAAGCTTAGGTTGCTTTGCCGTTTCGAATACCTATTTATGAACATAATAATCGCTAATGTCTACAGTTCTTGAGACAGTGAAAGGAAGACCAAGCACCTGAGTTGGTAGCCCAAAATCCTGAAGACTTAACCAGTCTCGCTTGTAAGTTCCCCACCTTCCAGTTCTTAAGAAACAGACATTTTTTGCAAGACTGCAGCAAATTGAGGTCATTTCGACCATCAAACGTAAACCATTACCCCGGTATCCGCCATATGCTTAAACAAGTATAATTTTCCTTTCAAATATTCCTTTAAATTTCAGTTTTATTCTTAGCTGGAGCTTAAGCTGTTCTGAAAAAATGTCACAGCTTTCATTAAACTTAACTTTAATATTAAAACTTTAAATTAAAATTAACTTGAGCTTAATATAATTAAACTTTTGTTTGCTATTGCCTTTAACATGGTGTAAAAATTTTAAATTAATTAAATTTTATTTTAATCAAGAACAGTCTTCATATTAGTTTCAATTTAATCTGAAAGAAGAAACAAAGTCTGCACATTCCTTTTATTATTTATTTTATTTTTGGTTTTGCGAACTGACTTATTTTTTTTTATTGTCATGACTGACGTCAGGAGACGTGGCATCGATAACGTTTAAAACCATACCAGCCCCTCCAAATACGTACAAACTCATTCTTTCTTCAACACAATCAAATTTAAATAACGTTTTTTGCCAAACAAAATAATTAGAACACATAAATTTAATTGAGAACTTAAAAACCCAGCACTGATAACAACAGTCTTTCCATTTATTTTTTGCAGTGTAATGATTGGGAGAACATTTTCACAGCACATCATTAACAACAAATGCAACTCTTTGTACAAGAAAATTGAAATCGAATCAAAAACAATATGGAAAATGAAATCCAAATTCAATCTGTTTTAAAAGCAACTCAAAACACACGCAACCGAAAACAGTAAATAAGCGATAAAAGCGGGTAAAGAAAATTCCTACCAGTCACTTAATAACGTAGTTGTTGTTGTGATTGCTTGAGGGGCTGGCTGGCAAGTTTCACAAAAGCAACACATACATATGAAGGCACGGCAACAAATACTCTCAGTGAACATTTGCTTTGGCTAAAGATCGTCATAAAAATCATTTTAGCAGCTGAATACTGATTTTAGTCTTGTCTAGACGTTTGAAGGTAACGGGAGTGGGACTAGAGTGATTCAGTTGTCTAAAATAAAAAGAAAAATTGCCGTGGCCATATCTACTGGTGCATATTTAAATGCAGACGAGTTATAAACAAATAAAAGACAAATTTTAAAGAAATTATTACAAGTGCGTATTCTAAAGTAAAAATAAATTGAACATGATGCGTTCCTCTACAGTGCGTTTGGCTTCGCAGTTGTTGCGATCATCTTCCCCCGCCCCAACATATCGATCAATCAATACCAATGAACGTCAACAGAACACAGCTGCCACACAGTTCACCAATTTGAAAAATCAAGGCGACAAATGCTTGCACTTCTCTGCTGAAGAAGGCTACTTTAAGACATCGCCCTTTGAGAACACTCTGATACCGAACTGTACATTGGACAAATATGTTTGGCGCGATTTCAAATTGTGGGAAAATAATGTGGCAACGGTAAGTGGATCATAAAATGTGTATCTACTTTCTTTTCTTTCTTTAAACGGAAGAAAAGAAATTGTCCGGTATGATTTCAAAACGTGATGTCGAACGTTTAAGTTCGATCGCGCACTTGCACTAAAAATTACGTATGCGTAACTCTGGCAACTCCTCCAACGAGGTTCACAGCCTTTCTCTCAGCCATATTTTGGCAATCGTTCCAAAAATGTTGGGTTTAATGTCGACCAGAAACACTGGCCAGTAATAATATTTGACAGGTGTATAAACTTTTGTTATTTAATTCATTATTCAGATTTGTTTATGAAAACGCGAGATACTTTTCAATTAACACGATATTCTCCTTCAATTGAATAACAGCGCTTTTCAACAAATAATCACAATAATAGTTTGCATGAAAACTGCAATAAAATTTTTAACAACGACTAATAACAGCAATTTGTATGAAAACTAAAATTAAAAAAAAAAAACTTTTTAATACTTTGTATGAAAGCTAAAATCTTTATTTCTAACTGAAGCACAAAAACAATAAAAATAAGAGTTTCCATTGCTTTTAGTTCTGATTTAGTTATTGATAAATTAACTTTTCCACAAAATGATTATCAATAACCCTGCATTTTTAAAGAAAAAGTTATCAATAACTTTATTTTACACAAAAATTGTTACGATAACTTCTTTTTTATAGAAAAGTCAGAAAGTAATTTAACTTCTCTATAGAAAAGTAATCGATAACTTTACTGTGCTTTTATTTTTATTTCTATTAAAATGATATTGAAATCTAAATTTTTCACACTTAAAAATTATCGATAATCTTATTTTCTGCAGAAAAATTGTCCACTACTTTATCGATAACTGTAATGAACTCCATGCAAGAGCCATCGACAAACCTAAATACTTACATATGTATTGTATATCTAAATACATACATACATACATACATACTTCTATTTTTATATTTCACCAAAACAAATTAAGCGATATCTCTAATTTTGTCCAAAAAAATTATCAATGTTATCGACAGCTCTATATCTAAATCAACATTTTTATTTTGCTCTGTATGTCTGTAATATTTTGCCTATCGCAAACCACAGTCCGCCTCTTCACTGTTTTAGATGTAGTTTTCCTTTAAGTGAAAATTCAAAACCATATTTTGTTCCGCTCTTCTCTCCCGCCGCTTCGTTGCCCTATTCTGAATGATCGCTGAGTTCTATAACAATAGCAATAGGTTCGCGTCTTAATTATGCAATTTTCCTGCTGGATTAGATTTGTTTCGCATATTTATCTCACCACTATTAATTATAAAAATTTCAAAATAAATTTCTACAATGAAGGCAATAACTTTTAAGTTGCTCGTGTTTCTGTAATTACGTTGTAAATATAGTAACAAGTTCTTGGCGTCTTGTCTCTATAAACAAATTGTTTTTATTTTAATATTAAATGCCGGTATAAACAATTATAAAATGAATTCTTTTAAGGGTTAAAACGGAAATTACACCGATTGTGGTGTGTGGAAGAAATAGAAAATAGAAAAGTACACTGGCAGAAAACAAGACCAAAGTAGGAAGACAAAACAAATGTTTCCATTACAAAAGCAACAAAACTGATGGCTGGTTGGCCGAATTGTCAACTTTAAAATTTCAAGTTTACCATTTACTATTTATACTATTTATTTTCTGAGTGTACTTTTGAATTGCTCATTAGTAAGTTGTACTCGTTATCACACAAACGACTCGTGCACTTATTTTTATAATATATACCGTTACTTATCAACTTTGTATGGAAAAGAGCAACAGAACAACACAGACGGCGCTGCCTATTCCACTCTCACAGACGAGCCCATATGCGGACTTTGTTTGTTTTTGGGTTAGTTCGCATAAACAGAATTTTCCCTAAACTTTGTACATTGACAAAACGGACTTTGAACACATGTTGTTGAAAAAAAGTTGTCAAAGAAGCTTTCAACATCAGCAACAACCAATTGATGCTTAAATAGAATAAAACACAAAGTGGGCATGAATTTTAAAAATAAATAAAATTGATGATAAAAATAGAACGAAGACGAGAGAATTCGATACGTAGACTTGGGGGAATGTGGCATGACTACATAAGAGTTTTTCTCTTCGTGCCCTTAAAACGATTTCTTTTGTCCAATTGGTTGAAATTTATTCTCAAGTCAATTGTTATTGAAATTTGTTTATAAATTGTTGATATTTTACAGGTCGATATCGTAACAGGTCGCCAATATACTTACGCTGAACTCAGGGACTCAAGTGCTGCCTTGGCGGTTCGTTTGCAAACGAAGTTTAAATTGAATAGAGGCGATGTGGTGGCCATCTGCCTGCCCAACTTGCCTGAATACCCAGGCGCCACATTGGGAGCCATAGAAGCTGGATTAACTGTGACCACCGTAAATCCCATTTACACGGCGGGTAAGCAAAAGAAAAGAAAGAAGGGAGTACAATAAATGCTTTGAAATCCTGGAGACAGGGGTTTAGAAATGAGCTAAATTTAAATGTGGATTCACATGAAAATTTTACTATCATTCGCTCACAATATCGCAATAATAGAGATCTCTCTCTCTCGGAAGAGAGAGAGTGAGACTCTACGTAAACCCTCTTACAGGAGTTTGATTTCAATTTTTTGGTTTTATACACTTTAATTATTATTTAATTATTTTTCCGGGAAATGTGCAATGAAAAGCGATGTATTATATTAATAGAATTTTTAAAATTTTTTTCAAAAAGGCCAAAAAGTAATGAGACTTCCTCACGGACAATTAAACAAAATTAAAACTTACATGAATAAACGATCAAAATTGTCTTCAAGTTATTTGGACAACTAATCGATTAAAACTATTCGAATAATCGACTACAATTATTCAGCTCATTGCAACTGTTCTTACTCATCGCGATTCTTTGCTCACAACGTATAAAATATTTTGTTGTTTTTAAACATTTGCAAACGCAATCATTCGCGGCGCACAGAAAACAATACAATTTAAACAATTTCGTGTTGGTGGCACCAAATGAGCGCAATCAAACTGATCAGTGGACTTTGGTCAAGGTGATATTTCTATAAAAAAGCCAGTCAGCCAGTCAATCAATTCTTATATGCAAAGAACATAGAAAAAGGAGAGCGGAAAATGTTTAACCGAAGCCAAATAAAAGCCACTCCAGCAATTTTGGTGCTACTCGAAACATGAGTGTTCTCGGGCGAAAGCTGTAGCTTTCCTGAATACTCGATTGGAGCGTCCAAAAAATGCGAATAGTCAAGCTCAGATTATTGCAACAATCGACTAATCGAATACAATAGATTAATCATCATCACATCACATATAAAATTAAAGAACCGACAAATAAAATATATGTGTGCATTGTAGTTAAATGAAATTTTTCGAATAATCGAATAAAATTATTCGAACAACCGAATAAAATTTTTCGATTATTAAACTTGATATTGTAGTATTGCCCAGCAATCCGAAAAAATTAACTGAAATGTAGCTTTAAAAAATCCATTCGAAGCAATTGATTGGTACCCGTTTTTGCCCTTAATAGTCAGTCCATTTTGGTGGGTTCAAACAACATGTTTAGAGCATTTTAGAGAGAGAACAAATTTAAACATTTTGCTTATATTTTCATTTTACTGTTGAAATTTTTAAACAACCAAAGTTATCAAGCAGCTTTTTTATCTAATCTCAGCGAAGCGATGGAATCAGTGTTTTGACATGATAAGACACAGAAAACAATTAAAAGGTCATCGATAAAGTCGAACAGTCAGAATGGGCTGTAGACGATTGAATGATGGGTTTTATTATTTTGAATGGCTTCGGCCTCGTTGCAGAATTATTTTTGCCATGTGGCATTTTTGTATTTTCCAGTCTTCTTTTCCAAGCACTTTCACTCCAGGGTGCAGAAATCAGTTTTTGATCTGCTCTCTTTGTTTTGTCACCTTCATATATAATTTATCGCTGTACGATTATATTAAGTTTCCAGTCACTGTTGTCAGTACTCTTGTGTTTTGTGTGTTTGTTTATCTCTAAAGGAAATTGAATAATCCATTTAATTGCATTGAGAACTTAATTACAAAAACCAATAAACGAATTCAAATATTTAAGTGTTGCGTTTTTCTTTCTGTTCTCAACTCTTAGAACAATCACTTTATTTTCCATCTTCTTATTCGTGCATTCCCGTCCCCCCCTTTTGCATTTGTTTCAATTTATGGCCACCTATAATTGCAGACATTTTTCCTAGCAATAATTTTTAGTGCTGCAACATTTTTTTATTTTATTTTATTTTATTTTTCCCAATAAATTTAAAAATTCTTTACGTTTCTTTGTTATCAACTGTATCGCGGACACAAACCATCAACCTCTTAATATGGCGACCAGACGAAAACCAATCAACAACTCACATATGTGTTATAATTTTGTTTAATAAGCAGTAATTAAAATTGTTAATTAGTATTTACAGCTTTATTTATGATTATTTTCAAATCAAGGCGAAAGCAATAAAATGAAAAGGCCAAGTGGTTTCATTCCACTCAATTACTGACATGCTTTTGTAAAGCGTTTTAATTTTAAACAAAAGAAAAAGTGTGAAATTATTAATTAAAATAAGTAAAATCGATGTTTCTAAAAATTTAATTAATCGAATAATCGACTTTGGGATTTTTCAAAGAAACTTTTCAGACGACATCAAGCGAGACTTTATCGTTTGTTTCGATAGATTTGAGGCGTGAATGAGTGAAAACGAAATGTGAGGTTATGTTGGATTTCTTTTATACTTGCACCAACTCTCATTTGATTTCTTTCGCACAAAATGGAATGAAAATTTTAAGACTTGTTGTACAATTGTGTGAACTGCCCTTTAATAGCAAAACGAACTAATTAAGGAAATTTTTGTTGATATATCCTTCGAACAGGATTTCCGAAAAACAAGAATATTATACGAACGAAAAGATTTCTTATTTCTTGACTTTTTTGCAGAGGAAATTGCCCGCCAATTGACGTTCAGTGATGCTAAGTTTATAATTGGCACCTGTGCAGGTTACCCAGTGCTGGTGGAAGCCTGCAAATTGGCCCAAAAAAATATACCGATTGCCTGCATACGCACGTTGCCTGGCGACTCTTTGGCCGCAGGAGCCATCGACTTTTTCGAAATCTTTAAATACGCCGATGATGTGGACTTCTCTCAACTAAAAACCTACGATATAGGTCCCAATGATTTGGCAGTGCTGCCCTTCTCGTCGGGCACTACGGGGATGCCGAAGGGAGTGCAATTGTCGCACAATAACATTGCTTCGAATTGTGAAATGTTTCAGCTGGTGGTGGAAGTGGACTGTACGAAAAGACAGGAAATCCTGCCGTGTGTCTTGCCCTTCTTTCACATTTATGGGTTGAGCGTCATAATGATATCGAAAATTGGTCAGGGCGCAAAACTGGTGACAATACCGCAATTTAAGCCGGAAGATCTGATTAAAGCCCTGCACGAATACAAGGCAACCATGTTGAACTTGGTGCCACCAATTGGTAAAAACTTTGAACTTCCGAAATAAGCCAAATAGTTTTTAATATTGAATGTTATTCTGAAATTTTAAGCTCTGTTTATGTTAAACCATCCGAAAGTGACAAAAGAAACCTGCCCGGAGTTGGATATGGTGATGACGGGAGCTGCACCAATTGGGGTAACGGATGTGGAGCGCTTTGTAAAGAAGTAAGTAAAAATAAATCAAGCCCCATTCGGCAGCAAACGAACAGCCAAAAAGTTTTGCAGGATGAAATAATTTCTAAATCTTAATATCGTTCAACAATTTCACTCTGAAAAACCGATTGGATTCCGTCGCCGAACAGATTTGAAATCTGTGGTATGACTTTTTAGAAGTTTTCATTAGCAAAACCTGCTTTGAAGCTGTTTGTCTTTTGAACTGGTCCCGAAAGATTTTTCGCTGGCTTCGGAAATAAGTTTATTTATCCATTTTTCTTTTCAGATTCCCTAAAGCCAAATTTCTGCAGGGCTTTGGTATGACAGAATGCTCTCCCGTTGCCCTTATGACTCCGGTGGACAATAAACGTTACTCCTCGACAGGTTTCCTATGCAGTCATACCGAAGGGAAAATAGTGCCACTCGATGGCAAAGATTCCAAAGGCTTGGGTCCCAATCAAACTGGTGAATTGTGCATACGAGGTCCTCAGGTCATGCTGGGTTACCTGAACAACGACGAGGCCACTAAAGATACCCTGTGTCCGCGCGGCTGGTTGCGCACTGGCGATGTGGCCTATTACGATGACGAAGGCTATTTCTATATAACAGATCGCCTAAAGGAACTGATTAAGGTTAAGGGGTTTCAAGTTCCGCCCGCTGAATTGGAGGCCATCCTGCGAGAGCATCCGAAAATTTTGGAATCTGCTGTCTTTGGCATACCGCATCCACTGAGTGGCGAAGTTCCGCGGGCCTTGGTGGTGCTCAAGCCGAACGTGCAGGCCACAGAAGAGGAAATTTATAATTTTGTAGCAGAAAAGGTGGCCGTTTACAAAAAGTTGGAGGGCGGTATAGTCTTCACTAATGAAATTCCCAAAAACCCTACCGGAAAAATTTTGAGAAAATTGATAAGAGAAAAATATTCCAGCTAATGCGTGTTGGGTCTTTTCTTTCCTAAGGCACCCACCCCTAGTTAAGCTCTAGACATAAGTTCGCTAGTGTAAGTTTTATTGAAGCGTCTATTTTATATAGATCGTAGATAATATGTTGAAAAAAAGGAAAATCTGATACCACTGTAACAGTTTGATTTATACTATAGTTGAAAAAGACGTTTTTGTTGCAAAAAGATAATGCATTTACTAGCAAAATGTTGTTGTATTCTTTAGTTTCTTTTTCATTTTCTTCTTTTAAGAAAACATTTTACTATATACGAAAATATTTTATTGTAAAGTACTGTGTAGTTATAAGGATATTTATAGAACTATAAATGAATATCAAACATACATTAAAAGTTATATCACTAACAAAAGCTGTTTTCTAATCTGAATCTCCTTAGAGACTAGGACTTTTGAACTTTGTCTGACTTTCTTATTTACATATTTACATTTGCTTGGGAACGTGCAACTGTGGGGTTGAACAGTTTGCTTTGCTGTCGAGATCTCTAGAGAAAACAATCTTAATCGATAATGACTAATATGTTCATTTGTTTTTGGAAAAGTTGCACAACTTTAACGAAGAAAACTTTTTAATAACTTTAATATTCCAAAAGAAAGCAGTTTATTAAGAATTTTTATATGTGCAGAAACTCGAAGGTTAAACTAGCGGCCGCTAATATTTGAATACAGTTGAAAATAACTCTCCTATTCGATTCAAGAGGGCGCTGATTCTTCTCGTAGTTATTAATCTATAAAATTCAATTTTAAAGCATACTTTTAGGGGGCATAGTAAATTTATGATTTCTTAGAGGGCATCTATTTTTTGTACATAACAAAACATCGTCAGTAGAAACGCAAAACTTCTTGAAATGAATTTTTACTACTTTTACATTAGAAACACATTCTTTTATTTATAGGAGACTAAATACAATTCTGGTAATCATATATAAAATGTCCAATTTTATTGCATGAGAGTAAAAACGTGGATGTTGTTAATACGCACGCACTGTATAAAATTTATCAAAAGTGAAATTATTATGCACATACTAACCTGATGCTTTCTGTGTTTTCTGCTTAACTGAAAATGGTCTTCCAAAACCTCTCTTCTCTTTTATTATTTTTTGCAATTTTTTATTTATAGAATTTTAAAACTAAAAATAATTTAACATATTCATTATATATTTTTGACCTTTTTGTTTTTAGTCAAGTTGCTAAATTCTTAATTATATACTTTGTTCATTCATTTATTTTCACGTTCATATATGTATGTAGTTCTTCAATTAGTTTCAGTTTGCTACATACTCGTAATTTCGTTTATAAAATGAAAATAAATTTGCAATTAACTACAAAATATGAAAAACTAATTCAAATATATTTTGAAACACAATATTTGTTAATAGTTAAATCTATTCTTTTTTTTATTAAATTCTTCAATTCTTCAATAAAAATTTAAACAATCTCTTATTTTGCTATTAAATATACAAATATATTTAATTTACTTTAACAGAAAATGTATCAAGGTTGTTCAACAAGTGTAAGGATTGGTATTTTGTTAAAAAATATGTTTTGCATTTTCCAATTTAATAACTTACTATTGTTTTATATAGTATAAGTATGTGTATGTTTTTTGTTAATTATTATTTATAAATTTTAATGATTTAAATTTTCTGAAATTTTTGTTTCTTCTTCATTAATTTATTACTCTAAAACGACATTCATCTCGTGATGCCTGAATGTTGATTTTTATGTGTAAAGTAAATTGGGGAGGGGTTTCTCATCTTTATTTTAAAGATTTTTTTAAAAGATATAAGTTTTTTTTTTAAATTAAATTAAATTATTGTTTTTATTTAAATACGATTAGTTCAATGGGTTTTCACGTTAGTCTGTCTGTGAGAAAATGCTTTTTACTTTCTTCATTCAAAAGTTACATTTTTCTTCCGCCGTAAACTTTTCTGCAGCAATTAAAATTGCAGTTGATTTTCCAGGATAAAATTTAAGTAATCGACTCATTTTATTTTAGAGAAGAGCTCTTAAGTTGCCAATTACTTGTCCGTTATCGTAAAACAATTAATGAATTTTTAAAAAGATATCGATGTTGATAATTTGTGATGTGGAAAACTAAATTTATTAAGATAAAACCAAAAGTGTTTTTCAAACTCATTTCCATAAAACCTTTTTATTTACATCTCATCACATTTTCTTAATATTTTTGTTAGATTTTGGTTATTCATTTGTCAGTTTCTTCAGCACATCTTAATATTTTCGGCGAAAAGCAGAAACGTAAGAAAACATAAGAAATCAGAAATGGAAATACAATAAAAAATATTAAAAAAAAGTCTGTTTGGCTGAACATTTTATCGAATCTCTCTTTTAGGAAGTAGACGAAATGGAAATTAAGTACAAGGAAATAAAACGACTTAAAATATGTATGTATGTATGTAAATAAAATGTAAATTGGTAAAACACGATACAACTAATGGAAAAATAAATTAAAATTTAATTAAAAACTAGTCAAAAACTATAAGAAATATCTACATACACATGGATTAATAAAATATTGCCAAGTTTGTATATCTTTTGCTTTTATATACAATTTCTTTGCTCTTTGCGATTTCTCTCTTTTAAATAATGGAATGTTTTTCTATTTTATTCTTTCTAAATATTATTTATAAGTTTAGATTGGTTTTCTTTTCTTAAATGTCGTTCATTCACTAGAATTTAAAATTATGACTCATCTCTGTTGTTGTGGACCCAACTGGCCGGCACCCATTGGGGTTCACGTTCCAGAGAATTGATTTCAGCCAAAAGCTGGTGATAAGCTCGTTCCGTATCATTGTTAATGATAATCATGTCAAATAGATGGCCCCAGCGGGCCTCCATGTCACGGGCGGTCGCAATTATATCCTTCAGCTCTTCCTCCTGAAATAAGAACAATATATAAATCATAACTTTCTAAACGAGCAGACTGATTGATTTAAGGCCCACCTTGAAGGGTTCACCATTTCGCAATTTCTTTTGTCTCAATTTATCCAGACTAGGGGGCGCCACCAAAACTACATACGGTTTTAAGTCTGACGCTCTCAGCAGTTTCAGACTCTGTGGATGTAAATTAAGAACACATATTTTGCCGCTGGCCACTACCGTTCGTATGGCTTCAAGGGAAGTACCTGCGAAGGAGCGATAACTATAGAATCGAACAACAACAACAACAATAGCTTCAAAAAGTTTACCATAATAAGCTTTTTCATATTCGCCGTGCTCCACAAATCGCCGGGCCAGAATGTCGGCTTCAAATGCTTGTCGTGTGATAAAATGATAGTCCACGCCGGGAACTTCGCCCTCACGGCGGGCACGGGAGGTGTCTGGAACAAAGAAATGCAAAGCTTTTTGTAGCACTCGTTAAAATTTGCGAATAACAAACTGCATGATTATTAATGCTAAAGAGCTTTTACAGCAAAGTCTCCGGTTCTCAGCGATAACAGATCTGAAGACTGAATCAATTTGTTATATGTAAATGAAAACTGCAAATTAGTTTAAAAATCGCTTTGATGAATTTCTACTTCTGCTTTTAAATAAATTACCTCAAATTTAGTTTTTCTGTATAAAATTAATCTGGTTGCAACTGAGGCTTGTGCCTAAAAAGCTTTTCCACGTTTGTTTAGGGATTAACTATTCTAAGGTTTAAATAGAGTCTTGGATTCTAATGCCAAACAGATGCATGACTTCCATATTAAACTTTTTGAGAAAAAAAAAAAACAGTTTCTAGTTCTAAATATTTAACTATTTGGATTTAAGTTGGAATGAAAGGATTTGCTAAGCTTTTGGCAAGCTTTACTGTTTCGTTTATACCTCTCTTCTTTTTCGAATCACTTCTTTTATCCTTGTTCTGCATTAGATAGAAAACTAAATGGAAAATTTCGAAATTTCAGTCAGCCAATAGAAGAACTCTATTTAAAACTTATGAACAAAAACAAATACAAAAACAAATACAAAAGCTTTGTTCAGAGTTGAGTGCGAGTGCTTTTGCATTTGCACCCAACTCTCAACTCGCATACAAGTTTACAATATAAATAGCGGAGGCTTCCCCCATCAACTTACGTGGTACAGCTGCTGAAAACCTGTCTGAATCCGCCATCAGACGCTGGCGCAATTCATGTCTGCCGATGTTGGGCGGGCCGATTAAGACAATGGGACGTTTGTGAGTGGCACGGGGATAGTACAAGGCAACCTCTTCATAAGTGAGTATTTCCTCTGGTTCGGTTTCGTCGGGGGCGGTGGTGGCGTACAGAGGATATCTAAGATAAAAGTTTGCACCGGTTTAGTTCTCTGATTGCGATTGTTTGTTCTATGTTTTTTTTTTTTGTGTGGTAACACTTACCCCGCTTCTGAGCTGGCCTTCTTTTTCTTTTT